>OX439484.1:213470198-214862200 GCA_949320155.1 Melangyna quadrimaculata
GCTTTAAATAAAATAAGAATTTCAAAAACTCACCCATCAGGATTTCATTTATTGTATATATTGTATATAGGTGATCAAGAGATCAAAATTGCTGTCATATGGAAGACGAAAAAAAGTGTTTTTTACCGCTAAGTTAAAAAAAAAAATAATTTTTCTCAAAAACTGCGATTTTAATAAATAGAAGTAGTAAATGTATAAAAAGTGCTATTAATGTTATTCTACTCTCTGGTAGAACCATTTTTGTTTTTTATTTTCTCGAAAACGGGTCAGTTGAATTTTGTTTTCATTTTTTTTTTTTTTTTGTGAAGCTTCTAAACAGTTTGAATTATTGTTTACGGTTTACGAAGAAATGTTTTTTTTTTTTTTAATTTTTAAAACAAATTCAAAATTTTCTTTTGAAAACTCAATATTTCAAAAATGACTTGGTAAATCTAGAATAATGGAAAAAGTATTGTTTTTAGAATCAAAAAATAAAAAAATATAAATGTTGAAAAACCGTAAGTTGATAAAAAAAATATGTGTGTTCTTATTAACAGGATCTCCCATAGAACAATTTTGAACATTCTCGACTTTACTCTTTTCTCATTATTGGAAAAAAACAAATAAAAACATTTTTATAACATAAACTTCTAAAAAGATTAATTAATATTGCAATAAAAATTAAATTAAAGTTTAAGTTTTACATCTTCGATTGCTGTTCACAAAAAAGTGTTCGCTCAAACAAAATTTAAAGCTAACAGAACCATATGTATATAAACAACTTGCCCTTAACTTCGACTGACCTTCATTGCTTTCATTTTCATTATCATTCCCATGACTTTTATTCTGCGAAGTTGACGGTTTTTTTAATAACAGACGAAAATTAACATTTTTTTTGGTTCATAAAAAAATATGCTTTGAAATTAATTAATTTATTCGTTTTATTCTTAATACAAATTTCACTCTTCTTTTATTTTGAAAAAGCGGTATGACGATGACCTGTAATCATACAGTTATTAAAGCAGACAGTAAAGTTATAGGTAACTAAAATTTAGTTTGGTTTTCCACTTACACCTGAATTAAAGGGAAAAAAGAAAAAAAAAAAAGATATTATACCATGAAAAAAAAGAACAAAATGGAAATTACATACAGTGCTAGCACTAACGTTTTCTTCAATCCCTTCTTAATAAATGATATGAATTGTTGAGATTGTTCATTTAAAGTTTAAGCTAACGGGTACTATGTAAATTAGTTGTTTCTTATAACTTGGTTAGTAATCATAGAATCTCAACAATTTGAATCTTGGTTTTAATCAAAATTTAAATATTTCTTTTCCCTTTTTCGAGCAACATATTACGAATGCTAAGATAACACAATAATTATTAGATCCTCAAATGATTCGCTAAGCAATAAACAACATTTAATTTCTGTAGAAGATGGAACAATTGATTGGAACTAGTTAGCGTGCATAAACGAAAATAAAATAAAAAAAGTGCGTATACGCCCAAGTGTACCTCCATATGATCCATGATTTGGTCCATTTCAAAGAATAAAACTACGGCATGTTTACGGCGTAGTTTTGTGCTGCGTTAGGGTGAATCCATTCATTGTTTAACTTTTTTAACACTTAACCAACGTAAACAAAAACTTCCGTCGGCGAATGTTTCGTGCCGCTTTCGCGTTGGTTTGGTAGAACCTTAATGTTAGTTTTTTTTTCCTCCATACAGATATATATATGTACATAGCAATGTACCTACCCTGTAATTTTATTTTTTACAGTAAACTTTTTTTTGCTAAAATTAGTCATTTTGATCAACATCGGTTGCGTCTTAATCATAATATAAGAGTTTAAACGATTTCGCCCAGAGCTAATCGGATACTTAAGCCCGATATTTTGTTTCCCTACACTTTGTACCGATAAAACAAAAAAAAAAAAAAAAAAAAAACATGATGGAAACGTCAACTTATTCGTTTTATCGAGTCAAACAATTTTTTCTTATTAAAGCCTAGTACTCACCTCTGTGTGAAATGAAAAATAAAAACAGTTTGAAATTCACGTGAATAATCATTATGAAACCATAATTAATTCTCCACGTGAATTTTTAGTCCTCAGTTTGCAAATTTTTAATACTCACTTTGAATGAAAAAAAATAATTTGATTTATCTGATAGTTTTACAGAATCTTGAAATGCTTGAGAAGACTATTTTAATTAATTGTTTGGTTTTAGGCTTTTCGGTAACACTTTATATTCAAAAATAAATAAGCGTAAGATCCAAAATAATTCTTTAGGCTTTTTTATTCAATTATAAAAATTTTTATTTTAATTTATTGACAAATGTCACACTTTTTCACAACTCTATTATTTTGCCCTAGTGGTCTTACGTTAGGAAATGAAAATCATGAAATGAAATTAATTTTCAACCGGTTCATATTTCACTCTCACATTTTGGGTACTCAGCTCTCGTTATGAATTTCATCGTTGTGAAATGAATGTCACTTTATAGAAACTTCATTTTCACTTGAACTGAGTACTAGGCTTAAAATAGGAATTCAATTTGGTTTTGTTTTTATATTTGTTGCAATTAAATTGTCTCTTTAATTGCAACAAATATAAAAAAAAATTCTACTTGATATTGATGTTTATATTTTATATATAAATAGCCTTAAAAAATTTTGGTGGTACCATGTGTTCAAAAAGTATCCAACCGATTTCGATAAATTGTATATGGTTGGAAAGCCATGGGTGCGGAGATCAGAATAAACCTGATACACGCATGTACACACTGTGGGTCATTTATGCTTTTTGCAAAAAATATTTTGTGATTTAATTTTCAAACAAATTATTTGACTCTAGAGTGATACTTGTATCTAAAAATGTGGCATTTGTTGATATTCGGTGTATTTATTCCTGAACAGCTGAAGTGATAGTGAAGCCATGGTAAACACCAAAACCCATATACATAGACTTTCAAAAAACTATAAATACATATTCGAAATAAAATTAATTTTAAGACACTACTGTTACAATGAAAAAGATATCGTAATTAATAAAATTGTAATTTTACTGGTCCGAAAAGTGAATTAGAATATTATCAAAATTTACGGTTTCCTGTACTTACAATATAACACACAGTGATAAATTTCTTTAAAATAAATTATTTAGAGACCGGAACTATGGAAATCTATTTAGACAGATTAATCTTATCTCTCAAAGTATACTCATGAAACATTTTAAAAGTACGTTTGTATGTATGAAGGTGTGTACTGTACATACATACATACTATATTATTTTATTTTGTTTCTATTTGTTTTTATAATGTATATTTGTTGTTTTTAATTAATAAAATTGTTTTTTTTTTTTGTTTTTTTGTATTTGAAATTGTTTTTCGATAACAATCAAAGATAATGCAGTGTTCCTACCACTTCCATCTGAAGTAGGTATGTACTCCATAGTGAAAATGACTCAGTCCGATATAATTTTTTGCGTGTAAGACTTAATTAATTTGTCTAAACTTCAGTAATCTTATTTGTTTACCAAACGAATCACCTTCCCATTCGATCCGAGTTGCATAGGTAAATATTTTATTTACTAATATTGTTAAGCATGTGGCGTAGTGGTAGCACATTGAACTGTAACCCTAGAAGTATGGCGATTATAGGTACCTTAAAAAATAAAAAAAAATCACGTGCCTCCAGCGAGGAATTGACAAGTTTCTACAAGAGTATTTCTTGTCATACAAAAGAGCTTCTCATCTAAGCCGTATAATGTCGGCAGAAACGTTTAGATCCCCTCAATTCCTACCTTTAAATTTGGGTAATCCTTTTAAATGGTTCTGCACCAACTGTTGCTCCACCACATTTATTTGCAATATCAGTTACAAATATAGCAAACATCAATCTAAGGCATCCTTGTTTAACAACGCAATTTGAATCAAAACACTGTGAAAAATTCTATTTTTAACCTCAGATTCTGAAGTATTACAAGTATTGATAAAATACCACACATGCACATAGTTTATAAAAACCTCAATATATTAAAACTCAAAAGCTGGAGCTGCTTTATACTTTCCAAAAGATTAAACCGCGATTAAAGAGAAAATATTTAAATTAATCTTGAAGTTTATTTTTACCACAAAAAACTGACTAATCTACCACATGAACTTTAAAACAAAGCAATTCTGACAAATTTGTATTGTATTTTATTTTATTTTATTTTATTTTATTTATTTTAAGCAATAAAGTCATTATTCTTTAACTGATACGGAATTAAACTAATAATTAATAATTAAACAAATAGTTTTGTTTACCAAAAAATTAAGAATTCTTTTGATTGAGGAAGTTATTATGTTGTTTTTTGAAGTGAAACCTCTTTGGTGAGTTCTTTTATTAACCATAGTGAACTATGGTTGTCATGTCAAAAAAAAATCATGAAGTGTCATTGTTAGATTTATTTGGAAATAGTTACATTTCATTTAGGGACGATTTGTTATTAGATATTGTTGATCTGTCAAACGAACATTTTGGAAAACTTTATTTCATTTTTAATTACCATAAAATCATGTTATTTTTCAACAATATACTCTCCTATTTCATTAAAAATGGTAACAAATTCAATTTTAATTAATTTCACTTCACCAAAAGCTTTGTTTTGATTCTTCAATTTTTATATTTTGTAAACAAACCTTCTCACATGTGCTTTGACAGATCAACACTTTCAACTCATATTATGAGATGAGTTGGAAATAGTTACGAATTGTAACTATTTGAATTTAGGAACGATGTGATAACGTCATATAGTTACAAATCGTAACTATTTTGTAATAAAGAAACGACCACTGTTAACTATGGTTAATAAAAGAACGCACCACTTTGGTTGCGTTGAGAGTTAAATTAAAATAACAGAGCAAAATGAATAAATAAAACGAAATTTGTCATGTAATCAATTACAAAAGGAATTGTGCTCTTGGGACAAATTTTTAATTTTGTTGATTAGAATTTTAAAATGTTGTTATTGGTTCATAATGAATTGATTCTAAGATGCTGAATAATTTAACTTTTTTCCTTACGCCTCTTGTCATGGAGTTACGATTTATTTTTTTAAATTAGGCGGGTATCCTAGAATTCCTAATTTTAAACGGTTGGAAAAAAGACGGAAGGGCATTTTTGTTGTCATATATTCCTAAAAATGTTTCATTTTGCCGTGATTTTGAGTGGTAATGAATTTACAGGCATAGACAATATACCATAAAGAACGAAAATAAAATAATATTACAAATCGCATTTGTTGTATTTCTTATTTTTGTTACAAAAATTGCCAATTGGGCAATTTTTCGATTAAAGCTATTTAATTAATAATATGCTGTATTTATAATTGTGCATGCTTGGTTTTGGCGTTAACCAAATCGTTGAAATACCCACAAGTCTTTAAAATGTGTACTGAGTAAGCAAATTTACCAACTATTTGATTACAAAATAAAATGAAATTAATGTAGATTTTAATTTAACGTCCCAGTTTCGGACTCCCACCTGCACCAGGATATTAAAAGTTTTTGATGAATCGAGGAATTCTGAAACTATTGTAAATGATTTTGTACACCTTCATTGTTCAGTACAAAAAATATACATACATATATTGAAATTTAATTAAACAAAATGAAGGCAGTTATAGTAGATATACCCCTTTACCTTTATAGTATCATTTTTGGCAGTTATCATTATCACAAAGAAAATCCAATAAAACAATTAACCAGCTACACAAAAACCACCTGCATACGAACGATGTGTCAATCGTCAATGTAAACAATTGAGTTTATATAATATCCGATAGTAGGTATCGCTGATGTTTTTTTTTCTTTTAATATAATTAAACTTTATCAATTGATATTCCAAGAAGACTGGTGCTTTATGGAGCCAAAAATAAAAATATACTTATTGACAGTCGAGTGGATTAGACGACCTTACCGAAGGTGACCAATTAAAATTCAGAGGTTGTAATACTTCAACCATTCAAAACTCACTTTCACCTTCATTATAACTCTGTGATATAAGTTTAATGTATATTTGTTTTCTCAATTACAGGGGTTCATTAACCAGTTTTAATCAGGAATTATTTTTGACCGGTTCATCAATTAAAACTATCAAAAATGTTCAAGAATACAAAACCATTATCAGCGCCTATTGCTGATGATGGAAATGATATCAAAAACACCAAAACTAGGTCACTACATTCCATAGGAAACCCCATTTATAGTTGGATAAAGAATTCTTGCAACAATAACGACAACAGCACACCAAACTCCAAGCCAAATATAATCTTATCTACCGACCAAGTGAATAATACAAAATCGACAAATAATAACAAGGAGAATAGTAATTCCAGTCAACCTGAGTTAAGAGGTGTTCAGAACTTAAGACATCTCTGGAATTCAAGAATCACAAAAGCTGCCAAAGCTCTTAGTCCTGCCAAAAGCTACGGTTGCTTATTGCAAGCGGAAAAGCCCCCACCTGACATTACACGTGCTTTGAGTGTTCATAATATTATAGAGAGTCTTGAGTATTCAACTTCGGCCAGGTCGGCGAAAGATAACTTCTATAAGCATAAAACTGCAGCTACAGTTGAGAAAAATCGATGCCAAAGCGCAAGTCCTGCTGATACACCAACTCACGGTCTGTTGAATCGTTTAAGTTTCAATAATTTTCACATGATAAGATCCACTAGCAGTGGAGAAAAAATACATTGGATGCGTCGAGACGATATGGTTCCCAAAGAAACAGAATCTCCTCTATTGCAACAGGAAACCGATGACACCAAAATTAATACAATGAAGGTACCTCATATGGTGGAGTCAACAACTGCCACCCCTCAAGTGTCATTATTGCAGGCTGTTATCGACTGCGATAACAAAAGCAGCGAGCACAATCTTTCTGTTAGTGGGACGCGAGACGCGATAGATTCACAATGCTCTTTGGATTCGCTGCGTAGTTTGGAAACGACAACGGCGTCGACGACGGTAAAGACGACGACGGCTTCTCGTCGAAAAAATGTTAATTCCAATCGCAAATATAGTTTCAAAACTCAAGTGAAAAGCTACAATTCCCCCCGCAAAATGCCTAATTACAATGGCAGCAACGCCAGCAATAAGGTTGCTAAACTAACCCAACAATTCAATGAAATTATCCAAAAGGATAAAAAAATACTCGACGAAGTGAAGCGAAACAATGGAATTCTTATTTCTCGTGGTGGTCACGTTTACAAAGTTATTGACAATACAGATGCAATGACTATAGAACCTTCGTCGTTGTCAACAGTGTTGCCGAATCGTGATAAAGAAACGACATCTAGTCCAATAAAAAACATATCAACAGTCCAGCGTGTGATAGAAACTTTTGAAAGTAAAACAAGTGAAAAACCTAAATTACCATTAAAGAGTGCCCAAGTCTTAAGAAAAAAAACAGAACTTGTTTCGAAAAAAGAAATTAAAAATGAACTGAAGTCTATTATTTTGGAAAAAATACGAGAAGAGACAAAAATTTCGAATGAACAAAGATTCCACCCGGGCTCCAAGCGTTTAGGGAATGACTTTAGTTTAAAAGTTAGCAATGTAGTTGAGTTATTAGAAAGTAGTGAAACAAAAAATAAGACTGAACAAAAATCAAAAATAAACAATTTTATACTTTCAAATGATTTTAGTGCAAAGGAATCTAAGTTAGCGAAAAAACCAAAAGATCCAAAAGAAAGTGACAAATTTAGCTTCCGAGGAATTTTCTGTAAAACGTATAGCCATAAACAAGATGCTGTTGATTCGAAGGTACAGCCGAAGCTTCTAAAACGATTTGATGAAAAGTATTCAAAAATACCCGAAGATGTTGCTGACAATGGCTCTTTCCAGATATCAAACGTATCTGAAGAAGAGATTGTTTGTGAAAATATTTCGAATAAGATTCCGGAAGGAAATAATGGTCAATTAGAAGGTCTGGCTGAGGAGAAAATATTAAACGCATTAAAAGAAGTCAACCATAAAATTCAATCACTTTGCTCAACGCAAATTGACGAACCTGAAATGCCGCCTAGTAATTCAATTTTCAGTCAAGCAGTTGTCAATGTAAACGAGGGAGAAACCATACTTAATGAGGCTATCAACACAAGCTTAGTCGATAAAATTCAAGCTATCACTGATAATGGGTACGATATTGAGAACGCTGAAGAAGCAATTATTGAGCACAGTGATTTAAAAATTCAAAAAAGCAATAATGATGAAGGTATTTACGAGTTTATAGCCACAGAAACGAAAGATAACACAGAATTGAATTCAACCCATCCCATCATTCAACCCCAGAAATCATTTCTCTTTTGTAGTAAGAGGAAGACTGCTCAAGATCTCGAGGAAAAAAAGTGTCCCGAGTCCTGCGAAAACTATGAATCTATTAACGGCTACGAAATATATGAGAGACCAAAAGAAATGCTTCTAGCAGCACCCCCTAGACCAAGAAAAGGGTCAACAGAATCACAACGAAATACCACAGACAAATTACCAGACCTGCCAAATCCAAAACGAATCATACAAAAAAAAATATTCACCACTGTTGTTACAACAAATGACATATCATCGCGGACAAGTGATTCGGGCAGCATCAACGACGACGACAGCATATACGATACCATCAAAATTAGTCCCCATTGTTATGAACCACTTAAGTCTTCAACAGAAAAGGAGTACAAGTGCGCTGATACAGTTTCGCTTGCATCGAATGGCTACGAAAGCATTAACAACTATCGAAGACGTTCAATGCTGGGCAATACTGATTCGAGCTCCACTATTTCATCAGAACATAAGACTAACAGCCTTTATGAGGTATCAATAGTGAATGGGATACTTGCCAGCAACATTGGTAATCAAAATTATTCTCATTCATATATCACATCGAGTGAGAATAGTGATGACTGGGTGGACATTTCTGATAGCGAAGTAAATACATGCGACCCTGGAAAGCAACAATTCATTGTGTGAGTATCAATTTAAATGATAAAATAAATGAGAATTTTTCAAACTAATATATAATTTTTAAGTTGTTGCTTGAAAGGGTAGTCCCAAAATAGATGTATGCGAATTCATTGGTGATTTAAAATTCGTTTTTGAAAGTTTACGAAAATTTAAAAAAAAAATGAAAACAAAAATTAGATAAGATATTTCCATTAAAATTAAGTTTGCTTTACGACATGGTGTCCCCGAATCCATTAAAATACGTTACAAAAACGGCTAGTTAAAATGGTGGAAACCATGTTTTCGAAAAAAAAAAAAATATTTTTAATGCTTGCCGTACGAACAGCGCAAAATATGGTCGGTCAGTTCAAAGCTTAAACTCTGTAACTAACAAAATATATTTATATGCACATTGCACATACATACATGTATGTATGTATATATGAAAATGTTGACATAAAATAAGATTTAAGCAAATATAGTTAGGGCGTTAAGGGCATCAACCTTGCATTTTATCCTGATGGGTTGAGCTTTAGTACACTAAAAGTCCATTCTAAATTTACTTTTAAGAAGTGTTGCCACTGTGGCAACACTGGTAGAACGGAGATATAAGGGTTGCCTCCTTAACAGGTTAAGAAACGAAATTCCACATAAATTGACCTATAAATCAAAAATCAGACATCGGACGATGACGTTAAATGTCTAATTGGATTCAAAATACTTGAACCCATAGGAATATATTATTTTTTTGGACACTCCCCCACCCTTGCGTGCTGGGGGCGCAAAACACCCTCGGCGGATAAGGGTTTCTATTTGTCAGCAAATAGTGGTACTTATATTAATATTCATAATATTTTAAGATGATTGTCGACGCAGAATTTCATAGTCTACATCTCCATCATATCCAAAGTCCATTATAATCCATGTATTTATTTTTTGTATAATCGCTTTCAAAATGGGGGAGGGGAAGGTGGAAGTATATCAAACCACTAAATATTTGTCTTGGTATAATCTAAGCGTATGGCGTTGTTTTTAATGCCCAATCTTATGAAATCAATATAAATATAATACAACTTCCCTAAAAAAAGTTGTATTCCTTTTTATAAAATGATGACTCAATTCTCAGTGAAACGAGCATAATAAAACTAAGTTCTACTGGTATGGTGATGAAACTTGGCACACATGTTTTGTTTGTCGTAAGAAACAAGAATCAAAAGAGCCCATGAAAATATCTGGCGTGAAAGGGTGATTTTTTGAGTGAAAGGGAAAAGTGTAAACCTATGACCAGTAAAGCCCCTCCCCCCAGAACTAGTACGTTGATAAAAGTTGGCAGGAATGTTTCATTATTACTATAACCAAGAATAAAAAAAGCATCAAATATCTATTATCGTCTTAATTGTACGGATTCAGCACTAATAAATACTTTAAAGTCATGTACCATATTAAAATAATAAAATAATAATAAAAAGATTTAAATAACTTCGACTGTTGGTTTGTTCTTAAATTTCTCAAAGTGTTCTATTTTAACATACTGCCGCTTATCGAGTTCCCTTAAGCATTGTCTTCCTCATTAGTCCGTCCGTTGCTAGAATACAATTGTATTATATGGAATCCAGATTCTAAAAAATTAACCGAGAGGATTGAGAAGATTCAAAGGAACTTTTTTATGTATGCTTTGGGAAAATTTTCTTTGAATGGTAAAGGTAATAACAATCTTAATTATACTAGCAGATGTCTGTTGCTAGGAATGCAGACTCTTGAGTCAAGGCGTAGAATGTATAGTGTATTGTTTGTTCGTGACATTCTTAGTAATGATATTGGTTGTGGAGATTTACTTTCTTCATTGAATATATATGCACCAAGTAGAACATTGCGAATGAGGCAATTTATTTTTGAAATTCCTCATTCTACAAATTATGGACAGCGTGAGTCAATATCTCATTGTTGTAGGCTTTTTAATATATCTTATGATGATCTAGGTCTTTTTTTATACCGAGATTTCAGTTTAAGACTAACCTTATATATCTTATTCAAAATGGTTGAATCGTTTTATGGATTATTTACATTGTTAATATTTAGTAATTTAAGCAATGTGGATGTAGTATCGTAGATTTGAATCAATAAATATATTTGTACCTCGATTACATAAAAATAAAATGTTGGGTTTATAACTCATATTTTCCTTTCGCCTAAAAAAAAACCCCTGGAACCAAAATATTTGCATGGATCCTTTTGAGTTCTAGTTCTAACAAAAATAAAACATTTCTACCAACTTTCATCAACATATCCAGATTTGGGAGGGGTTTACTCAAAAAAGATAACCTTTCACCCCAGATATTTTGCTAGACTCTTTTGATTCTTATTTCTTATGACAAATGAACCATGTGTTCCAAATTTCATGACCATACGTTGGAACTCGGTTATGTTATTCTAATTCCACTAACATTTCAGTCATCTGTTTATAAAAATAAAATAACTTTTTCCAGTGGTGTTGTATTGCATTTATTTTGGTTTCATAAAAAATTTCATGTATCATATGCTCAGATTATACCAAGCGATTATGCAAAAAAATAAATTCATCGATTTAGGTAGGCTTCAGATATGCCGCAGAGTGTGAAATTCTGCGTTGACACCAATCTTATGATTTTATAAAGGTGTACATAAATAGCATTATTTTCTTTGCACCCCCAGCGCGCAAAGGTGGGAAAAGACCATACAAATAATATGTTTCGATGGATTCCAGTATTCTGAATCCAATGAGACATTCTACGTCGTCGTCCGATGTCAGGTTCTCGATTTATAGGAATTTATGTGGAATTTCGTTGTTATAACTTGGTAAGGAGGCAACACTTATATCTCCGGTCTGCCAGTGATGCCATCGTGGCAACACTTCTTAAAAGTAAATTTAGAATGTGGACTATTAGTGTACCAAAGCTCATCCCGTCAGAGTGAAGTGCAAGGTTTGACCTAAAGTATGGCCTCAACAGTCAACACACCCTAAGTAATACACTGCCGGTCATAAGGTTTGAAGCAGTCATTTTTGAGAATTGAATTTGAAATATCTCGTGTTATATGCGAAAGAGATCGAAATTTTGTATGACACAAGAGAGACTATTTAATGTGCCATAGCAAAACTTACGCTTGCACTTCAAGAACACACAATACCGGCTGCCAAGAGAATAAATGTTAGCTGAGTCACTTTTTTTAAGTAATTTTATTGCGTCATAAGGTTAGAAGCACATACAAAATTGAAGAAAAACGATGGTTTAAGTTTTTTTAATTTTTTTTTTCGACAAATTTATTTACTTAATAGTGTGTGCTGCCACCAGCTTTCCAGCTATAGAGGGATTTCAGATAGTCAAGTGAAATTTTACTCAAGGCCAAATTAACGGTGTGAATCAGTCATTGCATGAAAAGGAGCATTATTTTGTTGAAAACCACTGCGGTTTGTTCGAAAAGATCATTGGTTCGCGGAAACAATGCTTCTGGCAATGTTTTGTAATGTTCCTTTTATTGTAATGCTCCTTTTCATGCAGCTCGAGTGTTTAAATCATTATTTTAAGGAAACATGTTCCATTGCTGCCTTGGTTTCCTATTCACCGAACTTCAAAATAAAAGAAAATTTATTGGGTTGGCGCACATGAAAAGTATACGAAAAATCGAAGCAGTGCGATGACTGATTCACACCGTTAATTTGGCCTTGAGTAAAATTTCACTTGACTATCTGAAATCACTCTATAACTCCCTTAAACATCGAAATTTGAAATTTTTGTTTTAAGCTGGTGGCAACACACACTATTAAGTAAATAAATTTGTCGAAAAAAAAAAATTAGACAAAATTCATACCATCGTTTTTCTTCAATTTTGTATGTGTTTCTAATCTTGGCGCAATAAAATGACTTAAAAAAAGTGACTCAGCTAACATTTATTCTCTTGGCAGCCGGTAATGTTTGTTCTTGAAGTGCTAGCATAAGTATTGCTATGGCACATTAAACAGTCTCTCTTGTGTCAAACTAAATTTAGATCTCTTTGGCGTATAACACGAGATATTTAAAATTCAATTCTCAAAAATGACTGCTTCTAACCTTATGACCGGCAGTGTATATCATTATCAGAAAAAACGGCTTTTTAAATTTATAAGTATGTTAAAAACTCAGCTTGTCCAAATTATATTTTCCTAGTATTTTTGAAGTTTGAACGGATGACGACGATATGGCTAATGTTCGACCAAAAGTCATTAACAGACAAATTCATAATTTAGTGCTGAATTTATTTGTTGGACAGGGTAGAGTATGAAAATTTTATTGAATGACTTTCAGAACCAAATACAGTAAAAATAAATTATGTTTTTGTAATTTAAATGAGTTTTGCGTGTCATACAGGGTCAAGAGGTTTTAAATAACTTAAAAACTCATTTTTGCGAGTACGTGTCTCTACCGACACGTAGTAGTTTTTTGTACCGAAACCTAACACTTTTACAATCTGATGCTGACTGTTCCAAAAATGTCAATTTAAACCGATTTTTGAAATACCCTATTCGTACAATTTACGTAAATTACGTGTCACAAATCAAAAAAATATACACTACGATAACAAAAAACATCGAGCACAATCATTCCTCTGGTGAGACGCCATAGGGAACAACGCAGTCGAAACCGACGGCAAGCGATCAAAACGATTAAGACGAACGGCACAGAAAAAACGCTTATTCCACTCGCAGATTTAGTTTCAAAACTCACGTAAAAAGATACAATTCCCTCGCAAAATGGGTGATGGCAATGGCTGCAACGCCAGCAATAAGGTTGCCAAGCTGACCCAGCAATTCAACGAAATTATCCAAAAGGATACAAAAATACTGAACGAAGTGAAACGAAACAATGGAATCCTTATTTCTCGTGGTGGTTATTTTAACAAAGTTGACAATTCAAATGTGATTACAGAACTTTCATCGTTATCAATAGTTTTACCGAGTTTTGATGGAGAAACAATATCTAGCCTGATAAAAAACATTTCAACAGTTCGGAGTGGTATAAAAGCTTTTGAAAATAAATCAAGTGAAAACCCAAAATTTCTATTAAAGATTGAACAAGTTCTACGAAAAAAAAAGCGGAACTCGTTTCGGGAAGAGAAAATAAAGACTGAACAAAAATCAAAACAAAGCAATATTTTAACTGAATTGCAACCTGATAATTTATTTTCCATTCAAGCAGAAATCAATGTCAACGACCAAAAAAACATTCTTAATGAGACTTTCAACACAAGCTTATACAATAAAATTCCAGATGACGGTCACGATGTTCAAGAAACAGAAGAAGCAATTATTGAAAATAGTAATCACAAAATCAAAAATAGCATTAAAGACGGGAGTAATAACGAGTTACCAGCCACAGAGAGTAAAAATCCTAAAGACAATAAAACTACCAGCACTCATTATGAGGAATCGATGGTAAACTCTAGCCACAAAAGCAACTTCGCTAAACAAAATTTGAATGAGACAGGTTCAGTTGTTATTGATAATTTCGAAAATCAAAAATCGAGTAAGAATAGTAATGACTGGGTAAACATTTCTGATATTCCATTAAATGCAAAGCAGCAATTTGTTATGTGAGTATTATTTTTAATAAAATAAAAGGAAGATTTAGCCCAGTCAATAATTACAAAAAAGGGCTAAATTCGCAAAGCGCGATGTAGTTCTGCATTTTTGATATGTTGTTGGGGCATGTTAGAGCAGTCTGTAGCTAAGTTTGCAACTTCGAAAAACCTGTGCTCGCTGCAGGAAAAATGCAACAGTGAAAAAACGCTAAATTCACCCCATTTTTCCGACATTTTCTTTATATCTTTGGAAATATGCAACTTAAGAAAAAAACATCCACTATATTCTTGTTTGTTATATAATTTTCCACAAGACTAAATTAGTTTAAAATTCATGTATGTTATATTTGAGTTGCTATCTAACCATGACGTTCATATTCGAAGAACCAAATTTTTACATGATCAAAAATTACGGCAAAAAATACTACAATGTCCCAAAGCCCAAAGGTAGTAAAATTTGTTGGTCATTTGTAAAAAACATACGAAATACCACCTCGTCCTCGGTTCCAACACTCGTCTTCAATGATACTCCTTTTGTCAGCTCCCAGATAAAGCCAATTTGCTTGGCTTCGATGAATCTCTTCTTCGTTGGATTAGAAATTACCTTTCAGACAGTTCAATACAAGTTGTATTGGACGGTTTCAAGTCTGAAATCCACAAAATAAATGCTGGTGTGCTACAGGGCTCCGTTTTGTCTCCGACTCTCTTCATTATTTTTATAAATGATCTTTTGTCTGAAACTTCTAATCCATTAAATGTTTCGCTGGCGCTTCTCATATTCGTTTACAAATTCTTATCCATGTCCTTCGGATGTGGAACTTGAACGGCAGCGTATGATAAGCTCATTAAATTCTGATTTCGACAGCATTGTCCGATGGGGAATCAAAAACCGCGTAGAATTTAATGCTTCTTAAACTCAATGCTGTCTCCTGTCGTTAAAGCGAAACCTACCCCCAATGCCGTTGTCCATGGACGGCACTTGCATCGAGGAAACCGAACAGCTCTCAGTTCTCAGTATGTGTGCCACAGACCAGATGTCGCCAAAAACGCTGCTAAGTGTTTAGGTTTTATCCGTAGATGCAATTAGTTTTTCTCCCCTTCTGATCTGGCTGTGATCTACAAAGCCTTTATTCGTCTAAAACTTGAGTACATTTCTCATGTTTGGGCAGGAGCTCCAAAAACTCAATTGAGTTTGTTGGACAGAATACAAAAGAGAGCTTTAAAAATGATAGATGAAAGACCTATAACAGAAACAATTACATCACTCGAACATCGCCGTAATGTTTCGTGTCTTTCTATATTTTATCGCTATTATTATAATCAGTGTTCTAGTGAAATAGCCAGTTGCATTCTTCCCCTTAAAAAATTCAACCGTAATACTCGCGCTTCTAGGAATGCCCATCAGTTTATTCTTGAGCCCAATTTCGGAAGTACTGTAATGTACAGAGATGCGCACCACACGAATGTGGAATAAAATAACCACAGCAATGATGCAAACATTGCTTGGTGCACATAGGTAACATCATGTTTCTTGCCAAAACTGTTTGACCAATTTTGATCGAATTTTGAAATTTTGTCTTATAATACTCTAGGCTACTTGATTGCAAATTTTGAGCAGAATTGGACAATTTTTGACCTATTTATTGAGCGCTTCAAAATTACTAAGTTTTCAGATTTTTTTTTAACTCATGGTTAGATAGCAACTCAAATAAAACATACATGCGTTTTAAACTAATGTGGTCTTGTAGAAAATTTTATAACAAACAAGAATATATAGCAAAATGTCGAAAAAAGAATGGGGTGATTTTAGCGTTTTTTTCACTGTTGCATTTTTCCTCCAGCGAACACAGGTTTTTCGAAGTTGCAAACTTAGCTACAGACTATTCTAACATGCCCAACAACATATACAAAATGCAGAACTACATCGCACTTTGCGAATTTATTGTCGAATTTGACTGGGCTAATTATTAAATTTAATATAGTGTATTTGAAAGTTGAGATTTGGTATTGAAGCCCCAAAAACGTTTATCATTTACCATCATCAAAAATCAAAGGGAATTATAAAAATAGCATGAGTGGAAGAAAAGGTATTTCTTTGGGGGAGGAGGGGAAGAGAGAGGTAAAGGTCTTTAAATCTGAAAAGTTACTTTGGTACAACTAAATAAACATGACACATGATTTAAAAGTATTTAATGATTCTAACGAAACCAAGACAAAACGAGAAACTTGATACAAAATTTCCAGTCACGAAAATTTAGAATTATGAGTCAATGAATGCGTTTCGAAAACTGCGAAAGTGAGGAATACAGATTTTGACAAAATGATCTTAAAGTAATTTTTCTAATAATTATTAATATTAAATAATAATTAAAAAGATATAAATAAATATTAAAAAAAAACAATACCAAGTTGAAATGCAAATAAAAATCATGACAAATATTTAAATATATGTATGTATCACAAGTGTGGCTTACAGTTTGTATACATTGGTCTATTCTTTAAACTATTTCATTAATACAAATCTACACTAAAGTGACCATTCTTCCCACATTACGTGGGACAGTCCCACATTTACACAAACTGTCCCACATCGAAAATTGTCCCACAAACGTCCCACAAAATTAGAAGATGTTCCACGCCGTCCCACAAAAATCGAAATTAAATTTTTCGATTGTTTATTTTATAATTTATCAAGACAAAACTAGAATGATAAAAAAATATCAGCTGATATAAGATGGGTGGAAATTTTCTCATACTTAAAAAAACTGCAATATTCCTTACCAAAACTCCAAAAAGTTTGTTGATTATACCCTCTGTTTGCGGGGGACAAATGAGTCGACGGAAAGAATATTTTCAATTGTGAACAAATTGTGGACGGAGGAGAAGTCACAACTCTCTGTCGAAACAATTAAAGTGATATTGGCTCTGAGATTGACCTATTCAAGCTGCGAAAATTTCTAGGAGGAGTTGCCAAAAATTAATAACTTATTGAAAAAAATTCATTCATCACAGAAATATGGGTGAAAGGCTCTCCCAAACCAATGCGGAACATTCGTTGCGGCGAAGAAATATTCGCATGTCAAAATTTATTTACATAGTGATATATGAGAGTGCCCACACCAACGCAGCGGAGAAACATATGAATTAATTTTGACTGACGAATGTTTCTTCGCCGCAACGAATATATATTTTTCCTTTTTAATTGCAGTCTTTTACTTTGATGCGCGTTTTAAGAATCATTAATTGCGATAAATTAAATCTGCAAATATGTATGTGTGCTCTCTTACCGATTGGGCGTGCACGCCCAAATGTTTCAAAATGACATAATGGAATGGTACCAAAATGTAACTAAGAAGTGGAAAATTTTTTGAAATTAATTTTCCTAAATTAAAAGAATGTGTAATAATTTTACACTCCATTGCTGAATTTTTGATAATATTTCATTAGGCTGTTTTGAAACTTTATGGGCGTGCCAACCCAAAAAACAAGAGAACTGACACACATTTTTGCAGATTTAAGCTTAGAGCATTAGGTTTGTTAAATGAATAAAAACTAGATGAGAACAGAACAGAACAGCACAGAACAGCACAAACTCTCAGAACAAGTTAGAACAGAAAAGTTCAACTTTGTGGTTGACAGTTTCTAATCAGCTGTGAAAAGTGACAAAATGAAATTGATTTGGTTAGAATAAATTAAGTATAATTTTTTTTAGATGGATATTTCTTCAGATACTTCCCACTTTTTTATTTCTGAACTGTAGAAAGATACCAGCAGTGAAAATATTATTTTCACTTCCTCGAAAAAACACCAACAACCAATAACCACAATTAAAACTTGTTTTGTTTTCATGCTGACTGCTGACAGAAATCAGTCAGCTGTTCTTTGACACTTGTCACGAGCTTGCACCCTTAGAAGAAGAAATAGAGGAACTGCCCTTGTTGGAAAAAAGTGAAGCAGTTTTTAAAATGGTGGGAGGTCTCACAAACACAAATGCATTACAGCAGGGACGGAGTGCTGTTTGAAGGCAACTCATTAGGGCGCCATCAGAATAGTCATTTTTGTTATTTTCCGAAGTTGTTTTAGTGGAATGTTCTAAAAAAAGAAAGAGTACGTGCGTGAAGCAATTTGTCAATCTGAAATGTCAAATCGCTAGTGTGATTTTAAAAAAGGACAAAAAAGTGTTACAAATTAAGACGCATATATATATAAAAAAAAAACTTTGAAAAGACAAACCTTTTCAAGTGAATAAAATAGACATTGTAGTTATTTAGAAATCAACAAAAAACAGTAAGTGTGGTAAGAGCATTTCCTCTCACAATTGTGTTTTATTATATTTTTCTCAAAGCAAGTGCTGTTAACTGTTTGTATTTATGTAGATTAATTAACTATCGAAGAACATATTATTTATAATGGATTAAACTTTAAACATGAACCATGAACCAAATATGAACTGATAGACACATTACTGAACAGACAAATTAACATTGAAACATGAACTAATAAGTTGGCGACGGAACAAATAGATATTTTATTACTAACTTAAAACGTAAAAAATCGATTGAATAACAAAAAATAATTGTCTCATAAGAAGGGCGCTTAACAGATAGTTGCGCCTTACAACCTCCAATATAATCTCATGCACCCCTGTTAACAAGAATTTCAGTTTGACATTTCTGGTTCTTAAATTCTAAAAAAAAAGTTCCTGGAAGAAAGAAAAGAAAAAGTTATTTGAATTAGGGCTAAAGGGAAGCCTAGTATGTGAAGTTTGTGGATAAGGGCTTCTATCCACACACTGTCGAATGCTTTCTCGACATCCAGAAAGCATCCAACGGTTACTCGGTGACTTTTAAGCGCTAATGTTATGTCGTGTTGGAGCTTGAGTAGCGGATGAAGAGTAGAATGCTTTTGCCGGAATCCAAATTGTATGTCTAGGATAATGCTGTTTTCACTGCAGAACGCCTTGATCTTCCTGAGTATTAGCTCTTCCAAAAGCTTACTAAGGTTACTGAGTAGGGATACCGGTCTATAGTTGGAGATCATATTCAGAGCACCTTTGGAATCGCCACGATCTTTGCAGTTTTCTATTTTTGGGGGGAAGTAGCTGTTATTGATGCAGTTGTTGAAAATGATGGCTAAGAGGATCATCACTGTGTTTGGGAGCCTCTTTAGGATAAAGTTGGATACCCCATCAGGTCCTGATGGCTTCTTCGGCCTGCAGCTATTGATTATTTCCGCAATCTCTTCTGGGGTGCTCAGATTTGCGTTGTCAACTGGGTCACTTGCAGGATTGGAGTCGGAGAATGATGCTCTGCTCAGGTTTGGCAGCAAGGTTTGTTGGATCGATGCTTGGACTTCATCAAGGAAGACTGGGTCGTCAGATGCGAAGTTCCTTTCAAAATAAATAAAATAGACATTGTAGTTATTTAGAAATCAACAAAAAACAGTAAGTGTGGTAAGAGCATTTCCTCTCACAATTGTGTTTTATTATATTTTTCTCAAAGCAAGTGCTGTTAACTGTTTGTATTTATGGAGATTAAATAACTATCGAAGAACATATTATTTATAATGGATTAAACTTTAAACATGAACCATGAACCAAATATGAACTGATAGACACCTTACTGAACAGACAAATTAACATTGAAACATGAACTAATAAGTTGGCGACGGAACAAATAGATATTTTATTACTAACTTAAAACGTAAAAAATCGATTGAATAACAAAAAATAATTGTCTCATAAGAAGGGCGCTTAACAGATAGTTGCGCCTTACAACCTCCAATATAATCTCATGCACCCCTGTTAACAAGAATTTCAGTTTGACATTTCTGGTTCTTAAATTCTAAAAAAAAAGTTCCTGGAAGAAAGAAAAGAAAAAGTTATTTGAATTAGGGCTAAAGGGAAGCCTAGTATGTGAAGTTTGTGGATAAGGGCTTCTATCCACACACTGTCGAATGCTTTCTCGACATCCAGAAAGCATCCAACGGTTACTCGGTGACTTTTAAGCGCTAATGTTATGTCGTGTTGGAGCTTGAGTATCGGATGAAGAGTAGAATGCTTTTGCCGGAATCCAAATTGTATGTCTAGGATAATGCTGTTTTCACTGCAGAACGCCTTGATCTTCCTGAGTATTAGCTCTTCCAATAGCTTACTAAGGTTACTGAGTAGGGATACCGGTCTATAGTTGGAGATCATATTCAGAGCACCTTTGGAATCGCCACGATCTTTGCAGTTTTCTATTTTTGGGGGGAAGTAGCTGTTATTGATGCAGTTGTTGAAAATGATGGCTTAGAGGATCATCACTGTGTTTGGGAGCCTCTTTAGGATAAAGTTGGATACCCCATCAGGTCCTGATGGCTTCTTCGGCCTGCAGCTATTGATTATTTCCGCAATCTCTTCTGGGGTGCTCAGATTTGCCTTGTCAACTGGGTCACTTGCAGGATTGGAGTCTGAGAATGATGCTCTGCTCAGGTTTGGCAGCAAGGTTTGTTGGATCGATGCTTGGACTTCATCAAGGAAGACTGGGTCGTCAGATGCGAAGTTCCTTTCAAAATGGATGGCAAATGCTTCGACCTCATCCTCACTGGAAGTATGGTCTCCATTAACGGTTAATAATGTTCCTGGCATCGGTGATTTCTGTCCAATCAGAGTGTTGATGTTTCTAAAGGTATCAGGTCCAGGTTTGATCGACTGCAGTCGCTTCTCGAATTGTGCGTTGTTGTGGTGTTGGATGGAATTCCTGAACATAATATTCACGTTCTGCAGCTCACTCCAAACTATCTGGTAATTGCTGTTAGTGGTGTTGTATTAACCCTGGTGGATTCTCTGCAAGCGTTTCCTCAGCCGTTGTCTGTGAGCATAAAGATTTCCTATGTAATCAGGTAGGTGCCGGTATCAATCCTTTGACGTCTTCGGAGTCTTTTGGTTGTCCACAGCGTTGGAAACAGCTAATTCCAGGCAGTCAATGGCTGTATTAATTTCCTCATTCGATAGGTTCCTATTTTCGGGTGGCAGAGTTAGTGCTCCTTCAACTTCTCGTTGCAGTCTGTTGACATCTAGTCTTTTAAAGTTGACATAGTGTTCGGGTGGCTCTGTCACTAAGAAGATTGGTTGTTGGAGCTTCACGCTGAGTTGGACTGCTTCGTGGTCCGAGTCACTGGGAATTAATGCACAGGTATAGTTGCCGATCTCTGGAAGTAGATGAATTAAATTAGAAGTAGCGAGAAAAAATCTAATGCTGATGGTGTTCTTGGATAGGTTGGTTTGGGCTGAGAGACAACCACCAAAGAGTGCTGGCTGCTGTTGGTGGACAGCCAGTCAGCAACTGCCTTGCCTTCGGGTGAGGTAGTGGTATCCTGCCACAGGTGATGCCTAGCGTTGAAATCGCCACCGATGAGTCCGTAGGAGGACGTGAAGGTCACTTTGAATATTTCGCATGCTGGAATGGCATTTAAAGTAGAAACTGATGACGGTGATGGTCTCTTCTCTTCCCAGTTTAATGGTGACGGCTATGGCTTCGCTCGTGAGTAGGCCTGTGATGGTGATTTCACTGGTTCTAGGCGAAATGTTCTACTTTATGTAGAGTGCTGTGCCTCTACGGCCCTCATCCTTATACTTCCGGAAGGTTTTGAAACCGCTGACATCGATGTTATTGCGTCTGATAACATTGGTCTCGCTAATAAGGGCAATGTCCGGGTTGATATTCTTCATGAACATATTGAATGACGTCCCCTTTTTCAGGCTGTATATCGAATTAACGTTATACGTCAGTATGCGGATCTTCTTTAGTTGCATATTTGGAATATGAAAGTGGCCAATGCCACGGACTTGTAGTAGCCCGTAGCGTAATGGTTAGTGCGTTCGACTGTCACGCTGGAGGTCTGGGATCGCTTCCCAGCCTCGTCCACCTAAAAACTAAAAAGTTTTTTTTCAGGGCTACTGCCTCTTGCACACAGGAATGGTTGCGAGTTGTTAGTCACAAGGCCCTGGTTCTTCATGAGCCGTTGTGCCAGCCGATTTTTAATGCCACGGACTTCTCTCCCTCGGTCAGTTGACTATAGTTGGCTGGTACGGCACTTCGGGCTTTCTCTATGACGGACAGGAGATTGGATCCGAAGATACGCTGGACTTCATTGTTGAGGTTCATTGGTTTATTCGTTGATGGAGGCCTGGTTACTTTTGTAGGTGGTGTCTTCAAAGGAATGGTTTTGACCGGAATTCTTGGCTGCTGTTGATGCTGGCTCATCGTTGTTGCTTGTCTGAGTGCTGAATTTTGTTTGGCCATTTCTGCGTAGCTGATCGTTGGGCGGGTAACCACACTCGCTGATCTTGCAACGAACTCCTTATGCGCTTTTGTCTCGGCTATCTTCTTATTCCGCTCAGTAAGTCGAGCCTTTAGAGTTGGACAGCCCTTGAAACTGGCAGGATGACCTTCTTTCTTGCAGTTGGCGCACCATACGTCCATTCCTTTGTTCGCTGTCCTTTTGCACTCTCCGGGTTTGTGGTCCTCTTTGCACTTGACGCACACATAATTACGTCCACAATTGGTGGCTACGTGCATGAAGCCTTGGCAGTTCCGGCACTGGACAACGTCATTTGATTTGAGGCGTTCCCAGTGAACCCTCTGGTTCATTATTAGAGTCTTTGTGTAGATCTCGTTGATGTCGCAGGTCTTTGGTGTTTCGATGACAAAATTGTTGTAGGTCTTTCCCTGTGCCTTTTTCGATTTGAATTGCGTCACCTTAATGATTGGGATTCCCTCGATGCGGAGTTCATCTTCCACTTCGATCGACGTGTAGGTATGGTGTATTCCTTTCAGCAACAGGAGGTTCTTCCGGTCTTTCTTTGGCGTAAGCGTAGTGAATTGAATTTTCACTGTCTGAAGGTATTTTTTTTATTCCTTCGAACGATGGTCGGTCTTCAGCGTTGATGATGGTGGTCTTTGTGTTCCTATTTTTAAAAGTCACTGAAAAGTTCTCACTCTTCCAGTGTCTCCTAATTTCAGAAACACTCTCGGAGTAGCAAAATATGGGCGGCATTCCTGGTCCTTTGGCTGTTTTAACTACTTCGGTGTTCTTGGCTGACTTCGGTGGCTGGGCTGGAGCAGGTTTGGAGGTTGTTAACACTTTGGCACTGAATTGAAACACTTTGGCTGCTGCTGATGTTGATGGTTCATCTTTTTTCTCGCGTGTAGGTTTAGCCGGTGTTGTTGGCGACTCTTCCAGTTGAGGGCGCTTAGTAGCGTTGGCCTTTCCTTGGGCCTTACCCTTTTTCCTTGGACTTTTTTGGTCTGGTAGAGAATCACTAAAATCTTCCTCAGCTGATGGCTTGTTCAGGAAGCGGCGATTCACTGACGTCCTCATCTTCTTCAGTGCTCTCGTCCGTTGATTCCTCAGTCGATTCCTCTTCCTCCACACTGCTTTTCACGGCTTCTTCTGTCTCCATTTCGTCGCTTGGTTTAGCTGGCCTGGGTCCATATTCTGGTCCTAGGTTGTTGATTATCCTGAGGAGCAGCGCCTCAAGAGACGCAAATTCTGCCTCCGGATTGAATGGTTTGCCCATTTCCGGTCTCGTAGTCGTTTTTATTTTTTAACTAATTAATTTGCACAACATTTATTAAAAAAAAAAAACTATTGTTCCGCGAAAAAAAATCAGCTTGTAAAATTAAGCGCAGGTAGCCCGCAGGTATACCTGTTTTTGCACTTGTGTATAATTTTTAGGGGTGGATTTAAATATTCCGCTCTGTCTATGTACTGTCACTGGTGGTTGCAAACTGACCGTTAAAACCATCTGGCCCATCAAGGCCTAACTACTTGTTGTCCCTGAAAACAATCTTTGTAAAAAAAATGCACTAGATTGTGGTATTAAATTAATTTTGGAAATAAGAAGAGTTAAAGCGTTAAATAATAAAATGTTAAGTACGGTTTTCCAATAGCGGTCCATGTTTAGACGGGCAAATTCCAATATTTTGTGTTATTGGCTGTTGTCAGATTTGGAGCTGGTGCCATTTTGCCCCGAACAATCACTCCACTGCTTCTTAAAGTACGAAAAACCGTCGAAAATGAAACGCCTAGCCCCAATTCGTAACGAATTTCCCTCAAAAAATGCACCGAATTAGATGCAACATTGATTGTTCGCCAATTATAGCGACGTGTCAGCATCTGCGGACCTCGGGGTCTAATTTTCGTTCCATAAGATTCTGGATCTTGTATGAAATTACGGAAAAACGACCCGATCTCGAGATTTTCCTACATCCTACATATTAAGATACTTGAACGAAAGTCTTGAATTTTGGCCTTTTCCGTATCGCTTAAATGTATACCATGCGGCTTCGTTGTTTGTCATTTCGAAACTCATAATTAAATGAAGCTCAAACGAGATTTGCATAGTGCGTTTATACTTCTGCAATACGAACAAATCTGTTTTTATTTTCTAAACACCGCTAGGGAAAATAACGGAACTTTTTTTTGCTCAATTCACTTGTTTACTGATGCCATTAAATAAAAAAATAGTAAGGTGTCGCTTTCATTTCCAGTTTTCTATAAAATGCATTTTTACAGGTGCGTTTATACTTATGCAAAGCACTGTATATTAGTCTAAGAGCCAACGACATTAAAAGTCAAGTCATTTACGTAATGTTGTAACCCATGCCAAAACATAGCCGATACCCTTGACGAATGGGTGTTAAATTATAAATTAGGTGTGGCAAAAATGACAGAAGTCAAGTCATTTGCTCCAATGCTTTTTGCTTTAGGACACTCTCACAGGCTTAAGTTCAAAAACGCAGACCGAAATTCCGTGAAGAACACCCCAGCAGAAAACTTTTATAGTCAAATGGTATACTGATGGATCGAGAACGTCTGACTGGGGCGGGTATATTTGGGCCAAGAACCAAACTATCTGTACCGATGGGACAGTCCACAAGCATTTTCCAGACGGAAGTAAACTCCATAGGTAAATGTGCAGAACGTAACCTTGAAAGAAACTGCCGAAATCGTAACATTGCCATCATGTCAGATAGCCAAGCCGTGCTTAAAGCGTTAAGCTCCTATGCCATTAGCTCAAAACTGGTATGTGAATGCTTGTGGAGGTTAAATGAAGTTGGCAAAAATAACAATGTCTAACTCTATTGGGTACCGGGTCACGCGGGTATCGATGGTAAGGAGGAGGCAGACTCCCTAGCCAAAATAGGAGCAACAACCCCCCTAACAGGGCCTGAGCCCTATTGCGGATTAGGTGAAAATGTGATCAAAAACAAGATCAAATTAGAAGAGGAGGCAAAAAGATCCAAAATTTGGAACGAACTCCCAAAACTGAGGCAGAACAAACTAGTACTTGGGAATTACAACCAAGAACGCTACAAAGCCTTCATAAATCTCATCAGGAACAGCCTAAGAATAATAACGGGCAATTCGAAATTTTTGAATGAAATCTAGAGTCTTGGTGTAACGTTATTGCTTCAAAACCCAACCGGAAGTGACTCTGCAAAAAAGCAGACGAAAACTCCTTCACGAATACCCCAGCAGACTAATTTTATTTTTACTCAATAAAACTGATTCGCAGGGAGTATGGTTCTTACCTTTACAAAGAATGCTATTATGAATATGTTCCTTATAGTAAGGTTATTATAGCCAAAAGTAACAAACATCCTGATTAAAATCAAGATTTTATGCCAAGAGAGAACAAATTGAAACAACTTTCTGCAGAAAAAATTAAAAATTTAAAAGAACAGATAAATTTCGTTCGTGTAGAACATCAATGGTTTTATTTAAATGCAATTTCAGCAGATCCTGGAGAAGGGAAAGAGAAAAAACAAACAAAATATAAGTAAATTACAACATATCAAAAAGTCACCTAACGCCTTTATAAAAACAAAATTAAATTATATACAAAAAAGTTCCTAGATAAATAAATAAAAAAGATTCCTAAATTTAAATTCACCTGAGTTTTATTGATTTTAAATTATCCATACAGTATTTTTATTATTTTCATAAAAAAAGTTATAGGCAATAAACTTTAAATGCTTATAACTTAAATGTTTAAGAATGTCGCTTACATCCTTCATCTTCTAAGCGCTTCAATTTAATGTTATAGTTAACTGTTTTAAAGCTCAATAAAATGAAATGGAATCTCGTACGTATTAACTTAAACAATTTCAAAAATGTTTGTGAATCATAGGTTCAAAGTGATTATTCTAAGGGCCAATTTAGCAATCTCATGATTTATTTTGGGATCTCATGATAAAAATTATGATAATTTTTTTTTTTGAAACGGCAACACTGGCAACGCGCATTGTTTGCATCATTGACGTGGTCAAAGCAGGACAATTAAGTTGGCGCTGATTTTTGTACACATAACTTGAAACCCTTAACTATCATAAAATATCATTATAATGGTAGTTTTCTCCTTTAAGCAGCTTTGGAAGCGATTTTAAAAGTTAAAAAAATGGTCGCAAAAATGCTCCATAAAATTATTACCTTACAAAATAAACAACTAATGGAATTTTTAAAAGCGCTACCAAAATTGTTTTAAAAATGAAAATTAATATTGTAATGATATTTTATGATAGTTAAGGGTTCCAAGTTATGTGTACAAAAATCAGCGCCAACTTAATTGCCCTGCTTTGACCACATCAATGACGCAAACATTGCGCGTTGCACTTAGTTAAAATGATGTATCTAGCCAAAACCAACAGTCTGACTTGTGTCGGATTTCAGAATTTCGTCTTGAAATACTCGTATTTGATTCCAAATTTTTAACAGAATTGGACAATTTCTACCTGTTCTTGATTGCTTCCAAACTACTCAGTTTTTAATATTTTTTTTTAGTTTATGGTAAGATAGAAACAAAAATATATCATGGATGAATTTTAAACTTATGTAGCCACTCCTAGGATCCACCAGTGCTAACATATTTCATAAAAGAATCGCAACGTTATAAAAATAACAAGCAAAAACAACATACCAATAAATCCGCCATTTTGAAACCCGTTTTTCGGGGTGTTCCCATGGACCGATTTTGCCCGATTTTGGATATGTTGTTCAGTAGTGGTTACTGATCAAAATTCAATTAAAAATGCTTCTGTTGCAATTTTGCCCACGTTAATTCACTAATTGCCTGGACTACGTCTACAATGATGTAGCGCATCATCACAGCTGTTTTGGCTTGTAAATTTATTCGAGACGTTTTCAACGCATATGAAATTTATATTTGAATTGAATTTGTATGATTGCTGACTATAAAAAGATACAAAACCAGAAAAAACTTCTCAAATGCATTGAATGTTCCCAAAAAAAAGTGAAAAGTCAAAAAATTACACATGGGAATTGGTAACCCATATGTCATCTCAAATGCAGCTTGTAGCGCCGCCAAAAGTTAAAGTTGAGTCAACTTTCGCCGCAGACAATTTTCTTACTACAGCTACAGCTTCCCATTGTGGGGATGTACACCATTTTCGTATCTTTCAACTTTGACAGTGCTTCATGCAACAGCTACAGCTACACCATTGTGTTCGGCCAGTAAATCAATAGAGCGACGCATATTAATAGAGCGCACGACATTACCTGACGCCTGACGCGCGTTTTCCAAAAATCGCGTGACACAGTGATCGAAACACTTTTTCTTGCGAGACAGGCGCGTGTTTGTTTTTGTTAAAGGCCAGGCGCATATTGAGCCGCGTTCGGCACGAGTGACGCGACACAGCACAGCACGAATTTTTGTAAACAATATAAATCAATAGCACGACGCATATTGATATTGGCGCGCGTTTACCGAAAATCGCGTGACACGGTGATCGAAACACAGTTTTTCTTGCGAGACCGGCGCGTGTAATGAACTGTCTTTGGTTTTGAAAATAAAAAATCGTTTGTTTTTTTCAGTTTATTTCAATTTTCAATATATCAGACGATTTTTGCTTCAATTAATATGTATTTTGACACGAGACACGCGAATCAATATGCAGAGAACGGCATGACACGTTTCTAAAATCGTGTCTTGCGACACTCGTCAGGTCACGTCACACGCTTCGGACACGCCTCAATATACGCCTAGCCTAAAAATAAAATATCGTTTGCTTTTTTAGAAATTATTTGTTTTTTTTTTTTCTAAGTTTATATCAATTATCAATATATCAGACCATTTTTGCTTCAATTAAAGTGTATTTTGACCCGAGACACTTGAATCAATTCGCATGACACGTTTCTATAATCGTGTCGTGCGATACTCGTCAGGTCACATCACACGCGTCGGACGCGTCTCAATATTTTATTAATAAAAAACATGGGACTATTTTTACAAATTTTAAATAAAAACTTTACGTTGCATAGTGTCATATTCTCAAAGAAACTAACTTCTTACTTTTTGATGTCACAAAATTTAGTGATAATTTTTGATCAGAATTGTTTAGGTACATATGTAGATTTTTATTTTCGTTTTTTTTTATTTTTAAATATGTACATATACATAGATATGTACCTACTAATACTCGATTTCAAATAATTATAATTTCAGTGTAAGAGAACGAACGAAATCCCACAAAAGTCCAGACTGGTCAAAACGTGTGAGAGATAAAAGACTGCATCAAACAATAAGTGATGAAGGTAAGTAAACAGTTAGAAGATTCGCTAGTCTAATCATACTGCACATGTAACCGGAAGTAGTTTAAGGTGAAGGTTTCATCTTGAAATTCAAAGAATATACTTGTACCTACCTATACGTCCTTCGTCTTCGATTCATTTAAATAATGACAAACATTTCTTCTTTATTATGTACCGCAAATAGCGATCTTAAAGAAGAGTAGTCATAAACTACATATAAACCAATTAATAAGACGTTTGAACATTTTTTATGGAATCATAATATCCGCCCTTATGACGTCATAAAATGTTCGTTATCCACCTATTCAATTATACAGTGACACTAAGGTCAAATTAGTTATTATATATTATGTAGTCCGAATAAAATAGAAAAGCAAATAATATCACTAAAGCAGTAAAGGTTCATACAGTCAGACTTTATATCATTTTTCTGTAATTATAAACTAAATTCAAAACACTAGTGGTGGTGTGAGTCTATGACGTTTAAAACTGCAATGCGCGATCACATAATAAGTCGAATAGGAAACCTGAAACCTGGTGATGGTGAATGCAGAAAACCTGTTCTCACTAGCAGCCATCCCACTGCTTTTTATCGCAAGCTTCTCCAAATTCCATTGCAAATATCTATCTATAGGAGGTAAATAATAATTGTCCATAAGTATGAACATATAAAGAGATACACAAAAAACCTGAGGCAATCAAGCACAACTCAGGGCAGCAGTTATGCATCCCCTCAATCTCTTTTCCCATGTCCACTAATAAACTAACAAACAGCAAAATAAATAAACCCATCGGAGCAGTCAGCGTTACCTCTTTACTGTAATTATTGCAATAGGCCTATAGCAATTTTGCAAAGCTTATAGATCTGCTGATATTAATCAGTATGACTTGCAGCTATAAATTTGTAAGTAAGTAATTCCTATTTTAAACTAAAAATTATGCATTTGTTTGAGTTTTTGGACAAACTTATATTCTCATAGTCTTAAAAAATGGGTTTTCAACCATACATTTTTTTGATTAATGCATATGCTTACATTATGAACGCTTGTTCAGGTGTTTGTTTTTTAATTCTGTAAAACTGTATTCGAATTAACAAATTTTGTGAACACAAAATTTTACATTTTCATAAAAAATCAAAGCTTAAAAAATTTGGTTTTTGAATAGAGTAATCTTGGTTTACAGTTTTGTAATACGGGATTATAAATGTGTTCAAAAGAATTTTAAAGAATTTAAGAAACCAAAAAAACTAGAATTGTTAATGTGTTTAAAATATAATTTTTGGTCGATGATAAACTTCTACCCCCATATTAATACATGGAGCTAGTAGGGAGTTATCATTAACTTGTGGATTAGGAGCTAGATTTTTGCCACTTACGAGCTAGCTTAACCAACAAGGAAGGTGGTTTAGCGAAGGGTTAAATAATGCCGTTTTCCTTTGGACGTTCGGAAGAGTCCAGAAGCGTCCGAAAATCTTCTGAAACCACTCCATTGGCACAAAAAATACGCTTCTGACGATTCTGAGAAGAGAAATTCGATTCTGGATTTGAAATCAGAATCCACTCAAGAAGCACTAATACATTCAAACTTAAACGTCACAACAAACCGCAATGCAACTCATGTTTTTTTAACTTTCCATTTTAATTTATTTCGGATCCAAAATCAAATTATTTGATAAAGATTAATTAAAATCAAGAAAAAATTAATCAAAAAATATTATTTGAAAGTGTGGAGTTGATACAGTCGTGTTCTACATTTTACGTTTTGTGTGGCAGCATATAATTTCTATTTGGTGATTCACTCATACATATACCAAAACTAAGAATTGAGTAGAAGCAGCATATAGGGTTCCATTGGAGTGAAACCAAACGAAAACAGCATAAGAAAAGTAAATACATACACGTTTTAATTCACGAGTTATCTCTTAATCCATGCCTACATGAGCTTTCGAAAGTTACAGGTGAGTTAAGCGCTGTTCTTATTAATGTGGCTGCTAAAGTGTAAGAATAAATACTTTCGGGTTTGCTAGAACAATGAAAATAATGCGATGAAAACACATTAAAATTAAAGCATTTTCATTATTTCAGACCTCTTTTTGACTTTTTGGTCGTTTCTTAACAACAACAAAAAAAAAACTTGGAGGAGGAAAGAGATAAAGTTTCTCAACACGAATGGGAAACTGATGCTGTTTTTCTTTGGTTTCACTCAAGGTTTCATTCATTCTGAAATCCAATGGAACAGTCCAAGATGCTTCTACTCAATTCTGGGAAATGGTATCTGTATAGGTGAATCGTCAAATAAAAAATTATTTGCTACCACACAAAAAGTGAAATGTAAAACACGGGTGTATCAACTCCGAACTTCCAGTAAAATGTTTTCTTAATTTGTTTTTTAAAATTTACTAAAAGCTTTGATTTTGGATGCAAATTAAATTAAAATGAAAAGTTAAAAAAACATGAAGTACATTTCTGTTTGTTGTGACGTTTGTATTAGTGCTTCTTGAGTGGATTCTGAGTGGAAGCGTATTTTGTGTGCCAACAGAATGGTTTCAGAAGGCTTCCGGACGCTTCTGGACGCTTCCGGACGTCCAATGAAAAACGGCAAATTGATGATTTCAAAATTTGTTCATCGTCTTTCCAAATAGGCATTTAATAGTGAACTGGATACACCTAAATAATCAATTAAGATATTCTAATATTCCTCCAATGTGGCAACGCCGAATCCGTGTCCAACAAGCAATGCTCCAGCTAGAGCGTTTTTGGCCAGTATATTCAACAATCTGTGTTTGCTCTCGCAAGACTTGCCTCTAGCCTCTCCTCAGTCTCTCGAGCTTATTTCATTAGTTTGGACGTGTATCTAACGCTAACCTGACCGTAGCTAACTTTTATTGGTCGTTTACTTTTGCTGCTCGCACATCACAACGTTAGCGCGAACGTTAAGTGACAAAGTAATTAAATATTTAAAATTAACGACGTCGAATACAAAACCAACAGCAACAAAAAATAACAGCCTTGAAACTATTTTCATCATAAAGGCATTGTTTAAAAATTACAAGTTCAGTGATCGCGGTTGGAAATTTTGCATTTTTATACAGTGCAGTACTTATATATGTAAAGCTCTTTTCTTTTAAAACAAAGAGAATAATAATAATACTATGTAAGAGAAAGAAAATCTAAATCTCTGTTCTGTTATTTTATTGTTAAAAGAATTATTATTGTAGTTGCATTAGAAACAAAAAAAAATAATTTTCAAGTGAATTATAGTTCATGTTTTCTACCATATCTCTTGTGTTCATCTTCGCTTGAAAGTGAAAGTCATAAAAACGCATTTTAACCTTTTCGTTTTGTTTTATACACAGATAGGTACATTTGGTTGTTGCAGTTTTATTTGTTTGTTTATTTTAAAGCATATTATATCAAAGAAATAAGGGTGATGATCTTTTCTTTTATATATTCAGAAACAAATATATAATACTAATGATTGAAGTTTGTTTTTAACCTTGTGATAATTAAATTAACTGACCAAAGTTTAAAGGCCTAATTTTATCCATCGAACTAAACAAGTTATGGTTCTAACAAGCCGCACACATGCATATTTAGTTACCTACACAGACAAATTATAAACATATTACGAATACTTTAATATTCTTCTTTAACCGGTCTATTGCTCACTATCTCAGTCCGTCAGAAACAAACAATTTTAATTTTTGTTTTTTGCTCGTAAACGATATTATCAACTAGTTTTAATTCCAAAAAACATGTTCCATTAACGAAATATCATAGTTTATAATTTTCTTTCAAGAGACGATTTGGTTTTTATTTGGGTTTTGCAGTTTTATTTTGATTATGTATGTAGTTAGTTGCTTAGTAGCTAGGATTTAAAAAAAAAATAGTGTTTTGTGAGTGCTAATGGCGATTGGGCTTGAGTATGAATGTCCAATTTGTTTTAATCAGTATTATTTATTTTGTGTGACTTATGCATTTGACCATGGATTGCACTTGCCTACCACTATACTCATTTCTATTTCCACGAATGAACATAGAAGTGCATATACATATGTACGTTTATGTACGCATCCAAAAACCTAACCAAAATAACTTTTCGTTGTTTATTGTTATACTTTCATCTTACTTTTGGTATTATGTAAAATCCATGGGGGTATTCATAGTCATTTTAGACCTGGGTCTAAGTTAAACATAGGTTTAGTTGAATTTTCGGACGTTGATTTTATTTTTTAAGTTAATCATTTCGAAATATTTTAAGCTATTTGTGTAGTATACCAAGTTAATTATCTTTTAAAAATATAAAACCAACAATTTGTAATTAAAATCGGTTTGTATTCATTGAGCCAAAATTGTCTTAAACTGTAGTTTAGTTAAACCTGGGTCTATCTGTGACTATGAATATGCCCTTTGTATCTGTATTTTATTTCCAACTTTTCAATAGTCAGTTAAACCTCAGATAGTACTTATGCTTCGAATAAAACAAATAGGTATTTAAACCTGTTGCTATAGTATTAATTCCTCTGATAGTTTAACTGATGATTGAAAAACTGTGTCTTAAGGCCAATTTTTCAATAGCTAGTTAAACCTCAGATAGTACTTATTCTTCGAATAAAACAAAACTTTGTTCCTGTTGCTATAGTTAATATTCTTCTGATAGTTTGACTGATGATTGAAAAATCGGCTCTTAGAAGGATATCTTTCAATGTCGTCAATGTCGTAATGAAAATAGTTTTTATGTCTTTGAAAAAATTACACAAGTCTTAGTACCTACCCTGCTGCTGCTTCAAAAAAAATTCATTTCTAAAGTTTTTTCTTCAAAAAACAAAAATTGATGAATGATTGAGAGTTTATATAAGTTTTGTGTGTGTCTTATACACTTTATAAATTCTTTCGTTTAATGAACAATGAAAAACTCTTTTTTCTTCTTTGTATAGGTACTAATAATGGTTTTCATATTTTTGTGTTTCATTTTCAACATCTTCAATGTTTATAGCTTTATGGTGGATTTACATGTATCTTCGTCCGACTTCTGCAAAAACAAGGGGATGCAAAATTGAAATGTACATTTGTTGGATAGAGATCTTCGTGCATGAAGATTATAGAAAGTGCCATAATGCAGATATGAAGACGAACATGTTCATCTTCTTGATGGTTCTCTTTCACATGCTCGGAGTTTTGTCATACATCCGCAAATGTATGCCAAAACTCTGAGCGTGTGAAAGAGAACTATCAAGAAGATGAACGTGTTCGTCTTCATATCTGCATTATGGCACTTCCTATAATCTTCATGCACGAAGATCTTCTGCATTTTGGTGTTCCCTCTCTATCCAACAAATGTACATTTTAACTTTGCATCCCTTTTTTTTTTTGCAGAAGTCTGACGAAGATACATGTAAATCCACCATAAACCACAAGAGACAAGAGCAGGTTCGTGCGATCCAGCCGTGCATTTCAGTTTATACAGTTTGTCTGTGCTATATTCGTAATCAATTCACTTTGATTCAAAATAAATGTTTAGTTAAAAACTTTATACCGACCATATTCTATGAGTATTTCATTTTTTCTTGAAACGCGAAATCAGTTTCAAATTTCATGAGAATCCGTTAAGCTGTTAGAGCGTGGTTAAAGAAGAAATATACAAAAAAAAAACACGTATACAATTAAATAAGAGGCTGTGTCTCGAGACATGCCAATTCATCATAGTTTTTCTTCATAAAAACTAACACTTGACAAAAAAAAAAAAATCTGGGTACCTGAAGTCCACTGGCAAGGGCCCAAGGGAACACGTTGGGACCGTATACACAGTATTTTTATAATAAGAAATTTTATAAATTGGCATGTCTAGAAACACTTCTTAAGTAAGAAGAATGGGAACCAAAGCAAAAGCTTGTTTATATGTATTCATACATATTTTTCACACCGATTACAATTTATTTGCAACCATGGGCACAAATGTATTTTTTCAAAATACATAATATTCACAATTTTATTGCACATTTTAGATATTTCTGAACTAAAGAAAAAATACAATTAATAATTACACATTATACATTACATATTATTCAGTTATTATTTTATTTTATTTATGTAGATAGATAGTAAATGACATCAAATAGAACCCTCCACTTACCAGCTCTGCAAAATTAATTTCATTTCAAGTATGCTTAAAGTATGATATTTAAAATTACAATAAAATGGATCCACCCGACACCGGGACCATTAAAACCATGCCGCGTCGACGTAGAGCACGGGCGGTCGGTGAAGTTTACATAACTTCACCATCAAGCAGCATTTATTTAAATAGTGAATTCAGGGAAAACAATGAAATAAATGAACCAATATACCAAAACACCGAAATAGAACAACTGAACCGTAAAATCAGCCGCCAGCGTGATAAGTTTTCTGCCCTACGTCTGGACACAAATCTGGCTAATGAAACCCAAACAACTTTGGTTACATTTGTAGGTTGGTGTGGTAATTTTTTGAAAGCTCATGCCATTTGATCCCTATGAGCCAACCAACAAATCTTAGTTATACTACTATTTGATTTCAGATGACGTTGACCATTATTATGAGCCTCTGTTTCCTGTAGGTAATCCTAATTTTTCAAAAACAAATGGCAATCATAGCTCACCAGTTATTCCTAAAAGTGAACACAGTGATGCTGATGATTATGACTCTTTTGAAACCGATGACGATATCTATGAAGATAATGAGTCAATGAAGAAGGTTTGTCAGTTCGTATTTAACATATGCTTTTGTTTGTATTAATTTTCTTCTCTTTTTAGGAAGATAGCGGAGTAGACATTTGTAATGTCAAGCTTCCTGACCCACCTCCAACCAAGAGACAGATTTATAATTTTGTGAAAAAATTCAAGAACCTTATTATAAAAAAGTCTCCAAACGATCCAAATAAAAATCTTGCTGATTCTGTTCATACCAAAATTTATGAGAACACTCAAAGTCAGGTGGAAGGTAATGAGTATCAAACATCTCTTAAACCCACAAGAAGAGCACCAGACAAACCTTATATCAATAAAGATAGTAACTGTAAGGACGATAACATCTACGAGAACACAGACTTTCAAAATTCAAATTCGATAACTAGTCAATCTACGACGGAAAACAGGATAAAAGAAAGTACCTCTGAAAGAAGTCTTAATGCAACTAATGAAAATGTTAACCGTTCTAAATTCAATACTGGAATGAGTTTCAAGTCAAAATGGAAAAGTCTCGGGGCAGCAAGCTCTGATAACAAACACACATCAACAATGACCATTGCAAGAAGCATATTTTACGTGTCAGAGACGAGCAGTGAGCAGGACTCGGGAATATTTGAAAAGGTATCACCTGGAGATCTGAATTCTGAAAAGCCGCAAGTAGAACAAACCGAGCAGAAACCTGTTGTTCTTATACGCAAAAATAAAAGACACACAAATATATCAAACGCCTATCGAAGACAAACTTCTATTGGTTTAAGACCAAATGACCCTCCGCCACCACCTCCAATTCCAGAAGGCAGAGCCTCCAAACGACGGCCTTCAACAACCTCATGGTACGCAGAATGTGGTGTATTCAAAATTCAAAACACCGTTAGTGTTGACGATGCAAATTACGAAAAACAGGCAACAAACTTGAACAAAAGCACATCGAATACATCATGGTATGCTGAAGCTGGTCTTTATCAGACAAGTGGTGTTTCAGTGGCAAGTTCCAGTGGCAGTTCTGGGGTTTCTATGGGAAATGAGGGAGCTACTGGAGAGGATATTGGACATCATATGTTCTTAAATGAACCCTTATACCAAATTTACAGTGCCGAGAAATTAGAGGTGATTGGGTTGTTTCGAATTAATATTATAATTCATTAACAAAAAAAATAAAACCTTATCAAATGTTAAATTATCTATTTTTCAGTCAATATCTCGTGATATGGAAGACCACGAATTAACAGATGGTTATGAAGAAATCGGAGTAAACGGGAGGAGTTCTAAGATCGAAAGACCTAAACGAACAAGACCTACAGCGCTTCAATTAGTAGGTCCCAAGTCAGGGCCATCACGAACACTTTGGAGTGAAATTCCAGAAGTTATATCTTCAGAGATATTACGTAATTAAAATGAAATATACCCTTATTGAATATTTAATCACAGAACTATTTTTGCAGTTACTTTAACTCCTCGAGAACGAAGTCTCCAAGAAGCAAAATTCGAGATAATCACCTCTGAAGCAAGTTACCTCAAATCCCTTAACCTTTTACGTAGCCATTTTATGAACCATCACACTTTCCATGACACAACAATTCTCAGTTCTCGAGATCGTCGGGCTCTCTTCTCATACATTTCACCCGTTCACGAATGTTCTGAGAGATTACTCAGGGAACTGGAAGCCTGTTGGCAAGACAATGTAATGTTAGTGGGTCTGAGTAAAAGTATTTACATATGTGCCGAGAAGCATTTTCAAGTGTATGTGGCTTATTGTGAGCACCAGGGTAAAATGGACCGTTCGTTGCGAAGACTTAAAGAAGCTAAAGGTATATTCTGTCAAAAGTTAGAACAACTGGAAACAGACCCCGTGTGTTGTGGCTTGACACTGCACTCATTCCTAATGCTCCCGATGCAGCGAATAACTCGTCTGCCGTTGCTTATCGATGCAGTTTTTAGTAAAGTGCAACCCGACGATGATGAGTATGATAACTGGAAATTGACTTTAGCCATATTAAATAAAATAGTAGCTCAGTGTAACGAAGCCGCTAATCGTTGTGAACAGGCGTATGAAATCGAAAGAATCTCAAAGCAATTAGAGTTTCCATCAAATATAAGAGCTTTAGCAATAGCACCAACAGGAATAGCTGCCACAGGTGCTAAGCCTCGATTTTTGGTTAAAAAGGGTGAATTGGTTCACTTGATTTGGCGTGGAGATGATGCCAAGCTGACATTTGGAAAGAAATTTACAAAGTCAAATATCTACGCATTTTTATTTTCCGACCTTATGGTCTTAACAAAGCGAAAAGGAGATGAACAATTCACAGTCTTCGATTATTGTCCGAGAAATATGTTAACTATTTCATCAGGAGATTCAATACCGCAATTGCCAACCAAAGATGCCAACCAGACGGGAAAAAATTTAATTTTGATGACTCTATTGGAAAACAACGAGAGGAAGACCGTTGAATTGGTGAGTGCAGCCAGAAAATATTTATCTCTGCTATTCATAGTGAAATAATATTTTAATGTGTTTTTTTAAGATTCTATCATGTCCTTCAGTTTCGGAAATGGAGCGATGGCTTCAAGCAACAAGGCCACCAGAAGCAGAAACTCCAGGAGAAAAGCTTTACGAACAATGGGATTGTCCGCAAGTAACTACTACACATGAATTCATAGCAACCGAACCGGATCTTCTTAGCCTAGATGTTGGTGATGTAGCCAACGTTTCACGAAAACTTCCAGATGGTTAGGAAAATTATATTACAAAATAATCGAAATATAATAATCTTGTTTACTTAAATTTAAGGATGGTTTTACGGTGAACGAATCAGGGATGGTGTGACTGGCTGGTTTCCTGGTAGTTTTACAGAAGAAGTCAATTCTGCTCATGTTCGAGCTCGAAATCTCAAACAGAGATATCGTTTACTTACCTTTACAGCAACTTATTTAGAAATGCAAAAGCGAAAATAATGCCATTTAATATTATGAATTAGTCTAGTTTTAAGAAGAAATGTTTTAATTGTTATTGTATATAAATACGAATATAATGTGAATAGGATTTGTAAATAATAGCGTAAACCAATTTGAATTACAATACGATTTAACACAATGTGATAAGATGCATTCTATAAAGTTTAAATTAATTATTACTATACACGTATGTACATACATGGATGTTTTTGTTTCTCAATTTCAAATAAAATTATGGAAAATTTAAGAAAGCGTTTATTTATCAAAAACAATTTAATTGGTAAAAATTTTTAATATTTTTATATTTTTTTTAATATTTTTTTTTAGTTTGGAAAGCCTTCTATTGGGCAAAAAATATATTTTTTTATATATGTCTGTATGTACCTATGTCTTTCGGGTAATTATTGTTCTTCCCTCCGGTGTATAATTACAGCCAAAAACAGCACAAACGACAATTTTCAAATTTACTTTATACAATTCAGATGGATTGGATTGTAGATTGGATTATGGACATCGTTCATGGCCTGTGGAGTCGGGGTGACTACGTTTTCATTGGAGCCGAAATGACGTAATTTCGAAAAGCTCATTTGGAACGTCAAATTTGTTCAACGAAAACGTAGTATTCAGCTTATAGGGGGGTTCACACTCATCGACAAGTTGATCAACAGTCGAGTTGCTAGCGTTCACATTCAACGACCGCCTTATCAACTTCATTTGTAAATAAATTTTCAAAAAGCAAAAACGGCGTAGATTTAACTTTTGTGGGTTTACTTCTATTTCAACCCATTAGGGGGGTTCACACTCATCGACAAGTTCATCAACTCGTGTCGAAACGTCACATAATTTGTAATGTGAACACAAGTTGAACGACTGTTGGAAGTTTTTCAAATGTTTTGATATTTTGCTCGGTCGAACGACCGTTGTAGCTAATGTGAACACTAGTTGAACAACTGAGATGTCTGAAAATTTGGATTTTAGTGTTTCTTTTTAATTTTTTAAGTGAGTTTCATAGAGAATGGGTTGAAATAGAAGTAAACCCACAAAAGGAAGGAAGAAAATTTGAATTTTCCTTCGCTGAAACTGGTGCAAATTAAATCTACGCCGTGTTTGCTTTTTGAAAATTTGTTTACAAATGAAGTTGATGAAGCGGTCGTGGAATGTGAACGCTAGCAACACGACTCAGGTTGATCGACTTGTCGATAAGTGTGAACCCCTCTATTCTCTATGGCTCGTATTCACCGAGCGATCATAACTTAAGAGCCTCATAAACTTATTCACCAAGCAATATTAATGGACATTTACGAGCGCTCGCAAAGGTTATGAGTGGTCTCGAGCACTCCTAAAATACGAGCGCTCTCTTCGAAAGGTTGTCCGAAAACTTTCGCAATAAAACCTCCCTCCTCCCAAAGCCCAAACCAGAAAAAAGTATGCTTATTTGATGCATCCAATTTGCCATCATGGTATTTCTGGGTATTTCTATGTCGTCACAGCTCACAATCATCTTTTGTTATTATTTTTTGTTTAAAGAAGTCAAAATTAAAGCATTTAAAAGAGTTATTTTTAGTTGATAATAGAATAACATAATATTGTAATGTTAAATTCTTAAAAAAACTACTACCTATTATTTTTGTTCAGAGATTATACCTTTTTACAGACAAAAGTAAAAAATGTGTTTAGTTTATTGATATTCTCTTGGCGGCTGCCTAGCCAGCTGTCTATCGTTTCCAATTGGGAATGTTTGGTTGGTTTTTCGAAAGTTTGCTCTCATATTCAAACATTGGCTCTCTTTTTCGAACATGGAAAAACACTTATGAGTGGTTGGTGAATAGCACAAATAATTTCCAAGTTAAGAAGCTCATAAAGTTAAGAGCAGTTTATGAGCGATCGGTGAATACCAGCCTATGAATCTCACATACAAAATTAAAGGCTCTCCCAAACCAATGCGGAACATTCGTTGCGGCGAAAAAACATTCGCATGTCAAAATTTATTTACATGGTGATATATGAGAGTGCCCACACCAACGCGGCGGAGAAACATATGAAATAATTTTGAGTGACGAATGTTTTTTCGCCGCAACGAATGTTTCGCATTGGTTTGGGAGAGCCTTAAGGCTCTCCCAAACCAATGCGAAACATTCGTTGCGGCGAAAAAACATTCGCATGTCAAAATTTGTTCATATGTTTCTCCACCGCATTGGTGTGGGCACTCTCATATATCACCATGTAAATAAATTTTGACATGCGAATGTTTTTTCGCCGCAACGAATGTTCCGCATTGGTTTGGGAGAGCCTTTAAAAAGAAACACTAAGGCTGGTATTCACCGAGCGCTAATAAACTGCTCTTATCTTTATGAGCTTCTTAACTTGGAAATTATTTGTGCTATTCACCAACCACTCATAAGTATTTTTCCATGTTCGAAAAAGAGATCCAATGTTTGAATATGAGAGCAAATGTTCGAAAAACCAACCAAACATTCCCAATTGGAAATGAAAGACAGCTGGCTAGGCAGACGCCAAGAGAATATCAATAAACTAAAAACATTTTTTACTTTTGTCTGTAAATAGGTATTATCTGTGAACAAAAATTCTATTGTCATCTAAAAATAAATCTTTTGAATGCTTTAATGTTGACTTCTTTAAACAAAAAATAATAGGGGTATTCACGATCCGATGCAACTGGCCTAGTATCATTGTAAAAGTGCAAAAGTGTAAAATCTTACAACACTACAACAACAAAATATACAAGGTGCAATCTTACAACAGTTTCGCACTTTAGCAATACCCGAAACCTATTGCAACAGAAAAATACAACATTGTAAAATTTGTAAATTGTGTTTTGACAGCTCACTCATTCTTGATTACGTTAAACAGAAACAAAGGTATGTTCATTGCATACATCCAATTTGCTATCTTGATTGTATTGATGTGACGTCGTCATCACAGCATCTTCTTCTTCACTTTCCCCATTGTCTGAAAATTAAATATATACCTTTTTGTAGCTTTTTTATGATGTTCGTCATGAATGTTGATACCTTCGACCCACATAATTGCAATAATCTGCAGCATCTTCTATTTAAAATTCGGTAATATTTTCTTTTTCCGTTTTTTTGGCATCTTTTTATGAACAAAATTTAAATTAAATCAAATTGAAATTTTCAGATATGTTCGAAACAAAAACAAATATCAAACTAATTTTGACATTTGCTTTAGTGTTGCAAGAAGATAAGAAAAGTGCTTTTACGATCCACTTAGAAAAAATAAAATTTCGCACTTTTACTAGGCTCGTTGCACCAGATCGTGAATACCCCTAATAATAAAAGATGATTGTGTGCTGTGACGTCATAGAAATACCCAGAAATACCATGATCACGAATTGGGTGTATCAAATGAGCATACTTTTTTCAGTTTATCTTGGGGAGAAGGGGGGTTTTATTGCGAAAGTTTTCGGACAACTTTTCGAAGAGACCGCTCGTAACTTAGGAGTGCTCGAGAGTCGAGACCACTCATAACTTTTGCGAGCGCTCGTAAATGTCCATTAATATTGCTTAGTGAATAGGTTTATGAGGCTCTTAAGTTATGATCGCTCGGTGAATACCAGCCTAAAATTCAAAATTCAGTTGCTTAACTAGGACGCCTTTCACACAAGGAAACTGAGTTGCCAGAAACTGGCTAGTTTGTAGGCCTAAAGGGTGTGAGGGGAGATTTTGTGTCTTCCTTTTACGCCCTTCTCGCCTACAATCTAAAAATCGACAGCAACTTAGTTTCCTTGTGTGAAAGGGGTCTAGTGTTCACATTAAACCCTATTTAGATTGGGAAGATTGAGTATGGACTGGTGAGTACCATCGTGTTTACATTAAAAACTGTGAGGCTTAAAGGTTAGACCGCACACAACTGCAGCGGAACTACACTTCACGACGCGGCAAAACATAATTTGTATGAAATTGTATGAGCTATATCGCACTAAGCGGCAACTGAACTTCATAAAATTTCATACAAATTATTGTGAATCGCAGTTCCGCTGCAGTGCAGTTCCGCCTAGTGCGGTCTAACCTTAATGGAAAAATCGGCCGAAACTGGAAGGATCATGTCGGCTGTACCTCTTAATCGCACACGATTACAACAACAATTTTTTGTTGGCACTGGAAAAATCGTTCAATGTAGACCGGGACTAAGCAGACTCACGAGTCCGGTTTTTATATTTTCTACATGCCTCACGAGACCTCTTACCCCGCGCTTCTCTTTCCTACAAACTGGTGTGAGTCCGTACATAAACTTTTCAATCTTAACAGGGTCTTAGCTACAGCGGTCGTTCGACCGACTAAAATATCAAAAAATTTGAAAAACTTCCGACAGTCGTTCAACTTGTGTTCACATTACAAATTATGTGACGATTCGACAAGAGAGGTTCACTCTCATCGACAAGTCGATCAACCTGAGTCATGTTGCTAGCGTTCTGATTCAACGGCCGCCTCATCAACTTCATTTGTAAATACATTTTCAAAAAGCAAACACGGCGTGGATTTAATTTCTTGCACCAGTTTTAGCGAAGGAAATTCAAATTTTCTCCCTTCCTTTTGTGGGTTTTAATTCTATTCCAAACTTTTCTCTATGAATCTCACTTAAAAATTTAAAAAGAAACACTAAAATGCAAATTTTCAGACATCTACGTTGTTCAACTAGTGTTCACATAAGCTACAGCGGTCGTTCGACCGAGCAAAATATCAAAAAATTTGAAAAACTTGCGACAGTCGTTCAACTTGTGTTCACATTACAAGTTATGTGAAGTTTCGACACGAGTTAATGAACTTGTCGATGAGTGTGAACCCCCCTACACGAGTTCATGAACTTGTCGATGATTGTGAACCCGCCTTATCCCACAAACGTTAGTGGCAAACAGAGCTAAAAAAAACACAGCAGACAAAAAAAGCTCTAAATCAAGGGTCAAACAGCGTTACCATAATGTTCAAATGTGTTACGCTATTTTTAAATTTTATTTCAATAAGGGTTTTCATGCAAAACGTAGAAAACCCATAGGAAGCTTATAAACCATAGACTTTTATATCGGTACAAAATTTGTATGGGAAAAATAATCAGCAAAACATAGAATTTTATCTCACAAAGCGAGAAGCGTAGAAATTAAAACGAGCCGAAATCTTGTAACTCATTTCTTAAAGCTCCAACTTGATCGCTCAATTTTGCATCACTGCAAAAAATGTGTTCGTCAGTTAAAAACTGTTAAAAAAGGATGGTGGTAACGTTGACCCTTGATTTACAGCCCTATTCTGCCGTTGTGAGGCCTACAGGTCACAATTTTGTGTGAGTTTGTTTTCTTATAAGGTGGTCACAAATTCGTTTTCTATGCAAGCCTTCATAATAAATCTCACAAGAACAACGTGAAGCCTTAACTACATTGACCTACTTTTGCACAAAAGTACAAAAGTGAGAAATTAAAATGCTCGCTAAAGAACATGTTCTGAGACATAAATTAACCACCATGCACAATTTTCCATTGTTTTTTTGCAAGCAGGTGTCTTCAGAAAAGATATTTATTTCTCACTTTTGTACTTTTGTACAAAAGTAGGCCTATGTAGTTAAAGGTTAGACCGCACACAACTGCAGCGGAACTACACTTCACGACGCGGCAAAACATTATTTGTATGAAATTGTATGAGCTATATCGCACTAAGCGGCAACTGAACTTCATTAAATTTCATACAAATTATTTTGTATCGCAGTTCCGCTGCAGTGCAGTTCCACCTAGTGCGGTCTAACCAAAATTATTATGAATCGCAGTTCCGCTGCAGTGCAGTTCCGCTGCAGTGCAGTTCCGCTGCAGTGCAGTTCCGCCTAGTGCGGTCTAATCTTAAGGCTTGAGTTGTGATCTGCCAAGAAGCAGATCATAATTTTAGGTTTTTATGAGGCGAGTTCACCACGAGTTGTGAGGTTATTGTGACTTGTGAGGCATCAGTGAGGTTGCCAGAATAACACTATTAGATTTTCTATTTATTCAATAATTTAGGATTTGGTGGTCAATCGTGGTAAAAAGAACTCAAAACGTGATTTTGATAAAAATGTAATTTTAATTTCGTGTGTGTCCAAGTGCGTGTGAAAATCTGGGTAGATCTGAAATCAAGATTTGGAAAATTGTTCTGAATCAAATCAGACAGCCAAAAAATTAGATTTATTTTTGTTGGATCGAAATCGACATATTTTTTTTTTGTAATGAACTGTCCAAATAAGAAAGAGAAAAGACAGAGATAAATCCGCGAAAAGCGGAATTCAGCTTTTCGCAGATTAATCTCTGTCTTTTCTCTTTCTAATTTTGACATTTCATTATAAAACAAATTAAAGAAAAAAAAATCTAAATCAAGGGACCAGCGTTACCACCATACTTTTTTTACTTTATCTTTTAACTGATGAACACATTTCTTGCAGTGTTTATTATGCCAAATTCAGCGCTCAAGTTGGAGCTTTAAGATATGGGTTACAAGATTTCGGCTCGTTTTAATTTCTACGCTTCTCGCTTCAAATTTGTGAGATACAATTCTATGTTTTGCAAATTATTTTTCTCATACAAATTTTGTAAGTTCATTTCTACCGATATAAAAGTCTATGGTTTATAAGCTTTCTATGGGTTTTTCGCTTTTTGCATGAATACCTCTATTGTAACAACGAAATAAAATTTAAAAATAGTGTAACACTTTTGTTAAATTTGTAACATATTTTGGCAACGCTGTTTGTTTCCCTGAGTTTTTTTTTTGTCTGTTGTGATTTTTTTAGCCACTGACGTTTCTGGGATATGCCGAATAAAAGAACGCACCACTATTTGTTTCTGTTTGAGCCTGATTATACGGTTCGTTTTTCCGTTCGTTTCGTCTTTCGTGTTTTTGACAGGCACGAACGTTCATGATTACATGGTTCGCGAAAATACGTACGTACTTCCATTCGTTCCATTCGAAAAAATCTTGAAATATTCATTCCTGCTTTCGTTACTTCCTTCCCTCTACATTTCTACTCCCCTCACCCAAGCTGTCAAAAAGACGAAAGACGAAACAACCGAAAAAACGAATCGTGTAATCGGGCACTTTATCGTGCAAATTGCTAGCTGTCACTTTTGAGTTTGACAGCTTCGCAAAGAGCTCTATCCTAAAGCTGGCTTTAGACTTTCGTTCTTCATTCGGTGCCTGTTGTTCGGTGTTCGTTCTTCTCTCAACAACGAGCAACGAAGAAAGCATTTACATTAGAAAGTTAAACTCTATTTACAAAATTGTTTATTTATATAACTAAGCTTCTTGTGCCATTCAGTAATTAAAAAAAAACTTCGAAAATGTCCCCACAAGTTGCGTGACACTCCAAAACAATAGCCGTGTTTTATTGAAAAAGCCATCCATAGTACAGTACGATTTTACGTGCATTACAAATACAACATCGCTAATAGCTCTACAGCCGATAAGAAGCTAAAGTAGAGTAGAGGCTCGAATAAACGCCAAAAATCTATCCACAGTAGAATTTTACTTTAGCTTCTTATCGGCTGTAGAGCTACTAGCGATATTGTATTTGTAATACATGTAAAATCGTACTGTACTATTGATGGATTTTGCAATAAAACACGCCTAATGTTCATTTAAACAGTTTTCGCATTTAAACACAAGTTGTTCGGGTAACAACGAGCAACTAAAGGTTAGACCGCACTAGGCGGAACTGCACTGCAGCGGAACTGCGATTCACAATAATTTGTATGAGATTTTATGAAGTTCAGTTGCCGCTTAGTGCGATATAGCTCATACAAATAATATTTTGCCGTGTCGTGAAGTGCAGTTCCGCTGCAGTTGTGTGCGGTCTAACCTTAACACAGACATTTCTGACCTGATTCGAATTTGCACGTTCTTCATTCGTTCTTAAGCTGGCCTTAACTTTTAAATACATTTTGAAAGGCGAATGTTTTTTCTCCGCGTTGGTGTGGGCACTCTCATTTATCAACATGTAAACTAATTTTGACTAACGAATGTTTCTTTGCCGCACTGAATGTTTCGCATTGGTTTGGGAGAGCCTTTACCCTAACAACTTGTGTTTAAACGCGAAAACTGTACAAATGAACATTGTTTTGGAGTGTCGTGCAACTTGTAGGGACATTTTCGAAGTTTTTTTAATTACTGAATGGCACAAGAAGCCTAGTTAAATAAATAAACAATTTTGTAAATAGAGTTTAACTTTCTAATGTAAATGATGCTTTCTTCGTTGTTCGTTCTTGAGAGAAGAATGAACACCGAAGAACGGACAACAAATGAAGAACGAAGAATGAAAGTCTAAAGCCTGCCTTAGACTGCTTTCGCACAAGGAAACTGAGTTGCCGGCAACTGAGAGTTTGTAGGCGAGAAGGGCGTAAGGAAAAGAAAACAAATCTCCCCTCTTAGCCTTCTCGCCAACAAACTAGCTAATTTCAGGCAACTCAGTTTCCTTGTGTGAAAGGGGTCTTAGTTCGGTTTTGTCTTTTACATTTTCGTTGTTCCGCGTACAAACAACAACGAATAACGTAAAGCCAGCTTAACCGTTGATCTCTAGCTAATACTACGTTTCCACCAACCACTAAACCGAGATTTAGGTAATGAGATTTGTTTGGTGTTTTCACTGCACAAAAAGAGGATTATAGCAAAACTTTTAAACGGTGTTTCATTTTTTTGATATGCAGTGGAAGTGAGATAGATAGTTATTGTTTACATTTCCATATGTCAATAAACGAAAATGGGTCGGTTCCACAATAATTCTTCGAAAAAAAGTTTGTTTGATTTGACAAACTAATGTTTCCAAGTAGATTTGAATGAGTTTTATTTGAAATCTTCATTTGAGGAGATTAAAATTTGTATGGTAAATCTTGTAGATTTCAAGGAGATTTGTGATAATCTTGCTAAATCTCAGTTTAGTGTCTGGTGGAAACGTAGTATAAACATTATTGATTGGGCTCATTCAACGCATCAAATTTTTCAGTACTTTATTTTCAGATGGAGCTTCTGATGATTGGCCAGCTGTCATAAAAAGTTTAGTTTGGTGAAGTTTAGTTACGTTTGACCCCTTTCACACAAGGAAACTGAGTTGCCGGCAATTTTTAGTTTATAGCCGAGAAGGGCGTAAAAGTCCCGGTCTACATTGAACGATTTTTCCAGTGCCGATCTTTTGTTCGTAGGTGAAGGGAGTGAAAAGTGAGGGGTAGGGATCAATTCGTGTGTACCACAAAACTCGAACGATTTTTCCAGTCTGTTTATGTTCTCTCTCGTCTTCTTTCCATTTTTTTGTGTGTGTTCGGTGTCAGTGTGCCGTTCGTTTGATGGTGTGAGTGCATCTCAATGAAACATGAAGAGCCCAGCAATAAAAAAATGAAGAAGGCAAGGAAAAAATCTTATGGAAAAAATCGTTCTGTGTGTTTCTGGAAAAATCTTCGTGGAAAAATCAGGCAATGTAGATGAAGACAAAGGAAGACAAAAAATCTCCCCGCACACCCTTCTTGCCTACAAAGAAGCTATTTCCAGCAACTCAGTTTCCTTGTGTGAAAGCGGTCTTTCATCTGAATTTTCAGCAAGAAATTTCCATCTGAAAATTCCGCTGACAGCTTTTTTATACAAAAAAAGGCTCTCCATAGTCCCGATCTACATTACCCGATTTTTCCACGAAGATTTTTCCAGAAAACGTGTGAAATGTACACACAGAACGATTTTTCCCGTAAAATTTTTTCCTTGTCTTCTTAATTTTTTTATTGCTGTGCTCTTCATTTTTCATTGACCATTGGTGCGTTCTTTTATTAACCATAGTTAACTATAGTTGTTATGTAAAAAAAAATTGTTGAAGTGTCATTGTTAGAATTAGTTGGAAATTGTTACATTTCATTTAGGAACGATTTATTGTTAGATGTTGTTGATCTGTCAAACGAACACTTTGGAAAACTTTATTTCATCGTTAATTACCATAAAATCGTGTTAGTTTTCTACAATATACTCTCCTTTTTCATTAAAAATAGTAGAAAATTAAATTTTAATTCATTTCACTTCACCAAAAGCTTTGTTTTGATTATTCAATTTTTATTTTTTGTAAACAAACTATCTCACATTTGCTTCGACAGATCAACACTTTCAATTCATATCATGGAGATGAATTGGAAATAGTTACGAATTGTAACTATTTGACACTAATAAACTGAATTTAGGAACGATGTGATGACGTCATATAGTTACAAATCGTAACTATTTTGTAATAAAGGAACGACCATTGTTAACTATAGTTAACCATAAGAAGATGAAGAAATTTAAATATCAAAATATTGAAATTACTTCTGTTTTAAGTGGAGTGAATGAATAAAATTCAATTAAAAAGTACAAGTGACCTCAACTCCAGAAATTATTGTGTTTCGCCCAAGGTATAACAGTGGGCTCTTCAGTCAGTCTGTTATACCCTACTAAGACACAAATTTTGGTCGATGTTTACCGACTCTTATAAAATTTAATTTAACAAAATTCACAGTATCTTTTTGCTGTGATTTTTATAAGAGTCGGTAAACATCGACCAAAATTTGTGTCTTAGTAGGGTATAACAGACTGACTGAAGAGCCCACTGTTATACCTTGGGCGAAACACAATAATTTATAGTTAACCATAGTTAACTATGGTTAATAAAAGAACGCACAACATCATTTTTCAACCATCAAACGAACTGCACACTGACACCGAACACACAAAAAAACTGGAAGGAAGGTGAAAGAGACATAAATAAACTGGAAACATCGTTCGAGTTTTGAGGTACAAACGATTTGATCCCTACCCCTCACTTTTCACGCCCTTCACTAACGAACAAAAGATCGGCACTGGAAAAATCGTTCAATGTAAACCGGGACATACAAAACTGACATTTCATATAATTTTGCGTTCAACGTAAAAAATTAAGTACTTTTATTTTCAACAGTTGTCAAATTTTGCATTGAATGCGCTCATGTCAAAGCTAGGAAGAAACAAAATTTACGAAACCAAAACGGTAGAAATTTGCAGCTTAAAATAGTTTTTTTTTTTATAAACGAAATAAAAATCGTAATTTGGCTGTCGAATGTAACAAACATATAATAATGAATGCACAGTTCCATACGCCTTCGTTCGGGGATGAAGAATTTAATCTAACTGATGTAGAACCTGAGCCAGCAGTAAGTTACCCAAAAACATTCAATTTGTATTGTTTTTTATGAAGAAAATATTTAGATTGATGCACCGGAACCAGTGAAACCAGTATCAGCATATGCACTCTTCTTTCGTGACACTGTCAGTGCAATCAAAGTACAAAACCCCTACGTATCTTTCGAACAAATTTCCAAAATAGTTAGTTCCATGTGGCAAGCGCTCGATCCAACCCACAAAAACGTATACAACAAAAAAAGCGACTTAGCCAAGAAGGAATACATTCAGAAAATGGCAGCCTATCGGAACTCTCAAATGCGTCAGGTTGTTCAAGACGAACCCGCATCGAATAGCTTTGATAAAGAAGAAACTATCCAGGATCCTAATATTTCTCCAAAACCTGTTCAAATAACCTCGAGACCGGTAGTCTTTACTATTTCTCCCAGACAAGGGGCAGGCGAACCACAAACGTCGACGATAAATGAGCAACAGGCACCAGTTGCTTCACAAAACAATATAACTTATTCTAACAATGTGAATCCACAACAACAATCGACGAATAATGCAAGTGCAAATCAACCTCAAAATATACAACTCGTGAGCGAGACTGGTTCGGGTCAGATTTGTTTGCGAGAAAACTGCAACAAACGAGCGATCATAAATCCAGACTGGGAGGATGAGTACTGCAGCAATGAATGTGTTGTTATTCATTGCCGCAACGTATTCAATCAATGGGTAAAATTAAAAACGGAGGAGCAAGTGTAATTTAATTCAATAATTTTTTTTATAAAATGGAACAAACAAAATCACAAAATGAAAATGCTTCTGTTTTGTTTATTAGTAACGTAATGAAAAAGGTCAGGGCCTCGGACTTAAAAAACCACATTCGTAAACAATTTTGACTCATAACTCGAAAAACTACCATGCAACATGTCAACAGAACATTTCTTACCAAGTAAAATATAGCTTTCAAACGTGACTTTTACAACGTTAAATTTACCTCCAAATTATGCTACGTTATAAGACACCTTTTAAATGCCGTATATATTTCAAGCCCGTGGCTCTGACCATAATTGTTATTTCAAGTTGGTAAAGTCTAGAACAAAATGATTAGGCAAGTAATAATTAAGACAGTGGGTAAGTTCAGAGAACTTAGGAGACTTGCAAGTAAGGCAAAATTATAGACTGGTTGGCCAGCTGTCGAAAGTTCCCTTCATTCGAAACAATTTTTCGACAGCTGACCAATCACAGTCTAGAAATTTGCCTTACTTGCAAGTCCCCTAAGTTCTCTGACCTACCCAGTTATTCTGATGGGTACACTGAACTTAAACACCACTGTTGGAAAAAGGCTTACTATTGTACTGAATTCAGTACTATTTTATTTTCTCAGTACGTAAGTGCACCTTTGCGATTTGCAGTACTATTTTAAATTGTTTGTAAAAAATTGATTTATATTTAGTTAATTTTCTCTTATTGCGAGATTCTAGGTACTCCGGAAAAATCTAGTCGACAAAAGTCGATCCAAAATTCTTGGTCGAATTTAATTTTCCATCAAATAGTTTTTAAATTCATTTTCATATTCAAATTCATATAAATTAAAGTAATCTGACAGAAAAATATAACCTTATTCTTCCGTTGTGAGGCCACCGGTCACAATTTTTTGTGAAGCCCTAATAAGAAACCTCACAAGAATAACGTGAGTTGTGATCTGCTAAGGAGCAGGTCATATTTTTAAGTTTATATGAGGCGAGTTCACCACGAGTTTTTTTTTTTTTTTTTTTTATAATTATTTTAAGACCTCAGGTCTTTTAAATGCAATGCACGGCACTAGTTAGAAGGAATAGAGGGAAAGGAAACATTTTAATTGGCATAGTGGATTAAGAATTATATTTTTATTATCTCATGAAGTTCCACATGTGGTATCCAGTTGAAACTGGGGAATACAGAAAAGAATGCTACTTAGACTGGGGCTCGAACCCACACGTCCAGGTTAGCAGTCAAACACTTTATCCACTGTGCCATTGCCACCCGCCTTCTGTGGCATCAGTTGATATTACTACTTGTTATATTTTTTTATCGCTAAATTTCGAAATGCTTTATTTTGGAAACCATTCGGACTACAGTGATTGGTTTGGGCTCAAATTGGAGAAAAGTAGGTTACTTTCAAATCGTACAACAATGTTTTTATTTAAAATTACTTCCTTTAGGACTTAAATCTACAATAAATGGAAAAAGCGCGAAAAAAAAACGCTTTTTTTTTTTTTTTTGATTATTTGTGTTGTGTTTGAGCAGTGAACTCTTCAACTTCACTACCGTGACGCATTTCCGTCATTATACTACGAACCAAAATTTTCACACGTTTTTAGGGCTCACTAAACCCAACCGGCACGGCGCGTTGAACGACACCACCCCGATGCATTTTAGCACACGAAACTTTTCGCTGATAAGCACAGGCAGATATAGTTTGGCAACTTGGCTTCATCGATTTTCGCCCGTTTACTTTTGAATGAACATCGTATATACAAAAGTGTACTATGAAATATCAAATTTGATTGACACCGATTTAATTACTGACATTATACATAAATTTAAATTATTTATAATTTTTGATGTTTTTACTTGTTCTCGTACTGTAAACAATTGAAAAGATGAACCACACGACCTAAAATCATTTGAACGACGATCGTCTTCAAAATTACGCGATGAGAGCAAAGGTAATGATCGATTGCAAGAGTCGCTTTTGAGAGTAAGAAAATACAAATCCGCCACTGAAAGAGATCCGACGCCAGAATCGGCCTGCCGGTTTCTTTATGCCGTTTTCCTTTGGACGTCCGGAAGCGTCAAGAAGCGTCCGGAAGTCTTCTCAAACCATTCCATTGGCACAAAAACTACGCTTCTGACGATTCTGAGAAGAGAAATCCGACTCTGGATTTGAAATCAGAGGTGGAATCGGCTAAGGTGATAATTGATTATCAATTGTGGTGATCATCGTTTTGACGATTGCTGTCTCTATTTTTGCCTTAAGATGTGATAGAGATAGCTATCTTCAAAACGACGATCACCACAATTGATAATCAACTATCACCTCAGCCGATTCCGCCCCAGAATCCAATCAAGAAGCACTAATACATTCAAAATCAAACGTCACAACAAACTGCAATGCACTTCACGCTTTTTTTAACTTTCCATTTTAATTTATTTCGCATCCAAAATCAAAGTATTTGATAAAGATTAATTAAAAAATCAAGAAAAAATTAATCAAAAAATATTATTTGAAAGTTTGGATTTGATACAGTCGTGTTTTACATTTTACGTTTTGTGTGGCAGCAAATAATTTCTGTTTGGTGATTCACCTATACATATACCAAAACTAAGAATTGAGTAGAAAGCAACGTGAAGCGTTCCATTGGATTTCAGAATGAGTGAAATCTTCGGGTCTTCGGGTCTGTGCGAAACGTTCAATTAGAATCCTTATGGGCCGATAGTTCGTTCGATCGACCAACTGTGAATTTAAGCCCACTGCATTGGCGGACTGTGGATTTGGAAGGAAATCGTTATGGATATATTAACCTTTATTATTTGTCATCGGAAGATTACTTACTTTACTTACTAAGGTCCTCGGACCTATTACGTCCGTGATGTTTCCCTTACGGGACATAGGGCCTCCACTTCACCTACGCGCCATCATGTACGATTTCTTGAAATATATTTCAGCTCTCTCCAACTTTTCCCCAGTCGTGCCGATTCCTGTTCGACCGTTCTTCGCGATGTACTTCTAGGCCGGCCCACTTGTCTTCCCTCCTGTGTGAGCGGGTTCCACTGCATTGCTTGAGATGCAATGCACCGATCGCCTTTTCGAAGCGTATGGCCAATCCAGTGCTACTTTCTTCTTCGTATAATGGAGTCTATGGGCTCCTGACCCATTCTCGCATGAAGTTCGGCATTGGAGATACGGTTGGGCCAGAAAATCCTCAAGATGTTTCGTAGACATCTATTAACGAAGGTTTGCAGCTTTCTAGTGACAGTGTCAGTGACTTTCCAAGTGCTGCATCCGTAAAGCAGAACGGATTCAACATTGGAGCGGAACAGTCGTAGCTTGGTCTTTAAGCTAAAAGAGTTGTTTCTCCATATTTTGGACAGCATTCCGAACGCAGCCTTTGCTTTTCTGGTTCGGCTGTTTACCTCTAGTTCAGTTCCGCCACCCGTAGAGACAATACTCCCAAGATATTGGAAATCCTCTACCATCTCTACCGGTTGTCCAGAAATATTTACTTGGAAGTTCCAAGGCTGATCGATTTCTGCTTCTCTCTCCACCCTTGTTGTCATTTGATGGAGATCCATGATCCTATGAGAGAGTAAGCATACGTCATCCGCGTTGTCTAGATGTTTGAGGTGAGATTGCAGAGTCCACTGAATTCCTCCATTTCCATTTGACAAAGCTGCGTGCAGTACGTCACTTATTACCAACAGGAACAGTATTGGTGACAGTATACAGCCTTGCCTAACTCTACTTTGGATTTCAAACTCCTCTGACAGCCTACCTTTGTGCAAAACGTGACACTTGGATCCATCATGTGTAGCCTTGATAATAGCAATCAATTTATCTGGGATGCCCCTCCTGCGCAAAGCAAGCCAAATAAATTCTCTATTGACAATGTCAAACGCCTTTTCAAAATCGATGAACAGCAGGTGAAGTGGTGATCGATATTCAACGCACTGTTCGATGATGATCCGCAAGGTGTTGATGTGATCCACAAAGGAAGATCCAGTGCGGAAACCTGCTTGTTCGGCGTCGAGTGTGTCTTCGAGGTGGTCTTTAATTCGGTGCAATACTTGCTATTATCTTGGCTAGTGCAGGCAGATCGCATATTCCTCTCCAGTTTTCGCACTGTGTGAGATCTCCTTTCTTTGGGAGCTTGAAAATCATTCCTTTTTTCCACTCTTCAGGAAAGCTCTCTGTTTCCCAAGCTCTCTTTATAAGTGGGTGCAGTAGCTCGCTCGATGTTGTTGGGGCTGCCCCTAGGAGCTCTGCAGGAATACCGTCAAGTCCAACCGCTTTGTTGTTCTTCAGTTCTTTGATGGCGGTGATAATTTCTTCTTTACTGGGGGGTACGGTGCGTATTCGGGAAATTGTTACTTCGGGTGGCTCAGTTAGAAATGGGGTTCACTTCACTGGCGAAAAGTGTTCCCTCCACCTTATGAGCTGATCCTCATCCGAAATTAGCAGGGATCCGTTTGTCTTTAACAAGGTGTTGTTTAGAGCTCTGGACACCTAATAGCGGCTTCTTCTGCTTCTGTAGCCAATGCTTTGATGAAGTTACGCTTATCACGTCGCACACTACGGTGAACTTCCCTCATATTCATGCGGTACGTAGACTGAAGCTCATTTCTCCCTGCTGCTGGGGTGGCTGCGATGCGAGCTTTAAGGTGTTTCCTTTCTTCGATCCTTGCCCAAGTTTTGTCGGAAAGCCAAGCACTATATCTTCCTTGCGCCCGGCCGACTATACTTTCAGCACCGGATATGAACACATTTTCGATCCTTGTGAAAGGTGGTCCCCTAGTTATAGGCGAACTGCGGGATCCTTTAGTTTGGGCATTCGAGTGTTTCCTTGGGATCTCCGAACTGCAGCTGTACGCAATCTCACGGTAGCAACCATCAGATGGTGGTCCGGGGCCATTCCCATGTCAGCACCTCTTCTGTTACGGACGTCCTGGAGACTGCTTCTAAAACGCCGGCTGATCGCGAAGTGGTCAATTTGGTTGGAAGTTGCTTGTCTGTCAGTCGACACCCAACTGACTTTGTGGCCCGTCTTATGCTCGAACATGGTCCCACCAATAACAAGGCCGTTGGCGTTGCAGAAATCGACAAATCGTTCGCCATTTTCATTTCGGTCACCAACACCACAAGGACAAGGACACAAGGAGGGCATCTTTGGTTCGATAGTCGGAGGACACAGCCTACACGACGAAACTTCCGGCAACGGACACAGGCTGGCAGACTTTGCGGCGGGGCGAAATGTCATCATCACAAGCACCTACTTCCCACACCTCAATATACACAAGGGGACTTGGCGTTCGCGTGATCAAGTAACCGTCAACCAAATCGACCACGTTGCGATAGACGCGAGACATGCTTCCAGTATCTTGGACGTCCGAACGTTCCGAGGGGCCAACATTGACTCGGATCACTACCTGGTGGTAGCTAGACTACGTATGCGGATATCCATGACGCGACAACGCAGAGCAGATGCTGTGAAAAGATTCGATGTCGAGAAGCTTAAATCGCAAGAGACTGCCAGAACTTTTGCAGACCACGTAACTCTTAATCTCTCAGGAGGTCCGCCACCAGCATCAAGTGCAGAGGAACAGTGGGAACACTGTCAACAAGCCATCAGAAGTGCCGCCTCTGATGTGCTGGGTTTCACTAGGCGAATACAACGAAACCCCTGGTTCGATGAAGAGTGCCGACTAGCGCATGCAGCTAAGGACGAGGCCTACCAGGCAATGCTGAAGACTCCAACAAGAGCTGCTGAGAGAGTGGCCCGGGAGCTCTACGGGTTGAAACGAAAAGAGGAACGCCGACTTCTGAGGAGGAAAAAGAGAGAGCACGAGAAGCGGGCGGTAGAGTCTATTGAGGGTTGTAGCTGTAGGGGAGATGTTCAAAAATTTTATCAGAGGGTAAAGCGATCCACCCAAGGATTCAAGGCTAGAACGGAAGCCTGCCGAGATGAGAGTGGGAATATGGTAGTAGACACACAGTGAGTGCTGAGGATCTGGAAAGAACACTTCTCTAGACTGTTTAATGGCGAAGACAGCCAAGATGCCGCTAATAGGCAGAACGCTCCATTCAACTTGGACGATGATGGCCAAGAGTTCCGTCCACCCGACCTAACCGAAGTGCGGCTGGCGATATCCAAACTTAAGTCGTACAAGGCTGCTGGTGCGGTTGGCTTACAAGCCGAACTATTTAAATCAGCGGGAGATGAATTGGCTAGGAGCATACACCAGCTCATCTGCAAAATTTGGTCGGAGGAAAGTATGCCCGATGAATGGAACCTCGGTATAGTGTGCCCCATCCATAAAAAGGGAGATGTTCTGAAATGTACCAACTACAGAGGAATTAGTCTCCTAAACGTCGCTTATAAAATCTAGTCGGCCATCCTGTGTGACCGCTTAAAACCTTTTGTCAACGATCTCATCGGCCCTTATCAGTGCGGTTTTAGGCCAGGCAAGTCAACCGTCGATCAAATGTTCACACTCCGACAGATTTTAGAAAAATCCCGGGAATTCCAGATCGATACACACCACCTTTTTATCGATTTTAAAGTCGCGTATGATAGCGTGAAAAGGGACGAATTATACAGAGCCATGTCGAGTCTCGGCATCGCTGCCAAACTCGTCCGCTTGTGCAGGATGACGATGGAGAAATCTCGCTGCTCCGTCAAAATTGGTAAGAACACCACCGATTCCTTTGATGTTGAGAAAGGATTGAGGCAAGGCGATGCGTTATCATGCAACCTATTCAACATCGTTCTTGAAGCCATTGTACGCAACGCACATGTCAACACCAGCGGTACAATCTATCAAAAGTCCGTTCAATTGCTTGCATATGCGGATGACATAGACATTGTCGGCAGAACGAAGCGAGCTGTGGCAGGATCATTTGCGAGCATTGAATCGGAAGCGGCTAGAATGGGATTGGCGGTTAATGAGGACAAGACGAAGTATATGCTGTCATCGAGAGAGGAATCTCAACATCGTCGACTCGGGCAAAATATCACGATGGACAGATATAACTTCGAAGTTGTCAAGGACTTTGTCTACCTGGGCTCCACTATTACATCGCAGAATGACATCAGTGCAGAGATCAAGCGAAGAATTACTCTTGCCAACCGCTGTTTCTTCGGTCTAAGAAGGCATTTAAGTAGTAAGGCCCTCTCTCAGAGAACCAAGGAGACTTTACACAAAACCCTAATCATCCCGGTCCTGCTTTATGGGTCAGAAGCATGGACACTGAAAGATTTGGATAAAAATCTGCTAGGGTGCTTTGAGAGGAAGATTCTTCGTGTGATTTTCGGTCCGGTGTGTATCGAAGGAGTATGGAGGAGAAGATTCAACGTCAAGATATAGGGGCTATACAGCGACGTTGACCTGGTCAAAAAGCTAAAAATACAGCGGCTGAGATGGCTGGGGCACGTGGAGCGTATGGACAGCAACGCACCTGCCCGACGAGTCTTCGAATCCAACCCCGATGGGGTACGCAGCAGAGGAAGAACCCGTAACAGGTGGCGCAATCAAGTGAATGACGACATCAAAGCACTCGGTGTGCGCAACTGGAAGCGGCTAGTTAGGGACAGAGCTGGCTGGAGGGGCTTATTAGTTGAGGCCGAAGCCCATCCTGGGCTGTGAGCGCAATCAAAAGTAAGTAAAAGTAAGTAAGTTACTAACACCATGTTTTCCCATGACATGCCTTAGCCCAGTATTGTCATTGACAACCTTGGCATTTAAGTCTCCCATCACCATAATTATATCACCTCGTGGAACGCTATCATAAGCAGCACTCAGGCGGTTATAAAAGGCCTCCTTCTCCTCGTCAGAAGAGAGCAAAGTTGGGGCGTAACACTGTATGATGGTGACGCGACGTACTCTAGTCCGGAACCTGGCTTTCAGGATCCTGTCACCTAAAGGCTACCAGGAAATTAAGCTTTTGAGAGCTGTTTTGGAAAGCAGCAATCCAACGCCAGATTCCCGAGCGCTTCCAGGTGTTTTTCCGGAATAGAATAGTACAGTGTTACGGGTTGGTGACTTAAACTTCCCCGAGCCCAGCCATCTAACTTCACTTATCCCTAAGATGTCCATCCCATACCGCATGAATTCCTTCTCTAGTTGGAGGAATCTGGCATTCTGAGGACCTTCTTTTCTATCGTCAAGAAGCGTCTTCACATTCCAGGAACCAATCTTTGTCCGGGTACAATAGCCAAAAGTCGTCAACGAGTTATCATTAATTATCCGATGCGTAGTGTTGGTTTCTAACCTCCGTAACCTATCCTAGAAAGCTATGCCTTTTCGCACTTGTAATTTTGGCCTATTTATGTATATTGGGATACACAAATAGTTGCTCGGGGACCACCACGAGGAGGTAAAACAAGCCCAGACCAAGTTCTGAGCAATCAATAGTTTCCCGATCAGGCACGATGCAGGTCGCTCGGAAGATTGAGTGTTCACATTAAAATTTAAACGACCGCTTATCGTATTGACCCATAAAAAGTCTGCAGTGTTGTCTCTAACGTGCTCTCGGTAATCTCCGTATCTAGACACTTTTAGCTCAGGTGCAATTTGGCGTCGATCACACTGATTAGATTTTTGCCCAGGAAACGATGAGTGGATAACTAACTTTGTATTTTTCGACAAAACGCTATTAATTGAAAAATCGTCACAACAATAGAATCAGAAACAAATTGTTTATTACAAATTTATTCGATTGATATTATTCCGATACTAGAGTGTAAGATTTGGGGTTATCCCTTTCAAAACGCATTCGGGCAATAAGTACAAATACACAACGTTTTATTTTTAGATTAATTTTATTTTGTGTTATAAAAAAAATACTTTGGAAAAAAAACATATAAGCTAAAATTTAAAACATTTATTTGGAAATTTTGTTGTATGTATACCAAAAAAATGTACATTATGTACTTAAATTTTATTCCGCTGGATAGAGAATTTACCATCACAAAAAAAAAAAAAAAAAAATTCGAACACTTATAAATTTAATTTTTAGCAGTTCAAGAAATAAACATAATAGATAATAAACCCCACCATAGTTTAAAATACTCTATCACAAAAAAAATTAATTGCTCAATTTTGTAAAACAAAAGAAATAATATTTTATATATTTCTGTTGTCTATAAAATACACAGTACAGATTTAAGAGACGCCTGAAATCGAACCATCATCGATTAGATTTCTATAATGATCAAAACTTAATATAAACTTAAAATGAACTTAAAGTAAAAATTGCAAGTTAAAACGGACGCAAATCAAGCATGTAAATACTTTTGGAGTTATATAAAAAGAAGTAAATGTAGTACAAGCATAAATAATTGTTGTAACCACATCATACAAATATTTATATAAAATAATATCAAAACATTTACAAAATAATAAATATATAAAATGTATTTTTTTTTCGAAGATAGCAGCGCTTTTTTTATATTATATCACGATATTTTATTAATATAGTTATGTTATGATTAACAAATAATAGTTTTATTTTTTAATTAAGTAATTTGTATATCGTATGCGCATATATATTTGTTGGATTAAAACATTTTGCCAATACATTATGGTGTATGTTTTAAGATAACATAGTGTATACATACCATAAATATGTGCATGCTCCGATGGGCAAGTTCTTCAGTTAATTCCAAAACATTTAATAAATGAAGTAAAAGTTGTTAAGTCGTTGTGACCCTAAATTAACAACTCACTCTTACAATAAATTCATATACTCCAAGAAAAAAGTCGATATTAATATTATTTGAAAAATTGTTCATTAAACTCTAGGTTATCTCAAATGTTGTGTGTACTGTAAACTACTACTTGTTAAAAAACATAATTGTGGGCGCCAACAATAATATTGGTCCAAATTTTCAATAATTCTATTTTATTTTTCTGTTGTTTAACAATTTTTCTCAAAGGCAGCTGTCTTCATTAAATTCATGCAAAAATGTTGTTGGCCAGAAAAAAATATTGTCGCAGTAAATAAACAAAGAAAAAACTATACTAAGCAAAAAACTGAATTTGAGATAAGTGACACGTTTTGCCCATTATACCCTTTTTCTTTCTTCTTGATGCAATATTAATATGTGAATCATGCATTCTAAAATTTCATACACTATTTTGACTAGAGCGGTATTGTTCTTCAATAAGTCTATTAATTTTTTTTAAAGAGACCAGGCAAAACACTCCAAATCCTTGAACGTTCCGTTTGGTCAATCCCATTTTTTTTAACTGTATGCGGTAGGAAGGAAATGAATGAATCGTGTTGCTAATTAGTTTCAGGTTATGCTAAGAAATGAGACAAAAAAGTGTCTTTAGTGGTGGTTTTCAATATAAAAAATGACCTACCTTCATTCTATTATCTGCAACTCATCCATTAGTAAATCCGAAGACTCTTTGCAAAACGTACTGGATCGCTCTAGTTTCGTCCCGATACGATTACATTTGTTGGTTTCCTTGGGCGGCGGTGAACTTCCGATGTGTAGTTCGATGGTATTACTGCTGCCATTTATGATGGGATTTTTTAATTTAAATTTAGATTTTTGCGAGTCCTGGTATTGGTTGTTTTCGGTCTTTTGGTCTCCCAAATATGTTTTCTTCAATTGCAAAGAATTCGGTCTTCGAGTTGGGATGTTCGAATGAGAATTTCGATTTGACAGAGGCATCGATTCCCGACCAATGCCTCCTCTTAACAGTGGTTGAGGTTTATACGATGCTGATATCGTAGAATGACTCTTTTCTTCGCCACTGCTCGACTGTTGTTGTTGTTTAGTTTTTTCTGCTCGTCTGGCAAGTATTTCTCTCGATTTTGCGCTAAGGAAGCTTTTGCGTGCAACTGTTGGTGTTGGTTGTCCGGTAGATGTGGCACTTTGGTTGCCGGGGACGGAGATTGAACGATTTTTGAATGCGTCTCGGGGTGAGTTTACTGAGCTTACACTCGAGAGTCTACTGCCAGACTTATTTGTAATTGATGATGGACTCGATCCAGCCGAGGTAGTGTTTTGTGATGAAATTTGTCGCCCCTTTGCCAGTGGACGGTTGGGAGCGATTTTGGGTGCTGCTTGACTTTTCATTTGCCTTACTGCAACCTTATTGCTTATTACTGGGTTCGAACGAGAAAGTTTGCCACCGACAAGTGATTCCTGAGATACCGTTTTATCGGTTATCATCGAACTTTTCATGCTATCAGCTAAAGAGTCAACACAAACGTCGGGATATTGATTCGACGCCTTGCCTTTGGACTTGGCTTTCCGAGACGGTGAAGCTAAGCTGTCCAATGACATGTTAATAGACTTTGTTCCAATTTTTCTCTCAGCATTTTTTCCGCGAATGGCAGGGCTAGAATTGCGAGAGCTATCACTTGAGGAAATATGTTTTCCTTTTGCCAATGTAGAGGGAATGCTGGAACTAGTTTGACTACGAACAGGGCCGTTGGTATTGGTTGTACCTCGTGGTTTTCTTGGTTCAAGATACCGGGGACGAACTTCTGTTAGGCGCGGAACAATGGGCTTTTCTGTTGCTGATTCAGGGATATTTTTGATTTGCTTTTGACTTGAAATACGAACAGCAGACGCTTCAGATTTCGTACGTCGGTGAGAGGAAGACTTCTCATTTGAGTTATGATGTGTTTGTTGTTTTGATATGAGCGGAACATGTGCTCTCGAATTTGTTTTCAAAATTTTAACTTGAATTGACAAATAGTATTAAAAAAAAAGACAAGAGGTTAATGGGAAAAAGAAATCTATTTTAAAAGTTTTACCTTTGTTTTCGTTGACATCGTTATTATTGGCTTGAACACCTCTCTCTGTAGTTTGAATTATACGATCCTGGACGTGCGTTTGAGTGTGTGTAGTGGCTTTAAAAAGTTGTGAGTCATTAGCTAGCGAACGTTTTGAATGTGCTTGAATGGCCAACTTAACTTGGTAAAGATCTTGATTTCTATTGCTACTGCCTCCAAACGAAAACGCCTTAGTTACTGCTTTTCCTCTTCTCAAATCTACAGGCTCAGTGAGCCGAGCTAAAGTTTGAATTTTCTTTCGCAGCTCCAAATCCATTCTCTGCCAGGCATTAACACGCATAGCCCTTGAGCATTGTCGTGTAATACATTGTTCAACTGTTGAAAGAATGGCACTTATCAATCTGATAAATTCATCATTCCATTCCAATTCTTCTTCGTGTAATCCTTGTAATTCTTTTGCCAACTCTCCCAAGTTTGGCATTTTAAGTATTTTTGCCGATAGAACGGTGTTAAGTCGTGAAATTCTTTGGTAACTGCGACATGCTTGATCTGGTGTAAGGGACGATGCAGTTCGTAATAAGAGACTTTCTAGTCGCGGGATATGACAACTTTTATCATGGCCTAGCGAAAGAAAACTATCGCTTGCGATAAGGCTTGAAAAGTGATCAGCAATGTAGCCGTAAGCAACATCTAGAATATCTCGCACAAGATTTTCTATTACTGAAGCCCATCTGAAAGGAGCCAACTGAGCCAACAGGTTGTCGCAGTCCAGAACCGAGTCCAAAACTGTTTCGGATGTCTAAGAAAAATTAAAATGGATAGGGGTCAATATTATTTAGGCAATTGATTTTATTTTATTTAGAGCCGATTTATCAAACATCTTTTAACTATGAGAGGAATAAATACTATTTCATTTCATTTATTTTATTTAAAGAATCTTTTACAATGGGCTACAAAGCCTACAATAAATAGTAAAAGTTAATAAGATGAATTTAAATTACAATTTTATGAATTAACATTAATATTTAGAATTATGTAGATTTTTTTTTCAAAACAACAAATTAGATACCTCAAGATTTTTTTTTTTCCTTAAACTCTATTACATTAATTAACTTTCAAATAATTTTAACTTATTGCCAAATGTCTGAATAAAATTGTCTCAAACTGCCTGGTACCGCCTTCTGATGGAAGAGGGTAAACTGTTCCACTGCCTTATGACATAATCGAAAAATTGACGTTCGGAGTTCCGACAACTAAATCTTGGTTGAAGCAATGTAAAAGACCAAGACGGGTTTGCAAACTTTATTTGCTCAAAAAGATAAGAAGGTTCTTTGTTCATTATTATTTTATTGAGTGTTTTAAGGGACAAATATTTTAGGTATGTGTAAAGGTTGCAGCCTAGAATTTTACTAAAATAGTTTGAAATATGGTCGTATCGTTGAAGATTGTACACGTAGCGGGTAACATTATTAAAAGCCAATGACAGGTTTCTTTTCATTTCTGAGCTATGACTAGTAAAGACTTGACATCCATATGTTATTAAAGGAAGGATCAACGTTTTTGCTAAACTAAGCCTGATGTTTTGACGAGTAAAATGCTTAGATACGGAGAGACTTCGTAATGAGCCATATATTTTCCCAATAATCATTTGAATTTGGTCTTCCCAGGTTAAGGTCGAGTTAAAAAGAATACCAAGATTTTTAGCTTTATCGACATACTCAAGTTTTTCGTTTCCGAGATACAATGCAGGAAAATAGCTATGATCAAGTTTGTTTTTATAAATTATTAAGCATTTTGACTTTGCTGGATTGAGACGCAGGCTATTTGTGTCAGACCAATTTAGAATTCTGTTTAGATCAGAGTTTAATTGATGAGCCCCATCTTCAATCATCCCTAGCTTACAGCTAAACTAAACTTGAGCATCGTCTGCATACAAGTCTATTGATGAGTACCTGGATTGAAGTGGAAGGTCATTAATAAAAATTGTGAACAACAGTGGGCCAAGAATCGATCCCTGCGGAACTCCCGAAAGAAGATTTAGAGGGCGAGATGTTTTTTCACCAACAATAACAGCTTGGCTTCGACCACTAAGGTATGAGAGAATCAGATTTGCATCATTGTCTGAGAATCTGAACTGCTCCTTTAGTTTAAATATGAGTCTCTTGTGATTGACAGTGTCAAATGCTTTAGAAAAATCGAGAAGCACTAAAAATGACACCAATCACTATCCATTGCATTTATGATATCTTCTGAAACCTTTAAAGCAGCTGTGATACAACTATAACCTTGTCTAAAACCAGACTGTCTATCACTCAAGAGTTTATTAGTTTTTAAGAATCCTGAAATTTGCATGTTAAGAATTTTTTCCAATACTTTAGACAAAAACGACAGTATAGAGATTGGTCTAAACTCTTGTTTCGATAAACGAGTAGCAGGTTTCTTAAGAACTGGTATAACCTTACCAATTTTCCAAGGAGACGGAAATTTAGATGTCATTATGATTGTATTAAAAATATGTGTTAAAGCAGGGAGTATGTGAGGTAGTATCTTACTGTGCGAAAAGTAGAAAGCAATTGAGGAAGCCGAAAACGCTTCCATCGCATGTATGCTTGGTCACGTTGCTTTATCAAGTTTAATATGTCTGCCGTAAACCAGGATTTCCTATCACTCCGCGTAAGTTTTGTTTTCAGCGGTATATGTGTGTCAAATAGTTGATTAATTGAGCTTTGAAGGAAATTAACTTGGTCATCAGGTGAAACTAACCCGGGGTTTAGACAAGCGAGTAGAACTAGTAGCGTTTATGTGTGTAAGTGTATCAGAACACGAGAGAGCCAATTAGTAGCCCAAATAGTATAATATTTTTGCCTGTGAGTAGCCTGCCGTTATCCTACTAGTGTAGTGTATTTTTTTCATTTATTTGTTTTGTTTCCATAGTTTCCATAATTTGTATATTTTTCTGTATGAAATATTTTTAAAAAATCATACTAGTTGACAAAACGCGCAAAGAGCTACTAGTCACACATACATCCATAAAACTAACACTATGATACAAATGCTACTAGTTCTACTCGCTTGTCTAAACCCCGGGTAAGGAATAAATTACTTGCCAGTTTACCCGACGAATACTATTTTCAAGCTCATAAGGTTTGACAGCCATAAAATCCCTATACTTGTAAAATGAAGGTTTGATTTGTGGGGTAATTTTAAAAGTTGTGAATATTAAATCATGCTTTGAAAATCCGGGTGCTTCAAGTTGCGAGTATAGCAGTATGTTCTCTGTATTATTAACAAGAAGTAAATCGAGCAATGTGGACGTTGTTGCTGAAAAATGTGTTGGAACATTGTTATATAGGAACAGGAACAATGTTTGTTTTATTTTGAAGAATAAGTACTATATGAGGTTTAATTGACAAAAATGGCCCTTAATTATTTTAAAAACTTAACAAACTCACCAAATAAGCCACAATTTGCTGGCGACATCTGTACAAAATATCCGATGGTAACTGAGCAAATGATCTGGTTGGCCACACTTTCAAATAATGTCTACACGTCCACTTTAAACATTTTCTATACAAATCATCTAAGGCATGATTAAGAGCGACTGGCAGAACTTGCAGTATACCGTCGATACATCCTGAGCAAGGTTTGTGGAAATTGTGACAGTAGTTGCTTTTAAGAGCGTGTGCTGTTACTTCTTTCAATCCTTCTAATCCAAGCAAATCAGCCAAAGCAGCCAGTTCCATTAGACTAATGCCATCGGGAGGATGCGATGCACCAGAATAAATGTGGCACAATGCAAAATGCACTGCACTATAAGAATATCCCGGAAGAGAGACGACATTTCCTGAGCTCTGTGCCCATCCACCAGCTAACATTGCCGCAAAATATTGACATCTCGATCGAAGAATACATTTGTGGGCTTTGATACGCCGACCGTTGACTTCAACTGTCATATCTGTAGCAAGTTCCTGCAGGAACATTTTAAGTAAATCTTCTCCAAGTCGTCGAGGTTGTCGACATGAAAGAGACGATTCGTCCATTCCCGAACGGCTAAAACTTGACGCAAGACTTGAATTTATTGAAAAGTCTGATGAGTTTACATAGTCCAGATGTTCAACATTGCCCACAAAGTCATTTGGCAAGCTGCAGCTTAGCTCCTTGGAGAATTGCGGGAAAAGACGCGAAAGACTTTTCAGATTGTCCACAGAATTCGTTATATTTAATATACTGGGACCTGTGGATCGAGACATAGTCCAGGAATGTGGTCGGGCGCGGGATGAGTCATGAAATAGCCGATTTATTTGACGATGGTTTCCAACCGACTTTGACATGGTTTCACTTGGTGAATGCAGTTCGAATTTAGCTAGTGGTTTATCCATATCTGATAGCTTTACAAAAGACCGCGATTCAGTAACGGCATTCTCAGTTACCGTTTCCAGAAGTTGCTTCTGCTTTTCGATTGTGGCATTCAGAGACTCCATAGTGTGTGTCGATGAATAATTTGTAGCTGACTTCTTGGGAGATGATGTTTCCTTGGCTTCGATGATGGTTTCCATAACCAATGACCGGGTAGTCAAGTCTTTTATTGGTTGAAGTGTGGAAGTTTCATTTGAATTATGTGAAACGACTTCATCTTCTTGTTGGAATGTGAGGTCTTCTGTATCGGTGCCAGTTGAAATAGGCGAAATGTCCTTTGAAAGAACTCCATCTGTTAGAGATGCCACGCTACTTTTATCAAAAGTTTCGTTCAATTGCACATCCCTTCGATGTTTTTTCACTTTCACAACGGCGGGAATGTGATTGGCATTTTCTTCTCCTAAACCATAGGCTCCCGAACCTGATGTTGTAGAAGTGTTCGAGTAAGTGCTCCCTAGTTCACTTTTCGATGAAGTTAGATCATCAAATGGTGACAGAGAGGAATCTACCGACAAACTAGAAGTTTTTGAGATCAAAGGAATTTTATCGATGATATTCATGAGCCCTTTGTCACCGGTCAGAGACATCGATCGTTTACACTCTGCTTTAGGAGCTGTATTATTTGAGTTATTTGCCCACGAATGTCGTTTCGGATCACTGGATGATGCAACATTTTTAGATATTCTTCTTATTGCAGCAACAGTGGTTGGCAAAGTTTCACTTATATTTTTTTTAAATTCTTCATCGCCTTTGTGATCAGAATCTGAGTGCGGTTGTTGACTACTTCGTGACATAAGGGTTTCTGTAGAGCTTGTGCTAGATTTCATGAGATCATCATTGTTGCTGCGCTTCACATTGAACGAACTAGACAGCCTGGCAGCCAATGAAAGCGGCTCTTTTTTAGAGGCAAGTTTTTTTTCTCCAAAGTCTATAAACATCGAAAATATATTCTTCTTATCTTTCGAGCCTCTTGTTGCTGCAGTTTGATTTTTAAGCGATGGAGGCGGGGTAGCATTGCGAGAATCATCGTCTTCTGATAGATCTACATAGAAGCCTTGTGGTTTTTTTGTACTGTCGGAGAAGGACTTCTTTCGTTCTGCAGCAATGGGTTTCTCGTCGTTGCCCGAATAATTTTCCAATGAATTAAAAAAGCCACTCTTCGACATTGTATCGCCACTGGATGAAGAACTGGAGTCTTTTCTATTTTTACAGTCACTCATGTCCACTACCCAAGATGAAACCCCCGGTGCCTGTGATTTTCTCATTTTGGGCTTAATTTTAAACTCTTCGTCATCGTTGTTGGCACGTTCAAAATCAAGAGACATGAAACCACCAGATACTATGGGGCATGATTCAGTTTTTCTTCTCACGGGTGGACTTTCGCATTGCTTAACATTGAAGTCTTTGATTGATGCTCCACCCGATACAATTGGATTTGCCTCGTCAAATTTGGAAAATCTTTTTGGAGTTCTTGGTGCTGGAATTGGACTGTCTGTTGCATCACTGCAATATGCACCTGAGTCCCGATAGTCCACTCGAGCGTGCACTTGTACGATCGAGTTATGTGGAGTATCTGGCAGCATGCATGACGACTTTTGATTGCGCTCTACATCAGATGACCACACGAGACTCGCAGCTGGACTTGACGAGGAGTAGTCAGTTGTGTAGCTTATGTCATTGGTAAAAGGTATTTTTGGACTTATCATGTGGCCCGAAAATTGCTGAATATTGTGCTGGAACACGAATTGACCTTGTTTTCTTTCCTTTGCCTTTCGCATTATAACTGCCTCATTGCTATCTGAAGAAGAAGATGACGAATCACGATCATCACGTTTATCGTCTGCAGATGGTTCAAATAATCGAGTGGAAGACCGAGCTCCAAAAAGATCATTATGCTTGGTTTTGTCACGTTTTCTTGAAAGCTTCTCTTCATCGGATAGGTTATTTATTTGGTCATTGTCATCAGCTTTCTGAGGAGATTCGTCACTTGAACTACTGTTCTTTGAATTTTCCTCCTTTTCATCCAACTTTGTTCGATTCCCCTTACAGAATTTAAAACCCTGTTGAAAGGTGTCTAGAGGCTCCGGAACAATATCATTTGTAAGTGCAGCCGTCTCTTGGCTCCTAAATGCCAATTGCTCCTCCTCTTCATCCCGCAAAGAAGAGGCGTCTATAAAACATGCAGTAACATTTGCGTGCTTTTCGATACCACCACAATAGTTTTGCCTCTCATTTTGCAAAAAATCATTACAGCATTTACGAACGTCCGCTTCGGTTGTCTTGCCATGGTTGGGAAATATCGATTCCCAAGAACCAGTTTCCGAGGATACCGATGATGTTTCCATTATGACGATCTCTTCGTTCTGCCTTTGCTTCTCCTCCTTTGTGGTTGAGATGACAGAAGATGCTGGATGCTTAGTTTTGCTTTCAAACAATTTATTGTCTACATCAATGCTTCCATTGCATTTGTGAATTTCCGCTTCGTCGGGTAGTCTTGGGTGTTCGCTTGGACTGCTATTTGTGCTAATGGGTGAAAAAGTATCTCTTTCTTCTCCACAATCAGCTTCGCAAGTTTTTGTTGATGATCCACTTCCCTGTCGATGAGTAATATCCAATGGAGGCGGTTTATTTCTTGGCATTTCGCAAGTACTGCCACCTGCATGGACTATTTCAAAGGCGGAACCAGCCGATTCATCTGTCGATAATCGGGGGGTGCAATACACTTCACTGTATACGATTTCATCGTTTGTTTCATTGTCATCACTCGATGATCGTCTATGGTCGTCTACCACGGCTGTTGGACAGTTTTGAATGCCAGTGTCATCGCAATTCATTTTGGAATTTGTATTGCTTTTTAAATTATAATGCTCATAATTTCACTTGCCCAAAATGGAATATTTGATTTATTGCTTTCAATTGTGTTTGCACTACGTTTCAAGTATTTTTGAGCGTGGCAAGACTCGCTTTAACAGATGCCTTGAATTAGGTTTATTGCATAAGATGTATTATCCATAGAATGCTTGAGGTATGCATTGCCAAGTGACTTTTTATATTGGCTTATCTCAAGTCTTTGTTTGATTTCGTGTTTTTCATTTTTTGGTTTAAAAAACAACAGTATGTTTGCACTATGGATTATTTATTTGCATAAATTTCGTTGCTTCAAGCGATCGCTCGAAAAAATCTGCTGTAAATAGAAGAAAAAAACATTGGTGTTATTGTACCTATTATTAAATATAGAAGCAAAAAGCATCTTAACATTATTGGTACATCATAAAGATTGTGTAACCGTATAATTTTTAAACAAACAACAATGTTTGAATAATCATATTGTGAATAAATACACATACACACATTTTTTTATTGTCAGTCGTTGGTAAATTTATTTATCTGATTTAAGCTAGGGTTGCCATGCGTCCTCATTTTGGAGGACATGTCCTTATTTTAAACTCGGCGCGGAACGTCCTCCAATGTTTTAAAAACTATCCCCTTTTTTCCCCTAACAAGTAATTTTGAAATTTAAAAAAAAATCATCGAACTCTAAATTTTAAATAAAAAGAGAGACAATACAAATCTGATAGAAAACATGAAATGAAATAGATCTTATTTGACTTGTCAACCCTTTAAATTTAAAAAATCCAAAATGTTCATTCCGAAAAAACGAATTTTGTATTGAACTTAAAAAAATGTTTCGGCCAACCACGACCTCGCGAACTTTGTATTTACTATACACATTTTAAACTAAAATTTTGAAAAATTAAATTTGAATTTTAGATGTAATTTAATTGCTTAAAATAACCGGGATTAAAAAATTCAAATTTCAATTTTGAAAATCTTACCTATGTATAGTTTATATGAAAATTGTCGCTTGAATTAAAAAAAAACGTTGAAAGAGGGTTCTTATTAATAAACTTACAATGGACAAAAGGAAGAAATAGATTATTACCCGAAATGTTTAAGGGTATAATTTTAACTACATTTAATTACAAAAACATAAGTTGTGAGTAATTGTATCACGTTCACGTTGCGCTGAGCTACATTCATATATCCGCATATGTTTGTGAAGATTTTTCTTCAGATAGCTGACTAGGTATACGAGAATTTTTGGGATAGGTTAAGATTTCTTTTTTGTGAAAAGCTGTTTTAGCATCACCCTTTTTTCTCAAGGGATTACAACAACACAAACCGATCCGTATTGCTTGTAAGTGGTAAGTTAACGATTGGCCTCGTTGAATGAATGAGTTCTTGAAAATAATTTAATCTGAAGATAAATATACATAACTGTGTTATTTATTTTTATTTGAATTTATGTTATTTTAAATATGAAATATATTTTGGTGATTTTAAAACTTTTTGTCCTAGGTTAGCTTATACAGCCATGGCAACCCTAATTTAAGCGAATAAGATAATATGTACATTAGGGTGTCCGTTATTTCCCAAACTTTTTTTTTTTGGATAGAACACCATGTCAATCGAAAGTCTATGCCGAAAGAAAAAATTATTGAGCAACATTTTTTTCCGAGGTCATTAACCCGTGCCTCTAAGGTCATACTTTTCTCATACAAATTTGTATGGGAATTTCACACTCTTCACATTTCATGATAATTTATTTTGATTTTTTAAGTTAATAAATACTTTAATATTATATATTTTTCTCTCTCGATCTTCAGCAGGTTTTGTTGTTTTTTTATTGCTTATCATTAAGCAATAATTTTTTTTTTTTTAAACTGCATTAAACAAAAATAATGAAACCAAATTAGAAATAATTAAATTCGATTTTTCAAAATATTAAATATTTTATTTTTTTTTAAGTATTTATTTTTTTTTCTTATCAAAAAAGTTTTTTTAAATGATTTGTTTTGACCAATATCTTGTTTAAAACCCAAAATAAAAAAAAAACTTTATTTGATAAGAAAAAAAAAATAAATCCCTAAAAAATAATTTTTTTTTTTTAAATTGAAAAAAAATGAAATAAATTATTTATAATTGGTTTTCATTATTTTTTTTAATGCTGACGAGGAAGACGAACAAACAAACAGAGGGTTCTAGAGGAATTAAGTGGTACAATCTGGATAAAGTAGAAGTCGAAGCGTTTGTTTCTTTTATGAAAGATTATCTGTATAAAAACATCGACAGACAAGGGTGTGGAGTACAACAAATGTGGGACTCTGTAAGAAACCTTCATGCGGGAAGCGAAATCACCGCTAGGAAATGTCAGAGGACACTACCAACACGACATGGTGGTGGAATGATGAAGCCAAAACAGTAATGACCAGGAAAAAAACGACTTTCAAAGCTTGGTCAACTTGCTCCTGTCATAAAATAGATAAAAAGCACGACTTGGAGTGGTTTACAGACGTTGCAAGAAAGAATCAAAGAAAGTGTGCCCAACTTCAAGCTGGGAGTACGAAAAGCATGTATCGGGAGCTGGAGGAAATGTCTGCACCGGCTGCTGGATGCAAACGAATCTATTCAGGAACTGCGATATGCAAAAATGAACAAGGGTGCAACTATTTTCAAAACAGGCGCACAGAGAAGGAAAAATTCTCAGGATATTCGTTCACCATTTACACGAAATTGCGATATTTGCGATATTGGATGGCCGCCTACGAAAAATAATACTGCTATCTGACGACCAGTGCGGTTTTGTTTCGGGTTAATCAACCACTGATGCTATTCAGAGTATAAGAATCAGAAAGGAAAAATATCGGGATTCTTCTAGAGATTTTCATATTGTATTAGTTAATTTTGAAACAGCATTCGACAGACAACCACGAGATCTGATATAGGTTACACTTAGGCAACGAGGAGTTCCGGAAGTCTACGTGCGGATGTTCATGGACATGTATGAGCAAGTTAAAACAAAGGTAAGATGCCCCGCAGGAATCACCGAAGAGTTCCTAATTAGAGTAGGTGTGCACCAGGGAAGTGTCTTGAGTCCTTTCCTCTTTATTACTGTCCTTGACTTTCAGCTTGAGGATAAGGTGACGGATCCCAAAGTGAATCAGTTATTCTTTGCTGACGATGGAGCCACCATAAGTGAAGATCCTGTGTCCTTGCAACGAGCACTGGATGTATGGGTGGATGCTCTGGAGGGAAATGGATACCGCATTAGCGCGCGAAAAAGACTAAATACCTATGCTGTGCATTTTCTGATCCACACAGTCCTATTCCGGACATCTATTTGAATGGAACAGTGTTTCCCAAGTGCGAAACGTTTAAATATCTTGGATCAATGATCAATAGCGAAGGATCTTGTGATAACGACATCAAACATCGCGTAAGCGTAGGGTGGATGAAGTGGCGGGAAATCTCTGCCATCTTCTGTGTTAGAAAAATGCCCCCCTAAGCCGAAAGGAAAGCTCTACACGGCAGTTCTTCGTCCAGCGCTTACATACGGTTCACAGTATTGGACAATGTACAAGAAGTATGAGAGTTAATTGACGGCAGCTGAAATGAAGATTCTTCGCTTGAAAGCAGGAGTGCCAAAGCGTGATCGAACAAGAAGCAAGAGAATCCGAGGAAGCCTACACATCAAAAATACCATCTTGGACAAAATACAGCATGACCAACTTAGCTGGTACTGTCATGTAGAAAGAAGATCCCATGAGAACCCGGTTCAAAAGGCAATATAACAAGACGTTCCAGCACTATCCCGGAAGAAAGGCAGGCGCAAAAACTCTTGGATGAAACAAATGAAACGACACCTGCATTTACGAGTAGTTGGCCTCTGATTCAGAAATGGAACGATCCAAACCCGGGAGGCCTGTCGACCTTTTCTGAGGTCAACCCGGCGAACTCCACAAGTGGAACCTTAGGTGAAGCAGTTAAGTGGGAGAGTTGTGGTCCCCCTCGAGATCATGACAATCGCCGGTTAAATGAAGAAGAAGAAGAAGGGCCAGTTTTACTGTCAACACTTACCTGAATAAGTTGCACTTAAGTTTTGCATATTGGTATTTTTTGGTAATTTTCGCAGTCTGAGTTAGTGACGTGCCCAACAGGTGATACTTAAGTGCAATTTAATCAGGTTAGTGTGTACTGCGAAAATTGGCATTTTGTGTCCATTATTTCGCACTTAAAGTTTAAGTTCTTATGTTATCTTTGGTTTGATTTTATTTTATTTTAAACAGTTCTAACTTTTTTTTTTAATGCAGATAAAAATTTACCATTTCAACCATTTTTTTAGATTTTAGATTTCTTCATGTCAGCCCTATTCTTCTTTTCGATTAGATTCATGTTCAATTCGCTTCAAATTACATTTTTTTTAAATCTGACTTATGCACGCCTGTATTTGTTTTGAGTAACCCCTACTTTTATTTTAAAAAAATTTCCATTTGTTTCATTGAAGTCTTTTTCCTCCGATAAAATCTTAAAAATTTTGAATACACGAAACCAAAATTGTCATAGGGTAGTAGGCTAAAGGACCATTCACATGAGAACGACCGACGAATGAACAAACAAATGGGATTTAAAACATTAATAAACCTTAATATTTTACAAAATCTAGTCAAAATGGTAAAATTCGATTTATGATTAATTTTAAAATTTTAAAATCTGAATTTTTATTTGCTTAAATATAGAAAATTTGAGAAAATAAATTGATCGTAACGAATTGCGCCTATTCGCAACGAAGAAATTGTTTTCTTAAAATTATCTTGTTCTAGCAATGAAAATGAAAATGTTAGTAGGTATCTTAAAATATTCCTTAATTATATTTCTTCCACTTTGTCTAGATCTTGTAAAGAACTTAGGTTTATTGATGTTTTAAATCCCAATTGTTCATTCATTCGTCGGTCGTTGGTCGCTCTCATGTGGATAGTCTTTAAGGGTTTGGCTGCCCTTTAAAAATCTTTTATCATCAGAAAGTCAATTGCGTTGGGATGTGATGAATTTTCAGTAGTTACTGTAATATCTAAATCTATTTCACAAAGAATTCTTGTAACATTAAGTTCCAAATTTCTTAACATATCAAACATTTGTTGCTATTCTTCATTTTAATTTAGTTAACATTATTAAAAAAAAATTTAATATAAATCCCATTTTTTACAAACAAAAGGTGTAAAATGTTTGGTAAAAAGAAAATTGGTCCAGTTGTTTAATTTATTTTTGGTTCTGTTGGATGTTTACACTACATATTACACTACATATTATGTACTTATCTCTAAAATCTAAACCCTACATTTTTATCTAAAACTTCAAAACAATTTGTAAACAATTTTGTGTAATCACGGTGCTGCGATCGAATACATCTTCAGGTAAAGGTAGCTTTTAGAAAGCTATTTTTGTATATACAAACTAAACAATAGGTTTGGCCAACATTGATTAGTTTTATAATAAAAAAAACAGCAGAAAACAAAAATCTGTTTCTTTTTGTTAAATAAATTATGCATAGTCATGAACACATAAATCATAAATATCAATTCCACTTAATATTTTTTTAGCATTAATAAATAATTGGTAGCTCAGCGAAAAAAAAAAAAATTATTACAAATATGTCTGATCCGCCCATGAATTAAGGTAAAGAACTTGTGTATATAATGTTATAATGCTGCCTCTACAAAAAAAAATAATAATTATTTACCTATTTGTGTGTCATGTAAGATGGGTAAGCGATTGTGTCTGTTCAGAACCTGCCTCAATCCCTGTGCCTTACAATGTTTGAGATGATGTCATACACCAAAAAGTATACATACATAATTATGTACATAAAGTTCAAATCCAACTTACATTTACAAACCGAGGGAACACGTTTGCTGCCACTGATTTATTATGGTTTTAAATTCGTCTGTTTTTTTTTTGCCGGACACGTAGTAAAATAGTAAAAATAATTAGGTGAAGAGCTTGTGCTTCAAAAACAAAAATAGTCTACATAACAAAATTAAATAAAATTACTATGCCATACATACATATGTACATATGTAGATAACGCATTGGTCTATGAAATGTTTAATTTTATGATCTCATAGTAACTTTTTGTAATTACTATAAAAGACGATCCATCAAAATAATTGGCACCTTAAACAAATTCAAACAAAAAATACACTTTAACAGTTTTATGTTATTCAACAGTACATGCGGAAAATGCATTAAAAAGTCGCATTTATTATGACTTTTTAAATATTATTCTTAAAACAAAAGTGTGACGTCGGCTTACTATTTAATATTGGTCCAGTAAAGCGGCTTTTTATTATAAAAATGTCTTTAATCACGCGTCAAGGTTATATTTATTCATTATTATAAATTAGTGCCATAACTTATTGCTAGCAAATATTACGCGCATCTATCGCCCACAACCATTTAGTTCCTTTGGTGAGATACTCCAACGTTACAAAAAAAAATGATTTTAATGAATATTTATAAGCGTTTGAATCATCGTTCCATCATCATTGTAATACAGATTCATTCAAAAACCTATGCATGTACATACAGTAAAGTTTAGTCATACAAGTACATTAATTATTATGTTTTACATCATTTTAAGTGAAACAAAAACGAAAAATTTAAGAACAAGTTTTTTAAAACTGAAAAACGAAATGAGAATAAAATTAAATGATTTAGTTTGACTAATATTGACAACAACGGCTAAATGTCGTTAGTAACCATATTTCAATAACCGTCAAAATTTTTTTTTTTTGCTTGCGATTATGTAAGAAATACAAGTTTTGAATTATTAAAAATTTACATATTGAGAGTGTAACATACGTAAATGAACACAGATTTTTTTATCGAACTCGGCACAAAAATGATAGAAAATACGAACAAATTTTGTGGACATTGTATACCGGTCGGAATTTCTGTCTGACTATGTGATTTTTACAATTTTTCGCTTAAAGGGTTCTTATTGAGGAATTTTTGTGTCTTAATGATAAACATTATTTATTCGATTAATCGATTTTTTTCAGGCTTCTAGTGACTTTTAAACAATATAATTGTATAAGCAATTTATGTACATATACTTTATTAAAGAAAAATAAACGCACTTACAGCTTGAAGATATAATATTTAATACAAAAATACAGGCCCCGATTGCGAGTTTCAATTTTCTAGTCGATGATCGACTTTTTCGATTATCGATTGTCGATAACTCTATTTTATATTGCAAGTTTCGATTTTGATCGAAAACTTTCGATTGGACGGTCGTCTCTTTTAGATTGTTATTTTCTAATCGTCGCGAACGATAGCTGACGTCCAGAATTGTTTTCTAGTAAACAAAATGATTTTTCGCTCAATAAATTAATTATTTTACGGAATATAAAATTCAAATATTTATTTTATGCAAGTCAAACGCAATAACAAATACAAAGCAGTTGGAAATTTTGGACCCGATGGGGGTTGTCTGTTTGCTGGTCGATGTACGATTTCGTTTTTAATTAACGATGGTCAATTTCTGTTTTTTATATAATTGTGATTGAGATTTTTGATCGAAATTTGTCGAATTTACTTTCGATTGTAATTTTCTGATCGATGCGCTAGGATGGACCCGATTGATTCAGGTTCGAATCCTGTTGGTACCCAACTTTTTTTTATTGTTTACTATTTTTTTTTTGGTTTAGTTTAAAATGATAAAAATATTAACTTTGAATACTTACATATTTACAACACATGTTGGATTTTCATCAAAAAAAAATAATTTACAAAACAAAAAAAAAACAATAATTGTGTTCATCAAATTCAAACCCTACAAATGTTTTCATTATTCATTCGATTATGTTTCACAATACGAAACATTATATCCAATCGAAGTAATCGAAAACTGACGATTCGATTGGCAATCGAAACTCACAATCGGGGCCACAGACATTTGTAAGTCTTAATTTTTAAAGATACAAACAATAATTGGTGCATTTCCTCCTAATCGATTCTGTTGGCCAGAGCGAATAATGTTCACAACATTTCATGTCAAAGGTTCCACTCAGATATGGTTATATGGATTTTTTTTACATTTTTACCGTAAAGATATTTTGATTATATAGATTTAAAGTTCATTAATTTAAAATACCCCGAAAAAGTCAACTTTCGGATAAATTTCGTTTTTACGAGATTTTCAATTCTAGTAACTAGACTAGCCAAAAATAATTACTCGTTATTAAATTCTCAAAATCAAAATTTTCAGAAAATATTTTTTTTTTCAAAATTTATAAATTATTGAATCACATTCGAACAGATTTATATATGCATGTATGTATTTTTAAACAACACAACACCTTTTGTGTTAAAAATTGTAATTGTATTAATGAAATTTTTAATTTAATTTATTTTATGAAAGGTAAACATAAACATACTAAAAATAATAATAAACAAAGTGCTATATAAAAATAAATTCGTTTAAAGGTTTCAACACCCCCACAAGGATCTATTTCTTCAAACCCATTGATCTAGCACAGTTCATTGATTTATCATTAGGAAGTCCTTTAGTTAAAATGTCAGCAGCCATTTCAGAAGTCTTTTAATAGTTTAATTTTTACAAATTTTTAAATTTAACAAAATGATGTCTGACATCTATGTTAGTTCTTGCTTTTATTATCGCAGAATAAAGTTAACTTTCCTTGTACATCTGGTAATAACTCATTCTTTAATCCGGTAAGACACAATGCTTCTTGAATAGCCGTACTTAAGGACATGTATTCGATAAGGCCACTGTAGGTTGTTTCTGGGAATATCAAGAAATCGCGCCACCTTGCATTTTAAAAACATATCCTGTGACGGATCTCCATCATCAATATTAGCAGCATAGTATGCATTGAAAAATCCAGCTATGAGGGAATCACCATGATCCTTCTTAGTTTCAAGTCTGCAGTAACTTTAAGATATCGCAAGATTCTCTTTGTTGCTATCCATATAACATATCTTTACTAAGTTTTTGGTTACAGTCCGTCGATGTCGAACAAGGATTACAAATTGTTAATCCAAAACGCTCTATAATTTCTTTTATGTATTTTTCTTAGTCTATACAAAGTTGACCATTCCTTCTATCTCTCTGCAACCGAAGACCCAAAATGAATTTGCAACTCCAATGTCCTTCATGTGGAAACTCTTTAACAAATTTGCCTTTAATTGATGCTTTAGTTGTGGGTGATTATACAGGATTAACAAATCATCAACATAAATTGCGACTATCAATTTCTTCCCGTTTAGTCGTCGATGATAAATACATGGATCCACCCTGGATTGCTGCATCCCAAATTCTTTTGAGGCCAGATCTTATTTTTGGTTCCACTTTCAAAAAGACTGAATAACATTTTCTCCATTCCCGAATCCTTCAGGTTCTCGAATGTAAATATCTTCTCTTAGATCTCCCTGTAAAAAAGCAGTTACTGCATCCATCTGCTCTATTTCGAGATTTTCCTTTACAGCTAAATCTAGCAGAAATCTAATGGATCCGTATCGCAACACAGGAGAGAATGTCTTCATAGTCAATTCCTTTTTTTGACTGCATCCTTTAGCTACCAAACGAGACTTGTATCGAGTAATTTTGCAATTTACTTCCACTTTTGTTTTAAATACCCACTTTGTATTTGAAGTCTTCCTTCCAGGTGGTAAATCGGCTTCTTCCCAAGTTTCATTAGCTAGTAAGGATGAGTATTCGTTATTAATTGCATACGTTACAAAGCCATGAAAGTTTTTCGGTTTTCTTGCTCTCTCAGATCTTCGAAGATTTTCCGCTTTAGTTGTAGACACTTTAACATTTTTGGGTACGTAGTCTTCATCTGAATAAAATTCTTCCGACTCTTCAGCTGTCCCCGCTTAATTGTCTTCAGCAGTATCCACAAAAAACTCATCTTCAAATTCTTCAGTAATTAACGCTCTACTTTCTCGGATTTCATTGCTATTATTGATCGTAGCGCTATCCAGACTATCTTCACCAGAAAATTCAGGCGAAGTCTCCTCGAGTTCCCCCACGGAACTCTCTAGGTATGAAGAGAACAAATTAATAACGTCATTTTTCTTAATTACCACTCCGAAAGGTCAGGAACACAAATTCTGTAAGCCTTAGAGTTCTCGCAGTAACCAAGCAGTACACACTTTTTCGATCTTGAATCCATCTTCTTTCTCTTCTTTTTTGGAACATACACCATAGCAGTTGTCTGCTTCTGCTCGAAAACTTTTTACCACATCAGAATCCATAAGAATGCATCGAGCTTTTTCAACTATCGATCTGTTCATTCGCTCAGCTTTTCCATTCTGCGGAGCTGTATTTTGCTTAGATATTGTACAAAATTCGCATAACAATATTTGCTTTCATTGTCTGTTCTCAATGTTTTGATATTCTTGGTTTCATTTCCACTAAGTTCTTGAATAACACGAATCTGTCTTTGACATCTGAATTTGACTTCAGAGCAAATAGGAAAATCTGGTGCGAAAAATCATCCAAAAAATAATGAGCACCACCAAGCGATTTCTCTTCAATTGGTCCTCATACATCAGAATGAATCAATTTCAATATCTCACTTGATCTTGATTCTGATAATGGAAATGGCTTCCTGGCGTGTTTTCCTTCAAGACACTTAACACACTGTTGTATTTTCGAATCTACAAAATCTATTCCCGTTACAGATCCTTTTCGCATTTTGACTAAGATTTCTTGACTCGGATGTCCTAGTCAGCGATGCCATAAATCGTACGAAGCCGTTTTTGTCATTTGGATTACTGATAAAAGGTTCGCACACAAATTTGGTATCTATAAGACACCTTTAATCGTTACAGTCACTGTGAATCAGTGACCAAAATTTCCGGTTCAACATCTCCTCTAGCTTCGACATTCAAATTGAAATTATCTGCAACTTTGACTTCCTCTCGCTTGACTTCGGACTGATTCTTCATCCATTCTTTTCAATTAGTCATATGCTCGGATGCGCCTGAATCATATCATAGGCTTATATCGATTATCAAGCCCAGCCAGTAATAAAAAGCCAACCCATTCATCGGATACTTGCATTCCAATCGAGTTCAATTTGTGAGCAGTTGAAATCATTTGGTTCGCATATGTTTCGACACAACCACAAGCCTTCAAATTGATGCTTAATAAGGATTTGAGCAAACCAACACGTCTGGTCAAACCTTTATCAGCAAATGCTGCTGCAAGTCGGTCCCAAGCTTCTTTTGCATGCACTCTTAAAAACCGCTTCGCATATTTACAAAATGGTTACACTGCAAAAACATTGTGTATACGGAAGCTTTAAAAAAAATACATATGTAGGTAGGAAGATATGCAAATATAAACAAACTCCTTTAATATTATGTACTTATAGCAAACAATGTGTCTATTGAAGTTGTGCAGGAATTTAAATACCTGGGATTTTTAGTCACGCATAACCTAAATTTCTCGAAATACGCAAAACAAAAAAGCAATAAGGGGAAATTGGCTTTGAGCTTAATGTGGCCCAAGTTCTTTGCGAATCAAGAAATCGATCTGGTGTCAAAATATCGTGTTTTTAACGCCACTGTCAACACATGTATGTGCTATGGTGCCCAGATTTTTGGATATATATTCTTTGATGCATTTGAAAAATTGCAGAGATAGTTTTTCAAGCGCTTATTTAGGCTGCCAAATTCTACTCCAAACTATGCCATCTATGTGGAATCGGGTCTTACGCCTCTTTACATTCAAAATGTCAAAGCCAACTCCGATTATTTGATAAGAGTGATGAAAAGAATTGAAAGAAGTCTCCACAAATCAATCATGTTAAGAGTAATGCCTCCCCATCCAAGGAATGGAATGAGATAGCCCAATCCCATGAAGATCAACTATCACTGATGGAAATAAATGTCGATGAATGGCGGGGTAAGTTGGAAGATGTTACTGCTAAAATAGACGAGAAGCTTTACACCCAGCATCTTTTCAGAGCAACTTCTTCAACATCCAGGAACCTCGATCACCAGTTGCCCATGGAAGCAAACTACTTCAGCAATGAATTTTCGGTTGAAGTAATAGGCCATATTTTCAGAGCTCGAGCTGAACTTTTCAGCATAAACTTTTTGCCTCATCGAGATGACCTGTCAAATATATGTAGTCTTTGTAACAGAAGAGAGAATGAAGATACAAATCATTTCATTGCAATCTTGCAGGAAATCCGGCGTTTATATTTCAATGAGAGTTATCTTTCTCCAGGGCGACTTTATGAAATTCTTAACGGAGCACTAGGATGGTCTACCTTATTTAAGTACTGCAAACACGCATTAACTTATCGTAACAGTTTCATAACATAAAACATATAGTTCAACCAGTTACTGCAGTTTAAAGTACCCTTTGCCCTCTATTTTTGTGTTTCAATTCACTTTAAAATTGTAAACTTTTTTGTGTTTCAAATCATTTCAAAAATGGTATCTTAGTTTTTTGTGTTTCAAATCATATTAAAATTGAATTAATTTTATGTTTCAAATCATATTAAAATTTAAATTATTTTCTGTTTCAAATCATTTTAAAATTGAAATTATTTGGTGTTCAAATCATACTAAAATTGTTATATAGCTAGCGATTATTTAAAGAAAATTATTATCTTTTATTATCCTTTACAAAATTTTTAATTTTAATTATTCAAAATTGAGTTGTTTTATGATCCTTTTAAATGTTTGTATACTATAAACTTATTATAAGTAAGCTAACTCATAATATTATCTAAGATATAGTACTAGTTACTTTTATTTTATTCTTTCTATTCTTTTTTAACACTAAAATGGAACGTCTTATCAGGCAGACGGCGGAAAAGCCATGGCTTTATTCTTAAGTAAAGAAATACTGTTAAATTTTTTTTGTATAATAAAGAATTTATCTATCTATCTTTAGCAAACAAAATATTATTATTGTTTAAAGATTGCGAAGCAACGCGAGCACGGGTCGGCTAGTTGAAAATGAAATGTGATTTGCTTGAAAAATCTCTTAATCAGCTCTAAGAGCTCCTCTGGCATAACTAGTCTGCTAATCTTCTTCCGCAAGAAAAAATGTGAATATATTTCAGTATTAGGTATATTACAGTTTTCACCTGATCATTAGTACTTTGCCGCCTCCACACAATACAATTTTTAAATTTCATATTTTTGTTTTATCTTAATAAAACATACAACAAAATATAAAGATTCAATATTGTTTGTGTTGATTCCTGATAAATAATTGTTTTTTATTTTTTTTAATAAGATATGCACAGAAAGGGGATTGATATTTTGTATTTCTGACTCAAATTTATTTCATTTTTCTTTTTCATATTTGATAGGCATCTAAAAAAACATAAGTAAACAAGCATCATTCTCTATGCTTCCATGAAGAAACATCAATTTAATTTTAGGATATCACACCTAATCTATTTGCGTATACACTATACAGTCATATCACATACATATTTAGTACATATCTACATACATTCATATTGAAATAATTAGATTCAATGGAAAAATTTGTTTTAAATGCAAAGAGCTTGAGAGCAGCGGCAGGCGCGGTTGGGTTGCTGTGTTGCGCGATAAGCTATTCTTGTTTACAAATGTCTTTTTTAATACAATTAAACTTTTCAACCAGCAATAAAGCTTGATTAGGAATACATTGTTCAATTATTATTATCAATACAGAGGAGGTATATATAACTTATCGGTTCCGTGTTGATAAATTTGTTTCAAAAAAATACATATACATTTAAACCTATGTACGTACATAAATTAAGAAGAAAAGAAATAATAACCAAAAACCAAAGAATAAAGATTTAATATACAAGAAATGCAAATAAAATAGAAACACATAAACAAAAACAAGTTTAAAAAAATAACAATAAAGTATGAGATATTTGTATGTTATTTACAGTGCAACTCACTTGGCTAGACACATTAATTTTGTTTTGATAATCATTCAGTCGATTTTAGTCGATTTGGTTTCACTTGAAAAATGTTCCCGAAAATAAAATAAGTAGTATTTAAAGCGCTAAGTGATATTTTAAATAGTTGAAGTAGGTAGCTATAATCAGTATTTAAAGTTTCATGCCTATAACTTTGTATGTTTATTTTATGTACACATTAGTTTTTGTCCATTAAGTCAAGAATTGATAGCCATTCGACACCGATTTATGGTATTTTCTTGCCATAACTTCCGACATTAGTTCCTCGGATACTTTAAAGGTATTCTCGTTGAGGGTTTAAAGAATCTCGGGTTTGGTCACACTGACTAGTGACTGCAAAAAGAATTCTGGAACGGTTAAATCGGACGATCTTGCCGGCCAGTTCAAATCGCCAAAACGAGAGATTAGGCCATCCGAAAATGCAGCCCTCAGAATTCCGATTGAGAGTCTTGCAGAATGCGTGAAAGAAAAACCTTTGAGAAGTGCGTCAAATCTCTTGTTATGAGGATTTCTTATTTTGTGGGTCAGAAAGTAAATTTGATGTTAGAAGAATTGAATCATAAACACATTCTTAAGACGGTACAGAGTATAGGATAAAACTTAATTTAATTTGGGGTGCATTGACTTGGCATATAGAAAAATATAGAAAAAAATACTCGAATTGACAAGAAAATTTATAAAGACATTGAGTAACATGTTATGGAGTCTTATTTATTTGAAATCATCATTGTTGAAATCATCATTGTTTTTAAAGACGATAATGATCCAAAAAGTCCTCAACGGATTGCTAAGAAAGAAAAAAAAAAACATTTTGGTCAGAATGTTCTAAATATTGAGGAAATCTGATAGAGTATCCATACCACTATCAAGATTCCACGCCTTACGCAAAAATATGCAAGGAATTTTGTCTGAAATTATAAAGAATTAAGGTTTTCCTACAATATATTCACATTAACATATTGAAATTTCAAAAATTTTCAATGTATTGACAACCTTTTTTTTTCTGTTCTTAATTACATATATTGCCAGACAAAATAAAGGTAAAATTAATGTTTATTTTTTTCTGCCAATATTCGTATGCTTATATTTTGTAAACATTACTCAAAGCGTACCGTAGTTCATGGGCTATTATAAAAACTACTTCTCAACCTCAACAGATTTCCCAAATAAAAGTTATGCATTTTAAATTTTATAAAAATATCGCTCTTAATTAGGACGCCACCACTGTATGTAACGGTTCCATAATATTATGATATTATTGAAAAAAAAGTTTTAAATACAATTAAAAATAAATCATTACTATAAGTTACTATAAATTTGTAATTTTAGTGTCTAAAAAAGTTAGAGCTCAAAATAAAGTATGCCATCTTATTTGTTGAATTGATGAGAAAAAAAAATCAAAAATCCTTGAAGCGGTTTTATAAAAAATTAATTTTGTATATATAAAATTGTTTACTCATTTTCAAAAATAAAATCTGGAATGCCAACTTTTAGTATTTAATAAAATACAATTTTATACAAAATAAAAAATTATTCATGAGCGTGTTTTCAAGATATTGAATTTTCAAAAAAAATAAATATTTCCTCGATAATTAGTATAGGTATGCAAAATTGATTGAATTGTGAAAGAGTTCTTGTATAAAAGTGTCTTGTCTTGTAAAAACGAGCCGTTTTTAAGAAAAATAAGTTTTTTCTTAATGGAAGGTACCGTTATTTTTGAATTCAGAATTATGATTTTTTCAAGTAATCTACAAAAGAATACAAAATTATTTTACACCTATGAAGTTTATATATATTATAAATATTGACCAAGTAGTTTTCCAAAAAAAAAATTGATTTTTTTTTTTTTTCATTTTCATTTTTTTTTTTTTAGTTTTCAATTTTTTTTTAATTTTCAATTTTTTTTTAAATTTGGTTCACAATAAAAAATTTAAACTTAACTATTCGAACAAATCAAAACCAAAAAATGGTTGCACTGGAGGGAGCAAAAATAACTATTTCCTTATTTTAAATAATTGAATTTTTTTTAACAAATCTTTCTGAGCCGTTTTTTGAAAAAAATAAGATTTTTATTTTTGGCCAAAAAAGTTGTATGACAGGTACCGTTATTTTTGGTCCTAAGAAAAATTCAATTAACGTGAGGCCATATTAGTAAAAAAAAAAAACTCTATGTACCAAGTCTGAAGAATATCCTTCCAGCCGTTTAGGCTGTAGGAGAGAGGACACAGACAGAATTGCGAGACCCACTTTTTTGTGTTCTCTAAAATCGTAATATTATGGAAAATTATTATGACGAGTTCGATTTTTTTTTACGAATCTATAACATGCCACATAGTAGGTATACCTTTGTTTTAACATCAAAGGCCCCTACTATGGGACTCTATTCTACATTCGAAAACTTTAATTGTAAAATCAAGTTATATAGATGGGCCCCAAGCATGACAAAAAAATTAAGATTAATGACAAAAATTGGCTATGCAAGTGCACCGCACTGTATACTCTTTGGATAACCTCGTTACGATGTGCATGGTGTACATACAAAATTGAACCATTTAGCACCCTTCCATATGCATTCTCGAAGTACGAGTAGGTACTGACTGAGAACACGTTTTGCCATTTAACCACCAAAAGCAGTAACAAGGACAGGTACATCAGCAAGTTAAGAAACTAAAATTTTATATTAAGATTCAGTGAGATAGTTGGTGGTAATCCTCGTGCAGGGATAATTCATTGTTTTTTTTTGCTTAAAACGAGTCTTTCAGCAACCCAGCGTTAGACACATCTCGCTTTCGCTGGTGACCGCACCGCATCCGAAAATCCTACAAATACACACAAAGGAATTACCAGAGAAAAACCAAGAGTTGTGATTGCCGATTGTTGTTTATTTTCAATTTCAAAATGCGGGTGTGGTTTATCAATATAGGTATTCTAAGAAAATACATAACTTTTGCAAGTCTAATTGATAAGCGATATTCTTATAATAAAATGATAAAAAATCAACTTTGCCATGATGGACTTTTATGATAAAATCGATATGATTTGATTTTAGCCTCGGTTACTCTTTAAATGGTCTTCCTTCTATTTTGTGAAGCAAACAAAAAAAGACAAGTGCTTTGCCTTCTTTTTGGCCAGCAGTGCCGTCTTCACTTTCTACCACTATTATTTCAAGTCCATTTCGTTGAAGAAAAAACACTCACCTACAAATAATTACCACTATCTTTCAAATTGAATAAATTTATTACCACTTTGAGTATATTAACCATTTTTTTTTGTATTAATTTACTTCAATATTTATACACATCGCACTTTATTTTTTTTTTACCTTCTCCAGATTTTATTGATCGCGGATGCAGTTTGTTTTTTTTTTTGTCTCACATAAATGTGTGATGGTTTTCGTTTTATCGTTTTTATTGTACAGATTTCATGTAATTAAACATGAATTTGTTTTTATTTTTTTTTTGTAAAATGAATAATTTTTCACAAAAATACACCCGAGCTTAAGGAAAAAAGACGAGACGAGAAGAAAACTTACTTCGATTTTTCCCAGTTCATTTAACCGAACTGACAGCCACAGCAGTAGCAGTTGTCAGTTTAGACACAATTACATGAGTCCTACATGAGCATTTCGAACTGTCCAGTTGGCCAATAGTAATGCCAGGTTCACATTAAGCCTGATCCACATCTGTGTCGTGTGTTGTGTTGTGGAGTCGTGTGTCGCTGTCTTTCCATATATTTTATGCGCCACACTGCAACACAACACACGAGACAAATATGGTTCTACACATATGAAATACATTAGGCGTGTTTTTTAGTGCCCTCTATGTTAGCTTAAACAAAAGTTCCATGTAAAATACAACAACAAATATGCTTAGTTCAAGGCGATAAACATCTCTGCTTACCCTGAGGCTACACGGGCAAGTACTGGCAAGCAAGTTGCTATACACAAACATTTTTTGACTAATACCTACAAACCTAAGCAACTTGCTCCTCAACTGGCATGGAAATTCTGAAGCCAGTAGAGAAACAAGTTGAAAGGCAAGTGGACTCGTTCAGACTTGTATATAAAGCGATATCTAGATAGCTTTTCGTGTAATATTTGGAATTAAATATTCTTTCTTCCACAACTTTGATTGAAAGGATGGACCAAGAAATTTAAACACTTCCAAAATGGGCAACAACTGTCAAATATGATAGAAGGATGTCTATGACGATTATGATAAATTATACAAAATCTCTTTAAAATCCTAATTTTTTGAGAGTATATTGTTTGCTTCGAAAAAATGAAGCTAAAATAAAAACAGTGCTTCCATACACTATTTTCTACATTTAAGGCTCTCCCAAACCAAAGCAAAACATTCGGTGCGGCGAAGAAACATTCGTCAGTCAAAATTAATTCATATGTTTCTCCGCCGCGATGGTGTGGGCACTCCCATATATCACCATGTAAATAAATTTTGACATGCGAATGTTTCTTCGCCGCAACGAATGTTTCGCATTTGTTTGGGAGAGCCTTTATCCGATGAATTCTCAACAAATGTCAAAAATTCATTCAAAAATTCATTAATTTGGCGGATGGATCTTGAAGCACGGGTCGACTGATTTTATAAAAGATGACAGAAAAAAAAATTTTAAACCAAAGTCTTTTTTATTTATTAAAATACGATTTATTAATTTGAAATAATTGTTACTTTCTATTCCAATAAATAAAAGAAAGACCTGTTCCAGGGATGAGACGTTTCTTTTAATTTATCAAAATCGTCACGATATATTGTTTAAATTTTTTTTGTTGACAAACAGTTGACAGCCAAAATGTCAGAAAATGGCCGTGATCAAGAATCAATGCGATGAGATAGTTTTGTATCCATATTTTATTATTATTTTAATTATTTTTCTGAAAAAATCAAAAATACAACTCGACGACGGCAAACAAATCTCAATTTTGCATTTAGCAGTGAGCAGTTTTTGACATTTTCAGATAGCATGGATCACACAGGATTGCAACAACACGAACCTATTCGGATAGCTCTGCATAGGTTTTTGATCGCGCCAAATGTCATTGTTATATAGTGCTGCCAAATTATTTTATGAAGCAACGATGAGCGTTTTTTTGTGCCATTATTTCTTAAGCTAACATAGAGGGCACCAAAAAACACGCCTATTGTAGCGATAGCGACACACGACTCCACAACACACGGTGCAGATGTGGATCAGGCTTAAGGCTCTCCCAAACCAATGCGAAACATTCGTTGCGGTGAAGAAACATTCGCATGTCAAAATTTATTTACATGGTGATATATGAGAGTGCACACACCTGATATCATGATATCTCATGATTGCATCTCGAATGCTCGTCTAGCTTTCGATGATGACATGCAGATCATGTTTTTGGCTAAAATCCAAATCAAAAAGGGAGACATCATAGGCACATCGTATACGCAACCTTTGAAAAGTACAATTCTAAGAAGGTAACATCTGCGGCAGGCTAAGTGTTTTGATTGTTCGTGTCGTAGATGTTTGGATCCATTGGAGATGGATACTTTTGCTGGAGCAATCTTGTGCTCGAAGTTTAAAATTTGGAATGGTGAGTCTAAAATAATATATCTACTTGAGTCATGAATGAATGAGTTATCATTTTCTAGATTGTTTCTACAAATCCATTGGACAATAAAGCTGTCTGGAGATGCTTGCCTTGTCATCGTGATATCACAGCCAAGCAAATCATTTGGAGAAACAACGCCATAATGAAGGAAATCGAATCACTGGATAAAACGTCACTAAAGCAGTTTGGCGAATTTATCTATCGCTATCGGGAAACCTTGCATGACAAGAACATTCATGTGCTGCAAGTTAAATATGCCCTAACCCAGCTTTACGGAAATGTAGCAGGATTTTATTTGAATGGTAGACCTTCTGCCTGAGATAATAATGAATTAATTTTTACTTAAAAATTTTACAACAAACAGAATTTACTGATGCAGCAGTCAAACGAAAATTGGAGCTCTGTCAGCTTTTAGAAATTGCCGATATTTTCGATCCTGGTTGGAGTATTTTCCGAAGAAATTTATTGCTCTATTTGCAAGAAGATATGGTTATTCAAGCGAAAAGAGACTTTGCCAAAGATTTGCTCACCATTTCTGGAACTCAGGTATGGGGATTTAAATAAGGAAATGAATTTATATGGAAAATAAATTTGTATAGGAAAAACTACAAGAAGCAATGGATATGCGAAAAGAAGCTGTAGAAATATTAAAGTTTGAACCAGAGATGAAAGAACTTTTACAAAAGAAAACAGAGGCCCTGGGAAGAGACTTCGAAATCGATTAAGGGAATGCAACTAACAAAGAGAGAAACAAATAATTATTGAAATTGTGTGCTTTCACTTTTATACTTTATAATTATAATGGTTTTCAATAAAATACAAATTTTATTTGCATTTTTGAAGACATTTTTTAAAGAATTTGATACATGCTCCAGCATAAGCTTCTAAGTTCTTACTTAGTTGACCATAATAATCAATGCTTGCACTGACGACTGTGTTCAAAAGTACCACTCACAGAACCCTGAGGTGATCTTGCTTTCCTCACAAGCACAACGTCCTCAGCTACCGGTACCTCATCTCCATAGATCTTTAGAAAAAAAAAAAATATTTCATAACAATATTTGTTGACGATTTTATTGCATTTCTTGAAAACTTACCCATTGAGATTCGATGGCATCAGGAGTGTTTTCAACAGGAAGTGTAAATCCCAAAGTGACGGCCATAAGTCCTAACCCTTCAAGCAAGAGAGTCCGTTTTGGATCCGAAACCAGTTCTTAAACGGACCCAAAACCGGATCCAAAACGATTCCAAATCGGATCAAATTAGTATGGAAATTAGAATCGCCACGGAGCCATTATGTGAATGTATTGTGAGAGAGAGAAAGTATTCGAATTCACCATACTCCAAGAACACGGAGCCTAAATGGAATCCAAAACGGACCAACAAAAATGAATGAATCGAGGCATACCCAAATGTATGGTATTAAAAAGAAACTTCCCCATCTAGTCGAGTTTCTACATTGCATACAAAAAAAAAACAAACAGAATTTTGTTCATTTCAAGACTTTATTTTTATTTATCAATTATAAAAGGTACAATATATATTTTCACAACTAAACATATACATATAATAAACAATAAACTTGTATATTTGATTGGAAATTTCTTAAAGTTTTCACAAGAAAAAAAGATAAAAAAGCAATGGTCTTCGCCGCGCTTCCTACAAAACTGAACTAAAAAAAGTGGTGGAAATTAAAACAAAATGACTGTACCCTTCAAGCAAAATCACTGACCCAAAAAAATTAGTGTCTCACACACAATAACAAATTTTCTGTGAACGCATGTAAAAAGAAAGAGAATCCAGAGTATTTTTTTAAGCAACGAGAAATAGAGATAGTATAGGCGAAGTATACAATCATTTTGCCTTAATTTCCACCACTTTTTTTTTAGTTCAGTTTTGTAGGTAGCGTGGCGAAGACGGTTGCTATTTTATCTCTTTTTTTCTTGTTAAAACTTTGAAAAATTTTCAATCAGAAATGCAAGTTTCTATTTATTAAATGTTAATTTATATTTGTGGAAATATGTCATGTTTATTAGTGCGAAATAGTCTTTAGAAAACCTTTTATGAATGATAAATAAAAAAAAACTCTTGAAATGAAAAAAATCTGTTTGTTTTATTTTTATAGGCAATGTAGAAACTGGGCTAGATTGGAAGTGTTTTTTAATACATTTGGATTGGGTATGCCTCAATTCATTCATTTTTTTTTGGAACCGTTTTAGATTCCATTTGGTTTCGGTTCTCCGAGTATGGTGAATTGAAAAACTCTCTCTCTCACAATACATTCACATAATGGCTCCATGGTGATTCTAATTTCCATACTTATTTGAGCCGTAAAACGCAGTTTTTCGATCCGTATTTGGATCCGAATGCGAAGTCGTCCATACGTTGTTTGATACGTTTGCGGACCGAAAACGAGCTCGCTTGCTTGAAGGGTACTCTCTGTATTTCTCCGTGCATACAAAAATTTTCTCGATTCTTGTTCACCTTTTTACATGTGTACACAGAAAATTTGTTAATGTGTGCGAGACACTCAGGTTTTTTGGAGTCCCAAGTGATTCCAAAGTGAACCGAGAAATTCGGGTCCGTGATTTTGTTTGAAGGGAATGCGATTGTAAGACTGAATACTTTTTAAGGTATTTACTTGTTTTTATAGCAAATTGTTTGCACGTTTTGTTGTAATTTATTTTTGATAAGAGATGCTAGGAATCATTATTTTTGTATGGACACAAACTTTTAAACCAAGGGGTTTTGTCAGTATATTGCAACAAAGAATGAAATTCGAGCAAAAATTAATTGTAAAAGCGTTCCATTGAAATGACAGTATTAGTCACTTTTGATGAACTGAATAGACCCCAAAATAAAGAATTTTTTATATTAATGGCCAAAACTAGCGAATAATATCATGGTCGGTGAATAATTCGCTTAAAAGTATAAAAATTCTACTTTTTTTATCGATTTAGCGAATTCAATGAATGAGAATAACTGTGCGTCTAGTGCCCACAATTGGGATATACTACGTTGGAAAAATTAGTTCAAGATCATCATTTTTTTATATGGATAGAGAACTGTAAACCACGGGGTTAAGGCAGTATATTATTACAAAATATAAAACAATTCGTCTATGTTTATTTGAATTTGCTGTGTTTTTCTCCTTTTTTTGGTCGAACGCACTATTCTTAAATTTTTTTTGAAAATGGAAAATTGTAATTCTATCTACATGTTAAAGTAAATTTTATTTAATTTATTTTATTTTATTTACTGAAGAACGTGAACTTTATACTTTTACACCACGGTAATAATTTAATTGAACAAATTGACTGAAAAGCCGAACGTAAACAATAGCCAGAGAAATGTCAAATCTTCCTAGTGTGTGTGCAAGTCGGTGTAAATCTTTCTAAAATTAAATATTTGATTTGTTTAGAAAATTTGATTTTTTCTTCTAAACAAATCAAATTTCCCCTTCACAGATTTGATTTTTGTTGTTGAAAGGAAATCCACATTAGAAAGATTTACACCGACTTGCACACACACTAGGAAGATTTGACATTTTTCTGGCTATTGTTTACGTTTTGCTTTTCGTCAATTTGTTTAATTGAATTATATCCGTGGTGTAAAAGTATAAAGTTCACGTTGTTCAGTAAATGTAGATAGAATTACAATAATTTTCCATTTTCAAAAAAAAAAAAAATTAAAGAATTGTGGGTTCGGGCCTGTCAAATTGCACACACATACAATCACAGAAAAAAATTTATTTTTTTGCGTATTCCTTACAACACAAAAAAAGATTTGATCTCCAAACGTTGAAAGGAAATAGACATTAGTTTCTATGGCAAATAATGGTTGCTCAGCCCATGTGACAATAGATGGAGCTGAAAAATAGTATTTTTTTTACCACTTTGCGCCGAGAGGTGCTCCGTCGCCAAGGAGAGGAGGAATAATTTTCAGAGGAGATTTTGTATGGAAATTTGACTTGACTGCAGTCAATATTATACGTCCATGATTAAAGAGATGACAAAAATACATTTTTTATAAAAAACTAAATAAGGGAACAAATAATTTGATGCTACTTTTGACTTTATTCACACACTACTCCATAATTCTTTATTCAAATGCCTACAATTACGTTCTTATGCAAATTTTATACTTTCTTATTAAATGCGATGCAGTTTTGCATTTTATTTTCCAAATAACTGTTTTTATAATACAGTTATAATAAATGAAATGTCTTCGCAATACATATTATCCGGGTATTTATCCGTCACAGAATATTTTGTTCCATATATCTAACAAAAAAGCCCTAAAATTGGCTTTTCCCACGTGAAAATTTAGTATAATAAAAATTTGGATTTTCTGCACTGCCATGTTTACGAACACAAGTTTATTAAAAAAAGTGCCAACTGCTTGCTTTTTGCGGGCAGAAGAAAAATAAAATCGATATGCAGAAGCGAAGCAGATATGCGGCATCAGATCTGTCGCAGATTTCTGCTATTACGAACTCGCCCTATAAGTTCTTAAGAATTGGAATCCAGTCGATTCTAATAGAAATTTCTCATAAGAGAACCACAAATACATATAAATGTAAACAAAATAATTTATTTCTCAAAAAATGTCAGTCTAAAGGCTCTCCCCAACCATTGCGGAACATTCGTTGCGGCGAAGAAACATTTGCATGTCAAAATTTATGAGAGTTCCCACACCAACGCGGCGGAGAAACATATGTATTAATTTTGACTGACGAATGTTTCTTCGCCGCAACGAATGTTTCGCATTGGTTTGGGAGAGCCTTAATTCTCGGCAGGAAACAATTTAAATGAAAGCAGGAACCTTCTAGCAATACCTACCTTAAACAGAAAGTGTTTTTCTTATTTAAGACTTTCTTAACACCCCGACTCCACAGGCCATGAACAATGGCTGGACTATGGAACATGTCTAAAAAAAATCCCATGAAGTCACAAAAATCACTCACACCATCAAACGAATGACACACTGACACCGAACACACACAAAAAACTGGAAAAAAGATGAAAGAGAACATAAACAGACTGGAAAAATCATTCGAGTTTTGTGGTACAAACGATTCGATCCCTACGCCTCACTTTTCACTCCCTTCACCTACGAACAAAAGATCGGCACTGGAAAAATCATTCAATGTAGACCGGGACATTGTATATTGGATTATGAATATCGTTCATGAGCTGTGGAGTCGGGGTGTAATAATAAACTGATTGAGATTTTGTATGCAAATGATTATGAAATAATTAGTTTTTTTGTTTGTAGATTTAAAAAGTTCAGAGAAAATGTTTCTTTTTTAGAATAACTTTTGTAATTTTAAAAATAGTTGTTTTCATTTTAATCATAGTTGAAACATTATTGTCCTTCAAGTCAAAATTTCGACTTTTCGTTATAAAATATAACATTTTTTAACATCATCTTAAATTATAGCTTTTAACGGCATTTCATTTAATCCGAAACTACATAGACCTACTTTTGTACAAAAGTACAAAAGTGAGAAATTAAAATGCTCTAATAGCCTTTTCACACCAAATTCCAAAACCCGGTTTTCGCGAAAATATCGGTTTTGGCAGAAAACCTAGGTCGAAAACACAAGTTTTCCCATACATTTTTGCTAAACCACAAGTTTTGATAAAACACAAGTTTTAAATAAAACCTGTCCAAAACATGTTGGATTTGCAAGATGAACTAAGCAAATACACCCTGTGAAACATTTAGCGCTCAATTAAATGTCATATAAATAGCTGACGGGTTGCTGCCAGGAAAAAATATTTTTTCTGCTGGAACACAAGAGAGCGCGACGCAGTGTCGCGCATCCTAACTTCTACGTGAAATTGATCGGTTAAGAAATAAATTAATTATAACGAATCAGGATTGATTTTATTTCCATTATTAAATTCCAATATGTGGTATATTTATTTTTTACAAAACTACTGTCTTTATTAACAAATATAATTATTTAGCTTTTAAGCACTTTTATATATCTTGCTTAAGCCGTAACTACATAGACCTCTTTTTGTACAAAAGTTAGAAATTAAAACGCTCGCTAAAGAAACGTGCTTGCACAAAATCATACGAAAATTGTTCTGACATGTAAATTAGACCACCATGCACGATTTTCCATTGTTTTTTTTTGCAGGCAGGTGCCTTCAGAAAAATTTATTTCTCACTTTTGTACTTTTGTACAAAAGTAGGGCTAGTAGTTAAGGCTTTAGAGTTTAGACACGTCTGAGAACTAGAATGGACGTTAAAATACAAATTTAAAACTAAGAACGAGACCAACAACTTTTTGTCTCGCTTCTATGTCTCAGTTTCAGTGTTTCGCGCTCGGTGTGCGACACCTAGCTACAAAACTCTGAAACCAAAACATAAGGGGAATAACACATTATTGCGTGTATTAATAATTTTATACTACAAATATTAATAAATTGTCTTTTAATTGCACATAAAACATTTGATTTTTCCCTTTTCTGTGGCACTGAAAATTTTCAAAGCGGCGCGGCCCTTCTTCGAAACCATTGTGTTCAAGTAAAAAAAATGAAATGTCAAATGGAAACTTGTAAATTTTCGGTTTGAACGCTTTTCAAGTTTTCGTAAACCAATTGCCGAAAACCCGGTTTTGGGTTTGGTGTGAAAAGGCTATAAAGAAATATGCTTGCAAATTAAACCACCATGCACACTTTTCCATTGTTTTTTTTTGCAAGAGGTGTCTTCAGAATAGATATTTATTTCGCTTTTTTGTACAAAAGTAGTAGGAAAATTGGGGGAAAATAATTCGATTGAAATCAAAAAGGATAGTAGTACTGTTTCGAAATCCAATCGAAATCGAACGTATGGGTGTGTGATGAGATTTCATTTTACAATTCAAATCCAAAAGCAAAGCTGGATCTTGTGTTGTTTTTGAAATATGCATTTCCGATTACAATTCCAACCCAAGTTGGATGTAAAATAAATAAAAAGCAGCTATAATTTTTTAGGAAAAATAAACATATACTTCTCGAACACATCCTATGGAAATCAATATTTTTAAAAGGGACAACTCAACTGGCATATTACTCTCTCTCCCTTATGCGAGGAACTGCTTTGTTTTTTATCAGTAGAAAAATGAAAGACAAAGGTAAACACACATATGAAAATATAACTTACTTTCTCTTTTTAGTTCATCAGAATACTTTTGAAAAAGAAAACACGCGCAATCTCTACCATTTTCTCTTTCTTACACCCATCTAAAAAGGAAATCTGCCAAGTGCGCTTCTAAAAATACATTAGTCTTTTCGGTCGCTCTCCGCATCGTCATTGCAGTTAAACGAGGATCGCCATATGAACAAGAATTGACCATCTTCTTTCTTCAGACTTCAGAGTTCAGAAGACGTTTAGTGTGCCAGCACCTCTAAGGAATTCGATTAATGGCAAAATATTTTTCTTCGGATTCTACCCGCAAAACAGAAATCAGATCTATCTGCAGAATAATTAAAATCAGTGTAAATATGTACATTCAATTGTTTATCAATTACAAGGAAACTTTCTTATTTATGCATTCTGCTGTCCCAATCACAGAATCCATTTAAAATATCTGAGCGAAAAAAGTTGCCCTTTTGATTTGAAGTTTTTTCTTTCTTCAAAATGGAACTTTTGCGCAAGTGAAATTTTTTTTCTTAGTGGGAGTGCAGCAATAATTTCAATTTCCATTTAAATGGAAACATTTAAGTCCGATTGAGGAATTTAAGACTAACCCTATCTTGATATTTATGCCGAAAACATCTCGTTTGCTTATTCGCACATGTAATAAAAACATTAACTTTAAATGGGGAATTGGGAACAATCAATAAAGAGCCAAATAGTAGAAAGAACATTGGGAAAAAACTTTGCTTAAACGAAGAAAGGAAAAGCTAAAAAATTTGTCTCGTACACTTTCTTCACTGTCTCCACTCCAGAGCACCCCATATGTTGCTGTTTGGATAAATTGTGCTATTGCTTGTGAAAATGCCCTTTCCTCTGCTCTTCCTTCGAACACGTTCTTCGTTTGATATCCTTTTTATAATGTTCATTCAAAGAAAGTACAAAACAATTAAGCGCGGCATGAACATTTAATTTTTTAATTTCTAAAACATAAGTACTTGCGTAGCTTGGAATGATATTTTTTAAGATTCCATATATATTTTTGATTTTATTATCACTCATTTTCAGTGTTGTTATTTAATGCAGTATCCCTGTCCAGTGGATGCATTGCAGTAAAGCCATCACAGGCTTCGATCACTACAAATCAAAATACACAAAATTATGGTGACGGATTATGCACACACCAATTGGAAATAGCATAACTCTTTATACCCGAACTTAACCTGAGAGTGATAGAAAATTTTGTATACAGTGTATCTATTCATAAATGGTTTCTACTTTCATTGGCCTCCTTGGTAAGTAAAATTGATATATATACATATATATATATATATACAAAATAGGTACATAATGCAAATGGATTTAATAAATAAAATTTCCTTAAAATTTAATTTTTTTTTATGTTTTAAAATAAATTTTGATCAATGGAACCATTTTTTAAATTAAATGTGAGATTTAACTAAGAAACTCTGGTTTTTCAGTTAGCTTATACCTACGTAGGTTAAAATATTATTAACAAATTAGCAATCCGGATTGCATTTAAAAGTAGTTTAAAGCAAATATTTTTTTCAAAAAAGAGAAGATACTTTTGCAGTAGGACTGTTTACGACAAAGCCATAATCAAGCTAAGTGTACAAAATATTTTAGGGAGGTAATCTAGCTTTTTTTTTTGTTGTCAACTGAAAAAAATGAGTATTTCCAATTAATCTCCTGACAGCTGCTCAATCAGGAACTTGGTTGGCTCTTATTAAATTTATGGACGAATCCATTTTCAGTTTGCAACACTGGAACTACAAAATTACGTTTTGATGCAAAAATACCTTTAGATTTGCAAACAAGGACTAACTAGCCTAACTGAAGCAAATATCACAATGATAGAAAAGACGCTCTCCGATATGTCATTTAGACAAAGTCAATCCTATAAACTTATGTCGATTTTAATCATTTGATCTTTTTAGGAAAAGATTGCCTTTTTTTCAGTTTTCCGTTTTCATTCAAAAAAGATCCATTCCCGATCTATACACGAAAGGTGTGCTGTTGCAAATTTGTCAGATTTGCCTATATTCACTAAGTCATATGTAAACAGCCTTTCATGCCAAATTGTGTTATGGGAATTAAACACAATTCTTCTAAAATTAATAAATATTTTTATTTTTGAGACCTTTAATTGTTTGACACATTCGGTTCCATTTTAGTTTGCGTTTATACTCTATTCAACAAAAATTGTCAGTACAGGGCTTATGGGCGAGCTTTTTTCAAAACAGTGGCGCCTGTCCCTCGACCCTCACGACACTGAATTGAGAAATCTGCCAAACGAATCGTGTAATCGGGCACTTTATGGTGTATTATGCTAGGATTCCACTTGTCATTGAAAGACATAGTTTGACAAGACAGGATGGGTTATACTTTCCCTTTACTACTACTTTCCTTGCCTTTTGTGTTGGCAATACCCACCCTGTTTTGCAAAATGTGTCAATGTGCCCGATTACACGATTCGTTTTTTCGGTGGTTTTGTCTTTCGTCTTTTTAACAGATTAGGTTAGGGGAGTAGAAATGTATAGGGAAGGAAGTAGAATAAGGAAGTCAGAAGGATTGTTCAGTGAGGAAAAATCTTAGAACAATCTAAGGGAAACAAAAATCAGATTAGAACAGTACAGCACAGATTCGTGAGAAACTTCAGACAAGTTAGAACAGAAAACTGTCTAAATTGTACTACCTAAAAAGCAAGTACAGAAAATCCTGTTCTTTTCTGTTCTAAGTTGAACAGACTCACTGTACAGAAAATCAGAACAGTTTGGAACAGAAAATTGTCTAAATATTTTACATACATTTTATTTAAATATGTACGTACAATTTATTTTTGAATATGGTCTATCGAAATCCACAACATACAAAATTACAAATACATATTACATTTTATTGAAATCTTAAATGCACCAAAACAATCTGTTTTAATTAATTAATTTTATTAGAATTGCATATGAACCATGATTGATACATACATTTAATCTGACATTAATTTTTTAAAATATAATAGACAACATACTCGTATTATAATGACGAATATGCATGCGCGCATTGACATTTAAAATCTTAATCTTAATATAATATTATAAATGTGAAAGAATGTTTGTGTGTCTGTTCGTTCCACTTCATCTAAGAAAATACTGAAATGATTGGAATGAAAATTTGTGGATAGAGAGCTTTGATTTAGGGAATGAACATAGGCTAATTATTTATTTTCAAAAATTTTAAAAAGTGCAACAAAAACAATTAAAATGCAAAAAATAGGGTTTTTATGAAAATGTTGGAGCTATACCCAATAGTTTAGACTATGAGATGGACATTAGTTAATGAACATTAAATGTTTCGTATTCATGATTCATTTTAGACGTTTTTCAACAGTTTTTGTTGGACACCAGTGCATTAAGTAACACGCTTCGTGGGTTCTGAGACTCTTAACTCTTTTTTGGGTCGTTGCACTGCTTAGAGTTTGTTTAATCGTCAGGAAGGTGCCAATGTCAACTTTTCCTTAAAATTTTAAAAAGTGCAACAAAAAACAATTAAAATGCAAAAAACAGGGTTTTTATGAAAATGTTGGAGCTATACACAATAGTTTAGACGATGAGATGGACATTAGTTAATGAACATTAAATGTTTCGTATTCATGATTCATTTTAGACATTTTCAACAGTTTTTGTTGGAAACCAGTGCATTAAGTAGCACGCTTCGTGGGTTTTGAGACTCTTAACTCTTTTTTGGGTCGTTGCACTGCTTAGAGTATGTTTAATCATCAGGAAGGTGCCAATGTCAACATTTCCTTGGACCTTTGATGGACGGCCTACTAAATGTCCAAGAAAAATTTTAAAAATGTCCAGAATGAATTATGAAAATAAAACTTTTTCAACCCCTACAAAAGAAAAAATAAAAGTTTCATTCAACAATTGTCATTTAAATCACTTTTTTTGCATTTAAATTGTTTTTTGTTGCACTTTTTTAATACAAAATTATGCCCAGAATAATAATATTTTCTATTTTTTTTTAAACCAGCTGTATTTTGTAAAGCTGCAGCTGAAGTTGACGGCCCTGAAATGTGGGTAAATGATTTAATTTCTTTTTTAGTAGCAGCATTTTTTGAAATTGGAATGAAAGATTCCCGTTAATTCCGTCTGATGAAAAGTTATCAACGAGAGCTTGGATGCAGGGAATAAACATAGGCTTATTATTTATTTTCAAAAATGTAAAACAGTGCAACCAAAAACAATTAAAATGCAAAAAATAGGGTTAACATGGAAATGTTGGAGCTAAACCCAATAGTTTAGATTATGAGATGGACATTATTTAATGAAGATTAAATTTTTCGTATTCATGATTCATTTAAGACGTTTTTCAACAGTTTTTGTCGGACACCAGTACATAAAAGGAACCGCGTTGTGTGTTCTAAGACTCTTAACTATTTTTTGGGTCGTTGCTCTGCTAAGAGGATGAAAAATTGTCAGGAAGGTGCCAACGTAACATTTCTTGGTCCTTTGGTGGGCCTTCCAAATGCAGGCCACCAAAGGCACTGTTATCCAAAAAATTGATGATGATTTTTCATCAGAAAAAATAAATTGTAAAAATGAAACAATTTAACGATCAACAACGTTAAAAATTTTATTGCATATTATTACAAACTGTTTTTATTTAACATATGAATTCTTTTTTTCTTCAATAATTTTATTTTATTTTGAGTGAATTTTTTTTATTTTTGAGATGCTTGATCTTTAATAATTTCTTTAATATTTTTTTCTCAATTCAAAGTAGTAAGAATGAAGCACACACTAAAGTGCTGATAAAATAAAACTTTTAAATACAATTGGCATTACCGATAGTAAAATTTGGATATGACTTTAAATAATGAACCAACACATGAAAAAAAAAGAATGTCAATTCATCAAAAGTCCAATATTTAGTGTTTACTTAAATATTTAGGTCATACAATGTACGATTTACTATTAAAATTAAAATGCACCATATGTACAGGAACACCATCTTCGTCCAATTTATCACGTACGGCTTCACCGTAAAATTTTATGTAAATCATACAAAAAGTATCTAAAGCGTACATTCTTCTAGATAATAGTTCTTAAATTATATATTTTCAATATCGGGTGCCTCTCAGGAAAGCCATTTACCTAAACATAAACCATATTATTGAAAAAATTGACTTATATTCTCCAACAGAAATATAAGTGTGTTTCAAAAAGAATCATTTGTTCAATTTAAGGTAAAATTTTATGTAAATTATACAAATAGTATCTGAAGCGAGACTCTCAGAAAAGCCATTCTCCTAAACTTGAACGATATTATTGAAAAAAATACCTGACATTCTCCAACAGATATATAAGGGTGTTTCAAAAAGAAGTATTTCTTCAGTTTAATGTAAAATTTAATTTAATTCATACAAAAAGTATATGTATATCAAAAATGCCATTATATACGCTCGCGAACAGAGTTGAACAAAGTTAGCACTTCACTAATATAAATTTAAATTAATAAAAAAAAACGGTATGTAAAATATGTGTATGCATCAAATTTTCAAGTATCAATTTTATTAGTGTATTAATTAATTTTTTTTTTCAGATTAAAAGTAAATTAAGTCATTTGTTTTACTTGGTAACAGTGCATAGTAGCCTCTGAAAAATGCTTTCCTCTATATTATTTTATTTGAATAAAATTCGAACTGGTTAATTTTTAAACAGAATAAAATCAGAACAATTTATTTGCCAATGGTGTTGAAAAAAGAAGTATTTGATCAGTTCTAAGGTAAATCTTTAATTCAATCATACAAAAAGTATCTGAAGCGGGCGTTCTTCTAGAAAAAAATTAAATATTAATTATTTACAGGACTCTATCCTCCCGCTAAAATATGCTTTGCGCTTTAAGATTAAATTAAAAAAATCGGTATAGCCAATATTTAAATCAAATTATTGAAGAACAAATTATTAGTCATAAGGGTTTTTCAAGCTAAGTTTTTAATTAGTTTTAAGGAAACAAAAAATATTATACAAATCATTCAAAAAGCGTGTACTTCAAGAAAAACCTGTTAATTAAATATTTTCAATGTTGACAAAACAAATTCGAAAGCTTAATTCATGCGTATTATAAGTGATGTCAAAAAAGGCACCCAATTAACAACGTTGTGTATCCGGAAGCTTAAAAAAAACATCGGAAAACCTATTTTTAAAAACTTTGTCGATGAGATAGTCTTATTGAGCCCCGGTTTGTATCCCAACAGTAAACTTATTTTCATTCTTAAAACTGCGAAGCAAAACGAGCACGGGTCCGCTAGTTTTAAATAAATTCCGTTATACTAAAAACAAACCTTATACATTAAAACGTGATAAATTATATGATAATGTATTGAGTATAATTCATTACTTATAAAAGAGTGGTGGGAAATTATTACTTAATGTTTCCAGAATGAACCAAATGTTTCTTCTGAAAATACTAACCAATTCAATTTCTCAAATTAAACTTTAAAAATTTCAACTTCATATATGAATTCTAAAATAAATATACAGTGCTGCCAAAAACATTTCGGATATTTCCTCAGTATAATGTTTTTCTTAATATCAAGTAGAAAACTAATAACTTTCCATAGGTTTTCCATAATTTGTAAAGGGTATGAGACAATTTAATAATAACCTTAAAAATATAATGCTACGATGACAAGAACAATAAAAAAAAATATTTTATAAAGTTATTCAATAACATGCCTGTGCAAAACTAACCGGATTGCAGGGAAATTGCGAGTATCGATGTTAAAGTAGCGGTTTTTTCGAGTCTTTTGACTCACGCCGTAGATTAAACAGACTTTACAAGTTGAGAGAGAGAGAGAAATGGCTAAAACACGTTATATTCGATACAAGGTAATAGAAAAGTTCCAAGCCGGTACAAAACAAAATTTAATATCTGAAATATTGCAAATCCCAACGTCAACGGTTTGTGACATCATTACAAAATTTAGAAGCGGGAAATCAGTAGAAGCAGATCATTTTGGTGGACGCCCTCGCAAAACAACTGTTCAAACTGATAGGCGCATAAAGAATTTTGTGCTTAAAGACCCTTTTGCAACTTTAAAGATAATTTGTGATGAACTAAATCTACCTATAGGATAGGGCCAAGTACGGTAAGGAAGCGTTTAAGAGATTTCGGTCTTTTTGCATTTCGACCAGCGAAGAAACCTCTTCTTACTGCTAAACATCGTAGAAAAATGTAAGCCATTAAAGGTGTTTGGAAAAGACTTTAAATTCCTAATCAAAATATTTAACTCAGGGTTGAATTTGCAAAAAATCATCTTAACTGGTCTTTAAGCCAATGGAGGAGCGTGCTTTTCAGTGATGAAAGCAAATTCAACTTGTTTTACTCCGATGGTGCAAGGACAGTAAGGCGCTCAAAAGGTACGCTATTAAAGCCTGCAAATGTACTCCCTACAGTTAAGAACGGTGGAGCCTCGGAGATGGTTTGGGGCTGTTTTTTAGGCACAGGCTGCGGTCCAATACACCAAATAACAGGACCGTTTTCAATATAAGGACATTTTGGAGTCAGTAATGCTTCCATATGCAGAGGAAGAAATGCCTTTGCGTTGGGTTCTTCAGCAGGATAATGAACCCAAACATTCTTCAATGCTGCTAAAAGACTAAAAATATTCGTGTTTTAGAATGGCCGTCTCAATCATCCGATCTAAACCCAATTGAAAACTTGTGGGCCATTTTAAAAAGGCGGGTTGGGAAAAAAAAGCACACGTCAACAACTTTGTAAAATGAATGGGAGAATATTCCGGCTTCTATTTTCGAAAATTTAATTCAGTGAATGCCTCGTCGATGTCGAGCTGTGATAAAAAATAGGGGTTACTGGAAAAAATATTAAATACAAAAAAATAATTAATTGTACAAGATACAATCCGGTTAGTTTGTCACATTAAAATTCTGAATCAACTTTAATTTTTGACTATAAATGTATGGGTGAAAAACCCAGACTCGATTAAGAAAAATCATATATATGGTTTGAAAGGGCATTTGTTATAGATAACAAATATGGAATTATTTTTTTTTAAAAGTTATCCCCAGGACTGCCTATGACCATTTCTATTTTTTTTTAAACAAAGTGTTTCTCCATGTGTGGTTGATCCATGCTATTAAATAGGTCAGCTACAAGTCACTACAATCTGCAGCAATAAGATGATGCTGTCCAAAATGGCGGTTGTCACACATATTGGTACATTAAAGTTTAATTATAAATATAATAAATGATACATCTTAAATAACACAGTTCGATACTAAGAATAAGCAACTAAATAGTGACAGAGTTTCGAAAGACAAAGTTACCAAAAGACAATGTTCACAAAGACGAAGTTTCGAAAAAAATTATGGCAACAGTTGGAGGAAAAAGTATACGTGAGAATTAATTGCAACTTAAATTATACATACTGTCATGATATTCAATAGTTAAAACCTTTATTTCTTTACTGTATATGTTGCTGTAAAATTTCGAAATGAAAAAAGTAAAACTAAGAACTTTTCAACGATAATGGTAAAAGTCCAAAATGGTTTATTTTCATAATTTTCTTTTTTCACTGATTTCTTGGACAAGAGTACTTTCCATATATTGCAACCCCAAATTCCAAAATAAAATATATCGTCCGCCACCACGCTTGTAACAATTTTATTTTGAAAACTTGTGCTGTGAAACTGCCTTTTTTCAAAACTTTCTTTTCGAAGCTTCGTGTTTCCGAACTTTGTTGTTCGAAACTTTTTTGAACTTCCATGTGTCCAATAGATATGGAGGTATGTTATTTTATTCGACAACGTTTTTATGTATTGCCCCTACAAACTTTTTAGAAATGCAAAAACACCTTGCTACTAAAAATAAATAAATTGTCGTAGCTTGTCCCGGGGATAACTTTTTAAGAAAATAATTTCATAGTTGCTATCTACAAAACAAAGCCCTTTCAATCGACGCTGGGTTTTTTTTTTTGACATTCTGCTTTCAAATTTTAAAGAAATACTTAAAGAATAACTTTTTATAATAATCATTTGATGTATTTAAGTATGTATGTTCCTGTTCCTATGTACATCCTTTTTTTTTTTCTTTAAGTCAATGAAGTATATTGGATGGTCATTTGATAAATTATATAGGTATTTAAATAAAATAATGTTTGCCATTTTGATTCTGTAACGGTAAAGTTTAAATACTCAAATACTTTTATAACCGCAGGAGCTTGAAACACCCTGAGGCGATAACAATATCGGCATTATTTGCATCTGAAACTCTGTACTATATCATCAATTAAAGCTACAAACCAATTCTTATGCTCTCTTCAATTTCTCAGAAATATTGAATTCGTTTATGTTCACTGTAAAAATAATACTTTTTTCTAAAAAAAGCACTCTACTGCGCAATCTAAAATTTTACTTCATTGCTTATGAGCTTTTCGGTTTCTAGAAATTGCTTCAGATATTTCATTTCGCAGGGTAAATAATATTCCATTCAGTAATCAGTTTTGTTGTCGATATAAAAGATAGTGAACACCTTCTGGAAAATAAATTTATATCTAGTGTCCATTAGCAAATTATAAATTAATTAAAATACACAGTTAGGAATAAACTGTTTCCATTGTTCCGCTGCAATTTGTACTAAGTAAAATCGTAAAAAGTGTGAATCGTAGAAGTCTTTCATACATTATATTATTTTCATCTATAATTGTCTAGACATCATTTTTATTTAAAGTATTTTCTATTGGATATAAAAAACTATCCATTAGAATGGTTAAAAATCGAAAAAAAAAAAAAAATAAATAAGAATTTTAAACTAAAATTCTAAAGTATATGTAGCTTTTATTTTCATTGTTTCAGCAGCCCAACAACCAAACCCACTCATTTCAAAAACCCACTTAGTTCAACAGAAATGTGCTCAAAAGCATTCATTGTGTTTCTTTATGAACAATTCAGAGCAACATTGTATTATATTAGATTTCTGCTTTCATAACATCTATATACTGCGATTAATGTTTGGAATAGTTACATTTATGTCCCTTTGTTTATTTTTGAAGTTTGGCAAAATTCTTGCAATTCTACGCAAGGGTAAAAAAGCTTACTGGTTTGTCTGCTATTACACCATGCATCTATACGCGTGCAACTTTTCGAACTTTTCGAGAAAACAAATTCGATAAGATGAGATGGAAGAAAATCTGCCCGGTGTTGCGTGGGTAAAATATTCGTGCAACGGTGCAACAAGAAAATTCGAAAAAGTTCGAAGAAGTTGCACGCGTCTATATGCATGGTGAAAAAGCACACTTTAGGACCTTCGATGCTAACATTTTCAGAAAATTTCGCTGACAAAGCTTTGATTCTAAAGCTTGAGTATATTTGTTAGATGAAGCCGTGTTTTGTTTTAATTTAGGTAGAAATCGCCTATGCATTACAAAGCAGTCACAATTGATTCTTTCAATTCCACACCATATATATGCATGTATTAGTGCGCGCAAAATGTATCTATACAGTGAGTAATATGCAAAAGTTACACACCGTATATATGCATGTATTGATCAGTTGGCGTACTCCTTCGTTTCTCTTCTAATAACCGACAGCCAAAGATGGTTTCTGGAAGGACCCTTTGCAATATCGGCATGACTCTTTCTCTTTTTGTTTCCATATTTGGGTAATTTTAGGGGCCGTATAGACGAATGTAATATTATTTCGCAACCTTGTTTTGGTTTTGTGCAGAAAATTGGGAAGCTTTATTGAACGGCTTTCATATACATAGGTAAATGGTCGATTTTCGACCACTGGGCGATACTAGTTTAAATTAAATTAAAAAATATATTTTTGTTCAAAAATGTCTATAAGTAGGGAAATAACTATTGTAAATTTTTTTTTCTGATACTATTTTATAAACATGACAAGTGACTACAGGTTCCAAAATTCATTTTGTTTTTAACAATTATTACCAAAGCATAGAATTTTCAAAGTTGGATTCACAAAAATATATGGGATTTCCCATATAAAACTTCACACGTCTTTGGGCCCGGTTAACGTTAATAATGAGCTAAAATTGTACAGGATTTTTTTTATTTACTTAAAACAAATTAGGGGTGCGTCATTCAAATTATGCTAATGACCTGCGTAAGAACCACCCTAATATATATGTGATTGGTGATTGGTGCACTAAAAAGCTGTAACGAGTAGGTTGGGTTAAGACAACAAAAAAATAGTATTGGAAGGGGGGTCGATTTCCCTCCGTTTTCTGACTTTTGAGTTAAAACGGAAACAAAATATTTAAAAACAACGGTAAAACTTGCAATGCCCTGCCATACCTTTTTGGAAAGCCAGAAATCTCGTCCTTAATTTTCACTTTAAATTAAGTTGCGTTTGTGAATAGTTTTTAAAAAATTAAATTTTAAACTCGAAATTTTGAAACTTTGGTAGTGAATTTAAAAGGTTCGAAAAAAATGTTCACGAAATTACATATTTACATGCCAAGTGTACAATTTTCGGAACTTTTAAAATGGATACCGAAATTGCTTAAAAAAGATGTCATGTCATGTTTCTTGCCAAAACCATTTGACCGATTTGGATCTAATTCGTCTTGTAATACTCTAGACTATTTGATTCCAAATTTTTAGCAGAATTGGAAAATTTTTGACCTATTTCTTGAGTGCTTCAAAATAACTTAGTTTTTCATATATTTTTTTTAATTCATGGTTAGATAGCAACACAAATATAACATGCATGAATTAAAAACTAATGTGGTCTTGTAGAACATTTTATAATAAACATGTTTATAGTGCATGGTTTTTTCCTAAGTTGCATATTTTCACAGTTATAAAGGAAAATGTCGGAAAAAATGGGATGATTTTAGCGTTTTTTTCACTGTTGCATTTTTCCTGCAGCGAGCACAGGATTTTCGAAGTTGCAAACTTAGCTACAGCCCACTCTAACATGCCCCAACAACATATCTAAAATGCAGAACGACATCGCGCTTGGCGAATTTATTGTCGAATTTGACTGGGCTAATTTAAAAGCAATTTCAATAAATTGTGACTTTGAAGAAGTTGAGAAATTTCAACGTAACGTAGGGTGTGAATATGGAATTCTTTTAATTTAATACGCATACATAACATAACGATCAAAAGAGCCCAACTATAAAACATTATTGAAATTTGATCAATAAATATACGTATATAAAATCAAACTCTTAATGCTTTTAATTATAAACAAAGTTTTTTCATGCATATTTATGAAAAGGACTGTTCAATTTTTTTTATTTTCTCTTATAAGATATTCAATAAAAAAAAATGATTTTGCTCTATGATTTAATTTTCAGATATTCAATCATGGTGGGAGATACCGTGCATATCTCATTTTTGTTCGTTGTTTAGTTCAGCATTTGATTTACCAGATATTGATATAGAAGTAAGTTAAAAACAAACAGAAAAACTTAAAAACTCAAACTTAAAATTAATGAACAACTTTTATTTCTCTAAATTAGGATTTAGAGTCCGCTCTTTTATGCGATGGCACCGACTACCAAGTCGGCTTAGTACCTGAGCTTATTGTTCGTCTCTTAAAAGGTTGCGATGCTCTTAAGTGTGTTGCAAATGACATCACCACGAGCAATTATCAGATGTTCTTAAGGCGTTACCTCCGCCAACAGTGTCGCACACATAATATAGAAAATCATTTTGATACTGATATCGATTTTCAATCATTAGCCGTTCGCAAACGTTTACTCATTTTACACGCGCTCTGTCATTTTCGCTTGGAATCCCGAGATGTTGAAGTGATTCTCAGTAATCTAGAAGCAGACAGTCTTCGGGTGGAGCCGTTGGGATATGATTCCAAAAATTCCGGCTATTGGTATTTCTATGGAACGCGACTCTACCGCGAAGACACAAAACAAAATAATAAAACCAAAATCTGGCAAGTGATTTGTTTCACTGAAGAAGACTGGCAAAATTTAGCAGGCAAATTTAAGTCGGCTACAAATGTTAAAGAAAAAGCACTGTATAATATACTAAATGAAAATTTCCTACCGAAACTGCCACAGCTGTTTCGTGAACGGGAAAAACTACGAAGGAAAAAGTAAGAAATTATTTAAGTAAGATGTGGATTGTTAAATGAAAACTTTTTATCCATAGATTACTTCAAACTCGGAACTCAAGTCGAATCCGAAATTTAGTTGAAGTTAAGGCACGCCAGGAACAAGAACGAGTTAAAGCAGAACGCCTTGAGAGAGCTCGGTTAGAACAGCGTATGCTGCTTGAGCCACCACGAATAGCATCATCAAAAAGCCGAAGAAGACGGTTAGACTCTTAAAACTGAATACAGAAATAAGTAGTACAAAAAAATACAGTCTTCGGTGAAATATTTTTTCATACTACCAACAAAATCAACTATAACTAACTTTTAGAGCGCTTTGTTTTTTATTATTATTTATTTACCATAAAATTGTCAGAGACGTAAGCAAATTGTTTGACACTGAAAATTGCAATATTTTGGAAACTCTTATCAAAAACAAAGCGCAACAGCAGTATAATCAAAATAGGTGTCAGACAATTCGAGAGAACGTGCTTTTTATGGGCTTGATTTTATTCTCTCTTGCTTTGGACATTTATGTTATATGTAAGCATGCGTTGTTTATTTAATATTCATTTTTGTTTCCTTGTACCATAATGTCTGTCCTCATTATTATTGCATACTTCATACATACATATTTATTCATTTTAAGTTTGGTTCCATTCCTTTGTCCCCTCACATATCATTATGTACATGTAACTCATTAACTGGTTTATAATATTTCTTATGCACAGCTCCCAGTCTACTTCAACTGCTAGTGGTATATCAACATATGCAAGTTCAATAAGACCCACAACTAATTCCAGTGATTTTTTATATCAGAGAGAAACATTTTGCTTAACACCAGACGATGTAGGCGCTGAATCGACGTCGACTAATACGGCGAATCAGGTCGATCAAACATCACAGGGAAACCAAGACGAAGTTCAAACCATCGAAGACAACCAATACCAAGATTCGAATACAACACAAAAACACGTCAAAACAAGAAACCCGAATTTATTATCAAAAAAGACTCGAAAAAACAGGGAGAGTGGTGATTGCTCTTCTTCAACTACAGAAGATAAGGAAAATTATCGCTACATATCCGATTCAGAATCTGAATCGGATAATAATATGGCACCAACTACAAATATAAAATTGCCAGGCAGGCAGACAAACAACTCCCTATCGTCCTTACCAGGAAATATTTTTATTCCGCCTTTGAGTGAGGGCAAAGAACAAGAACCGCCACCAGCTCGAAGAGCGAGCAATTCTGGAAGCAAGACAAGTGGGAAGAAACAAAAGAATCCAACAACTGTATCAGTTGCGTCGACATCGTCCGCCTCAACAGTACGGGCTGGTACATCAGCTATTAATGCTGAGCAAACAGTAAAGAATAAAAAGAAAAACTCATCATCTAAATCCTCATCAGAAGAGTAAGTTTTTTGTTTGTTGTAACGCTGTTGATATTGTTCCGCTCTTTGTTTGTATTTGAGGAGCACGCTTTTTTCGAAATCGCATGTATTCGTTTAGAATAGTGTGTAAATTTGCGTATTAGTAACATTCGTGCTTTGTAAGTTAGCTTAGACGATTCTTGGAGTAAAATTTATAAAAAAAAAAACTATTCAGTTTATTCGTGAGATATAAACACAATTTAAACAATTTTTGTGCCTTTGCTGAAAAATTCAAGATGATTCAAGGAGGCATCCCCTACCCGCTGCCCACAAATAGTTTACTTTTGGTTGCAAGTTGAAATATAAAATGATTCCAATGATAATGATAGAAACAGAGAAAGTTGAAAAATACAGAGTAAAACTAATAAAATAATGAACTTTAGCCTTGGAAAAAGTGATAATTTGGCTACTTTATCCTTTAAATTGAACCTGGAAGTCGCTCTTATCTGATTGACTATACGAGCCTGTGCTAGTCACTTAGTCCCAGTTTTTCAGTTGTAAGTTAAACTAGAGTTAGTTAACTCTGGAAATAGATCTGTTTCAAGTTATTTCAAAGATCTTAAGTGGAGGATGAATGCATAAAGACTTTAAAATGCAGAAAGATAAAATATCAAAAGTATTTTTGGAGTTAATCTGGAGTTAACTCACCAAATTTAGTGACTTAATCAGGCCTATCGGAAATTCCTTGGGAAATATTTTTCCCACGGAATTTTATAGTTCCCGGGAACGTATTCCTCCTATCGGGAATTCCCCACGCAATGCTTTTCTCTGGGAACAACTTTTGCCAACATGAAAATGATCAAAAAAAAATATTGGAATATTGTTTTCGAAGAGTTTGACATTTGATTTTGCAGTAAACAAAAACAAAAGTTTATTTATTTTGTGCAGTGTTTAAATTATAAACAAAATGATAGATAATGCAAAGAATATCGTTTTTATTATTAATTGACGAGATAAAGCAAAGAGGACGAAATGAGCAGAGAATAATAAGGCGAGTCTAAGGGATCATTTAAATCCTTTAGAGCTACCAGAACCACTGGAAGTTGAAATATTTTATTGACTCGTTCAATTTTGATATAGTTTTGATCTACGTATTCCATCGTTGTTATAGAGTTAATAAGAAGATAAACAATAAAAAAAGAAAAATTGTTTTTGTTTTTTGTTAAGTCCACTTTTTTAATATAAAATATTAATTTGGAAGGTTTTTGCGACCTATAGAGTTAACAAGCCATTGTTTAAAAATTTGATAGATACCCTGTCTGATTTCTTGCCTCAATCAAAGAAACCTATCGTTATTCCTCCTTTCATTAAGAAAAGTGCGCGCTTGCGTTTCTTTGGAGAAGGTGGGTATTACACAGGAGTGGGAAAAGACCATGAGGTCGGGTTGGCTCAATCTTCCTTTTCAAAAGTCCTCTCAAATGTATTAGATTTCTTTGAGAACAAAATTTGCCCGTTTGGATCAAGAGAAAAATGACCAAATGAACCAAAAGTAGAAGCATTTGGAAATCCTAGCACTGAACTTATAACCTTTTTGCAAGGGACTCCACCAGTCGCTTTTTTGTTTCTTAAATTTTCTGACATTTTTTTCCTCACTTATTTTTTTTTTATCAAGCCTAACCTTAAATTATTTTATTTTATGAAAACACCATTATATTAATTAACCACTTACTTTTTCCACTTGGCAACTGATTTCACTGGAGGGCCAATGCATTTGAGATCTCTTTCAACTTTTTTCCAAAATTTTTGGACATCTTCGGTCTTTATGTAGTAAATCCATTGGTATAATCGCTGTTTTTTCCATTATGTTATTTAAAACTTTTATTTGCTTCGAATTTGACCTTATATAGGACTCTGTTTTTTAGTTTTATTGTTTTTTTTTTTAGAGACAACTTACATTGTTGTTTATTGTTTTGAATTCCCACGTAAAATGACAGGGGAATATTCCGAAGGAAAAAGCAACAAATTTCCCATACAAAAATTGTTCACGATAGGTATTTTTTTCTCTCTGAATTTTTCCCATTTCATGGGAAACACAATTCCCGATAGCCCCAAATAATATTCCTGAATTTTTTTTCTCAAATATCAGTGAACTTCAAAAATAGTGAATGTAAGAACATCAGTAAGCATGTAACTTCAATTTCATTTTGCCGCCGTTAGCGATGGAAAGCAATAATGGCCTTACTCCGTCAAAACATTATGTCAGTGCCAAAACGAAGACAATGCCAATGAGCGAGGCAATTTATTAGTAATAAAATTTTGCAAATAAAGCATATTGCTTGGAATCAATGATAAAAGATTTGATATCATTTCGCAAAGCGACGAAATGCATCCAACGCAAACTTAGTATAGTTTTAAAATAGTTAAATATTGTATTATTGTAAAATTGAAATATTGTAAGATATATTTGAAAGTTAAAACTGGTAGCGATTTACAGTTAAATAAGAATTTAATAGCTTTATTTATAGTCCAATAACAATTCTACAAAACTATAATATTTAAATAATTGGTCACATTTATAATCTCAAAATTTAATATAGCTTTAGTTTGCACCCCCAAAAGAAGTTCAATTTAGAATTTTTAAATGTAGACACAAAAAAAAATAAAAAATAGAGGATGTTAGCAAGTTACTCAATTCACAAGCAAAGTCGATTGGATCAAGTTACGTCCTGACTCTTAGGAATCTAATACAAATACAACATTATTTACATTATGAAAACTAAGTTCATATTATGTTTAAAGAATTTTTTTTAGTTTTCTTATACATTTTTGAAATTTCTATGAACAAAATTCTTGCAACTTTGCTGCTTAAAATATTAAAAACAGTTCTGTTCTAAACTTTGGCTTTTTGATGTGCTTCTATGTTCGTTCATTCTTATAATTTGGTGTATGTATTTGTTTGTATCGCACTCATCCTTTAATGCTTGAAAATAATAAAATGATTTCCATTTTTTGTGCGCTTTCCCCCCCTAAAAAATACCCATTCATCATCGACCATTTTGTAAATAATACGAAACATCACAATAATAGTGTAACGTCGTCATCGAACTGCGGTACGAATACATATTTCTATAGCACAACCAATATTAGTCAAACAAATCCAAGCATTCTGATAAACAACAAAAACTTCAACAAAAATCCTCCGAATTTTCTTAGTTTTACGGAAACCGACGAGGTGCTTCAAATCGGCATGCATAAGGTTCTAGTTTATGTGAAGAATCACCGAGACGCCTGGCCATTTATGGACCCCGTCGAGGAAGATATCGCTCCCAGATATTATACGATAATCAGAAGGTAAAAACTTCAATTATATATAGAAGTAGACCAAATTTTAAATTACTATTTCATTTTAGACCGATGGATCTTTTAAAAATGGAAGATAAACTTGATAATGGAGAGTACAACAAGTTTAGCGAGTTCAGAAATGATTTTAAACTTATAGTCAACAATTGTAGACTATACAATGGACAAAATAATGGTAAGATTAATTATACAACCATAATTCTAAGTCCGATTTTTTTTCTGCCAACAGAATACACAGAAATGGTTAATAATTTGCAAGAGGCGTTTGACAAGGCAACTAAAAAATATTTCGACCACATGTCGGACGATGATGATGACAATGCGAATCTGAATTATCCGGACTCCAAAATGAACGTTTTCCGAGAGAAGTATTTTAATAAAGAAAACTCTGAAGGTGATGAAGAAAACAATGTCGCTGCTGCTGTGCAAATCAAAAAACCTCATACAAAGTTGGAAAAACACAATTCTAAAAAACTCGATAAAAATGATGAAAGAACAGAAGACGATGGAAAAATAGAAATCGAAGTGATTCCAGAGTCTGGAAGTCGTTCGAATAAGAGAAAGAGAAAAGATAAAGATAAACGGAGGAAGAAGAAATCAAAGAGTAAAGCTGTAGAAGAAATACCAGATGGGGATAATTATAGTTCGCCTGACGAGGAAACAAAGTCTCGCAAGAAGAAAGATGATTCGGGTACCTCATGTGCAAGAAAATCAAAAAAAAAACTTAGCACGAAGCAAAATGGAGAGAGTAAGAAAAAGCAAAAGATCAGTGTTGTAAAACGAGTAAATAAAAGTGGTGAAACAGAGGATGAATCAATGTCAGATGAAGAAAAACCAAGTGAAAGCAAACAACCTTTAAAGGTAGCGGACAAAAGTTCTGTCGTAAGCCAAAAAACTAAAAAGGCAACTACCGAAGTTTCAAAAAAACGAAAAAGTCGGGCGAAACGAACAGCATCATCTAATACAACTGCTCGATCCAAAGCTCCCGCTTCTAAAAATAAAAGTCAAGCAGGTCGAGCTGAATATTTAGAAGCTGCCAAAGTCAAAGAATTAGATAAGGAAGACGTTAAAGAAGAAGAAGATGAAGAGGAGAAGGAGGGATCAAGATCTCGCAGTGTCTCCCCTTTTAAAGTCGACTTGCATAAAAAATATGCCAAAAGTGCACTTATTGATGATTCCAAGGAGGAATACGACGAAGATGATTTTAGATCAGTTTCCACAAGAAGTAGTTCACGGGAATCCTCTGTTGAACGTCCACCAACACCACCAGTGGCAATTCCAAAGCCATCTACATCAAAGCAACAGACCAAAAAACCAGATTATCGCAAAGAAAATTCAACAGGAAGTTCTTCCGACCAATCAATCGCTAAGAGCGACAAAGCATCAATGAATACACTCGATGTACCCCTGTTTTTAGATAAATATGACTTGATTAAACAGCGGCGTAGTCGAACGACCAATAATGAAGAAAAAGTGAGCACAGCAACCGCGGCTAAAAAAGAGCCAAAAAAGATGACTACCGCTGCTGCAACCCCTTCACCGATAACACCCTCAACGGGACGGTCTAGAGTTCAAAGGGAGTCCACAGATAAATCCAAGGCTAAGGTCAAAGACATACCTGAGGAAAAACAACCTGCTAGCAAAGAACAGAAAGTGGAAGAATTGGAGAAAAAAGTGTCACCAGAAAAAATGATTAAAGCTGAAGGAAACCAGTTTGTATTCAAAGAAAGTGAAACACCAAAGACAAATTCCAGTAAAGCACCAAAGAAGTCAACAACAAATACTGCTGCGGTGAAAAAACCCGTTAAGGACTCGGAAAAACTACCAGCAAAAAAGCCAGCTGCCAGAAAAACAACTTCATGTGCTGCCGCTTCTACCCCTTTGCCTGTGTCGCCCCCAATAGAAAGCCCAATAAAATCAAAACCGACTCCTGCAGCTGGTAAAGCCACGAATTTGGAAGCACTTGAGTTAGAAACAGAACAGACATTAAAAGATATTAATCGGTGGCTAGAGCACACACCAAGATTTCCTGAGTTTAGTTCGGCTAGTAATTCACCATCTCGTTACAATGCTCTATTAGATGATTTTGATTCGGTATCAACTAAGCTTGATGCTGCTGATTTTCGACGTCCCGTGCCTATTGCAACTCCAAAAATTGACTTAGTTCCGAAACTTGCGGAGTCTCTGGACGATTTAGTAGCAGAGGCAGAAGTCCCGAGTTGTAAAAAAGATTTGATAGCCGAATTGATACCAGCAATAGGGCCAAGCAGTGTTAGTTCTAGTTGTGGGACTCCCCCGCATTCAAGCAATTCGAACAACTCGGGTGGCAGTACAAGTGTGAACGCATCATCCACTTCATCAACTGTAATGATTCCAACCCTTATACCACCAAAACCCAAGGAACCATCGACAATTCAACTTTTAGTCAACCCTCCTCCACCACCACACATTAAAAATCAAATGCAAAAAGAAGCCAAGCGAAAGTCACTTAAAGAAAAGCTTGCTGCAGGTGCGAATCCTCGGCGAAAAGACTTAGTTGGTACAATTGATCGTTTGAAACCAGGAAAAGCAAAAGGAAATCTTATCCAAAATATTGCCAAGACTGACGAACTGTTTCCGCTTGGGGTTCAGCAAAAAGTCAAAGAGATTAAAAATTCTCTTGTTGTTAAGACCGATGACAGTGTACCAAAGTTGAGCTTAGGCAGTGTTTTGGATAATGATGGCTTTGGCCTTGGACACTCCCACAGCTTCGTAGATAGGGACAGATCTGAAGCTCTTTCTGAAAAAAACGATGAACTTTCTAACCCTAAACCAAGTGATAAATCGCCTGAAATTGAGGCTGAAAAGTCCTCCTCCAGTTTGAATGAGACTCCGTTCGAGGTTAAAAAAGTTAATAACCCTGACCCTAAAGCAGATGCGTCATCGGCTACACCAAATCTCAGTGCATGGCTTAAGGCATTCGGAGTTCCCAAAAAAGCTAAAAAAATCGAGGAGGAAGAAAACAAACAACAGCTACTGAAACCAAGCGAGGTCACTATCAGTGAAAAACCAGCTGAAACAACAAGTAATAGTTTAAGTGTTTTGAAATCTCCATCAGATAATAACAATTTTTCGCAACCACCGCCCCGTACACGAAAGGCCAGCACTGGAAGTACAATATCTGAACGGTCTTCTTTCAGTCAAGATCCAGATAGTCCACGCATTGCAATCGACGAGCGTTTTGGACCTTATTCAGGTAATTATACCTCCCCCATTGGAGCGTCGCCTATTGGAGCCTCTCCAATCATGGTTTCTCCAAAGCCAGAAGATGTGGGAAAGCCAAATTCTCCATATCCACTGAACGGGACTATCAAAGTTGGATTCTATCAGGACACCACTACAAAAAGCTCTCCCGATAAGAGTTGCAGTCCGCGAGAACTGCCATCGCCTTATCCACAATACTCGCAGCATATTTATTCATCGGCATCCTCACCTAATGTGTCCACAACAGAGATGAGTGGTAATTCACCCTATGGTGGAAATAGCTATGCACCCTCTGCGGGCTCTGAAGCAAGCAAGACACCTGTTTACTCGTCTACATCACCCATTCCTAATCTCTACGAGCAATACAAACAACCGCAATCCCAGGAATCCGATTACAACTCTTCCATGTCGCCAAGCACACCAAATCCACATTCCCCTTACCAAGCGGGAGCAAACTCCCCATACCAACATCCAGCGCAGTCGCCATACCAAAATCCAAATTCACCATATCAACAGCCAACTGCTCCGCCTGTGCAGGCGCAACAGCAACCATCAGTTTCGCAAAACTTAACTTTCCAATCCACACCTATTGACGCCCCAGTGGTAGCTCAAAACACCGTTCCGAACCAAGCAGTTGAAACCCCAGCTGTAACAGAACTGCAACAGCAAAACTCACCATACCAACAACCAGCGAACTCTCCATACCAGCAACAGCAAACTTCGCCATATACTCCAAGCAGTGTAGGCTCTGCATACCAGCCCCCAAATGTTTTTCAAGATGCGGCTAATAATGCCACACAGCAACCCCCAAAAATATCTAAACTTACAGCGGCAAGTGCGCCACAGCCCGCACAACAATCCGTGTCCCAAACTGATATTTCAACATATGATTCAACGCAGCAGTATCTTGGTTATCAGCAACAACAGCCATCTTGTCAACAACAGCAGCAGCCACAACAAGATGCGACGATGCGATCCTTGTACAACCTTAACAAAACTTCGGATTGGAATATGTCACAAGTGACGGAGCAATTTCATCCACCAACTTACGCTCAGTACACACTGGCGGCTATGAGCAAAGACCTGTCCACTACGAAGCCTCAAGATCAATATCTTCAGGATCAAGAGAACAATGCCACCGCAAACCCTTTAAAGCGACATCTGGAAAACGAAAATGATGTCATGAACCCTGACTATAATAGTAAAGTTGCGAAGAGAACTGATCCTCAACAACAACTGCAACAACAGCAGCAACAACAACAACAGCAGCAACAACAACAACAACAGCAGCAGCAACAACAACAACAGCAACAACAGCAACAACAACAACAGCAACAACAACAGCAACAACAACAACAACAACAGCAACAACAACAGCAGCAACAACAACCAAGCAAACAACAGCAGATGTACGATAGTTTCTTAGGTTCTATTGGTTATGGCAAGCACTTGGATATACCCCCAAATAAAGCTTTCGATATTTATAATCGGGCGGCCAACATGGGTTTCTCCAAAGAATATTCCAATCCAACTGCGGTCAAGGACCAATCCCATCAACAACAGCAAACTCAACAACCCGTTGTAGATAACAGCTTAATAAACAAGCCGTTAAACATGGCAAATTCCAATAGCTTCAACACCCAACAGCAAATGCAACAACAGCAGGTTCAACAGCAACAACAACAGCAACAAAATATCTACACCAAACCACAAAACTCGTATCCCACAAATCTATCACAAGCGTCTTCTTCTGTTGGTATTGACAAACCAAATGATTCGCTGATAAGTCACCTAAATAGTTACAAACCACAGACTTATGGCAGCCCAACCTCATCACTAATCAATATAAATCATCATCCTCTCTCTTCAGTTATGGATGAAACTATGATGGGTCTGAATCAAAATACTCAAAACAATGGATTGGCTGGAGTAGGCTATTACGACAAAAGCATGCCACCGGTGGCGCATATGAATATAGCATCACAAATGTACCAGAATCTTACTCCCTATGGGAGCCATACGACTGTGATTTCAAGAGATCAACAACAGCCACAAGGTAACTATGTTCCTTCGGTGAGTAATGTAAGCAATACGCCAGTACCAACATCGGCCCAATCTTTAGAGGTTATCGCGCTGGAATCGAAGCCAGCTAAAAAAACACGAGGCCGGAAAAAAGCAATTACACCAGCGGTGACAGCAGCCACGGCTGTCAATGAAATTCCTGCTAAAGCCAACCATAATGCTCCACAGCCCCAGAGTAGCACAGGAGTTGCAAACAGTCAGGTGTCAAATGCAAGTGCTCAACAACAAATGAACTTGCATCATCCGCAAATGCAAAATATTCAGGGGTTCCAACTGTACGCGGGATTGAAAACCGGTGTCACTGCCCCATCCAATATGCCCTCGTCTACGGCATCATCTGATGCGGGCGCTATATCCCTGAAGACTACTGCAGCAGCAGCTGCTAGCATGGTTCCCGGTAGTGCTTTCAACTTTGGACCATCGCCCGCTGGTTTGGGGCTATCAGCTGCAGGAATTTATGGTGACAACACGGGGTATTTAGATCAGTTTCGAGATGCTTCTAACCCCTACTACATGTCAACTCCCACACATCGTACGGGGACCACTGATGCGAACGCGGTAGACAAGACTAATAATGCAGCTGCAGCATCGTATCCATTCCTGGCGCACCCCTCCTCAAGGACGCCGTCGTTCAATCCTTTTGTGAACGCTCCGCAGCTCGATACTAATTCGCCATTTTATCAGCAGTATATGCAGCGCCAAGACGATTTCCGAGCGCGGATGATGATAAACCAAGGACTACTTGCCCCAGGAGGCCCAGCTGGATACCCTCAGCCAGGTGGCTATCGTGCGTCATCCCTTGGTATCCCCAAACCATACGACATTAACCGGCAACCGTGGTTCTAGCAGCAGGAGGATAGCGAGCAGCAATAAAGTTGTCTTAAGAATTAACACTGAATCGGAAAGAATCAAAAACACAAACTACTAAAAACCAAAGAGCGGTGAAATAAGGTTTCAACTTAAATTTCCCCAAAGCAAACCATTTACATATAAAGTAAAATAAAAAAAACAGGCCTTCCTGGGCAAGTATACAAAAATTAAATTAGTGCCTACCACAACGTCGTCTTCTTCAGTAAAATCGAAGAGATTTTAACTACAGACACTTAACCCAAATGTACCACAAACAAGAGGACTATGAGTAAGGTGGTGTAAAATTTTCTTTGATTTAAATTAAATAATGTGTGACATTAATTTAATTAAAGTTTTGTTAAATCTTTGAGATTTGATTTATATTATTTTTTTTTATTATGAAGTTATATTTTGTTAACGTTATATCATTAAATTAAATATTATATATATACAAAAATATATGTATAACATTCCTTGATGTAAATAATAGAAATTAATGATAACTCTTGAAAGGTTTTGTAAATAGCTTCATTAAGTACGTTTTCGTTTTTCATACATACTAGATCACCGACATTTTTAAGCGTAAACAAGTTTTTGATATAAGATTGCAATACATATATTTTATTTGTTTTAATTTAATATTTTATACAAACAAACACAACTTACATATATTTAATCAGCACCCTAATCGCAATTTTTATTAATTTTGTACGCCGTCAAGAAAACGTTTATTTTTTTTATTTGTATTAAATATTGTTATATTGAAAACAAAAAAATATATATAATATATGTATTTTTGTGTTAAGTAAGAAATTTTATAATTTTATCTTATACAATATATATATAGTAATAATTAATATCATTTAAAAAGTTAATAAATTGTTAAGCTATAATAAATTTGTATAAAAACAAAAACTAAAAAAAAAACTAAAAATATAGTATATATACTTGTGTTAGTTATTGACAATAAGTCATTACACATAATTTTAATGTACCTAGACTAAATTTAAGAATCTTGTATAAAAATAAAAATTAATGTACGATTAAATAATTGCAGGTATTCTGTAATAGAGAAAATTATGTATAAAACTATTAAACAAAAATCTATATAAAATAATTTTAAAAATAAGATCTTTTATTTTTTTGAGAGTTGATTAGATTTTTTGTAATAGAAAAACTTTCGTCCGTGTTTTTTTTTTTTGAATCCAGCATTTAATCGGCCTTACCATCGTATCCGTTCCGAAATCTACGATCGGAGAAAAGTTACGATGGTAAAGTATAATTTTGTCATGGTATTTCTTTTGCAATGGAAGTGTTGATTTTTACCAGCGCATATTTGTTTTATGCCAACTTCATACAACAAATAATTATGTCTGTCTCTATTGGTAACCGAAGTGATTTTGTTTTTATTTTTTTTTTTTAATGAATTAACGCAACGATTTGCTGTCGGAGAAAATCGGAGTGGCAGAAAACAAAATGACCGTCTTACATCGCATGAATCCGCAATAATAAGGTCCGACTTGATTGAACAAACAACAGAATAATATTTATTTCGGAGAAAATAAATTAAAAAACAATAAAATAATAAAACCTACTATTATATACATTGAACAAATAAGGTACTATATTGAACAGTAGGTATATAAAGTAATTGAATTTATATTCCAACACTCCCGCTAAATTCAAATACTGTTTTGAGGACCCATTGCTGCTAAACATCTATTGTGTGCCTCCTTGACAACAGGTTTGGTAAGAGCATCTCCTATCATCTTCTTTGTAGAAATGTATTCGACTTTAAGATCGCCGTCATTAATATGTTGCCTGATGAAATGATGACGAACATCGATGTGCTTCGTTCTTGCGTGGTAGATGTTTGCTGATGCTAGACATAATGCACTCTTGTTATCACAATAAATGGTGACAACAGGTTTGACTGGAACATCGAGTTCCTGTTGTAGTTGCTTTATCCAACTAGCTTCTTGAGCTGCGTTACTAAGAGACATATATTCCGCCTCAGTAGTTGACAAAGCAACAGTTGGTTGCTTATTTGTGTTCCAGGTTATTGAAGCTCCTTGACCAATAAAAACGTAACCAGTCACTGAACGTCTTTCTTCTGCGTCTGAAGCCCAATCTGAATCACAAAATCCATGAACTGAAGAATTAACATCTTTGGTATAAGTTAATTTATAGTTAGAAGTTCCTTTTAGATATCTAAAAATTCGTTTAACTGCTTCCCAGTGCATCTTGTTAGGATAATTGTTAAATCGACTAAGGCAATTTACAGCAAACGAAATGTCGGCTCTCGAAACTTGTGCTGCAAATAAAAGACTTCCAATTGCTTCACGATAAGGAATACTTGCCATACGTCCTCGTTCTCGCAGATTGATCACATTTTTCTTTCGTACATTTTTGATTTGGATCCATAGGAGTACTTACTGGATTACAGTCTTCAATATGAAATCGTTTCAACATTTCTTGAATATGCTTCTCTTGATCAATAGAAATTTTCCCTTCGTGAATCAACCGTATGCCAAGAAAATATTTTGCCTTCCCAATATCTTTCATTTGAAACCGCTTCATCAAATCTTTCTTGAGATTGTTTTTCATTTTGACATCGTTACATCGTTGAGTTCCGATCTGCAACCCATCGCGAGTGGACGTGTGCGAGAGAATAGTGAAATACCGTGCCTAATACCCCCAACAATAATATAAACAATAAAATTCTATCAAGTGCTTTCCAATATTTATCCCTCACCAAAATAAAATTAAAAAAAAAAAAAAAAATAGCCCATGACTCAATTCCCAAATAAAAATAATAAAAAAAATATAACTAAATTGCCCATACAAATCGCGCCACGAATAATAAAATCAATAGCCCAACTCATCTATTCAATATCAAAAAAAAATAAAAAAAAAAATAGTGCAAGTGCGCGTGCAAAAAACAACAACAAAAAGTGCACCCAAGCTTAAAGATGATGATGTACAAACCACAAACAGCACAGCGGTAAATTTCACTATCTCTCCTTCCCACATCACTCACAGTGCTTTGGCTTCGTCATTATATGTAGTGTGTGTAACATTTCATACAATGCTTGTAATCGACTTAGCCAAAGCATATAAGATAAATTGCTGTTATTGATTTTGGGTATCCAGGGGCGGATCAGTACACTGCTATTTAGGCATAGTATTTTTGCTGTGAAGTTATTTTGGGGCCCAAACTTAATATAAGCATAGATAACTGTCTGATTTGGTTTTTTGTGTCTGTTTATTCGTAATGGTGGGTGAATTTAGGGTTGACTATACAGCATTCGGGGACTAAGACAGAATTTTTGTGCTGCATATGTCCATACTGCGAAAAACAGGCCAGCTGTTTTGGCACTAAGTGAAACCTAGGTAGGGGAAAATACCGATCATTCGGAATTCAGCCTGCATGGTTATGGCTTAGTGCCTCTATTCTTCTCTCATCATGGTCTCGCCGTATATGTTCGAAATGATGTCGCTTATCAGCTTCAACCACAATATGGTTCATGTTTGAATACAAACTTTAATTTCAATTTCAATTTCAATTTCAATTTCAATTTATTTCAATAAAGTATACAGTTAACAATGATACATTAAGATTAAAATCTTTTAGAGTATCTAGAATAAAATTTACAAATTTTGCAATAATAAATTCAAAAACCTAGATATGTACAAGAATAAGAATAAAAGTAAAAATAGTATTTGAAAAAGTTATAAGGTAGAAAAGTGCAAATAAAGTTTCCTCTTAAAAGCGGTGGTTTAAATTCACCGTCCATAAGCGCATCATCCATACTTGTTTTATTTATCGTAGTCCTAGTTTGGATGGTAATTCGACTTCTAACGAATTCGATGCACTATCCGACTCCATCCAGAGAATTATTTCCCATTTTCCGTACAGTGAAATCGTTGTTACGGGCGATTTCAATGTACATAATTCTTCGTGGCTACGCTATTCGGGTCAGAAAACACCCGAAGGAAGGTATGCCGAGCTTTTTGCTGAGTTAAACAACCTAACCCAGCTTGTTGACGAGCCTACTCGAATTCCTGAAGTTGCAGGACAATCCGCCAACACTCTAGACTTGTTCCTTACCTCTGACCCTGATAAATATACTATTAGTGTATTATCGCCTTTAGGCACATCAGACCATTGTGTCATATCTGCAAATTTCTCATGCTTACAAAATCCAGTTAGAGAAAAAACTCCCAAGAGGACCGTTTGGCAATATGAGAAAGCCAACTGGGACGGTCTCAACGATTTTTTCATGAGCTTTAACTGGTCACTATGCTTCCTCGATAGTTACGTAGACGCCAGTGCAGATATGATCTCAAATTTAATTCTTTGTGGAATGAGAAATTTTATCCCGAATAGGGTAAAATCTATCAAACCCAAAGAAAACTCATGGTTTGATTCGAGCTGTAAGAGGTTATTAGGCTTAGAGAAGTAAGCTTCCGCTGTTATAAAGCCAACCCTACTGAGGAAAACCGGAAACAGTTTCAGCAAGCTAGAAAGACCTGTCACGTTCATGTTCGACGAACCAAATTTTTACATGATCAAAAATTACGGCAAAAAATACTACAATGTCCCAAAGGTAGTAACAATTTTTGGTCATTTGTAAAAAACATACGAAATACCACCTCGTCCTCGGTTCCAACGCTACGTAAGCTTTTCCATCTGTCCTACTCTACTGGTCTCTTTCCAAGTGGATGGAAAACAGCATTTGTCCAGCCTGTCCCTAAAAAAGGCGTATCTTCTTCACCCTCCAACTATCGACCAATTGCACTTACGTCCCTTCTTTCCAAGGTCATGGAAACGCTGATCAATTTTCAGCTTAAGAAATATCTCGAAGAACGAAAGCTTCTTAATGACCGGCAGTACGGCTTTCGTAGCAATAGGTCCACTGGTGATCTGATAATATATAGAATAGTGGCACAAATCTAATCTTTACATCGTTTTGGAGAAAGTAAGATTATCGCGCTTGATATTTCAAAAGCATTTGATAGTTTGGCATCAAGCTCTCTTATCGAAAATGCGTGCATTTGGTATCTATGAATCTCTTCTTCGTTAGATTAGAAATTACCTTTCGGACCGCTCAGTATAAGTTGTATTAGATGGTTACAAGTCTGATATCCACAAAATAAATGTTGGTGTGCCCCAGGGCTCCGTTTTGTCTCCGACCCTCTTCCTAATGTTCATAAATGATCTCATATCTGAAACTTCTATTCCATTAAACTGTTTTGCTGACGACAGTACTCTCAGTTTTTCATATTCGTTTCTAGATTTACATCCATGTCCTTCGGATGTGGAACTAGAACGGCAGCGTATGATAAGCTCATTAAATTCTGATCTTGACAGCATCGGCCAGTGGGAAAAAAAACGTGTAGAATTTAATGCTTCTAAAACCCAATGCTGTCTCCTGTCGTTAAAGCGAAACCCACCCCCAATGCTGCTATCCATGAGCGGCACTTGCATTGAGGAAACTGAATCGCTTTCAGTCCTCGGTATGTGTGTCACAGACCACCTTTTGTGGAACGACCACATTTTTGACATCGCCAAAAATGCTGCTAGGTGTTTAGGCTTTCTCCGTCGATGCAAGAAATTTTCTCCCCTTCTGACCTGGCTGTGATCTACAAAGCCTTTATTCGTCCAAAACTTGAGTACAACTCCCATATTTGGGCAGGTGCTCCAATAACCCACTTGAGTCTATTGGATAGAATTCAAAAGAGAGCTCTTAAAATGATTGGTGAAAGAACTATAACGTATACGTTTACATCTCTAGAGCACCGTCGAAATGTTTCATGCCTTTCGTTATTTTACCGTTATTTTAACAAACAGTGCTCTAGTGAAATAGCCAGTTGCATTCCTCCTCTTAAACAATTTAACCGTAATACTCGAGCTTCTAGGAATGCCCATCAGTTTACCCTTGAGCCCAACTTCGAAAGTGGTGTTAAGTACAGAGATTCTTTCTTTAGTCGCACTACACGAATGGGGAATGCTTTACCCAGCCAAATTTTCCCTTCCCATTGTGATGTACAGACATTCAAAACCAATGTGCATCGGTATCTCCATTTAAATCCCCTCCAACTTACCTAATCGCTCGTGCTGTGTATAACATTTTAAGGGTAGTCACAACCCCTTTAGCGCGCGCTTAATATAAAAAAAAAAAAAAATCAACAGGTCATCCACGTAAACAGCTACATACAGCGTTCTTTCCCTCAAACCGATAGTAGAGACAGTGATCAAGTGTTGACCTAGTCAGTCCAATTCCCTTCAATCCCGCATCCAGTTTCTGATTCCAAATTCGACTTGCTTGCTTTAGACCATAAATTGATTTATGCAATTTACAAACTTGATCCTTTGTGAAATCCTTCGGGCTGTTGCCAGGCCCGTAGCCACCATTGGGGCATGCCCCAATGGAGATCTCCCTAATGGAGATCTCCTTTTTGTATCGCTCGAATCGGTATTAACCTTGTTAAGTAAGCTTCGTTTAGCTCAATCCCACTTTTTGAGTCATTGCAACTTAAATTCAATTGACGAATAAAATCTAACACTAATGAACTCGAACTGTAGATCTTACGTATAAGCTCACTATGTAGTGAATTCAATTAACCGATGCACTACATCAATTCTAGGTTTATCATGACATGTGACCCTTGAAACATTCATTTGTAAAATTAAAATAAAAGAATTGGGAGAAAACTCTAAAAATATGTGTTCATGGTTAGCGAAAGCTCATAGCCATTTTGTTTTTAACGTTTAATTCTTTTTCACACGTTACTCACGTAGTTTTTATCCAAGTAATATAGCATACACATATTTGTAGAAAATTAAATTTTCTACAAATTATGTTTTGTTACTTTTTTCGCTTGCTGCTATGGCTTAAAAGTTTGTACATTTTGTTTAAAAAAGAAGTTAAGGTTGATTTTTTATATGCGTCATATTTCTTCTGTTGTGTCATCTGATTTTCTGCTCAGTTACTTTCTATCAGGTCAACATTAATTGGCAACTTTTTTGATCATTAAAAATTCTTCAATGTCTTCGAGTTATCCAGATATATGAATCTCTCTTATAATGTTTTTAACTGTTCCTGTTACCATAGCAAAAGCGAAAAAAGGCTTAGCAATTTATCATTGATATCGATCAAAAATCTAAGAGCACGGCAAATAGATTTAAGAAAAGTAATAGCTTCTGCAAAATCCAGAATAAAAATTATTTTAGTACCTAGCATTTTATTTCTGTAAAACACATTTAGAATTTTTTGTTGAAATTTATTTTACCATTATTTAGGAAGTCATTCAGAAATAGCGCCCCATATTTGGTTTTGCCCCGGGGCCCCACAAGCTGTAGCTACGGCCCTGGCTTTTGCATATATAATTTTTCCTGTAGATCTCCTTGAAGGAATTACGAAACTGCATCCATCTGATCGATATCTAAATCATATTTGACTGCTAAGGAAATTAGATAACGAATAGTGCTGTATCGAACAACCGTTGAGAATGTCTCCTCGTAGTCAATTCCCATCTTTTGTGCACATCCTTTTATTACGAGCCGGGCTTTATATCGTTCAATTGTACCATTTGAATTTCTTTTCGTTTTGAATACCCATTTGCTATTAAGTGCTTTCTTTTCTTTCGGTAAGACGCAGAGAGTCCATGTTTTGTTTTTATAGAGAGACTCAAGCTCACTCTTCATCGCTTGTTTCCACTTATCTACATCGGGTCTCTGTAGGATTTCTTTGCAGAGAACAAGGATCTTCTAATCCTTCTGTAGAAATAAATCCAACGAAATCTGTCCTATTTTTTTTATTTAAACGCTCTGATCGTCGAAGCACTCTTTGACAATCATCCACCTGCTTTGACGATCTAGGAATATCTCTTGTTTCCTTAGAATTAAGGATTTCAGTGTCACATTCATTGGAAAAGGCAAAGAATTCATCCTCTGTCGATGAAGATTCGGTTGCGGAGCGGTCATCAAATCGATTTGAAACTAGTTCGACTTCTTCGGGTTCTTCGCTTATGGGTGTATTTTCTGTGTCTATTTCTTGTCCACTTCCAAAGTCTGGGAAAGCTAAGTCATAATTGTTAGCACTAGTCTTACTAATTCATTTTTTTGGGGTTCCTCAATAAAAAACACATCTCTGCTCTTCACAATTTGTTTCGTATTATGTCGATAGAGTCTGTATCCTTTCGTGTCTTCGTAATATCCAACCATGATGAGTTCTTCACTTTTGGAGTCGAACATCCTTCTTTTCTCTTTCGGAATATGAGTCATAGCTTTCGAACCAAAAACCTTTAAGTGGCCAATGCTTGGTTTCTGCCCGGTCCAAACCTCAAAAGGTGTTTTGCTTGACAAACTTCGAGTTGGTGTTCGATTTATGAGATATACCGCTGTAGACACTGCCTCACAATAAACGTCTAGCCCGCTCAACTATTGTTCGATTCATTCGCTCGGCGACTCCGTTTTGTTCTGGGGTGCAAGGATTTGTTTGATGTCTGATACCTCTTTTCGTTATAAATTCGAGTAATTCTTTATTGTAATACTCTGTCCCGTTGTCTGTTTGCAAAATCTTGATAGTTTTACCCGTTTGCTTTTCAACAAAGTTTGCAAAGCTTTCAAACATCTTTAAAACTTCAGATTTCGACTTTAGTACATAAACGAAAGTAAATCTTGAAAAATCATCCACGAAAGTTAGGAAGTATTTTGCTCCCCCAATAGATTCAACCTGTATAGGTCCACATAAATCCGAATGAATCAGCTCTAAAATATTATTCGTCCAAGATGTTGAATTTTTAAAAGGTAAACGTGTCTGCTTGCCCTTAAGATAGACTACACAAGTTTCATCAGACTGTCCGGAAAATTCAGCACCAACTGCCATTCCATTTCGAAGCTTCTTCATATTTTTGGCATTTATATGGCCTAATAGTATATGCCATAATCAAAATCCTTGCAGACAGTTGAACTCCAATGAACTCTTTGCTCTTTTCTGTCAAGCCCATACATATTTCCAACTAAAGTTTCTGTTGCAATAAGCTGTCCCATTTTGTTTTGAACTTTGCAACCATTTGAATCGAACTTGACGACTTTTCCATTTGAAATCATTTGACTGACGGAGAGCAAATTTGTACACAAGCCAGGTATAAGCAAAACATCTCTGATGATGACTTCATTGAATACATTGTCATTAACGGAAATCATCAAATGAACATCTCCCACCGCTTTTACTTCGAGACATGAGTTGTCAGCAATTAAAACTTCTTTTCTTGATGATGGTCTCATGTTCTCAAACACTCTTCAAACCGATGTCATATGGGTAGAAGCACCAGAATCTATGTACCAATCGCTATGGTTTAGATTTTTTGCCAAAAATGTTGTATATAGTACTGAGTTGACTTGATCCTTTCCTTTCGTTGTCGAGCAGTCTTTCGAAAAATTTCCAAATTTATTACATCGAACAAATTTCATATTTTTCTTCTTACTCCTATTTTCATACAGTGCTGATGACGTCAACCCATCGGAAGCTTTTGAAAATTGATTTTCGTGCCGGACATCTTACAACCGTTTTGTTTGCACAAAATCACCAGATATGACCGCACCAGAGCTTTCCATTCCCATAATCATCGGCATGAATCGTTCCGGAAGTCCGGCCAGGAGAAAAGTACCAATACACTCTTCTGATATCTGCATGCCAATCCCACGAAGCTTATGTGAAGTTGAAATGATAGTATTTACATACTCGTCAACGGATTCACAATTCTCCAACGATGTTCAAATCAGTTTTCTTAATAAGCCAACCTTTCTGCTCAATCCATTGTCCATAAATGAATTCTGTAGAGAATCCCATACCTCCTTTGCTGTTTTCGCTTGGGAAATGTGGACGTAGTTTATAGGATCCACCAAAAGAATTATTTTCGCCTTCGCCTTTTTAATTTTCTTTTCGCATTTTTCAGCGCCAAGAACACAATCCCAAAGCTCTTCTAGCTCCAATTAATTTTGAACTGCGAATCGCCATGTATCAAAATTTTCACGGCCTTTGAGCCTCTCAATTAAGGGCAATGGAGTTCCACTGGACATCTCGAAAATTAAAATTTTTTTTTTTAAATGAATATATGTCCTATAAATTATTTTCTTCAATCACAACGTTCTGGGTCCATAACCTATTGGAATTTTGTAGATCGTCTTATTGAAGATAACTTGATTGAACAAACAGAAATTAAATGACAGAAAATAAATTAACAAACAATAAATTAATAAAACCTACTGTTATATACATTGAACAAGTAAGGTACTATATTGAACAGTAGGTATATAAAATAATTGAATTTATATTCCAACAAGGACATATTTCAGACGAAAAAAATGATGTCAATAGTGCCAATAAGGGAATTTTTACGAACAGCGAAAATTTTTCGCCCGAAATGCACAATAAGGGAAAAGTGAAACTTAATTTTTCCGGCCGAATTTTCTTTCACGCGGAACTCACAATAGGACTGCATAAGTTTCTTTATTGTTCTGATAACAGATATATTTTTATATTAGACTTATTTCGTAAAATTTGAAGAAAATAGGGCGAAGCTCGAAATTACGTCAAACGTACTAAGTTGAATGGATATACTTAATAATTATAAAGGTGAGAAGAACCACTCTACCCTCTTACTCTAGCAAAAATCGAAACCACTTTTTTATTTTTCTCCAAAATGGATTCGAATTTAAAGTAAAACTCTTTAAATCAGATGGTTTTAGGTTTTTACTTTTAATAATTTTTGAACAATAAGGATTGTTCATTCTTTTATGAGGAAGCTGGTTCGTTATTTGCTTATATCTTAAAAATTAAAAGTTGTAGAGCTACCTGGTTTTCAGTTCAAATTTTCATAATTTCAACTATTTCATAACTTTAATTGCACCTTATGGGAATTACTCTGTATATTATGTATATGTATAAATAGCTAGATAAAATAATTTTTCGCGTCGGAACGGAACTCTAGCTGTGAAAATTACTCCAAAAAAACTTTTCATCGCATTGCAACGCGCAACATCGGTTTGCGTTGAAGATATCTGAAAAATGTTCGGAAGAATACCTCTAAAGTAAAATCCTCCTTAAAATTCCGACGGATACCTCGCTGGAGCCGATTATAGGAAAGATTCAATGTTAATACCGACTCATTAACACCAATTTTTTAAACCTTCAATTATTATTAACAACTTTTTGTTTATAAATTGTTAAAGCAAAAGTGATTTGCTATAAATTTTTTCAGAATAACAGAGAATACAATTAATAATTAAAGTCGTTGTAAATGACTGAATATATGGAAATTCACTTTCTAATCGTCAACTATCTTAATTATTTTGTTCAAGATAAACTGTGTTTTAAATTCTTAATAATGTGTTTGTATCCACTTTGATTGTGGCCTTACCTTGGGTTAAACTTGCTCTGAATCCGCAAAGGGTAATACTAGAAGAAATTGCACACATTATTTAAATCCGAACGCATCGGTCACTGGGAAATTGTATGGGAATTCTTACTTATACATATTTTTCTAAACAAACCATAGAGTAGGTGTAGACTGGTTGATTGTAGGCATAAGCAATGCTTATTATATACTGATATTTGAAAAACGAAGAGTTAAATTGTTTTAAGTTCTTGTGGAGATGTCTTAACTTAAAATACTTTCTGTGATGACATGATAATCTGTTTGGCCATTGAGCAAAATATATTACGATATGGAGTTTTTCAAGAAAATCAGATTGGAATTTCGCTTCTATTCGAATCAAGAGGCTTGGAAATATTGGAAAGGTTTATGATGTATAAAATTTATTGTTTAAATAAAAGAAATGTCTGGGTGTTCTGTAAGACTCTAGTAACATTTTGGAGAATATTTACAATTATGCCATTTGATTATTAAAAGTAAGTCAAAGTTTGTTGAGTACCTGGATTTTAGTGATCGTTATACAGAAGAGTTGAACAGCAAACTTTATTATATTTTCATCTGTCTATCACTACTCCAAACCTACTTATTCACCTTTATTACCGATGTCGTAAACGACAGCGAAATATACGACGCGACACAATCTGCATTCCATAAGTCGTTTTTCAATTTTGTCACTCGTTTTTGTTGTCGTGCATAAACGTCAAACGTTTAAAGCTTTCATTCTGCATCCTGTAGACGAAGGGAAACGACGACTATGACAAAAAACGACGATCTCGTTCAAAAATTTGCTCACGACAGACAAGTTGCAGGTCGCAAAACTGTTAGTATTCTTGTTAAATAATTTATTTTATTTATTTGCTATAGATAAAACAAGAACATATTTGTTTATATTTGCAGTTAAAATAAACAATTCAAAGGAAGAAGTAAATGCAACTGGGGGAGCCCCAAACCAGTTGCAAGCCTTATATCACTAGAAGAGGCTGTAGCAAATTTGCTAAATTACAAAAAGTGGCTGAATCTATGTGGAAATCCAATTGGTGTATACGGTATACCAGACCAATTTTCTTCTACACCTCATGCCAACTGCATCTGGGCTTGCAACAACACCAAAATCAGGCAGACGCCGGCATTTCACTTCAGTATTTAAAAGCAATCGCTTTAAAAACGGAAAATAGTTTGGCCAAATTTAAGGCCATGTAAATAAATTTTGATAGGCGAATGTTTTTCCAACGTGTTGGTGTGGGAACTCGCATTTATCTGCATGTAAATAAATTTTGACTGGTGATGATGAATGCTTCTCCGCCACGCCGAATGTTTCGCGTTGGTTTCGGAAAGCCTTTAAAGGTGAAGTTTCGGAGCAACAATAGCAGGCACAACATCAAGAACACCAACATAAAATTGAAGAGCCAGGAAACATTTCCGCATTCCCCCTTCGTCATCCTCGTCATTATCGCTACTTGTGTTATAAATCAATGGGAGCGGATCATAATACTGTTTTTCAAAATACTGTATGACAAAATTCTATGTGGTCAAAATACTTTAAGACCATAATTCTGTACGTCATTATACTGTAAATGCAAAATTCTGTACGTCAAAATACTGTATGAACAAAATACTGACTTCAAAAATTCTGTTTTATAAAATTCTGTAAAGCAAAAACTGTACTTTCAATTTTTTTTAAGAAATTTCCTTAAAAAAAACACATAATACTAGTTTTGAGTATATATTAGGCGCGTTCACGAAACAGAGATATCGGAGGTTTTGCTCCGTCAAAAGCCAAGCAAGCGAAACCAAAAATTTTTGTCCTCAATATTTTGACAGCCAAACTGAGATTTTTGCTGAGGAATCCTGTTCAGGCAACTGAGATTGCTGACGCCCTCCGATATCTCCCTTTCCTGAGCATTGTGTTGTGTTGATTGACAATAAAGTCATAATTTTATAGAAATATAATTATGTAAGTTAGAAAGTAAATAAATCTATACTCGTATGGTAAAATTTGTTTTAGGTATGCAACGTGGTTCAATTCAGAATGTTTTTTAATAACCCGTGCATTTTTTTTGTTTTTAATAATAGTTTTTTTCTTTTTTTTTGAATGTGTTTCCCGTTCTTAACTTTTTCTATTTGAGCTTTTGCACATAGATGTTCACTTTTAGAGTCACTTATTAATTTGTAAAAAAAACGGCTTTCCTTCGTCCTATCAAAGTTTTTAGTCGGCGATGCCAGACCTCAACACTGTTTTGGGTCCTAGGCTTCTAGGATACAATGCCGTATTCGTTTTTACAGTGTCAAAAACGGACCAATACTCAGGATTTCGACTGCCATAAATAATTTTTTTTTTGAAACAAGCAAAAAAGAAAAAAAGAAGTAAATAAGTGTAGAATTTTATTTTCTCTCTCCTTTTCACTTAGCTACTAGTTAGGCACCTATATTAATCAAAAATTGAAGCTTGCTTCTTTATTACATGAGTTCGATCTTTTACTATCTCAGGTGCTGATAAGAAAGTTATGACGTCACTATAAAACCTTTATATAAATAATCTGTATTACTATTTCAAAGTTCTGTAAAAATGCTGTAAAAGAAATATCGTTTCGATAATGTAAGAAAGTGCGCGCGCACTTTTTTACATTATCAAAACGATATTTCTTTTACAGCATTTTTACAGAATTTTGATGTAGAGAATTTTGAAATACGGTATTTTGACCAACCAGAATTTCGCTATACAGTATTTTGCTCATACAGCATTTTGCACATACAGAATTTTGACATACAGTATTTTGCCACATACAGTATTTCGACCCCAACCCTAAAACAATTCAACACTTGTCATTTTAATTGCAAATAATTTAATATTATTGTAAATAAATTACTAGTATTAAAAAAAAAACATATTTGTTCTTTAATTGTGCATCGAGCAATAATTTTGTATGTCGACTTTAGACTTTCTCTGAGTTTTACAGATGTTTGTTACTTAATCATCGTTTAAAAATCTGTCACAAAATTTGTCACATTGAAGAAGTTATGGAATGCCATTTGAAAAACGACACGACAGAGAAAACGAGAGACGTCGAAAAATCGAGACGACATCGATAATTGGGGTGATTAATTTTACTAATTCAGATAAGATCAAGAAGCTCATCAACATTTTAATTAAAGTATATGTTATTGTTAAGGTGCTTATGAGATCTCCACATTTTCAGGAATATAAAAACACTAGTAATTCATATTCTTTAAGATTCCTTCGTGTTGCTTTCAAAATCACGAGGAAAGGATTGGATTCGATCCCACGCAGAAAAACATTCTAGCTTTCGACATGGCACTAGAGAGTTTTAAATAGATTCTGGCAAGGCCCTAGCATGGCTGAGTAATGGCAAAAACTAGGGCCTTGTCGATTATGAACCCTTTTGCCTCGTCAGAAAAACCACTATGGGCCCGGACCAACAAAAACCAGATTTGTTCGTATTTTTGCTAGAAACATTAAAAAAGGGTATTTTAGTATCGGTTGTGATACGATAGTAAAATAACTCAGATCAAAAATAAAAACCCTAATAATAAAAATAATAGCGCAAATTTTTATGAATTTAATACGATATAAAGCAAAATTAGTATGATACTGGGCATTTTTGTAAAATACTCTTATTATAATATTATTTGCGATTTAGAACTTATGTAGGTATTTTTTTTAATAAGTTTATTTTTTATAGATCTACATACAACTTTCAACTTGTTGTATAAATTCCTTAAAGTAAACACATTTAAGTTTTAAATAGATGACCTTAAAATGTTTTAATATGGGGAGGAGGCTGACGTATACGAAAATTAAATGACAGTGGAATTCTTTCTTAAGAGAAACAATTCTCACAACCACTTTCTTTTTTTGAAAGATTTCATGTACAATTTTATATTGAATGTGAGACGTTCATGGCAATTTTGTTGTTGCCATTTTTATTTGCAGCCAGATCAATGAATGTGCCACTTTGGTTGGTTCCAGAATTCGCGACGAATCGATTTCAATCCAGATTTATAATTTCCATCTTTCAGGAGGGATTCGAAAGTAAATGCCTATATGACTATCTTGGCAGGATTTGCAAGAGCGTGAAATTTTTAATTTTTTTTTTTGAAACCAAAACTGATGAATTATAATAAAAGTTAAAATTTGTATTTTTCGATTCATCGATTCAATTTATTTAGTTAAAATTTTGCATATGTATCAATAACGATAGTGCTTACTCTGATAGGATGCCAAAAACTTCCAACAAGTTCTTATGAGAGAGATCCTAACGAGAGTATGAAACATTTTCCTCGTGTAAATTTTACTTACTGAAAACTTTCAAGGGGTTGGCGTATATTCGACAAGTTTTCCTCGTCTAGATTTCCCCTAAAGAAAACTGACTAGTGCCATGTCGAAACTAGACAGAAACTGGGCATTTTTTCAGCCGGGTACTGATTATGAAAATCCAAATATATGGGTTAGTAGTTATAACTTATTGCTGCTTTTTAGTACAAGAAAAAAAAAACATACAAAATTGTTATTTTATTACACTTCTTTGTCTATTTAAAGCGGGAACCTACTGAAAAACCTTTTGAATTTATTTTCATTACATTTAGTGAGAAAATGTTTTATTAATACCTATTTCTTTTAAAATTTCATTTGAACTCATTAATTTACTAGCGAACTTCCGTCAGTGTTTGTAAGTTCCATCGTAATAAAATCTTTATCTTAAACTTGTTCGCAATCCCGCAGTGATGTTGATGTTCGCAGTTCGCTGCTATGGATTGTTTCTTGGATGGTCAATGAGCCGAGAAGTTGGCCTACGTGCGGATAAATATCTTCGCCCTCAACCACACCACTATCTAATAAAGCAACAGACCATGCCGAAACACATTTCTGTATAGCTTTATGTTGGCAATTTCCAACAGTTTTGTTTTAATTAGCTTTAATATATACAAAGTGGTAATGATTTTCAGAATAATTGTGCTTGTTTTGCTTTTTCGGATTCAATTCAACACATGATAAATCAATCTATCTATTGTGAGAGAGAACGGTGGTGGCAGCGGCACCGGCGGGCGACCGTGTCATGTCTTTATGTCGACAGTGTAGAGTCTGAAATAGGAAAACAAAAAATCATGACGCTTATGTTAAAAGCTATTCGTACGGAAATCCTGTACGTTGAGCTAGTTCCATATAATTCCGTTTATTTAACTACTAATTGGAAAAGTTCTCTTAAACTATAGGTATGTAGCTATATTTTTATCATGTCTCATTATTTAAGGAAATATGAGTAAGACCTTACTTATATTCTCTTAATATTTTCAAGCAATAATTCAATATTTGTTTGTCATTTTAATTAATAGATTAATGACTATAGCCTTGCTAAAATATTAAACCATTAAAGAATTAAATAAAGAAGAAATGTATACACCAAAAGATAAAATTGGCACAAGAGATAACATATGTAGATATTTTTATTTTACGAATTAATAACAATTATTATTTTTTTTTATTTCTAAGAATATTTATTACTTTAAATTTGAGATTTTTGTTTATGAATGTTTTATTATTGTATACATGTGTATGCTTATACAATGCATGCCATTTTATGGAGCCATATAGTCACAAGAACGGATCTTGTATTATAACTATAGTTGTTAATAATTCAAACGATATTCGATTACTGAAATCATTAATTTCAATGAACACATTTCAATGCAATATTGTCTATCTGTATAAATATGCTAATGTCAGGGATTGCGGGCGATAAGCAGACAGATGTGATGCATGTACCATTGTTAATAAAACAGTCATTAAAGCAAATATTTTGAATATCAGAGTATCAATCAGATCGTGATATTCTGAAAAAGTATCTTTCACTCACGACTTATGAAATGTGTACCTTATCTTATAAGAGGTTTGTTTAGCGTGCGCGCAATAACCCTAGACAAACTGTGGCATTAGCTTCAGATATCCTTGAACTACGATTATACAATGTACGAATACTGATTGTGTAACACTTCATAGTGGACTTAATATAAAATAATGACAATATATATGTATACATACCAGGGCGTGGCGTCAATAATTTGAAATGGGAAGACGTAACGAAAATGATTGATCAGCGAAAGTTAACAAAACTTACCTCTTTGTATCGTTAACAAAAAAAAAACAAGCAGATACATTAAAATAAGTTAAAAAACAACTCTTCCGTTTGCAGTCTATTTTCATAGGACGCATAGAGTGGCCTTTCATCAAAACGATTTCTTATTAATAAAAGATACATACATAGTTTAATTAATTCATTTGATTCCTCCAAGAGAAAATCTGTTAAGCAACAATCTGTGCTTTAAAAAAAAAAATTAAAAACCAATCAAAACGCAAGACTAAAAACCTAGCTCTAAAGTATTTACATATCTTTCAAACAAAAAATAAAGGACAAAACCTTCACTATTTCATTACAGGTATTTTTAGGAACTCTTTTGATTCTTGTTTATCAACACCCCAATGAAACTTTTATTCCAAATCTTCCATTTTTTCTTAATATTTAACTTGTTGTTCTAAAAAAGTCCCATAAAAAAGAATAGTTTTTTTTTTAGATCCAGGGTTAAAAAGTACCCTTAAATCATGTGTCATATTCTTACACTTAACCATACCAAATGTTTCAGATTGACAAACCATACCTTCTTCCCTTTGCCCCTCTTTAAATGCCTTTATATCAAAACCCACTGCTGTGATTTTGCGAGATTTTTGATATGCTGTAGAAGATGAAATTCTGCAATTATGCCTTAAATAATATTTTATGAATTAATTTTTCACCGCTTACCCATATTAAAGTACGCATTTAAATCTTTCCTGGACTATACTTAGCTTAACCAAAAAACAAGCCAACAAAAATAGAAAATGTATTTAACAACTTTCATAGCAAATAAGTCGAAGAAGAGCGTGTTATTTTTCACCCAACAGAACGAATAAAGAGAAACGGAGTCAAGCAAAGGAATAATCCACATTCCGTCTTATTTTTTCCTATGTTGTTGCGTGTTGGACAAAGAGGATCTAGAAACAAAAATGCTAAGGGAAGAAAGGGATACAAAACAAATTTTATAAGACGGTGAAGGACGTGTTTTATTTCTAAATTAATTCTTTCAAAGAGAGCGTATGTTCAGCAGTTGAGCAAAGACCGAAGAGAAGAATGAATTGGAAGGCCTTTAAGTGGTTGGATAAGAATATCTCTATTAATAATTATTTATATTCTTATATTTCTACTTTAAGAAAACAACTTGTAATTAAACAAATAAGGGATCTTGATAGAAGAGACTCATTTTGAGTTAGGGTAACACGTTTCGCAAGTTTGATTAAAGTTATGTAATTTTTTAGTAGATACCTATGTATATACATGAGTGGTGTGGGTGATTATACAAATGATGGAATTTTGTATGGCCACGCCAATATTTTGAAAACGGTTCAACCAATCAATCTGATTTATTTTACAGCACTCACTCTAGTCGATACCCACATTGGCAAAAAAAATTGTCAAGATCCGATACATTTTCATTACTACAAAAAACTCTTCAAAGTGCCTAATTCTCAGTTTCCTGATGTGTCCCCCGCTTGTTTTTCAAACAAAAAATGATAACTGTTCTTTTATTTTTGGGTCCACACTAAAACCAAAAATAAATTAAGGACATTAAGTAATAAATCTTTATTATGACGTAAACAAATCTTTAATAACTATTTATTATACATATTACCAAAAGAAATCATTAAACTTTGTCCCCCGTGTTTCTTATCAGTCCCCTTGCAGATTGAAACAGTCAAAATTGTCTATAACTAATGTACCAATTGAAGTTTCAGATATGGTATAGTAAAGTTTCAAGTCTCGTTAACACATAATAGTGAAAGTTCATGTCGTCCGTTATGTAGGACAGCTGTACTTACTTACTTTTACTTAGGTCCTCGGACCTATTACGTCCGTGATGTTTCCCTTACGGGACATAGGGCCTCCACTACACCTACGCGCCATCGTGTACGATTTCTTGAAATATATTTCAGCTCTCTCCAACTTTTCCCCAGTCGTGCCGATTCCTGTTCGACCGTTCTTCGCCATGTACTTCTAGGCCGGCCCACTTGTCTTCCCTCCTGTGTGAGCGGGTTCCACTGCATTGCTTGAGATGCAATGCACCGATCGCCTTTTCGAAGCGTATGGCCAATCCACTGCCACTTTCTTCTTCGTATAATGGAGTCTATGGGCTCCTGACCCGTTCTCGTATGAAGTTCGGCATTGGAGATACGGTTGGGCCAGAAAATCCTCAAGATGTTTCGTAGACATCTATTAACGAAGGTTTGCAGCTTTCTAGTGACAATTTCAGTGACTTTCCAAGTGCTGCAGCCGTAAAGCAGAACGGATTCAACATTGGAGCGGAACAGTCGTAGCTTGGTCTTTAAGCTAAAAGAGTTGTTTCTCCATATTTTGGACAGCATTCCGAACGCAGCCTTTGCTTTTCTGATTCGGCTGTTTACGTCCAGTTCAGTTCCGCCACCCGTAGAGATAATACTCCCAAGATATTGGAAATCCTCTACCATCTCTACCGGTTGTCCAGAAATATTTACTTGGATTGATGAGGAAGTTCCAAGGCTGATCCTTTTAGTTTTTGCCGAGTTGATCTTAAGCCCTACGATTTCTGCTTCTCTCTCCACCCTTGTTGTCATTTGATGGAGATCCATGATCCTATGAGAGAGTAAGCATACGTCGTCCGCGTAGTCCAGATGTTTGAGGTGAGATTGCAGAGTCCACTGAATTCCCCCATTTCCATTTGACAAAGCTGCGTGCAGTACGTCACTTATCACCAACAGGAACAGTATTGGTGACAGTATACAGCCTTGCCTAACTCCACTTTGGATTTCAAACTCCTCTGACAGCCTACCTTTGTGCAAAACGTGACACCTGGATCCATCATATGTAGCCTTGATAATAGCAATCAATTTATCTGGGATACCCCTCCTGTGCAAAGCAAGCCAAATAAATTCTCTATTGACACTGTCGAACGCCTTTTCAAAATCGATGAACAGCAGGTGAAGTGGTGATCGATATTCAACGCACTGTTCGATGATGATCCTCAAGGTGTTGATGTGATCAACACAGGAAGATCCAGTGCGGAAACCTGCTTGTTCGGCGTCGAGTGTGTCTTCGAGGTGGTCTTTAATTCGGTCCAATATTATCCTTGCTATTATCTTGGCTACTGCAGGCAGAACGCATATTCCTCTCCAGTTTTCGCACTGTGTGAGATCTCCTTTCTTTGGGAGCTTGACAATCATTCCTTTTTTCCACTCTTCAGGAAAGCTCTCTGCTTCCCAAGCTCTCTTAATAAGTGGGTGCAGTAGCTCGCTCGATGTCGTTGGGGCTGCTCCTAAGAGCTCTGCAGGAATACCGTCAAGTCCAACCGCTTTGTTGTTCTTCAGTGCTTTGATGGCGGTGATAATTTCTTCTTTACTGGGGGGTACGGTGCGTATTCGGGAAATTGTTACTTCGGGTAGCTCAGTGGGAATAGGGTTCACTTCACTTGCCAAAACGCGGTTTAAAACCGCAGAAAAGTGTTCCCTCCACCTTATGAGCTGGTCCTCATCCGAAATTAGCAGGGATCCGTTTGTGTCTTTAACCAGGTGTTGTTTAGAGCTCTGGACACCAGTGAGCTCTTTGGTAATTCTGTAGACGGTCCTACTGTCACACCTACTAGCGGCTTCTTCTGCTTCTGTAGCCAGTGCGTTGATGTAGTTACGCTTATCACGTCGCACACTACGGTGAACTTCCCTCATCTTCATGCGGTACGTAGACTCAAGCTCGTTTCTCCCTGCTGCTGGGGTAGCTGCGATGCGAGCTTTAAGGTGTTTCCTTTCTTCGATCCTTGCCCAAGTTTCGTCGGAAAGCCAAGCACTATTTCTTCCTTGCGCCCGGCCGACTATACTTTCAGCACCGGATATGAACACATTTTTCACAGCACACCAATGATTTTCGATGGATGTGGTTTCCGTGCTGCTGATTGCGTTCAATCCTTGTGAAAGGTGGTCCCCTAGTTGTTGGCGCACTGCAGGATCCTTTAGTCTATCTGTATTCAACTTGGGCATTCGAGTGTTTCCTTGGGATCTCCGAACTGCAGCTGTACGCAATCTTACGGTAGCAACCATCAGATGGTGGTCCCGGGCCATTCCCATGTCAGCACCTCTTCTGTTACGGACGTCCTGGAGACTGCTTCTAAAACGCCGGCTGATCGCGAAGTGGTCAATTTGGTTGGAAGTTGCTTGTCTGTCAGTCGACACCCAACTGACTTTGTGGCACGTCTTATGCTCGAACATGGTCCCTCCAATAACAAGGCCGTTGGCGTTGCAGAAATCGACAAATCGTTCGCCATTGTCGTTTCGGTTACCAACACCATGTTTTCCCATGACATGCCTTAGCCCAGTGTTGTCATTGCCAACCTTGGCATTTAAGTCTCCCATCACCATAACTATATCACCTCGTGGAACGCTATCATAAGCAGCACTCAGCCGGTTATAAAAGGCCTCCTTCTCCTCGTCAGAAGAGAGCAAAGTTGGGGCGTAACACTGTATGATGGTGACGCGACGTACTCTAGTCCGGAACCTGGCTTTCAGGATCCTGTCACCTAAAGGCTCCCAGGAAATTAGGCTTTTGAGAGCTGTTTTGGAAAGCAGCAATCCAACGCCAGATTCCCGAGCGCTTCCAGGTGTTTTTCCGGAATAGAATAGTACAGTGTTACGGGTTGGTGACTTGAACTTCCCCGAACCCAGCCATCTAACTTCACTTATCCCTAAGATGTCCATCCTATACCGCATGAATTCCTTCTCTAGTTGCAGGAATCTGGCATTCTGAGGACCTTCTTTTCCATTGTCAAGAAGCGTCTTCACATTCCAGAAACCAATCTTTGTCCGGGTACAATAGCCAAAAGTCGTCAACGAGTTATCATTAATTATCCGAGGCGTAGTGTTGGTTTCGGTAGCGGGTTGATTTCAGTTACGGAGAATGCTAACCTCCGTAACCTATCCTAGAAAGCTAGGCCTTTTCGCACTTGTAATTTTAGCCTATTTATGTATATTGGGATACATAAATAGTTGCCCGGGGACCACCACGAGGAGGTAAAACAAGCACTTCATCGTGACTGATTGTTGCGCTACTGGCCCAGACCAAGTTCTGAGCAATCAATAGTTTCCCGATCAGGCACGATGCAGGTCGCCCAACTCACAGCTGTGATTAAGACATTTGTGATAGAAAACGTGGAATGTTTACTCAGTTTTCAGTCCCCTGGGAAGGATTTACGGACAAGTTTTGTATGAAAGCAGGCACATTTTTTGGCGGTGATTTTTTGATAGGTGAAAGATCTATAACGGAAACAATTGCATCTCTCGAACACCGCCGTAATGTTTCATGTCTTTCTCTATTTTACCGCTATTTTTATAATCATTGTTCTAGTGAAATAGCCAGTTGCATTCCTCCCCTTAAACAATTCAACCGTAATACTCGCCTATCAGTTTACCCTCGAGCCCAACTTCGGACGTTCTGTTAAGTACAGTGATTCTTTCATCAGTCGATCCACACGAATGTGGAATGCTTTACCCTGCCCGATTTTCCCCTCCCATTTCGATATGCAAACATTCAAAACCAATAATGTGCATCGGTATCACCTTCTTAATCCTCTCCTATTTACCTAATCGCTCGTGCTGTGTTAAAACATTTTAAGGGTAATCATAACCAATTTTGTGCGCGCGGAATATATAAAAAAAAACATTTTTTGGCTTTATTGTATAGGCCTAGTGAGACCACAGCATACAAATCTTGTTGTGTACCGTCACAGTGCGTGTTTATGTTTAGTTGTTTAAAGAGTGTTGTGGGTAAGACAGCAACAAGTCTCGGATATGGATGATTTTAAAGTTGACGACCCCAGCAAACGAAACAAGGACAATGAATTTCGGATCTGCACGTCCTGTCCTTATACAGAGCACGTGCAGCCGGACGTGCAGAGGACTCAACCAAAGAAGCATTCTACAATCTCCTGGAGACAACGTATGATATGTGCCCGAAGTACGACGTGAAGATCATTCTTGGTGACTTCAACGCAAGATTCGGAAAGGAGGGCATCTTTGGTTCGATAGTCGGAGGACACAACCTACACGACGAAACTTCCGGCAACGGACATAGGCTGGCAGACTTTGCGGCGGGGCGAAATGTCATCATCTCAAGCACCTACTTCCCACACCTCAATATACACAAGGGGACTTGGCGGTCGCGTGATCAACCAACCGTCAACCAAATCGACAACGTTGCGATAGACGCGAGACATGCTTCCAGTATCTTGGACGTCAAAACGTTCCGAGGGGCCAAAATTGACTCGGATCACTACCTGGTGGTAGCTAGACTACGTATGCGGATATCCATGACGCGACAACGCAGAGCAGATGCTGTGAAAAGATTCGATGTCGAGAAGCTTAAATCGCAAGAGACCACCAGAACTTTTGCAGACCACGTAACTCTTAATCTCTCAGGAGGTCCGCCACCAGCATCAAGTGCAGAGGACCAGTGGGAACACTGTCAACAAGCCATCAGAAGTGCCGCCTCTGATGTGCTGGGTTTCACTAGGCGAATACAACGAAACCCCTGTTTCGATGAAGAGTGCCGGCTAGCGCATGCAGCTAAGGACGAGGCCTACCAGGCAATGCTGCAGTCTCGAACAAGAGCTGCTGAGAGAGTGGCCCAGGAGCTTTACGGGCTGAAACGAAAAGAGGAACGCCGACTTCTCAGGAGGAAAAAGAGAGAGCACGAGAAGCGGGCGGTAGAGTCTATTGAGGGTTGTAGCGGTAGGGGAGATGTTCGAAAATTTTATCAGAGGGTGAAGCGATCCACCCAAGGATTCAAGGCTAGAACGGAAGCCTGCCGAGATGAGAGTGGTAATATGGTAGTAGACAGTGCTGAAGATCTGGAAAGAACACTTCTCTAGACTGCTTAATGGCGAAGACAGCCAAGATGCCGCTAATAGGCAGAACGCTCCATTCAACTTCGACGATGATGGCCAAGAGTTCCGTCCACCCGACCTAACCGAAGTGCGGCTGGCGATATCCAAACTTAAGTCGTACAAGGCTGCTGGTGCGGATGGCTTTCAAGCCGAACTATTTAAATCAGCGGGAGATGAATTGGCTAGGAGCATACACCAGCTCATCTGCAAAATTTGGTCGGATGAAAGTATACCCGATGAATGGAACCTCGGTAAAGTGTGCCCCATCAATAAAAAGGGAGATGTTCTGAAATGTACCAATTACAGAGGAATCAGTCTCCTAAACGTCGCTTATAAAATCTTGTCGGCCATCCTGTGTGACCGCTTAAAACCTTTTGTCAACGTTCTGATCGGCCCCTATCAGTGCGGTTTTAGGCCAGGCAAGTCAACCGTCGATCAAATGTTCACACTCCGACATATTTTAGAAAAATTCCGGGAATTCCAGATTGATACACACCACCTTTTTATCGATTTTAAAGTCGCGTATGATAGCGTGAAAAGGGACGAATTATACAGAGCCATGTCGAGTCTCGGCATCCCTGCCAAACTCGTCCGCCTGTGCAGGATGACGATGGAGAAATCTCACTGCTCCGTCAAAATTGGTAAGAACACCACCGATTCCTTTGCTGTTGAGAAAGGATTGAGGCAAGGCGACGCGTTATCATGCAACCTATTCAACATCGTTATTGAAGCCATTGTACGCAACGCACATGTCAACACCAGCGGTACAATCTATCAAAAGTCCGTTCAATTGTTTGCATAGGCGGATGACATAGACATTGTCGGCAGAACGAAGCGAGCTGTGGCAGGGGTATTTGCGAGCATTGAATCGGAGGCGACTAGAATGGGATTGGCGGTTAATGAGGACAAGACGAAGTACATGCTGTCATCGAGAGAGGAAACTCAACATCGTCGACCCGGGCAAAATATCACGATGGACAGATATAACTTCGAAGTTGTCAAGGACTTTGTCTACCTGGGCTCCACTATTACATCGCAGAATGACATCAGTGCAGAGATCAAGCGAAGAATTACTCTTGCCAACCGCTGTTTCTTCGGTCTAAGAAGGCATTTAAGTAGTAAGGCCCTCTCTCAGAGAACCAAGGAGACTTTATACAAGACCCTAATCATCCCGGTCCTGCCTTATGGGTCAGAAGCATGGACACTGAAAGATTCGGATAAAAATCTGCTAGGGTGCTTTGAGAGGAAGATTCTTCGTGTGATTTTCGGTCCGGTGTGTATCGAAGGAGTATGGAGGAGAAGATTCCACGACGAGCTATACGGGATATACAGTGACGTTGACCTGGTCAAAAAGCTGAAAATACAGCGGCTGAGATGGCTGGGACACGTGGAGCGTATGGACAGCAACGCACCTGCCCGACGAGTCTTCGAATCCAACCCCGATGGGGTACGCAGCAGAGGAAGAACCCGTAACAGGTGCGGCAACCAAGTGAATGACTACATCAAAGCACTCGGTGTGCGCAACTGGAAGCGGCTAACTAGGGACAGAGCTGGCTGGAGGGGCTTGTTAGTTGAGGCCGAAGCTCATCCTGGGCTGTGAGCGCCATCAAAAGTAAAGTAAGTGTGGGTAGGAAAGGAACAGACGATACCACAAACCACTGTAGAACTTACAAAAGTTTTGAACCTACTTATTATTATGTATATACCTATATAATAATAAATTTAAAATAACTTTTTCACAAGAACATTAATTACTTTTTTTTAAATTAATTGAAATTGAACCCGTGAAAACCGAAAGCTTTTTTTAGTTTGTCAACTAAATTTTATACATATTTAATGGGGCGTATTCATGGTCGCAGTTAGACCCAGGTTTAACTAAACTACAGGCTCAATAAATACAGTTCGATTTTAATTACAAATTGTTGGTTTTATATTTTAATGAGATAATTAACTTGGTATACTACACAAACATCTTAAAATATTTTGAAATGATAAACTTACAAAAATAGAATCAACGTCCGAAAATTCAACTAAAGCTTTGTTTTACTTACCCCCAGGTCCAAAATGACTATGAATACGCCCCAATATGTTCGACGGGCGACTTTTTGGTCCTGCAACCAACTAGTCTCCAATATTAAGATTTAAACATTCTTCATTAAGACATAAAAGATTAATTGAAAAAAAAAAAAAACAATCTATAATTGCATAAAAACTTCGAAAAAAAAAAATGAAAATCAATTTGAGTTAATGTTTTTGTACCTCCCTAATTGACTTAATTATTCAAAACTTTATACGGAAAATTGATGTGGTATAAAAGTTGAAATTTAAGATTCTTGGTAGCATATTCTCTACATATAATAGAGGATTAAATAGTTGTAGATATAATAGAAAATTTAAAATTTAGTACTTTTTGAATTATGATTAAAAAAGATGAGCATTTTGTGACACCGCATCGGTAAGGTACAATCGTTCCTAACTTTATTTTTTCTTGGATTTCAATGAAATAATCTATTTCGTAGCTCGTACCACTGGAAAAATAGAAGTACTATACAGTAGAGGCCGCTTAGGCTTAGCGCCCACATGCAACTTTTAGTCTAATCGTGCACATGCAACTTTCAGTCACGAAACAGTTTGGTTGCTGAAATGAATCCCATGCTCTTATATGAGAGTCCTCGCACATGCAGAAACTATTCAGTCACCGATTGAAGCAACTAAACAGTTTGTGTTTTGACACAAACTAAACGATCACCCCAAATTAGTTGCATGTGGGCGCTTAGGCTAATAGTCACAAGAAGATGAAAGCGAACAAATGTGGCTGGGCTTGAACCCAATTCTGAAGATGGTTTGTCCCAAACAAAAAATTAAAGCAGGGATGACTTAAATTTGTATGCAAACTTAATCGGATAATGTTGTACATATTCAATCTAAAAATGTGATTGAGTTAATAGTCGAATTGATATTTGGCATATAAAATTGAAAAGTTGATACAAAATTTTACAAATTTGTTAAATAAAAACAACGCACTTATTGTCTTGACTTAAACCTCCACCAGTAGCGGATCTAGGAATTTGCTGTGGGAGGGGCTTGGAGTTTTAAGATCCAGTTTGAGACCTGAAGGAATAAAATTTGACTGTCCTAAAATTAATTTTAAAATTTATAACATTTATAAAATTTATTATTTAATTTGTGAAAAATATATATGTATGTAGATTATGTACTATGTACTGTACATATATTGTTATATAACAGAAAACGAATTTTGATATTCCCACTTTTGCTTTAATAATAGCCGTTTGTTTGTGCCTTTATATCAGCTCCTGTCACACTTTAAAATGTTTTCAATATAAAGTACAATAACAATTATTCATAATTGCTGTAGTATTTAACATGGGGATTATTTTTAAGCGGAGATAGAAGCAAATATAAAGGCGCACTTAACGATGGTATAGTATAGCTAGTTATTGTCATAACTAGCTAGTTATTCTCATAACTAGCTAGTTATTGTCATAGCTTGTTATAATCATAACTTATTCTATAAGATACTTCAATTTTTATAGTCTTGAACCACACGAAAAAAATCGTTTTTATTGCTAAACAATTGATTGGGTTCCTTGATTTTCTGAGTATGAGATAAATTTTAAAAGCTAAGCCCCAAAATTCTCTAAGCCAAGGCCGTAAGAAACAATTTCTGTTGTATTAAACATTTACACTAAGCTTGACACCCGGTTGTTCTCCAATTGTTTTAGCATCCACTGCGTTTCTTTCGTTAAATTAGCTAAGTTTTTCGTGTAAGCTGTTGTTGAATTTGATATTGTTACGGTAAGATTTCCCGCAACAAAAACCATTCTTTATCAGTTTTTAAAACCTTCGTCTGACTATGTTGTTTGGTCATAGTCAAACTCTCGATATCTGTTTTCCTCTCCATCCCAACCATTCCCATTTTTCGACCCACACTTTTGCGTCCGTTGTCCTCATGGAGTATTTGAGAGTGGCTCAGAGAGGATGACAATTTAGGTACTCTTTCTGATGGATTATTTCGTGTTGAGCCAGCGGATGGGCTGGAGACTCGCACGCCATCTTTACTGAGAGCAACGAACCCCAATCTACTTCAAATGGATATTAGAAACAACACAACAACATAAATATTTAATTTAACTTTTAACATTTTTAAACAAGGCTATAAGCCCATCCTAATTCACATAAAATAAAATTAACGTAAATAACTTTGTCCGACATATAAGAATGGAACGCTAAACGCTTATCCCCAATTCCCCCAAATCTGCACAAAGGTCCTCCTTTTATAGTAGATTGCGCGTTAGGTAGTTTAATTTCAGTATTTGCCTTCCTGCTTCGATTCCTCAAAAATGTTATAAAGTAGTTCAGAAATTGTATGTTCCTTTTTCAAAACATTTTCAAAAAGTTAGAAATAATAACGTAGAGTACCTGAGAAAATGCTCAAAATAGTATTTTCAACTTTTTATAGTTTCTTTAGTTTTCTCAAAAGCATTATGGTGAATATGTCTAGATACGGCCTTGGATTCGTCAAGTTTTGGGACAACGCCAACAACTTGGGGAATTCAGTGAATGTGGGGCTTTAGCCCCTATAGCCACCCCCCTGGATCCGCTACTGACCTCCACCGATAAGGTATAATGTTAAAAAAAATTGTTGGTAAATTTAACAAGAGCAAAACGAATTAATACAAAATAAATTCGTGACTTAAAAAATTCTAAACGGATCCCCCACATTAAGGTTTTAAAAATACTGCCCTTGAAATCTATAAAAAAAAAATATTTTGCAAATTCTTGAAAACTTTGAAAAATTAAAAACAATTTGAGTTAATGTTTTTTTCACCTACCTAATTTACTTAATATTTCAGAAATTATTAATTTAAGTTTGTTGGTTGGCATATTTTTAACATAAACTAGAGATTACAAAGTTGGAAATCTAATACAAAATTTAAATTAAATGCTTTTTGAATTATGGTTGTTAAAGACAAGCTGTTGTGACACTCAATTGGACAGATAAAACCGTTCCTTACTTTTTATTTTACTGAAGGATTTCAATCGTCCATTTCTCTTGTCCGCAATTAAGCGTTTATGTTTATCAAACATAGCTGGTGCACTTATTGAAAGCTCCAAACGTTCTGAAACAAACAACAAAAACTATTCTTATGGGAAGACTTAACTGGCTGAACACCAATAGCAGTAGGTTCACTTTGTAGTTGAAAATAGCTAGTTCAATTTACGAAGTCGAAAGGATGAACACAGTATTTAGTCGAGCCCGTTCATAGCCATTTATGAAGATGAAATACAAAATGTGCTTTTATTCGACACAGAAAAAAAGAATAAATGACGATAACAAAAAAAACTTCTAGTGTTACTTTGCAGATGTTAATTATCAAAAAAAATTCGGTGCAGTATAAAATTGAGAAAACTTCAACTTTTTGCTAGTCGGAAAAAGTCATTAGTCAGTAGTCAGTAAAAGTAGAATAACGGATTCAGGCAAGATGATATTTGCAAAAAAATTAGTAATGATAGGAAGATGTACCTTATTCGCTTGGATCTTCAACCATCCAATCACATTGGGAAATGGTTGAGCCTAATGGTGTAGGTAGCTGTGGATGTAGCTTGTACGTACATCACTGTCAAAATAGAAAGATACGAAAATTGTGAAGAGCTCTCCAATATAACGATTTAGTTCTTGCAAGAAATGTATGGTATGACACAAAGTTGAGCACTCTTGGTTGAAGTTACAGTCTTGTTTTCAGCCATCAGTTACCTACAACTATTTTTGTAGCTTTCACATATGAAAAGCTTACCAAATTAAAATAATTATAATGTACCTTATTGCATCACGATAGGTTGTCAACATTACATCCTAACAAGAATTTCAAAATTCAAAAAGATATGGAATTATTTACTTTTATTGTGTATTTATGTTAAAATAATGAGTTCTTTTATGCAGTTAACATTATCGTTTTCTTATATAAAATATCATGCTTCAACTTAATTTTAATTAAACAATTAGTCATGTTTTTGTTTTGTGTAGCAAATGCAAGTCATTTTCAATGCCCCCATTCTTACTCTATGAGTGAAATCTGTAAATTTTGTTTAATAAAATGTCTTTGATTGAGGCTATTTTTTTAAATTCATTAAAAAAATATGTCAACAAAACGAAGAAAAATCAAACAACATTTGTTTATATAATCAAAACGGAAATTCAGATTTTATTATTGTTATTCAAATTAAAAATTCAACAACAATTCTTTATAGAATCGAAACGAAAATTCAGTGTTTATAAATCATAAAAGCTGTTTATGATGAGAAATGTGGATTTTATTTTTTGGATGCACCTCGAGGTATTGCTGCTACCTTATTGGAAGGTGGTCGAACTGCACATTCTGCACTCTAGGCGGATTCTGGAAAGCGCGGCGGATCGCTTTCATTGGCGGATTTTTATTTTCTCATTCTCAAAAGCTCTTTTGCTTTCCGATTTTTGGTTTGAAATCGATCATACAAATTTCGATCACATCGAAACCTATCATTTTAAAACAAAAACTGGAAAGCGGAAGCCGTTTTAAGACTAAGAAAATACAAATCCGCCAATACAAGCGATCCGCCACGCTTTTCAGAATCGGCCTACTGAAGTTACCATATTGAACATTCATATGCATGAAAGCACGACGGCTCATAAGAAGTCATTAGTGAATTAGTATCATATAAGTCAATCGATTCTATTATAGACGAAGATGACGTAGTGAACTATCCTACAGAATTTCTTAATTCACTAGATTTACCAGGATTGCCACCCCATAATTTACGATTAAAAGTCAGTGTTGCAATCATCATGCTTCGGAATATAAATACAAAAAAAATTGCAACGGAACTAGACTTGCTAAGCGCTTAATGAATAATCTAATTGAAGCCACAATTTTAAAAGGAAAGTATAAGGGAGAAGACGTTTTTATTCTCCGAATTCCGCTAATTCCATCTGATTTACCATTCAATTTCAAACGGCTTCAATTTCGCCTTGGTTTTACAATTCCAGTCTTTAGAAGTGTGTGGCATAGACTTAGAATACCCAGTATTTTCCCATTGGCAGTTATATGTTGCATGCTCCAGAGTAGGCAAACCATCAGCGTTATTTATATATTCCACAAATAGAAAGACAAAAAATGTTGTATACCAAAGAGCGTAACAATAGATACAAATTTTGAAGAGAACTTTGAGCTTTTATTAACGACGAGCGAAGCGGTCGCGGGCACCCAAGTACATTATATAAGTCACAATATTTATAAAAAAACAACGATTTATAAGATATTTTGTGTTTTATATTAGTCTCCGTAAAAAAAAAACTTAAATCCCAACCATTCCCATTTTTCGACCCACACTTTTGCGTCCGTTGTCCTCATGGAGTTTTTGAGAGTGGCTCAGAGAGGATGACAATTTAGGTACTCCATTCTTTCTGATGGATTATTTCGTGTTGAGCCAGCGGATGGGCTGGAGACTCGCACGCCATCTTTACTGAGAGCAACGAACCCCAATCTACTTCAAATGGATATTAGAAACAACACAACAACATAAATATTTAATTTAACTTTTAACATTTTTAAACAAGGCTATAAGCCCATCCTAATTCACATAAAATAAAATTAACGTAAATAACTTTGTCCGACATATAAGAATGGAACGCTAAACGCTTATCCCCAATTCCCCCAAATCTGCACAAAGGTCCCCCGAATAGTAGATTGCGCGTTAGGTAGTTTAATTTCAGTATTTGCCTTCCTGCTTCGATTCCTCAAAAATGTTATAAAGTAGTTCAGAAATTGTATGTTCCTTTTTCAAAACATTTTCAAAAAGTTAGAAATAATAACGTAGAGTACCTGAGAAAATGCTCAAAATAGTATTTTCAACTTTTTATAGTTTCTTTAGTTTTCTCAAAAGCATTATGGTGAATATGTCTAGATACGGCCTTGGATTCGTCAAGTTTTGGGACAACGCCAACAACTTGGGGAATTCAGTGAATGTGGGGCTTTAGCCCCTATAGCCACCCCCCTGGATCCGCTACTGACCTCCACCGATAAGGTATAATGTTAAAAAAAATTGTTGGTAAATTTAACAAGAGCAAAACGAATTAATACAAAATAAATTCGTGACTTAAAAAATTCTAAACGGATCCCCCACATTAAGGTTTTAAAAATACTGCCCTTGAAATCTATAAAAAAAAAATATTTTGCAAATTCTTGAAAACTTTGAAAAATTAAAAACAATTTGAGTTAATGTTTTTTTCACCTACCTAATTTACTTAATATTTCAGAAATTATTAATTTAAGTTTGTTGGTTGGCATATTTTTAACATAAACTAGAGATTACAAAGTTGGAAATCTAATACAAAATTTAAATTAAATGCTTTTTGAATTATGGTTGTTAAAGACAAGCTGTTGTGACACTCAATTGGACAGATAAAACCGTTCCTTACTTTTTATTTTACTGAAGGATTTCAATCGTCCATTTCTCTTGTCCGCATTTAAGCGTTTATGTTTATCAAACATAGCTGGTGCACTTATTGAAAGCTCCAAACGTTCTGAAACAAACAACAAAAACTATTCTTATGGGAAGACTTAACTGGCTGAACACCAATAGCAGTAGGTTCACTTTGTAGTTGAAAATAGCTAGTTCAATTTACGAAGTCGAAAGGATGAACACAGTATTTAGTCGAGCCCGTTCATAGCCATTTATGAAGATGAAATACAAAATGTGCTTTTATTCGACACAGAAAAAAAGAATAAATGACGATAACAAAAAAAACTTCTAGTGTTACTTTGCAGATGTTAATTATCAAAAAAAATTCGGTGCAGTATAAAATTGAGAAAACTTCAACTTTTTGCTAGTCGGAAAAAGTCATTAGTCAGTAGTCAGTAAAAGTAGAATAACGGATTCAGGCAAGATGATATTTGCAAAAAAATTAGTAATGATAGGAAGATGTACCTAATTCGCTTGGATCTTCAACCATCCAATCACATTGGGAAATGGTTGAGCCTAATGGTGTAGGTAGCTGTGGATGTAGCTTGTACGTACATCACTGTCAAAATAGAAAGATACGAAAATTGTGAAGAGCTCTCCAATATAACGATTTAGTTCTTGCAAGAAATGTATGGTATGACACAAAGTTGAGCACTCTTGGTTGAAGTTACAGTCTTGTTTTCAGCCATCAGTTACCTACAACTATTTTTGTAGCTTTCACATATGAAAAGCTTACCAAATTAAAATAATTATAATGTACCTTATTGCATCACGATAGGTTGTCAACATTACATCCTAACAAGAATTTCAAAATTCAAAAAGATATGGAATTATTTACTTTTATTGTGTATTTATGTTAAAATAATGAGTTCTTTTATGCAGTTAACATTATCGTTTTCTTATATAAAATATCATGCTTCAACTTAATTTTAATTAAACAATTAGTCATGTTTTTGTTTTGTGTAGCAAATGCAAGTCATTTTCAATGCCCCCATTCTTACTCTATGAGTGAAATCTGTAAATTTTGTTTAATAAAATGTCTTTGATTGAGGCTATTTTTTTAAATTCATTAAAAAAATATGTCAACAAAACGAAGAAAAATCAAACAACATTTGTTTATATAATCAAAACGGAAATTCAGATTTTATTATTGTTATTCAAATTAAAAATTCAACAACAATTCTTTATAGAATCGAAACGAAAATTCAGTGTTTATAAATCATAAAAGCTGTTTATGATGAGAAATGTGGATTTTATTTTTTGGATGCACCTCGAGGTATTGCTGCTACCTTATTGGAAGGTGGTCGAACTGCACATTCTGCACTCTAGGCGGATTCTGGAAAGCGCGGCGGATCGCTTTCATTGGCGGATTTTTATTTTCTCATTCTCAAAAGCTCTTTTGCTTTCCGATTTTTGGTTTGAAATCGATCATACAAATTTCGATCACATCGAAACCTATCATTTTAAAACAAAAACTGGAAAGCGGAAGCCGTTTTAAGACTAAGAAAATACAAATCCGCCAATACAAGCGATCCGCCACGCTTTTCAGAATCGGCCTACTGAAGTTACCATATTGAACATTCATATGCATGAAAGCACGACGGCTCATAAGAAGTCATTAGTGAATTAGTATCATATAAGTCAATCGATTCTATTATAGACGAAGATGACGTAGTGAACTATCCTACAGAATTTCTTAATTCACTAGATTTACCAGGATTGCCACCCCATAATTTACGATTAAAAGTCAGTGTTGCAATCATCATGCTTCGGAATATAAATACAAAAAAAATTGCAACGGAACTAGACTTGCTAAGCGCTTAATGAATAATCTAATTGAAGCCACAATTTTAAAAGGAAAGTATAAGGGAGAAGACGTTTTTATTCTCCGAATTCCGCTAATTCCATCTGATTTACCATTCAATTTCAAACGGCTTCAATTTCGCCTTGGTTTTACAATTCCAGTCTTTAGAAGTGTGTGGCATAGACTTAGAATACCCAGTATTTTCCCATTGGCAGTTATATGTTGCATGCTCCAGAGTAGGCAAACCATCAGCGTTATTTATATATTCCACAAATAGAAAGACAAAAAATGTTGTATACCAAAGAGCGTAACAATAGATACAAATTTTGAAGAGAACTTTGAGCTTTTATTAACGACGAGAGTACTTGGGTCGCGGGCACCCAAGTACATTATATAAGTCACAATATTTATAAAAAAACAACGATTTATAAGATATTTTGTGTTTTATATTAGTCTCCGTAAAAAAAAAACTTAAATCCCAACCATTCCCATTTTTCGACCCACACTTTTGCGTCCGTTGTCCTCATGGAGTTTTTGAGAGTGGCTCAGAGAGGATGACAATTTAGGTACTCCATTCTTTCTGATGGATTATTTCGTGTTGAGCCAGCGGATGGGCTGGAGACTCGCACGCCATCTTTACTGAGAGCAACGAACCCCAATCTACTTCAAATGGATATTAGAAACAACACAACAACATAAATATTTAATTTAACTTTTAACATTTTTAAACAAGGCTATAAGCCCATCCTAATTCACATAAAATAAAATCAACGTAAATAACTTTGTCCGACATATAAGAATGGAACGCTAAACGCTTATCCCCAATTCCCCCAAATCTGCACAAAGGTCCCCCGAATAGTAGATTGCGCGTTAGGTAGTTTAATTTCAGTATTTGCCTTCCTGCTTCGATTCCTCATATTAGTCTCCGTGAAAAAAAAACTTAAGTCCTTTACCCATTTAATTTTTAAAAAATGCTCATAAAACTGGTAATTTCAATTTGTTGACTGGCCGTTTTGTAGTATGTGAAAGGACGTTCTAATGTTTAATTAGAGTTAGTTTTTACCACTATTTGCTTCAAAAAGTGTCGTGCCGAAAAAATCATCATTTTATTCCATAATTTGTAGAATCACCCGTGCATTTATAAGAAAAAATTATCGAAAAAAATCAAATTAATTAAAAACAACAATGTCTTTCATCTATTCGCTGAGACTATTCCAACCATGCGCTTCTTGAAAATCCAAGAACAGCTTTTTTTATTAATTTTTAAAATATGAAGATGATTGTTTGCATTTTGGTTTTACTTAAAATATGCGTTAATGAATTTTTGTTTTGTAAATCCGGTTTAATTCTATGAAAACAAAACAAATATCAAAACCCTTAATTTATAAAGTCATTTTAAATAACCGTTTGTAAGATTTTGAATGTTTCAATAAGGCATTCATTAAATAAAACGAATGACGTTTTGTGTACAGAAAATCATAAAATTTAACAAAATTGGATTTTAACATTTTCAAAAATATATTGTTTGGAATTTAATTTTTCGAAAATTCGATATACATATCACTTGACTTTTTCATATTGATTAAAGCTAAACAATTCGTGTCAGTTGGATTTAACCCAGTTCTCATACTGGCTGGATAGAAAAAGCCTTATCTCAGTCCCAAATCTCATTTTTGTAGGTTTATTCATACAAAAGGGACACAAAAATAAAATATGAGTCTTAGATAAAACTTTGCATACCAGCTATTGTCTAAATCTAAAGTACCATATTCAACTTGAGGTGTGTCAACAGAATGGTACATTAAATATCCACTGAGAGATAGAATGTTCCTATTATTGTTATAATAATATGATTTTTCTTGCTCTTGCCGAGGTTTTAATCAAAACTGACATCACGATAATGACTTCTCCAGTCCAAAAAAGGGATTTTTGGCATGACGTGCGTCGGCCTCTTTGCCTGTGCGGCTCTGCGTCCTGGATGTTCATATGTATTCATCTGATTATCTATTCTATAGCTTACACGGTTGAACAGATTTGCAGGACAGGACAAATTCAAATTCTTGTTTAAGCTCATCTAGGGTACCTGCCATGCAACGATTTCTGTTTTTATCAAGTTTTCTCAAAAATGACTTACGATTGATCAAACTTTGTACGTGTGTGGAAATACAGTTTTGAGGGGTTTTTAGTCCACAAATCGTCGACTGAGAATTGTTTTGTTGTATACGCCAATTTTACGAATTTGGGAAATCGCATTTAAAGGTGTGCGTGCCTATACAAAAAAAAACTGACCGAAAAAAGTGTTTTTCTATTTTTAATATAATATTGTGTGAAATGTCTTCTTTTGAATATTGTATTCAAAACTGTCCTACCTATTTTCGTTTTCGAATTATAAAGGTTTTTACCCAAAATGAGTTTGTCGTATACGCCACAAAAATCAGCATTTGTTTCGACAATGAAATAAATGACCTTAAAAGTCTCCTTATGTTTATGCCTAAGGCAGACCAGGCATATTACGAAGCCAGGCCTTGGCCACGCACTGAGCGATAAGCGACGAGCGACAGAGTGACAAGTTCAAGCAAAACAATAATGATAATAATTTATTAATAAATTGTCGTTTCCAAGTAACTTTCTCAAACATTGTTTAGTTTTGAGAAAATTGAGTGCATTCTCTTGTCGCTCAGGATTAAAATTCAATAGATAAATAAAAAGAACAGAATTGAAAGAAGAGCTACATAGGTCCTTTTTGAATGACAGAGCGACGGAATTACGACCTATCTCAGCAATTATTGACTCAAAATTCGTTTATTACTAAGGGCCATTATATTGCTTGAACTTGTCACTCGTCGCTTGTCGCGCAGTGCGTGGCCAAGGCCTGGCTTCGTAATATGCCTGCTCTGCCTTAGGCATAAACATAAAGAGACTTTTAAGGTCATTTATTTCCTTTTTTTAATATAGGCTTGGACGGGCTTGCGAGTCGAATGCATAGGCTGAACAAATTTTCTGAAGTTCGCAGACTAGTTTTGCTTAATTTTTGAGTATTGAGGCACTTCGAAATTCCAATTCCCTACCGCTCGTTTTTTAAAGTAAAGTAAAGAGATCGATTTTATTAAATTTAAGAAATTTTATTTTAGTGAATGGCATGATTTCAAAATTCAACTGGCCTGCTCTAGCGGAAAATGCCTTAAAGTCTATTGGCTCATTTGAATTAATTTATAGTTAGATAAATTTTTAAAATGCATAGCTTTAAGATGTAAAGATGTCGCAAAAGTGAAATATGACTAAATACTTCCAGATTTCGAAGGTACCTATCAATGGAGCTATGGACGTAGTCAACTTCCTGAATCAACGAATGTCCACGCTCCAAAAATGTTTGTTCAATTCCATTTAAGGAAGTGTTATTGTTAAGTAGGAAAAGCAAAGCAATTAACATCACCTTATTTTTTATTTTTTTGTAGTAGCCCGTAGCGTAATGGTTAGTGCGTTCGACTGTCACGCTGGAGGTCTGGGATCGCTTCCCAGCCTCGTCCACCTAAAATCTAAAAAGTTTTTTTTTCAGGGCTACTGCCTCTAGCGAGGAATTGACAAATCCTCCAAGAGTATCACTTGTCACGAATAAGTGCTTCTCGTCTAGCCGTTCGGATTCGGCATAAAATTGTAGGTCCCTTCTATTCCTGTCGAAATGCGCACACAGGAATGGTTGCGAGTTGTTAGTCACTTGGCCCTGGTTCTTCATGAGCCGTTGTGCCACTCGATTTATTTTTATTTATTTTTTATTTTTTATTTTGAGGGACACAGGAGTCACTCCAAAGTGTCAGACCTTTGAATTTTAAAAATCGTGCTGGCAAACTGACTGATTTTAATTTTCTATCGGCCTTGTACTTACACTTTCTGCACCGCCGCCAGTTGAAATCTGTATATACGTACGACAAAACTATTTTCAGATTTTATTTTAAATTTTTGATCGTATGTCTTAAGCCTATAGACATACGACAAAACAATATTAAAGAAAAAATTGCGGCAAAATACATGGAATTTTTGTCGTATATGCCAAAAACTGGTGTGTACGACAAACCAAAATTAAGGGTATGCTTATTTTGTGGATATACGACAAAATTCATACTAATTATCTCAGCAACAGTAAATGATAAGTTAATTCTGATTGCAGAAATAGAAAGAGGACTTTCGAAAACATAGTACTGCATATCCACTGTAAAAGAGTCCATTTTGGCGTTTACAACAAAACGATTCTCAGGCGACGAAATATTGCATTTAAAATTTTTATAAATATTGTTTTTTACGAATAAATATAAAATAAGGGAGAAATCGATTTTCTTTTTTTTTGACTATTTTTTACAAAATTTTTAAAATTAATATTTCAACGTGTTTTTAATATTTTGTCGTTAAAGATATACATATTATCGAACCATTAACACACATTTAATTTAAATTTCCGATTTAAAATTCGTAAATTAATCGGGATGAGTTTGGTTTTAGGTTATATTATGTTATATTCTCGTAAAACACAGACACAGTCATAGTTAAAAATGAACACAAGACAAACAAATTATTTAGTAAAACAATTTTTTCTTAAGAAAACCCTTGTTTACCTCATAAAAAAGGAGAAAGTTTTTCGTTTTGATGATTTGTTTTGCTAGAATAAACTTGATCTTCATCTTGAAATGCATGATGCAATATTGTCATAGGTATTACAAATCAAATTTAGGAATGGCTTTAATATCTTTCTCATAAACCTTCATGCAACATCTCATATTTCCTTATTATGTAGGTATCCAAAGACCGTTCCGAGGCAAATGCATTGAAAAGCGAATTTTCTTTATGAAGAAAGTTTTTTCGTTTGGTAATGATTGAAGTTTCTGACTTTATTGGTACTGAAGTAAGAGGGGGTAAAAAGGTGAACGATTATGAACGATACATAATTCATTCATCAACCTTTTTTTAATAAAGGTTAATTCTCTTGTGAACATTCAATGTAAATCCATGTTTTACGAACAAATAATTGTTATTACAAGTACGATTATGCTCACTTATTTACAATAACCTCTTCTTTTCTCTTCTTTTTGACTATAACGATATCTATAACAGATTTCTAAATTTAGTTGACAACAAATATGGTGGTTTATTGAAATTGGAAGTGTTCTTCTCGAAATTCCAAAATTTTGCACTTCGTTGAATACCCTGACCACCGTAATTATATTAGGTACCTTATACATGTAAACTGGTAAGCTACATGCCTTAGATGGTATCTTACATTATTTAAATTTAAAAAAAATGTTCTTTGTTTTTCCCAATGAGATTATTTTTATTTAATTAATAGCATTAATTAAGAAAGTTCTTCCTTTTCTTATACTTTTTATTTGAATCTGAACTTGATGGTCAATGAACTCTTTTTTTTTTTCATCGAACTTCTTTCAATCTGTACAAAATGATACAAAATATGCCAAAGGCTAATAAGCTAAACGAGATCGATGAATCACAATAAAAACAAGTAAAAAACCGTTGGTTTAAAAGTTTAAAAATACTTTCTGCTAAATGTAATTTACAAAATTTATAATATTGTCAGGTGTTACCACAGATTTAAATAAAATAAAAATACCCGTTATTTCCACTAAAGAAACAAAAAATACGGAAACAAATGGTGAGTTGCAGAAAGTGTCCCCAAAAATACAAATTAACTCAACTCTTATTCTCAATGGAGGTCAACTCGGAGAGTGTTGAAAATTCAAAATTATTTTTTCTTCATCATTTTAACTACCCATCGCAAAAATGTCAAATGATTTTATTTATAACAATCACTTAAGTAAGTAAACATTAATTAATGCAATGAAGAAATGATACATTGGTCGGAATTACCTATAGTAAATAACCAAATCATTTCAAAGTTAATAAAAATGCTCGAGCGCTTAGAATAAGTTACCCAAAAAAAGTAATTTTTAATTTTATAAACTATAAAAAAATTTGTTTACCAATATTATTTGATCCACAAGCAGAAAATAAAAGATAAACATACAAAAACTTAAATGCACGTCTGTGTCGCATGTACTAACTCTTGCTGTCCAACAAAAACCTGGGAAATTCTTGCTACTTTCATGTGTTTCCATCGCTACCAGATCTATTTAAGAGAGGTCTGTTTGGTTATTTAAAATTTCTTATACAAATTTTAACATTTTGCTGTCAAAATCTGTTGTATAAGTTTTTGCGAAATGTTTTCTACACTTGAAACTAATTCATTAAATTTAATCGACTTATTTTCTCGAACTGCTAGGCAAATTAATTTTTGGTTGATCAGACAATACTGCCTCTCAAAAAGTTATGGTAATTAATAAGTGTATCATACGTTTTTTCTAACAAAAAGTATCAACAATTAATAACAAGTTGGTGAAATGATATTCTTAAGAAGCACTATAATAGCTACAGGTTTCTTTAGGATAAAGTTACGAGTTGGGAAGAAAATAAAGTTCATTTTTAAGTTTCCGTAAATTGGTTTAATTACATTTCTTTATTTCATGCAAAATAACTTAAATGTATAAACTCAAAGAAGCTCAAAGGTGAATTGAAAAGTAAATGTCTGATTGAAAATTAAAGTGACACAAGTTAAAATTTAAATTTGAAAAACCAATGCAAGTAGTTGACATTTACTTGCCAGTATAGAAATATTAAACGGCTTGCTAGAATGAATTTGATCTTTTCATTCAAAAAAAAAAAAAAAACAAACAAAATATAACGGTAAATTTTTTAACTTTCAAACTATTTTAAATTATGCAACAATAAATGGTTCTTAAGATTGTATGTTAACTTGTTTTATAAAGTAGCATTAAATTTGTCAAATTTGTATACAAATTGAAGAAAATGATTTTTTTTTTTCATTTTTTAAGTGTTTTTTGTAAAAATGGAATATTTAACGGAACTTAATTAAACTAAATGGAGTATTAATTTGTTCTCTATTATATTTTCCGACATAATGTGGTATTACAAAAGTTTGTATTACGCACTATTTGGAATTTTTTTAATTTAATCCATCTATCAATGGTATTATTGCAGGATGTTCCCTGGCAGATTTCACACATCACTGAACATTACATTCCTGAGCGCCTACCTTCGCATCTTTTTGTACATTGTGTCCGACAGTTGCATGATATTGATTTAAATAGATTTTTTGGAGTCGGTGGCAGATCTGTTGTAAGAGGAACTAATCCGCTTTTGACGGTTTTTCACCCCCAATCGGTTGGTTCCAAAGCATTTCCCAGCCAAGCTTGTACTTACTTGATGACATAAGCGATATGAGTGCTGATCTGCAGCAGCTTTAGTTGGAGGAAGACAAGCTAATTCAAATTTAGAATGTAACTGCAGATTAGCAATCACCCTGTTGTATCCACGGTACACGGTGCTTCATCAAGTAATGTCTCTCGTGGAATATTGTACAGTCCACGGTTCCTTAAAAGTTTGCATGTTATTGTTTTTTTTTTGTATTAGGCTACGGTAAAACCAAATTAAACCAACATCCATTACGACTTTTATTTTTACAAAAAAATGATTTTTTGTGTATTTTTAAAAAGTTTTACGGATGAATTTAATGTATAAGACTTATTCCTGCATCTATAAAATCCAAAGATATGGCCATTTTAATGAAACGCAGAATCCCCAAAAATTTAAAAAAAAATCACACTAAAATCCCGTTATTTTTTTTTTGCTCAACAGCTACAGTCGGGGTCGGGGATATTTCTGAAAAGTTGTAGGTATAATAGTATTAGGTACAATATACGTAAGTATCAAATCTATTACCAAAATTTAGAAACTTGTATGGCGCGATGTTGTTGTTTTCTGGGCTATAAGTGATTCATGCTCGATGCCTACAACTATCGTTCCCATTCGCATTCAATTCTCAATTTTAATTTGCATGGTGTCTTCTTCTGTATTTGGCGGACATTAAATATTATAAAAAAATTATAGCGAAAATCACTATCAAACGGTATATGTATGTATGTGTAAGCCAAGAGATTCCATTTAGAACGAATTTTATTATATCTTAAGATTGTAGATGTACACCCTTATTGATAAAGAAAAATTGTTTTTTTACCTCCCGTGAAATTTCCCAGAAAATTCTTATTCCATGGTGTAGTTTTCCTAAACACGGGAGCTAAAATAACTATTTTTTCTTTATGAATACGGTTGGTATAATTTAAGAGCCCTATTTTGCCGTTGTGTGGCTTACAGGTCACAATTTTTTATCAGTTTGTTTTTGTGGCGTTTCTTATAAGGCGGTAACAATTTCTTATTTTGTGAAAGCCCTCATAAAAAACCTCACAAGAACAACATGAGTTTGAAATCTGCCAAAGGAGTACCTAGATCATAATTTTTTAGTTTTTATGAGGCGAGTTCACCACGAGTTATGAGGTTATTGTCACTCGGGAGCATCACTGAGGTTGCCAGAAAAAGGCTGTTAATATATTAAAATAAGAAAATTCGTTGTCATATCAAAAACTTATAATTTTTTAAGAATATAAACAAAAAAGGAAAAAGTTCATACTGTTACAAAGACAGTTAAAAAAGAGTGCTTTGAGACATGCCAATTTAACCCTTTCGGTACGGATGTGGTACCAGGGGCGTATACAGCTTTAGTTCTTGGGGGGGGGGTCATGCAAAAAAAAAAAAATAACAAACTAATATTTGTTAAAAGTCAATTGCCTTATATTTTTTTTTTTTTTTCATATTTTACTGTGCGTAGCTATATAAAATAAAAGCGAAAAAATCATAATTAACTATACTAAAGGGTTTTCCAATAGGGACGGGTTGATTTTGGCAGCTCGTGGCGGCCATATTGTTTCTTTTACTTTCGGTAAAAATATCGTCTTTTAATCATTCACTGCAGACAAATCATCATGGTGAGTTACAGCGTCGAGCAACACGTGCAAATGATGTTTTAGAGCAGTTAGATGTTTATCCCAATTTTGGTCGAAAAATCATCTTTAGCGATGAGGCCCATCTTTGGATGAATGGGTACATGAGTAAGCAAAATTGCCGGACTTGGGACGACACTAATCCACGCGAGATTTACGAGGTGCCAATGCATCTAAATAAAGTTAATGTTTTGTGTGGATTTTGGGCTGGATGCCTGGCGGCGTCATCGGTCCGTATTTCTTCGAAAATGATGCTGGCCAGGCCATCACCGTCAACGGCGATCGCTAAAGGACGATGATCACCAACTTCTTGTGGCCTAAATTGTATGATAAGGACACTGAAGATATATGGTTTCAACAGGATGACGCAACGTGCCACACAGCCTAATACACAATCGATATTCTGCACGAGCGGTTTCATGGTGTGGTTATCTCGCGCCGAGGCAACGTGAATTAGCCACCAAGATCGTGTTATTTGACCCCTTTGGACTTTTTCTTGTGGGGCTTTTTTAAGTCGCAGTCTATGCGAATAAGTTGCAAACCACCTCGACCCTCAAAGACAACATAATCGATGTCATCGGTCAAATTCAGCCTGATTTATGCGCCAAAGTCATCGAAAACTACATTTTCACTACGCCAATTTAGGCAATTTCCTTGAAAATATATATTTCGAACTGCCAAAGCATATTCAAAATGAAATGAGCTACCTACCTATACAAAAAAAATTAACAAATTTAAGACGAAAACACTTTTTTGGTATTTGCAAAATTACCTCATTTTCGGTTCCAAAGAAAATTAAAATAAACAACTGAGTCGAAAGAACCTTCATTAGCTGGACCAGTGAACACGCTATTCGTTTTTATTCCTGACTGTTACATTTCTTATTTCGGAGGGCCTCAGCAACAGCATACAGCAATCTGCAGTTGCCTGACCAAAGACAATCAGTTAAGCTAGCTGTGAAAATACTGAGGAAACAAATTTTTGGATTCGCTTGATCGTTTGTTTTGAATTTTATTCAGAATTTATTTTAATCCTATCAAAGTTTTTATTTCAGCGAATTGAAGTTGCAGGAAAAATTAGTAAAATATCAAAGGTACTCTGCACTGTTTTCTGTTTCTTAATTTTAGTAAATAGATATAAATATTCACTACTGAAAATGAAAACAATAGCTCTGATTTTCAAAAATGACCACTTTTGTAAATTGCTCTTTTTACAATAGTGGAAAAACTAAAATACATTACTTACTTACTTTACTTTTGATGGCGCTCACAGCCCAGTATGGGCTTCGGCCTCAACTAACAAGCCCCTCCAGCCAGCTCTGTCCCTAGCTAGCCACTTCCAGTTGCGCACACCGAATGCTTTGATGTCGTCATTCACTTGATTGCGCCGACTGTTACGGGTTCTTTCTCTGCTGCGTACACCTTCGAGGTTGGATTCGAAGACTCTTCGGGCAGGTGCGTTGCTGTCCATACGCTCCACGTGCCCCAGCCATCTCAGCCGCTGTATTTTCAGCTTTTTGACCAGGTCAAAGTCGCTGTATAGCCCGTATAGCTCGTCGTTGAATCTTCTCCTCCATACTCCTTCGATACACACCGGACCGAAAATCACACGAAGAATCTTTCTCTCAAAGCACCCTAGCAGATTTTTATCCGAATCTTTCAGTGTCCATGCTTCTGACCCATAAAGCAGGACCGGGATGGTTAGGGTTTTGTATAAAGTCTCCTTGGTTCTCTACTTAAATGCCTTCTTAGACCGAAGAAACAGCGGTTGGCAAGAGTAATTCTTCGCTTGATCTCTGCACTGATGTCATTCTGCGATGTAATAGTGGAGCCCAGGTAGACAAAGTCCTTGACAACTTCGAAGTTATATCTGTCCATCGTGATATGTTGCCCGAGTCGACGATGTTGAGACTCCTCTCTCAATGACAGCATATACTTCGCCTTGTCCTCATTAACCGCCAATCCCATTCTAGCCGCTTCCGATTCAATGCTCGCAAATGCCCCTGCCACTGCTCGCTTCGTTCTGCCGACAATGTCTATGTCATTCGCATATGCAAGCATTTGAACGGACTTTTGATAGATTGTACCGCTGGTGTTGACATGTGCGTTGCGTACAATGGCTTCAAGAACGATGTTGAATAGGTTGCATGATAACGCGTCGCCTTGCCTCAATCCTTTCTCAACATCAAAGGAATCGGTGGTCTTCTTACCAATTTTGACGGAGCAGCGAGATTTCTCCATCGTCATCCTGCCAGGCGGACGAGTTTGGCAGGGATGCCGAGACTCGACATGGTTTTGTATAATTCGTCCCTTTTCACGCTATCATACGCGACTTTAAAATCGATAAAAAGGTGGTGTGTATCGATCTGGAATTCCCGGGATTTTTCTAAAATCTGTCGGAGTGTGAACATTTGATCGACGGTTGATTTGCCTGGCCTAAAACCGCACTGATAGGGGCCGATCAGATCGTTGACAAAAGGTTTTAAGCGGTCACACAGGATGGCCGACAAGATTTTATAAGCGACGTTTAGGAGACTAATTCCTCTGTAGTTGGTACATTTCAGAACATCTCCCTTTTTATGGATGGGGCACACTATACCGAGGTTCCATTCATCGGGCATACTTTCCTCCGACCAAATTTATCTCCCGCTGATGAAAATACATTACATATTCGTATTATAATTGAATACAAAGATTCTTTTTCGTTGCGTTTCAAGAATAGTGTGAACAAAGTTCACGAGTGATTTCGATATGCCTCTGATTTGGAAAAAATGTATGTCACTAAGACTGCCACCGATGGAAAAGTGAAAGGCACCTTCCAAAATAAATATGTACATCAAATATACCTAATCTTTCTTACCAGTAAGCCTTTCTGATAAAAATAATGGGCAAAATTGTTAAATTCTGGTCAAACGGTTCGACTGGTCAAACGGTTCACCGCAAGGAGTTCCAAAAAATCTCCTTTACCATAGCTATTGGCTTTTGCATTATGGGATTCATAGGTTACTTTGTAAAAGTAATCCACATCCAAATCAGTAACAATATTGTTCGATCGTAAATATTGAATAAGTGCAAACAAAATCCTTTCGTAATAGGTTTTCATCATAGTTTTATATATTTATGTCTTTTATCGTTAACATTAATATTTTTTGGTAAGAATAACTATAAATCGAAAGTTATCACTTTTTTGCTTTTAAAAATAATTTGTCATACAGAAATCAAACAAAACAATTTCTGTATGTGTTCTATAATGTGTTTAAAGATTTTATTTTCAGAAAAAAAAATGTTCTTTTTTTGAAAATCCTATTAGTGTTTACTTTACTGAGTGAAAATTTGGTAACAACTCCGCACTTTGATTTCTGTTTGGTTTAACAGGTTTTGGCTGTCATCTCAAAACGGAAACTAGCCTATGCATATATTTTAAGATTTGAATGTATTATCATATGAGAAGTTTGTTGTTGTGTTAAATTTCTTATTGAATTGAAGTTACCAACATTCAAATTCTCTATTGAATTCTAAATTAACAATCAAAAATCCTACTAGCTTCTAAGTAACCAACTTTCAATTTTTTTTTTCTATGTGGTTACTAAATAATTATTTCAGATCAACAAAATAATCTTGAGTTCTCGGGGGGGGACATGACCCCGTGACCCCCCCCCCTGTATACGCCGTTGTGTGGTACAAGACAAAGAACATTTATATGGACTTGTACCACATCCGTACCGAAAGGGTTAAACAAGTTCTGATTATAGAAGGAGGCTGGCATTCTTCGGGCAATCAGTGACCCAGAGTATTTTAATGTTCCTCATTCAATGTAAATACATACCTAAATATTAGATTTAGACTTTCGGTGTTATGCTCCGTGTACGTTGTTTGTTGTTGGTCGTTCGCGGAACAACAAAACTGTTAATGATAAAACCGAACAACGAATGAAGAACGAGCACAAACGAAAATGTAAAAGTGAGAACTGTTTCTTATAACAAAGGAAAGGATTTTGCGGTGCCGTGAAATAAGGTAGAAGGAAATAAGGTCGAATCGACTTTATTTCCATTTAGATTGGAAATAATGTCGAATTCAACTGTTTTTCATGGTCGACTTTATTTCCATAGCAAAATAGTAATAAGGTCGAAAAAAGGGAATTAATGTCGAATGTTTAAAAATGGGAGAAAAGAAAAAGAAAATTCAATCGAAAAAGATTGGTAATAAAGTCGAACTAATATTTAACATCTTAAAATTTGAAAAAATTACCTCGCTTAGCCAGCTTCGTAGAAAGTATGCTGTTGAATCCTTTTAAAGAGATCGTAGTACTGTGTATTGTTTTATAGCACGATATTTTCTCAGGTCCCTACAGTATTTGAACAGATTAAGGGTTTAGGAAATTATTAAATTATTTTTTCCTTTTAGTGCGTCGATAGAATAACTTAATAAGAAATGGGCGGCCCGGGCGGCAGGGTGCGGGTGTCGTGTCGCAACACCCGGGCCGCCCATTTCTTATTAAATTATTCTGAAAACCTTACCTTATTAAGTTATTCTTTCAAAATCTTACACAGGGCTACCAAATTTTTAGAGAGATTCAACAGCATACTTTTTACGAAGCTGGCTTAGGGAGGTAATTTTTTCAAATTTAAAGATGTACTGTTGGATCAGGACTTCAGCAAAACGAGTAATTTTTTTTTTAAATAAAATCGTTTTAAATATAATTGTGAATGTGTTTTATATTGGGAAATAAAGTCAACGATGAAAATGATCTTATTGAAGTGATCGACATTATTTTCATTTTCTTATTTTGTTTTTTTAAATAAAGTCTATTGTTATTGTTTATATTCTTCTTATTAATATGCCAGACCGCGGGCAATTACAACAACTATCTAGGTGCAAGAATTTAACCAAATTCCCCTGGAAATTAAATAATTTTCAGCACATCAGTGCAGCTTATTTTATAAATACGTCGGTAGCCATCGTATAAAAACATGTGTCTAAGAAAGGCAACAACAATTCTTACTGAAGAGCTCAATTGTTGTTGTCAGAGCGAAACGCATCTGCATCTGCTATACAGGTTGCAAAAACCTTCCAAATTAATATTTCATGTTAAAAAGTGCACTTAACAAAAAACAAAAACAATTTTTCTATTTTTATTGTTTATTTTCTTCTTGTTCAACCCTCAAGAAATATATTTAAGTAAAATATTATGTAGAAAGAGAGATAGAAGACAAGGTGTGTTATTTTAGGTGCATGGTACTGAAAGCTTGGTATAAGGAATAAGAATTTATTCATAAAATAAATTTTTTCTAAATTTTAACTTGCTTATTAGACAGGCAAATTAGATTTTGGCATGGATGTTACATACAGTATCTTTGATTTTTGTGGGATTTGATCACAAACAATATAAACAATGAGAATATGAGTTTGCTCCTGCTCAAAAATGTGTGCTATTTGCAGGAAAAATCATAACGTGCAAGAAAGTTCATAATTCACTCCCTGTTTTTTGTTATTTTCCTATATAACTTTTGAAATATGCATTTTAGGAAAAAAACATCTAAATAAAATTTGTTTGTTATAAAATTCTCCACATGATGATATTTATATAAAACTTTCTGTATTATATTTTTGTTTCTATATAGCATTGAAGTCGGAAAAAAACTGATTATTTTAATTTATTAAAATAAGTCATTTTCCATATGATTTGAGTTCGGGTAACATAGCTACAAAAGTTACTTAAAAAATTAAATAAATATTATATATAACGATCATTTTCGATAGTTAAGGGTTCTTATTATGTGTTCCTAAATTAGAGCCAAACTAAATGTCGAACATTGACCACAGCATTGATGCAAACATTTCGCCATGCACTTATTTAACATTATCTCTCATGCCAAACCTATCACACCGATTTGAATCGGGTTTCGATATTCCATTTTGTTATTCTCTAGAACCTCGGTTCCCAAATTGTGATCCGCGGAACCCTGGGGTTGCGCGTAGGAGTTTCCAAGGTTCCGCAACTTTCTCGAAGTACCTACAAACAGTAAATATTTTTTTAAGTACCATGTAACCGGGTGACTTGCGCATTTTCAAATTAAAATATAAATAATTTTTTGCACACATTTTTTTAACAGAGTAAAGATTTTTTGCACAAGTATTGTACATTTTGGACAAATCAGTTGTCTATTGTTGTTGTTTAATTATTAAAAATCAAAAATTGTGTTGCAAAAGTAACCCTACAGTTTTGGGTGACTTTGGGCGAGTACCTATTATATACCTTTTCTTTATTATCTGATTGACTAGAGTCAATCAATGATCCTCTACCAATTGATTTCAGAGACTTTTTCCCATTATGAATATTTTTTGTTTATTTCATTTCTTTCGTTTCATTTATCTGTTTTTTTTTTTTTGTTTTTGAAATACATGAATTGTTAATTTAAGTTTTCATATCACTGGAAAAATATTAGTAGGTTTAATCTTTCTCTCTCTCTTTCTTTCTGATTTTGAAATGTTATTGTGTTGTTTATATAAGTTTTGGCTATAGTTAAGATTTGGGTTTCCGAAATATATTTGCACCTTGTTTAGGGTTCCAAAGCCTATAAATTACCTTGAGAACCATTGCTATAGAATAATTGAGTGATCATTTATAGTAGAATTGGAACATTTATAAGCTGTGAGTTTAGCGCTTCAAAACTACTCTGTTCTTACAGCGTTTTTCCGACATCAATGCTATAAAGAAACAAAAATGTAACATCAGAAAGTTTAAAATAAATGTCATCTTGTGGAGAATTTTATAACACACAAATTTTGTATTGATATTTTTTTTTTCTTAGATGCATATTTCGAAAATTATATAGGAAAATAAAAAAAAAGCTAAATATGTCTTCAGCTTTATCACAGGACTGGAGTTTATATTTCTAATAATTTCTATTTGGAGCATTCTTTAGAAAAAAATATCTAAGCTCCTGGGAATAAATTTAAATCCTGTTCTTAAAGAACCGAAAAAGCCTATTTAACTGACCTGTAAAGACCGGTGAAATTTTAATTTTAGTGAAAGAAAAGAAACTATCTTATACATTCTTAATAAGATGAAATTGGGAGATAAAATGTTTGGGACATAAATGTAAGTAACACCCATGCTCCAATTAATTTTTAGTGACTTTCACGATTTAATCCTTTTATTGGTTCCTGAAATAAAAAATAACATACATACATATAATATTTTGGGTTTAAAATGAGTTAAATATACAAAGCCAACAAACTTAAAACGTGCTGTAAAATTGTGCACTTATGTTACATTAAACATTTTAATAGCAACATAACATACTGAGAAGGTAGGTACAATAATTATAACTTCCAACGGTGTTAAATCTCATAAGGAGAAAGTATGCATTCAAAAAACCTCACATGAACTTGACCTTCATCTTGCAAAAGCATGATGCAATATTGACACATGTATTACAAATAATTTTTGGGCGTGTTAAAGGTATAATGTTTCCGGCAAAATTAAACTGTATTTTGACTTCCCAACTTATCATCTGAGCACAAAACAAAAAAAAAAAAACATAATACAGACTGGGTAATAAATTACGCAATCAAACTTTTATTACTAAATATGTAGGTATTTAACAAGTGGTCGTCGGTCGTCAAACCATATTTTTTTTTTATTCTGCATACCATCCAAAAGTTTTTTTTTTTTAATATAATGTAAGAAAAAAAAATCAAAACGGAATAAAATTAAAATTATCATGCATAAATATTGTATTTATATCAAAACTCCTTATATATTGGTCAACCATATAAATTTTGATTTAATTGTTATAGAAGCATGGAATTAAAAATTTAAAACTAAAAAAATGAATATCTTCTAGTTTAATGTTTTTGGCTTTAGATGCTATGTCATTAAAGTGTATTTACAAAATCTGTGGAAAATTGCGTAAGCTAAGAATTAAAGAAAAAATCGTGCGTTGACTGCAATATTTACCGACAAATTACTAAATTATTTAATTTGTACAAAAGTATGAGATTAATCATTTAATTTTACAAGACATTTTTTCCGTAACAAATGGGTTTGACTGTAACATTATGAAGACAACTAAGGTATTAATCAATTGTTTTTCTTATAAAAATATTTGAAAATTGATTAAATTCATGTCAGAAAGCACAAACAAACCTTGAACTTGTCCAAAGGGGTTGGGCAATGTATTGTTAGACAAATAATTTTCAGCGAATTCCAAACAACACAATTAAACCTCAGTCAATTCAGTTTATGTACAAGCTTCCGCTTTGCCATTTTTAACTCGCATTATTCCCTTCACCGTTTCAAATATTTTATACCGGTCAAAGACAATTGAATTTGTTCGTGCTTTACTATAACCTCACTTGAACCTTATGCAATATTTTTTTTTTGTTTAGGTTTTATAGTTTATGACTGCAAATTAAGTTTTATTGTGATTTGATTAATTTATTAACAAAGTTGCATTTTTTTTTATTACAAATTTTAGAAATATTTGTTTGTTTTATTAATTTATAATGTTGACTCTTTGTTCTTTTTATGTAAATATTGTCAAAAAAATGCTAAGCTGAGTCACCATTTAGGAACTGCTGGAAGTTTGAACTGAAAATAAAAAAAAAAATTAAAACCAAAAACAAAAAAAAAAAAACAACCACTAAAACACAGGCGTGTGTCGGGTCTGTCGCTTGGGAATTGTATGGTTTAAGTGATATTAATCGACATTATGGTTTCTTAACGCTTCCTTAAAACTCTTTTTACAGAAATAGAATGCCGCACTGCATTGGATTGTAATGTGGGATGTGGTGCGAGATTTGAATTTATTTAAGAAGATTCTTTTTTGTCTTCATGTAATAACAGAAAAGAATGTAAAAATGTTTCCGCATTGCATGTGGAAATTAAAATTTTTTTATAACGAAATAATTGGATTAATTTAATGTGTTTTGAGGTAACATATATCAGAATTGACAATGAATAACTTGATTAAAAATATTAGATATCATAATAAAACATTTGTAATGCTCATTCCATTAGCAATGCTCAAGATAAGATTCGTTTTTTTGTGGTCAGTAAGTAAAAACTAAGTACATATTTCGTGAAAAAATTCAAAACTTTTGAAAGCTACACTTTGTTGATATTTATTTCAAAATTATTCTGTTTTACCAAAATAAAATTGCCATATTGTTTTAAATCTTAGATTTGTATCTACTGATATTGACGAATAATTATTTTAAAAATTAGTACGTAGACTTAATCAGCTAAGAAATGTGGAACGCATTGATTTGCCCTATTTTTGCCTTCTATTTAAACTTAAAACTTAAACTAATCGCCATCGATAGTCATCTTCTTTTTTTTTGTAAATCTTTCATTTATCCTTAATCCTTTTTGTGTACCCATTTCCTTATTATTTTATTAATTATTATTTCAGTATAATTAATGTGTCTTATTTATAAACACAAAAACATAAAAAACAATTTATTGGTTTGTTCCTAAGTAATTTCTTATGTTATTTATTTGTTGGGGCTATTAACCTTTCTTTTCAAAACGCCTTCTGAACTTTCAATAAATTCATAATGATCAACAAAACAACAATTACCTGCGCATTTTGACATAACATTTGAACAACGTTATTTTTTCTCATCAACAAAATCAAACTAAACACCTATAAGTTGTTAATTGATATTCATACTGTTGATTCGAACCAATAACAAGGGAATCTCCTTTATAATTAAAAATGATTTACACTTTTTAACGTTTGACCTACTAGTAAGTTAATAATAATATTATAGTTTCTAACTTCTCTACGTTATTTAAATGATGTTGTACTTGCTTGATTACTTTAAGTTCAGAAACACATTATTTATCGTCTAAGAAAAAAAAAACAACTACGTTATTAAAAAATTAAAAAAAAACTTTGAAATTGTATGGGAATTCGAACACAAATTTAAAATTGCCTTACCTATGTCATTACCAGGACTTGATAATATAGCTTAAAATATGCTCTTAACAATGGAAAATTCACACTTAAAATATGCATTATGCCATATAATAACTAACCTTAATTTATCATTTCTTTGGAAAAATATATATAAAAAAAATTAAAATTCTAAAAAAAAACTAATAAAAGCCCTCTTTTATTCTAGAAGCAAGTCGATTGAAACCTAGAAACTACAAAATAGAAAAAAATCAATCAACGACACCAAAGCCAAACCATTAAATGAGATTGTATTGACGCTGCGAGTCATTTATTCTAAGCATATGAGAAATTTGACTTCTTTATTTTTTGATATTTTGATTAGTAATAATCCTAGAATTTTAGAGTTTGACTAAAAATGAAAACGAACATTCAATACTTAAATCCAAAATGGAATTAATTACGTTAAACTTTTATAAAAATCAGTTTGAAAATTAAAAATTTTCAAAATTTTTAATTTCAAAACTAAGTTTTCTTTTACAACTACTTGGCTTGGAAAGAAAATTAAAGAATACATTTCTGGCTTTAAGAAAGAAATAGCTTAGTATTGGTAGTGCTGCCGTTGGTTTATAATAACTTTGCATTCATTTTAAGTCAATGGTTTAGAAAATTTCCCCTTCTGCTTAAAGTGGGCGAGGTACAATCACTTTTCCAATTTGACGATTTTCTTAGAACATGACCATACATTATTTCCCAAAAGTATTGTATTACTTATTAAGAAACACCCTCTATGGATATCGATTATACGCACTAGCGTTGTTAGGATGAACTTTATATACCAGATACCTTATATTTTTATCACCATATTGATTCAACAACATGCACACATACATATTTGAAAACCTCCTATTGTTGTCACAAACAGGTGCATGCATTTTTTTATTTAAAAGATAGCAATTAGTTAGAAATTTCAATATCAGGGTCATTACGATAACTATAAGGCGACAGATGTTGGGAGCGCAAACAAACTAATAAACTTGCCAAAAAAAATAACTAGGAGGGATGGTGAAATGTGTAAGTGTCATAACGACTCAAACATTAATTTGTGTGTCTTTAAAACGAGTAACATGCGCCACATAATACCGGAGTAAGCTCTATGAACGCTAAAAAGAATTCAAACCTACTTCCAGAAACTATTTGACTTGATTTAAAAAAAGCACCTACTACCACATAAAAGTTTCCATCATTTGATAGATTTTTTAAGACTCATTTAGCATCAATTAAAAAAAATCAGAAAGTCAATTTTTTATTAGTAATACTTATGATACAATATCGTTTATAGATTTATTTCCTCGAAAAGAAACAAATTACTCGTTTACTTGCGGCCTGCCATGCAATTATCGCACGCAATTTAAATAAATCGTTTATTTACTTTACCCTTCATTTTGAGTCATTTAAACTATACACATCAACTTGTAGATAACTATCTTAATAACTTCTTTTTTTTTGTTTTTGTTATGATTTTGCTAAAACACTTAACAGCGTATTGTGATGAATTGGTGAGGCGTAACGACTTTAAGCCATTTTTATTTCCGAAGTCGATTGTTTTATTGGAAAACCATTCCCTCTCTTTCTATCGGATGGTAGCGTAGCAGTGTAGCACGAAGGACGGGCAGGTGTGGATCCATATTTTTGTTTTTTTTTCTAAGGGGTATTTTAGGATGTACAAATTATAAAAATATTCTGAAGTTGATGTGATTTTTTGTTCTGGATTTTGACAGGGGAGAGTTCACCAAAATCCATACATCAACCTACATATTATATTAGTAGCGACAGGCATAGATAAATGTATGTTTAATTTTATAACCCAACTTCGAAATATTGAATACTTATGTACATACTAGAAAGAATCATCTGAGCAAACATTGTAAAAAGTAAATTTGAGGCAGTTCTTTAAAAAAAAAATATTTTTCCACAAGAAAACAATTGCCTATTTTATGAGAATTCGTCTAATTCACTAAAGCACAATATTTTGTGGCATAAAGTACAACATACTTTTCAGAAGGTTTTCGGTGCATTGGTAGATTGGCTAGGTGTTCAAGATTTCCTTATCTAAAAGTTCAAAAATTCTGTTTTTCGATATTTTTGAGGTTAAGATATAATTAAATTAGATAGGATTTTTATTCATTAATCATTTAGAGTTATGCATTTACAAAAAAATTAAACAAAAATCATTAAAGCATGGCTTTGCCGTCTGCCTGATTGACAATGCAAATTAAAAATAATAAATATTTTATAACAATATTTCAAGTTTAGTAAAATTTCCCATTAGTTCCATGAACTAGGATTTTATAAATCAGCCCCAATGAATCCGCACCTGACCCCAGAAGGTATTGCTCTGTATCGTGTCACCCTGTGTTCATTCTAAGAACGAACTCCTATACAATTATAATGACCTTACCTAAAGCAAATCAGCAAGCGGCAAACCACTTTCAAAATGCAAACTTGCCTCAATTATCAAGACCAGCTAACGTTCTCACTTGCTTGCCATATGGAAAATCAATCGACTCCGGCTATAGAAGCAAACAAAAGAAGTAAAAAGTGACGCTCCGAACTACTGTATAGTGCGGTGACTAAAACTGGATTTGCTACTTCGGTTAAAGCCCCAAACGGCAACTGGCTTTATGCTTCAACCAACGGCGCAAGGTGATTCCCTCTGATGACTCGTCGTGGTCATGTTTTTTTTTTTTTTTTGTTGGTTTTGTATTCAATTGAAAATGCGTCTTTAATTAATTTCGGCTTCACTGATCTGATTCTTTGGTCAATTTTGATTTTTACCTATTGGGGACTTTCCGAAATGAGCCAACCACTTTCGAGAATTCCACCAATGTAATTCCCCAAATATAAAACCACCGCTGCTGCATCTACTTAATCATTATGTATGCCGATCACCAACGCATGAGATTTAAAGGAATCCAGATGCAGATGCAGATGCTTGGTACGAAGATACAAAACTCGCCGCCGCCGGTCACATTCAAGGGGTTTCCCAATAAAATCTCATTTGCAGAACACCGGGTGGTGGGAAAATTATTCCCCTGGATGATTTATTGATTAAAATGTCATAAAACTTTCGCAGTGCAACTGAAACTGGCAGATTTCAAAAACAGTTCAAGTGGGTCGTGGGTGACTCAACGGGTTATAATATTATTCTTAAATTCGTTAACATCGACATCACATTTATGTGAGTAATGTCGCAATCGTCTTTCGTAGTAGTAGCACCACCCATAAAACAGGTGTCAAGCCATCATGGTCATTGAATTCCACTCAACTTAACACTGCAAGAATTGGGTTTATGTCATGTCGGTTGGATGGGGCAGGCGGCTCGGGGCTGATTGTTGAACTTAGATGGGCGTATATGCGAAGCACATGACAGTGGCACTCGTTTGTGTGAATAAAAGTTGAATGTGAGTGGCGTTGAATAAGCATAGCAAAAGTACACACCTCTTAGTCCTCCTCTTTTGATAAAGTGGATGAATGTGAATGTTACTGACAGTTTCAGAATTTTAGTTCTTTGACTTTTGTTCATTTTTTCGGAACTGACGTTTCCACTTGTTGGCGTTTTCTCTGTACAATCAAAGAAAGGATTTAATTTTGTTTGGTTAATCAATAATCGATAAAATATTTTATATTTTTTTATGTCAATCCAAAAGAGATTTACATAATGAAAAACCATCAAAACATCAGCTGATGGTTCAAGAGGGGATTTTTGTGTATTATTGGCAATATGAATTAAGAATTAAGAAAAAAAAAATGTGAAATTGCTTTTAGGGGCTTGTCGCGTGTTCAAGAGAATAAAGATCTTGAAGGAAGTGTGTGATTGTTTAAGAGGTTATTGGTTTAAATTGAGGGCGTACCTTCGAATAAATATAGTAATAGCCAATTTTTTAAAATATAATTTTATGGACCAGGGGCGAAATAACCGACTGAAATGCTTCGTGCATATTTGTTTGAGATTCAAACTATTTGAAAGCAATACAAATTCGGCTATTCGGCTATTTTAAGAATAAAAGCTCTTCTGGCTAAAAATGCCGATAAGTATTAAACATGAAGACCAACGAAAGTTTCGTTGTCGCACCAAAATACACAGAAATATACACTTTTATAAAGGAAAGGGAGACTTCTTTTTGAATTAATGCTGAGAAGTTGTGTTCTTACCTACTGTGTAATTATTATCCTCCCACTTATAACTGTTGAAAGTTAAAACACTCAAAACAATCATTCTTATGAAAATAAAACTACATATATGTGAGAATTTGTTTGCCGATTTATTAAAAAGCGTCAATAATATGAATTTTTATTTTGCACCTCATATCAATGCAAGTCATTAAAAATAATATATATTAGAAAATAATTAAACTTAAGTAACTGCAATAATTACACATATGATTGCTTGTTTTTTAATTCCTCAAAACTTTGCAAAATGATGCAATTTTTGAATGCACTTGCGAAAATCTTATATGAAAATGCAATTTAAAACACTATCTTGCCTTTTATGGTGAAATTATATGAAAATTAAAGTACCTACATACATATATAAAAAGACTTACATACCTACTTGTTGTAAGTTTTCCAATAATTATTTGTTTTATTTATCCATCACGGATACTTAGCGTGCTGTTTCTTGAACTCTGGAATCTTTTGTTTTCTTTCTTTCTATTTGACAATTTCAAGAAATGCTTCATCATGTCTTTTGATCTATAAAATAGTTCAATGTCAATAAGAATTAATAAATATTAAATTAATAAGGAGAATAAACATACATAGGTACTGGTACATAATAAAAAAGTATATAAATTAAAAGAATATACATAGGTACATAATAAAAAAGTATAAAATGGAAGAAAAAATCAAAGCTAGAGGATTATTCACCTGGTTGATTTTTATTTTTATGAGAACGTTTGTTCCTTTATTTTTTATTATAATTTCGAGTGAGAGTCCAAGAACCATCTGGTTTCCTCAGTTTTTGACTCAAAATCTTGATTGAGAATTTACTATCCAAATACGCCGGGTTAACTTAGGTTTACATTAAATCCCACACTAAAAAACTGTAGCTCTTAATCGTCTACTTTTTCGTTTACGACTTTCACATGTACCTACATGCATAAGTATTGCATATGCTTTCATATCTAATACTTCTTATGTCTATTAAAAAATCTTGTTGGATGAAAACTCGGATCTAAGCTTACCTACTAAAAGATACCTTATCTACTAAAATGTACCTTACCTACTAACTATAAGATACCTTCTCTAACGATGCCAAAATTTTGGTGTAATTGAATAATTGGATGTGTCAGCGTGATTTCATTGGCTGGAAATCCCCACTAGCCTTTTTTTTACGGCGGTAACTTGTGCTTTGGAAAATGTTTTGATACCATGCATCAGAGGCATTTCAAAGCATCAATACTATAAAACTTACTTCTTTAAATCAGTAAATTTTAAATTTCATAATGATCATCTTGTATTAGTGTCCATGATATCAGCCAACAGCAACTCGTGCTCAACTGTTGTTGTACAAGTCTTAGTTTGATTGGTAACCTGGAGGTGTGGGTCAAGAACCACTGTGGGCAGCATTATTTCCTATAGACTAGATGTCACCCTTCGAATTTTAAGAGCTAATTAATACCTTAATAATTAATACTCACTATATCAACAAACATTCTTCCCTTTCCTTGTAAAGGGTGGTTAAATTTTAAGGGCCGATATTGATTTTGAATAAAACACAAATTATTTAGGAAATTATTGTCATTTCTTTTTATTATGATAATATTGGTATAGTTCAATTATGTATGGAACAAAATATCGGCCAAATAGCCGCCGCGACCTCGGCGGCACACCTCCATCCGATGGTCCAAATTTTCATCCTTTAGCGACGTACACCTTTTCTTTCAAATAACCCCAAAAAAAGAAGTCCAACGGTGTCAAATCACATGATCTTGGCGGCCAATTGACATCGCCACCTCGTGAGATAACACGGCCATTGAATTTGTCGCGCAAAAGAGCTATTGTTTCGTTAGCTGTGTGGCGAGTGGCACCGTCCTGTTGAAACCACATATCGTCCACATCCATATCTTCCAATTCGGGCCGTAAAAAGTTCGTTATCATCTCACGATAGCGAACACCATTCACAGTAACTGCCTGACCGGCCTTATTTTGGAAAAAATACGGCCCGATGATGCCGCCAGCCCATAAACCATATTTTTTTGTAAAAATCCACTTTAACAAGAATCCACTTTATATGGACTCGATTTAAACAACGTCAACGGTAATAGGGGTAGGTGAAAAGTGTATTCACATTTTAATAAATAAAATGTCCGTTTTTACTTTAAATAAGCTAGTAGCTATGTTATATGAGGCTGTGAGTGCAAATGTGGCGTAACCCTATTTTGAAAAATTGGCTCATTTTGTCTCTAATATTTTTGTCTTAGGGAAATAAATTATTTTAAACATAGTTCTAGATTCTTGAATGTCTAATCTTTCCAAAAAAAATATAACATTACTATTTTTAAGGCTTATGCGCTTGTTTTAGTCGATTTAAACCCATTTACTTAAAGTGGGTTACGCCACTTTTGCACTCACAGCCTCATTATAGCAACCCAGCAAAATGTTTACTCGCAAAACAATAACAAAACAAGTTATTATAGAGAATTTTGTTTGTGTTTGTTTTCTTTGTTGAGTTGCTAGTCACTCTCTCAAAAAACACGGCTAATAACATTTATTAGGTCTGTTCCTTTACTTTGAGTTTCTGTGATTTTCTCTGATTTTTTGTCTAAAGTCCTCTCAATTTCATATACAAGAAATGGGAACAAAATGCACAGAAAATCACAGAAATTCAGAGTAAAGGAACGGACATTATTATAGTTTAAAGTAGCAGAAGCAGTAGCTATACAATGAAAAAAATGGTGACATTTTCCAAGGAAATTCTCATAATACAAATTATTATTGGGTCGTTTTCATAGTGGTTTCGCTAAACTCATGTTTTACTTAAGTAATATTTAAATAAATTATAAAAATTCATTCCAATTCGATTTTTGTACTTATAAAAATAGAAGTTTATTTAATTATTGAACGTCAAAAATAGTGCATTGACAAAAACTAAAATAAATGTTTAGGTTATCTTTTAAGTTTTCACGTATCATAATAGTTTAAAACGACTATGAATACGACCCATTTACTTTAAAAAAAGAGTTTGAGAAATTGTCTACATCTTATCTCGAGCCCCCTAAGCCCCCCCCTGCGTACGCCACTGGTTGTGGGTGCATTGGTTTTTCGACAGTCACTCTTGGATTATCATTCGCCCAAATGCGGCAATTCTGCTTATTGACGAATCCACTGAGGTAAAAATGTGCCTCATCACTGAAGATGATTTTCTTCGAAAATTGATCATTAACTGTTGCCATTTCTTTCCACCATTCTGACCATTGGCGACGCTATGCTCGATTGTGTATATTTCCATGTTTCAAATTGAGTTAGTCTGAAATTGAAAAATGTCAAATGAAATGTAGAAAAAAACTTGACGTTTAGGTGTGGTTCACATTCAACATCATTCGGTACATATTATATTTCCCTTCTAACTAGTTCCGTGCAATTTAGGTTGCACTTAAAATACTTTAGGTTTTACAGGCTTATAGTTAAAACAAAAATTAAATAAACCAATATGAGAAATAAATCAAGTCTAATCTTACTTGGGCCTATATGCAGATCCTTAATTGCTTTCTCAATAATCCGCCACTGTATTGAAAGCCTAAACTAAAGAATTCCAAAAATCAAGATCTTATATGCATGGATTGATTTTTTGCAGACATGATGTCTAGATTGACATTAATAATAAAAGTAGGTAGGTATATAATATTTGAAAGCCGAGCAGTAAATACCGTGAGCCTGATGGCAAACCAGTTTCTACTTTTAAAACAATTAAATCATTTTTTTATAACATAAATCAGTTGCAAGATTATTTTTTATCTTATGCACACGACCTTTTCAAACAGGTCACGCCACATGTGGTATGGTATTCAAAACGCGCACACTTGTTGTAATTGAGTAAATACGTACCTAATTACTGGATATTGTCACTTTCACCTCGTTAGTCCGTATTCACTTGATATAAAAATAATCTGGATCTGCCGCTGCTCACATTTTCCATCAATTATCGAATTTGGTAATATGGTGAAATAAGGTTTTGTGAAATACCCTTAAGTATTTATATTAACAAGCAAATCAATAAGAATTAAAGAGAAGCGCTTAAAAAGGAAAACGAAAATGTTTTGTATGAATTGTACAGAGTTTCTGTTGACTTTGGAACAAATTGCAATACAAACAATTGACAGGATTATCTAGGCGGCATCTATAGGTAGTTTAAGCTTTAACAGCGATCATTTATTTCATAATCTGCGTCGGCTAATTGATTGTAAAGCTAGATTTTTTTAAAGTCCTATAAAAGACAATGCTACAACATTTTAAGTAACCTAACGTTAAGGTTTTAAAACAGTTAACTAAATTTTTCTAAATTTTAAATATTTTATCAAATTTTGAAAACGTCGAAAACTGAGATAGCTAGCGGAAAAAAAACTCACAAACATACTCATTTTGACATTAACAAATTTTATGTTAAAGTGCCAGTTGGATCTAGTACGATGCTTAAAATATAATAAAGCCATTTAGTTATTTTAAATTTTATAAGAAGTTAAGACAAAGTACGATATATAACTCATTTAAAATAAGTAAAACAATTTGTTTCATACTAAAAATCTTAACATCCTTGCTTAAAATTTTGCATGAGTGCCGTTTGCTTATAATTCAACATCGTTGCATCGGATGTCATCCGTCATGTCTCCACAAAAGATTTCAACAACATAAAGCCATTGTCCAAAGCTTGGCCAACAGTTTGAGCGCATACTTTTTGGTACAATCGACTTTTGTCACAACGAAGTTTGAACGACACTTACAATAAAACCCAGTATTAAATTTTAATTAATTTTCGTATGGAATTCCTGGATTAAAAAGTAAAAAAAAAAATCGCTTACTCTAGCTTAAATATCTAACTAATGCCTTCCAGTTGATATAGAGACCTGAATTTTTTTTGTTTATGGTTTGCCTTTTAAGAACGTAGGTTTATAAAAAATTCTTAAGCAATTTAAGTTAGGTATTTTTCTTTATACATCTCAATTGAGTAAATACGTACCTAATTACTGGATATTGTCACTTTCACCTCGTTAGTCCGTATTCACTTGATATAAAAATAATCTGTATCTGCCGCTGCTCACATTTTCCATCAATTATCGAATTTGGTAATATGGTGAAATAAGGTTTTGTGAAATACCCTTAAGTATTTATTTAAAAAGGTTCACTCCACTTAAAACAGAAGTAATTTCAATATTTTAATATTTAAATTTCTTCATCTTCTTCTTAAGTATTTATATTAACAAGCAAATCAATAAGAATTAAAGAGAAGCGCTTAAAAAGGAAAACGAAAATATTTTGTATGAATTGTACAGTTCCTGTTGACTTTGGAACAAATTGTAATACAAACAATTGACAGGATTATCTAGGCGGCATCTATAGGTAGTTTTAGCTTTAACAGCGATCATTTAATTCATAATCTGCGTCGGCTAATTGATTGTTAAGCTAGATTTTTTCAAAGTCCTATAAAAGACAATGGTACAACATTTTAAGTAACCTAACGTTAAGGTTTTAAAACAGTTAACTAAATTTTTCTAAATTTTAAATAATTTATCAAATTTTGAAAACGTCGAAAACTGAGATAGCTAGCAGAAAAAAACTCACAAACATACTCATTTTGACATTAACAAATTCTATGTTAAAGTGCCAGTTGGATCTAGTACGATGCTTAAAATATAATATAGCCATTTAGTTATTTTAAATTTAATAAGAATTTAAGACATAGTACGATATATAACTCATTTAAAATTAGTAAAACAATTTGTTTCATACTAAAAATCTTAACATCCTTGCTTAACATTTTGCATGAGTGCCGTTTGCTTATAAATCAACATCGTTGCATCGGATGTCATCCGTCATGTTTCCACAAAAGATTTCAACAACATAAAGCCATTGTCCAAAGCTTGGCCAACAGTTTGGGCGCATACTTTTTGGTACAATCGACTTTTGTCACATGGAAGTTTGAACGACACTTACAATAAAACCCAGTATTAAATTTTAATTAATTTTCGTATGGAATTCCTGGATTAAAAAGTAAAAAAAAATCGCTTACTCTAGCTTAAATATCTAACTAATGCCTTCCAGTTGATATAGAGACCTGAATTTTTTTTGTTTATGGTTTGCCTTTTAAGAACGTAGGTTTATAAAAAATTCTGAAGCAATTTAAGTTAGGTATTTTTCTTTATACATCTCAGCACACTTGATTTCGGACAGGTATTTTTTTAATTCTTCAATATTTTTAAAACCATTTTGCTTTGAAAAGTTCGATTTAGAAAAATAAATTTAAAATTCATTTGCTTTTCACTTGTTATAGACATATGCAAAATTTACCTGTTGTAACATTCGTTTTTAAATAAAAGTTCTATTAGAGCATGAAGATTGAAGATATTTCTTAATTGAAGTCTTAAATTTTAGATAAGGGAAGAAACAGGCTGCATTTCAGCATACTAGGAACAGAATAAAATACCATTTCATGTACCAAACGGTTTTTAAGATGAAGAAACAACTATAAAAACACCTTGAATGAGAATTAACATGGAAACGGCACCTCAGATCGATTCAAATAATTTCGTATCACCTTATACCTTTCCCAAATAAGCTCACGGTCTTAAAAATATTGTTGAATTAAAAAAAATGTGCATGTACCCAATCAATTGAAATGTAGTGTACCTTAAATTTCTCATTTAATATGCTTTAAGTCAAATCAATTACATAGGTATACAGAAATGTTTTATTTCTTCTCTTTAACGACTGAATGTTCAGTTTATACTTTTCATCAAAAAAAGAAATAAATTATACACAACAATACGTTAATTCTTTTTGCATTCAATGTCAGACATAAGAAAAGGGATGTCCTATTAAAAATCAAATGACAGCTTTGAACCTTCTGATAGACAGATAGAAGCGGATGCTATTAAAAAAAGGCAAGACTATTAATAAATCTAATTGTATATTTTTTATAAATAATTCACAAACATTATTGAAAGCTTTAGGTTCATTGCAAATTTATAAAAAATAAAAAAAAAAAACGATTTCTAGATCAAATTGAACAAAAAAATTGAACAGCTATAACACCTTATCTGGGTTGTACCTCAATTTCAAGGCCTCTTTATTAATCCATAGATAAATATTAGATTCCTTAAGTTAAAAAAAAAGAAATAATAAGTAAAAAAGTAAATACACTCAGGCTTTTAGGACAACGTGGTCTTTTGTTCATTAGCGGATAAAATATTTTTCAGAATGATATTGAAAGATAACAAAATTATGAAGGCACAATGAACTTGAATCGAGGTTAGATAGATTGAGATAGTAAGCATATAACACGTCCGACGGAAGTTAGTGTTTATTAATTTTATAATATCATAAGTACTTAAAATTTATAATGAGTTATTGGTACAAATGCAGGTTGTTAAATTAATATTAACTGCATGGTTAAGTTGTGCCTAAATACAGTAGCGGATCTATGATTTGGATGTGGGGGGGGGGGGCTTTGAGTTTGGAGATCCAGTGATAAAATTCGATTGTCCTAAAATTAATTTTGTTTATAACAAATCCTCAGACCAGTTTAGGTTTATTGTTCAAGTTCTTTTTTGTGAAAAATATATATGTAGATATGTACGGTACATAATAAAGTTATATAACAGAAAACGAATTTTGACATTCCCACTTTTCCTTTAATAATACCTGTTTTTTTTTTGTGCCTTTATATCCGCTCCTGTCGCGCTTTAAAATGTTTTATAACAATTATTCATAATTGCTGTAGTATTTAACATGGGAATTATTTTAAAGCGGAGATAGAAGCAAATATAAAGGTGCACAAAAAGTTGTTATAATATATGTACATACATAGCTATTTATTGTATTAATAGACTTTTTATAGTTCTAATCATAACTTATTCTATTACTTCAATTTTTAGGCATATAGCCTTGAACAACACGAACAAATTCGTTTATTTATATTGTTTAAAAATTGAATAGGTACCTACCTTATGTAGGTATATTTTTAAATTTGCGGTTTGAAAACTGTTTATAATTGGCTAGTCAGAAAAATGATATCTTAGAAGTCTTGCTGACAAAAGCTCATATTGCTTTGGCAGTATCATCAGTCCTCTGAGATTCAGGAAATAATTAGCCAAACTAACGAGTAGAGTACCTACCTGTTTTTTTTTTTTTTTCAAACTGTCACTGTAAAGCACAGAAAATAATCAGCCTTATCGGGAATAAAATCTCCCCCGGATTTTTTCCCCCGTATGAGACTCTCCAATCATAAACAATGTTCGAAAAATAGGAAAAAACTCCAATAAAAAAAGTAGATATCGTAAATCTATTTTCCGGGGGAAAATTAATGATGTTTCCCCGCAAAAAACTCGCCTCAATTTAAGTGGAGAATTTTCAAAATAGTAGCATATTACTATCTATTTTTGAAGGTTTTATAATTTTTTACTTACTCTCAGGGACAAGTTTTGGTTTCTGTTCGAAAAACATAGGCATTTTAATAAAATCCAACATTACGTTTTTTTCAGGGCTACTGCCTCTTGCGAGGAATCGACAAATCCTCCAAGAGTATCACTTGTCACGAATAAGTCTCGGCATAATAAGGATTCGGCATAAAATTGTAGGTCCCTTCCATTCCTTTCGAAAGGCGCACACAGGAATGGTTGCGAGTTGTTAGTCACTAGGCCCTGGTTCTTCATGAGCCGTTGTGCCACCCGATTTTTTTTTTTTTTAACATTACGTTTACTGAGAAGTCCATCGGTATTGGTATTTGTGGCTGTACGTCCACTTTACAATAAGCTAGAGTTCAGTTTACCCGTAAACGGGTTTGAGGAGAAAGTGGTTTTGTTTTAGCCGATCTATATTTCGTTTTTGTTTTTACATACCTATACACTTTTAACACATTTCGGAACAAATTTAATTTACACTTTCGGGTTATTCATCCTCATATTTTTACGCGTTTCCATTAAACGAAAATGCAAAATAGGTCTTTATCACCACAAATAGTTCAAATATTTAATTTGTTTTTAGAAAATAATTAACAAAATTTGACAGATAAATAATTGCAGAATATAAATTCTCTCAGAGTTTTTCGAAACTCATTCGAAGTAATTTCCGGGGGAGATTCAAACCGGGGGAGATTGACGATAAGAGAATTCGACTCCTGGGAAAAATGAAAATCCGTGTGAGAACAATCTCCCCCGGAATTGCCGATAAGGCTGAATATGTTGCCGATTGAAAAATAAAATATAAAAACATCAAGACTTGTCGAACATAAGACTAATGGGGCCCATACACGACACATAGACGTCGCGGCAGACCAATACATTTTGTTGTTGTGCACCAATCTGCGCAGACCGCCTACGTCGTGTGTATCCATGTCGACTGTTTGCAGCGGCCGTCTGCGTGAATACAAAATTTTTGGAAAACACGCAGACATGTCGTTGGTCTGTTTTTTTTCGTCCCAATTTTCTGGGTTTCGTTTTTAGGAAAAATTGTCGTTGGATGAAACATTATTCTTATTCATAGCCACAACTTGATTTTTTGTCCAATTCGCTTCAGGCTTTAGCACCAACCTTAGGGATAAGAAAAAAATTTACAACATACCATGTCCATCAAATTTCATATCTTAACAATATTTTAGACGAAAATAAAACTCTACGCGTTGTAAGACGCGAGAGTTAAGACTTAAGTAAAGTATGGACTTTAATAAAAGTAACAGAAAGCTGAACTGAATGTAAACTTATACTAAAATACAAATTTCAATCATAAAGAGATTTTAGTATAATTAACCTTTACTCGTATAACTTGATTTACAAACAAATACAAACAGTCTTGAAATTGGCAATGACGTTTCAGATATTTCTTTTTTGCTTTAACAAAATTTGTAAATTGATCAACGAACAAACAATTTTTTTTTTAAGAAGGGTTCCCCGCCAACTTACTTAGTCATGCATCTAAGTCGATTAAAATTCATTGGTAGCTTGCCTTGTCATAGTTCTAATTTCCGATGTGAATGTAATTCAATTTAATATTGCTTTTTTGGTTAGCCGTCAGAAGTGATTAAAACCGAACAGTTCCACTTAGAAACAACTAATTGCGACTTAAACATAACTTTACTTCACAGGGGGTGCATGAAGAATTCTAAAACCAATTATTGAACAACATCTTTTAATGTTAGACCGAAAATTGTTAAACATTTTCCATAATCATTTTGAAGCCAATAAATATGTACGTATGTACATATGCACAATGTAGGTACGCATTGTATTGGGAATATTTGAATTTCGTTCGTGCCCCTACAAATTATCAAAATAATAAAAAAAAATCCTAAAATTGCTAAAATAAGCTTCATCCTAATAATTCGTAAAAATTTAATTTTTGAATTTTTTATCGAAACCCAGTTTCTTAATTTTTTTTTCAATTTTTCTAAACATTTTTCCTGAAAGCGCGGTGTAATAGTACGAGTAATATAGTTTATAGTGTGGATATACATAATGTATGATATACAAATTTATTCGCAAAACACTAATGACATTAATGAGTATAAACCAAAATATAATTGTCATTCACATATTAACAGGGTGATTCACTAAAAGACAGAAAGAGTACAATGCGTCTTAACTAGAATAAAATCTTATGAGAAGGGGCAAGGTGGTCTACTTCCCGTCGAGCGTTTAAACAAGAGAAGCGATATTATACAGTTACACAATTATATGTATACAATTTCATGCCTAATTTTGTCTTAAAGTCATAAGCCTATTAATTAAATAAGTTTTTGAAGGTGATTAGAAAACGTTGTCTGCTTCTGAAAATGAACAATAAACCTATAACTCGCTGTGTAAGAAAACCCAATCTTGTTTTCGAGAGTATTGATTTTGAGTTTCATACAAGTTGAACAAAAAAAAAAAAAACTTGTTTGCAGTTTATCAGTTAGATTATTTAATTATTCTAATTTTGATTTTTGAGATCTTTTATTGGTGTTAAATAATTAAATAAATAATGTTGGAACTAATCAGACCAAGTCCAAAGCAATACAAATAATCGCTTAAGACATCTTTGTGTAAAGATGAAAGTTGTTTTTTTCTTCCAGAATAAAAGGAGGGGAGATAAATACATATAACCAGTGGCGTAATTTATTTGCTGTCTTTAGGTCAAAATATGAACAAACAATTTGTTTTGTTAATTATTCCAAGCTTCCTTGGGACTAACTGGAAACATTTTGTCCCTTGACAGAAAATATTCATATCAAAAGTATAAAACATATCGTTTGGTATGCAAAATATGAGATTTGAGACTTGGATAACGCTTTTTGCTTACCATCCGCTTTTTGCTTACCATCCATTGTTAAACATTGCTTTAAATAATAATGTTTTTCATTTTAATTGAATTTTATACTGAAAGAAATAGACATTATCTCTGATACGACGTTTTCTTATCTTAACCCGGCCTACACTTTTTTATCACAGGCATATACACTTACAGCCTACATAAAAGGTTTGAGCTATATTTTTAATATACTTATTTACATACAACGTTATTGTGTAGAGTTTATTGTTCATTTTTCGATAAAAATAACAAGCTTTAATTTGTTTGTATAATTTATTCAACTAATTTCAATTTGTTTTTAGTGTAGTTTATGGTTTAAATTCGGTTATGTGATATTCGAATTTATTTATTTTTGATTTTAATACTGGTAATTTTTCGTATTCACATTATCGGCATACTAGTTTGTTAGTCAAATTTTCCATGATTTTCAAAATCATTTTTGAAAGTAATTTTTGTCCAATTTTTTTTTTCGAGAACGTTGTTACTATAGTATTCTAAGATCCTTCATAAAAAAGCAAGTTCCTAAAAATAAAACAAAGTGTTAAAAACCATATATATGTACGTACCTACATCTTAACAATCGCTAATTTAAGCAGACATTGGCAACAAAAATACCAGAAATCAAGTATATGCCTACATACAAAAAAATTGAATTATTATTATCTTTTCAAAGAGTGGTTTTAAAAATCGCAAAATTACAAAACATATATAGATGGTATTGGTATATATTTTTGGTAAGAATTTGAAGTCGATATCATTGTTAGCTCATACAAAATTTGAGTTGAAAAACATTTTTTAAGAGTTTTAAGTTGTTTTTTTTTTGCAGCTTTTTTTTTCTAAAAGAAACTGTATGTTGAATTTTGTCGATACCCAGTTGTTGATAACGTCATAATATGTAGACAACAAAATAGACCGAGGTCGGAATCATTATTGGTTCTTGAAATATTTGAGACGAAAATTATTTTTCAACTGTTTTTCTTAGTTTAAAAATAAGTGTCAGTTGAATTTTTACCAATTCCTTATTATGTAGAATAAAATAAGCCTAAAGTCGATATCTTTTTCCGTTCTCGAGATATTCGAGACGAACGACATTTAAGAGATCTTTTTTAAATTGCTGTAGTAAAAAAACGGTTAGTTAAATTTGTTAGAAAACGTTTTCAGCATGTAATAAGAAAATTATCTGTAAAATAAAATTCATCCGAAGTCGATATTTGTATTCGTTCTCGAGATATGGTGGATGAAAAAAGTACCACGAACGTACGTAAATACACACATGCAGACATCTCGTTAAAAACGACGGATTCTATTTCTAGAGAGCTCAAATCGTGAAGATATGTGAACATTTTCAATTCGACAAATCGCACCAATTACAATAACAATGGGAAGTTAAAAATCGAATATATCAACTATTTCGTGTAATGCCTTATGATAAATACTATGATCATTAAATCAGGTTTAATAAACGCACTTTATAACCCAACATTGTATCGAGAAATATTCATATATGTTATTCTGAATAAATAACCTCTAAACACAAGCAATTTTTTCTTGATTCCTTAATGAATGTATTCTACTTAAATCATAAACCAATTTAAAGTTTATTAATGTAAAGTCTATTTAATATCTGTCACAGGATCAAATTTGAAGAATTTGATATAAATGTTGGTTAAGACATGTAATTGATTATGTGTACTAAAAATGTATTTTGTGTCTGTGTTTTGATTATTGAACTGTTTCTATTTGTACACATATCACCGTACTTAATTCCCAAAAGATATAATAATGCTTTTGGCAGTTTGAACTCAAATATTTGAACTCTTATAAAACAAAAAAGCTGAGTTCCGAACTTTCTTATGCGCTATTGTTTAATTTTTCAATGCGCAACATACATTCAGGACAAATAAATAATTTTTTGAAATATATAATGATACAAGAACTTCTTCTTTCTAAACCAAATCACCTTGCAACATCTATAGTCTTTACCGAAGAAAATTCAAATTAAATATAAAATTGTCATTTTCAGGATAAAAACTTAAATTGTATGTATTGTATACATTTATTCGTTTTGTCAGAATTTAATTAATATGAACACGATTCTTAAGCTCAATAAGGTAATGCTTTTTATAATACATGATTATTTCTTTAGGAACAGTGCTCAATGCAATTTCGTCCGACTTTCCGAGTTAACTCCTGAAATACAATGAAAATCATTTAGAGTTACTCTATAAAATAATAATATTTAGATTGACTGAATATGTATATTTTTTACATACGCTAAAATAGCAAATAATTATAATTAATTAACATTATGCGGAGTGAGCCAACTCTGGTTTAGCACAGAGTTAACTCAGTATACTGAGAAACTAGGCCTTAATGTGTTAGCCATTTGCTTATTAATTTTTGGAAAATTTTAAGAATAGGTGAAACTTGCATAAGGTTTTTCAAACTTATGGTACTATAATATCTTTTTAACAAGTTTCTTTAATTCATTCACGTTCTTTATATACTAAGAAATGTAAAAAATTTTTCTTTGAATTGCTAAATGTGGAATATTTTTATTTAAAAGTAACTGAATTTCTGCTGTGGGAACCCCAGCTTAAAGGTGCCTGTTGATCTACCTAAGACATGAAACAAAATTATTTTAATCTCTTGGTCATATGAAAAACCATGAGAAATCTGTTTTGCATGTGCGCAAACATATGACGTTTGAATATCTAAAGTTTAGCGACATAACAGATAATTTTGTATTTATTTATAGTATGGTAAATATAAAAGAGATATAAATTATTTTTCGTTATGATAATATCCTCTGAATCACTCAATTTCATCGATGTGGAGCATGGTGAGGGTTATTTAGAGTTAAACAGGTTTTTGTTATTGGTTTTTTGTTCTCTTCATGGAGTTGAAATTATTTTAAATAATTAACATATTATTTTTCTCTAAAACTGTATTATCATTCATAGACAATTTTGTATGAGGTACTACAGACATTTAAATTACTAGGCTTTGTTCTTTTTTAGAAAGCCAATAAAAACCTTTAAATAATATAATTATTCACAATTACTTTTGTTTATAATTTTTTGCGGTTTTAACTTGATTGTTTGTAAACAAATTAGTCAATAGTTGTTTTTAATAGCCTTACAAAGTAAATTAATTCCTAAGATGTACTTTTTCTGTTAAATTTAGTCAAAATTGAATGCTAATACGAAATTACAAACAATGGATATGATGTGGTTTCCGAAATGTTTGCAAATCGCCATTCCAACAGGAGTAAAGTAAAATATCTATTAAATGAAATTTAAGTGCAGATAAATTTGTACTGTGTTTAATTTCATTCTTAATAAGGTATAATAATTTACAGATTAGGAAATGGAAAACCAGACGAAGGAATTTACGCAAACGTTTTAGAAAGTATTTTTTTATTTCATTTAATTATCAACAAAACGATTCGATCATATTACAAATGTATTCCAATCTCAAAAGTGTGCCTTAATGTGAAGGCCATTTTGTATAAGCTATTGAATTTGAATTAAAACCCTTTTAAAATGCAAATGTGAAATAAATAAAAACAAATAAAAAATAAAACACTTTGTTCTAGTAAGAACGTGAAGCCAAGCTTATAAATATTTCAATTTCAAGCAGAGCTCTTTCACCCGGGGCTTAGACAAGTGAGTAGAACTAGTAGCATTTGTATCATAGTATTAGTTTTATGAATGTATATGTGACTAGTATTTCTCTGCGCGTTTTGTCAACTAGTATAATTTTTTTAAAATATTTCATACAAAAAAATATATAAATTATGGAAACTATGGAAACAAAACAAATAAATGAAAACAATACACTACACTAGCCGGATAACTGGCAGGCTACTCGCAGGCAAAAATATTATACTATTTGGGCTACTAGTTGACTCTCTCGTGTTCAGATACACTAACACACATAAACGCTACTAGTTCTAATCGCTCGTCTAAACCCCGGGTTAAATTTAAAAATAATTAACTAGTACACATATCTACATACATATGCACATACTTACATATGTAACTAGAAGCGTCCTTAATTGTCAGCCTAAGAAAATATAAATGTTTGATTTCTTATGTTATTTACAAATGTACAGTTTTCCTTTCACTTTTTCTATAACGATACATTATTTCACTTACTTGAAGTTGTTGTAATTTATTGTTTTTTTTTTTAAGTATTTTGTGTCAATAGTTCATTCATTTATTGAATGAATAGGTATAAATAGAATCTGACTCAAAGAACAATATTTAAATTATTTGCAATATAATTTTGTTCTTGTTAACACTCGTAAATATATTTAAGACTATAGTTGACCTGAAAGACGTTGTCCCAACCATTCATTTTCCGGCCGACCTTTTTCAATTTTGTTTTTCGTTTTTTAAATAAATATGCCAAATAAATCTAGTCGGGATAAGAAGTCAGATACAAAAGTAAAAATCTCAACATAAATTTAAAAAAAAAATCTGGATGCCCTTAACATGAATATGGGGGTCCAAGACGTTTTCCAGAAGGCCAAAACATCTTATAGGTTCATATAAAGCGTTGCAAAGTATTCACAGATTTTTCTAGATGGGTAAAATACAAGCATTTTGTATTCAAAACAAGTAACATATTTCTATAAATAAAATAAATATATATAAATTGAGTGGCGCAACAGGCCGTGAAGAACCAGGACCTAGTGACTAACAACTCGAACCGCATTCCTGTGTGCGCGTGTCGACAGGAATTCATTTCATATTTCTATAAATACTACTTTCAAACTCAAAATGTTTGAAAAAAACTAAATAAAAAGAAACATTTTACTGATTTTGTTTTCGAAATTATGAAAAAGGTACTAATTTAACATTTTTAATTTTTCTCCCATTGATTCTTAAATAAACACTAAAAATGTCTCAGTTATTGAGAAAATTACAGAAAATGAATTTTATTTGACAAGGTATGACTTGTTTGTATTTCAAGCATTTTAGATACATCTGCGTCGTCATTTCCACCCATATTAATTTCCCGTATGTGCTAGTCGTGTCAGTGCTGCCAAATTAAAAAATTAAATACATATCTAATAATATAGGTTTTGTAATTTTCAATCCCATTACACAAAATACATATAAAAATATATATCAGTGGCGTGGTGTCCATATAACACGATTCCTACCGTCTTCCCTTTTAAAAATTGTACAAAAAATACTATCAAATAAAAATAAACGTAAACTATGCAACCCTACCAATTGAATCATAAAATTCGCACAAACACACAAACATAAGCTATCGAATAAACACCGTCAACTGATTCTTCTCTTCGCTCTTTGCTCAACTGCTGAACATACGCTCTGTTTGAAAGAATTAAGGCTTAACTACACAGGCCTTCTTTTGTACAAAAGTACAAAGTGAGAAATAAATATCTATTCTGAAGACACCTGCTTGCAAAAAAACAATGGCGAATTGTGCATGGTGGTTTAATTTATATGTCAGAACAATTTCCGTACGTTTTTTTGCAAGCATGTTTCTTTCGCGAGCATTTTAATTTCTCATTTTTGTACTTTTGTACAAAGGTAGGCCTATGTAGTTGAGGCTTTAATTTAGAAATAAAACACGTCTTTTACCGTCTTATAAAATTTGTTATGTATCCTTTTCTTCCCTGAGCATTTTTGTTTCTAGATCCTCTTTGTCCGTTTCTCTTAATATTCGTTCTGTCCGTTTCTCTTAATATTCGTTCTGTTGGGTAAAAAATAACACGCTCTTCTTCGACTTATTTGCTATGAAAGTTGTTAAATACATTTTCTATTTTTGTTTGCTTGTTTTTTGGTTAAGCTTAGTAATAGTCTAGGAAAGATTTAAATAAAAATCGGGTGGCACAAGGGCTTATGAAGAACCAGGGCCTAGTGACTAACAACTCGCAACCATTCCTGTGTGCGCCTGTCGACAGGAATGGAAGGGACCTACAATTTGTATGCCGAATCCGAACGGCTAGACGAGCAGCACTTATTCGTGACAAGTGATACTCTTGGAGGATTTGTCAATTCCTCGCAAGAGGCAGTAGCCCTGAATAAAAACTTTTTAGTTGCATTAAATGCGTAAATTAACATGGGTAAGCGGTGAAAAATTAATTCATAAAATATTAGGGGTATTCACGATCCGATGCAACTGGTCTAGTATCATTGCAAAAGTGTAAAATTCAAAAATGTTCTTGCTCTATAACAACAACACTGACTTAAATCTTGCAACAGTTTTGAATTTTTGCTATACCTTAACCCCATTGCAACATGGAGTGTAAAATTTGCCTGGTGTCGTTGTCAGTCTGGAAGAAAATTTTTCAATTTTACACTTGCAATGATACTAGACCAGTTGCATCGGATCGTGAATACCCCTATTATTTTAGGTATAATTGCAGAATTTCGTCTTCTACAGCATATCAAAAGTCTCGCAAAATCACAGCAGTGGCTTTTGGTATAAAGGTATTTAAAGGTATGGTTAATCAATCTGAAATATTAGGTATGGTTAAATGTAAGAATATAACATATGATTTTAGGGTACTTTTCAACGCTAGATTCAAACAAAAAACTATTCTTTTTTATGGGACTTTCTTAGAACAACAAGTTAAATATTAAGAAAAAATGGTAGATTTGGAATAAAAGTTTCACTGGCGTGTTGTTAATCAAAAGAATCAAAAGAGTTCCTAAAAGCATCTGTAATGAAATAGTGTTTATTTAGTTAGTTGTGAAGTTGAAGGTTTTGTTCTTTATTTTTTGTTTGATAGCTATGTAAATACTTTAGAGCTAGGTTTTTAGTCTTGGTTTTTGATTGGTTTTTAATTTTTTTTTTAAAGCATAGATTGTTGCTTAACCGATTTTCTCTTGGAGGAATAAAATGAATTAAGCAAACTATTTATCTTTTATAAATAAAAGATCGTTTTGATAAAAGGCCACTCTATGCGTCCTATGAAAATAGACTGCAAACGGAAGACTTGTTTTTTAACTAATTTTGATGTATCTGCTTGTTTTTTTCTTTGTTCAAGATACAAAGAGGTAAGTTTTGTTTATTTTCGCAGACCAATCATTTTCGTTACGTCTTCCCATTTCAAATTATTGACGCCACGCCACTGATATATATGTTTATTTTTTAGTAAAAGGCTAAAAATCTCAATGTTTTTTTTTAACGTCAATCGATTTCAACAAAATTTTGCACAGGTTTTTATTTTATTACCTTGATCACTTTTAGGGGGGTCCCGAAAGAAATTCAAACTTTGCGAAAATAAGCGCCACCCTAATGTATATGTACGTAGCATAGAAGATGTTTAAGATTCGTGGAAATGGTCGAACTCGAGATAATAATTTAACATTACGATGATAGAGAACTCGAAAAAGTGGGTCTCGCAATTCTGTCTGTCTATCTGTCTGTCTGTACCGCGACCTTCAGCCCAAACGCTTGAAGCAATTTTCTTCAAACTTTGGAATTAAGGTTCTTAGGTGATTTCCTAGAAGGGAAATTGATTTTTTTAGCTCAAAAAATAAAAGTACCTGCCATTGCCATTCAACCAATATACAAAATTTCATTTATGTATTTCAAAAACGGCTGTAACGATTTGAAAAAAAAAAAAATACTATTATTACATTACTATAATAAATATTTTACTGGAAAAAAATTATTTATACCGATTATTAACGGTACCAGTCATAGAACCGATTTTTTGGTTTTCAAATTTCTCCATTTCAACCTAATTTTGTATATAAGAGGTCCTTTTTATATTATGTAATATTGTAATTTGATTCCTAAGTGAGCTATAGGTCTCAAATTATATTAATTTATAAAAGTCACGAAAATAGGAACAATTTGCATGTATACAATATACAATATGCAAAATTATTAAAATAGTATTTAACAATTTTGCATGTACAATTTTTCGAAAAAAAAAAATAATTTTTTGATTTAAAAAAAATATTAATTTTTTTTTTTGAAAATTCAATATCTTGAAAAATTATTTTTTTTTAATTTTATGTAAAATTGTATTAAATTAAATACTAAAAGTTGGCATACCAAATTTTATTTTTTTAAAAATGTTTAAGAATTTTCATATATGTATAAAAAATTAATTCTTAAGATAACCGCTCTTACGATATGTATTTAATTTTTTTTTTCAAAAAATCATTTTTATCAAACAAATCAGATGACATAGTTTTTTATGAGCTCTATCTGTATTAACTATTGAAATAACAAATTTATAGTAATTTATATTTTAAATTGTTTTTAAAATTTTTTTTAATGATATCATAATTTTATTGAACCAATACATATGTACACTGTCTATTTCAAGCTAAGTTAAAGGTGTTAGCTACGAGAGCAGTCGTGCCCACTTTTTATTATGAATTTTCAACGGATAAAATTGTATTTTCAAAATCTTAAAAACTGATAGGATTTTGATAAAAATTGTGCTTACATTTAAAAATAAAATTTTAAATAATTATTATTTTTAGTTTGCTCACATTATTTTCGGCTCACTTTTTGTATTTATAATTAAGTAGTAAAAGTTATTTTGTAATAAGATCAAACCAACTATTTTGTGAGTTTAAAATTTCTATTTTTATTTTCTGTTTTCTGAAATTACAAATTTACAGTTATTTTATTATAAGCTAATAGATCGCTGAAAAAAGTCATTTCAGTGGTATTAAGATGAAATAACGTTATTGGGGTTACATTAGCTTCTGACTTAAAAATTAATGACAGTTTTTAAAAGATTTCTTACTGTCAGCGGGAAAAAAAAACAGTTCATGAAAAGATGCCTAATCCTATAAAGATTAAAAGATTCAACATCAACTAAATTTTTCGGAGCTCCTTTGAACAAAAAAAAAAGGAATAAATAAACTGGTCTAGCACGTTTTTTGCTTTAAATGAAATGAATCTCGTTATCTGAATTATAAAATCAATAATATAATAAAATTAAGTCCGATGGTTTTTGTGAATGCAAACAACCTAAGTAAAAAATGCAATCATGAAACGACATAATTCTTTAATAACTGCTACCTATGTACATATATCAGTTTTAAGACTTTATTTTGAATACATTAAACAATTTTTTTTATGTTATTTAAATTTACTAATTAGGTAAGTATTTATTTACCTGGCTTCATTGAAAACATATATGTACTCATTCTAGACTAATAATAATTTGTTGTTAACTGTTTTTGTTTTGAACACTTTGAATAATTAAATTCATTTGCAATTAAATTATTTTAACGTTTTTTTTTTAACCACACACATCCTTAAAGCAGTTTTGAGACATCTGTTCAATTTGCATGGAAAAAAATTTTAACAAACATATGGCTAAATTAAATCAGAAATGTAATTTTAATATGATCTGTCAGCAACAGCGACAATTTTAATCGAGCTATTTGCATACATTTACAAAGCTTTATGCCATTGATCTAATTAGATGCTTTAGAAAAATAAAAACTAATGTAAGTCAGGTAAAATTATATTCAACAAAAAAGTGGAAAAACAAACATTCTAAAAAACCTAGTCATCCTTGCAAAAATGTACTTTTATGTAGAGCATTATTATCTATATAGTTGTTTAATTCACATTGAACACAAAATTCACGCATAAACTTGGTCAGGTCAAGGCGATTCGCAAGAAAATACATTCAATTATAGATAAACTATCTTTTCCACGCAAAATTTTCCTTGGCTAAGCAACAGAAAAACCCTGATTCGTCGATTGATAAAACACCACTTCTTTCTCTTTGTCTACATATTGAAATACTAAAAATCAAACTGTGTTGATTTCTTGGATTTTTCCGCACTATCAATCATACCTCAAAAACATAAATAAAATAGATACATATGAACATACATACATATGTAGGAAGAAATGTATATTACAAAAAAACCCAATCAAACTTGTTTCCATAAAATACACGCGGCTAAAACTTAATCTCTATGAATGTTAAGTTATTGTAAAGTGCTTGGCGCGCAGTGTGCAGTGCACACCTGTAGAATGTTTAGATACACGCGTTCCTACAAATGGTCCATATACCTTTTCTATCTACTAAAGCAACACATTACACATGACGGGAAAAAAACCCCAGAAGGCACATGACGTGCGGGATGTTGTCGCGATGATTCCGAGACGATGACGCCAAACGCCAAGAGACTCCGATTTCAATTCATTTTCTCTCTAAAAGATATATTCTCGTTGTTCACACAACACCTTTTGTTGTTGTATAGTATCTGATGGATACCATATGCCAAAGCCATACCAATACCATACCTTCGGCATCAAAAAAGTTTACATTTCGGTGGGTGGGTTCTGGTGTTGACGGTGTGGAAAGGGCAGGGGCATGTACGACGTCGCAGAAAACCTGACCATTGCTCACCGTTGTCGTGTGCGCCCCAGAGTTGTGTATCTCGATATCGAGCTCGAGTATTTAAGCACTTTGGTCTGACCAGAGACCATTCATTGATTCGCTATCACTCGCTCTTTAGACTTGCTTCTTGAGCTAAGTAGTTGCGCTGTTGTAATTATTAGCTAAAAAAAATAAAAAGGATATATACGAAATTAAGGATTCTACCAAGGATAACGATATAAAAATTCTTAACACTAAAAAGTTATAACGATTTTTTGTTTGCGGATATTTGAAATATATTCTTCAATAATTGTGTATAAAAATTGTGTAAAATCGCGCTTATCTTATTTCAAAGCAATAAGACATCAGACAACAACTACAACACAAAAAAGTATTAAGCAGTGAAATTTTGTGAAATCAAAAGTTCTCAATCAGGCTTATTAAAGCAAGAAACAAAAACAAAGCGAGCAAGTGAAACTTATAAATTTTAAAATCAATACAAAACAAAAAGTTTTTTTGTTAAAAAATAATATTTTTTTTGTTTAACTTAAAATAAATAAATAAACATATAAACAAAATGATGGCTGTAGCTGCTGCACAAAAGAACCGTGAATTGTTCGCAATCAAGAAATCATATAGCATTGAGGTAAGTTTTCAGAGCTTAAAAATTATTGATTTATAAAATAACTTTACATTTTTCCAAACTATCCTACTTGTAAGACTGAACAGTTATTTAAATGAAAAAAGAATAATATCTTCAAAGTAATTTTTTGTCACAGTTGGCCGTTTTTTCATTTTAATTTGACTTATTTTAATTCTTTAAAGAAAATTTTACAAAATGTTTAAAATAAATAAAAAAATTGTTTTGTGGCGTGTGAAATCGTGTTTTTGTGTTTATTTTAAATTTCTAACTATACAAGTTGACATCTTAAAAAAATAGTAAATGTTATTGCTTGGAAATTATCAATTTAAGTATTTTATAAAAATATCATATTTAATTTAAATTAAAAGTTAAGGTCTTCTCCTTAATCAATATAAAATTTGAGTTGAAAATTTAAAAGAATGTCAAGTTAATTTTTGAATTCGTTAAAATTTTAATTCCCTGATTTCTTATTTAACTTTCGAAATCAAGCTAATCCAACTTACCATTTTTTGTTTGTTTTCTTTAATATTATAAATCATTTAAAACTAATTTTGCAACCATTTCTTCACGGCTTCATGGTATTTGGTGATTTTGAATTAATGGGTTTTCAGACTATCGATGGTGTACGTGTAAGTTGCGGCCTTAACATTACCTCTGTGGGTTTTTATGTAAATTGTATGTAAACAACATGCATTTTGCTTTTGTTTGAGTTTTTTTTTATATATGCATATGTTTTGCGCGTCTTTTTTATGATGTAATATTTGTAGACTGTAGAACAACATTTTTCAATCTCAAAAATTCCATCAGTAAACTAAAAAAAAAAAAAAACTAAATTCAAGTGAAAGTTAACCTCACGAATTTTAAATCAATACAACTTTTGAAGATTTTCAATCAAAATATTAAGCCGGCCCTTTATGCCCGTGCTCACAAAGAAAAAAAAAATTGCATCAATCATGTCAGCATCACACATAAAAGCTACTGGCCATCCGCAGCGCATGCTCATACAACTTGTTATGGCTATGTCATCGACTGGCGGCTAATTTAAATATTCAGACATAATATGTCTGTTAATCGGAAATTGTTACGAATTAATCTTGCTGCTTTGCAGAAGAAAAATAAACAAAAACAAACTAAAAGGTTTTCATTTTTTTGAATGTTAAACTTTCGATTGAAAGCACTTATAAATACAATCTTCAGAAGAACCTGTATGTAAACTCTACATATTTTAATTTCTTAAATCACATTTCTGATGAGTGTATTTAAAAGTTTCACGTTTTTAAACATCACTTTAACAAGTCGTATAGTTAATTTTTGATTATACTTAAAATATAAATTAATGTGATTCAAGATCAAGGTTAAATTAAAAACTAAATCTACTTACGTAATATTCTCAAGCCAAGATATCACGGACAAGTTCCTTAACAAAAAAAAAAAAAAAACTATAATATTGTAAAGAAACAATCGTCATTCTCTCTTAATTTGATTTTGAAAAGTTAATTTCCTTGCTTCCGAGAGATTAATTTCCTTTCACTGTAATGATATCATGAAAAGCCTTTTACCCATCATTCAAAGCTTCTTAGTGCCCTAGGCAACTATGAACATGCACTGGAAGTTAAAAAAAAGAAGAATAATACGAAGAAACATAATCCTATAATATTTCATTCTTTTAAACTTGCAGAATGGATATCCATCTCGTCGTCGTTCACTTGTGGATGATGCACGTTTTGAAACTTTGGTCGTAAAACAGACCAAACAATCTGTTTTGGAAGAGGCTCGCTCAAAGGCCAATGGTGAGTTGTAATAATACTTTTTTAAATGTTGCATGATTTTTAAATGCTTTTGTTTTGCTTGATTTTGTTATGTTCAGACCAATCGTTAGAAGAATGCATCCTTCAGGCTAAGGGCGAACATATCCCACAAGGTAGATTCTTTGATTTTATTTTGATTGTCCTTTTTATTTATTTTGATTTTTTATATTAAAATTTGTGTAGAACAAAAAATTGAATTTGAAAATGAGCAGGAAGTTGAAAACGCTGAAATTCCTGACGAAGTCGATGATGCTCCAGTATTTGAAGGTACAATATTCAAAACCTTAGGATTTGTTCTTTTTTTCTATTTTTATTTACATATTTTTTATTTTTTTTTTTTTAATTTTTTTGCATGGTCCATCAGATAATGAATCTTATGGTCAAGAACAAACTCATGAGAATAACGAACAGGGTGGTGATACCATCAATTCCAACGGTAAGAAACACACACACTTCCCAACCAACCACTTTAATCTTTATGCGAGAGATTGAGATAAATTACTTCCATCATAAATATATACATTTTTTTACTTGGATTAACACATACAATGGCATCTCTTGAAAGCACTTAATGTCATATTCGTGGGTGTTGAGTGCAGAACAGAACAAAAAAAAAAAAAGAAGTCCAGGCTCAACCAAGGGTGGAAAATAGAGAGATTTAACCCTCCTTTTTCTATTACCATCATTCACTTAATGTTATAATATGTGTGACACTTTTGTGCCTTGAATCCTTCTTCGCATAAAAAGTCTTATTGCTGCTTACCTTTTTCTTAAATCGCATATTTTTTATTTGAATGGGTTTTTCTATTTTTAGATGCTGGATTAACTGAAGATGAAATCGTTCTAGCTAATGCAGCTACTGAATCACCGGAAGCTGAAAATGCCCTCCAGAGTGCTGCACTTGTTGTTCGTCTAAAGGATGGCATGAGTTCGCTTGGCCGTATCCTTAAAGCTATCGAAAACTACCATGGATCCGTTTCCCATTTGGAGTCCCGTCAGTCGCGTGAAGAAGGTGTTCAACACGATGTTCTCATCAAATTGGACATATCAAGGGCTAATCTTCTCCAATTGATTCGCTCTCTTCGTCAGTCATCGTCGTTTGCTAGCATTAATTTGCTGGCTGAAAATAGCATCAGCGTTAAGGCTCCATGGTTCCCAAAACATGCCTCCGAATTGGACAACTGCAACCATCTTATGACCAAATACGAACCCGAGTTGGATATGAACCACCCCGGTTTTGCTGACAAAGTTTACCGTCAACGTCGCAAGGAAATTGCTGAGATCGCTTTTGGATACAAATTCTCTGATCCAATTCCATACATTCCTTATACTGATGTTGAGAATAAGACCTGGAGGTCAGTATTCCGTACCGTGCTTGACCTTATGCCAAAACACGCTTGCGCCGAATACAGATCCGTCTTCAAGAAGTTGCAAGACGAGAAAATATTCGTTGAATATCGTATTCCTCAGTTGGAAGATATGAGTGCTTTCCTCAAAAAGAACACCGGATTCACACTTCGCCCAGCTGCTGGTCTTTTGACTGCTCGTGACTTCTTGGCTTCATTGGCTTTCAGAGTATTCCAGAGCACACAATACGTCAGACATGTGAACTCACCTTACCACACTCCAGAACCGTAAGTATAATTTTTTCCGCATATAACTTAATTTAGCGTAGAATATTATTGTCATCGCATTGCCTTTTGACGTTGTCGTGTCGTAGAAGCAAAGTTTCTTTTCCTTTTTCATTCAAACGGAACAACCGCCTGCCGCCTTCACCCTTTTGATGGAGGACGTTAAAGTGGCAGTAATTGCCTATTAAATTTTTACTTTCATATTTTACTCTGTGATGTTGAGAGAGAGACTTCGTGAACGGAAAGCTTTTTGTCACCCCATTATAAGGGTAATTGAGTTGTCGACTCATGCTAAAAGGATGCCAAGGCATCAGAAGGAGTTTATAATTTTTATTGTTTCAAAGTGAAAAACAATTAACCTTCCATAGAAAATATTACACACAAGGCAAAGAGACAAAGACCATGATGAAAATGCTAATCTATTCTTTTTCTGCATTTATAATATATATTTTTTTTTGTTGTATCTCATTACAGTGATTGCATCCACGAGTTGCTTGGACATATGCCACTCCTTGCCGATCCAAGCTTCGCCCAATTCTCACAAGAAATCGGACTAGCCTCCCTCGGTGCCTCCGATGAAGAAATCGAAAAACTCTCCACTGTAAGTTTAATTTTTGTTTTGCGTTTTTTTATCTGTTGTTTATCTGAAGTCAAAGCTATTGAACTAGAAATCATGGAACACCGTTTAATTAATGTTATTCGCTTACCGTGTAACTAACCATTGTCATGGTTTAATTGCGCAAAATGCCAATCATAGTCATGGTCTCTTTCAGAGCGGTGTTGCATTGAACACCAATAGACCGTTTAAACCTCTTAGTGACTCGACAGTGGCGCGGCGCGGTGCATGGCCAAATTGTCTTAGCATTGAAACTATCTGGCAGCAGTGGCAAAAAAGGTCTTTGAGCCAGAATTGGCAGGCGATTGGTGCCACACCATTAGACCCTGCTCTAGATCACCTGTCGATAGGTGGTGCAGCCATCGATCGTTGGCAATCAGTCATTCAATCAATGGTGCACATGTCTTGTCTTGGATGGTTTAAATGGTCTTTGGCTATAAAGTTGTATTTATTATTTTTATACCGCCGTCTTATATGGCTAACAAGGTGAACGCGGTTTTTAGCTAGATAACAAGATCAACTACAAGGACGACTTGTATACTTATGTTTTTCTATGTTTCTTATAATTTAAGGTCTATTGGTTCACCGTTGAGTTCGGTTTGTGCAAGGAACAAGGTCAAATCAAGGCCTACGGTGCCGGTCTTCTGTCATCTTATGGTGAGCTCTTGCACGCCATCAGCGAAAAGCCAGAACATCGCGCATTCGAGCCAGCTTCCACAGCTATTCAACCCTACCAAGATCAGGAGTATCAACCAATCTATTATGTTGCTGAGAGTTTCGAGGATGCAAAGGAGAAGTTCCGTCGCTGGGTATCAACCATGTCACGCCCATTCGAAGTTCGATTCAACCCACACACTGAACGCGTAGAGGTTTTGGATTCCGTCGACAAACTCGACACTTTGGTAACACAATTAAACACTGAACTCATGCATTTGACAAATGCCATCGAAAAGTTGAGGAGCCCCTTCTAAATGGATAGTTTCTACAACTTTATTCTTAAATCCTCGTTTTCTTATTTGTCGTCCACTACTATTTTTATTTTTTTTTTCAAAATGATTTTCATTGCGATAACTTAAGTATTTTTGTCTTTCCTCTTGTATTATACTATTACTCACATTATTTCATTTTTTTTTTTAATTTTAATTTATTTTAAATATTGTATTTTTTGGACCAAAAATCATAGAATTTAATTATACAAAACATACATACCTACTTATATAAACAAACAAAAATATGCACGAAAATACACACATCTTATTAGATATGTAGATTTAATCAGTATATAATTGTAGATAGTCAATATGTAAGTGAACAGAAACAAAAAAAAAAAAAGATTGTGCATCCAAAAGTAATTTTCGTGTTAATATTCAAATCTTTAAATAATAAAAAAGTATTCTTATACACATATACATACATAAATATATATTATATTATATAAAGTATAAAAAATGATACAAATGTTTTGTGCGCTTAAGACATCAGCAATATTATAAAACAGTTGTGCTATTCTCTTATTTAGATTTTTAATTTTTTTCTTATATGCAATTTGTTTGTAGTGTACTTATAAAAAAAATTGTAAAATTTTATTTCACAAATTGTTATTAATATTATTTTGTCTGTACACTATTCTCAATGTAGTATTGTATTAGTGTTTGTGCAACTAGTTTGCGCATCGTGCACCAGCTCTCTTATGTTATTATTTATTAATTTTTAATAAAACTTTTAAAAAATAATTTAAATACTTTGTTATTTATTTACTCTTGGATCAGCTTGGTTTGGAAAACACATTTTAACATTTTGCGGTAAAATTGTTGGAGTTACGAGGAAGTGATAACTGATAAGTGACGTGATGGCATTGAAAACCTTTTTGCGATACTGTAAAAACTAGTATGTGGAGTAACCTAATATTATGCACTTATGCAGTGACTGTATCCTAAGGTGAAGTTCACACTTATTTCCATGAATTGGATATCATATGCTCGGATGTGGTTAGCAATACTGGCTGTTTATCCAGTTAATTGAAATTGTAGAAGGCGGGAAATCAAGTGGTATCAAGTGGTACCGCAGTTATAACTGATTTTATATTGACTTAATTCCCATATCATCTCTGGGTCTGGGTGTATGTTAGAAAGTATTGTAAAGTTTTTACTTTTTTTCAGAAGAAATTTAAGGCAGATCTGTGATAAATGCGGGGTTATCATTGTATATAAATGGTTTTAGGGTTTGGTTTGTAAGCCATTCGTTAGTTGTTGGTGGTATCTGATATTGAATTGAATACGTTGGGTATGTTAAAGTAACAAAAATTGCTACATTAAATCTTATGGAAGCAACGGATGGATTTGTAAATTTGATTAACATTTTAAATTAAACAAAGTGTGTTAAGAAAAGTAGCTTATACTTCGTTTATATCCAGCCTGAAGAAAAGTAAATATATTTTTTAATTCACGAGTAATCTCTTAATCCATGCCTACTTACACGAGACCTCGAAAGTTACAGGTGAGTTAAGCGCTGTTTTTATTAATATAAATAATAATACTGTACCTAAGTATTACAATGGGCTGTATTTTGTCAAATTTTGCTATCTTAAAATTTGTATTAATAGTACTTCCAAAATAAGCAGACGGAACGATTTTTGTATCACTTTTAATTTAATTTTTTTTGTTCACTTCCAATGACTTATAATATAAGATTATACACGGATATCTATATACGGTTAAAGCCCTAAATTAAGGAAGTTTTCTCAAAAAGTTACAAGCCCCCGCCATTCATATTATTTGAAATTGTTGTCAAAAATCTGAAATGCAGTATGAAATATTTTAGTTGATTCAAATATTACATTTACAAATTAAATACAATATTGTTGCTTGTTGCAGCTGTTTTCGAGACAAATAGAAAAAAACCAAAACTGTTTTATGGCAGCAAATCAATCAAATCTCTATATATACATTTAAGAGCCATGAATTACGAGTCCCCCAAACTTCGGACGACCTGCAAAGCCACGCCGCACAGTGGTTCCATTGTATGGATCAAGTGGACAAAATTCGATAAAAACAAAACAGAAGGCCCGATGTTGTTGAAATTTGGCATATGGTTTAAATGGAACAAGTTCTCAACATGCTGCAAATATTTTGGATCTAGCTCGAAAATAAAGGTACTTACACATATTTCTAAAAAAAAACTTTTTTTTTTAATTTGTTCCTATGAAGCAAGTGGAAAATATTCTATAAAAACCAAACGGATAAGACGATCTATTTGAAATTCGACATGTGGTATTAGTAGAATAATATCTCAATATGCTACAAAACTTTTGGGTCTGACTCGGAAATTAGCGTACTTACACACATTTCTTTAAGAAATAGTTTTTCCATTTTGTCCTGATGGATATTGTGCAACGAAACCAAACGGATAAAATTACCTTGTTGAAATTTGACAACTGGTATTAATGAGACAAGCTATCATCATGCTCTATAAATTATGAATATATTTCAAAAGTATCTATATATTTATACACAAGTTTTTTTTTAATGTTTCGTATTAACCCTCTATTTTATCTGAAGTGATATATAGATATTATCGCACACATCACAAGATAGCTACAAGATTATAAGATTTTTTTCATTTAAAATTTTAAACAAAATAATACAATAGGTTCTGTGTTACTTATACATGTATATTGCGTTTTATTGCAAACAATTTCATAGATTCTATAAATATCTCCATCAAATTTAATCCCTGTGCTTGCCCATTTATTCCCTATGCTTCCTAGAATTTATTCAGTATCTACACCTGCCCACCAAAAAACAAAACTACCCGGGTATATAACATAAGATTTTTACCTTAAGCAGCGTAAAAAATTAAATTTCTTTGTATCTCTTTTTAGATTGCTTATGGTCCTGAAAAGGACCGTTTTATTTTATATTATCAGGATAATACTCCGTTTTTTGATTTTAAAATTGTTTGATATGACGGAAATATGTTATGGCCGATATCACCCGATGCTTTCATAATCACTTCGTATCGATATTTTGTAAGTTTTGTTTGAATTATTAAAGCTGAGGCTGTGTCGGCATTAAAAACTGAGATGGGAGTATTGGGCAAAAGCGTAAAGTTATGCCCTAGCACAACAATCTTCATATACTTAATTCGGTCTTCCACTTGTATCCGCAGTTGACGTATTGAACTCGTTTCCGATATATTTTTGTTTAAAGTTAACTAGAAACTTTCCTAAACAAATTATTGCTTATGCTTACTTAAAAATTTATAATTTACAAACCGAGGGCATTATAACATTTATTAAAATATGGGAAGAATCTTCTCTTTATTTCAAAAACAATTTGTTCAATCTCATCGGGTTTAAAATAATCGTACCATTCTTTTAAAAAGTTTTCCAAAAAGTTTACTTTTTTAGGGATTGTGAAACTTTTACCATTAATGTTAACACAACCAAAGCTCAAACGCAAGTGCAACGATGACATTTTTGATCAATCATTATGTAAATAACCAATTCAACTAAAATAGCTGTGAAATTTTTAACGGCAATACCAGAAGTCCATTTCAGATGCTATTTTCGAAACACGTGTTGTGTGCTCTTAAAAGCTTCGTGCGGGCAAAATGACCAAAAGTGACCTTTTGTTTTTACATCACAAGAAGTATATAGCATAAGCTTTCAAACAGTTGTAGTGCTAACATTTAGCAACATTTAGCTTCTTATTTATAGGCTATTAAATAGCAAGAATAATTCATTTCAGAGGTAGCTCCCCTCAAGAGTCATTTACTTGTATTTGATAAGTCTATTTGAAAAAAGGGAAATGTAATAATAAAGTCAAATATGTCGTTATATTGGCCTTAGCATTTTTTTTTGTTTTAAATGCTCCTAATAAAAAAATCGCATTTAAAAACTGCAAACAAAAACCTTAAAATTTCAAAAAATGAGAAAGAGGCCACTTTGTGGTGACTGTACTGTGAACCTGTATCAGATAAAAATAAAAAACAAGTGTTTTCTTCATGAACATACATGCCAAAAATAACATTACTTTTACTGTGCAAAAAGATTCAATATTTGGGGCTTTTTCCACCTTGGAACCACTGTGCGCCGGAGAAGAACACTTTGCAAATTCGAATAAAAATAGACGAATTGTTTTATATTTTGTTATATACTGCTTAAACCCCATGTTTTATACAGTCCTGTGTTTATATCCAAAAATGATGCTCTTGAACTAAGCTTTCGAACGTTGTATATCTCATTTTTTTGTGGGCACTAGACGCACAATCATTTCCATTCATTAAATTCGCTAAATCGAATATTTCGCCAACCATGCTATTATTTGCTTTTACTGGCCATTGGTATAAAAGTTCCTTTATTTTCAAAGTTCTGTCATTTCAATGAAAAACTATTGCAATTAATTTTTGCGCTTATTTTAATCTTTGTTGCCATACACTGCCTAAACTGCCCATTCTCTTTTATATTTTAAGTATACATACTTTACTAAACCAATCAGAATTAAATTTTTTGCATATAAGCTTTGGAAATATTGCATATCAAAACTAAAATAAAATATGTTTTGGATGTAAAAAAAAAAATACAATACATTATTGCTTAAAATCGATATATCAAAATCAAATTGATGATTTTTTTGAAATTAAAATTCTATCTGTGCATCATATTAATGTAACTATAGTTAATACATATGTAGGTACATACTTAAAATTGACCTATCAACATTTTGTATTCTATATAAATTTTAGTATTTAATTAAATAAAATACTTTTTAAAAAGGAAGAATTTAGAGACGGAGCTCCAAATTCTTTCAAGTTATCTTTATTGAGGTTACTTAAAATCTGACCAGAATGTCACAGACAACTGGTATTTATCATCTTATTACATATACGACTTCTATCTTTAGAAGTCTAATCGTTGTTGAGTGTTTCTACCCTAGGGCATCCTGCCCGACACATTCTATCATGGGAGGGACGTCCTCTCGTAGTTCTTGATTTGGTAGGGAGTGCATTTATCCGTGTTTTAATACAGTGAATAAAGTCCTTACCCGAGAGGAGTTTGGTAGGCTCGCTTACCCAACGATGCGTTTGCTTTTCACCACCAGATTCCCTAAGACCGGCTCCATCGATGGAAGAGTGGAGTTTGTCGGTCCAGAATTTCGCAAGTTCTTGAGAAGTCCTAATATAGAGTCCCTCAATCTGGAGTCTTTTTGCAGCTATATCAATTTCTTTGGCTAGAAAGATGTTAGCACTCACGTTGTTTTCTAAGTTCGGTAACGTTAAGTTTTGAAGCCTACAAAATCGTAACAGAGGAGCCGTTAGTCTGAGAGATGGAACGCCAAGACCTCCCTGGTCAATTGGCGCGTGGAAGTATGCCGAAGTTGTGTCATGTGGCAAATTCAACCATGCCTTGACTTGGCTCCTAATTCTTTTATCAATTTTGTTCAGGGCACCGATATGAGCGTTTCCTAACGTAAGTTTATAATATAGCTGGGGGATTAGTACTGTCCTCAAAATGTGCATGCGTTGTTGAGGCTTCAAAGGGGCCTTCGTAACTCGCAGCAATTTTGGCATTAAATCTAACTGGGGTTCTATTTTACATTTACCCTCAGGTGTGAATCCTATTCCTAGATAGTTAAGAACGTCCGTTCTTTTTAGGGCCGGGATTAGCTGGTTACCCATCGAAAAGACCCTATTTTCTATCACTGTTATCTTTTGCTTACCCTGTCCTTTGATACTGATAGTCCTGCATTTACTTGCATTTACGGACATACCACACGAGGCGAGAAATGATTGAGCCTGTTTCAGAAGATCGTCGTGCATTACACCTCGTTGAGTACAGTCGCTTTTTTTTACGCTCCCCAATTATTTCAGTTATTCATTTAATTGTTTTCTTAAGTGCCCCAATAAAAAAGAAAACAAAAAAAAAAAAAAAATAATAATAATTCATTTTCCCAATCAATCTACTCAACGTGTTCGACTTGCCTTTTTTGCTTACCTTAGTACTTTTCCCAAGCATACAAAACTCTGTGCCCTAGTTAAATCCTGCATACCCATCGCGAAGTCTTGTCTGAAAAATAATAATCAGTATAAGCAATTGAATATTTGTGATTACTCCCGCAGATTTTAGCGTGTGCCAATTGTAAATAATGGATAACTGCTGCGATTTTTCAAAGTGTGCCGTCGACGGTAAAATTGCTGACCGGGTGGTTTGCCATGGTTTGTGTGGAAAATCGTACCATCCCATATGTACTGGTCTAAACAAAAGATCTACATCTCACCTGAAAGACTACCTTAATAACTTTGTATTCTATTGTGACGAATGCAAAGTTATTTCTTTATCCCATGTTTTGCTTGCGGTGAAGTGTCTAAGTGAATCCATAAACTCAATCTCAGATGACAATAATTCCTTTCATAAACATGTCACTGCCCAATTAAATCACCTTGACGAGTTCTCAAAGAACATCGAAATCCTAAACAGTACTGTTGAAAGTTACGGCAAACGTTGCCTCGCGAAACACAATTCGGTTGTAAAAGAAATCGCGTCTCTGTCAAATAATCGTGGCCACGACCAAAACCCTAGTGCCATTGACGAACTGAAGCATGTTATAAAAACTACTCTTGCTTCTATACCCGTGTCAAATCCCTTCGTGAGTTTAAGCAGCAATATTGCCTCCATCCGTACTGACCTTGATACTCTCCTCCAAAGTTCCTCCCGTTCCAAACCATCTACATTTTGTCAAGGGTCTCCATTGTTCAAAGATCTTTTGTCCAAAATGAATGACATTAGCAGTGATCTCGCTGTTGCCCGCATATCGATTAGTGAAATCTATGAAGAAATCAAAGCTGCCTCCTGTAAAATTGATGAGCTACCGGACCATATTCAGCCGACTACTTCCATCTATAATACATCCATCCTTGCTGAATTGGCTGAACACTCGGACAGATCCACTCATACTCCTTCGCTTCCCACTATACCACGGCTAAACACCATAGCTTCTCCGAAAGCAGATGAACCAATCATCCATCGCCTTGGGACTTCATGGACCCTCTCTGAGTGGAACAACAGAATCAAGAAAATTAGTGCAAATTCTGAGTTCACCCCCTTCTTCATAAAAGGTACCCCTAAGCAAGCTGGTGTCACCTGGATACAGAAGAAGTTTTACCAGCAGTTTGCTATAACCCTTGGAATATGCAAGAAGCTTTCTTCCTCAAGTTTCAAGATAATGATTCCCTCCAAATACGAATGGCTCTTTTCTGGCTCCCGCAACGACGCTCTCATGCTTGGTAAAGCAAAAATTAGCAAATGGATAAATCTACAAACTAGCTCTAAGTCTAACCTTCCTACAGATAAATCTGATTCTAATTGGAGTTTCAAAACAAAAATATTTCCTAATTTTTCACCTCTTCACAACTCCATTAATGTAACAAACCCACTGGTTACCCGTAGTCGGAAGCGTGTATCTTTCAATCTTGAACCTTCTCACCCCACCAACTCTTCCTCCACTAACTTTCCTAACTTCATACACTCTCATACATTAAATCCTGCTGCTTCACCTTTTTCACCGTCTGTTTCTTCTTCGATCTCTACTAAAACTACTGATCCTTCTTCTTCAACTGTTCCTCCCCCGATCTTTGACCCAATGGTTCCCCCTTCTGTGAAACTAACATCTAGACTTGCCGACCTTCCACCTACTTCGAATGACTTAGATGGACGTTATTTGATGTCACGTTTACGTGATAATAAACTTTTTGATAACGTACGCCTTTACCTTGCGTACCTATATGACAAACCAGATTCTGTTTGTATTGAAGGTAAAACTAAAACAAACCTGATCGTGTCAATTCAAAAAGAAGGCCTGCCAACAGATCCTACCTGCCTTCGTAAGATCTACACCCGTTTTCATGAAGGCTTTGATATTTCTCCTGCTACAGTCTCTAAGGACCTTGCTACTTATGCTTCCCATATCGGCTCTAAACGCGTTTCTCACCTTCAAAGTACCCGCAACACCCTAAAAAAATATTACCGACCCTAACATAATTCCTAATATTTTGTCTCTTTATTACCAAAATGTAAGGGGTCTTCGTACAAAAACGGCTTCTGTTTATATCAACTCCCAAAAACTTCCCTATGATATTTTTGCCCTAACTGAAACAAACCTCTGCAATTCTATCCTTGATGAAGAACTTTTTACTTCCGAATTTGCCATTTTTCGAGCTGACGGACTAAGTAACGAAAGAGATCATTCTGGACGAGGTGTCCTTCTGGCGATTCACAATCGTTTTGACGCTAGCCTGGTAAAAAGATCGTGTGTGTCTTCTTTTGAATTTGTATGTGTCAAAATTTCTTTAAAAAAACGATGTATTTACTTAGTCTGTTGTTATATACGCCCTTCTCAGCCCACCCAAGCTTATCAACTTGCTGTTGATGAAATCGACTCTCTGTTTGAAGTCACAGATATTCTTGATGACTTAATTATTGTCGGTGACTTTAACCTCCCACATCTTCAATGGACCTCATCGGAAGATGAGATGTCTTTTGTGCCTACAAATTCCTCCTCTGAAAAGGAACTCCTGCTCACTGACCGATTCTTTGACCTTGGTCTTTGTCAGGTAAGTGGTATACTAAACAACTTAAGTAGACAACTTGATTTAATTTTCTCATCAGATCCCACTTGCTCCCTAGTTTCCAAAAGTGCTCATCTGCTCTCTACCCTCGACCACTTCCACCCCCCTCTTTCCATTACTTTCTCATATGAATGTGATAATGGGTCAGTTTTGTCCGAAAATTCTTTTTTTTTCAACTTTCGCAAAGCTGACTTCGCTTATCTTAATTATCTTATCAACAATATTGATTTCAGTTCCTTCCTGAATAACAAAACCTCAATTGATATCGCCTTGGAATTTTTCTACACGTCTATCTTTAACTGCCTTGTTCAGGCTGTTCCTTATGTTCCGCGTAAACATGTCTCTTCCTCCCCTCCCTGGTACAATAAAGAATTGCGAACCCTTCGTAACGTGAGAAATAAATGGTGGAAAACATATTTGCTAACCAGATCTGCTCTGGACTTCTCAAACTACCAGCTAGCTCTACACCGCTTCTCTTCACTTTGCGAACTCCTCTATCTTGAATACATTGACAAAATGCAAAATAGCCTGATTTCAGATCCCAGACGCTTCTACCAGTTTATTAATATTAAACGGAAATCTGATGGCTTTCCCTCAACTCTTAAATTTATGAACTCGACATCTGGCGACCCTAAAATAATCACAAACCTTTTTGCCTCTTTCTTCAGTCAGTCATATAGTAATAATCCTCAAGAACCTGACTACGATTTTTTTAAGTACTTAAAAGATGGCCCATGCACCTCCTTTGCCTCAATTGAAAAAGGTGTTGACATTGTCGCCAAAAAGATAAGTTTCCTTAAAGATGATTTCTCCCCTGGTCCCGATGGTTTGCCTGCCATTTTACTGAAAAAATGCGCCAACTCTCTATGTGAGCCTCTTTCAGCACTATTTCATCTTTCACTCTCTCAAGGTATCTTTCCAAAATTATGGAAGGACTCTTTTATTTTTCCCATTTATAAAAAAGGAGTAAAGAATGATATTGCTAACTACCGGCCTATTGCCAAGCTATCCTCAATCCCCAAGCTCTTTGAAAGCATTGTCTACGATTCTCTCTATTTTCACTGTAAACCTATCTTCTCCCCACAACAGCACGGCTTTTTAAAAGGCAGATCCACCACAACTAACCTTACGGAATTCGTTTCTAAAACTCTTAAGGAACTCGAAAAAGGAAATGAAGTGGACATTATCACCACAGATTTTAGTAAGGCCTTTGATAAAATCAGTCACCAAATTATTTATCTCAAACTTAAAGCTCTCGGTTTTCCTGCCCTTTTTATTTCTTGGCTCAGATCATACCTTGACAGCCGCCAATATAGAGTTATCTTCAGGTTTTCAATCTCTGACCCCATCTTTGCCACTTCGGGCGTTCCGCAAGGGAGCCACCTCGGCCCTTTGATTTTTGTTTTAACAATAAATGACGTTATTAATGTCATTAATGATTCAACTGTCTCTATTTACGCTGATGATATGAAAATAATTAAGGTCATTTCTACTCCCTCAGATTCTACATTACTTCAAAATGACCTTAATTCATTCCAAACTTGGTGTGACAAAAATTTTTTAGAACTCAATGTTACTAAATGCCAATCCTTAACTTTCTCTCGTAAGCGATTACAACTTCCTCCTCGAACTTATTGCTTTCACGAAGTTGCTATTCAAATTGTCAGCTCTATTCGTGACCTAGGAGTAATTTGCGACAGTCAGTTAAATTTCCGAGCCCATTTCGATCATATTATTAACAAGGCCAACTCTTCTCTAGGTTTCATCAAACGTTGGTCTAAGGAATTCTCGAACCCCTACGTCACTAAATCCCTCTATATTACCTTCGTTAGACCCCTCCTTGAATACGCTAGTCAAGTCTGGTCGCCCTATCAAAGCTCTCATTCTCAAAGAATCGAAGCTGTGCAGCGTAGGTTTCTTAGATTTGCACTCCGCGGTCTCCCTTGGTCTGATAGCTTCATCCTACCCCCCTATGAAGATCGTTTAAAATTGATCAATTTGCAAACCCTACAAAAACGCCGCGAAGTCGCTGATATTCTCTTTTTGCATCAGCTTTTAGCAGGGACTATAGATTCTTCTTTTCTTGTGGAAACGATTCCCATCTATACTAACCCACGACACGTAAGATCTGCTCCTCTCTTTCGCCTTCCTCTTCACCGCACAAATTACGGTATCTTTGAACCTATTTCTAGAATGCTGCGATTGGCTAATAACGCACAAGATACCTTTGACTTTCATATTAGTACTTCCTCACTTAGAAGCTCTCTCTACAACTCATCCTAAAACCCCAATTCTTCTTCATTACTATTTAGTTTTAAGTTTTGTTTCTAAAAAAAGAAAAGAAAAATAAAAGAAAAAAATAACTAGACGTAAGTTAATTATTAAGTTTAGACTTAAGCTATGTTACTGTTGCTTGTATTAAGCTAAATAAATAAATAAATAAAAGTATCTTTGATTTTGTTTATTTCAAATTTTTGTTTAGTCTGCATTTGAGCGGATATGCGTTCATCAAATGTAGACAGAGAATAAGCAAAAGTGTTTATTAAATTACAATGTATCTTTGATTAAAAAATGAAATTATCTTTTAAAAAATACTTTTATCAGTATTCTTGGTTATAACACCTCCCTCTTTGGAGTGTTCTAACGGTTGGAAAGCGACCGTTGGAAGGCTTATATTTGTAATAGTTTTTTTATTCTTTAATTTCATTTTTAAATACATGATTGTAAAAAGTATTATTGATGTTATTATTAAAATAGTTATTACATTATATGTTACATGTTTTGTATGTATTTTTGATTCTAATATTTCAATATTATTTATTGGTTGGAAATGTAAATTTTTAAAGTAATTATCTGAAAAGTTATAGTTTATCAATGGTATTATTTTATAGTTATTTTGATATAATTTTCTATTGTATGTTACATTTTTTATTTTTATTTTACAATTTTCAAATTCCAAAATATAGTTTCCTTGTAAAGTATAGTCTAAGTTATTACAATCTTGTTCTAACTTTTCATTCTTTATGTTTTTTATTATTAAATATTTTTCCTTATTGATTATAATATTTTCATCTTTGTAATCTTTAATTTTACAGTTTAGTTTAGAATTATATTTAAATATGTTTTCAATACAATTGTCTTCAATTTTTATTAGATTTTTTATTTCTTTGTTTATATAATACATAGTTTTATTAAATTCTATAAATTCATCGTTAGGTAATGTTATAATTTTATCTTTTACAGGTAGGGTATGTATAGATATTTTGTTATACAAGTTTTCATTAAATCTTGGTAAACTTAGAATTATTAGTAAGTTTTCGTTATAGGTAGCCAATGTTAATTTTATCTCTTTTAGTTTTTCTATGTTTATATCGAAGTCATAAATTTCTTTTACGGTCAGTATATCTTGGGTTAATATTCCTGTCCTGCTGGTCATTATGATATTGTCAATCTTTTCTATTATTTGTTGTACTTCTACTAAGTTTCTATTGAATTCTAGTTCCATACGTAAAGTATTTATTTCTGATTTGATTTCTTTGTATTTAGTTAATGTTTTTGAACTTTGTTTAAGTATGTCTTGTAATTGAAAGAATTGTTCATTGAATTGTTTGTTAATGGTAACTTGTTTGTTATTGTTTGCTAAAAGTTCCCTGTTACTATCTTCTAAATTTTGTAACCTTTCTTCTATAGCTTGTCTATCATCGTCGTCCATAGTTCCATATATGTAATTCATTCCTTTACCTACAATATTAATTAATCCTCGTTTATGAATAATATGGTGTGGGATAATTGTTTGGAGTTTTATTTCTAATGTATTTATTTTTTGTTCTTGCGAATCGTCAGGATTTGTTAGTAAATGGTGTTGATCTTTTAACTGGTTTATTAATGATTGGCATTCTGTAAGGTTAATTACATGTAATAGAATGTCATAGTTATTTATAAGTTTTATTTGTCCTTCTTGTATGATTAAAAATTCTCTATCTATCTTTGTTATTTTTATATCATTGGTTTTTACTGAAGTTATTAATAAGAGAATCACTATCATGATTGTTATTGTTTTGGTTGGGTTCATTTTGTGTTTTAGTAAATTTCTTTTTCTTTCTGAATTGGTCTTTGTGAAGAAGTTGTTTTCTTTGGTGGGGTTTGATTAGTAATTTTTTATCAATTGTTTTAAGTAGTTTTACTTTCTTATGTTTGGTTTTCAGTTTATTAAATCGTTCTGGATTGTTTATTTTTGTAAAGTTTGGATTGACTTCTACGTCTAATCGATTTTTATTTATTTTGTCTAGAGTTTTGTTCTTATTTGTTTCTATTCTATCATATATTTTTTTATTATCTATTTTACCTAGATGTACGTCTAAGGGTCTCTCTTTTGTAGTGAGATGTATTGTTTTGTTATACGTATTTACCGCTTTTGCTACTAAATCGATAAGTTTTTCAGTTTTCTCTAGTAATCTAATATGTTCATTTAGGGTGCTGTGAAGGCGTTCCACATCCGAATTTCCGGTGTGTCTATAAGGGGTGGTAAAATGTGTTAGTATATTCTTTTCTTTTAAGTAATTTTCTATAGAGTATGTTTTGAAGGTGGGGTCATTATCTAGAGTTAATTTCTTGGGTTCAGACATGTATGAGAATAGTTTTTCCATAGCATTTAAAATGTCTTTTTGGTTTTTTGTTTTCAGTTTTTCTACTGAAGCATACTTGCTGAATTTGTCGATACAACTTAAATATTTGTTATTATTGGGTAGGATCCATATGTCCATATGGTAGTGAATGTGTGGTTCTAAGGGTGTTTCTGTTTTTTCATATGGTAATTTAATAGGGTTCCTTTCTATTTTCAGATTGCAGATATCGCAATTATTTATAATTTTCGTTATTTGTGTTTTAAGGTTTGGGTAATAATATTTTCTTTTTAGATCTAAATATAATTTTTCTATTCCTACGTGATTTAATTCCTTATGGTTTTTATGTATGATTTCTTCTAGTTTAGTTATATCATAAACATCTTCTAAGAATATATGAGTTCTAATTAAAATTTGGTTGTTGTGGTGTGTTTTCCAATAAATTTGGAATTCTAAAAATAGTTTATCGTTGTTACAATATAAAATGTTTTTATGGTCTATATCAATTTCTGATATGATTTTTTCGAAATCTGATTCTTTGAAATTTTTCCTAATTATTTTTATTCTTCTTTTGTTAAAAGGGAAGGTTATGATTTCATCATTTTGTTCTCCTATTTCTATGATAATTTGTCGAATAAATATATTTAAACTTTGTTCGGTGATTGGAATTAGGTTTGAACTATCTGACTCATTTGAGTGCTGTGTGGAAACGAGTTCTATAGTGTTTAATACATTTTCGTTATTTGTGTCAATCTTGGTGATGTCATGTGAATTTGTTTTATCTATTCTTATTCTTGATAGCGCATCGGCTACCTTATTTTCTTTTCCTGCGATATGTTCGATTTGAAAATCATATTCCTCTAATTTTATTTTCCATCTTTGGAGTTTAGAGTTAGGTTCTTTGAGATTATGCAACCATGCTAATGGTCGATGATCCGTTTGTATTTTGAAATGTCTACCGTATAGGTAATGACGGAATTGTTTGGTTGCCCAAACAATTGCTAAAAGTTCTTTTTCTATAACTGAATAACCACATTCATGTTTATTTAAAGTTCTGGACGCGAAGCATAGTGGTCCGTGTGATTGGCTTAAGACTGCTCCAATTGCGAAATTGGATGCATCTGTGGTTAGTGTGAATTGTTTATTAAAATCAGGGTGTCTATTTAATAAATCGTCTGACATTGCTAGTTTTAATTTCTCGAATGATTCTTTATATTCTGTGTTACCTATATTTATTTGTTTATCTTTTCCTAAACAGAGAGTTAGTGGTTTTATGATCTTGGCGTAATCATGGATGAACTTTCTATAGTATCCTGTTAGGCCTAAGAAAGATTGGATTTCCTTAATAGTTTTTGGTATAGGAAAGTTTTTTATTGTGCTTATTTTGTTGGGATTAGGTTTTATTCCATCTGGGGTAATTATATGACCTAAGAATTCGCTCTGATGTTTCATGAAATCGCATTTATTTAGGGATATCTTTAAATTTACAGACTGTAATTTGGTGAAGATTTTATTTAATGAGTTTATATGTTCTTCCAATGAAGTAGAGAATATTATTATGTCGTCGAGGTAGACATAACAGATTTTTCCTATATATTCCTTTAATACCTCGTTCATCATTCGTTGGAATGTGGCGGGGGCATTTTTGAGGCCAAATGGCATTCTTAACCATTCGTAGTGTCCTGATAGTGTTGAGAAGGCTGTTTTCTCTCTATCTTCGGGGTTTACCTCGATTTGGTGGAAACCTTTAGTTAAATCTAGTGTAGAAAAGTAGTTAGCTTTTCCTAATTTGTCTAATATATCGTCAATTAGTGGAATAGGGAATTTATCCTCTTTTGTTGCGTTATTTAATTTTCGATAGTCAATGACTATCCTCCACTCTTTGTTTCCTACTTTGTCTTCTTTTTTTGGTACAATCCAGATTGGGGCATTGTAAGGTGAAGTACTTGGTTTGATAATTTTTTGATCTAATAGATCTTTGATTTGTTTGTCCACTTCTTTTTTGTGGATTTCGGGATATCTATATATCCGTGTGAAGATCGGTTCTTCATTTATTGTGGGGATTTTATGTTTTACATGACTGGTAAAACTTAAATCATCTCCTTTTTGGTAAAATACCTTTTGTTGTTGTTTCAATAAATTAAATAAACTTTTATGTTCCTCATCGTTTAGATGTGAGACTCTTTGACTTTCCAAATTTTCGAAAGTAAATGTGGCTTGTAGGATTTAATTTGTTTAAATGATTTATTTCAATTTGATATTCCTGTTCGTCTTCCTCAGAAAAGAACAGTGGAATAATTTGTTCATTTAGTTTTAGTATTTTGTTTTTAAAATCAATACTGGCATTATTTGGAAATAATATATTGTTTCCAATTAATCCATCAAAGCTGACATTAAAGTTGTGGATTTGAAAAATGCAATCTACGCGAGATTTGAGTGCAAATTTTTCTTTTGGTATAACTAATTCCTTGTCTATTGATATAGAAGTACCTACTGTTTTGATTTCTAATGGGTGTTTCCTTATTTTGGTGTAGCTTATTGGAGCTTTTTCTTTGTTTATTAGACTATTAGTGGCTCCTGTGTCAATTAATAGTCTTAATGTTTCATTATTCTTTTCTAACTTAATAAAGAGGAGTTTGTTGTCTCGTTGAGTAGACAGGTTTCCGAGGCTACATTCGGAAAAACCGTGTTGTTTTGATCACTTTTGTTATAGTTAGTTTGGATCTTCTTTAATTGACTAGAAGTTGGGTCAACTTCCATAGGTTTATATTGTTTACTAGGAGGTTTGTAATTTGGGTTATAATTATTACCTTTATAATTTGGATTAGGGTTGTTAGTGTTTTGGTGATTAAATGGGGGTTTTATATAAGTTGGATCTCTAGGTGTGAAGTTATTATTTTGATTTGGATATTTTTTATAATTATTTTGGGGGTTTTGTGTAGTTTGAATTTTTGGTGCTTCTAGTAATTTCTTTGGGGTTTCTTCAGATTTTTCATTTACAAAACCAGCTTGAGTTAACTCATGTAAGGCTGCTTGTAAATTAGGGGGTTTTAATGCAAATAATATTGTTCGCATGTGAACGGGTAAACGTTCTTTAAAAATGTTTAATGCTGTTTGTGTGTTATGAGTAATTTCCTCATTCTTTCCCTCTTGTACTGTTTTTTGGTTTAATTCACAGAGATTCTTTTGTATTTCATTATAAAAGCTTATAACATTTCCTTTATAAGGAGTTTGTCTCAAATCATCATAAAGTTGAAATGAGGATTTAAATCCTCCGAAATTTACAACTAGTAATTCTTTTATTTCTTTCCAGGTGGTTAAGTGAGCATGTATTTCAATACAACGTTTAGCTCTACCTATAAGTTTAGACTTTAATATATTTATACACATTGTCTGTGACTGAATGTCATATTTATTAAGAGTGGGAGTTATCCCGTCAACGTTTGTAATAAAAGTATATAAGTCTTCTCTTCGTCCATCGAAAGTATTTAACTTTTCGATGTACTTGAGTGGGTCTAGTGTGAGTGTTAGTGACATATTGGCTTTACAATTTGAGTCTTGTTCTAATATAATATTTTCAATAATTGGTAGTTTAATTTGTGATAATTGTTTATCTAAATTAATATAAAAATTCTTACTATCTCTGTTGTATTGTGGATCTCCTTCGTTTGATGAACTATCTTCTTCGTCAGAGTTCCTTGGATATGGATTATTCTTCCTTTGTGTCTTCTTGAAAAGGTGCATTTATTGAGTATTTTTTTTTTTTCTTTTTTTTTTGTAGTTGGTTATGTTATAATTAATTTTCCTCTATGGATATCGTAACATTACTCTTGCATGAGGGTGAGTTACTAAATTAATTATTGATATTTTTAGAATTTTAGATAAGTGTTCTAATAACTTTATTATTCACTGAAGTAATCTTTATATGCACTAAAGAGTTTATTCTTCACTGAATTTATTTTTCAATATCGTTAAGTAGTCCAATTAAATTATTAATTCTAAAGATTTCTTTTTCGCAGAATTTTAGATATTAATTTCACTTTTAATATGGGTATAAGTTATTAAAATAATTTTCTTTCTTTTTGTAAAAAATTGAATTTTAATTTTCACTTTATAATACACTTGAACGATAGGTAAATGATGGGTTCTTATTTGCAAAGGATACACATATTATATTTTGTGTATCCTACCGACTGCGCCAATTTTAGTATTTAATTAAATAAAATACTTTTTAAAAAGGAAGAATTTAGAGACGGAGCTCCAAATTCTTTCAAGTTATCTTTATTGAGGTTACTTAAAATCTGACCAGAATGTCACAGACAACTGGTATTTATCATCTTATTACATATACGACTTCTATCTTTAGAAGTCTAATCGTATCTTTGATTTTGTTTATTTCAAATTTTTGTTTAGTCTGCATTTGAGCGGATATGCGTTCATCAAATGTAGACAGAGAATAAGCAAAAGTGTTTATTAAATTACAATGTATCTTTGATTAAAAAATGAAAGTATCTTTTAAAAAATACTTTTATCAGTATTCTTGGTTATAACATATATATGTATGTATAAATAATATTTTATTTTTAAAGCGCACGAAATATTTTTATTTTATTTTTTTTCAATTTCAATCTTTTCAACATCGTTCTCCAATGTATGTACTTGTACATATTTTTTAGTTTAATACAATACAATCACCCTATTAAACTTGTATTTTATTAGTCTAGTTTGACTGCACTTAACTTTTTATTAACTTTTATTTTATTTTATGCAAAATTTAATTTGGTATTGATAAAAAAATACTTAGTTTTAAAATAACGCCTTGTTATTAGAATCTGGTTTAAATTTAACAGTATACCTAGAGTTATAAATTCGTATTTTTATGTGAGTGTAAATTCTTTCTTTAATTTTCTTAATGCATATAATACTATACATACATACATGTTTCAAGTACCCAGTCACCTAGATAAATGAACTTACGTTCCATAAAATTTGAAACCAATTGAATTCATCACTAATGAATTAATTTCTTGATTCATATCATTAAAATTAATAAAGGAATTCTAATTTTAGTCTTAATAACATTGGTATTACCATCATTTAGTCTAAAAATATTTCTTTAAAGACACGTTATAATGTTATATAAATAATTTGAGAACGATTGACCATTTAGTCATAGAGCAAAATTCTAGTAAATTGGCCAATATGTAAGCACAGCAGTAGAATTTTTCCTTCTTTGGCACTTTGGCAAAAGGCATTTATTTTTGTGACGGAAAATAGTTTCACAACCAATAACGAACAGACGAAGGTCATCTGCAAAACCATGCTAATCGTTGGCCAGTTCAACGCAACTTTTAAACAAAAGATCCGAACCAATATCGGTGGTTGAATTCTTGTTCATTAATAAAACGTTAAAGTGCTTTTTATTATTCATTGCTCATTGGTTGTGGCAACTACTGCGGTAGCACACAGTTAATTGTCTCTATTAATTGTAGCTATGTATACTGACGGTCGTAATAGCTATAGAAGTATCCGTGTCAAATATTAAAATGAATATAATATATGTACATCTGAGCATAGTTTCAAACAAGTCAAGGAAAACAAAAAAAAAAAAACGACTCTAAGAATATAACTAAGAATACTCGTATATCTTCGTAATAAAGATATTTTCAAATAGATAACCATTCGCCTTTCTATATACATTACCGGGAATAATACCTACCTATATTTGAGACAACAGTGTGCTATAGAAAACGTAACTCAGTTCCGAGTTCTTGGATTAGGTTTTTATGGCTTGTCTTATGATCTTAATTAAGTAGACTTGTATTGTAGTTGTGAAAATGCTTGTTCAAACATTATAGCGAAGTTCAAAAGATCAAATGGTTAGTGCGATGGACTGTCACGTCGGAGGTCTGGGTTCACTTCCCAGCCTCGTCCACCTAAAAACTAAAAAGTTTTTTTTTCAGGGCTACTGCCTCTTGCGAGGAATTGACAGATCCTCCAAGAGTATCACTTGTAATGAATAAGTGCTTCTCGTCTAGCCGTTCGGATTCGGCATAAAATTGTAGGTCCCTTCCATTCCTGTCGACACGCGCACACAGAAATGTTTGCGGGTTGTTAGTCACTAGGCCCTGGTTCTTCATGAGCCGTTGCGCCACCCAATTTATTTTTTTTTTACTTATGTACATACATTCGTAACTATTTTTATTCTATTCTATTCTCAAAATAAATCTAAAAAGATTTATTTAAATTTGTTTGGAAGGAATGAACTGGATTATTGGTTTCAACGAAATCCTCATATGTCCGTTTGATATTGTTTTAATCGGCTTATTAGTTAGCGAAAGTATTTTAATTTTTAATAAACTATTGTTAAAAATATTCGTTTATCGATAGAGAAAATAATATAAGCGATTTCAATTAAAACAGGAATTTGCATTCATGTACTACTTCTGCGAATTTTGGAAATTTTAAACTGTCTCTTCGAAATTTGACAGCTTATGAGTTTCTGTACACAAATAAAGGGATTGATCTAAATGATTTATAGGATTGGACAGTTTTGATCGCAAACAGTTATAAGCAGGGTTGTCAGGTTTTAAAAAGCGAAATCGCCAAAATTATAATTTAAATCGCCAAATTTCAAAGATTCCAGCCCAAGAAATCACCAAAAAATGAAAAAAAAAAAAAAAAAATCACAAAACAAATAAAAATTCTACATAAAAACTTAAAATTAAAAAAAAATACTCTGTTGTACTTAGTCCTCTTCAATATATTCATTATACATATATGTATCCTTAGTATTTTATAAATGGGATCCTTTTTATAGCCTTTGCAACATGGCTAGATCTTACAGCATGCCGTTCTTAGTCAGTTTTTGAGCGAACGTATATCGCAGTCGCAAATTTTTCAATGTGCTAATCCATCTTGATCTTTCTTTGATTTGGTTAACTAAGACGGTGTTCACATTGCACTGACTCCTCTTAATTTACAAAAGAGAACGTCAAACAAAATCCACAAATTTTTAATTTTTTTTTTTTAATTTACTACATTTCTCCCTTTTTAACTATGAAGTGGGAGTGATATAAATTTCAGAGAAGTCAAGAATAGTCGGAAGAGTCAGTCCAATGTGAACACTGTCTAACAAAGTTGTTTGTTTTAACATACATACGTCATTTATTTTAGCGATAAAATTTCAGTTTTGGGGTGCGTTCAAGGCAAATAGCGATGAAAAAGATGTAAGGTTAAAGTGAACATTTGAGAAAAGAATATAAGAATTTCGATTCAAAAAATTAAAATCGCCAAAAACTAAAAATATCGCCTTTTTTGGGGTACATCGCCAAACCGATTTTCGTGTCGCCAAATGAAATTTCAAATCGCACATTTGGCGATTAATCGCACAATCTGACAACCCTGGTTATAAGGATTATACAATATGTACATACATTATTTTATCCAATTCATTCAAATTTTATGATCGTTTCGATTTCCAGTCGTTCTCGTTACTATTCATTAATGCGTTTAAACAAACTAATGAAAATAGCACTCACTCTGTTGTAAACATTTTTTTTTTTAAATAATTAACCCACAATAAATAAGTGCAAAGCAGTCGAGTTTGAACCGATTAACCCAAATAATTCCTTACCACTATATTGACTTGAAATTGCGCGTAAAAGAAGTTTCCGAGAAAACCGGCAATGGCATCACATTGGATATTGGGCTTGACCACTCATTTAGGGGTGTTTGTTCGGGCCCCACAGTTTTTTTTTATTGTTTACCGTATGTCCCCATCTGGATCCCAACCGTGGAATTTCATGAGACAACGATAACCTTATTCCCAATCCAATATGTCAATAAAAATTCTTTCCTATGCTATTATTGCTTCTAAGTAGATAGTAGTAGAACTAAGGTTTTGAGAACATATGTATGTATGTATGTATATGTATGTATATACATATATGGATTTTTGATTGTAAAAAATATAATTTACAGCCATAATTATTTACAAGCGGCTGGCTGTGAAATACTTCCGCGTTTAAGTTTTAAAATGGAATGAAGCTTGGAAGAAAACTTTTGGTAGGTGTATTTCCATAAAACATCATTTATGCATTCGAGTCGGGACTAACAAAACAATAAAACAAACTGGATTAAACTATAAGTGTTTTTTGGAAACCACCCTATAAAGAGCAGTGACTCAACAGGTTTTTTTTTGTTACCGAGAACTGTTTGACAGGTCTGCAAGGCAACGAACAGTTACCCGCTCGTGTAGCTACGTCGATTGTTGAATTAAATCAGTATCAACAACTAAGAATTAGAACAAGGTCATAATATGACTAACAAAAATAAACTCTATATAATATGACTTAAAAAATAAACCCAATCAATATACTCGTAGATAAATAATTCTATGATTTCTATTTATATGTACATGAATTGGGGATTTTTCTGAACTAAACAAACAAACAAAGAAGATGAGTTAAAAACTGTTTTCAATGTAAATTATTAATTCAGGTTAAAAAAACCCAACTTATCTGTAATAATTTTCAATTCTTTAGAATAATGGAATTAAGGCGCAAGTATATGAATGCAACAGATAAAATTGCTCTAAATACAAAATTATTCAGATAAACTGTTGTAAATTCAGCTTGAAATGTCTAAATCAAAAACTTCTGATGACTAGGTTTGTTCGGTTGGAGGTAAGCAGCATGTTCTCTAACTTGGATCTCAACGTATCTGTAGTGCCCCCTTAAATAAGGGCTAACATTTAAAAGTTTTCTGAGGGTTGTAATGTCATATAATAGATACCTAGCAAACAGATTACACAATTCAGCATATTTGTACGACCTACTGGCACTAGTTTAATTTTTCTTTCAACTCATACTTTTCCCGCTAAAATATTGCCGTGTCGTTTAACTAGGTATCTAAATTGGCATGCGGCTTTGTGTCTTAATCGCAGTCTCCGATTTAAAAGCTTTCTTGCCACAAAGCGGATTGATTGTTGTTAGGAGGTGCTTTTCGAGAAGTTGACTCAAATCAAGTCGGGGGTCGTCGGGTTCTAAGATGTTACCAGGGATCAGAATTCAATCGAATAAATTATAATACTGACCAGATGTGAGAAAAAACCAAGTTCGTTCTGCGGTATGTAAACGCGAACGCGATACACATAGTAACACCTATCGTCAAGAACAATCTCCACACGCTAGCTAAATAAACTTGGTAAATATAAAAATTTAAGGTATATTGTAGAACTCTCGTTTTGCATTAGCATACTTCTTTAGGTCTTATTTATATGAAGGTATGTAATTGCATTATAATATACAGGGGACGAGAAGGGGCTGTAAATAACTAGAGCTAAGATAAGCGCACTAATTAAAAGGTAATAGCTGCGCCGCGCGCCGCACTCGCCGCTGCCGTGCCTTCGTTCTGGTACAGGGGCAAGTTCTGAGTGCCTACATAAATGTTATATCAAGTTGATCTGTTTTGTCTGAGACAGGTGCTTGAGATTTTTGATCGATAACATTTATAAGACACTTAATGTCAGAAGATTTTAAAATAACAAAAATAGGTGTTTAACTATGTGCTGAAAAGTATTAGTATAAATTCCTATACTTAGACTTACATACATATATGTAACTAGATATGTAGGTACCCAGAGAAGGTCCATTCCGAAGCCGCGTGCTTTTTTCGAGGGCTAAAATAGTAATTGCAACTCACTTATTATTCAATCAATTCCATTACCAGCAGCAATTACAACAACCGAGAGTACAAGCAATCGTGTTCGGAATCCAAGGTTAAGATTGTTAATAATAAAGAAAATAACAATAATTGGCACAATTGTTTATATTGTTAGTACCTATTAACAATGTTCTCATTCGTGTGTGGCGAAAAGGAAATAGTAGGCCATTAACACTATTATGAGTTTTGTGATCCGGAAAGATAGTGGACGGGTATCTGTGGATGAATCATATACTTACACACTGTCTAGCTAAGGTATTGTTCCGCTTTAAATGTGTTTTTTTCGTCTGCAGCTTGATGAATAGGTTATGTTCCTTGAACTTTCCTGCTTTTCTTGTCATTGATAGCGGAAATAAATGGTTTTTTTTACTAAGGTACTGTTTAGGAAAATTTGCCTTATTTGCTATTTTTATAGAAACATTGGCACAAAATTTTAGACGATATAGTGTTAAATCATTTTTAGTATGATACTAGGTTAAAAACTGTGTTTTGCTAATTTTAAATGAGTTTAACATCGTACTATCCCCTAACATTTTACTAAAGCTAAAATACCAACTGGTTATTTAATCTTTTTAGTATCGTAATCAATCCATATGACTGGAGAATGGAGAATTTTACTCCCAGTACAATTTAATACAAATTTAAATTATTTTTCAGCAACTAATCAGAATCTTTATGACCGACCACCTTACATGCGGTATCTGGGTTTATATATACAGCTTTAGCATGCCGTTGTTTTTTTAATATTTGTTTTCTGAATCAGGAAACATTGTTTTTTTTTTCAAAAACAGCTTGTTCTGCATTGACGGAATAAAATTTTACCATTTTTGTATGACTTTTCCTTGTTTTTATTCAACATCCGCACACTAATTTTTTTTGTTTACATTTTTTTTTTAAATAAATAAAATACTTAAACTATCCTCTGAAGTTGTTTTGACTCCACGAAATTAACACATTTTAATTATTCCTAATAAATTAAAAAAAAAAAAAAAATCGAAAATTTAAAATCGCTAGAAAGAATTCCAAAAATCTTATTATTATTCCAAAAATCAATTTATTGCAATTGATACAAATAAGATTTTTCTTAAAGTTTTTGTTTAGATTTCTTGTTCGGTATTTACAGTAGCTTTAGGCTCGTTTCACACACATTCGGTTTCATTCGGTTCGGTCTGTATTCGGTTCGATGTCGGTTTCCGTCGAGACCTCTTCACACACAGACGGTTCATATTCGGTTTGTACTCACTAATAATTAAAATTAAATTAAATGTATTAACAAAAAAAAAAAAAAATCAATTCAGAAAAACCGAAACGAACCGAATATGTGTGAACGCTACGTTTACTTTGTGTGCCCTAGACCCGAATACGTGCCGTTTTGAAACCGAATGAACCCTATTCGTGTCGAGGGATCGTTCGGTGCTATACGGTTTCTATTAGGTTTTTTATTTTAGCTGTATCAGGCACAGCCGAATACAAACCGAATAGACACCGAACCGAATGAAACCGAATGTGTGTGAAACAAGCCTTAATTGTCAAGTTTTGAATAATCTAGGTACTTGAGTTTTCCAAAAAAAAAAAAAATTTAATTTTTGAACAATTTGGTCTTAAACTTTTAAAAAGCGTTTTCTATAAAAATGTTATCGAGATCGTTCTCGATAAAGTAAAGAAGCATATAAATTGATCTTTTTGAGGCCCGTTCTATGGAGAACAAAAATTACCGAAAAGTAGTACCTGCTTTGAAAATAAACTGAATTTTTCTTCTCAATCTTATCAGAATCGTTGAAATATTATTTTCGAAAAAAATCAAAAATATCCTAGTCATACTAATCACTGGTACCCAGTCGAGTAGAGAGGTACCGTCATCATCATCAAAATTATGTAATGTCAGCTTTGATCTAGAATTCAAATTTTTAATGAATGATGCCCGAAATAAGTATACGGTATTTGAAATGACAAAAAGAGAATTTTATTACAGTTATTTATCTATGTATAATATTTCTTTTATAATGCAAATGCATAGTAATTATTTATAGATGTGCAGAATATACCTGATGCACGCATTTACACGCTGTGGGTCGTTTGTTTTTTTGCATTGCCGATCACTGTGAATATTATAAAAAAAAATTAAAACAAAAATGTTTTGTGATTTAATTTTCAAACAAATTGTTTGACTCTAGAGCAGTGTTTCCCAACCTTTTGTGTGCGCTATGCCTCACAGAATCTTTCCAAAATCCTAACATTATATGAAGAAACCTCAATAATTTTGAACATCAAAAATCTGAAATGTCCAGTGAAAAAATTGAATAGCTGACACAATGAAGAATTCCATAGAAATTAAGTAAACCGTAAGTTTATTTTCAAAACATACGAGTACCTATAATAGGCGAGTTCATGAAATGGAGATCTCGGAGCCCCTCAACAATCTCAGTTCCCTAAGCAGGATTCCCCAACAAAAAATCTCAGTTTGGCTGTCAAAATACTCCAGCTAAAATTTTGGATTCGCTTACTCAGCTTTAGACGGAGCAAAATCTCCGATATCTCTCTTCCCTGAACGCGCCTCATGTAGAACTAAAATTCAAATAAGAAATAATTTTATATTGATTTTCTTATATTCAGGCAAATTCTTTTTTATTATTAGCTTAATTAATTATGGGACTAAATCCACATTCAGTTTTTCGTTACATTGGGGTATTTGATTTCGGTTAAAAATCAACGTGAAAAATAAACTGATTCATATTTGTCGTCAAGTGTCATAGAGTGAAGTAACATTGGTAACAGTTGATACAATTGATTAATGCAGAAGCAGACCCTGGGTATGTTTCGAAATATATCTTTAAGGGTGGAACACAAGAAGCATAGATTTCACGGAAAGAAGGGTTATGCATCATCATAACTTCAAATTGCCCCCCTTTACTATCTAATTGACCCCCCCCCGTGTGAGGCGTGGGCCCCATGTTGGGAAACACTGCTCTAGTCTGTGAATGTGAGTTTCCGGTGGTCGAATTTCGGCCAGTGAGCGGTACTAGTAATAATAAATGAACATAAGCAAACACATTCAATTCTTATTAAAAATAAACTAACCGCTTCAATGCTTGCAACCCCATTAAAAATAATAATCATCTTCTTAAACTTGTCATATAACCTTTAATGAAATTAACTGCTTTACACTTAAACCAAATATGATACAGCACTTTTCGTAATTTTTTTGCTCCAATTACCCACCAATCTAAATAGTCATTAAAATATTTCCAGCTTCCAAATTTGTAAACTTAATTGACTATCGTTAGGGAGATAATTTTGAATTTAAATGCCACATTGTGTGTGCGTTAATGTCATCAAGAACTCCGTCAAGATCTCTCGCCCTGTCCTTATGAAATGGGAAATATTTTCGTTTCCAAATACAAAAGAACTGTTCGTTACATATTTATTATTATACTCTCATAGGATTCTATACCGTGATTTGTCAAATGTTTGTAAATATTTTCTTAAGGAAACCTGTACTAGTTTTGTCAATTAATTAGACCATACAATTTCATGACATGGTGTAATATAGTAGGTAGGAAATAATAATTTAATCACGCTTTTAATTCTATTTTTATCAACGGCAATGAAAAAGTGATATAAACAAATACACCATTAAAAGCTAAGCCTAAGAGTAGGTAGAGTAAGTAGCTACGAGCAAGTACATAGGTATGACAAGTGCCTAAGCACATTTTCTAAAACTTAAACAACACCTTTATTACTTCTCACCTAATTGGCCGCAATTAATCTGTAATGCAATGATAAAGAATTCAAACGATATGTATATGTATATAACATTTCAATGAAATATAAAAATATTCTTGATAAATTATTTTTATATTTTAATTAAAACATCACCATCATAAAACTTAGCATAACCTATATCATGTTTTCAAAGATAGAAAATATAACTACATATTCAAATTACAATCTCGTTTTTTTTTTTTTTTTTAAAACAACTTTTTCTTATAGATAAATGCAATTATGATTATTTTTAAAATTCATGATATTGACAGGTGTTTCTCATAAGAGTCGAGCCACTTAATTGCCATTAAGTTAGACACCCCAACTGCTTAGTAACAATATAATAAAGAATGTTCTATAAACATTGCACAGTGCTGGATTAGGTTGATTTTTAAAAGCCATACCCAGAAGCCAGAACAATTTTTCTGAAGTATTTATCGTTAAACCAATTGCTATTTTGTAAGTATCGAGCAATTTTGTCTGAAGTGCAATTTCTATATATTTTAAGCAGAGTTGCTTCATCTTAAGCTTATTGAGTAGAAATATTTATACCGAATTTGATTCTTAATGGTTTTTATAGAAGACATTGAATAGCTATTATTTTCTCGAGAAAAGACAAACTACACAGTAAGCAGAGCAACGCAATCCCGGATTACTAGTCAACATTATCAGCCTTATGCATAAACGAATTATAGCGAGTGCATAGTGCTATGCACTCTTTATAATGCCTCTGAACGCAAAACCTTATTTATAAACTTATGCAACGTTGAATAGAGGCAACATAAGCTAAACGCGTTTGGAGGTTGTATAGAGCCAACATAAGGGTTGTTTAGTATCGGAATGTCACTTCGACTCACACACAACAATAATGTAGATAGATATTAGGGGGGCGCTTATTTTTGTAATCTTTGAGGTGTTGAAATCTGACTATCCAAATATTTTATAAAATTAAATACAACAATAAGTAATGTTGGTTTTGTTAATTTATTGTACATTTTTGTTGTGATATTGTTCAAATAAAATTAAGAATATTTTTTTGTACACTTTATTTTATAGAATCTACTTAATAAATGTAAAAGATTTAAAGATTTTCCATCAAATCTTACAACTTTTGCAAATGCTCGACGGCTTGCGCGTGATTTCAATAAAATTATACAAAGATTCACCTTCATCACTTTCACGGGAAAATACAAATGAATTTTAAGCATTACAAAATAAGCACCAGCCTTTTATTTTTCTCCTCAACAAAAACATCACGATGTGAGGAACAATTCATTGAATAAATCAAAAACGCCGTTTTTTTGTTTCAAATATTTTTAATTCTATTTGCAAACACAAGAAACCAACAAAGTAACTGGCTAATTATAATAATATTAAAAGAAATTAATAAAAAAAAAAAAAAACAAAAAGAATCCAATCGCCAGCAGAATTACTTCTATTGATTTTTCACACAGCACACAGCTGGGTCTCCTTTGTCAGTTATGAAAGTAAATCGTAATAGATTTCTCCTTTATGGTACTAATTTTGACACAAGCTCATTATAACTATAATGGGATGAAAAATATTTTATGCATAACAATTTATGCAACGTTGTATAGTGGCTACATAAATCCTTATGTAGTGCATAACTATTCATCTGTTCTAATGAATACGGCTGTATAAGTTTAACAGTTTTTCGGGTGACCTCAACTTATAATTATACATCTCTTGTGATTGCTTTGGATTATACAAATCAAATCTTGTAAAATTATTATTTGTATAATAACAAAATGATCATCATATCGAAAACAATATAACAAAAACTGTGTGCTATCTTTCTTTTCTAGGAAGTTCATTTGGTACCACTAAGATGCTGCTAAGCCTTGTTGACAGTAAATCCATCACTGTCTTAGAACAGCAATGCTAATAAGTGCAATGATATCTGAGACAGTTGCACTAAATAAGTGTTTAATTATAAAACCTTTGCCTCCCCTTAAAAAAAAAACTTGTTACTGCTTCAGAAGCATTATATAGACATCTGGGGAATATTATTTTATCAACTAGTTAAGCATTATCAATGAATACCAAGATGAAATGTTGAACGATGTGATCTTGTTAGGAGAAGTGGGAGGTCAAATTATGACTGCCGGCCAAGCTTGTAGTACACCTGGCTGGGTAGGGTAGACATAGGACATTTGTTTTTAAAAGACTGTTGCGATGTGCGCCTGCTTGATTTAGTAATTTGTGTTTTAACTTAAAATGTTAATTTCCCATTTATGACATGCATTACAATTCTATTAGATATAAATCTATTAAAAAAAATAATCAGAAAGTAGTTCTTGGCTTTTCCAATGGAATTGAGTTTGAAGTTAGCTAGTTCAAGTGTTGTTTTTGTTTTTAATTGTTTGTTGGAAGCTTACTCAAAACAGGATTAGCTCATTTGGAAAATTGTTTTTTTTTTTATATTTAAAACCTACTCATAGTTATCATTGGAAATTTTAGCATATACAATTATACATATATTTATGCACATATAAATGTATTTCTAATAATTTGAATTAAATCACTCATTCTATATATTCACTATATTGAAAACATCTGGTAGAGGTTCATAGGCCATACTAATAATAAGTGACCTAAACTATCAACCATTTCTGGCGTCTAACAACACGGAAAAACTAATGGTTTAGAGTTGTAAGTCACTAGGTCCTGGAGCTTTCGGTTTCATACGTTTGTATTCGATAAGTGGTGATGCAGTAAAGTAAAACATCAATATGTCTAATATTCAAGATGCAAATTGGTTAATTGTCAAAAAAGAAAATATAAAATATAGTTATCAAACTCATATTCACAACATAGGTTTTTTTTTCGTTTTTAGTTCATAGCAGAGCCTGAATTGTCAAAAAAGTTTGTGTTTCTTTTAGAACTTAGACCGCCCACAGCTTAGAGCATGATCAGAAAATGTTCACATCAGTTCAAAATGAGAAGTAAGGTTAGATCTAAACAATTGATTATTAATTTATTTATTAAGCTACAAATTTAAATAATTATTAGCTCTGAGACTGTAAAATTCTATATAAATATTTTTTTTAACAATAATTTGATACATTGAAATCAATAACATTAAAATAATTATTAAAATCTGCACATGCAGCAAACAAAGGTTCATGAATTTCATAATTTGTTCTGTTAAATCTTTGGTTTAAAACTTATTAATGGATTATAAAATACTGACTAAGTGCTAAAAAAAGAAAATCGCAAAATCAGTTGGAGTTTTAGATACATTAAATAGTCGTTGATACGTCTGTTGTTAACTCTTTATGGTTTTGAACACCATTGGCTAATAATACTGAAATGAAAACTTTTTATATAATGTACATATACACTCCAATTCACTCGTTTAAATACAGATTCTTTTCAATAAACTTCAACAGTTTCTCCATAACCTTTTATAATTATGACAAATAAAATTACAGAATTTATTAAGTGTCATATGGGGATTAAGATTCAGGAAGAATTTTGAATCCTTCTGAAAAATTGTTAGTCCTACGGCTCTTTGAACAATTTTATTCCCAAAATCGACCTTATTTTTTGTGTCATTCGATTAAATACACCTTGAGAAACAACCTAGTAGATCATAAAATCGTTAAAAATGGTTAAAAATAGTTTGCACAAAATCAAATAATAAACAGTTAAATACACTTCATCAAGAATTTAACAATTTTTCCAAAAGGAAGTGTTCTAACTGAAGAGAAAAATGATCAAATTCGAGACTATCAGGACGATGGTCATAGCAGTCGCTGTGAAGGTCACAACATTGGAATAAGAATGCAGCTACCTTGGATATAGGGAAAACATTGAAAAAACAACAAACCGCTAGCGAACATGGCAACAAAACCTCAAGAAAGACAACGCATACTCCGAAAAGCCTCAAATTCAACATAATCAGTTAGCAAAATCAATGGAAGAACCGTAGTTAAAGCCACCAAAAATGCTTTTTATCAGGTTGTCCTGGAAGCCACACATTTTAATCATCTGAAAACTAAGCTGGTACAGATCTCATACGTGAACTTTTAAAGTTGATTTAAACTTGGTATTAATACAAGATACGGTTTGAAAGATAATGGTATCAGGTGGTTCCTACTAAAAAAATTTGTTCAATTTGGATGTTCCCAGCGGGAAAACCTTTTATTAACATGACATGAGAAAAGAAAAAAAAAAGCTTGGGTAGGAGACGTAAGAAGGGAGGCCATTTAATGGTATGACGTGCAGTATGCTATTAATACCCAGTTTAAATCAACTTTAAAAGTTCACGTATGAGATCTGTGCCAGCCTTATTTCGGTGGATCTTTTTTAGTTTTCAGATGATTAAAATGTGTGGCTTCCCGGGCAACCTGATAAAAATCATTTTTGGTGGCTTTAACTACGGTTTTTCGATTGAATTTGCTAACTGATAATGTTGAATTTGAAGCTTTTTGGAGTATGCGTTGTCTTTCTTGAGGTGTTGTTGCCATGTTCGCTAGCGGTTTGTCGTTTTTTTCAATGTTTTCCCTATATCCAAGGTAGCTGCATACTTATTCCAATGTTGTGACATTCACAGCGACTGCTATGACCATCGTCCTGATGGTCTCGAATTTGAGCATTTTTCTCTTCGGTTAAAACACTTCGTTTTGGAAAAATTGTTAAATTCTTGATGAAATGTCTTTAACTGTTTATTATTTGATTTTGTGCATACTATTTTAAACCATTTTTAACGATTTTATGAGATACTAGCTTGGTTTTAAGGTGTATTTAAACGAATGACACAAAAAATAAGGTCGATTTTGTGACTAAAATTGTTCAAAGAGCCATAGGACTAACAAATTTTTAGAAGGATTCAAAATTCTTCCTGGATCTTAATCACCATTCATAAATTCTATAATTAGATTTTTTCATAATTATAAAAGGTTATGGAGAAATCGTTAAATTTTTTTGAAAAAAATCTGTATTTAAACGAGTGAATTGGAGTGTACATATTTGAAATCGAGAACTTGATCAAACTTGCTATTACAATGAAAAAAGCGGGCTCTTAATTCTATCTGCCTGTGTACGCAGGTACATACCCACAGACTGGAAATTTTTTTGATTATTTTTTTAAGGAACAAAAATAACTGTAGTCTCCTGCCTTATTAATATTTTTAGTCGTAAGTTCGTAGTTCGAAAACAATTATGTAGAATTCTTTGAAATTTTGTGGGGTTTTTTAACACTCAACCGTTAAAAAAAATCTTCCGTAAAAAAAAGATACAGCGATTTTTATAAACAAAATATGTGTGTTCTTTATTTACTTTGCATTGTTCGTTCCCATTTCCATTTTTCATATTTTTGAAATTATTAGATGACCCGATTACAAATATTCCTCTTTAAAATATAAAGAATATGTACTTCTTCAACTTTTTTTTTTTTAAATGTGGTTTTGATTTTTAAAAATATTTTCATTTTTTTTTTGAAAATTCTATATTTCTAAAGCGAGTTCATGAAATTTTTTTTAAACCAAATTCCTATCTGTACCTATATTTATAATAACTCTAACATGATTCTGCAAACTGTTTTTCGAAATTTTAAATACATATAATAAACATATACAGTATTTTACGAATATAAGAAACACTCATGTAAAAAATACTCGCTTATAAGAAATGCAGTCCAAAACACCGTGTCTTTTTCTTTAAATTCCATTTGAAATTGATCGTATAGAGAAAATTCGCATAAGAAAATCACGGATATAAGACATTATTTCTTTGCGCAAAAATTTTAACATACCTTTGCCAAAACTAGCTTGTGACCATTAATATGTTTCCATGGTTAATGACAGCTTTTAATTTTCATATTGGATTGCAGAAACAGTTTAAAAAGAGCTAGATACTCATAAAATATGTGTTATTGGTTGGTTTTGTGTTTCTTTAATGTCCGTATAAGAAATTTCCTTTCTTATACCCGTGTTTGTCATATAAGAAATTGTCTTTCTTATATCCGTTGTTTGCATATAAGAAAAACCCGGATATAAGAAAGAAATTTCTTGGTTTATCAAAGTATCTTATATATGTACGTGTTGCATTGTAATAGGTATGTACAGGTATACAAAATTATTTTTTTTAACGCTTCAAAGATTTTTTAAATTTTATTTGCCTAGTTTCATATTTGATCAACAAGTCAAATGGCATCTCTTTTGTTTAGCATAAAACAACTACAGCTCGAGGATCAGCTAAAGAATTTTGACAATAAAAAAATTATTTTTATGCTTTTGAACATTTTTCCAATATCCATGCTTTATACGATAATATTGATGTATTTATAATTTTTAAAATTTTACATAAGTCACTTGATCATAAGTGCAGTTTGATCTTACTCAGGGTTAAGGAACTCTATAGGCAGGTATAGCTAAGTTTTTTATTTAACGGATGCATCCTGGACATTATTTAACATTCCCTATACTGGACAACCACTTAAATCTTATTAAGAAATAGTAACAATAATCCTGTTTTATTCTGTTCTAAACTGTTCGGAACAGACTCACTGAACAGCAAATCAGAACAGTTTGGAACAGAAAAATATCAATGAACAGCAAAAACTTGTACTTTTATGTTGCAAACTGTTCGGAAAAACGCTATTTCAAGATTAAGTTCATTCTTAAAAGTAAGATCTAGAGAACAACTTATACATACATATAGGTAGGACCATAATTTCAAAAAATAAAAATATTTCTTTATTATTTTTTTGTTTTTTTAATTTTATATTTTGCAGCTCTTAAATGTTAAAAATTTTAAATTTCGTGGCTGTAATAATTGTCATGACTCAGGAATAACTCGTGAATAAGTCATTTTCCATAAAATTTTTACTTTTCGATGCTCTTATGATAAAGTTTATCGGGTGTCGGTGTGTTCATTTGCTATATTGCTGCAGATTTTATTTTGATACCAATTCAAAAGTAACTTCAAAATTCCGCATTTTAATTGTTGAAATAATCTGTAATTCATTTTTTGAATAACTATTCTCAGTTTTTACGAAAAAAAACTTACCTACCGGAAAACGGCCATTTAAAAAAGTTCTGTCGAATGCTTTAAGTCAAAGCCCTCAAGTTGTTGAAGCTTAAAAGCGTATCAAAGACAATCACCTCGCAAACATTCGAAAGTTAAAGTTCAGCGTAAAAGCTATCGACAATTAGTAGCTTCCTGAATTTAAAAAAAGTAAATTATAAAAGATATTTTCTTCAAATAAATGAGTTTACAAAATGAATGGTAAGAAAATTAAAAAATGTTGTGGCAGTTATCAGTTATCATTTACAAATTTGTTTAGATACAAAAAGTATAGCGAATATTTATTTCTGTTTTAAGTTATTTAACCAAATCGCTTAAAATTTATTTAAACATATGGATCTCCAGTGATAGAAAAATAAAAACATAAAAAAAACATGCATACGGTTTAAAATCCTTAGGTAAGGCGCTATCACTCTTCCCTCGACTATTAAGGACGATTCCCTCCCAACATACTGTCTAGAAGACTATGTTTTGATTTTAGCTGTGACGACATCACTTCCTTGCAGACATCATAGAATACTTCAGCTGCTAGGTCGACATGTTCAGAAGCAGATACTTCAGAAAAATTCCACTCGACGTCCTTGGCAAGTATTTCACCCTCCTCAGCGCTCACCTGGCGCAAATGAACCAAGTCGTTTTTATTGGCTACTAGTTGCACCGGAGTGTTTGAATGCAAGTCTGGTTTTATACGAAAGAGTGCCGATGCATGCCGGTCTGTTACTGAGTACATAAGGAGGAGGCCGTGCGTCGGCCCATTGAATTACTTCTGAGGCGTTTGGCATATCGTTCTCGTTCTGCTTGAAGGAAGTTGTTTAATGGACTATTCCAAAACACAAACACAAACACATACGTACCTATACAGAGATAAAACAACCCTAAAGGACACTTACCTTTGGACATATGTCTAGGATCTCAAAGAGGACCGGTTCTCAGTAAACTAAGGCTTCGTGTTTGTATCGATTTTCTATGGAAGAAACATTAAGTGATTTTTTGTTCGAATTAATTTATGTGCATATTTAGTTTCGTAGTAACTAATTGTTGCATTAATTTTGTTTTATTACCTGCTTCTTGAGCATATTCGCCTATTAGTTAGGGCGTTAAGGGAGCCAACCTTGCACTTAATTCTGGATGAGCTTTGGTACACTAATAGTCCACATCATAAATTTACTTTTAAGAAGTGTTGCCATGGTGGCAACTCTGGATGACCGGAGATATAAGAGTTGCCTTCTGAGCATGTTTTAACACGAAATTTCACATAAATTAGCCTATAAATCGGAAACCACACATAGGTTGATATCGCGGAATTTAGAATACTCGTTGGATTTAGAATACTTGAAGCCATAGGAATATGTTAACTTCTTGGCCCCTCCCCCACACTTGTACGCGGGGAAGCAAAATACTCTTGGCGGATAAGGATTTTTATTTGTCAGAAAATAATGGTTATGTTATGAATATTCGTAAAATTTTAAGATGAGAGTCGACGTAGAATTTCATACTCTACATCATATTGGAAGCCCATTTTTATCTATGTATTATTTTTTTGTATAATCGCTTTCAAAATGGGGGAGGGGAATATTGAAATAAATGGATAAAAATGGCCTTCGGATATGCTGTAAAGTATGAAATTCTACGTCGACGCTCATCTTAAAATTTTATGAAAATTTATTTTATAACCATTATTTTCTGACAAATAAAAACCCTTATCCACCGAGGGTATTTTGCTCCTCTCACGTACAAGGGTGGGCGAGGGGTACAAAAATAAACATATTCCTATGGCTTCGTGTATTTCTAATCTAACGAGACCTTCCACGACATCAACCGATATCTGGTTCTCGTTTTAGGCTAATTTATGTGAAATTTCGTGTTAAAACATGGTAAGAAGGCAACCCTTATATCTCCGGTCTGCCAGTGTTGCCACCATGGAAACACTTCTATAAAGTAAACTTAGGATGTTTAGTGTACCCAAGCTCATCCCGTCACAATGAAGTGCAAGGTTTGACCTAAAATATGGCCTAAACGCCCTAACTATATGTATCGTTTAGTTATAAATCGAACTATTAATGCTAAAAGAAAAAAATAATTTAAGATAAGATTAATTTTGTTGGCATTCGGAATAACTTTAATATGTAAACTTGGTATAAAATCTAGTCAAATATGTAATTCCAAAAGGAATGTAGCATAATAAAAGCTACATGATTAGTGTTTCTTATCTGTGCAAACTTTTTAAATATTGTATATGTAGTAGGTACTACATACATATGTATATTTATCTAATTTGACAAACAAAATTTTAATTTTGGAAAGTAAAATATTTTTATTTGTAAAAGTGTTCAAAACGTCATAAATAGTTATGGAAATAATAATTTGTTTCAGTTTTGTCTTTTTGGAATCTTATTTCTTCAACTCCACTTAGAAATTCTTATTTGTAAACAATTTAACAAAGTCAATCAAGGATACCAATTTTGTATATTAAATACACCATTTTACAAATTAAATTAACGTAATTTTCTTTGATATCTATTTAATTTGAAAGAGAATGTACCTAAGTAATACACAAATTTGGGGCCGAATCTAGCTTATATTCGATTTAAACAAAACTAAACGTAAAGCAAGCAACTAACTATATACATAATCTGGTGAACCTGATGGTGAAAAAAAAACCTACGAAAGAGTATGCGTTTCGGAGAATGTTCCGCTTCGACGGAAGATTTTTGCACCGTATGCTTAAATGTTGATACATATGCTTATATGTAAAAAAAATCAAATGAAAAAACGGATTAAAATCTTACGATATAAAACAATATGCACATATAATTTAAAAACAACACAGTATAATAGATAGTCATATATGGCTTATTAAATTTTAACGTTTTCAGGCGGAAATTTTTTTTTTCAAATATCATTTAATTACGTACATATGCTCGCGGAAACCACACCATCATTTATTAGTTTAAATAAGCAGAAAAAAGGGATGTTTGACCTTGTTCTGGACGGAGGAATTATTTCTATCAACGACGACAAAGCAATCCAATTCTACGAGGACGCATCGTCAAAATACCCCACATCCCACCACAAACACAACCGGATATGAACAATCCGAGATGAACCATCCATAATAATGTAAATTGTAAATATTATAAGACAATCAGGGCTCCTAACCTTTAGCACATCATATATGGGATATTCGCAAAAAAAGTATGCCATCTAAAAGGTCAGTAAGTGGTCCAAAAAGGTCAACTAGTTTCAGAAATTGGTCAGCCACAGAAAATTTTTAATTAAGGGTTACATTTTTTCAAGGTCACCAACTATTTTTGGCACCTCATTTATGGGATATTCGCAAGAAAAGTATACCATTCGAAAGCCACCGGCTCGTGATAAAAGGTCAGCTAGGTTTAGTAATTGGTCAGCCATAGGTTTTTTTTAATGAATTTTTAAAGTTTGTTTCAAGGTCACAGTATAAGACTTTTAACACCTCAATTATAGAATTTAAAAAAAAAAATTGGTATGCCATCTGAAAGGTCAGTAGTTGGTCAAAAAAGGTCAGCTACTTTCAGTAATTGGTCAGCAATAGATTTTTTTAAAACAAAATTTCAAGGTCAAAACTATTTTTAGCACCTCATTTATGGGATATTCGAAAAAAATATACCCCATCTGAAAGGTTACCTAATCCTCATAAAAGGTCAACTTATTTCAGTAATTGGTCAGCCATAGTTTTTGTTAAATTTTTAAAATTTATTTTTTCAAGCTCGTATAAGACTTTTGGCACCTCATTTATGGGATATTCGCAAAAAAGTTATACCATTTCAAAGGCCACCGACTCCTGATAAAAGGTCAGCTAGTTTCAGTAATTGGTCAGTTATATGTTTTTTATATGAATTTTTGAAGTTTTTTTTCAAGGCCGTATGAGACTTTTAGCACCTCATTTATGGGATATTAGCAAATAAAGTATACCAATTAAAAGGCCACTGACTCGTGATAAAAGGTCAGCTAGTTTCAGTAATTGGTCAGGCATAGGTTTTTTTAATGAAGACTCTTATACTGTAACCTTGAAACAATCTTTAAATATTCATTAAAAAAAAACTACAAATTACAACATCAATTTAATATAATGTTAATTAGAACTAAGAACCAATTGCATATAATTCAGTTCAATAAAATATATTATTATATTAAATTGTATAATTGTATAAGTTTCCCTACAAAATAAAATCATCTTCAATAAACGGAAAACATCGATTAAATTCAAAATCAATTGTAAAATGATCATTATTTAAGCATATGTACAATGTACATGCTGTCGTATTTTACAGAACAAACAAATCAAAACTCGACAGGTTATGTTTTCATTCGGAAATAGTTTCTTGTTTACATAAGAACATTATTGAAGATCACTGTTGATGTTTTATTTTCCGTCCCGAGCAAAGTGTTTATTATCTTACTGGTTTTAAAAACACCCGGTGCTCCAAAAAAGACGATCTTCAGTTCTGTTAGTGATGATTTCTTCCTCCGGATTCGTGTGGTCATATTAAGGACTTATAAGCTTAAATAAATCACCAAAACTTGCACTTTTTATAGTTATGTGTGAATTATTCAAATAATGTTTACAAACATTTTTTAAATGGTTATGACTCTTAGCTGTTTGTAACATTTGTCAAAAATATAATCAAAAAAATTTTTCTTCAAAGCAGTTCGTTTTAGTTTTAGCTGGCTGAAACACGCGCAGGAGGTTTGAATAGTTTTCGTTTTGATTTCACAATGGAAAGGGGAGTTCTTAGTTTTATTGTTTTTTTTTTATTCTTTTTTTTATAAATTGACGTGTCTGTTTTGGCACATCTTCTTTCTTAGATAATAAAATTAAAAACACAATTGCTCAACAACTAATCACCCGTGCACGAACACCGATAGTTGAATAGTACTACAGTAAGGCGAAGAATCTCTGTATTAATATCTCACCGATAAATATTTGAATTTCTTAAAAATAGACTTTCGAAAACGTCTTTTGGGGAAGCAGAAACCAATAATGCATCTAGTGTACGACTGTTGCTTTTCCGTGAAGCAGTCTTTACTTTATAGCTATAGATAACTCATACTTCTCTGACTTGTGTTAACCGTTTTAGCTTTGTTTAAATAATAAAACTAACGCTTTCGGAGGTAGGAATATAGCAACGCGATAGTGTCTAAGAGACAAAAACAGAGATAGTGATTGAGAGTTTTTCCAAGAACACATTCAATATTGATTGATTTATTCGTGAGAAGTGAGATGTATGGTCCGAAAAATAAAGTATGTGTATGGAAAATTATACAAACATTTGTATAAACGGGATTTTCGAAATCAGGTAAAGGTCGTACTCAGTTGGCACGCGGACTGCTTCAATCGAATAATTGAATGATCAGTCTGAGAATTTGTAGAATGTGGGAGATTTAAAGACACAAAGTGGCAGAAACAATGATTTTCATTTTTGTTTACCAAGGAATAGAATGCTTGTGTGCCGAGGCAATGTATGGAATGTATACTATTATAGTAGTATGATAATGTTTTTTCTCTGAAAATAGATGCCAATAAAAACAATATGGCCGAATGAGAAACACATGTTGCATATGTTTGTCTTTTTGATTTCGCTTATAAATGTGTTAACGGCAAACCAACTATGCGAATCAAGTCAGATTATTTCGATACGCACAATAGCAATTTATAATCGTTTTTTTTTTTGTTTTTTAAAAATAAAGAAAGAAATACTTCGGACTGTCCTGACTATATTTCTAGTTAAATCAATTGACTTAGAGCCGATTTTTTCAATAGTCAGTTAAAGAGTCAGTTATTTATTGGAAGAATAAAGTTATTTGGCTCTTTAACAATCGGATAGCAAAATTGAACTTTACAATTGAGAAAAAATAATCTATAGAATATTTTTAATTGAATGTCACTTTCATTTATGTTTGTATATGTTTTTGATGTTTTTTTTTTTTTTGTATCGAACATTTCTAAAGTAGTTCTAATTTTATTTAACGTTTATTTCAAAGCAATGTTGACACACAGTAATGTTTGACTTTGAAAGTATTTATTCATATGAATAACTTTATCTGAATTCTTAATGAGCAGATAAATTAACTGTTCCTATTCCTAGGAATAAGTTATATCTGCCCATTGAAAAATAGATTTTTGCTCTGTCTGAGAAAAATTGGCCCTTAGAGTAGATTTTTCAATCATCAGTTTAAGCTATCAACGGAATAAATATTATAGCAACTTGAGCAGATTTTTGTTTTATTCAAGTGTTATCTGAGCTCTAACTGACTAGTGAAAAATTGGCCCTTAATAAGAAAATAAAAATATGATTTTGAAGCTTTTTATTACTTTTCCTGTTATTTCCTAATTTACATAAAGACATGTAAAATGTATTTCATATTAAAACCTCACAAGATTTTAAGTAGGAACTAGTTACAATTTGTAATACCTATATTAACCCTTTAATGCATCTTATATCAAAAATGATACAACAACATTAACTCGCTCTAAAAGTGCTTTTGTTTTTATAAATAAATAGAAAAAATCATGATCGATCCGTTATCAGTGATTTGTGCGATATTGTTGACTCGTAGGCGGCAATTTGGCAAAAGACCAATATCAAATTTGACTTTTATATGAAACACCAGTGTTTGTTTGTCTGTATCAAAAATGATACTCCATGCATGACTTGTTTTGAACTAGATTTATATGTGAATTTTTTGCTTTTTTACAGAGTGGGACGAAGAATAATTTCGGATGGTGATAGGGATATAGTAAATTATTTAAGGCAATTGGAAAATGGGTATTTGTTAGAGGATGGTGATGCCGTAGATGAAGATGATCTTGGGGAATTGTTGACTCGTGCGCAGTTGGAAGCGCTCCTTGAAAATGAAACTGAAAATGAAAATGAGGAGATTGCCACTGAAAACCAAGAGCAGAACGCCTCGCTGGCGCTGGTTGGAGCTGAAAACGTTTTGCTGCAAATTTTAAGTATGAACTAGTTATAATTTTTAATACCTACATAAATGTTGGAGCAAGCGCTATTCGATGAGTTATTTACCTAAAACCTTATCTCATTCGAGTTTGCCAATAAAGTCTTGCAATGGGATTTTTTTGCTGTTGTTTATTACAGCCCGTAGTAGCCCGTAGCGTAATGGTTAGTGCGTTCGAATGTCACGGTGGAGGTCTGGGTTCGCTTCCCAGCCTCGTCCACCTTAAAACTACTGCCTCTTGCGAGGAATTGATAGATTCTCCAAGAGTATCACTTGTCACGAATAAGTGCTTCTCGTCTAGCCGTTCGGATTCGGCATAAAATTGTAGGTCCCTTCCATTCCTGTCGACAGGTGCACACAGGAATGGTTGCGAGTTGTTAGTCACTAGGTCCTGGTTCTTCACGAACCGTTGTGCCACCCAATTTATTTATTTAGTACGAATACTAAAAAAGGAGAATTCGAAATAATTGGTGTAAGTAAATTCCAAGTTATTTATGAGTAGCCTAGTTTAAATGATTTTTTATTACTTTAAATAATAAGTTAAAGAAATCTATATGAATAAAATCGTAAACTGTTTTTTTTAGACTCAGTTCTTTTTTAGAATTTCTTTCTAATAATATCAGTGGTCGTTACAGGATATATTTCATAACAAAGGGTTCAACAGAAATGCACCCAAATATAAATATACTGATTGGATAGGGAAAATATGTACTTTTTTTTATTATAATAAATCCATTATTTAACAGATGAGACATTTGAAAATTATCGAACCAACACAAGATGTGTTTCTACAAGTAAAAACTAAAAATTAATTTAAATAAAAAAAGAAATATATTTAAATTGATAATAGAGACCTAGATATTTTTTTAAACAGCTCGAAAATCGATGTTGTCTACTTAAAATTGGCTTTAAGTAAGATGTAACTTCTGGATAGAAATACATTTTTGACCATTTTTTTTTCATTCTAAATTTTTTGTTAAAGGCTTCACCAATTTTAATAAACATTTTAACACAAGTAAAATTGTCAAATCAAATTTTTCTCAGGAAACGTAAAAATTATTTTTTAAGAAAACCGCTCTAACGGTAAATACCGTTGCCTTCGGGGATTAAAATTGTTAAGTGAAAAAATAAGAATATGATATAAATATGTGCCTGTGTAAATTGGTAATTATATCGATTAATAATAAAAAAAAAATAATAAAACTCAACTGTATACATACTCACACATAGTACCTATTTTAATAACAACGAACATAAACATAGCTTCAAAGTGGAAGAAACGTTATATATTTAAACTAAAATAAATCTTTTATGATAAATCAAGTGCGAAACCGTTATGCCAACCTTTATGTCTATTTTCAGTTGCATATTTTTAGGCATTAAATGTTAACTCGCATGGAAAATTATCTAACCTCAAACCGCTTCCAAGTGATGAAAAACAAGAGCCCGCCGCTACAATTAGGTATTTGGTTTGTTTTTGTTCGTTTCCTTTTCCTATTCACCTTCTCCACACCATGTTGAGAAAGAAACAAATACAAAAAAAAAAACAAGTTCGAGGCTCGTGGCGTGGTAAAACATATGCGGTCGGATTTAGGTTCGGATGGCTCTAGGAATACACTTCTTATAACAGCTGCTACAACACTGTGGTGGCGGTTTTTCGAAACATTTTTCGTACTCGTAGTTCGTAGTTCATCAGACAGAGATACAACTTGGTGGTGTTTCGTATTTTAATTTGAATCGCTTGGGCTATTTATTGAATCTGATGGTGGATTCAGTTTAAATTTGGACGACAATTCGTGTAGATTACGCGACCGAGTCTGCTTGGTGAAAGAATTTACAAATTGTTAAATCGCGCGCTTTTGGTTAGTTGGTCTTTATTTATTTCAATGTTTATTTACATATTTTTATAAGTGCGGATGTCTGATTGGATACAATAAACAATATCAAGTTGGAAGAAAGTGTGTTTAGGTCTGTGGTTGATCTGGAAACCGCATCCATTACCTCAAATTATGCATTTTTCACATAATCGGAACCCGAAGCTTCATGAGTGTTAAACGGTTATTTGTTTTGAAATTGAATACGATTTTAATGTAATAATGCCATCATAATCACTGGAAACGAAGCTGTGTCACGATGGGGTCATCTTTGTCCGTAATGATGACTCAATTTTTGTTCGTGAATATTGATTAGGTAGTATGATTAGCAATACGCTATGGGTGCTTCGTTTGAATAGTTGGAACGCACTCGAGGAAAACACAAATATCAATACAGTTGTCTCTTATAAAGTTCTTGTCGAAGTATCTTTGTTCGTACACTGTGTATTTGAATAATTATAAACTGTGCTATATTGTGGTGTATTGAAGCGTGAAATTGCTCGAGTATAACTAGGACACGATGAATGTACCTATAATAACGGAACTAAGTAGGTCAGTCATTAGGTCATGCTGCGCGTTCGTTTGATAGTGCAAACCGAGACCGAGAGTGGTGAATAAATAATTCAGACGCCCTCTTTAAATCTCAAACCGTTAATCATCCTCCCTCTTTGTAATCAAAGTGAATTCCTATACCCTTCCTCAAGTCATCTTTATTTTGTTTGTATGATTTTAATCTTTCTGCTCCACTTTGTGTCTTCCGAAATGTTGTGCGGAAAAATAAATGTTTTGAGAATAAGATGAGTTAGATGATGATGGTGGTGTTGTGCGGCGGATATCGGGAATCTATTTTAAGAAGTTTTAGTGCTATGACACCTCCATCGGCCAATGCGACGATGATGTTTCTCTCTGGCTTTGGCGGGCGGGTGGTTAGTTCGAAATCGGCCTTCGGATGTAATTATAACAAAAACTCAAACCAAGCGATAGTCGTCTCCTTCGAGCGCCCATTAAGTCATATCACCCACATGCCTGGTCACTGTTGCTGATGATGTTTCTCTTCTCACGATGATGTCATGTTTTTTTCGTTTTCAAAGTTGTTTCATCGTCGAGACGTCACGTTGTGTTGATGCCATTTCATTGATTCCCTTTTTTTGTACATAATTTGATTTTTGTTAGGTAGCTTGTTTTGCGCGGTTTACTTCCCATTGAAGTTGAAAAGACTTGTTTTAGTTTCAGTTTGAGTTGGTTTGGTAGGTAAAGCATATTGCATATGTATTAAGGTATGACATAAGCAAAACAAAAAGAAAAGAAGGGTGTACCGGTAGTAAGACGGCAGCGCGGTGCGCAGTGGTAAATGGTAATCACGAATGTGATGGCAAGGTAACCCTCTTTTCTTGGCCTTACCTTTGTAAATAAAAAAGGTGTGCAAAACAGGGATGTTATTTAATTCTTAATTCAAATTTTATTGATTTAAAAGTAGGTACCTACCTATTGCCTTTTCTATTGGTGTTACCTTCCTAATTTGATTGAGAAACATAAATAATGGTTTTAATTTGTCATTCTTCCGTAAGTTAGGTAGCCTTAGTGATATCCTCGGCATAAACTTCTGAATCAATTAATTCTTTTTACTATTCATAGAAGAGATGATTCCCAAAGAAACCCGAAAGCAAAATAAAACACATGAAAACGATCCAAATTTAAATAAAACTCTAAAATAAGCCCACCTATGTAGGTACTTACATTTTTTAAGAAAATTAAATTTTAAAACGGAGAACTGAGAACAAATCATTTTTCACCATTATAGTAATCAAACACATTGCTGGTAGATTAAATGTTAAAGGCGAGTTGATTACGATTTTATTCAATAATCTTAGTGTAGGTATAATGAGTGCAAGCATTTTGTTACAAAATAATTTTAAAAATTTTTTTCTCGTTACAAATATGTAGTTAAAAAAGTTAAAATCAATTTACCTACCATGAATTTCTTCTTAAGAATTTATAAAACATATAATTTTTTATATTTTTTATATTTGTCACTTTGGGTCTTGAGAAATTATTGTGTATGTTCGTTAAAAAATTCAAAATTCACTAACTTTTATAGTATAACATAGCTGGTGTATTTTGATCTGAAACTGAGACGGTAATGAATTCTTGTATGACAACATTTACTATATGTTTCATTATACATATAAGACATGTACCTACATATGTATGAATCTATATATGTAGGTATGTATATCTATTATATATTTAATAATGTTTAACAAAACTAGAACTGTGACGTTACATATGTATATGTACATTATGTAGGTACTTTTGTATTCTATAGAAATCAAATCGGGTACAAATTTTACATATTATTTTAATTAGTTGAACTCATGAGTTTTTTGTGCGTACCTACTACATATATGTAGGTAGATAGTCGATTTTAACATTTCAACATGTGTGCTTTTGCCAATTATGGAGTATGAATATAAAACATCTGCAAATCTCATATTCAGAACCGTTTAGCAACGTCCATAGCTTTTTAATTCAGCTTAAAATGGTTCGTAGATCGATAAATAACAATAATTGAAAATGAATTAGCTGTTATTGTTTTTGACCGAAAATGGATTATGAGTATCGGAAATACAAAATTCTTGTGACCATAGGTAAGTTTATTTAGATTTAATAGTTTCTTGGTAATCATTGCGATCATTAACAGCAAATTATTTTATTGACAAAATAATTACACACACAAGGAAATAGGTACAAATAAGATATTTTAAATCTATAAAATTAAATAAAAATCCTAAGGCTCGTTTCACACACATTCGGTTACATTCGGTTTGCATTCCGCTGTGCCTGATATGTGTGAAACGATAAAACGGCAATAATGTGTGTGAAACGAGCCTAACGGTAACGAACGTTCGGCGCCATTTGAAAATAAACAATTATTCAAGTTACTACCTACCTACATTTTGAAAAATACAATCATAATAAATATCATTATTAAGTTTATTGTTAATTTGAAGTTATAATGAAGGATTTTCAAGTCTTATTTACTCCCTTCATACATGGAGATATGGAGAATTGAATCAGACTTGAATTCTGATTCATTTCCATGTAGACTTGGATTGGATTCAAACAGGATTTGTTTTGTTTTGTTGTTTTTTTTTTCTCGTAGTCACCATATTCAAAAAAAACTCAATTCCGCAAGTACACAATTAAAATTGAAGTCTCACTTCAGGTGTACTTTGATTCTATTTGAATTCGATCCTAGATCGAAATCTGATTCCGATACGATTCGATCGGCGAATCCTCTCATGCAAACGGAGTACTTATTGTAATTTTTTTGGGAAAAGAATGTTTTGATACATTCTCTTAATATAATGTACCCAAAGTGCTCGGAAAAGTTTAACATAAATATGTACATATACCTACTATATGAATAAAATAATTTATTGACAATTTAATTCTTATAAATAGAAAATATCGATTTTGTTCTTATCATATGTCGGGTAATGTATGTATATCGCTTTTCGATATTTTAAATAATCCCCTATTAAGTTTGGCCTTTGAATATTTAACTTTAATAGAGCATGCATTAGATTGCATGACATTTTTATCCTCCTTCCCCCTTAAGTTAGAGTTCTCATATATATTCATGCAAGTGAAATGGGTCATTCTTTCAACACACACCCTGAATTTATACCATATACCTACCTACTTTCAAACATTTCAAATAATAAAGGTACATCTATGTCCTTTGAAGTTAAGTTGAGTTGAGCTGTGCGTGCGTGTTTGCATTTAAAACTAGATCAATAAATTACTCCTTTATATGGGTCATAAATTTGACTGTTATATTCTATATTTTGAAGGGTGTAGATGCTCCCCCTTAACAAAACACTTACCGGTTCACCTGATACGTTGCAGATTGACTTTGAATACATTATGACTTTGATGCTATACCTATGCCTACGAGTAAAGAAAATCATATTGTTTTTGAATAAATTATGAAGAAAAGGATGAAATTTTGAATATGACATGGACGGATAGATATACACATTTCAAAGACGTTTTCAATATACATATATGATAAAATATGTTCTTATCGTTAATTAATCATCAAAGTATGTAGGCACCTTTCTATGCCTGTAACATGTTCTTTCATAATATTAAGAACTTTCTGATGACAAATCGATAGTTAATCCAAGTGTAATACTTTTGTTTTATTTCAGCTGGAATAGAATAAACGTAGATACTTATTAATTTTTCTATAATTATAAACTTAGTAGAACTATAACGGCATATTTCTTAACAAAGTTCTAACCCCTAAAACTCGGTTTATCGAAAAATTAGAACTTATTTGAGTTCTAACTCATTTCTTCACCATTCACCAAGTTCTAAGGCGTAATAATTCCGATTTAGATCTTAGTTTGAGATATAACTTTGTTATATTTGGACTTCCAAATTTTAGGGTCTAGGAACTTAGAGCTCGGTTTAAGAATATTTTCATTTATTCAAAAAACTTGATATTGATCGAAATTTTAGCTTGGGTACCATTAAAAAGGAATGCAGTTAAAATCAATGTGGGAAAAATCGGCAACAACACAAGTACCATTATGGTGCAATGTTCAATGTTAAGTTCGAAGAAAACGAAAAAGTTCGTGAAATTTTAGGAGAATACGCAACGCATATTTGACATCACCTAGTTTAAATTGCACAGACAAAAAGTCTGAAATTACTTCTGTTTTAAGTGGAGTGAATGAATACAATTCAATTAAAATGGACAAGTGACCTCAACTCCAGAAATAATTGTGTTTCGCCCAAGGTATAACAGTGGGCTCTTCAGTCAGTCTGTTATACAGTATCTTTTTGCTGTGATTTTTATAAGAGTCGGTAAACATCGACCAAAATTTGTCTCTTAGTAGGGCATACCAGACTGACTGAAGAGCCCACTGTTATACCTTGGGCGAAACACAATAATTTCTGGAGTTGAGGTCACTTGTCCTTTTTAATTGTAAGGAATTTGTGTCAAAACAATCAACCGGGTGCTACGAAAATTGTAAAAAACACATTAGAACTAAGTTTCACTAAACCGAGATCTATAGTTCTAAAACTAAATAATGATTTTAGACGAAGTTTTAGGGAAATGATTTGAAGTGAAGAAATGCTCGAGTTCTGAATAGTTTTAAAAATGAGAAAAATAAACCGAGAATTACCAGATCGAGCTTTAAATTGATTTTATAACTTTGGCAAGAAATTGGCCGTAAGGAATCACCACTTTTTTAATTTATTATTTTAAAAGATAAGTAATTTTCAATATACTGTTTGACAGACTTGAAAAACTCTAACGAAGACTGTTGATCCTATGGTTTGTTGTTTTTTCTGATAAGTACACATAGAACTAAAAAATTAAACGATGTTTCAATCCAAAATAATTCCTCAGGTAAGAAGATTATGTTTAAATCAAAATCGAAAACAAACGACTCCATGGAAGGTTCTGTTAATAACGACTTTTGTTATATTTATACTTAAATGTATATTAATTCACATTCAATTAAACCGCTTATTTTTGAAAATCTGAATAACCTCATTTAAGTTTTTTCACAGTTGGGAACTTGATTCTGTTGTTTTTGGCTCAAAGAACGATCTTTTAATATCATCTAGTTAAAGTTAAAATAACTCAATAGTTTAAAAATAGTGTTCAATTTTTTTTTTAATACATAGTATCTGTTTTTTAAGTTATTTTTTTTTTTCTGAATTTTGTTAAGGAATATATTGCTCAAATTTTCTAAACTAAAAAATTAACTGAAGCATTTTCAAAAAAGTCGAACATTTTTATCAAAATGGTTCTATGGGACTTATCCAGGATTAACAATTTAGCCTAATCCTACAGATATTAACTATTTTTCTATAATACAAAAATCTTTCGAACTTTTTTTGAAAAAAAAAAAGCCTTACAATTCAAAAATATTGTATGGCAGGTACTATTTTCCTGGTCCCAAACCATATTTTTAAAAACCTGCCTAAGGAGTGTTCAAATGTGACTCAGATGTGCATTAATTTTCTATTCCATAAATATATTTAATTTAAATGAGCAAAAAATAAATTTTACATATTATGAATTAATATATAAAAATTGTTAGATTATATTGTTAACAACTCTCATAGTAAACAAATGAAAATGGACGAGAGGCGTTGACTATTTGATGTTTGTGTATTTGTACACCAAATTCATCAACATCAAAAATACGTTGAAAAATGAAAATGCCGGCACCCGAGTCAAAAGGCCGTACACATAAATTAAATAAAAAGACATTCAAAAATTTTTATTCCATCGAACAAAAACAATATAATAAAAAAAACTTGTCCGTTGCAAATATATGATTACAAAATAATGATGTCATACTAAATATTATTTTATAAATAAATCCAGTTTCAAGGTTTAATGTCGAAGTTTGCGTTTTTGAATAATTATTTCTTGTTGTTTAAATATTTAAATGTATGTGTATCAGTGTATCACAAAAATTAATATATGGCGTCATAATGAATGAAATATAAAAATTAGAAATATGAAAGACAACGACATGTCATTCAATTTAGCTTGATTAATTTATCCCAAAGTGAAAATAAGTTATTAACACGTTCATGATGACAACAAAGAATTAATAAAATGCCCCTTGTCATGAAACTATCTATGTATATGTATATATACCTACTTTCATAATTCCATCACACTTCACAGCCATGTTATGTTATCTAGTAGTGGGCCAATTTAATTAAAATTTTATTCGTTATATGTTTGGGTCACGCAGCTTGTGGAGATTTATCATGGCATTAACAGAATCGATACGTTCAAATCAAAATCAACCATTTTCCGAAATATCCACAAAAAAACCGTGCCAAATATATATATTTTTGGAAATAATTATTATTGATGTAGTTTAGATTTTTTATTTTGTATATACCTACGAATCGAAACAGAAAGTACAACACTCAGGTATGACATCAGATTTCATTTCAATGTTGTTATTTTTCCTCTCTCAATAAATGGCAAAAAATATAAAATAAACAATGTTTTACTTGCAAGAATATCTCTGGCTCGTTACTTTGCGTGACGAATATTCGTGTTTAGTTGGCTTTCTAGAACCTTGACAGTACGAAATATAATTTTAAATAGAGGACCGTAGGCAACTTTTTTTTACAGGGAAACATTTAGTAACTTTAATTAGAGTAGTTATCAGAAATATATTTGTAAGTCTATCCTGTACTTCGATTTTTTGTCAATTGTATCAATATAACTTATAAAGGTTTCAGTGACTAGTTTTTTGAGTAGTATTTGGCAACCATAATTATTAAAAATGAACAGATCCCAGAATCTTTATCACTTTATTTCTTTTAACGCACTGTGTAAATTTAGTTGTACCGCAAAAAAGTTTAATGTTTTTATAATTATGTATTTATTCAGCCCTATCGAGGTATTAGTTCGGAGAAATTTTTTTTCCGATCTATTCGAAATCGGAGAATTTTCTACCGAGGTATCTTCCGATAAAATGTAACGACTACCATCGCACAGCGATGAATTGCGTTCAGTCCAAAATTTTTGACAGTTGTGCGTTAAATTTCTTCCGAAACTATCCGACAGAAAATAGTTACAATAGTAAGCAAAAAAATATTAATAAATATAATTTTGTTTCGTTAGTGCAATAAACAACGAAGACGACTCAGCAAGAGAGGTTGGTTGAAATAACAAATAGATGATAAAGCAACACTATCCATTTTTGTGGACCAATTTAGAAAACTTTTAAACATCACAAAGATTTTCACGTATTGAACTAATCCGGACGAATGTGTCAAACGAATGCGATCTTTTTTGTTTCGAAGTGGATACCTCGAACGAAATCTAGGTTCCGATCGGAACGGACTATCGTTTCGGAATTTTTTACCAACGGATACCTCGATAGGGCTGATTATCTTTCAAAAAAGGAGATCTGAAATGATGTCTGCGTTTACAATTCTTTCTTTCTTTATACAAAATATTTTAAATTCCCTAAATATATATAAATACCAGCCTATAAACTAAAAAAGTTCTTGAAAACACTAAATTCTTAAAGGTCAAAAATAAGTAAGCTATGTTTTGTTTAATGCATTTCGACACTATATTTCAATGTAATTAATGATGCTTATGGTTTGTAACACAAATCTTGTCTGCATATTACATGCGCTATAGCTGAGAATAGAAACGTTGAGCAAGCATACTATGAGTATCACTAAAACCCAGCGCCATTTCTAGCCATTAGAGCACTAGGGGCAAGCTCAGAGCACCCGCCTTTTCCTATAAAAATATTTAAGTACCAATTTTTTTTTTCGGCGGAAATTTCAAAATTACACTATTAGGTAGTACCGAACCAAGTTGTGTTGGCTTCGCAAGGAAAAACACAGGTAAATCAGGAAAAATCTATGAAAGATCGACAAATTATTTGTATTCTTAATTTAAAATCATATTTTAAAGTTTTGATACTTTTCCATAGCTGTTAGACCATCAACTTTGTCGTTCTTAGTCTCCAAACATTATTTCATACAAAATAAAAAAATCAAATAATAAATCGTGGGCCCAGTGGCTCTTCGCTTCCAGCGTATTTTTTGACTCCAAACCACTTATAAAAATCAACCCAAATTAAAAAATAAAACTGGTAGTCAATTATTTATACTGAAAACAAATACCTACCAAGACCAACACATGTCAGTTGATACTAATATTTTATAAAGAACTTATTTTCCTTGCTTTAACTTAAGCAAAGTTTTAAATTATTTTTGTATTGTCAATTTGGTCATAATTCCCTCACTATGGAAATGGATATTGTTTCCAATCCTACCAAGCGTTGGCTCATTGTCGATCGCAGATAATTTTTTTAAAATCTTTAGTTTCGAGAAACTTCGCTCTCCTGAAGCCACTGAAAAAAGTAATGTTAATAATATCTGCAAGGCAATGACCAAGTGACAGCATATCATTTTTAGCAACAAAATTAATAGCTTGAAGTGGGGGATTGATCAGCATGTAAGATCGCAGACAGATTTAATACTTCGTCATACAGATCAATGCCATCAGGATCAGAAACAAAGCCCTCTTCACCTTTTAATTGTAGAAGCCCGTAGCGTAATAGTTAGTGCGTTCGACTGTCACGCTGGAGGTCTGGGATCGCTTCCCAGCCTCGTCCACCTAAAAAACTAAAAAGTTTTTTTTCAAGGCTACTGCCTCTTGCGAGGGATTGACAAATCCTCCAAGAGTATCACTTGTCACGAATAAGTGCTTCTCGTCTAGCCGTTCGGATTCGGCATGAAATTGTAGATCCCTTCCATTCCTGTCGAAAGGCGCACACAGGAATGGTTGCGAGTTGTTTGTCACTAGGCCCTAGTTCTTCATGAGCCGTTGTGCCGCCCGATTTTTATATTTTGTCACCTTTTAATATTTAGTCCAAATCTTTGCACTTCTTCATCGTTTCCTGTTTCGTTGAATATATAAGAGCATGCAAAATTGAAGATATTGCTGTGCGCTTTGCATCTGTTAAACGTTCATCTCGAGCCTTGTATCTAAATTATGCTTTTTTCGACGAACTTAGACCGTGTTGTAAGGGGTGTTGTATCGGATCTATCTCTACCTCAGATGCTAAATTTTTTGCTTCATGTAGTATTCATGAAAAGTGTTCATCTAATCTATACAGTTTCAGGAAATCTGTAGTCCCATATAGGATCTTACAGCATTCAACTATATTCAAAGCAGGACTTGAAATATCTCTGATTCGATATTAGCTTCATGCATTAGCGACAAATGCTACAAATGAATCTAAAATTAGTGATATCACCGAGCCTCATGTTTCGATAGATTATCTTTTTTTTCATAAAGCGAAATGTCCATGAGTGTGTCGTAGATTTGTCCAAGCTGATGGTAGTGTACGGGGTTTGATGGCGTCAATCCTACTTTCCCAACGCGTATCATTGACAGCTTTAAGGGTCAGTAATGGGATATATTTTTTAAGTACATCCCATCTACTCATGGAACTAGAAAAAAAAAAACGTATAGCTTCTGAAAAACATCGAAAAAAAAACAATAGTTTGTCCAGTAGCAGAAGCAGCATCGCCAAAAACGAGTTTAAGAGTATGAGCAGAGCAATGTACAAAAAAAGCACGAGGATTCATTTGTAGAATTCTATGATGCACCCCAGAATGTTTACCTTTAATATTTGTCCCATCATGTCACAGTCTACACCACGCATATTGGAAAGAAGTATGCCCAGTTTCTGTAGCTCAGCAAGGATAACTCTGTTATCCCCTTTCCTGTGGTGTCAGAAATAGGAAGAAATCCAAGAAAATGTTCTCTTGTTCCAAATTCCTTTGACTTATGATCATACCCTACAAGTCTGTTAATGATGGGCATCTGTTCAATACGACTTTTGACGGCATTAATAATTTCATTTTGAATTTTTTTGCTCAAGTAATGACATCGTGTCTCTTCTTTTCTGATACGTGATACGTGCTCTGCCATTATCGGATTTTGCAAATAGTTCAATAAGTTTCAGGAAGTTACCGTTATTATGCACGCGCAATTCGTAGGAGCCACCCACGCAATGCGAGAGATTGTGTTGCTAGATACTGTACGATACTGACTATACGTTGAAGAATATTACGCCAGTACCTACTCGATTTCCCGATTTAGTACGCGCTCATGTTCTTTATCTATTGTATTTTCCGATCGTAATACATGGTAAGCTTCTCTCCAACTTTTTAAAATTCGTAAAATGTTTCACGGATATTTCATGGGATTCATGATCTCGGGATATATGTTTCCAATCAGAGGAAACGTTCGTGGGCCACAGTGAAGGGGTAGGTTTTACAGATAGAAGACAGCAAAAACAATATATTATACTCCATTCTATGCTCTTTCGAGTAAATGAGCCATGGTCGAGTTACTGTTTCGGCATTATTGAGTCCTATATAGGATCTTACAGCCAGCACCATTTATGGCGCAGCGTCCTTAACGGCACGGCCTGCGCCTTTCGTGGCACTGCGGCGAGGCACCTGGGCAGCTGCCCACTGTCCCACTCCCAGACACGGCCCTGCTAAAACCTATTTTAATACGTGCCTGACAATAAACAGTTGAAAGTATAAAAACAGAAAAAGATGATGTTTTCTGATTAACTTCGTTGCTAGTTGCGTTATGGTTATTCTTGCTACTGCTACACGCTTATAATTTTTATGAGCCACAATGACGCTAGGATTTTGCCATGAACATTTTTTATTGTTTGATATGCATACAAGTTATACACCTTTTATAAATGTTTTTCATTACATCATACCAAAGTGAAAACAAAGTATTCTGAGTGAATTGTTGTCGGTTACAGGTTTAAAATACCTATGTCCGGTAAATTGTAAAGTATCTTTCTATTTTTAATTCCAAAATGAAATAATCACAAAACAATGAATGTTTCTTTTTTTTGATTTATGAATGGGGGGTTAAATTCAATCGGTTTCTTTTTAAAGACGACAAAGGTTGTTCAACGGACGCGGACGAAGCAAATAATGTAAACGTTTTTTTTCAATAATTGTCCATAACTTTTAACTTGCTCTATCGGACAAGTAGTGGTGCAGCTAGTGCCTAAACGGTTGAACGGATTTGCTTCAAATTTGGTGTGAACTGTGAAGCATTTCTATGTGATTCGCTTAAGCCAAAATTCGATTTTTTGATTTAGATCATCTAGAAGGGGTAGCTGCCATACAATGATTTTGGTTTTATCAAGAAAAACGGCTTTAACGATTTTGATTAAACTTTTCTGCATGTCATCTCTAGAATAGTTTTACTAATACTGGCTAAGTACCACGTTTTAACCATAAAACATCGAATGGCGGAACTTTATTTTTATTTTTAGCGGATTATTTTTTGTTTACTTTTTCAAAAACCGTCTAGCTTTTGATTAAATTTTGGGCGTACTCGTATATTCTGTAAAGAATCAGTATATCTTGTTTTTGGAAGAATTTCCCAAAATATGAATAGAGCTACATTCTGCTAGGAACTCGTATGTAGGTAGAAGCACTAAAATAAAACACCTGTGTGTAGTTTCGACGATTTTAGACTTTTATATAAATTTCAACTTTAACTACTTTTAAAAAACTATATAAAAGCTGTCGCTGTTTTTTAATAAAAGGTGTTGTAGCCGACACTGACACCGATGCACTTCCATAAGGGGTTCTCTTCTAAAATGCTTATTGAGTTAGCTACTTTGATAATTTTCTGTAATACAAATATTTAAGATATTGATCTTAGAATATTTTGTATAAGCTTCATTTTTATAATTTATTTTTATTATTATTCGATAAATGTTTTTCTATGAATAAAGAAGCATAATTATTATCTCCTGATTTGATTTTAATAAACAAGAAAGAATTAAGGAAAAGAACTAAACAAGGAAAGAAAGCATATACAAACAAGGTCCATCGAGCCGAAAAATTAAACTGAGCTATGTCCAAAGGTTCAAAGCGCAAGACTAGAAGAAGATCAGAAGATGATCTGGATATGTTATGTGGTAGAAATGCTGGTGAGTGTAAATGCCAAGCGTTATGATTATGATTAACGTCGCAAATACCATATTTTGTAAAGATTCGCGATTAGATTTTTATTTTACCTTTTTTTTTAAAGCATCATTACATTAAACTGTACTGTGTTCAATGAAGAAATTTAGAAAATTTCTATTTTTGATTTATGTTTGGCTGATACGAGTGCTCGTAGCATTAAATTTGTGCACCAAAAGCGCGCTGTAGAAATTGTATTGCTACATGCGCTCGTTTTCAGTTTTTATTTTCAATTTTGTTCAGCAATGGCGCGCTGTGTGAAAATTGAAAATAAAATGAGGCATTTTTATAGATATGTAGGTGAACTAGACAATTGCCGTATATTTGAGATGCGCATTGGTTCTTATTTCCGAATTTCTGCGGTATAAGCGCGCTGCAGAAAATGGAATCGAGATTTTTGGGACAACAAGATTGTATAGCAAAGCACACTGTAAGTTGTTGTGTCTTGAAGATATGAAAGGAATGATCACGTTTTCGTTTTCAATCATTTTGCAGCATTGGCGCGCTGTTGAAATTTGAAAACTTGCTTGAAGTGGTATGAGATGTACATGCAAAATGTATATCGTCATTTCTGGTTTTGTGTAGCATAAGCGCGCAACAGAAAATGGAAATTCCTTTGTTTTCAAGTGATCCTTGTAAATTTGAGTTCATTGATAGTTCTATTCGGATTTATGTACTGTGCAGGACATATACATACATATAGGTATGGTAGATACATATGTTCATATTTTGAGTTGCTTCATGAAAATTTGCACAATATTTTTGTTCTTGTTTGTTAACTATAAGTCGAGGAAACATTGATCGGAGACGCGAGAAAGAATGCAAACATATGTACATATATGTATGTACATATGTACATAAGAAAACAGGCGCATTCGTTCGCATTACACAAGAACAACAAGCAAATATTGATGCAGAAGGCGAAATACATTTTTCAGATGATGAGCATGTAGATAATATTGTCGCCACGAAAACGCGCATTAACATGTGGAATTATTCGTGAGATGCGGCTAAACTTAAAAGACTTGCAATTTTGGACGAAAAAAGACCAAAACGTAAGTCCCTCGATGAAGCAATGGTTAGAATGGAACAATTGGAAAGAAGTTGAGAGTGATTGGAGCATATTAAGCCGAAAACCTGTAATGGATAAGCAACATTTTTAAACAAGGCATGAATGATTATTTGCGGCTTAAATCCCAATTGCGTAGACATGTGCGGTTGGTAGAAGCAGATCAAAGTTCTTCCAGAGCAGTGAGAACAAGTGCAGATGGCGGGCAATTTATCCAAATTCAGCTTTCAGAACCACCAAAGGTACAGGACTAGATGTTGATTGGGCCAATTTTCGCTCCGTTTTTGAAGTGGAAGTTCATAACAGTGCACAGTTTTCGGATGCACAAAAAATGCGCTTTTTAATGAATGCATTGCAGGGAAGAGCTCAAACTGCATACAAGAATAGACCGAGTGAGAATTAAAATTACACTAAATTGTGGGCTGACATTTGTGCTCAATATAGCAATGAATATAATTCCATTCGAAGTCATGCTCAAGCATTGCATGCATTACAGCCAATATAGTCACCAACTTGTGATGCAGTACGAAATATTCTAGACACAGCTAGAGATACGGACAGTCGAACACAATGGGCATTAAGACGAAATACTGAATCTATACCAACACTTAAGCAAATGTATGAATTTTTAGAATTGCGAGCTAGTATTTTGGCACAAATTGGAACAGTTTCCGGGACGCAAGGTGTTGAGCAAAAAAGAGTTCTATTCGAAAAGCCAAGCACGAATGTAGGGTATAGAAGCACTTTTGGTCGAACAAATGAATCGCCGCCATTGCTGGTTGTGTCCTGGCTTGCACCACTGGCCATTTAGATGTCAAAATTTTCGATCAATGTCAATTCCTGATCGGTAGGCATATGCAAACAAACGCCGCCGTTTGTGTCGAAACTGTTTTAGCACACATCATTTTGTTTTCAAATGCCCTGATAAATTGTCCAAGATGCAATGAATTATAGTAGCCTATGTGCGGTTGAAACTAGCAACTGTGGCTGGGAGAAGAAATCAGTATTATTAGAGCGTCCAGTGCAGAAATTGTGTCGAATGCCTGTTGATGTTGACATTGAAGCAGAGACTTCAAGGGGGGAGTGTATTGAAGCCATGTTTGTATATGCTTTCTTTCCTTGTTTAGTTCTTTTCCTTTATTCTTTCATATTAAAATCAAATCGGGAGATAATAATTATGCTTCTTTATTCATAGAAAAACATTTATCGAATAATAATAAAAACAAATTATAAAAATGAAGCTTATACAAAATATTCTAAGATCAATATTTTAAATATTTATATTACAGACAATTATCAAAGTAGCTAACTCAGTAAGGGTTTAATTTAAGCATTTTAGAAGAGAACCCTTTATGGAAGTGCATCGGTGTCAGTGTCGGCTTCAACAAAAGGTATACCTACTTTGACTCAGGTTCTGACTCAACTTTACGTTTTCCTTTAAAAAACTTGCATTTTAATGGTTATAATCGTATATTAGTCTTAAAGATATAATAGTTACCACACATCTTCAATTTTTAATCTTTCAATAGCCTTCAACCACCAAATAAGACTTTTAAGAGCCGAGCTTATCACTCATTACTTATCAACTATTTAATTAATAAACATTCTAGCAAAAATGCATATTGAATTTGAGCCAGTTAAAGCACAATGTATTCTACGGCTAAATTCAAATAAATCCTAACCTAACCATTCCTCTTGCATGAGTTAAAATAAAAGCCATTAAATGCAAAGTGATAAGTGTTAAGCCGTTTCTGCAATGTGGTTCGGTCGTGTGTTTTATTTATATTTTACAAATAAAATGCACGACTAACATATATTTAGGAAACTTTATTTGCCTTTAAATTAGGTGTTTTGACCATAGGTATACAATTTGTTAAATACATACAGAATTCTTGATTTGTTTTCTTGTTTTAATTTAATTTATTCAAACCTGATCTAAGTTTGAACGTGCACCAAATTATAAATCTTCCCTTCTCGATACAATATCAAAACAGAAATAAAAAAGAATCAAACAATTTCGGTTCGCCATTTAGCTATTCAATAATAATATGTAAGATAAAAAAACAAATATTTTTTTTTTTTCGAAAAAGTTTTGCCTCACAAAACACATTCCCCCGTATTTATAAAGAAAAAATAGTAATTTCAGCTCCCGTGTTTAGGAAAACTACACCATGGAATAAAAATGTTCCGGACTCAAATGGAGCACATTATGTTTGTACTTCTAAATGAAAATCGTTATAATACTATGTACATAGGTACATTAAGAGTGCTTCAATAAGGGCACACCTAAAATACATTGCGTGGTAAAAGTAATTTTTTCACAACACAGACTCTATAAACTTTTATAGATCACAATAATATAACCTTTTGCAACACAACAAAATTAAACTTTAACCCCTCATAATAAAGTCTATAATGTCTACAACTCACTCTCACAATATTCATTTAAATTAATAAGAAAATTGTGCAATACTCCGACCTATAATTCCAATTTCGATTGAAAGGTTACCCAAGTGAATGGTGAATAAATGAACTAATGGTTGACTTTTCTTATACTTACTTGAAGGTTAATTTGATTAAACAATTTTTCAAAGTGCCAGACTATAGCCCTTTATATGAGCTCGGTTTCCAAGTATTATCTTACATAAATGTACGTTGAGATTTTTGATCTTGATGCAATTATTCAATCAGACTAAAAATTTATTATAAAATATTGTAAAAGACCATAAAAGAAAGAAATAAATAACAATGTTCCTTCTTTTTTATTTTATTCGTACACAGCGAAGTAAAAGAACTTCTTATGATGCCTGAGTAAAAGGAAAATCTAAAAGGAAGTACCTAATACATTAATACTTGTTGAGACTAAACATCTTAAAACTAAATCCTGCCATAAAGACTTAAATTATTTTTTTAAATAAGCTGCAAACATGGGTGCTATAAAGGAAGGTCGAGAACCCCGAATAAACAAAAGTTTGATCTCAATTAAAATTGTAACATTCTTTGTTATAAGTGGTAAGTTTTTGATTGTTAGCCCAAAAAAAAAATCAAAATACATCTAAGTTTAATTTCTTCTTCTTAATAGGTCTAACTGCACTGCATATATTACATTCGACAAAGCCTCTACTTCTGGGCTTAAACTTTGAAGAATACCGATACATAAGCATTTTAGCGCCATTCATTTCTATACTTGGACCTATCGTTGTTGGTCCACTAGCCGATAGATTTGCTGCAAAAAATGCCAATAATTACGGACGAACTTTGCGTATTCTGACAGCCGTAGTCCTTATCATAACAAGCATCATATACGCCTGTCTATTTGCCGTGCCTGATGTTCATCGTGAGGAAGCACGACGTCCGTCGGTAAGCTTTGGATGCGATGAGAATGGGGCTGTGGTTTTCCAAGAACGCTGCTCTCAAGAATCCACCTGCCATCATTGGAAGGCCAAGGTGGGTACTGTCAATTTGACAAACTGCTCATACACGTGTCAGAATCCGACACAATTTGAGAGCCTTTACACTCCATGGCTGGAGGGCTCACCACTGCCTTCCACAGAAGAAATGTCCGAATCAGATTACGAGCCAGACTATGATGAAAATACCGTCACAGAGAGTCAGCGCCCCAGACGGCACTTAAAAAAGTCGAGTAGCTTGGAAGTGGAGAGTATGAGCAGCGAAGAAGGATCTTATGTCCGAGTAGAACGAGATGCTGTGCCGAAAAAGATATATGTCGAGCCTCCACATTTGTGCTTAACCGAAAAGTCAGAAACCGGGGAGACCATTGTGAAGAACTGCCACGTCTATACCGATGACACCAAGAGCATCGTTGTGCATTCGGTTTTGCGAAGCGCAACAAACATTGAGAATGATACCCACAGTGCAGATTGGTGCAACTATCCTTTGGGTAGGTTGGAATAAGTTTTCACTGGATTGTTGAAAGTGATGTTTTGAATATCTTATTTTTGCAGATGGTTTTCAGTGTAATGTTCCGGAAACTCAGGCAAAATGGATGATTCAGTTGAAGAACTCAACAAAATGCAAGCCAATGATTGAATGCGAAGTCATTAATCCCTATGACAGTCGTGAAAGTGTCCTGGCTGACAGCCAATGCATAGTTGTAAGGATTATTTATTTTGTGCAATTTCCTATGATATGATGATGATGTGTGTGTGTATAGGATGCAGATATGAGATGAATCATGAAAAAATCCTCGAAAAGGGAATGGTTACATAGATGACTAACCGGAAGTGGGTCATGGCAAAAGAAAATCGATGACATCTTCTAAAAATGTGTGTTCATTGCCAAGAAAAAAATTGAATATTAGTCATTTGTAAACAAAGATGTAGAACGCATGATTTATAAATAATAGTGAAGTTTCCTATCAAAGCACATGTTGATCTTATTATCATCGTTGTGCATAACTGACACTTTTTTCATTCAAAACTAAATGTTTTTGTTTTGCACCGGCCGGTCACGTTTATGATTGTTTCTTTTCTAATGTCGTAAGATTATTTATTTTATAACAAGACTGAGTCAGAGTGAGTTGCGAGTGATGCACAATCAAGTTGTGCTAGATGTGATAAGAGCAAATAATTAACGAGTGGGGCATATTGAATTGAGGTTTAAAGAACAAAGCCGCTGGCTGTTGTGAAAAAAAAATTACATAAAACAAATAAGCCGCGTTTGCAAGTAATTGCTGATACACTACTTGGTTTTAGGTGATACAAATTGAAAGTTTTAAAGAATTAGTTTATTAAAATATGTAGAAGAATGGAGGAAGTCCACGTAGTATAAACAAATTTTCTGTTTATTACGTTGAATAAGAAACCCTAAGAAATAGTTTTACGTGATTCTTTATTGTGAAGAAATTATAATTTTTGTTCTGGACTGCCTGGGCAATAATTATTACAGTTTTTTTTAAATTTGTCTCGGAAACCCTTCACACAATTTTGATGAAATATCGTGTAACCTGTGGGTTTATATACATAAATTAAAATACCTATTTATGCCTTAAATGTGTTGCCACAATATAAAAACCTTAACTACAAGTAGGTATGTGCCATCCTGTCATGTATTTATTTCTCTCCTTCAAAACAAACTAATTAAGGTTTTTAATGGATTGCCCACCGCGTCAGATATTTCAATGTTAAGCAGGCACACAACCACTGGCCTCTTAAAGCTAGATATTTCCATCTTTTTTCTTCATTCTCGAATTTCAACTAATATGTATAAAGGCTCTCCCAAACCAATGCGGAACATTCGTTGCGGCAAATAAACATTCGCATGTCAAAACTTATTTACATGGTGATATATGAGAGTGACCACACCAACGCAGCGGAAAAATATATGAATTCATTTTGACTGACGAATGTTTCTTCGGCGCAACGAATGTTTCGCATTGGTTTGGGAGAGCCTTAATTTATAGATTTCTGCGGGCGGATTACAAACATTTGAATATTTCAAAATGAAATAAATAAATAAATAATAAATAAATAACATTATTTTTTATTAAAGATAGTCAAAAAAAAACGGGCTTAAAATATGTATTAAAATCTGACGTCAAAAAAAGCATTTTTTGCTTCAGGGACGATCGCTGTTTGTGCATAATTAGGAATTAGGACACAAGTAATAAATCTGCCAACTAACTTTTATTTAAGCCCATACGGATCAGTTAAACTTTTAATAGACAGAAAACAGTAGTTATTGAAATGATGTTTTTATATTTTCAGACAACAGGAAATTTGGATGCTACTCTGGGTGGATACTTTGCCATTCGAATTGTCGGTGACGTTTTTGCGTTGGCTGCTTTAACCCTCTTAAATACTGCCATTGTTATTGCTGTTCGGGAAACTTCAGAAGGACGCGGGGAAGTCAGTCGTCAATATGCCTGGGGAGGAATTGGCTTTGTCTTGCTCTTCTCAGTACTCGACGTAGTTTTCTTCAATGAGGACACCCAACATACTGCTAACCTAGTAGCATTAATTGTACTGATAGTATGTTTTGTTCTTGCTGCTCTAGTCCTTCTTGTATCCAGTAATATGCCTCTTAGCCCGCCAGAATGGTGGTGGCACACTAAAACCGGAATGTTGGTCTACCCAATGTCAGCAATCCGTCGTTATAGTCCAGAGATTATTGCACTTACTCTGATCTCGTTGCTCTTCGGAATGTTTTGGAGCAGTATTCATAGTTACCTAAAATGGACGTTTGATGATGAATTGGCAATCACCTCAGTGGGACTGATATTAGTTTTGGTTTTATTATTCAATGTGGACAAATTCATTGAGTATTGTGGTCACTCAAATATTTTCATAGCAGCTTTTGCCGTGTTTATCATCCGATTCACTGCTCTAGGATGTGACTACGATGGGCTCACTGTTTTCATGGAAACCATTGAACCTTTTGTTATGATAGTTGTCTGGATTACAATAATCATTTATATGCGTCATGCCATGCCACGTAAGCTTACTGCCACCGGACAGGCTCTAGCCGTTATAGCTTTCTTTGGAATTGGTAAGAATATATGGAACAAAGCAAGATGATGGTTAAATTCATATCCTCTCACTATTTTAGGCAAGGGCTTTGGAGCGCTCATTGGACTGGCCAGGGATGAACGTGACCACAGTAGCTCATCTTCAGATATATTTCAGTGGCTTACTATTGCTGCCAGTGTAGTGGCAGTTGTCTATTTCATAATATATAATTTGATTTTGGCTCCAAGGTTTTCTGCAAAGCCTCAACCCTCCGATGTTTTATCTCCTTCAGCTTCTCAGACTCTTAATGGAGCACCAACTGGCCCCAATACCAATGGCACCGGGAATGGTTCTTATTCACCACTTCGAGTTTATCATAATGAGAGAGGAAAGAAGGGACAATTTAGGTTTTAAGTTTTTCATTTTTAATTTTGTTCAAATATTTTATAAAATTTTACATGGAAAGAGTTTAATTTTAAAAAAAAGTGTTATTTCGATAAGCATATCCTAGAAAGTACCTTAAAGTTGGTTATTATTGTTTGACAAAAAAAAGTAAATAATCACCGATATTTTTTGAAACAAGTTGTAAAGAATTTAATCTTAAAAATAATAAATTATGTAGTTCACAGTGTATTTATTGCCTAATCAAAATGAATTAAAAAAAGTTTTTTGCTTATTATTAAAACGGAAAGTTTAATATTCCGATGCCTTGACGTGTGTATTAAATGTAAAATAAAGCTGTTAACTTGTACGAACCTACTACCTACTTACTTTACTAATTATTATTAAAGCTTCAAATTAATCTTATACCAATCAGATCCTCCATTCCTGGCTAAGATTTCTCAAACTTAATACAAACGTATTTACATATTATGTACATACATATGTATATGTATATAAAAAAGAATGATTTATTTTCGCCCAAGTTAATATTTTTACATACGTTGACACCATTTTGAAATAAAAAAGAATAATTAAAAATAAACCTGAAGTTTTTATGGACCGCGTCATAGAGAATTCAAGATACAATTTTTTTTAATCAGATACCTACAACAACCAGTGTTGCCGCATAGAAAATGTAAAAAAATGAATAAATAAATCGGGTGGCACAACGGCTCATGAAGAACCAGGGACTAACAACTCGCAACCATTCCTGTGTGCGCCTTTCGACAGGAATGGAAGGGACCTACAATTGTATGCCGAATCCGAACCAAAAAGGGGACCGAGACAAAAAAGGGGGCAATATATAAAAATTCGATAATACGTTTACACAGAACAAAACAGTGTGCAGGAGTAAAACCGAAATGGTTTATATTTATGATTATTTCGAAAAATATAAAAAAATGGATTACCTCTTCATGTTTTCTTTTAAATTTTTAATTCGATATTTTTGACTCAAAACAAAAGGAACTTCTTGCAACAAAACAAAACTAAATAACTGTTTTAGTTTTCCAAATAATTCGAAAATAAATTGTAGTGCTGTCCCTTCCTGCTATCATTATGCATTACTAATTCCAATTTCGAAACTAAACGACAGCGTTTTGTGAAAAGAAACTTTGTGATATATTTTTTTTTTTTAATTGAAATTTTATAGAATATCTTACCCGGGGTTAAGACCCACTTTAGTGGCCAAAGGGCAACGCTGACAGCAACCATCTTTCGTAATAGAGCAAGAGCCCACAGCAAATTTTGGGAGTGGATTAATAACCAAAATATGAGTATGAGGGTTTGTAGGTGCATATATCTTTGTATCGAAAACAATCATCTGGCAGGTTTCTTTTTCAGCCTTTGGGGGTTTGAAAACATCGATTTTCCAATTTATTTTGTCAGATGTATTACCACTTCAATAAATTTATAAAATATATGCTGTGATGCTCTGTCGTTTTCTTTTAGTCAAAAGGTCATAATCTTGGCAATCCAACCAATAGAACCCAAAATATACAACCCTATTGCGTTTGTCAATTAATGATTGATAGTTAATTAATATTATTCAAATAAAAAGTACAAGTGACCTCAACTCCAGAAATTATTGTGCTTCGCCCAAGGTGCAATAATTTGACTAGAATAATAAAATTCACAGTATCTTCTTGCTGTGATTTTTATAAGAATCGGTAAACATCGACCAAAATTTGTGTCTTGGTCGGATATAACAGACTGAGTGAAGACCCCACTGTTATGCCTTGGGCGAAACAATAATTTCTGGAGGTGAGGTTACTTGTACTTTTTATTTGAATTATATTCATTCCCTCCACTTAAAACCAAAGTAATTCTTATATTTTAATATTTAAATTTCTTTTTCTTTGTTAATAAACATTTATAATTTTGCATTTTAGAAGGCAATTTATTCAAAAATCGAATTTAGCCAATTTTCGTGTAATTAACGACGCGAGGGCCTGCATCATTCTCAATGTCCGAAACTTTTAGCGGTTGGCTTGTTTAATATCGAATTTCAGTATTTATCAACTATCATTACATGATTGACAATCTAAATAAGAGTGATAATCTTTTTAAGAGGATATTAAAACACAACAAATTAACAAAACAAAGCATCCAAAAAAAAAATCGATTAAGATTCGCTTAAAAATCTCATATCTTGAGTTCTATTGGTCGGATTGCCAAGATTATGACCTTTTGACTTAAAGAAAATGACAGCATCATGGCATATATTTTTTTTAATTTATTGAAGTGGTAATACCTCTGACAAAATAAATTGGAAAATCACTGTTTTCAAACCCCCACCCCCGCCAAAGGATGAAAATAAAACCTGACATTAACGTATTAACGGAGGCAAAATCATTTGGGGGGAAAACATTCTCCGCTCTCTTTCAAAAAAAAAAAAAAAACAGGTGTTATTATTCTCATACAAGTTTGGAAATTAAATTTCAACTTTTCTTTAAATATTTAAATGTTAAAGCAAAAAACTTATTGAAAGTAATGAAAATGATTATAACTTATTCAATTAGTTTGAGTTTTCACCAACATTCCATCTCTATTTTGTAATTTTTAATCGAAAAAAACGATTGCTTCATTCAAGAGCTACACTCAAAAATTCAAATAAAATATTTTACAGTACTGTACATATTTCCTCTAACAACTTTCGAAAGCTTTCTGTACGGAGGTGAAAACGTACTTATGGTAAAAGTTGAGCTTTAAGTACTGGAAGCTTTTAAATATAGGGTGATTGTTATTTTAAATTGTATTGTTTAAAAAAATTAAAACAGTTATACAAAATTTCTTACACTCAATAATATTTACATACCTTCGAGAAATGCAAATAAAAAGGATTCGTAAGAACATCTATGGTAAAAGGGTGTTTTTTAAGAGGACATGTTTGGGCTATTGATTGATTTTTTTTTTGCATTTAATGAACATTGTTCATGACTTTAAGGTATCTCTGGATACTGAATGTATTAAATCAAAATTAAGACGTTACAACAACAAATTCCAAGTACCGTGCGTTCCTATTTTCTCTTTCAGTTACGTATACTTCAAGCTTCAAAGATCGTCCTTAAATTTTCAAGATTTACTAAACAAAATACATTGCATTATTGAACATTACTTAAAAAAAAAAACTTAGAAATTAAAGCAACAATTTTTTTTATTTTAAATTAATATGAACAAAATTAAAAAATTGTTTAAGACTCTAAAAAAGGACAAATTTAGTAGGTACGCCAATTTAAAGTAGATATTCATTGATTAACACTCAAAATTCTGATAAAAAGAAAAATTGTCAAACATTTTTAGTATTAAATTTCCAAAATTTTATTTTTTAAATGCCCATAAAAATAATAATTTTATAAGCACTCTTATTTAACATCGCAAAAGCTTCTGGATATCGAAATCAATTAAGCCGTTATCAAAAAAGAAGAAGATAAAAAAACGCTTCTGTGTATGAGGTATATTGTGAGACACAGTAATGACAGTCATACAAACTTTCAATATCTATGTGTTATACGAGTATATGTAGACATGTGTGTGTATAACGAAGACTTTATTAGTATTTAAAATTTCAACATGAAAAGAAGAACAATGAAGACAACAACAAGTTGAAAACATTTTTTAAGCATTACAGTAACTATCAAATCTGTTTTAATCTAACTACACTAATTAAAAAAAAACTCAATTGGAAACACAAACAAATACATATTTTCATTCAAGAATGTTACAAAGTCATCAGAGCACAGAATTGTTCAACCATCATTGCCATTTAAACTTGACTCTACCCATGCGAAATAATTTAGCGGTTTCATTATAGTTAAAAATGACCTTCTTTTTCTGAAAAATTAGTTAACAGTTTTCCTTTGGATAAGTATATAAATTGTTAGCTAAGTTAAATAAGAGCTATACAAATTATTGTTTTAGCTCATATTATCGTAAAAGCTTTTATTATAGTCTCTAGGCTTAACAAGTTCCGCGGAGCTCATTACACATATCAAGTGCACATTCATACAAAATATACTTCCTGCAATTACCACAAGAAGTCGTTTATAATTATTATATCCAGCTTGCTTTAGTTTACTGCTTCTTAATTAGTTTGGCTTTTCGTGAAGAGTTTTGGAAGAATAAACTACGCGGTGGTTGTATGGATAATTTCCTTGCGACACAAGAAAATATGTGAATGTTTGCCCACTTAAACTGTCAAGTCAAATGTCCAAGACGTTATAAAAGTTGTTGGAAAATGTGACATAAGATATTGATCCTTAGTGATGGTATGATTTGAGACAGAAGACCATGAACTTGGCCTTGTCCAATAAGGCAAATTTGTGTTTTCGATGTACATTAAGAAGGATTTTTGCGATGTGAGTTTATATAGTTATATAGTTGTTACCAGAAACATTATGTTCTATTCTATCCACTGATTAGTATAAATTGGCGAGTAAAAACAAACAACAGTGCAAAAGAATTCTTATTTTTTTAAATCATCTTATACAGAATAGGACCTATGAGCTTCCATTAGAGATTTCAAAGTCAAATAAAAGTCTCTGCTAACGTTAAAAGAAAGAAACACGTTATAATATTCCTTGAGTTATTCTTGGCTATAAAGGATTAAACTCAGGTAAAACCCCCACCGATTCGGTGCCAAAATTATAGGATATATGAAATTCAATAAGCCTCTACATTCTACACGCAGTAAGGGTGGTACATTTAGAATAATAAATAATACATAAACAATCGAGCAACGAGCAAGCAGGCGGGGTCCTTTCTGCCCTACAGCTTCTGGCCAAATTTGGGAGCAATAATTCGAAACAAATTGGCGTGACAACTAAACAATAATTACGTACGACACACGTTCAAAAGCTGTAATCCGCTAAATTGATCAATAATTGTACTCTATTAGCCACAAACGAACAATTTCTGTTAGGGATTAGATAAAATAACACTACCGCAGTGAATTCTATACACCTATATGGATTGTGCTCATAGTCCTGGCCAAACAACCAACAGTAGGGCATGTCAAACGATCTATTATCAAATGGCAGCTGTGCGCTGTCGCTAGGTCCTTGGAACGTGTCCGGCATATATCCTTATTTTCTATTAAAGTTTTTATATATTTCCGATGGCGAACTTAACGTCACGTAGGTCGAAACTCTCATAAATCAGGTGAAAACACATAAATAAATCAGTCATTAGGTTGTGTAACCGACAGTTACAAGGATATCGGGTTTTTGTTTCTTTCGTTCGGTATTTAAAAAAAAAAAAAATTGAAGAAAAAACAACAAAGGACAAACTTGAACAAACCCTTGTTGACATATTCTATTGAAAAATATGGGACAAATTGTAATACAAATTTAGTAGCCAATTCATGTTGCTTAAATAAGATGTTTATCCATACCATAGCCATATAGTACACAGCCAAGGAACAGGGCTATATAGAAATGTATAGGAGAAGAGAAGACCCTTCAATTTGCTCAAGAAAATTCGGTGCTTTGTGTATGAGGAAGAACGAAAGACCCGGGCTCATAAAACATTTTCCCATTTTTTCTCCAATAAGAGGAAATAATAAACATGCATCGATAAACCTCCCAAGGGCTATATTTACTTTCCTCTACATTTGCTTATCGATGTTTTTGCCTTTTACCGAATTGACCAGCGCCAGCATATTTTCCGTACGGAAATTAAAATCAAAATCAAAGTTTTACGAGAACTAATAAAAAACCAGGCCAGAGGTTGTTTTTGAAATTCGATAGAAAATTCAATTTCAGACAGTTAAATTAAAAAAAATAAAAGAAAAAAGAAGGCTGCTCATTACACTTAGCTATCTCCTGAACGGTCCTGATCCTGAAGTGGTTTAATATTACAAGGCAAATCTATCAATTGAATACTTTGATGTCAGATTTTGTACGAATTTGATGAGAATGGATTGTGCTTCTTTTATTGCAAATTTATATTTTTATTAATTTCTTAAAGTGGAATGTACTATAGGGAAATTTTATTGCACTACTGTTCATAGATTGCGATTTTATTTCATATTGAATGCACGTTATGAAAAGGCTTAGATTGGAAGCAGGAAATTGTAGTAGAATAATTCGTTAAATTTTATAAGGGATTTCATTCTTATAGTGAAAACAAAACCAAGTTCAAAATAAAAGACAAATTAAGCACCTATTTTTATCTCTTAAAATTTTGAAAATAGTGACGCAAAATTTTAGTCCATTTAGTACGACTGAAGTTTATGAAAGTTAAGTATAAAACTATAACTGTACTGGTACTCGTTGAAAAGTATTTCAAATTTATAAAATTTAACTAAACTGTTTTAACATTAGAAAAAAATGGCTGTTTAAAAATTTGCGTAGGTACGTAATTTTTATTTGTAAAAGTATGTTTTATTAGGTTTTTTTTAGGTATGTTTGATAATTTAGTGCAAATAAATGATTTCTGTCATTCAACGTTTCGTAAGACGTTTTCAGGAGAAATAATAACAAATTATTTTCTTTATTCACTTTTTGCTTTGTCTACAAACAATAACAAATCATTTATATGCATTTTTATTTTGATATTGTTTGTGTATACAAATGTTTACTACAAAGCCATTACCAAGTATGGAAATAGAACCATTGAATAATCATCTATTGTCCTAAATAATGTCGTAATTTTTCTTGCCTTGAGTTATTTGATCGCATCTTCTGTAATCTTGTACCTACACTAAATGATGAAATTTTGTGGGCTCTTTAAATAATCTAAGCTTCTAAACCTAATAGGACTGGAGTTGTGAGGGCTCAAAAGTCACAAGCTCTCGATGTGAGGTTGATGTCTTGTAAGGTTTGTTGTGAATCGATATCGATAACATTAGCTATAAATCTGTAAAACTCTATCATCAGCTCGACGAAGCTCGAAAAACTGATTCAAAACATGAAAAGAATTATAGGACTCAGATTCAATCATAAAACTTTTGTCATATACAAATACTTAGGCTATTATACTAGCTCCCAATTGTCTTACGCAATTTATTACAACTTATGTGTTTTTGACAGCCATTTCTTCCTAACCTTATACAGATTAACAACAATGGTGCATATTCATAGTCGCAGATAGACCCAGGTTTAACTAAATTACAGTTTAAGACAATTTTGGCTCAATGAATACAGACCGATTTTAATTACAAATTGTTGGTTTTATTTTTTTATAAGATAATTAACTTGGTATACTACACAAATAGCTTCACATATTTTAAAATGATAAACTTAAATAAATAGAATCAACGTCCGAATATTCAACTAAACCTATGTTTAACTTCGACCCAAACCTAAATTGACTATGAATACGCCCCAACATCTGTACTATAACTTCAAATTATTTTTTAATCATTTTAAGTTTGATTATGAGAACATAATTATGTATTATTATTATTGATTATTATTATTTATTGCGATTTTCTCCGATGTTATCTTATTTTTGCAACTAAGGAAATTATAGCAAATAATGATAAATTTATTTTTTTATATCTAGTTCATCATTTCATTCTTTTTACAATAAAATAACGTAATAAAAATAATCCTTTTGTTGTGAGAAGATACGGCATCCTTTTTACTTTTTAGAAAATAAAGAAGCCTGAACTAAAGTCAAAAAGACTTGTTTACTAGAAAACATACTTCTCTATATCATTGGATCAAAGTAGGTTCCTATACTTTTACATCACTTACGTTATTCTGATAGAAGCAACTGTATATTTTCTAGTGTTATTATTGCCCTGTTTCCTTTTACCACTTAAAGTAAAAATTTCTTCTGGAAAACTTTACTGGATGTAACAAAGGAACTTTTGCTTAAATTGTATGGTCTTTACGTTTCATATTATACGAGTATATGTATGTAAGTACCTACATTATGTTGTGGATGGGTTTGGAATATTTTTCGTTCCTATAATTTGTAAGGTACCTACGTCACATAATATTTATTTTTTGCAGAATTTCTCCGTATTTTTATGAAAAGGTTTCAATTAGAATAAATGATTATCTGACCAATGTTTTGAATGATACTTTCTTAATTGTTAAATCGGGCTTTTTTGGTCACTTGTCTTCTTTATGCAAATAAAAAGTTATTCCCGACTTCTTCAGGGGTAGTCTTTATTAAATCTGTAGAAATTGTTTTTATAATTTACATTATTGTTTTTTCACATAAATTATACTATTTTTTTGAATTAATTTTAACTTATATGAACAAATTATTTATAATATATAAATATGTTTTTTTTTAATTTTTTTTTTATAATAGATAATAAATAATTAATGACTGAAAATAAATAAATTAAAAACAACAAAAAACATTTTGAAAAACAAAATCAATCAGAAAAGCAAAAAAAGTCAATATAAACTTAGACGAATTTTCTGAAACGAAACCTAAAAATTAAAGATCAACATATGCTAAGCACTTACATTTATGTAAGGTATGAGGAAGTTTACGCAGAGGAGGAAGTAAGCATTAAAGCTTAACTTAAATATTTAAGTCACGTACATATCAGAGCACGGGTCTTCATGTGAAAAAATTAAGCGAAATAATATTCGAGCAACTATGAAATTTCTTTAAAATGTATGCAATACATATATTTTGATTTTGGTATTCAAGATTGAAGACTAAAGCCTCCGACCGACCTGCGGTGGCGATCGGGATACAATTATAGATAACACTGTTTTGTTTATTTACGTTAATTGAGATCAAGATGAGCCTGCCATCATTCCTTGGAGAAAGACATTCAATTAAATTACAGACCTCCATACAATCTTGTTGAATGCTATTGATTTACAGTAGTCATTCATTTCCCCGATCGTCACTGCAGGTTGCTTGGATTTGTTAGCCATATAGTCTGAGAGCTGGTGAACGATTTGATCCAAGTGCTTTATGCCACTCGAAATGTTGTGTGATAGTGCAAACTACTCGGAATTTAAGAATTCAGAGTTTTACAACGCACCGATGTTCTTAAAAAATTTAAGAGAATGTTAGCCAGTAAATATCAAAAGATAGGTAGTAGGTTGCCCGGTTTGTAGGAGCAAAATAAAAAAGTATTTTAATGTAATTTTTCGGATAGGTTATGCTTTTACTTATTGAATTAATTAATCTATGTAAGATATTCTTTGTAATATCTTATGTATGTGTATGTTTATTTAAAGTACAAAAACGTGCTTTTAATAGGTAGGTACCTATACCTAATACCAATATAATTCTATTGTAATGAATCAAATTAGGTATGCTTTTATTTTTCCATTAAAATTGAAGATTTCACATAATTAATCATAAGTCTCTCCTGAATACATTTTCATACCTTTCAGTATTTTTTTTGTAAGTGTGGGTAAAATTGAGAAGGGTCCACAAAAGAGAAAAATAATAACTCTGCCCATTTCAAAAGGCAGAAGAAAAAAAAACAAACAAGCAGCTTATAATTTGGTCCTCTCAACTTTGAATCCAATGAAATCTAAAGATTTTATAGTCCTCCATCAATGTCATTCGACTTGGAGGAACTTTGGGTAGACACAGAAATAAAAATCAACAGGAACAAGAAGCTTCAATCTTTGATTCATCAATCGTGAAGATTGATTGAAACTATAATTCAACGAATTGCTTTGACATTTTGGTTCATTATTTTGATTTTTTTCGGTTAGTGTTTTTGAAAATCCTTACTTTAAAATCTGGGGTTTCATACAAACAAACTCTTGAAAAATCGTCTTGAACTAATTATATGTATAAATATTACAGTGCAGAAGTGCCGTTACCTTATCAGAAGTTCGACAAATCCTACAAAAAACTTATTATGATGCACAGACAAAACAAATTAACAGACATAACGCAAATAAACATACGAAAATAGGTAGCTACATAACATACCTACAAACATTATAAATTGCAATTATATTTAAATTGTCATGTGAACTAAAGGTTTATAAATGATTAAAAATTGAATTATAAAATACTACATAGGGTAGGGTGGGCACTTTCGACTTTTACAATAATTGTGAAAAGAGAGTTGATTTTTAAATCAAAATTTGAATGGTATTGTTGGTCACATTGTTCTCTCCTATCATATACGTATTTTTACAGTTCTCTTTCGACTGCTGTAGTGTCTAGAGTATTTTTTTCATATTCAAGTGATTTTGTGTAACTTTGCTCAGGCACGAGGTAAGCGATATTTTATTTTGTGATAACGGAATTTAATAGGTGTCCAATTCAAGTTGTAGTGTATTATTAAAAGTAGATGTGGGTATATTTTCTTTAAGTTATGTTTAAAAAATTTAATTTTTGTTTTATAAAAACTAAGTGTGGGGCACTTTCGACGATAGCACGTGGGGCACTTACGACAATAGTCGAATGTGCCCCATGTTATTTCTGTAATTTTTTTTAATGGTTCGCTCATATAAGAAGAAGACCGATCGCTGCGAAATCGATGGAACAAAGCTTTAAACTGTTCTGGAAGAAATTTTAAGCAAAACAGAAGCACTCACGTCAGCGGCTCGGAAATATGACTTGAAACGTACGACACTTATTTCCAGACTTAAAAAACTGAATCCAAATACCGAGTCCAGTGATTCCCACCACAGTTCAACATTCAACTCCAAATATACGACCCAACAAATGTTTTCCAAACATCAGGAGCGTGAACTCGTGGATTACTTCAAAAGTTAACTTTTAAAAAATGATTCAATACCTTCACCGAAAATTTATTGGTACTTTGTGATCTTATATTTGATACATACCTACTGCGTATGTATATTCGTATAAAAACTGAATGTGATTTTAATTTTAATTTAAACATTAATTTCTGAAGTACCTAATTTAATTTGTATGTTTTTAGATATAAGATTGATTTATTTAGGGGCCAGTTATAGCTATCATTGAAAACCATCATTGGAAATATTAATTGTTAATTTTGAGAGATTTTGAAGAAAAAATGAATGATTATTTTGATGCCAAAGTAAAGCTAATTGACTTAATAATTATTTCTAGGTTAAACAAAATTCAATTTTGCACAATTTTTCTCATAAAAATACTTTTAATTTTTCAATGATGAACTACCTTACCCATGATCATTGAAAAAATAAAAAGTTAAGTTCTGGGGAAGATGTGGGGTAAAAATGAATGAAATAATTTTGAAGTCTTAAAATCTATTTCTGCATTAAAATATTTAATGATTAAACTTTCGAGGGGTCTCAAAATCAACAGCTAACTTTTTCAACGTGCCATAACCGAGCAAAAAATATCTTTTTTATTCTACATTCTGTGTCATCTACATTTGCGTCGAATGTGCCCTACGAGTACGACGAAAAAGCCCCACTTTTTAAGCTCCTAGGTTTGCGGAAAGTCGTCAAGCTTTGTGAATTCCTTAAGTAATATGGTTAAAGTTTCAATTAAAACAAAAATCTCATTCAAAAATGAATTTTTAAAAAAGTTATAAGGAATTTACAGAAAATCTGTCGAATCTGCCCCACCCTACCCTATTACAATAATACATTGCGTACCAGTTTTCACAAAAAAATTAATCGCAATAACTGAAGTTCCAATGGTGGGAATTTCTTTAAATTCGTGAACCCGAAATTTGTGTCTTAGTAGGATATGCCAGACTGACTCAAGAGGCCACTGTCATATCTGGGCGAAACACTTAAATTTCTGGAGTTGAGGTCACTTGTAATTTTTAAATGAATTATATTCATTCACTCCACTTAAAACAGAAGTAATTTTAATATTTTAACATTTAAATTCCTTCATCTTTATTCTTCTAAAGTCCGAATGAAAAGTAGAACGAAAGGATTCCGTAGATGATTCCGTTACGAATCGGCAGTGTAAGGCCTGTTTCCAGTGAACCCGACTTACTTCAATAAGATACATTTAAGTTTTCTGTAGTAGGAATTAGGTGCCCAATATGACAGACTTATTCAGGCAAGCTGTACTATGAAATTGAGCCTTAAGACGAGTACGCTGCTGATGCGAAATGAAAAATCCCATTCAAGAATAACATGACGATATCATAAGCCAATATTTTCGTTGTGCGTTTCATTTTGCACAGAATTAACTACGGCCGGATCATAAATTAATTACGGAAAAAGGGCATTTGGGTTTGTTCGTATTTTTATTTCTTGTTTGTTTTATTAAAGAATGGGTTTCTTTGATTTTGTCCGTTTGTTTTTGTTTTAATTATTTGCAATTGATGAAACTCTCCATTAACATTTGTCCGCTGTGTTTTCGTAAGCATTTCGTTGTTCTGTTGGAGGCCAACAAACAATTTCGTTGCGCATCAGCAGCGTACTAGACTAAGGGCCAGTTTCACAGTGCTCACTTATTGAAATAAGATTCACTTAAGTGCTCCATATTATATAAGTGTACACTGCGAAAAATGGCCTCATCCTACATTGTGGAAATAAGTGACTGAGGAACAGGGCCTTATTACATTTGTCTTATCATTTTTGTATTATTTGTATTACGAGTATTTTGTTATTTAAAAATTAAGTAAATAAAGCTTTATTTAAAAAGATTCGTAAAATATTTAAATAAAACACATCAATCAGTATTAATCTATGTTAAAGTTCTTTTTTAGTTATAGGCAGGGCAATTTTTTTTATGCGCCAAATAACACAAAATATGCACATAAAATATGCATGCAAAATCTAAAAATATGTTTTGAAAAAGTAAAAATATGCTCTAAAATAGTTGTAATATTATGAAAAAACATTAAAAATTAAAAAAAAAATCAGTCTTTTGTTTGCCAAAAAAAAACAAAAAAAAATATAAATATAAAAAAATTCTATTTCATTCTCATTTAAATAAGGTACTAGTTGTCCAGATTCCTTGAATATGTCTTGTTCACACATACATACCATAAAGTTTTTTTGAAATTTTCAAAATTTTTTTACATCGAAAAAGATATATCAACGTCAAAATATGTAACAGGAGCATTTTTGAATCAAAGAATTTCACTTATTTAATAGTTCACCAGGTTGTCTTCTTCGTTACTATTCAGCGTTAACATTTTTGAGATTTTTCTATTTTTGAGTACCACACGGTTTTATATAAAGCATCATATCAATTTGCGTTTTGAGTGTGTTCCATGCCTTCACTTCAGTTATACTTTAATTATTAAGAAATCAACAGTTGGAACTTATTCAAATTCTTTTTTTTTTTAAATTAAATGCTTTTATTGTGTTTAGTGCTGCCAAGTTGGCATTTCTATAGAATTTGGAATCGAAAATTTTGCAAACGTAAACATTTAAATTTTTAAATCTTTCGAATATTTCAAAAATATTCTCTAAAAATATGCATTTGTTTTAAATATATGTCCAATAAACCAAAAAAATACATTTTTTTGCATTTATAGTAATATATGCAACAATATGACCTAACGATTGAGTGTCATTTTAAAGGAAAATTACTGATTCGAAAAACTAGTTTAATTCTATTTGTCTCTGTTTGTCAAAAAAAAAACATGTTTTAACATAGAAATACTTCCCCTTGTTAAAGGCATCGGAGTTGTTACAGTACACCAAAGTGTCATTGCCAATAAGTCGTGGTAAATTCTTTAGAGAGAAAATCCATTGAAAAAGTTTTTCAAAAATGTTCATAAAGGTGTTGAATTTCCTTTCACACTCCTATGCTCCAAAACCTACTATAATAATATAGGAAACTCAACAATGATTTTTCTTAAAAAGAAACTTAAAACTCTCCACGGGATTTAAAATGTCTTATTTCGTTTTTCGTTCATTCCATTCGAACAAGACACTCGAGTGCTATACGACGACGACTTCCTGGTATAAAGAGAATGGAAGGAGATGATCATAACATTGCAAAATCCATTTGTCTTTCCTCACATAAAAGTTTTCAATATTCTTGAGATTTTCCTTTTTTTTTTTTGTTTTTTTTTGTGTGAAATTATTGTTAAAAGTATCACGAGGAAGTTTGTGGAAAATATAATATACTTGTGTGTGTTGATGTTGAAGAACGATTTTGCTGAAAAGTTTTCATTTTTTTTAAACAAAAATGAAGAAGAACTTTTTTTTTTATAGACATTGCTGGACTTCAACAAGTTAATATTAAAAACTTATACTTATCCTTTGTGAATTGCTATAGTTGAGTATGAGTAGAAGAAGTTGTCATCTGCATCCTGTTGATTTGATAGTTTTCAAGTTAACAAAACAATTTCGAAGGGTAATTATTTAAATTTGAATGAAGTGCTGGAGTAGGTATATACATATCTGTAAGGTTCATTTGATGAAACTAAACTAAAATAATTAAAGTTTAACTTAAAAACTTATGTGACAGCTTACCTACTTCCAATTCTCTTGAGCAAAAAGAAGAGATTGTAAAGATATAGGTGTTCATCATGTACACATATTTCAAATTATAAACTCTGACCGGATCTATTCCAAATTTTCAATACATGGTATCATGCATTTTCTTGCTAAATTATTCTGCTCCAATGGCATAAGTAATTATTACAAATGCAAGTCTCGTAAACAAAGGTCATGCAGTGCACGAGCGGTAATTTTTTCATTGCAATACTGCAAGATCTGACATCGTTGACCCATCTTGTTTCCTGTAAGCGCTCAGGGAGAAAATAAAACTGTAAGGAGTGAACATGAGACCTACAACCTACTTCGCTATTATCATAGAGCAGTGTATCCAATTTTTTGCTTTTTATTTTTTTTATGAAATGATTTTCACCTCCGATGGTTTTATGCTTCACATTCAAGGTTCGTTATTTGTCTGGGTGGTGTGTTTTGCTCGTGGCTTACTTTAAGTATGAACCGCTTACTTCCAGGTCACTTAATTTAAACCCAGTTCAAAAGAAGAAGAAAATATATAGAAATCCGGGCTTACGTATTTTGTGCTTCTTTTTCGTTTGTATTGTAATGATTTGATCTGTGGTTCTAGAACGATGCATAAAGGACAACTTGTTTTTCTTGAACTACTAAATAGATTCAGATAACTATTTAAATCTTAAAAGATTGTTTAAAAATCAGCTATCGCGTACAAATCATCTCACTTGTCAAGCTTTACATAATTTAAATGGTGAGAGGTGAGACATATGTTTCAGTGGCGATTTTTGGTCCTTAGTATTGGTTTAACTACGTGGTCTGGGGAAGTTTAAAATAAAAAAAAATCCAAATCAAAGTTTATTTCATAACGGCAAAAAAGACAAAGAAAATTGTACTCCATTAATAAATAATATAAAGCGAAAGGTTTAAAAATATATCGATACATGAATTCGCCTCGACGGCGACGGTTTTGATTATAAAACTCGTCACTTTCTTTCAACTCTTTCAAAAATTCTTATCGGATGATTATTCAATCAAATAAGAACACAAATAAACATAAGCACATGCATTCCTTCCTACTGCATTAACATATACGAAAGTTAAAAAAAATGGGTACGACTGGAGCGCACAAACTTGCTCTCGTAGCTAACAACCTTAATGTAGCTAGAAAGTGATGAAAAATTTAATCAAATTATTACTATAAATTACTATAAGTTTGTTATTTATATTCCATACGATTTGAATGGGACAAAACACTTTATAATAGCAAGTATTAAAATGAATAGCATGAATAGAAAATTGAATGCTCTGGAAAAAATGTATTGACTTTTTATCTAATAAATGTACTCCTTCCAAAGTTATTAAAGGTCAAAGCGGAACTAACGGTTTATTTCACAGTGTTTTTTATTCCATAATGAGAATTCCAGCTATTATACAGAGTGATTAACCTAAGGTGTGAGAAAAAGCTTGAGCATGTAGGCCTATTCGAGACAAAAAAATCGTGTGAAGGGGGTATCTACTCCCCCTATTTTAGGTGGGAGGGGCTGTTTCTAAAAAAAATTACTTAAAAAACAACGGCAACACTTACAATGACCCGTTATACCTTTTTGCAAACCTAGAAATCCATTCTTTTATTTCGCTTTCAAATAAAGTTCGTTTAGTGAACAGTTTTTGAAAAAATAATTTCCAAACTCCAAACTTTGACAAAAAAAATTCAAACGACAGTTTCTCGACAGTTTATTAAGTATTATATTTGTTTTCAAAATTCAATGCTCTTATTAATTTCTAGTCAAACACTTATTTCTTACATTTTTCTTACAATGCACTGAAAATCGGAAACAAATTCTGCGAACAATTTCTGTCGGAGGATTTTGGAACAATATTTTTAAATGTTTATTCAAAAACGCATTACATCGCATGTCAATGCAGAACACCGGGCTGCATCAAAGAATGTCGGAAAAATGTTCCGAACAGCTGTTCGAAAGAATACCTCGAATCAAAAAGGTTCCGATTTGGAGGAAATAGGAGAATTTTTCGTCCCGACGGATACCTAGCTGGGGCCGATTTTCTTTCATTGTCTTTTTAACTTAAGTTCTTCAAACTCAAAATTTTGAAAAAAAAATGTAAGAACAAATATTTCATACAATTTTTTTTTGAAATTGTACTTAATTAAGTACTTAAGGTGTTAAAATTAATTAATTGCTCCTATCAATTTTTATTCAAGTACTGAAATTTTTTTTTATTTTCATTTTCAAAAATTGAGTTTGAAAATAATTTTTTCAAAAACGGTTCACTAACAATTTTATTTAAGAAAGGTAAGGCGGGAATACCAACCCACTCCAATACAATTTTTTTCTTGTTTGTACCCAACTTATACACTCTCAATCATTTTGTCAAATCTTCGGTTAATCTCCCTGTGTATGTAGGTATATGAACAAGGTATAGATAGTAGTTAGCTGTGTTAAATAAATAATATTTAAAAAGTCTTATAGGAGCAAAGGGTGGGCTACGAAGCAAGATACTACAGTATCGCTTCTATGGGCATAATCAAGCTTAATTACACATCATCATACATACTCAACCCCAAGAAATGTTATGCAAGTTTTATTTACTTTACCACCCAAAAATTGTAATGTTTTAAGTAGACATGCAATAAGTTATCCATATCTGTTTTTTTTTTTTTTAATAGTTCATCTGTTTCCATCACTTACAACTTTGGCATTTTCAAACAAACACTCAAAAGTGCTCAAACTTAAGTGTTCCATTTAAGAAAACTTTATGCATTAAAACTAGGAATTTGTCGTTACAACCTTATTCACTGTCACCATTGACTATGCAAATGCAAAGAACTAATACTTATTTCCTTCAATTAAAATCGCATTTTATGTTGCACAAGAAAAACACTTGCTGTAATAGTCGTTCTCTGTCTACTCTGCTCGATGCATTCATATAGATACTAAAATGTCTTCATCATCATCAACTCCCAGCATGAGCAGCATGGCAGACACTAAGAACTATTTATACGAAACGAACAATTCCACGACGAAACAGCAATCAAAATGGGCGGAAGTCGTCGATGTTTCTAAGACCAAAAAAAAGAGGAAGCCAGTTTTTAGTTTTGAGCATTAAGAACACTTCGAGTAGAAAGTATTAAGCTTATAAAATGGTTTTTGCCATTTTACCCTCTCTTGGAGTTGAGTTGAGTATACTTTCTAACGAAAAAGGATTATAAAAGTCTATTAAGGATAATCGCGTTTGGTTAAAAAAAAAAATAAGAAAAAAAAAAAAAAAAACTGAATGAGAGCACTTTCGGCTGAACTCGAAAGGCTGAAAAACTTTATTATGAGTAAGATGAGTAAAGTTCACTCAAATGTCGCATATGGATTTTATTTCATCGGTGTCGTTAAGATAAAAGTTTTAAATTTAATCCGACAGCAACGGTATATTCCAACGACATGTACTAAGGGATGTGGAAAACTGCCTTGCAATGTAATTAGGATTAACATCCAAGAGTGTTGTTTTGAGTTTTCTAATGAACTTGAACCTTTTGTTTTTTTTTTATATTTGATTTGTATTGCTTCAGGTGCCTTTAAGTGTTAATAACTTTTTCTTACAGTAGTTATTGTTTTATAGGTTGTACGTAAAATAATAAAATAACTTATTAATATTCTGCTTTTTTATTTATACACCATGTTTCCTCTCTTCCTTTTTCAAGCGACAATTGAATTTAAATACAAATTATATAGAAAGCCTAGAAAAGAGAGTAGAGTCAAACATTTAATTTAAACTCAACGGAAGAAGAAGAAAAATAATGAAGAAGCAAATGAAAGTTCTTCATTTAAAAGTACTTTTGAGGGTTTATTCTTTTTTTTATTGGAATAAAATTATTGAAATAGTTTTTCTCAAAAATGTTTTTTCACTTTTGGCCTAACTTAACATCGGACTAATACTTCAGTCTTCTAAAGGCCAAAAACAAATTTAAATATTTGAGAGCAGTTGAGGTTACGTTTAATTTCTTGTAAGCCTGATGGAATTCGTTTCATTCATTGGCTGTCGTCAAAGCCTTCTTCAAGTCTTTGCATTTCGTTGGGTTACCTTGAATACTTCAATAGTTTTGAAGTCGTTATTTCGTCAAAATGTTTTTTTTTTTTTTAATTAAATTAAGACTTTAGAAATTAATCGGTATATAAAGGCTCTCCCAAAACCAACATGAAAACGGCGCGAAACATGTTGTTATTTAGCATTGTTAATTTTTAAAATTATTATTATTGTTATCATTATTATTATTATTGAGTTTCGCCTGCACTTCGCAACTTCTATGAAGTTGGAAATTACCTATACCAGGCTATGCCAAAGGATTAGGCTCTGATGGGGCGTAGACCATGTTCTAGCACTTTAGGTCACAGATTTCACAGATTTCTGCATAATCTCTAGCGTCTCTGTAAGATTATATTTCTTCAACAAAGTTTTGACCTAAGCTTGTGCATCCTGATATGATAGTGCCTCGGTTTCAGCATAGGTACAGCATAGGTATAGGCCATTTATGTGACATGAATTTATCAACATTTTTGTATTTGATTGTCATGTAAGGTCTGCAAATCAACCAGACCTCTTCCACCTTCTTTACGTCGTGTTATCATCCTCTCAACATATGATTTTGTGTGATGGAATTTATAATCGGTGAGTATCGTTCTTATTGATGGAATTTCAGTCGCCGTCTATTTAATAATTCCAAACTGTAGCACAGTATTGGGACTGCGGAGTTGTTCACTGCTTTAATTAAATTTTTACCATTGCCGTTTGCTTTACAAATTTTGTAGATTCGTGCCTTAAATTTTCTCGATAGGTTTGTTTTACAATTTCGGTATCTATACGGTTATTTTGTGATATGCCAAGTTTTTTGTAAAGTTCATTTTCATCCATTTCTTTTATTTTCAGGGTATCTCGATCTTCAGATTTTGTTACTATTCCTTTGTTAATGCGTATCGTTTTGCATTCGTCCAAGACAAACTTCATATTGATGTCATCACTTAACATGGCTACTATTTTTATTAGCTGCTCCGGTTTTGATTTGTTGAGCTATACATTTTAAGGTCATCCATGTATTCAAGATGGCTCAGGATCTCTTGAATAGAGTTTCCTTTTATTTTAAATCCATATTTGCTGTTTTAGTAGATTTCTGAGTGGTTTAAGTGCAATGCAAAACCAGAGAGGCGAGAGACAATCGCCTTGAAAGATTTCGTATTTAATTTTGATGTCAGCTGTCTTAATTGGAGTTGATTTTGCTGGTATTTAAATACTTGTCTGCCAATGTGTCATATTGTGCTTCAAGAATTCGATTATTGTTGGATGATTTTTATAGATTTTCAAACGTTCGATAAGCCAGCTATGTGGAACACTATCGAAAGCCCTTTGATAACCAGTAATTTTGGATTTCGTCTGGTCCTGGCGATTTCCAATTGTGGGTTTTAAATATGATTTGTTTGACTTGTTCACATGTTAGATTGTTGATTGTCTAGGTGTCGGTACTCGGTATCTCTGTTTTTCTTCATTAATCCAGTTTGCATTCGTGTTATGGCTTGCTTGATTGGACCATATTGATGTCCAATATCTCTCTGACAAGGTATCGTTTTCACTACCAGTATCTATCTTAAGGCTTCTGTAGAAGGATTTCTCGTTGGTTAAAGTTTCGTTGTTTATACGCCGCGCCGTTTATTTGAGAGCTTGTATTTTCGTTTTCTGGCCACTTGAACCACTATTATTATTATAATTATTATTCAAGAGTTTCAATACTTCTCAACCTCTATGAGGTTGGAAATTACCTATCCCAGGCTATGCCAAGGGATTATGCTCTGTTGAATTATTGAGGTTTTGGTGGGGAATTTTCTGTTATTGAACTTGTAAGAAGCGTCGTTCCAACTCAGAGCTCAGTTTTTCCTTTTCCAGCTGTAAGACAAGGGATTTCGTGATCACACCAGTCACCGAGATCACAATCGAGACGATATGTTGACCGACTCGGCTCGGTACATTGCTTTCATCTCGTGTATTTCCCGATTTTCGTACTGTACGTTGCCTGAAGATTTTGGGTCAACGGGATCGTAACATCATATATAGTGATCTTTTTGGAAACTTTGTCAAACATGACTAAATCTGGTGTGTTTGCTCTGATGGTTTCAAAATGTACTATTGACCTATCCCAATACAACTTGAAAGCGCTGTTTTCCAAAACTGCCGGAGGATTGTATTTGTAGTTAGGGTTGTTTGCCTACTGCCAAAATAGTTTTTGAAAACACAAAGCCATATTATAGAAACATTTCAAAACTAGTTTTACAGCAAAACTAGTTCGATAGAGGTTTCGAGTGTCAAGTTTTGAACAAATCGTTATTAACAATTTGAAATTGGGAAAAGTGCATCTTTAAGATGCATCACAAAAATACTTTTTGCTTATAAAAACAACTTAAAAAATTATTTTTATAGTTTAATGCTAAGTACATTTCAGCATGTTGCAGCGGAATAATTACTCTTCTAAAATGTCATGGACGCACGTAGATTAATGCATACATCCTAACCAATTATTTGAACTTTGGGAAAAAGTGCATCTGTGTGATCAATTCTAATAATGCACTGTTCCCAAAGCCTATTTGGTGAAACAATCTAAGGAAATATTTTTTTATTTAATATATGTATATGTATAGCGCGTTGGTATATGATTGCGCATCGATTTGCGTAGACACTTGGAAAATGCACATCTTTAAAGCCCAAATGTGTACATGTACATCATGTAATGTTTGGTATTTACTTATAATTGCTACTTTGGGCAAAGCGGATTTTAAAAGATGCACAGATGCGAATCTATACAACAGGATGGAAAATGTACTTTGTCCTCGTTAAGTATCCGACTCTTCCATTTTTGTAAGCACAGCTACGCAGTGCGTACAGGTGCAAAACGCATGTTCCTTATCAATAAAACTAATGACAACTGCTATTTCGTCAAACAAAAAGTTTGAGCAAATAGAGCAAGTAATTAATTCGACTAGTTTTATGATCAAAACTATTGGAAATATTTTCCAATATAGTAAATAATAAGTTAGACGCTTATTAATTATTATTTAGGTTTATTGATATTCTTATATTACATAAAATAGAAAGCTAATAACTAAGTAGTTCTTCTTTGCAGCGAGTATTTTCTGATTATGATTGATCTTTGGCTGGCTTGTTCGTTCTCTTGTTGTCTTCAGTATTGCCAGCATGTATGTTTCTTTTTTGGTATAGCCAAAAGCGTTGCCAGCCCTCAATATATAACAAAAACTATAGACACTCGTTTGTAAACGGCTCATACGTAATTCGATTATCGCCAGACGCTATCGTTTTGACGATAGTTTTCCGTTACGTAAAAAAAAATAGTCACTCGACTAGACGATATCGATTTATATTTTTCCTTTAGGACCATTACACAAAATTATGGAGATAAAAATGTGTTGGCGCTTAAAATCATTAATTTTGGAACTATACAAATCAGAAGAAAACTGAGGCAAATCAAATCCTCCATCTCTTCCAACTCATATGAATATCTTTAAAAAAAAAAAAAACAATTTGATGTCTTTTGGCCAATTCTTCATATACAGTTTATTGAAAGGAGAATAGACAGTATTGAGCGTTCGCGGCCTGATACAAACTAAGTGTCAAATGAAAAGTCTGTTACATGAAAAGGACGTTACATTGCATTTTATTTTTAAAAAATATATAAATAAATTTGAAAATACATGTTGTTGAGCCAAATTGGTTCTAACGACCTTTTAAGTTATCCCAACTGCAAAATCATCGTGTAATAATTGCTTCAATTAGTAAATGCGTTTTTCCATAAGAAATTTGTATGAATGAAGTGTCCTATGAAAGCTAAGACTGCTCATTTTCCCTTACATAACGATTTGGATTTGTATATGACGTTTAAACAATTTCAATGGGTTGTTTATATTTCACAAATAAATAAAAGAAATTTTACTTAAATCTTGCAGTTCTTGTTTCACACATCGGCACCAAACACAAAACAATTCAAAATAAATAGCAAAATTGTCATTTATGAGTGTGAAACTAACATTTTAAATACTCTCGAATTGTGAAATAAACGATTGTCGAGACGATAGTGATTGAGTTACGTGAAGCAAATTGATGACGATCATCACGCTTACGATTGTTGTTTTGTCGATAATCGTTTTTAAAATTACGGAATGACCCCCCTGGTTTTGCATCTCAAAAAGATCATTACCGATTTTTTTGTCAAAACTTGTGATAAAACTCGAAACAAATTATTAGTTATAATGAAAACGGGTTTCTTTTCGAGTTTTACAAATTTTGAATAATATGGCTGTTAGCAATACATTAATGCAGATAATAAAAGGTATTCACGCTAGTCTTAGGTTTGAAACCTCATAGTTTAAAAAGTATTTTTCAATCCAATTTCCTTCAAGTTCAAATTGTATTCGGTTGGCTGACTATAAGTTTTCTTTAAAACGACGATATATCATTGAAATCTAAAGTTCTCGTAAGCGCTGAATTTATTTTGTTGAAATCTTTATACTCATTTTATCAATTTAAAGCCTGTTAGATGTTCTAGTTTTAAGTTTTTCAGACTTGAATATGCAAACCTAATGTCTTTTACAATATTTTATTATCTTTTTTGTCAGTTCAAATATCTATAATCTTTTGCTTCGTCACCTTACATAATGTATTAATGTTTTGTTTTCTTATTAATATAACCCTTTATTAATCGTCTGCTGTTAACCTTTCAAAACAATTTTTAGTTTGAAAATTACATAACATGGATTAAAAAAAGGAAGGAAGGAATTCAACACGTTGGGTCTCGAAGGACTTTAAATTTGATTAAAACCCCAACAAGATCCAATAAAAAAGAAAACTAAGCAAACTGACTTAAGGGAAAAACCGTTACACAAAAAAATTCTTTAATTTGCATTTCAGTTAAACGAAAGAATATCACCCGCTGCTCGTTGTCATTTAATCTTATTCTGTTTTATAAAAAAATTTGCATAAAAAAGTTTTTAATTGAATTGCTAGAAGCCCATCAGTGAGTGTTGGAAGAAAATCATAGGAACATTTTCCTTGCCTCTGGGGAGGATATTTTTTTTTGTCATTCTTGTCTCATAAAAATGTATAAATATTTATTTGAAATGCATACACCCACTCATTAGGGATTCTAATGAAACTGAATATTAAGAGATGAAAAGTTAAGATTTGTTTTTGCCATAGTAGCAAAAGTTAATGTAATCAGGATAAATTGGAATTGCACCAGTATTTTTCATATTTTGAAATAATCTATTGGAATCAAATACATTTTTCAACCACAAGAGTAATGTTGACGTTCATCGTAGAACCAATTTTTTTGTTTTTAACGATATTAGAAAAAAACTAAAATTCACAGAAACAAGGAGATGGGCCACTTTTGGGCCCAGTGCGTTCACAAATGAAATTGGTATCAAATGAAAGGTGTGATTAAGCACGTTATGTGGGTCAAATATTTCTAAAATCGTAGGTGGAATTTTCAAGATATTTGAGTTTGAATTTGGTTAATTTAGAAGGTGAAATTCTCTTTTCCTTTTAAAAAAATTGATGCCTAGCCTGAATAACTTTCCTTTGCTTGATTTGACAGAGCTTTGTAAGATTTGATTGGGAACTTATCAAATCAAACAAGCTCGTTCTTTCTGTGGAGAACATCTGAAAAATAATGGAAGTTATATAAAAGAAATTTGTGAATTAAATGTAGCCAAAAGTTCCATTGCAATATAAGCGTACTATTGCAATTGCCTTGTTGGTATGAGAACTCTTGGTTGTTGTGCTCACGTTATGAGTACTTTGTGGTATTTGGGATTTGCAAGAAAATATAAACATACCTCCAGCTTTATTTTTGAATAATATTTTAGGAGACAATGAAATTGAAGAAGAACAAAATTTAATTACAATTAATTTCTATATCTTGTTAAGGAATACGTAATAAGACCAAAAATGTTAAGAAATCATAATCGAAAACATGTTTTAGTTAAAAACCTTTTGTACTTAAGACGAATGTTGAAAAAATAAGGAAGACAAAATGATTTACATATTTATATGTCTTTGATAAACTTCTTCCGTAAACAAAAGGAAAATGGCTAGTAGCAAGCTGCATACTTTCTTGAATTATATCACATTCTTATTGATTAATGTTAAACAAAAATGCATATTTGGCTAAAGAGATTATTAAAAATGCTAAACTAGAAAGTTCATAGCACCTGATAGCATCTAAAGGTGCTTCTTAGATGAAATTTGTTAAAAAGTAAAAGTATGTTTTTCTTTGAGAAAGGGTACTTAATTGTATACTAAATTAAAGGTGAGAAATTAATCTTTAAAATAATGCAAAAAGAAATATATGTCAAAAATGGGTTTCCAAGAACTTAATACTAAACATTTGAAAATATATTATTGGTAGGAAAATAATTTTAAATATTATTTGAAAGGTAAAAAAAATACATTTCATTCCTACGTGCCTTATAACACACGATATAAGCAGTTTTTTCAAAAGAAGAAGTGAAATTCATCTTTTGAATTAACCAACTTCAAACTTAAATACCTTGAAAACCCCATTACCTTCTATTTTGGAAATATTTGACCCACATAACGTGCTCAACCACGCCTTTCATTTGATACCAATTTCATTAATGAACGCACTGGGCCCAGGCTCCATAGAAAAATGGGTCATTTCCTTTCATCATTCTTCAAAAATCTGAATAAACATTCCATTAAGGATTCAAACAAAATTTGATTATCTATATAATTTCCCAAAATGCATGGACAATAGTGAGCTCAGTTTAAAACAACATCATAAGGGCCATGTACCTGCCAGAATGCAACATCCTTTATTTATGTTCTATTCTATTCTGAGCTCTGTTTAAAACGTTTATTTCTTTATAGCCAAAAAAAAAACATTGTCTGTCCCAAAGGGCCACCATAAAGTATGGAGATTATCAGAAACATTTTTTCGGCATGAAAGTGCTCTTCAACAGTAAGAGCAAAGCGAAAAATTGTATATGTTACCTACTGGTATGCTGCTTTTTAACGAGTGGACTTTTGATTCTTAGCCAAGTTGTCTTTGAAATAAGGCAAATAAACAAACCCACTTCTTGTGGTCTACCCATTGTAGTATATTAGTTGATGTCAGCAAAAAATAATCTTTAGTATGTGAGGTAAAAGTATCCTATCTGAGACAGGGCTGTCGTTTTTTAAATTACAAACTCAAGCATTTTGAGTGCTGAACCGTTAATGAAAAAAACATACTCCAAATTGACACTAAATTCTTCTTAGTATACAAACTTTAATATGAAAATAAATATATTAAGAGTAAACATACTCTTGTGTAAAAGATTACTTTAATAAATTCAATTCCTTTAAATATTGTTTAAAGTGAATGCTAAAGTTTACACGTTTTTTTTTTTACATTAAGCATCCTTAAATTATTAAATTCTGTTCATAATTTTACGGACAATGTGTCAACTCATTTATGTTATTTTCTTAAAACAGTTTAAAGTACCTACTTACTAGTACTTAAATATCTATTGAATAATCAGTTCGACAACCCTGTTGCCTAAGCTGTTTATATCTTTATCTTCAGCGATATGATGGTGCTGTTGACGGAATTTTGTAGGTTATCTCCTGAAATAAAATTTTGGATGCACTTGGCGATAATAATCTCCATATATTTATCGCAGTTCGCAAGAATAATATTTCATAGAAATACCAACGATGTTACGTTACCTATAACCTACATTCTTAGGTAAAGTCAAGAAATCCCAACCCCAAACGGTTAACTTTAAAGCTATAAGAAATATGAATAAGAACTCCTGTGAGATAGTTATAGCAGTAAATATATATTCATATACACATACTTAGGTACCTTGAGGTTGAATACAAATCGAAAATTTACTCGTGCACTCGCTTGATATAATGATGTATCACACGACATTTCCTCTCTTCCTTTCACATAAAAAATAAAATAAAATACAAAAAAAAAATAAAAGAAAAACTTTGAGGTAGGTACATACTTGTAAATTATTGCACAGCCATAAGCAGTAAAATGTCAAATGTTTTTATTTTCATTGCCTCTTATTGCTATAAATAATCCTCTAGGCCACACCGTATCCAACAATAAATCCGATGTACCCTCACCTACACTCAATGTAACAGTTAATGTTAAACGAGAGTAATAAAAATATATGGATTTTATAAAGCTAGGTTTGTGACATAAGTGCATGCATATCTATAGGTACATTTATATTGGTATTTGGAAATGACAAGAACGTTCAGAATATTAAAATCATAGCACACCTGGTATCTGGTTTTAAGAAAGCTCTTTGTAGTTCGATAATGTCGCGAATTATTCAAAAAATAGAAATTAAAATTCGATTTAAATATGTACATATACATATGTTATGTATGTATATTATAGTCGTACACTTGCTTTACAAAAATTAGCAAACTAAAAGAAGTTGGGATTTCTTTTAGTTCAGTTAATTTTTTTCATTTTGTACACACTGTTCAGTAGTAATTTTAAAGCCTTGTTTTGGTGAGAATGTATAGCCAACTTATCAAAATGTTTACCTATATCTTGTAGTACATATATCCACGATCCCCGAAATCGTACATTTGCCGAAAAAAAACCCGAAATCGGTTGTGGATGTTCTTTATTAATGATATATGATTAGGGTGTCCATCTGGGTACTTTACAAAAAGAGGACATTTTCCTCTAAAAGCTATAAAAAAGAGAACATATAGAGACAAAATAAAGAACGAAAAAGAGAACATAACAAAATAAAAAAATGTTTTTAAATACAAAATGTGAATAACTTATACAAAAATTAAATTTTATAAAATATTACCTAAAACAAAATATGTACATTCTTGCACCCTGCCCAGTCAAGTGTCCTTATTTCCGAGAATCATACAATCATAGGTAACTAAAATGTAAAACACAAAATAGGGTTTAGTGTGTTAAGGCTTAACTATATAGGCCTATTTTTCTACAAAAGTACAATACAAAAGTGAGAAATAAATATCTATTCTATTGCTTGCAAAAAAAAAAACAATTGAAAATTGTTCATAATTGTTTAATTTATGTGTCAGGACACATTTTTAGCGACCATTTTAATTTCTCACTTTTGTACTTTTGTACAAAAGGAGGTCTATGTAGTTGAGGCTTAAGGCTTCAGTTATAGTTTTCATTGCAAACCATCACTGAAAATTTTGTCTTTCAATTTTGATGCACTTAAACCAATAAATCTGATGGCGTTTTGGTACCAAAATGATGGTTGTTAGTTATATATTTTTTGTAGTCAATAAATGTTTAGTTTGCTTTAAAACTTTCTAATAAAATCACCTTTAGTTTTTCAATAATGAAAATCGTTTTCAATGAACAGCTGATATTTTGTTCCCAAAACTGGACCAGATTCGTTCCAATGAAATGTGTTCCTTTCAATTCCTGTTCTCGTCTGTCAGTTTTTCGTTCAATCGACTCTAACTCCAAAGTTGGGTTTTGTTGGAATTTTCAATGAAAGGAAATTTAATGATGGCTATAACCGACTTGTCAAAAAATATTCCACCATCTCACTGATGATTTTCAATGAAAGCTAAGAAAGAAAGCTAATAAGGGGCTAGAGTTGCCTTTATCATCATTAATATCGCCTTAACATTTTTCTTTTGCACTTTTTCTTTATAACTTTATCGTTTAAAAATTGTACAGAAGTTTTGACACCGTAATCACACCGTGAATTTTATTTAAAAAATAAGAGAACAAAAAAGATCCATAAAGAAAAAGGTAGTGTAAAAAAGATCGGTGTGAAAAGAGAGAACAAGTTCTCTTTTAAAGAGATAAGATGGACACCCTATAATATGATACATCTACGTCACGCGTTTGGTTGTTTTATTTAGGTAAATTCGGAGTTTGCGCGTAAGCGATACACAAAACAATTGTTTTTTCTTCAAACAAAAATAAAATATCTTATAATAGTTTTTTATGTATACTAGTTTGCGTCATCTTATTGAGCTGACAATTTCATATAAAAAAAAACAGGTATGAGAATCGAAAGACCCACCAACTTAGTGCATGAAAAACAGTTGGGTCTCAACTATGCAAAACTTAATCATTGTCCAGGAATCAATGTCTCAGTTGTCTCTAAGTGTTGATCAAAGATAAAATGATTTATTGTTAAAAAAAACTTAAACTAGTTGATATAATTTGCATCAGCGCAATAAAATTTCGAATGACTTTACCTCTCATGCATATTATATCTATTGTTTGAGCCCACATTTTTGTGTACGAGGCTGTAAATGTTGAATTGTCTGGAAAAACTGGTCAGAAGAGTTGTACAAGAAGCTCACATTAGCTGTGTTTTATTGGAAAAGCTATCCATAGTACAGTAAGATTTTACACGAATAACAAATACAACATCGGCAGTATGAATACTGCCTTTAAAAGTTAAAGTAGAATCATACTGCGGATGGGTTTTCCGAGTCTCGAATGGATTTTTGGTGATGTCATTCTCAAATGGTGGTACGATTTAATTTTGTTAATTAAAATTGTCCTTTTGCGCTTATTCTACAAGAGAGAATAATAAAAATGATAATTGAGTTAAATAAGTTAAACAAAAAGTAAAACAACGAAAAATATTAGCAGGTGTTCTTTCAGTTGTACCAATTTTGAAATACAAAAATCAGGCTACTGCGGATGCGTTTTTTTTTGGTTATTTTCTACTATACTATTTATAGAATGCCGAAAAAAAACGGGTATTTTTCGCATTTTTCGCAAATACGTAAATTCGGAAATGTTTGGATTTGTTTTCTGAAATATTCCCCCCACCACACCAACGATATTAGCCTTGCTTCTTGCCTAGATTTATAAATCTCTATAGGGGTGGGAATTGGGAAAAATCATTTTTACCTTTAAGTTCGCTATAAAGAAGATAGATCATAGTTATGTTTTATATTTCATGCTAACTTTCTGCTTTTGAGTCTTTTATCGATCGATTCTAAATTTGAATATATGTATACATATGAACTTGTACATAATTGAATTGGATCGAACCACACAAATTTTTTTATTCGCCAAAGAACCAAAAACGAAAAGAAATGAAGCCAAGTCGATTTATAGTAATTAATTATTTAATATGTACAAATACAGTACGTTCTCGATTAATGCAACTCTCGATTCACGCCACTCCTCGATTTTCGCGACAGCTGAATTTATATCATTGTTGACGCAATAATCGCAACTCTTCAAAAAAATTGACTCTTCGCATATCTTTATTTACTTAGGTTCTTGGTTATGTTCAAGTTTCAAGTTTATATTTATTTGCAGTTTAAAGCCTAGTACGCAGCTTAAGCGAACGGAAAAATGCCTATGCTCTCCACATCAATAGCGAAAACATAAACGAAAAGGCTACGAAAAATATTTATGGAGAGCTCTATCAGGTGTATGCCAAAAAATAAAGAAAAACAAATAAATATTGAAACATATATATTTTAAATTATTCATACAAAAAATATTTTTCAATTTCTTTTTGTGTTTTGTTAATAGTTTTAAAGAATGGTGTGGCTCATTACATATTTATTTCTTCTTTAAAAAGTGAATTTTAAACTATGTACAATTATAATTCTTGTCCATTTTGTTTAAAAATAAAAACAAAAGCTGTCACTTTTTCACCAGCAATAATGTTCCGGACAATAAATTCTGTGTGGAAAAAATTGGAGACTTGACTCTAGTAATCTACTACGATTTTCTATTTTCGCTATGGAACTGCGTACTGCTGAGCAAAACGAGAACAACATTTTTCGTTTATTATTTCGTTGTGTCAATTTTTGTATACAAAATTTCGTTTCGTTTGAGCTGCATACTATGCTTAAGGCTTAGAATATTTTATAATGAATTACATAGTGTAAGAGATACATTAATTACATAATTAGAGAGATAATAATTTAAGAGATAATTTAAGAGATACATCTACATCTACAATATACAAAATGTATGACAATATTTTAATTTTACTATGATTATAATAAATTATTAAGGGAAAACACTACAAGAAAAAAACCCTTACGTAATACTTTAGCTTGGTTATGTTTATTTTTGTCTGTTGCGTTAAAAAATTCATAAAGTAGCTTCAAGCTAATCATTATGCCGTGAGTATAATGTTCATAAATCTACAGTCAGCAGAATAAAATGAAAAGAGGGTGCAATAAGAAAGTTTGTTTCTAATGCTGAATGCGGACCCGGAAAGAGGTGGCGAAAGCCCTAAGATGGAAAACGTTTTATTTATTGCATTATTTGTTGCATTAAATATTTTATATACTTGCTGGTTTTCTGATTTTCGTTCTGTATCTCGAATTGAGCCTGCAAAAATATTTACTCGGTTATTGCAACAAACTCGGTCATTGCAACCACCATTGTTTTAATTAGTTGCGATAATCGAGAATGCACTGTATTATAAATGATACTTATCGCTGTCTTGCTGTCAAAGGTGTGGTTGCTGCTGAGGTAAAGATCCAAATGAAAGAATGAAAATGAAAGTCTTTACGATCGAGCCTGCACATGATTTTGCAGACTCTCTTAGATAAGAGATTAGATGAGTGAAACTCACCACACCTTTGACAAGTAGAAAGGGTATTATCTGCAAAGCAATTGATTTTAGCAGTAAAATTTAGAGAATAATGAGAACAAAATGTGAGTGAATAATCAATCAAGACTATTGCTCTTAAAATTATAATTTAAGATGATAATGAAGTTTAAGATTTATCATAAGAAAAATAATGAATTTAAGAAATGACAGTATGTATGACAAGTAGTTATTTAACACGAATAAATAGGAATTTAAATTGAGTTTAAACAAGTATAACAATGATAATATTTTAGTTAATCAATAATGATAAACGTTTTTCAATAAGCTTTGAGTCTCAAACAATTATTATTTACGTTAATTTAAAATAAATTGAAATAAGCTTATCATTAAATTACGATGGTAAGCTTATGTCATACCCATCTATTTGAAATTTCCTCATTAACCAACTACTTATGTAACAACAATATTCCATACACATACATAACATGCTAAAATCATTTCAATAAAATTATACCTATGTGTATGAAGATTTAAAATACTATGCAAATTTCAACACAAGTAAAAATAGAAAAAAAAAAGAATATAATCACTGGAGCTAATTAGTCACTTACACATACATATAGCATTTTAAATAGTTTCAATTCATAGACATTCATAACATAATGTTTAGCTAGCAATATTGATCAGCATTATATTTTACAAACCAAGGCGAGGAGCCACATAGAGATTAAGTTTATAGCACTCTGAATTTTCCAACTTAATTTGTGTAGCCTAATTTGAATAGTTACTTTACTATTACTCCACGATGTAACATTATGGGGTATTATATTTAATTCCCAACTATGAACTTCATCCGTACATTTGAACGTGCGCTTTTTTCCCTAAGGACTAGATAATATTAGGTTTATGTTTCAGTTGATCTTTTTATAATATAATAAATATTGTTTTTTTGTTTATAAAGCCTAGTACGCAGCTCAAGCGAAACGAAAAATGTCTGTGCTCTCCACATCAATAGCGAAAACATAAACGAAAAAGGCTACGAAAAATATTTATGGAGAGCTCTATCAGGTGTATGTCAAAAAATAAAAAAAAAAAACAAATAAATATTGAAAGATATTTTAAATTATTCATACAAAAAATATTTTTCAATTTTTTTTTTATATTCTGTTAATAGTTTTAAAGAATGGTGTGGCTCGATACCTATTTATTTCTTCTTGAAAAAGTGAATTTTAAACTAGTTATAATTTTTGTCCATTTTGTTTAAAAATAAAAACAAAAGCTGTCACTTTTTCACCAGCAATAATGTTCCGGACAATAAATTCTGTGCGGAAAAAAGTGGAGACTTGACTTTAGTAATCTACTACGATTTTCTCTTTTCGCTGTGGAACTGCGTACTGCTGAGCTAAACGAGAACAACATTTTTCGTTTATGATTTCGTTGTGTCAATTTTTGTATGAACATTTTCGTTTCGCTTCAGTTGCGTTCTATGCTAAAGCATAGTTTTGCTGAAGCGAAACGAAAAAGTTCATACAAAAATTGACACAACGAAATCATTAACGAAAAATATTGTTCTCGTTTTTCTCAGCAGTAGGTACGCAGTTCGAAACCGAACAGAGAAAATCAAAGTAGATTACTAGAGTCAGGTCCCCACGTTTTTCCGCACAGAATTTATTGTCCGGAACATTTGCTGGTGAAAAAGTGACATGTTTTGTTTTTTTTTAGATGAAAATTAATTATAGTTTTAAATTTAATTTTTTAAAGAAGAAATAACCATTCCAACCAGAAACACCATTCCTTAAAACTATTTACAGAACAGAAAAAGAAATTGGGTAGGTTCAGAGAACTTAGGGGACTTGCAAGTAAGGCAAATTTCTAGACTGTGATTGGTCAGCTGTCAAAAAATTGTTTCAAATGAAGGGAACTTTTGACAGCTGGCCAATCACATTCTAGAAATTTGCCTCTCCTAGAAATTTGCAAGTCTCCTAAGTTCTCTGAACCAACCCATTGAAAAATATTTTGTTTATGAATAATTTAAAATATCTTCATAAATATTTTTCGTAGCCTTTCGATTATGTTTTCGCTATTGATGTGGAGAACACAAACATTTTTTGTTTCGCTTGAGCGGCTGCGTACTAGGCTTAAGAAAGAAATTGGAGCAAATAAATGCTTATAATTTGAGAGCTTTCTTTGCAACTCAAAAATGGCTTAATGAATGACAAATATTTTTGGCATACAAATACAAACAATTGATAACCATGTCCCAAATGTTCATCATATCAATATTTTATGGTTGACATTTTCAAACCCAAATTATAATAAACTGAAAATAATTTCGACCATGGCTCAAATGTTCACTTTGGAATTATCTTATAACTAAATGGAAGCATAACCCAAAAACACAAATAATATCAAGAAAACAAAACAAAAATATATCTCATTAACACTTCCTCAGTTCCTTTCATAAAAACAATAATTGTTTTGTAGAGAAAATCCCTTACATCAGCAAAATGATTTAAAACATTTCATCTGTGTTGAAAAATTTAGCTCAAGGACCCAGTTTCTCGAATACGAAATACATTCCAATTTCCCACTTGAATGTAATGGATTCTTAAAAGTGGAAACCACTCGTCCTATAGGAGGAAAAAGAACAATTTGCCTTGGGACTGACATTGTTCCACAGCTACTGGCAAAATATCCTTTATTTTGTTTTTGTTCATCATATATACAATTCTTTTTTCTATCTGCGCTGCTGTATGAAAAATATTCAAATGTGTGGAAGGAAAATAAGAATTCGAGAATTTAATTAAAGCTCCCTTCCTTTTTATACCCTTTTAACTGTTTCTTCTGTCTTCTATTTTATAGCTTTGTATAGTGTTGTATTTTTGTTTGTTCCATCTTCAATTGTATGGTATTTTCTAGAAAAAAGACCATTCGTGGTTTATTTTCATCAAATGAATATTTCATTAAAAAAAACATCTGTTAAAAATTCTGTAGATTGTCTTTAAGTCGGTTGTAATTTGTTGCCTAGAAATTAATTTATGGTTTTCTTGGTGGTGACTTAACTAAGCCTATATTCATATCAAATGAAACACATTTGTGTTTGCAATAAATTGACTGGATGATGTTTCAGAGCTAGAATGTAAAGTCTACCCTTTAAACCCACATTTCTAATTAATGCAATGGTACAGTGGATATAGTGTTCGACTGCTAACCTGGACGTGTGTGTTCGAGCCCCAGTCTAGGCAGCATTCTTTTCTGTATTCTCCAGTCTCAACTGGACGCAACCCGTGGAATTTTATGAGATAATTAACATCTTATTCTCAATCCACTGTGCCAACAAAAATCATTCCTTTCCTTCTATTCCTTCTAACTAGTGCCGTGCATTGCATTTAAAAGACCTGAGGTCTTACTGGCATATAGTTAAAATTATTATTATTATTATTATTATTATTATTATTATTATTATTATTATTATTATTATTATTATTATTATTATTATTACTACTATTATTATTATTATTATTATTATTATTATTATTATTATTATTATTATTATTATTATTATTATTATTATTATTATTATTATTATTATTATTATTATTATTATTATTATTATTATTATTATTATTATTATTATTATTATTATTATTATTATTATTATTATTATTATTATTATTATTATTATTATTATTATTATTATTATTATTATTATTATTATTATTATTATTATTATTATTATTATTATTATTATTATTATTATTATTATTATTATTATTATTATTATTATTATTATTATTATTATTATTATTATTATTATTATTATTATTATTATTATTATTATTATTATTATATCAAGATTAATTTTTGAAGACAGATGCGTGCTGGTACTGCTGCCAGGCTTTGTTAAAATATTTTGTAATTTTTAAATATTATTTTCCGAGGATTTTAACTCCCTTTCAGGGTCTTATGCCCCGTTCATGGAACAACGTTCCCTAATGTTCAGTCGCCGGGCATGCACTAATGTAAAAAGTTTTCTTGAAAAATATTTTGTGTCAGTTCTTAGTTTTACTGGTAAATTTCAGGATTTTCATTATTCGAGGTTTTACAGTGACAATAATAATAAAATCCCAAGCCTCTTTCCCCCCAGATACCGCACGAGCTGGGGTCCATTTTCAACGAGCATGACGGCAATAAACGATTGTAAATCATATTGGTACTCACTTAAATTAAATTATGATGTACAAATTTCAATGAACGATGTGAGTATAAATGGAAGTATGCAAGCAGTTAAAAATATGAAAGATTTAAGATCAAACAAAACAAAATACTTAAAATATAAAATAGGATGAAACAAATGCAGCCGACTACCTTAAAGTCAAGTCAAATAAGACAAAATATTTAGAAAATAGGAACAAATAAAAAAAAAAACTTATAAAATTTTAAAAATGAGGAAAAAAGAATTTTAAGCATGCTAGCCATTTGCTAAAATTGTGATTGAAAATTGTGATTGAGATTGTAAAGTTTCAGTTTCTCTATATATTGATTAAAAATAATTAGTTGCATGTATGTATGTATGTATGTACATACATAATATTATCTAGAGTTGTTATATGATGAACTACATATATAGAAGGCTTCTTTGTGTGATCTTGCTATGATTGTATAGTCAAAAACATTTGAATTAGCATTTGCCTCCCCGAAAATTCTAGTAACTGGTTCTTTTCTGCCATAATCAGTTCTGTGAAAGGATAGATGAAAAAGAGGTATTGATCTAAGAGCGTTCGAGTCGACATTTAATCTCATAGCATGAAGAAGGGAGGGAGAATAAGTAACGCCAGATATAATTTGAAGTGTAAAAATAATATCAGCCACCTCACGACGTTTTTCGAGAGATTGTAAATTAATAAGTCGCAACCGATCTTGATAAGGAGGCAGGCGCGAAAGCATTGGGGGTTTTGGGGGGTTCAAACACCCCCGAAATGTATGAATTTAACTTCCTCGCCATACAATTTCACTCTTTCACTCTTAATTTTTGAGTTTTCAGTTTAAAACCCCCCCCCCCCGAAATTTTTTGAACCCCCCCCGAAATTTTTTCCTGCGTTCGCGCCTGTAAGGGGTAAGTTATAACTATCAACGAAGGTCAAATAAAGGTCTTATGTAACGAAAGGATCTGAAAATTCTTCGACCAGCGCTTAACAAAGCCAAGAGCAGAGTTGGCCCTAGACACTATGTTGTCATAATGTGATCTGAAATTGAGCTCACAGTAATGTATGTACATGACATAATATTGTAAGGCGTCAAATATAATACTTTTGATTTACCAACATTACAGTGAAGCTTTAAGGTAGAAGATCCCGCCAAAGCACCAACAACCCTCATCGTTATTCTACATAAGAGGCTTACAGTTTTGTATACACAGTCTAAGAGAACCTTTCCCACCGGGTACCTTTTACACGCTTTAAAGGTTAATTTGTGATGTTATTCAATCTTTATCTGATCCAGGATAAATAATAACGAGAAACAATTATTTTTTTTTGTAACAGAACGTTTACATACAAAAATTGTGAAAAATAAACAACATCAGACATAAACTTTTGTAGGTCTAAAAATGAAAAATAAACTTGCTTAATCAAAACTGGAATGAAATTTTCTGAAAATATTTGTTTTTCTTTTGGTAAGAAAATAAAATACACAATATTAGAGACATTTTGTAATGTAGAACTATTTCCCAAGTTGTTCGGAGTAGAGTCACATAATGTGTTTGAATTTCAGAGTTAGTAGAAGTAAATGTATAATGTTATAGGTAAATTAAATTGATGTTTGAATATTTTTTATTAAATTTGTCTTACCTACAATTTTTGAAGAAAAATTTATTATTCTTAAGCAGCGTCCACATTATTTTGATTTGTGTATATCAACAGTGCTGATCAACAATGTTGAGTTGATGTGGACGTGTAATAAACAGAGTCTATCAACTTTTGCTTCCCCGAACGTAACCAGACTCAAATGGATAGAAATCAACAAGGTTGATCAACATTGAACACAGCTGTCATTTGTATTGCGCATGCGCTGTTTTTGGCCTGTGTAGGTATTCTGTTTTTTTTTTATTTGTGTAATAAGACACTGTTTTGTTTTCGTTTATTGTCTTATTGTTATTTAACCCTAGAAAGATAACCTACGTCGAAGAGCGACGTAACATTTACATGAAACTCTTAAGCAGCGTCCACATTACGCCAATCAACATTGTTTATTTACATTGTTGATAAGCACGCTCAACATTTAAACCTGTCCACACATTGCCTGTTAGTGTGTACGTGTTGAAGGGTATACTCTGTCATGTGTTATGTGACATATTTGTCATGTACCTACCAATAGAGGGACAACACCCCATGCAGAGTCTATACAAATCAGTTTGTTGATTGTTTTGTGGCTCTGAAGTTGGGCATCTCCAAGCCCAGTAGGCATAGGTACATACGTCCATGGAAACACTCATTTTTTACCTACTCAATTTTTCACGTCCATTTAAAAACCAATTCATTTCAAATAACAATACTAATAAGACTAAAAACGGAAAAGTATCAGTATCTAATTACACAAATCAAAATACAAAACAAAATATATTGCACGAAGACGCCACAACCGCAATAAAAATGACATCTGTGTTGATCAACACGTCTAGACTTAAAAATTATCGTTCAGTCGACTCAACATTGTTGATTTCTTCCCATTTGAATCGGGTTACGTTCGGGTCAATAAAAGTTGATCGACTCTGTTGATTTACACGTCCGCATTAACTCAACATTGTTGATCAGCACAGTCGATATACACAAATCTACATAATGTGGACGCTGCTTTATGGGACATGAATTAGGGTTATCTTTCTAGGGTTAAAATGAAATGGACGTAGAAAATTGAGTAGGTACGTAAATGAGTGTTTGCATGGACGCAAGACAGTATACACTTAACACGTACACACTAGCATGTTTATCGACAATTAAAATCAACAATGTTGCTCGACATAATGTGGACGCTGCTTTACAATTTTAAAATTACTTTCAAAATTTCCGAAAAAGGATGGATCATTATTATAGTTAATTGGGAGGTATTGTAATTGGTTCGATTTGTCGAATTGAAAATTTTGACATATCTTCACGTTTTGAGGTCTTTAGAATCACAATTCGTCGTTCTTAGAAAGATGTCTGTATGTGTGTATGTACGTACGTTCGGGGTACTTTTTTCGTCCACCATATCTCGAGAACGAATAAAAATATCGACCTAGGATAGATTTTATTTTACAGATAATATCGCCATAACGTGCTAAAAAGGTTTTCTAACAAATTCAATAAACCGTTTTTTTTACTTAAGCAATTTAAAAATGAGCTGTAAAATGTCATTTATCTGGAATATCTCGAGAACGGAATAAGATATTCCCTTCAGACTAGTTTTATTTTACACATAATTACACAATACCACATTGGTAAATATTAAAAAAAAAAAATTCAACGGACACTTTTTTTTTAGCTAAGAAAAACAGTTGAAAAATACTTTTCGTCTCAGATATTTCAATAACAATAAATGATTCCGAACCCAGTTTATGTTTTTTTTTCCAGAAAATGACGTAGTCAAAAACTGGTAGTTTTTTTTTTTTTTAAACTCAATAGACAGTTTTTTTGCTCCAAAAAAACTATTAAAAATTCTTAACAAATATTTTTCAACTCAAATAAAATGAAAAAGAAACAATGATATCGATTTCAAATTCTTACCAAAAATATATGCATTTTGCAAATACCATCTAAATGTTGTGTAATTTTGAGATTTTTAAAAGCACCCTTTATAACAGCTAAGAATCAAAATATTGCAAGAAAAGACTTTTCAAAAATGTTTAAATTCGAAAAATTCTTACACTCAAACTCGCTTCAAAATCGAAATTTAGCATTTGACACTTAATTTGCCTTTTTATATTCTTTAAACCCATGTTTTTTTTTTTTTTTAATTACACTCCACAGATTTTTGGTATTTTTTAGCCAGTAGTCTGTTTTGAAATAACTGGCTTAAATAAATAATAAATACATACCGAGAATAGTCTATAAAATATATGTATAATGATATAACATATACTCTATCACCCACCACAGGTAAATATGTACATATGTACCTATATGGTTTTCAAGTGCACCAATGGGAAGTTACAAGTGTGGGTCGACCCAGACTCATTTTTCGGAATAAAAAAATTAAAACAAAATCCAGTGCAAATGGTTGATACAAAATAAATAAATCGGGTGGCACAACGGCTCATGAAGAACCAGGGCCTAGTGACTAATAACTCGTAACCATTCCTGTGTGCGCCTGTCGACAGGAATGGAAGGGACTTACAATTTTATGCCGAATCCGAAAGGCTAGACGAAAAGTACTTATCCGTGACAAGTGATACTCTTGGAGGATTTGTCAATTCCTCGCAAGACGCAGTACCCTGAAAAAACTTTTTTAGACCTCCAGCGTGACAGTCGAACTCACTAACCATTACGCTACGGGCTAATACGAGATGGATGATATAACAATCAAAATTAATCAGTCATATAGGAGCGGCTTTCAGACAAATTAAATCTTCTTATGAAGTTAAATCGAAATTAAATCAATTGGATTTAAACTTCCACAACATTCTAGTATGAATCTTTAAAAACATAACACCTGAAACTTTAACCACAAGTTTGTAAATTCAAAACTTGTTTCTATATATGTATTAGGTATGATATATGCATTTTATAGTATTAAGTCAAAAATAAACTTTTAGTCTGTTTTCAATAAAGCTAACAGATTTCATTATTCTAATCCCAAGAGATTTATACTATTTTCATATTTATATTTCCCTCTTAAATGCTAACGCACCAACTGTACTAACTCCTTAAATATCTTCCAACAAAGATTTCAGTTAGTCTAGCATAAAAAAAGTATTAAATTTCCAAACTAAAACCTTCATAACAATAATCTCCAATTATTGTAAACAGTGCCGAGAGATGCGGATAGAAAATCTGAATATGATGTACGACTAACCCAAACGATACTTAATCTCACAAAATCCGTCGTCATCGTTCAAGAGTCTTGTTGTTTTAAAGTTGTGTATTTTGTTAGCGAATAATATGGGCATTAAATCAACTAAACTTATCTCATTGCCGGAGGGAATATTTGTGTGAGAGGGCTAAAAATCTTAATTGCTTCAATGTGAGTTTTTGAAACTTTTAGAAGTAGGTACTTTAGCAAGACACAGAAAAAAAAAAACTGAACAAAACTTTCAATTCACGAGAGATGAACATGAACACACTTAAGTTTAGGTTTGGTAAAATGAAAATGAAAAGAGTTGCAAGCCGAAAATCCCAAGGTAGCTTTTAAAAGTTTCAACTATACTAAACTCCAAAGTATACGGGCTCCCTGTGGGAAAAAGGCTTGCAATGAAATAATGACATGAAATTGAGACGTTGCAATTCGTTTTTTATAGTCTTAACTTGTCTGGGCAAATCATTGCAAGGTGGGTAGTTAGTTATAGAAACACAGGACATACCAAATCACTTCATTAAATGAAACCACCCCTAAAATGAGTTTTGTTAACTTTTTAAAGCAAAGATGAAACTTAATTTTAGAACTGTGTACCTCCATATAATATAAAGGTAAAGTGTAAACATATAGGTACCTCAATAGAACAAAAAACGAATAAGATGGTCCCCGATAAATGTTTTTATTGTTGTGAAGTAAGAAGTACAGTTGTAGGTATGATATGTTAAATCTCTATGCATAAAATAAATATCCGAGAATATCTGTTCATACCCTCTAAAATTGCTTACTCGTAGCAATTTTATTTGTTCATTAATTGATTCAAAAAGCACTCATTGTTTGGAGAATCTTTATATATAAAATTTATTTGATTAAAGAAATTGCAACCGTTTTTTTTTGTATTGTTAATCACTGCAAAATACTCTGATAAAATATAAGCAAAGAACCATAACTTTATCCATCATTAACCAATTAATAAATTTAAATCCTTATCTAGCTTCAGTTTCTTTAGCAAAAAATTTAAATAAAAATCACTTAATATAATAAGGCAACATCTTTCAATTGGTGCATGACCGTTTTTGATGTTTAAATACGGTTTAAATATGAGTGTTTGTTATTAATTTGTTTGATATGTGTGTTTGCGTTTCTTGTGCATATGCCAAACATACCTAGCCCGTCACTTGAAATCCGATACCTACTTATGTACATTGTACATACAAATATGCCATTAGGCATACTCAAACATACAAGCACACATCCACAAAACATCACAGATTCTTCAAAGGCTATGAACCGATCATAAATTTGACCACTTTGTGGCGTAGAATGCCACAGTTATAAAATATGGCTGAGTGAGTGCACTTTGGTTTAAATTTTGCAAACATTCTCTGTGTATGAAAGTGCATGATAAATTTTACCAAGTGGAAATTTTATTTCATTTCCAGTTCTGGAAACAAATGAAATATTGAACAATCCAACTGTAAACCCTCAACCCTTATGTAACCTTACCGCTCACATGGTGTATGATGGTCACATGTTGGAGCACAACAATACATCATCGTCTCTTAAAAAATACACACACACACACATACTGGCAGTGGACACAATATAGCATCAGCATTAGGATTCAGGAACATCACTACTAGGTATATGCAGCTCCTGAAACTAGGACTTGAAAGGAGATATCATACTGGAATAGGAGCACACCGAAAGGCATACAATTTCACACGACCACAATATTGTTATATGGAGGCCAAATCTATCACAAGGAAAAGGTATGTCGTATTCCTTCTAGAACGGCCGCATTTGCAAAAGGTTGGGGGATGAGGCTTTAAGAAGTACTTTGGAAGTACTTTAATAAGAAGAGCTTCTTGGACCATCACTAGACTATTACTTAAATTGCACTCAGTATGGATAATCTTATAGGAAATTTCGTACCTATGAACTGCTTTAATTTGTATTAGTAACATATTCTTTCTCATCGAAACAACGTTTCGATTTGGGCCAAATGATTTTTAAATACTCTCCTGTATTGTGTTTTGAAATCCCACCAGCTCATTCGTTAACTTTTCTCGGAACGAAGAATTTTGCGAAAATTTACATAGAAATATTGAAGCAAGTTATAACGAGAAAGAGATGGACAGATGGATGAATGGATTTTGTTTTGATACAGGATGCACATGTAGCCCGAATACACACATCTTTTGTATCACTGGAAAATCCCTGAGACCGAAAAGATTCTACAAAATCCATTCACTTACTTCGAGCTTAGTTGTCAATTTGAATTTTTCAAATTATTCATGTTCGAGTTCGGAGAGTTGGGTTTTGTTTCATTTCATTTCATTTTCTTTCGTTTTCCTTTTTGTATATTTTCTATTTTTTTATTTTAGGTCGAGGACATGGTCATTGATTTTCATACTATATCAGAAAGTCATGACAAATTCCATGTCATAAAACATAACTTAAAACAAAAATTTATCGCTCAAAAAGGAACTTAGATTTATTCAACGCAATGAAAGGATGCATAGTATCTGAGTATAGACTTTGGATTAACATTTCCAATGATTCCTCTACTCTCTTCTATTGAATGGAAATTTTATGCAAACGACTTTCATCGTCCTGGATGATGGTAGGTACTATATGTAGTCGCGATGCATAACTGAACTGAGCTCATGTAACCTTGTAGAGAGATAAGAATGTTTGTGCTGGAAATTATCCTTTCGTTCGAAAAAAAAGGAAAAAAAGTAAGGAATTGTAAAAGTTTTCGTCGTCGATATTGTGTGCTATGTTCCACCATTTTCTTCTTTTCTTTGCACGTTGCGCAGACGACGGTGGCAACGTTGGCGACGGAGGGCGATTGGAACCGTTCAAAACGGAACTTCGAAGATGTGTACAGCGAAAATCCCTTAACTATTTTTCATGCTGGCATCATAAGTTCATTTTTGTAGCTGAGAAGAGTCTTAAAAGGTTCGGTTCATGCCTTTGTAAGTTTAACATAACTTTGGGACAGGCAATTTCAAGACTTGCGGAGGAGCAGAAGCACACACAGTTGGAGGTGTGGATTCACATCACTTTATTTGGTGGTAAACATGAACACCGCTGAGTAGAAAACAGGGTAGGAGCCCTAAAGGAGATTTTTATTTCTTTTGAAAAGTATTCGATTTATATAAGAGAAGATGAGAGTTATGATATTATCTCGGGAACAGGAAACGATAAAATTTATTTTTAGAAAAAAAAAAAAAAAAACCAAAAAAATATAAAAAGAAAATACTATGCATTCAAGTTTGTTTTTGTTTTATTTATAGAGAAGTTTTATTATGTTTTCTATATAAGCTTGACATTTTGTAAAGTGTCATTTTGAAATTTTCTCAAAAATAAACTAGCACTGTTATTTAACGAGTGTTTATATTAAATAAAGAGTAAGTTTTTAGAGTGTAAGGTTTCATTGCACTGCTCTGTTATTATTTATATTTTAAATCGTGTGATTTTGGTTACATCAATAATAAAACAGTTTTATTGAGAAAAGCAATCATTTTTAACAGGTATTAATAGTTTATCGGATTGCAAACATATTTTTTAAGATGCAGAATGTAAGAGAATTGTATAGTTTTGAATTGGGTCTTTTAGGTCTAAGAATAGAGGAGTCGTCGTTAAGTAAGATGTATAGTAACTTATCATAGCTTCAGTGCTCGCTGTAAAAAAAATCTGTTGAAAATGTGAACTAAAGTATAAGCACAACCTTCATTATCAATGTGTTCTTGTAAATATTGTAGGAAACCAATATATGTTTATTGTGCACTGGGGCGTTTGAGTGTTTTTTGTTTTCAATAATTTTTGTATAGTTATTGAATTATTTCACATTTTTTAAAATTTAATTTGCATTTTCAATTATGAAAAATGTTAAAATAGTTATTCCGCCGTGCGTCGAGAGAAATATAGAGGTAAGGCTTATTTCAGGTGTAGAAATATGCTTCTATGTTTCAGAAAACGAGAGTAGTGAAATTTTCATTTTTAGGGAACAGAATATTAAGAATGGTATTTAGTTCAGCTATTTGAGTTTAAGATTCAATTACATGTAATACAGAAATCACTACCTAATACATTTATTTTATCTACGACGACTAGCTCTTGTCAGTAACCAATCAGGCGTGCCATGAAATATCAAAGGAGCTTTAATAGAAATCTATACTTTTGTTGCATTGAATCAATATCTCTTTCCAAAAAAATATAAAAGCTAAATAAAAACATCGTTCAAATGTTGTATAGAACTACAACATGAGAAATGAGTGAATTTATTTATTTTTCTACAGTTTCTGAATCGATTTTTCTTCTTCCAATTTTCAAAAGAATCTTGTTTCCAATCAACGAGAAAATGTCTTCATCCTTTTTCTTGTTTCATTGATGACCAAAATGTGATGGCAGAAGTGGAGAAATAAGAAACAATTTCCACACACTATGTATACCTATGTCTTATGAATGTATAAATATACATATGTGTATATAACTTAGGTATAGTGTGTGGAAATTGTTACGAGTTGAAATCCTTAAGTTTTACGACATTATATGCCACCGTGACAGTAAATAAGATGCTGGGCTGGCTGTCGTAGTCGTACGTATCGTCGCTTGTTGTACTGCGTGGACGAGTATGATTGTTGTTGAGTTTTATTTATGTCTAAATCGTTTTATTTTTCCCACCTTAATGCTGTTACACTGTTGACTTTAAGATGTATCTTCTTTGCTGGGCTTCTTTATTTGTGTATTTCCCTTAGGAACGTCTTATTTATTATTGTGAAGTGTGAACAAAAAAGGATGTCAGGAAAAATAAGCACATTATTACTCAGTAAAAATTACCTTATTTTAACTTAAAGGGGTGTGATATGAGAAATGAAAAGGTTCGTTTGATCTTTGTTGTAACATGATATTCTTTTTTCTTGACATTACCACAGTAAAAAAGGAAAAAATCTTTAAAAGGGAAGGAAGGAATTCTTAATTTTGGATTCCATTCACCCGATTTTGGTGGTTCAGATTGAGTTCTTGTTTATTTTATGAAAACGTTTGCTATCTGTAAAAAGTAGTTTGGTATCTGTATAAAGTAGATATGGGAGAAAAATCGTTGTCATATTATTTGATTTGAAAGAAGAATTATGTAGTTATCTGTATAGGTATGTACATATGTATATACAGGAATATATGTGTCTATTACTCTACGTCTAAAAACTAAAAAAAAAACGAAATGTAAAACATATATATATTTCTGGCAAAGAAAACATTGATCAAAATAATTATCTTTCTATATTTCTCAAATTTTTTTTTTTGGATTTGTCTGGTTTTTGCAGCAGGGTTTTGTTATGAAAATCATCACCATACGCTTTTCTATGACGATAATTCAAATTAAAAACCAATTTCTTCTGAAAATCATGGCACGATGACAGCATTATAATAATTATAATTTTAACTATATAGATATGCCTGTAAGACCTAAGGTCTTTGAAATGCAATGCACTGCAGAAGGAATACAAGGAATGGAAAGAATTTTCGTTGGTACAGTAAATTAAGATTAAAGTGCTATTTATCGCATATTACTCCACGGGTGACATCCAAGTGCAACTGGGGAATATAGAAAAGAATGCCGCCTTGAGTGGGGCTCGAACCCACACCTCCAGGTCAGCAGTCCATCACTATATCCACTGTGCCATTGCCACCCATTATTAACAAATGCATTGTTTCACACTCAAATTTCCTTACCGTTACTAGTTTTTGCATATTAAAAGTTTTTATACATACGATACAAAAACAAGACAACTCCAGTTCAAAAATGCGTGTCTCTACATTATTTCACAGAACGGTACCAACTGGATTTGTTTTGTTGTTATTTCTGAGCTAAAGCACATATTTCGTCAAAAGCTTGGGCTTATTTGATTCCTCTACTGAATGATTCAGTTCCTAAATTAAAAACCTTTGTCATAGTCCTTGGATGATTTTGTAGCTTTTAAGATTTAAATCGAAAAGGATGAAGAGCATTCAATCGACCTTGCAGTAACTTTTACCAAAAACCTACCCTACTCGTATCATGTGAATTAACAATGTTCAATCTTTTATGAATTTATACTTCTATATACTGCAATAAAACAGGACTGTTTCGTATTGAAGTTTAGAAAACTAAGTGACGTTTCAGTGCAGTCGGAAATCGAAACATAAATTTTCATGTACACTTTGGACTGTTTTCTAAGCAAAAACCATGCTAAGGCATGTTGTTGTTCGTTACTTTATTTTCTAGAGTAATTGGAATGCTTCCTCGTCGAACAAATGTCAAAGCGAATTGAATAATATACTCTTACCTATCCGACAAGATGGATTTTAATTGAGAACCTGTGCAATAGCTCCTGTAGTTGAATGTATAAGAATTAGATCTGTATGGCTTTTGTTCAACTTACCTTAGAGTTAGAATAGAGATAAATTATATGAACAAATAAGTAGATTATAAAGATGTTTATATGGTTGTTCAAATCTCAACAAGAGGAAGTGTCTAGTAAGGTTAATTTTGGTTTTGTGGTGTAACGTAATGTTGCAGTAACAATCCATTTCGATACAATTTTCTAGGTTTATCTCGATACAGCATTTGTAAGTCCTCCTGATGGAATATCTTTGTAAACATGAATATAACATACCTACATGCATATATTCAATCTTACTTATTTAATGAAAGGAATAACATCCCTTCTGAAACAGTTTACAATTCTTTTTAATAAATTTTACATTTCAAGGATTTTATCAACACATACAAATGGGTTTATAAAAAAATTTCAATAACTAAATAATTTAGATCTGGGATTGAAGGATTGGTATATTTAAATATATACTAATAATAATAAAAGGGCAAGGCTTTTATATTATTGCAATCTTACAAATTGCTTTGCTTTATGAGTTATAAACCATCAGCAGTAAAAAAAATGCACATACTAAATATAGTAAAATAACACACTTCCCCAAAGTCCAGGGTTTTGGGACTTTATTTCTCTGGTCTGTCTTTTACCTTGCTGTAGAACATGCAATTTGTCACATTTTTAAAAATGATATGATATCGCAGTCTAAATGTATAGGCAGATAGTTTGTATAGTTTTTAACTTATATGGCGTAAATTAACTTTCAAAAATTTAAAATTCATCCATGAAATTTTGTGAATGACCCAGGAAAACCATGGCCTAATTGAATAGTAGGTATCATTTTGAGTGATTGTTTATCAAAATAAATTAACAACATAAAAATTCCATATAAAAAGAAAATAAGTAAGTATATTAATAAAATATGCTTGATACTTTTTTTCGCCTTCTAACACAAGTTTGTATGACTTTTTTTTTTTTCTTAAGACGGATTAGACTAATAAAATTTCCAACACATTCATTTCTCTAAGTGATTCCTCTTTCATTCTTTGCTTGAAAAAGGAAGATGTTCGTAACGAAAACCCACTTACTCCTTCTTGTTGATTGATGAGAAACGGCGAATTGCCGCTATACTTTGCAGCTAATTCATTGGTTTCATTTTTATTCTTGCTTTTGCCAATTTCCTGGCACAGCAAAAATGTATGTAGTTCCTTTTTCATTTTCTGATGGAATTTACCAGCCTTAACCTTTACCATTAAGTTCTTGAATATAGCATGCAATCGATTTTTTTAATCCCCTTTTTTTTATATAAATTTGAATGTCAAAGAATCACTATGTACATTTTGGAAGTCATTTGTCTTTTTTGCGTTAAAATGTAAAAACATTAGCCTTTTGGCAGGGATATACAACTAAAATTAAAAAAAAAAAATTTAACGTCGTAGTAATTGAAGGACAATAAAATGACTTTCGGAACTTAAAATATATTAAACTTTTTATCATTAATTCAAAAATCACATTGCTATAAAGCAAGTTAAGTGCCATTCATATGAGCTGGGAACTGCGTCTGCGAATAATTCTTTTAGAGCTATTTCTGAAGCAAATATCAACTTATTCTTATTTCAGTTGTTTAACAAATGAAATAAATTATAACCATATTTAAAAATTTAAATAGAAAATATTGCGTTTAAATAGTAAAACTTACAAAAAAAAAAAATGTTCTACGCGACCAACAACTGCGACCTGTGAACTGTCAAATGGAAATTCACAGTCCACAAATACAAAACGCATTCCACATAGAGATGAACAAATAATTCGCTCGAATTTAACCTCAAAAATAAAACATCTGGTGTTGCTCCTGTTGGTTGGTTTGGACAGTTCGCAGTTCTCTGCGACCACTCATATCAATGAAATGTCAAATTCTGCATCCATTCACAATTCGCAGACGCAGGTCGCGGCTGGAGATAATAATTTTCCTCAACATAACGATGATATAGAAAACACAAAAAAAGAAAAACGGAACAGTTATTATTTTTTAAATTGCATTTAATTAAATACTTAAAGTTGGCCTATCATTTTTTTTAATGTTCAAGAAATTTTTTATACCTACCTAGGTATAAAAATTAATTTTTAAGAAAACCTCTCTAATGATTGATTTTTTTGGTGACGTGAAATAAGGCACAACGAAATAAGACCAAATCTCAGATTTGGACTAATTTCGCTTTGAAAATGGAAATAAGGCAAAATTGGCTTTATTTCTATTTCCAAAACGAAATAAGGCCAAATTTCATTTGGAAATAAGACCAAATTTGTTTTTACAAAAACAATCATTAATAACGGAAGCATTGAAAGCAGAACAACTGACAATACAGGCGCCTGCCAGGCGACTGAGCATACTCTAAGCGGAGCGACGGAGTCGCGTGAGCGGGACGAGGACCCGAAAATGGAGTTAAAATCGTTGAACACGCGAAGCGGGCCATCCAAATTACTGTTTAGTTCAAAAACTTTGAAGCATAGGCGCCTGCCAGTTGGGGGATTAGTTCCCCAAAAAAAAAAGGAATCAAACCCCATTTGGGAGGCACCTATGTTTTCAGTCAGTCTGCTTTAAAAGTGTTTGTACTAAATAGTACTTTGAGTGGCCCGCTTCGCGGGATCAAGGATTTTAACTCCCTTTTCGGGTCCTCTGTCCTGCTCACGCGACTCCGTCGCTCCGCTTAGGGTATGCTCAGTCGTCTGGAGGCGCCTATGTTGTCAGTCGGTCTGTAATCAAAGTTTTATGTACTAAACAGTACTTTGGGTGGCCCGCTTCGCCAATTATTCTCAAAAGCACCTGCGGGTCTAAGTTCTTTTTTGTGGTGGAATTAACCCACGCGGGTTGTTTTCTGTGAAATAACAACCGGGGGCTATGCACTGCACCTAATGAAAACAACATAACGGCGATTTGTTTTGCAGTTTTCTGAAAAAAATCATGAAAAAAAAAAAAAATAAAGCCAAAACTAAAATTTGGCGTTATTTCCATTTTAAAAGCGAAATAGGGCCAAATTTTTGATTTTTGGCTTTATTTCGTTGGGCCTTATTTCACGTCACCCATTTTTTTTTATAAGTTCATATTTATTAGACGAATCAGGTGGCATATTTTCTTGCTCTTGCTTTTTATACTATTTAAATAAAAAAAATATAAGAACTCATAGTAAGTGTATAGATACCAAATGTTCCTCCCAGTTTGTTATAAAAATTATTGTATAACAGGTGGACATCTCGTACATTTATTTTTTGTATGTGATTTGTATTAGCTTGGGACTTAATCCGAGAATGCTTTTTTCTTTCGTCCCTTCCCCGAAAAGTGATCATAATAATAAAAACTAAACAACATGACTGGATCGCACAAACTTGCTGTCGTAGCTCACAACTTTAACATAGGTAGATATTTTAAAAATCCAAAAATTATTTTTTCGGAAATTTGTATACGCAAAATAGCTAAAATTATAAAGGACCTCCTGTATAAAAATTTTAGATCGGTGTAGCCGTTAACGAGAAATTTTAATAAAAAAATCGGTTCTATGACATCAGGTATTATTAAATATTAAAAATATTTTTCATTTTTGTAACAAAATCGTTAGAGCCGTTTTTGAGATACAGTTTTTTTGAGCTGACAAAATTTTCACCTCTAAGAAATCGCTTAAGAACCTTAAGTCCAAAGTTTTAAGAAAATCGTTTTTGCGTCTTAAACTGCAAATCGAGGTACAGACATACAGAAAGATTTTCATTCTTTATCGTCGTAATGTTTTAGGGAAAAATATTCGATTTTTTACGAATCCGATTTTTTTTTCGCTGCAATCAATCGCTGCCACCGAACTGTTGAAATTTCAATAGAATATGCACGTAGTTTTCTAGTATTTTACTCCAAAGTCGGTAAATGTGTAAAAGTAGAATAATATTTTTAAGTTTAGCAAATATATTGACACCAAAGATACTGCAGAACTTTTTGAATGTATACAAACAGATTTATAAACAAATATGTGCACATTATTCACTTACACGTACAACCAAATCCTCAATCAAAATAAAAAAAAAAAATAATTGAGAGCTTTAACGTTTAATTTGAGAATCATCAACTTGGTATCGATGTGCCATGTATCATGTTTTCTATAGCAACTGACAATTTTAAAGCTTTACAAAATTTAACCTTATGTATATAAAATAGATAGAGAAAATTCATATAATTTGTTCGTATACTCGTTGGAGGTTTTGTTTTGTGTAGTTAAGAAATTGAATTAAAATTTTCGAAATTTCCTGGAAAAATTAGGTTCAACAAAAGGGGAATAAAAAAGAACAAGAAAATACATAAGTATATTTATTAAAAAAAAATCAAACTAAAACTAAAAATAAAAAACTAAAACAAAACTTAGTTTTAATAAAAAAACTTTAGTTCCCCATTAAAAGTTAATTTTCTCCTTGAAATTTTGAATAGCTAAAATCCTTATCTTTGTTTCATGAAGAAATTTTAGATCAGCCAAAAGTAGACCGAACAGAAAAGTACAGCATCTTGTTGGCTGTTACCTGTCAGCTGTAAAATTTCAAACTCAATCGTTTCTTAATTATAATTTATGTCCCATCAATTTCAACTTGAATTCTTTTCACGCTTTTAACAAATTATTTATATTTTTCTTCAGATACAGCTCTCAAATTTATAATACATATATGTAAGTTTGTAAATATATTTTACCTTTCTTCTTTTCTTCTTTCATGTCCACAATTTGTCCGGAATTATGTAAGGCAAAAACAAAAAACATTGGTTATTTTCAAAGAAATAATTTGAAAATTAATTACTGAGTTTATGTTCACGAATGCAAAATTATCTGTAATTCCAGCTTTGTATAAATGTATAGTGGCCCTTAATTTTATATACAAAAATAGTGATCTGAGTTTTAATTAGAATTTTAAAATAAAAACTTTTAAACATATGTAATTAAATTTCACTGAAATCTAAAATTTAATTTCAATCAAATTTGAACACCATTGTTCTTTTTTCTTAATTTCAAATTTAATTGAATGAAATATTTCTTTTTTATGAATTGAAAATAATTTTAATATACGTCATAAAATATAAACTAGAGGCGAATGTTAGAAAATACAAATTATATCCGTTTTCAGCATTTCAAGTAAATCAAAATATGTATTTAAACTAGTAATATTTTGTATTTTTAATAATTGTCCCAGAATAGATTTTTGTCTATTCTATTTTTCTATAAAAAGGGAATCATGTCCTAATTGAACAACTACATACTATCAATATGCATTCAATTATGGTAATTGATTTCTTTTTCTTTTTTGAAAGTGTGCTGCCGTGACGAAGTTACATACACTGCTAAATTACACAGTTACCTACGTGTACAATTAGATTCTGTCATTTTGCGACTCGTAAAAAATCCTTTATAGCTTCCTTTCCTTCCTTCCATTTTCCATATGCTTTTAGCGAGGTAATTTGGTTAAGGTTTAGTCAATTTGCTGTCACTCGTCTGATAGAGTTTGTTTTTACTCAGTTTACAAGAGCTCTTAACATTCCGTGAGCATCTCGTGCACTTGTGCACTGTGGTGTGGTGAATGGTGGGCGACTGTGGGTGTTGTTCATGTTCAGTTTTTTTTTTTTGTTTGTTTTTATAAAATGGCCATTTAATTTCAATTAGTTAGACTTAGAAAAAAAACCTTTTTAACGAAGACTTTCTAATTTCGTAAAATTTAGAATAGGTACCTTACCATTTAAGTTAAATTTAAGGATAGTAATAGGTTTGTACTCAAAAACAAATGGCAAATTACATTGATTACAATCAAAGTTGAAGTTTTATTTATATTTCCAGAAAAAAGCCAAATTATAGAAATTTTATCTATAGGAACTGTTTCAATTACAGGAACTAAACATTTTGATTACAAAATGAAAATAATGATAATTTGCGAGATAATTTGATTTTGTTTAATAACGGAGCGAAAATAAAAATATTCTTTTATTAGTGTCGCTACAGTTAGGTGGTGAACCTGGACCTCATTCCAACAGGTGCTTGCAGCCAGATTCAGCTTAAGGTTACTGATTTTAGTTAGGCACTTAAATAGTAATAAGAACTTTTTATTTTTTTTTTCAAATTTTATTTAATTTAAACTCGTACTTTGCGCATTAAGTTAACTTATATGAACACAAAATAAAGTAGTAAGATAATAGTTTTAAAAATAAAACCGACATAACTAATGCAAACTTTGTTCGTCTCGGGAGGATATTGCAGAGCTAGACCATATTGACGCCCCCCCCTTTTTCAAATTTACAGCTTTTGGGGGACATAAAAGATGATTTTGATATGAAAAAGAAAGACAGTCCCTGCACAAAAGGGGGATGTATGGAAACCATACCACTTTCCTTTTCCTTTTGATTTGCTTTTCAATTCTTTCCTTAGCCCAAATAAACGGTGATTTTTAAGACTTATTCTTCATTTGAACTCCGTCTTACAAGTCGAGTGATTTATTTTTTTACACAAATTCCTTGCCATTAACATCATCTTCTTTGAAATTATTCTTTTCACAATGCTAAAAAAAGCTTTATAATCGTAATTTGTTTTTATATCAACACTTTTGTTGACCCATTAGCTTAGCATGTTAAAACTCAAAGTTCCTTAAAAATAAATATTTTGTCCGCTAGTAAATATATATCTTTTGTCGAAACTTAATTTTACTGAATAAAAGGTCTTTTACATAACAAAGCTTACAAATTAAGAAAAAGGTCAAATCTCTTTTTATAGTTTGAAAATCCCACATTTTCCAGACCAAAAAGTAAACCCGCATTAATATTCGCCCGACCCAACCTCATTTGCATAGATATTAATATTTAAGTATCGTTTTTTATTTTTTTTAAAGCACTTGCTTTCTTTGAAAAAGAAAAAGAAATATTATTATACTTGTTAATGTTTAAAAAAAAGTAAACCTGATAAACTTCGTGAATTTAGCTTTCACTGATCTCTGTTAAAAAAAATAATTACAATTTCTATGGGGACCCTGCATTTCTTTACGATTTTCTATCATTGAAAAATGTATTAAATATTCTAAGGGTTATCCTTGCTTTATTATCTTAAAACAAGAAAGGAATAAAATATTAATTCGACAGGTCGATTTCTATGAACATAATTGTATTCATCAGCTTGTATACCTGAAGAACGAAATTGTCGCTAAACCGGTATTAAATAGTTGTACCAACCTTTTTTAAAAAAATGTCACGTAGTCTTGAGGTTGGTTAACAGGCGGTCAGTATTTTATTCAGTGAAAAGTATTAGACCATTCTTGGACATATAACGAGCAGAATATATGGACCTTTTGTTCAAAAAAATTTGTTTATATATTAAAGTGGAGATGGTCTGTGACAGGGTGCCTGTAAATCTTATTTTACATATTGAGCGAAATATGTTGTAGAAATAATATTTTTTTTTAGAAACCTACTATGAATCTTCCAGTATTTTTAATAGTTTGTTAAATATTTTTGAGTATAGCTTAATTTTAAATAAATTTGTTCAATGAACATAAATTACTTATAATAGCGGTTTTTTTTTCTCCCTTTATCTTCACTTCCATACCTGTTAAATAAAAATTGCTATGTAAAACACAAAAACAATCTTGGAATTATCAAAATTGTTTTTGTATTTTAAACGGAAATAACTTTTAAGCAGAAACGGAGATAATTGCACAAAAAACACGGCTAATGTCATAGAAACATTAAAATTTTCGTATGACTAAGCTGGAGGAAAGTCTCGTTTTCGTATAGGCACACCAAGGCCGTTCTAACTTCCAATGCATCCGAGAGACATATGTAGATTACCGGTAATTTTTTGAACCGAGTTTCGTCGGTTTCGCAAGATAAGATTAAAAATAAAAAAAAAATACTTTAATTTTTTACCTCAATGTAAACATTTAGTTTCTAGATTTATAATCTACATCATAGATTTCTCTTCCACATAAACACTAAAAAAAACTTCGACAAAACCAAGATTAGGTATAAATAGATGAAAATTTGTTAACCGATACCGATAAAGTATTGAATTTTTCTGATTTTAATGCTACCGAGAGGAGACTCACAAAATTTTATCCTGATTCGTGGCCAGCTCTAGTTTTAAATCTTTGTTCATAAGACTGCAAGTTTTAAATAAAATTAAAAAATATTTGAGTTATGAGTGCAAAGAGTTGTCGCAATCATGCAATCAAGGAATTTTAATTAAATCAATCGAACCTGAAGCAAAAACCTTACTCATCATGAAAAGGGTGGATGTGAACTGAAAAACAAACAAAAGGACGTGGAAGTTGGTAAAAATAATAAAATCGTTAAGCTTTTCAGTCCACACCATCAAATCAATTGAAACAGAGTTATACGTTGTACAGTTACAGTACCTGCTTCTGCATATATATTATATATACAAATACATGCATTATATAGATACACCTCCACAACTGTTCATAATGAAGTCATAACTTACTTAAATACAAACATGCATCCATTTTATTGTAACCGAACAAAAATGTCCTGACGACGCACACACATATAGGTTTCCTCCGAACAACGATGCACATAAAATGTATCACTTAAGCACAAACCGACGACAAAAAGTGACCCAGCAGTAAAATATTCCAAATAAATTTGTTTTCGTCCTTCTGTTGCAGTTGTGACTATTGCGTGATGTCCTTGTCAGCAATGTGTACGGAATACGGTTACATGCATTTAAAATAGCTTATATAAATGTACCTAGGTACCTACGTACGATGTATCTATAGGTACGTAAGTAAGTACATGTGGAAAATGGGTTAAACTTTCGCAATCACTGGAGTTTTCAGTGAGCTGCAGTAGCAGAGCAGCAAAAGTTGCATAATGCAATAGTCTCATGGGAGAGAAGCACTTCTATGTGTATGAATTTTTTTTATTATACAGATTTTTTGATGAATATGCTATGAGAAATATTAAAGGTCATATTTGGGACTTCTGTTTATAAACATATCTAACAAACATCTAAATATGCATACATACAAAAATATATCATTTTCAATGAAGAATTTACAACAAAATTTGAAATGTAAAAGTTCTTTTATGTTCCCTTTCATATTTTTTGCAAGAACTTAGAATTTTAATCCGTTGTGTGCTTTTATTTGAAACCGTTTATGACTACTATTTGATCTTGTCTTAAGGAAAAACCTAGTAGAAATTAAAAAAAAGTATATCAATTCTTAGTATAGTCAGCAGTGTTTTTTTCTTACAGATTTATATTGATCAAGATTTATGATTGCAATTTAAATAGGTGATTTTTCCAGAGTAGAGTATTTAAACTATTATTAAAACACTAGGGGGCATATTCATAGTCGCAGAAAGACCCAGGTTTAAATAAACTACAGTTTAAGACAATTTTGGCTCAATGAATACAGACCGATTTTAATTACACATTGTTGGTTTCATATTTTTATAAGATAATTAATTTGGTAAACTACCCAAATAGCTTCGAATATTTTGAAATGATAAACCTTAAGAAAATAGAATCAACGTCCGAAAATTGAACTAAACCTACACTGCCGGACATTTTAATAGTTTCACACATTTTCACAAACTAATGTTCTTCTATCATAATAATTATTGAATGTACCCAACTTTATTTTATGTATATAGTAAGACTATTTGTTGACACTTATTTTGACATAGAAACATAATTTGGAAAATGCACCGTTATTTTGATATAGTGCTTTGATTATATTATTAAATATGAAAGGAGGTAGTTGCTCGGCCAATAGAAGCGTTAAGACGAACAATTATCAGGGTTACATTTCAAATTTTACGACTTTGTTTCAAAGATATTGAAAAAAAAACGGGTGTTAGTTGTAGCTTAGCTACGGAAAAGTATGATATTCGAAGTCTCGAATATTTTTAACAAATGCTTATTAAAAAAAAACACAGATTAATTCCACGTACAGGAAAACATGCCAACAGTTCTGAACAAAAAAAAAATTCTGTAAAAATCCAAATCGCAACATTTCGTATTTTTCGATGAAATACAATTTAATTTTTCAAGAACAGGCTGGTATAGCTTCTTTTTTTGGTGTAGAAGTATAAACTAATCCATCACTTCCATATTAAGTCTTATTTCATAAAAAAAAAAGAAATTTTGCGATTCAGTTTTTTATGACTTTAGTTTTTGACCGAACTTGTGGCACGTTTTCCTGCACGTGGAATTAATCTGTGTTTTTTTTTTTAGTTTGTGAAAATGTGTGAACCTATTCAAATGACCGGCAGTGTATGTTTAACTTAGATACAGCTCTAAAATGACTATGAATACATAAATGTTATTGGTTCAATAATAAAATAATGTCGTCAAAACAAAGTGTTAAAATAATTTCTAAATATAAGTTAATGTATATAATTAATTATATAAAAAGAAGTACACGCAACAGCCTTTTCAACGACACATGACTCATAGTTGTTGACTTGGTTGATAAGTTACCAATGCAGAATTGCATTATTGCTGTTTTTTGTGCTTAAGAGCCGAATATCTTACGAACCCCATGGTTTAGAGCTTAACTGCCATATAATGAAATGAAGCAGATGCCATAAGCTTTTCAACGACGTATGACTTATCACTGTTGAGTTGGTAGACCAGTACCCAATGAAGATGTGCATTGTTGTTATATTTGCCGATTTGTATGCCCACATATCTCTTGCACCCTATGATCTACGTCCTCACGGCTATATACAAAAATAAAGTACACAAAATTATCTTTTCAACGATGTATCACAGATTAATGTAGGTATGAGGACACACTACCACTGAAGAAATGCATTATTGTCTTTTTCGGTGCTTTGATTCCGAATATCTCACGAACTCCATAGTTTAGAGCTTAATGGTCATACATTGAAATGAAGTCAGTAAAATTACCTTTTCAACGACATACAACACATTACTGTTGAGTGGGTAGACCACTTTGCCCATTCTCCTTTGTTATTTAAATAGCTAAAAAATGTATTTAATATAGCTTGAGCCCAAAAAAAAGTATGCCATTTGATTTCTTTGATATAAATTTATGGAAACAAATTTCAAAAATCATTAGTTCGGTTTTCTAAAAAATTAATGTTTTAAATTTTAAAATTTGCTGTACATTTTTTAAAATTAAATTTGGTATCCCACCATTTATTATTTATTAAAATACAATTTAACCTAAAATTAAAAAAAAAAAAAACAAAATGAGTTGACCCGTTTTCAAGATATTGAATTTTCTAAAATTAAAAAAAAAACAAATATTTTTTTTGAATATTTTTATATGCAACATTTTCAAAATCGGTGAGACCGTTAAAGAGAAATTGGATAGTCAAAAACTTGTCTTTATATCTACATCGCAAGTAATTGCAAAAATTATGAAAAAATGGAAAAGTAGGATGTAAGATTAAAATTGCAATACATCAGAATGATCTTTGATTGTATGGAATTTTATGTACGTACATTTACATATATTTTTGGAAATTAAAAAAAAAATATTTTATCTATGTTTCGGAATTATTGATCATAGTTTTTTTTCGATTGACATTTTAAGTTTTTTTAAAACACAATTTTTCGTGATGAAGTTTTCATAGTTTTGGTTATATTCTTTGTAAGGTATTGGTTTTAAATATTAGGTGCACATGAGAAAAAACTTTACCGCTTGTGGGAAATAACTTAGGCTGAAAATTGGTGAAGTTATATCACACCTATTCACTGAGTATTTTTTGATAAAAATAAGTTTTTCACAATTACATTTTTTTTGATAAAATGAAAATTTCGTAAATTACACGCGAACAATTAACTCAAAATTCTAGGCAATCCTTTAAGAGGTGGATGGTCAAAAACTTTATTATATGGTACCCTAACGAGCTCAAAGAAAAACGTCTTCTCCAATTTCATATTAAAAAAAAAACACTTAATATTTTGGACTTTTTTCAGGGCTACTGCCTCTTGCGAGGGATTGACAAATCCTCCAAGAGTATCACTTTTCACGAATAAGTGCTTCTCGTCTAGCCATTCGGATTCGGCATAAAAGTGTAGGTCCCTTCCATTCCTGTCGAAAGGCGCACACAGGAATGGTTGCGAGTTGTTAGTCACTAGGCCTTGGTTCTTCATGAGCCGTTGTGCCACCCGATTTATTTATTTATTTATTTTTTTATGAATGCAGCAGGAATGAGCATTTACAAAAAATAAACTTGTTTTATATATTCTACCTTATTCCACATATACCACCATATACTTCAATTAAAAAAGGTTTATATCTACACTCGCCAAAGATATTACATTTAAGCAATCAGTAAAAAGTGGATGGATTCATTTATATGAGAAAATCAGTCAATAGTTTTCACCTTAATCGAACAATTCCATCAGATTTTGGCAACTCATCGCTATGATGAATGACATTCACAATTGAATAAACGTGAAGCAAAAGTGACTTTTTGTGGTAAAGTTACACCAAGGCAGTATTGGCATACATTGATTTGTGCACAGTAATACAAAGTTGAAAAAAATATGAAAATCTCTTTTTTCTCTTTCTGGTTTATGAAATGATTTCAGCAAATCCATGACTGTGTTGAAGATTTGCTTTCCATTATAAAGCACATTTTTTAGCAACAATTTTCCATCATATTTCGATATTCGGTGTTAATTCCAACTTGAATCTTTTTCACTATGACGATTACAATATATGTAGGAACATATAGATTAAACACGTCCGGATGAATCTGTTTTGATTTCAGGGGTCACTAAGTGTCTGTTGGCTATATAGGAAAATTCATTTCCTCGCAATTTTGTTTTATTTTCGCTTTATGACAATTGCAATCAAAACACCAATTAAATTGATGTCAATATTGCCAATGACAATCGCTATACCTGTTTTCTGAAACATCACCATTAAACTTATCTGTTGCAATTACATGCGATTATACACAACTCAAGCCTGCACAATTTTTTTCCCAACACACCTTTCATTGAGTCATGTCAAATGATTGCCATTGCATTTTAATGTTTCTGAAATTCAGAACTGGGTGAAATTAAGTGCTGGTAGACATTCATTCATGCCTATCATTAAATTGTCAACGACAGTGTTCGAAATAATTCCTGATATTTTCGCGGTTTGCAGTGTGAAATACCATTTCAGTGATCTTCATTGAAAATCAAATTAAACCGCACAATAGAACGTGAAGGAATTTTGCAAAAAGTTTTACTTTCATACCTCCCCATACCTTCCTACCAACCAACCTATAAATATGTAGTATAGTATTCCAAGTGGGAATTACCTACCTTTAGCAAGTGCACATCAACTTATCCCATTTCCCTTCGGATTATGAAAGCCTCACTATGGGACGTGAATGTGTGTAATGTGTATACGTGTGTTTGTGTAAATGTGAGGATGTCGTTTGCATAAGATTTGCATTCAGAAGCTTCGTAAAAAGGAATCAGATAGAGAAAAAAAGTTTAAAACCCTGTTCTTTCCTGTCGATAACGACATCATTTTGCAGTGGTGTACCAACCGTAACAGCCATTTTTTTCTAGTTTTACCTTAAATGTCATCAATTCTATTTTATTTAACTTAATGTTTTTGTTTTGCATGAAAGGAGCGTTTGACTCTATTCTCCATGAATTGAACTTTTTTTTTCCAAAACTTTGGATTGGTTTTGCTTCCATCAAGGGTATAACATTCCTTTAACGACTTCTAGTGTAGTTCTGAAAGAAAAATACAAATTCTAAAGGTACTTACAGCACAGTCTGATGACAGTCTAAAAACAATAATAGTTATGGGTACGCGTATGTAGTAGGTACGAGTATGTAGCGGTAGCAGTAGAAGTAGAGGTTTACAATGTACATTACTGTTTAATTTTATGTTTTAAAGGCCAAGCCTGCTCGAGTAAAAGTTATTTTCTCAATAGCTAAGGTGTTCTTTAAATTTTGAGCTTTTGAGTGTTGATTATCTACAAAACAACAATACCTAGCACACAACCGTTATAAAAGGTACTTTTGTATTTGTTTCAAAAACTGCTCTAATGATTTTGATACAAAATTGATTTTATTAAATATTATAAATTGGCATTCTGAATTTTATTTTTTAATTTTAAATATAAGGAAATAATTTTTAAGAAAACCGCTTGAACAACGATGTTGAAATTTTTGTTCATAAATCCATATACTGTATGTAATTGGTTTTGTTAGCTCTAAATAACAAATATACAGTTATTTAAAGTAATCATATATAGGTATGTATTTTAACTTGTTTTTAAAACTTCCTTCTTATTATCTTATAAATATTATAACATTATTGAACTAACCTTTCGTGGGTCAGTTTTATAGGCTTAATTTTGCTTCAAATATGTCATTATGGTACATTTTATTTTTAAATCTTGTAAAGAAAGGCTATTCACAACAAAATTGCTTGACTTTTATATAAATTAGAATTTTATATACATACCACTCATCATCACTTAATAGAAGACTTTATTTATGTTTTCATTTTGAGTTTTGACAGGTCATACAAAAGGTAGATTACCAGTTTTAATAAATCTAGAATTCCGGTTCAATAACCAACAAAATTGAAGATTAAATGGTTGTGCTAATTGGTGAACACTTAATGGTTTACCAAAATTTCAAGGTTTTCATTAAATTCAATTATAACTGTTAGCGGGATTAACAATAAATGCAAATTGTATTTACCTAAAATATAAATATTGTCATATGGGTCAAGTTTTGGATTCGTAAGAAACACTATAAAGCCAAGATTTCGCAATCAAGCAATTACGATAATCAAAATAATCGGTCCTTATATTTTATCACTAACGTTTTTTTTTATTTAATTTAATTTTAATTTATTTAAAATCTATATATATAAAAATGAAAACATATTCTTCTGGTCACGCTATAACATGAGAACAGCTTGACCGATTTCATTCATTTTTTTTTAAATGTTTTCTAATACTTTTGTAAAAGGTTTATAAATAAAAAAAAATTAAGACATTGTGCACCAACTTAGAAAATTTAAGAAAACTTAATGACAACCTTTATTTTGAACTTAATGCTAAGCACGTTTGAAATAACTGTCAGTTACTTAAAAGATCGGAAAATTTATGAAGTTCATTAATTATAATTTTACGTTGAAAAAATGCAAAGAAGCAGACGAATTAACATAGTTCGCAGAACTCGCAATGCCGCAAGTCAAAGATATTCAAGAGAAAGTCAAACTGATGAGCAACGCGAAGCGCGAAATGAAGTTCAACGGAATCAATATCAAGAACACAGAAATATCCCATTTGATCGAGCTGCATTCAACTATAACGTAGTGGCAATCGATTTCAGTTATGACCTATGGTTGTATGTTCACACTGCAAGGCATATTGAAGTTCAAAAAAGAAGCCACTGGATTGTGTTGCGCTAGCTAGATACATAACTGTAATGGGACAAATTAAAGTTTTACCCAATGACAATAACAATGGCATATGAGATATGACTTATGACATATGACTTAAGACATATGACAGATGACAGATGACAAATGACGGATGACAGATGACATATGACAGATGACAGCTGACAGATGACAGGTGACAGATGACAGATGAAACATGACAGATGGCAGCTGACAGATGACAGGTGACAAATGACTTCGTTGTTCCTTGGGTGATTTCAATGAAATTGACACAGGTAGGACTTCAGATGTTCACATATCCTTACCGCGAGTCCAGATACTGACACATTTATTTTACATCTATTCACCGTTGCAGATTTATGGTCAAATGTATCATCAAACGGGTTCCTTATTGCCAACTCCGGACAGTGACGATGACCATTCGACTTTAAACGTTTACAATTTCCAGTACGGCTTGCATTCACAATATCAATAAATAAGTCGCAAGGGCAGTCGTTAAGTGTTTGTGGCATAAATCTTGAGATTCCATGTTTTTCACATGGCCAACTGTATGTCGCCTGTTCCCGTATCGGCAAACCATCAGCATTATTTATTAACGCGCCAGGAAACAAAACAAACAATGTGGTGTATCAACAAGCATAACAACAAAAAACAATATAGAAATAATAATAGATATAATAAGTATTTACAACGATTGAAATAATAATTATTAGTATATACATATAGTAAGTATACACCCTCTAAAAACTAAAGTTTGAATGTCAATCATACAGCTGTTCTAGTTGAGGAACACACATTCGTATTTGTACTGTACCTACGTAATATAATGATATTAAAATATTAACTTGACGGCTTCGCCGCTCATTTTCGATTTCGATTACATAAATCAAATAAACGAGACTCCCTGCATAATGAAATGCACCAACAATTTGCAATTTTGACATTCGATTCGATTCGATTTCGTTGTCAGCAAACCGAAGAAGAGAGTAATTTATGATTATCAAATTTGCAAACAAGCCAAAAGCGTTGGAGCTTTTTAGCAATTTGTCGGGCCGTTTCCGTGTAAAACTTAATCCTTGCACAAAACAACTGCACGCGTTGCAGATTGTGTATTTGATTGATAATCCTGCTTGTTTCCATAAGAATCGTCCTAACAAATGTTTGCAATCACTTTTGATACATACATATACACACCGCTATATGTAATAAATTATATTTGTCGATGCTGGCAGGAGTTTTAATGCACTTTTTTATATGATGGTTTCTTACTAGTAATGGTCGAGTTTATCTCGTATGCTCTATAAGTCAATCCTATATCAAGTGGTTTTTTTGCAACGAAAATGTCTGAAAGTCAGACAATGCCAATATACTTAAGATTTGTTTGCAAAAACAAAACAATGCGAAACTCATTAACATTCATACTAAACATCGAAAGACAAAAGAATTAGGACAAAGCTTTAAGTCCTTAGAATCAGATGGTCCAGAAAATATATTGCGATAAGACTAACTTGCATTGCTACGTGATGCAAGACTTTAGCCAAAAAGATATGGAATAAGTGCTGACTGCGTGTACATAAATTATCGTGGCAACCCTGTACAATCGCTTATTTATCGCTTTGACCACAACATATAATATTCTCAAGCATCACTCACAAAATTCTCCTCTTTCAAAATTCCTAACCGACATCATATTAAAAAGTAATACGCAACATAGTTTTATATATCAGAACACTCAAAAGCCTACTCGCCCTGAACATTTTTTATGGCATTCTCAATAAAGAATTTTTTTAGATTATATTTATTTCTCCGAAATGAGGGTTGTCTCCTTAAAATCATAGTAAAACTTTAATAAAATTGCTGTTTTGAAAATTGGTGCAAAATATAAAAAGGCTTAACTCTTCGGTCTTCTCGCTCCCTAAAATGAACGATATATAGGGTTAAACGTGTTTACCTGGCTTTATTAGAAAATTCCCTAGATGCCTTACAGCAATAAGTACGCTATTTTGTTGGGTCGACATTTGTCTACCTTTAGTTATATGGTATAGTAGATAGGTATAAACCTTTTTAAACAAAACAATATTCTTTATGAACAACTTACCCGTCCTTGCCACCGACCAAACTCATACATGTCTATTATTATTGAGTTGGTTTTGCGACTCGTTTTCGTTTCGTTGTCTAGAGTGCCCTAAAATTCCGACGTCAATGCGATGTAATGATGTGAGATCGGACTTTTCTCTAAATCGTCCGTAGGGATTTTTATCTTCGTTCTAATAGGCAACCTTTTTGCATTATTCCCAGTTAGGTCTTTTCTATATACATACGGACATATACATTCCTACATAGTTCAGGGGCGAAACGAACAAAAATGGCTGCGACTATAAAATCCTTTTGGGTGATAATTCTGTTATCTGAGATTTTTTTTATAATGTGGTGTTTAGTGTTAACATGATAGGCAACTTGGCCCAGGCTACCTTTTTATCAGTTGGGGGCTGGTGGACAATGATGATAATACGATACTAAAGGCGCTTCCATGAGGAATGTATTATCCATTAATACCTACCTTATTTGCGATGCTATTTTGTAAAGGAAAGATTTAAACATTTTTTATTTATTTATATAATGTACCTAAAATATACGTAAATTCATACCCTATTGAAATATTTTTTTTTTGTAAATGGGAATTTACTTTAGAGTATTTTCTTCATTTTTATTTGGATCAAAGACTTAAGACCTTTGTATTATGTATGTTTTCAGATATTTTTAAAGTAAAAAATATATACAACATCAAATAAAACCCGATAGCTTATTTTGTTCTTAAAAAAAGACATTTTTTCATTGAATTTAAAAACTCCATTTGTTTCTACTTTTATATCGATGCTGGTATTACTTTCAGCCAAACTCTATAGACCCTCGTAAGTATGATATTTTCTGGTCATCTGAGACGAAGAGATTAAAACACTTGAGGGAAGTTGAATGCACATGATTTTCGAAAAATAGTATGATGCTACCGAATTTGTAGCACATCCATATACCTGCTCAGGCTCTACTTGCTAAGCTCGATGTAGAATTTACGTGCAAAAAAGCAAAGACGCATGGCCCGACGCGATAGCCGCCATTAGCGCACATTCTAATGCTAGAATTATCTAAAACGAATTCTTTTGGCATGAAACCAATTCTTTTTGTCCTATAAAGCAAAGTAAAAATTGATCAAATAATATACATAATTAAAACAAATCTTTTTATGGAATGAGTAACATTGTGCCAATGCGAACATTTAAATTGAACAGAAAATACCTTCCTTCTACCTTTAATTTGTTCAATTCAAAACATATTCTTTTAAATAGGTTTCTTAAGTTTTGGTTTTATTTTAACATTATGAATACATAATTTTAAAAAATTTGTAGAATTTTAACGCAACGAACTTAAAAAATGTATTGATTTTGGTTTTCGCAGTTATATGAACCATATGCTAAGAAGACCCGGCAAGTTTTTCGAGCAAAAATGTTTATAGATCAATATAATTTGATACAAAATAAGCACATTTTGTAAGCGATTTTCAAAACAATATGTACATATATGTATTGGTACTTTAAAAATTAAGATCATTTATATTTGATTTCATTTAAAGTCTAAGCTTGTCTTCTTATCACATACAAATAAAAGACGAAAAGAAATGTAATACGAATACATATCTTTCTTTCTGATAATCCATATTTCCTTTCAAGAAAATGAAATCCCAATCGATTTTTATACTTTTGCACATTTCTTTCCCAATTCGATTGCAGTACAATATCAAGGATTACATACCAACCACCACAATGATTCTTCTTTTCTCTCTATGCAATCTTCACACAAAAAAGAACAATATATAAAATAAATATAAATAAAAAAGTATAATATCTTCCCTTACTGCTAAGTTATTTCTTCGTCGTTTGAAAAATTGTGCTGAGGCTGAGTTCTTCTATTAGAAAAAGCACTCGCAGACGCACGTCTATAATACCTTTCCGATGATGTGCACAGCATAACTATATGAGGCAAAAAACTCAAACATAAAGATTCCATCTGCGATATGACGTGTGACGGTGCAAGGATTCTTTCCACATGAAGGAACCGTGGTAAGTGGAACCGTGGAGATTCAAAAAGCTAAATGTATATATGAACATTTTCAGTAGGTACATTCGTATATTTTATTTTATAACAAAAACGACCTTCGTCACTAATATTTCCATATTCCCAGTGACGACGACGACGATGGTGAATGCGAGAAATCTCTTCACCTTAAAAAGCATTTTTTCTATCCTTGATCTTCTTAAATCCCCCAAGTCGAACCATGCCTCCTCCAATATGTTCAAAAATCAAACTTTAAGTATGTAATTCCAAGGAGTACCTACATAAAATATGACAATAATACAGTATGTACAGTACAGCTACCTACACGAGAAGGTGAAAATTATAATGGTGTCGTGTGTTGAGGCAGTTGAGGGTTTTGTGTTTGTCAGTGTGGGGGTGTGGGTAACATCAACATTATTTACGAGTTATGAGAAACAATTTTGAAGTTCATAATTTCAAAAATATCATAATGCGAGCACAAGAAGCCAAACAATTTATATTCTGTGAGCAATATTATAATGTGGCTTATCCACTCGGCTTCTAGGCGAAGTGCATATGGGTGCCGACCTACAGGCTTATGTTTATCAATTTTTCTAATGGATTTACTGTAAGTCATACACACCTGAGCTGAGATGGATAAAACAAGTGAAAACCATGTTGGGGCTATGTTATTTTTTTGTTTTAATAAATTATAACATGGTAAACGATTTGAATAAATAAAGCAATTTTGTAGGCTGTGAATTAAAATATTAGAATTCAAATATTAACGAGAGATAGAGAGCACCCAAAATTTAAATTTAAATTATTGCGTTTATGTATATTAATTCAAAATTCATAGCTTTTTTAATAAATTTATCCTCGCAGTAGTGGTAAAACCTTTTGTTACCCAGAAAAGTTTTCTTTTTTTATTTAGATTTATGTAAAATGTACTGAACATAATATGTTTGTTGTTGTTTAAATCATAAAAATACATTCCGGATCTAATATAAAAAGGCCTTGTTAATAACGTTGAAATAATTAGAAAGATTATATACCTTTTGTGTTTTTTTCATCTGGAGTCTTGAACGGTATTGAAAAAGTTACTTCTGTTTCCTGAAAAAAACAACTTTACTCAGTTACTTGGCTATACAAATTTAAGTAAACTTCCTGAAAAATCCAGCCATATTGAATTTACATAGTAAAATGGATCAAAATGCAATCAAACAAATAAAAATAAAAGTTGGCTTTCAAAACCAATAAAAATGAATTTCATTCATATTTAGTTGCAATAATTGAATGATAGGTTTATTCGGAATCAAAAGTTATTGATAGAGGTTTTTTATAAAATATACAACTGCTTTTAGTGTATTGGTATTATTAAGGGAATGCAAACGGTTAAATGAAAATGCATTTTCTTAGTTAAATATTTATTTGTAAATCATTTTAGAATAATTTATTTTAATATTCTAAATGTTGAAGGCGAAAGCCACTTGATGATGTCAGAAAAAAAAAACTACAAGGCTCTAGCACTTCTGGGCACTTTCTTACATTTTCGAAACAATTTTTTTCTAAACACTGAATAAACATAAAAAGAACTATTTTTCTTTTACTGCTTAAGATTTAACAATTTTTCCTTTACTGCTTAAGATTTAACACGTTTTAGAGTTTATGCTACATGTTCGCAAATAGTATACAAAATTCGAAAAAAAAATAGAGATGGTGCGTATACGCCCAAGTGTACGCGTGTTGTAATTTATTTTGAATTCTTACATATATCAGTTGTGTTCTTTAAAAAAAAACTCAAAAAATATTATGCTTAACCAAACCTGACATTGTTATAATTATAAGACTCATCAACACGAATTCAAGAAATTTCATCGGTATTTTAAAAACTCGCTGAACAAATATCTTTTTTTTTTAATAAAATATATTTTTCTTTCTCTATTTTAAGTTGTTAGTCAACTCGTATTCGCTCAACATGGCATTGACTTTTCCATCACCACCCTAAGAACACCCTAATAACAATGTGGTAAGATGCTAATGCTTCTCAGGTACCTAAACGTAAGCCCACTACAGAATGTGAGGAGTGTGTATTCTGTTTTATTATATATGTGGGCGTATTACCTCCGAAACGAAATTAAGGATTCAATTAAGAAAGTCAGACGTGATGTGCATGTTGTGTACTGTGCTGCTGCCGTGGAAATTCCCTAATCATATAGAGCGAGCGGTAATGCTAGAAAGTAAAATTGATGGTTGAACTATTTCATTGGTTATATTGTATGGGTATTATATGGTTAAGCGTATGAATTAAAGAGTTGGATAAATGACAGCATTGAATTAAAATCTATTTAGTAGATTGCGAACCTAGTACCCATTTATTATTGGACAAAAGGAGCCAAATAACAGTTAAATACTTAAATAAAAGTTTATTTATTAATAAAATAGGTTTTTGAATAGGCACATACATTTGTTTAGTTTAAAGTGTTAAGCGTTCTTAGAAATCACATCAATAAAATCTGTAAAAAGAACAGAAAAAATTAGTTCCTTTAAATGATTTTCTATACATACCTTAGTGCAGTCGAGGTCGCAAAGGTTATGCATACAGCCGATTTGGATAGGGGTTATCTGGCGGATTTTGTTTGGCTGTTTTTCATTTCGCAATTTCTTGTTTTGCAATTTAATCATTTCACTATAAATTGTTGGTCAAATTTAAATGAAACGGCCAGATGATGAAACAGCCAAATAACGAAACGTAAGATAAAAAAATTAAAAATAGCAATAATCTGAATAAAATCTAGCAAAACAAGAAATTGCAACCTAATCATTTGCGATATAAATAACCGCGAAAGAACTTTTGCGAAATGATCGGTTTGCGGGTTAGCTCAAAGGCCAAAAGAAAATTTGGGAACAAATTTTTGCGAATCGATTAAAATGTATTTTAATAATTGCGAAGTAAGAATTGCGAAACGATTTCCGTTCAAACGGCCGGCATGCCACCCCGCCGGTTTATATTGAATATTTCTTGAAAGAACTACATCAGCATCTTAATTGAGCTATATGTATGTATATAACTATTAGATATGTATCTTCAAATTATATTATTTTGATAATTTTAATTGGAAAAGCTAGCACTATACATATATCGATACAAATCTTCTGATGCTAAATGCATGCTAATGTTGAATAAATAATTCATGGGACATAGTTGAAAATGAACACTGGTGCGTTAACTTGTATAAACATACCTCTAGGGGGCTCATGTCTTACTATTACCATTTCCATTCCAATTTCAACTCTCAAAGAAGTTATAAATCTACCATTTGACAGAAAGAAATAAATTTCTTTTAATTACCAGAGGGAATAAAGGTTATTTCAAGTTTTGCAAAGAATTCCAACTTTTTTTTTATTTATTTTCCATTTTCGATTAAAATGTAAAAAAGAAAAGAACATATTGCCATACAGTTTTTTTTTCCAGAAATTTATCAGCGTGCTATTCTATATATAATTTTAATTATACTCAAAAATAAAGTTTTTCTTAAAAGTTTAACACGATTCTTGTTCGAAAGTTGATAATTAGGTGAGAATATGCAGGTAATTAAGAAGATTTCTGTGCAATGTGAACGCAGGTAGGTATACGACGTGACATATAAGTATCCGGACTAACTTCATGCTGAGTCTCTTTGCTTAGCTTTAGTCATGTGATGTTTTGTATGACATAGTTGTTAATTAGTGCTTTTGTCTTTAATAATCTGAACTCAGTGTTGCTCTTCTTTTGTTAATTCAATTAATTGCGCCTAGACAAAAATTCATGTTTAACTCTATAAAACAGTTGAAGTTTTTTCACTAACTCATTAGTCATTTAATTACCAAGTTTTGAAGGTATTTTAACATTTTTTGTTTAAAGTTTATGTGCTATAATGATACATAAAATGGTGAATTCAAAGGGAGAACTCATGAAGTGCCAAAAAATTTCGCAGAAAATGAAATTTCTATGTTTTAATTACAGATATCGAAAGTCATCCGGGGACTATGCTTCAATGTCTGTAAAACACAACTTTTTAAATAAGAAAGTATGTACGGTATATATTTTTGAAAAGTAGGTGTTTGTAAGTTGGTGAGCTTAACCTTTGAACGAGTGAAATACGCACTTATTGGTACATGCACATACAAAGTGTGCATATTCTCCATCCAGGCTTTCACAAATGTCAGCCCTTATTTTTATTTATTTTAATTACTAAGCGGCGAAAAATACTCAGATTGGAATTTTGAAGATTGTGTATGTTGTCATATTTGTTTTGGTTCTCAGTTTCCATATTTTATTAACAAAGCAAATACTAGATCAATTTATTGAATACTTGGAAATTTTTGTCGTCCTCTATCTTTTAAGGTGTACAGATTATCGGGTCTACAAATGTTCAAAATTGCAACTGGAATATTTCTTCACGAAAGACTTTTCCCTCCGACAAGTATGTATCTATGCGTTGAAATAAAATAATTTATAAATAATTTGGTGGGAAGGGAATACTCTTAATTTGTTATAAAGGCCTTAGAGTTTGAGGAACAGTAAAAAGAAAAATTCAAGCTGCTATCTGTGAAGCCAACATCTAGTTTGACTGTACTAATTAATCCAAGGCAAACGTTATAGATTTGTATCATCGATATTTTATTATCAGAAATTTCGTAAGATCATAAGAAAATATTTTTCCTGGTTCAAACGCTTTACTGGCCATAGTTATCACCTGCAGTGATGGTATTTAAAAAGCTACAGCAAAATGGGCTTAATACGGGATTAAAATAAAAAATATAATTGGGTGAGTTTGATGAAATTGTTACAACTCGCCTCGCAAAAATATGTTATAACCACATGAAAATTACTTACAAAACATTATTGATAAAAATACTGCTATTATATTAACCAATGCTACCTTCCTACCAATACTTTTACAGCAAAAAATTAAAAATAATATTAAAAAATACTCATCTTCACTGTTTCAAGTATATTAATGTAATGATGCAAATCATGCTCAGCAAATTAATATCATACCTTACCTCATTTCTTCATGCTCACCTGGGGTCGTCCCTTGTAATTCCACGCGATCCAGTCATGTATTTTATTTTTAAAAATATCTTCCGCGATGGTTGAACTTATACCATTCAACGATTAATGGTAGATTAAAGCTTCACTTCTCTTTAAATGTGTGCTTTGAACTAAAAAATAAAAAATGACGTAGTCAAAACGCGAATCCTGAAAATTCTCCAAAGTGTCAGAGTAGATTTTGTTTAACTGGATTTACTCGCAACGTATCGTACCTATAACGCAAAAGTCTAATTAAGAAACCTCACCGCATTTGCGGTAAAACAGGAACCTTATTATAGTCCGTTGAATATTATCCCTGTTTTATGGGGTAATAATGATGGCTGTGCGGATTTAATTAAGTGGCACAATTTTAATTAAATTTGTAGGTTGTGAACTGAGCGCAAGGAGTTTTATGACGAAGAGCTTAAAGCATAGGTATATTATTATGAACTATAAAAGGATATCAGCGTCAACGTTCAAACATGAACAATACATACACATTTCTATATAATTAAGGTGTATATTTGTATCAAGTGAGGACTTAAAGCTTATAAGTTCACTTTGTGCATGTCGATGATAGACTATTTTAAAATTTTCCAATTTATGAAGGTCCTTGTCAAGATATATTCCATTAATTATTTTCCAATTTACTTTACAAGTTTTTAGAGAGAAAGTCATGATGAGAAAGGGAGAAAGATTTTGACGGAAAATGTAATAAAGTATATTCCATGGAACAAGTACAAGTTGCATCTTGTTGTTGTTGGCAAGTACCTTACTAATTGGTATGAATAAAAAAGGAAAAAGCCTGATCCTCTACGAAGTTTCTTAAACAAAAAATACAAACATTACAAGGCAATATTCTTAATTATGTATGTAAATACATTACACTATCCATACCTGCCGGATCTTTTTGTGAGTTCGTGTAACTTAAATCATGTTTTTAATTTGCGTGATAAGTTAAGCAAGTATATAAGTAAAGGAATGTACCTAGCTAGAAAGGAGTTGGGGTTAAGAATACAGAGTGAAACTTAAATTTTATTCAAATAAGAACATATATGTATAAGTATATACAGACGTTCATTTAGAATATAATGTTGGTATTAGAAGAGGTTGAGTAAGTCTATGCTTTTTATATCCTTACAACAAACAAATGTTCATTATGTATTTTGAAAATGTGCTTTTGTGTATGTTGGCTTTGTATTTAACCACACCAACCTAAAAGACAACATGACTCTAACTCTTACTCTTGATGCATAGAGGTATAGCGAATTCCCAGAAATGGATAAAGGTATGGTAAGGTATGTTTTAGTTTTTGTGTGTGGGAAAATGTTGTTATTAATTGCCTTTGAAAACATTTAGAAACAATGAAGTCAAAAGTATGTACATATATGTACCTAAATAATGTTAAAGAATGGATATCAGGAATTTGTTTTTGTTGTACCAGAATATGGAAATCTTGAAGGTTGAATCGAGATTATAGTAATTTGTGAACTACGGGTTTCGGTTAAGAAAATTATGGCTACATTTTAAAGTGTACAATGTTTTTGTATGTGAAAGTTTTTTATTAAAGATTACACATTCATTATTTCAGTCAGTTTCTTCTATTTTTTGTAAAATTAAATGATATTTTCTTGCAAAAACAAAAACCTATAGTATAGAACTAATTTTAAACTTAATATAAAATCACACCTCAACATCTCGCAGTTTTTGCATTTAACATCATACACGGACATCACAATTAAATTCTTTTATTAAAGACGTGAGCGTGCATCTCAATTCTGCCAGAATATCATTTATCATTTATGTATTCCATAAACGTTGAATTTTAATAATCCTTGTTACGGGCCAGGAGGTAGGAAGACCTACATACGATTATTTTCCCGATTTCCATCTCCAGCATTCATATATTTTAATTACGTTAATTTCCATTACGATTCTTAATGATTTCCGTTAAATTGTTATCGACAGAGACTTTTAAGTCTGTCGGAATAATTTACCGAATCGCCTTGGCATTCATTTTCATTTAAACCAAAAGCAAAACAAAAAAATTATAATTTACAAAGCTATGTAATGTATAGGTAAAAGCATGCAATGAATTCGTCAATTCACTTTGAACTGGAGCTGCGGATATACGAATACGAATCCAACTTAAAATTCCATAAAGACGAACAATTTCCAGAAGCCAACAAATAAATTAGAAAATTCAATCATTTGGTTCATTAATTCTAAAACGTGATAGAACTTTTTAAGCAAATAACAATATCTTTAAGATCAAAGCAGCCACAAGTGTAAATGAGTCCTGGAGTCCGTCGTCTTCACATAGAACCAAGAAACACAGACCCACATTTTTAATACACAGTCACACAAAAAAAGGGCAATTTTTGTTATGACCGCATTAGTCCTTGTGGTACTTTTGTGCGGACTTTTATTATCGATCCAAATACGAACATTCGAGTACCTACTGATACCGTTATATGTTTTTACCCAACCGAAATCCCAATGACTTTGCTTATTTAACATAATTTATGGTTGATGTCACGTATAGGACCGAAGGTCAGAGAAATTTATTTTGTAAATGGACCGTAAAATGACGATAATGAATTTAATGAACGAATTAGTTTCACAAAAAGATTCTGTTCGTAATATGACTTGGCACACACACATACACACACAATCATTCCGTCTCAATAGGGATGGTGACTCGAGCTAAATAGCCAAAGTTTTTTTTCATTTTTTACTTTCAATTCTTCAATTTTCCCAATTTAAAAAAAAAATCATGATGGTCAATTTTGATGGAACACAAAAAGTTTTGATCTTAAGTGCAGTGAGGGAAACTTTTTCGTAAATACATACTTTTATTGGAGTCAAGTGAGAGCATAGAGTGAACCAGTTTGCTTTTACTCTTTTTTTAGGTAGAAAATAATTCACAGATGATTCTAGTTCTTGTTCGAGGTTGATAGGTACAAAGGCTATGCGCTTTTTGAAAGAATCTTTTCATGGTAGCAATTTATTTTTGACATGTAAGGATTGAGTTTTTTGTGATGGGCATGTTCGTTTAGTGTCTAAAAATATATATGTATGAAGGATTGTAGGTAGGTATGTGGGCAAGTTTTGTGTTCGTACACACAATTGAACTGGATATTTTAATTAAACCTGCCATTGCAATATAAGAAATCACGGAAAATATAATCTGGAATTCTTTCAGTTTGATGGTCTTTCTTTTTGTATTTTTGAATTACAAATTAAGCCGATGGAACAATTTCAAACTTAAATGAAAAGGTAGGTTTACCCAGGTCATCGAATGTCACAACGAATTTCCAAAGTGGTCAAACTATAACAATTGCAAACAAAACTCGACATACTTTAAGTGGGGTTTTCGTATGAAAACATAGGCTACATATAGCTCTCACTCCGTCATTTTAACTATGAATATTTGAATTAAACAAAGGAATTTAATGATCGGAGTGGGAGCAGTAAAATAGGTCTAATTCCAGCCAAATACAATGGTGATAGCCCACTCAAGTGGTTGTTGTTTCATTCAAACATTCATAGACATACTTTATATTTGAATTCCGGATTAAAATCCAGATACATAAATCAGAATCAATTTAAACAATCTCAAATCTTTTGTCGTGGTAAATTATATCGCTTTTAATCGTTCTAGAATTCGGTAGTAGACGATGATAAAGACACTGTATGCCTAATATCTTTGGCAATATGTTGCCATGTGGGACATTTTATTTTAGACGATCATCCATCGGGTTTTATGAATTTTATGGCTGGAAATCACCTTTAATGACCAAAATATCTTTCCAGCTGATGGTCAGCTATAAACGTATGATACGACTCGACATTTTGTATTTGTGTAAATTTTATTTCCAGCTTTCTTTGTTTTATGTATGTACAATTTGTACATTCATTTTCATGGTTAGTAAATCTTTCTCCAATATATCTATGGTATAAAATTGGCGACGATTTTAATGTCTACGCACTAATTTTCAATAGTTTCAACTATTTATTTTATTAGATTCATAAGCTCTTAAGTTCACTGCGTATAATACGCTAAGGTGAGATCTAACTTTTGAAATTCGCTACACAGAGGCAAATCAAATTGGAATGATAACATGTAAACTAATCAAATATTGTATTTCATTTTCTTGAGTCACTTTTCGAGCTTTTTATTTCATTTAAAGTTTTGTAGACAAACGGAAATTATTCCTTCAAATCGGCTACAGTTTCACGCATTGATATTCATAAAGTAAGATTCTATTTTTAGTTTAGCTTTATCAGATCTTGTTATAGATTTGTCCAAGTAATACAAAAGGTGATACTATTGTGTCAACCTTAGTTCATTGAAATTGTCTCCATTTTTGTTGTTTTAATCTGGTTAAGTTGAGGACTCGTAGGGGGATTGATCCCCTAGATCCTCATACTTCTACGCCTCTGCCTGTTTAGGCAAAAGCGAGGTTTTCAAAAATGACACAAATAGTTTTGATAATAACTTTTGTAACTGTGTATACCCACAATTGTAAGTGTGTTTAACTTTTAAGCAAACAGAACAATCAATAAAAAACTGTTACCAGCGGTAATCCTCACAGAGCCATTTTTATAAAACGACATTATCAGCTTTTAATTAATTAATTGAAAATCAATTGAATTTAATGTAACAATTCTGTTTTTGGTTACTATGGCTTTCTACACCTTTGCTTATCTTAACTGATTTTTGTCAAAAACATGTTTTAATTTAATGAAAATCATTCTTTACCAAGATTTTTGTTTGACTTTGGTTTTGCTTAATTTAATTCAATCTTTAATAGAATAGCAAATTTTTCGAAGACGGTGAAAACGAAAAGATAGCTCGTATTTTTACTAAACGCAGTCCGTGTCCTTCGCATACAAAATGAACCAGCACATTCTCTTAACGTATTTTCTGCCAACGGCTACATGTGCCACACAACAAGGAGCGGGTATTTAAAATGGAAATCACAAATTACCTTCGGAATTGCAGCACAAAAGTAAAATGCATTGAAAACTATTTTCAACATCATAAAGTTCATTGCAAAGGCAGGTATAGAGAAGAGTTGCGTATATAGTTATAGCTAAAAAGTAGCTCCACTTAGCCATCATGGTCGTCCTTTTCTTTTTTTTTCTCTTTACCTTTTACCTACTCTCTCTCTTTTGCTCACTCTATAGAACTCCTTAATTTGTCTGCGGGCATTTTGTTACTTTCTTTATAGTGACTTACCTTTTTTTTGGTTGGCCATGGCCATTTTAAAGGTCTGGTTTTTGCCTTCAGGGCGGAAAGCTAAAATATCGTTTCCTTTCTGGAAGTGAATTGTAATTGTACTCCTGAAAGGCAGCCAGAGGAAACTTTTTCAATATTCTTTTCAGATTGTGAGTGAGAGAAAATGCTCGAGGTATACAATTACACTTTTTCTACCTTAAGGCTATAAGACTGTCTGGACAACTTTACACCGGAATGAATATCACAAAATGAAATATGTTCTTTGCGCCTAACTGCTTTGTGGATTTGAATCAATTACGCGAAAGGGGTTTATATTTTTTTTTTTGTATATTTTTATTTGTATTTCTTTTAAATTTTCATCTTTTTCATTAAATTAATAAAGAATATTGAATTATTATGCTTGGGTGCGTTAATGGAAGTTTTAAAAAAGTTGAGAATAATATTTTTTTTTATAGTTTAATAAAAAGGTAAACTTTATGTAGATATTTTTTAATCACGAGTAAAACAAAGTGTAGGTAGGTTCTTGTTTGGATTATTATTTTTTTTTTTTAATTTTGGTTACGTATAAGCTGTAACGTGGGGATTTTGTTCCTAGATATAATTTCATTATACCTAAACGAAGCGAAACCCTCTTAAAGAATTTAAATCAAAAGTAGGCGAAAATAATTTCAATATGTAATGTGATATAATAAATTTATTGGATAAATATTTTAGAGCGAAAATTCCTCTTGAAATTTCTTGCTACAAAAATTCGTCAAGTACCTATATCTTAAATAAATTGATGGTGTGACGAAAGCGCATCTATTATTCATTCATGCCCTGGTGCTCCGCGGCAAAAGCAGTCAAATAAACTAAATGTTATAGAATGTCGCTACCATAAAAGATTTGTGTGCGATATTTGAAGACAAGGAGTAATTTGTGCCAAAGCTACGTGAGGTTGATGCCTTTACTAGCCTTGTTATACGGTAGACCTTTAAAATGGCTCGAATGTGAATTAATAAAAAATGATCAAATAGAGTAGGTATAGGCTTCTACCTGGGACTTATCATTTAAGATAATGTTGTTCTTATATTCATGGGGATGGCGTGTACCTGTTCCTATATACTTATCCCCGTATTTATAAAGAAAAAATAGCTATTTCAGCTCCCGTGTTTAGGAAAACTACACCATGGAATACAAATTTTCCGGACTCAAACTAAAGGGCAATTGCTAACTGCTCCATTTGAGTCCGGAACATTCTTATTCCATGGCTAAACACGGGAGCTGAAATAACTATTTTTTCAAATAAAAAGTACAAGTGACCTCAACTCCAGAAATTATTGTGTTTCACCCAAGGTATAACAGTGGGCTGTTCAGTCAGTCTGTTATAATTTCTGGAGTTGAGGTCACTTGTACTTTTAATTTGAACTATATTCATTCACTCCACTTAAAACCAAAGTAATTTTAATATTTTGATATTTAAATTTCATTTTCCTTAAAATTATTTTTTCTTTATAAATAAGGGGGTTAGATTAGATAAAGCATGTTCAATAAATCAATCTATTCCTTAGAAAAAGAGAAATGTTGGAAAAAATACTCTGGTATGAAAAATTTGGAAACTATAAATAGTTTGTCCCTTTTGAAAATATAATTATTGCTTTTAGTTTTTTGTTCGAAATTGTACAGATTAACATACATTTATGCACATACAGGTTGTACCAAAATTACATGTCTAGCCAAATTGGGGTGAACGTGAAAGGCCAGGATAGATGTAAGCAAGTTCTTCATACTGAATCGTAAAGGTTTTCGATTCACGGCTGTGTATTTTGTATTTTGTGTGTTTTTATTTGAAAATATAGCGGAAGAGTACCTACTGTGTTGGTAATCAGAGCGTCACATGTTCAAATTTCATCGTTCTAACTAAAGTTTTTTTTTTCAATACATTGGCTCTGCACAAGCCAACACGTTAGGTACGTAAAGTCTACCCAAGCATATAAATAGGTTGAAATGCATGAACATAGGATAAAGTTGACCTTAGGCTTGACAGTTAATACCAAAGTAATATGTTAGGCTGAATTCAACCAAGATATAAGACAAAACGCTTGTACCATAAATTAAAACAAATTGTATTTACGTAGGGAATCTAAGATAAGTTACCTTAAAACGTACCAGTTTTAAAACGGCATTAGGACAAATGTAATTTATATCACGATTAAGGTTAATTTTACACTGGTTTTTTTTTGGGTGCAGCTAGGTATTGGAAGCTAAACTTACATAATTATAACTTTGTATTCTGATGGAGCAAATTCTAGCGTATGATTCAAATTAAAGAATAAAACAAACAAATAAACACATACAAATTTAATGCAACCATGCAATTCAAGAACTGGCTCCAATGTGGCTAAGGTTTAAGATTTAAGGTGAAAGTTAGAGTGGAAAAGATATCTTACACTACCTATAGCAAACTTTTTTATGCGAGAGTCTTTTTTGTTGAAAAACCAAAATTGGAACGAAAAATGTAAACACATGATTTCAATTTGAAATTCTAATATAAATTGATATAGTTTTTTTTTTAGATATTTTGTTTTATTTTCCGTAAATTTTCTCATAAACATTACGATCCTAAAGAACCCCCGTTCCTGTAAGGTATTTGTCTTGTCTTAACCAAAACCTTTATCCATTCGAGTTTTAATACATATCATGCAAAACACCCTGGGGCCTGGAAGTACTTATGAAAAATATGAAATATTATAATGTACTAATATTTTGTAATTGTTCAAGTGATTGTTTAATTTTGCATAGTGTCTTTTATTACCGCAATACGTACATATATGTGTTGCAAGTTTATTTTGAACTTACGAAGCCACAAAAGTAATCTTAAATTACGAACATGAATAAACTTAATATTATAAAATGAAAAACATTTAGAAACGACATAGTCTAGGAGCTATACCCCCTTCCCGTAGGCACTTGAATGTCACGTCAGTTTGAGGGTGGTATTTTATATTTTCGGGGGTGGGGAATTTTGTAATATAATAACAGGTTGTGCTTATACAGGGTGATTTCCATAAAGTGTTACAAAAGGCTAGGTAGGTTGGACTTAGACAAGAAAAAAAAATCGTACGGGAGGTGGGTCTATTTCCCCCCGTTTAGGCGGGAGGGGCAATTTTCAAAAAAGATCACTTAAAACAGAAAAAAATATTAAAAAATAACGGTAATACTTACAGAGTGATGCTATAGCATTTTGAAAAGCCAAAAATCTGTTCTTAAATATCATTTTCAAATTAAGTTGTTCGAGTGAACAGTTTTTGAAAATTAATTTTCAAACTCAATTAAAAAAAAAAGCAATACAAAAAAATTCAAACTAATTTTTTTCAAAATTTTACGTTATTAAGAACTATTTTTGTTTTCAAAACTCAATGCTCTTATCAATTTTTAATCAAATACTGAAAACCGCATCGCTCTAGGACTTTGACTTTTCAAGATATGACCAAATAAATGAAGAAACTTTCTCATCAAACTAAGAAGAATCCAGCTAAATTATCATTTCAGCAACCAGTTGATTTATCATCAACCTCGTTTTTTCTTGTTTATACTAAGATGCTGGTTGCTTTATTTTTAAATATCTTAAAAAGTCAAAGTCCTAGAACCATGCGGTTTTCAGTATTTGACCAAAAATTATTAAGAGCAATGAGTTTTGAAATCAAATATAGTACTTAATAACGTAAAATTTTGAAAACAAATTAGTTTGAATTTTTTTAATTTTGAGTTTGAAAATTAATTTTCAAAAACTGTTCACTCGAACAAATTAATTTGAAAATGATAGTTAAGAATAGACTTTTGGCTTTTCAAAATGCTATAGCATGGATCTGTAAGTGTTACCCTTATTTTTTAATATTTTTTTTTCTGTTTTAAGTAATTTTTTTTTGAAAATTGCACCTCCGCTTAAACGGGGGGAAATAGACCACCCTCCCATACGATTTTTTTTCTTGTCTAAGTCCAACCTACCTAGCCTTTTGTGACACCAAATGGAAATCACTCTGTATAAACACAAGCTGTTATTATATTACAAAAATGGAATGTGGAATAAATCTGTCATGCCTTAAAAAAATGTATATCTTTAAAACTAGACACTATAAATAAAAAATTGAAAAACACTTTTACTAGTTAAAATTAGAAGTTTAAAATAAAAAAATTGTTTTATGCTTTATTGTGCGAAAATTTGAGTAATTTGGGCGTCTTTAACCATGTAAATGTGATAAATCTTATCCTAAGTCTACGTTTCTGTGTATATCTCCGAATTTAATTATTCACTTGGACAAAATACAAACGAAAATTTTTCTCAGAATATAGAGAAAAATTTCTTCTATTACAATTTTCACGATAGCTCTGACCAGTGTTGCGGGAGAAAAATATTAGAAGGTAGTACTGCAGCCTAAAAAGGGGAGTATTTTGAAAAAAATAGTAGTACAGACATTTTTTTAGTCTTAAAAATAAATGTGTAAACACATTTTTTTTTTAAACTTTATATAAAAAAAAATCATCAAAAAATAAATTCAGTAAAAAAAAACAACATTAATAAATAAATAATTAATTCTAATAACAAAAGTAGGTTAACGCAAGTTTACTTTGAATTATTCTTATGAAGAATAACAATATTTCAAGCATTCATTTAACAAACCTTTTCATTTTACTGAAGAAAACATACAAATTCACGGAGTTCAAAAAAATAAAAAAACAGAACCACCGAACCGCAACCTCAAGTAACAATAAGAACCTGATTATACGGTTCGTTTTTTCGTTCATTTCGTCTTTCGTCTTTTTGACAGGTACGAACGTTCATGATTACATGGTTCGCGAAAATACCATTTGTTGTTTCTTTTAAATATGTTATATTCATGTTCGTTTTGCGATTAAAAATGTAAATACGTTTGTTGTTTGAATTGTTTCATATGTAAGTATAACTATTTTGCCACAATACAAAAAATCATATCTATGTATGTATGTACATTCTTTTTTTGATTTTCATGCTAAAAGAAATTTAATTTGTTTTGACAAAACTCCGCTTATTTGAAACAAATTTCAGTTATCTGAAGTACGGTTAACTGTAAACTCCGCTTAACTGAAACAAATGGTCTGCAATTATGGTGTTTCAGTTAAGCGGATTCGACTGAATCAAACGATTTTTCCAATCATTAATTTTTGTTCAAATCGTTTTTTGCTTACAGTATAGTTGTATTGTAATTACCAAATCAGAAACGTCAAAGTCACCCAAGCTGTCAAAAAGACGAAAGACGAAACAAGCAAAAAACCGACTGGTGTAATCAGGCACTAAAATAAATACCGAACTGACAGATGAAAATTAAATGAAGCCAACGAAAAACAAAAAACAAGAAAGATGGAAATTACCTTTTCTACGACAGTTTGGAAGATAAAAATTCTGCCAAATTTGCATTGAATTTAATGTAAATTAAATTTATTTTGGTTGACATTAAACTTTTCTGCAAGTGAAAGATATTTTGGGTCTTTAAAAAAAATAGGAGTACGAATGTGAAAGGAGGAGTACGGGAGTACGGAGGTGTTGAAAGTAGTACAATACTCCTATGGGAGTACTTTCGGCAACACTGACTCTGACCGTTTACCTTAAAAAAACACGTTCTTCCATCTCGCGCTCCTCAACTGAGCACGCGCCCTCCCTACTAAGAAACAATTGGTAATATCTTGGGTAATTATCAACCGATTTACATGAATAAAACACGAATTTCTTCGTTAGAAAATAAGGAACAACATTTACTCGGACCTTTCTTTCATAACATTAATAACTTTTATTGCATTACAAAAATGCATCAAAATTCGTTAATAATGCCTTCGCACTGGATTTTGCAAAAACTAACTCCGGATTCGGATTCCCCACCCCCGAAAACATAAGAAACCACCGTCAAACTGAGGTGACAATCAAGTGCCTACGGGAGGGGGTATAGCTCCTAGACTAACAGTATTCTTAGAATTATTACATAATATTATGATATTATACTATTGCATCATATAATAATGTTTACACAATTTTTTGTATTTGAATTATTTTGAAAATGTAGGTACTACTGATAATCAAAAGTATGGAAATTGGCCCATGTAAATCGGTAGCAGCAGCAGTAGCACCGGAAGGAAATTAATGCAAATTGAAACATTGGCTTACTTTGCTTAAACATTACTAAATGGAAATAACAGCCTGAAGAATTTTCAAAATCGTTCAAGTTGATTTATATCATAATAATATTCATGTTGTTTTTAGCTTAAAGGTAAAATTTCTCTGTGTGGATAATGCTTTCAAATCCGATTTGATTATAACCAGGTACACCAGGTGGCCTTGCTGTATAAATATCGAAAATTCTTGAATAAGAAAATGCTTACCCGGGGCTTAGACAAGCGAGTAGGACTAGTAGCATTTGTATCATAGTGTTAGTTTTATGGATGTTTGTGTGACTAGTAGCTCTCTGCGCGTTTTTTCAACTAGTATGATTTTCTAAAAATATTTCATACAGAAAAATATACAAATTATGGAAACTATGGAAACAAAACAAATAAATGAAAAAAATACACTACACTAGTAGGATAACTGGCAGGCTACTCGCAGGCAAAAATATTATACTATTTGGGCTACTAGTTGGCTCTCTCGTGTTCTGCTACACTAACACACATAAACGCTACTAGTTCTACTCGCTTGTCTAAGCCCCGGGTTAGGATTCATTCAATATTTTTTTTTCTACCAATAATATAAAGTTGTATTTTTAAGTAATAAATAAAAAGCATAACTTAAATATGAAAAAAAGCATAACTTAAATATGAAGAGAAAATAACGTAACAAAAGTCACAGATTGCCAAATCAAAATTATAACAGAATCCAAATTTTTGCATGTCTTTTGTTCTTTAATCTTATGTAGATACGCATATTTAATGATAAATTAACTCAAAATTGATCTTTCAGTTAAAAAAAAAAAAATAATAACCTATGTTTTTTGTGTCAGAAAACTCTTCTTTTAAACTTCAATATGTATTTTAAAAAAATACGCATGTACTGTACATTATACTCGTACATAATGTAAATAAGACTTGTTCGAAGTTAACGGCAGTTCACAAAAAAATTAAATAATTGAAGGGACCTATACGTATTAATCGCCGTTTTCTAAAATTTAATTGACCATTTTTTGATTTGACTTAATTTTTTTTTCGGCCGAAAATTATTTCTTCAAGAGCACAAAGAAGAAGATTGGTACTGATGGGTGAGTCAAATAAAAAATAAAAGTAAGGATATACATATATTTGATTACCAATAAATATAATAAATCTATTTCATAAACTTCCCTGAAAAATTGCATTTTTGTTTTGGTAGTCATAGGCACAGTACACATAGTATATCTACATAATGTATATTATATTTTATTATCCATCAATTTGAATTAAATCATTTTATTATTATAGCCCAGTCAACGAAGACTCAAAATGATAAAATAAATGCAATAAATAGAGCCCTCTGGATTATTTTTTATATGGTAGGGGATACCCCGGGTATAACATACCCAAAGTCCCCAGCCCAAGGCCGCGAGCTTAACTCAGGAGGAGGGGTTAAAGGTTCCCCTTTTTAGATTTTCGGAAATATTTTCACAACATAGCACGTAGCGGAAAAGTCTATAGTACAAAATTAGAGACAAATAAATTGTCTATAAAAAAAATTATTTTCATTTTTTTGCTAGGGACACTAATATGGAAGATGCGGGGGGTTGAAAATTCAACAAATCTGGAAAAAAACTGTAATTGTCTTAGATATTGAATGTTTTCTGACCAGTGTATGTACTTAGAAAAAATAAAAATGGTAAATACACATTCATTCACTGTTATTTTATTATGTCATGAGGCTCAGAATGGAGTTATTATTTCCTTTGTTTTCTATATCCGAAACTATACGCAAAAGTTGATGAATACTAAATTAGGCAAAACTTAATTAGCAAGAGTTGTTTTCATATGATGCCAAAAACTGATGATTTTTTTTTTATAGGAACACAATACAAAATTTGTTTGCCATAAAAGGGAGTTCTTTTTCTCCCCCCCCCTTTAGAGAGAAGGGGCATTTTTAATATAATAATATTAAAAAACAACGGCAATACATATAACAACAAAATTTATCTTTTTTGAAAGCTAGAACTCCGTTCTTTCGTTTTATTTTTAAATCAAGTTATTGATATCCATACTTTTTGTAAAAAAAACTTTCAAACTCAAAATTCAAAAAACAAAAAATTGAAAATTTAGTTATTGTTTTTTTTTTTTTTTAAATTGGGAAATAAGATGCTGAATTAGCTTTTATGGTTCACTACCCCTAATAACTCTTTATTGAAAACTGAAAACCAAATGGTTCTATATCTCCTAGTTTTTGAGAAAATTGAAAGTTGCGATGACAATTTTTTCGATTTGATTTTTATTACGGTGTGTAGTATGTGATTGAGCTTGAGGTTAAAGAATGAATAAGATAAATAAAGTAGAGCTGACTCTTCGGTACAACATACTCAAAGTCCCCAGCCCAGAGCAGGACAGGGGGGGTAAAGGTCCCCTTTTGTAATTTTTTTTTAGAATATTTGGAAAACTAAGTGTAATAGAAGCAAAATGAATGTGACAAAGTGAAAGAAAATTAAATTCCCTATAAATAAAAGATATTCTCATAGTTTTACTGGAAGTAATAGAGATGAGAGAGTAGAAATATCAAAAAATAATAAAAAAAATTATTTCCTTAGAAATTTAATGTTTGTTAATTAGTTTACTTTTATAATACTATGAACATAACTTTTGATTGTAGAGAATTTAATTTTCTTTCACATTATCACATATGACTTTGTCTCTATTACGCTTAGTTTTCTAAATATTGCAGAAAAACTACAAAAGGGGACCTGGGCTGGGGACTTTGGGTATGTTATACCTGGGGGTATCCCCTACCATATAAAAAAATAATCCACAGAGCACTTTTTTTTGCAAGCTAAATTCCTTCGTTGACTGTACTATTATATTATTAGCTTGTTTCTTGACTTAATTTTTCTGAATGAAGCCTTTACAAAATAAAACAAGTATTATACTATTGATTGAAAATCACAATTTCAGTAAGAATTTCTTAGCAATCTAATGTAGGTACACACTTAAATTGAATAAAATGAATTCCTGGTATGCAATATCTATGAATGAAATCTGATTTTCTTTGGGTCGTAAGGTATTCTCTATTTCAAAGAAGGTTCTTATAATAAGTTCTATACAATATCGCTTACTCAAACTAAAATTAACAAAAATATGTTGATACTTATGAACAAAATTAATGATATTCCTACATATATACATACATATATTTTATTTTATATTATGACAACAAAAGATTTTATTTTATCAAAACAAGACAGGAGAAATGTTAGATGTTAGTAACGTTTTCTCGAAAAAGAACCCCCTTTCCTAATCTGATATTTCCTTTTATTGGCCCAACTACATATGTAAGTCTCTTCGTTCGACATACCTACCAGGGAGATGAAAATATTTTTATATGTATCGATTTTTTTTTGACCATTTGGGAGTATTTTCTTAAGCACCAACAATGTTTGAACTCCGATTAAAATGAAAACAACTATGTATTTTTAAAATTACATAAGACACATTACTTCCCAGCCTTAAATAGCACAAGATTATTGAGATTTTGTTTTAAATCACAAAAAAAACTAATTATTTCATAATCATTTGCATAAAAATTTTAATCAATTTATTATTAAGAATTAAGTCAAAAATAAAAAAAAAATCTATTTTAGGTAGCGGTAGGTACTGTTAGAAGGTTGTTTGTTGCTTTCATTTAAATTGTTTCCTGCCGAGAATTAGGCCAACATTTTTTGAGAAATAAATTACATATTTTGTTCACAATTGTAGGCATTGTGGTCCTTTTATGAGCAAATTTGTATTAATATCAACTGGTTTGTATTCAAAGACTGGTAGGTTCCAATTCTTAAGAGCTAAGGGCGAGTTCGTAATCGCAGAAATCTGTGGCAGATCTGCCTTCTTAACTTATCGATTTTATTTTTCTTCTGCCCACAGAAAGCAAGCAGGCGGCAGTTTTTTTTAATAAATTTTCGTTCGTAAACATGGCAGCATAGAAAATATGATTTTTTTTCAAATTCCATTGAAAGATGGCTACGATGATGATGGATTAAAGACCACCAAAAAACAAAAAAAAAAATTTCGTGCGTGAAAAGCCTGTTTACTGGTCATTGTTTTACACTTTTCCCTTTCGCTCGAATAAAAACATCCTTTCATCTCAGATATTTGTATGGTCTCTTTTGATTATTGTTTCTCAGGCTAAATGCGAGATGTGTGCCAAGTTTCATAACCATACTGTTGAAACATGGTAATATTATGATGGTTTCACTGAAAATTGAGTCATCATTTTATAAAAAAGGAATATAACTTTTCGAGGAAAGCGGTTTTGTATTAATTTTAGTTGCATAAGATTGGGCATTAAAAACTAGCCTAAGCTCTTGTGCCATATGCTAAGATTATACCATGGTTTTGCATACTTCCACATCCCCGTTCCCCCACTTGAAAGCTATTATAGAAAAAAACAATCAAAACCCTAGTCCGCCGAAGGTATTTGCGCCCCCAGCGGTCATCTTCCGAAGTCTGGTTCTAGATTTATGGGTCAATTTATGTGGAATTTCGTTGCTATAACCTGGTCAGGAGGCAACCCTCATATCGTCGATCTACCAGTGCTTCCTCCACCGTGGCAACACTTCATAGAATTAAAGTAAGAGGATGGACTATTAGTGTACCAAACCTCATCCCGTCAGGATGAAGTTCAAGGTTGATGCCCTTAACGCCCTAACTATATTTAACTTTTTTATAAAAAATGTATAAATATTGTATAAAATTTGTAAAAATTTAAAAAAAAAAAAACAAAAATTAAAAATTATGTAAATGAATTATAAATATATGTATAATGAAATAAAATATCAAACCATCTCAATTTAGTGTCCCAAAGTACTGTCTAAGTTATCTAACAAATTGTGGTAGGGAATTACATTGTCGTATAGCATTTATGAAAAAATGACGCTCATCTGAAATAAGAAACGCAAATGTGTACAGGACCTAGTGGAACGCGGAAAACTGATTCTGGTTGTACAGGTAGGTAGGTTGATGTGTCTGTATTATATTCTAAAGAAGTATTAAAGTTCTTTGCTTAAAATAAGGTTTTCCAAGGAGAGGTTAATTTGGCAAAAAACGAAACGTGATCCCTTTTTTTTAAACCATAGATATAAAGTGATTTGGTGTTGTAAGCAAAATTTAAGTTTCGTTTTTGGTCGTAGTTGCAGTTTGAAAAGAGCTCACAGCCAAAGAGCAATGTTGGAACAAGTAATGTTTTAGCTAGAATGATTTATATTAACTCAATAAGCGTATTTTTAAGGAAAAGACATTTAAATTTGTATTAAAATATTAAAACATCTTTTTTAAAAATAAAGGAATCATTAATTTTTAATTAAATACATATTTCTACCAAATTTGAAGCAATTCGCTCGAGTTGTTCTTCTGGAGTTGTCATGTATATACCAAACTCCACAGATATAGTATACTGCCTTGTATATAAGAACACTGAATTTCGTTTTGATAATAGGTAGGTATATGGGTGATTCTACAAATGATTGAATTTTCTTTGGCCACGCTGATATTTTGAAAACGGTTCAACCAATCAATCTGATTTATTTTATAGTCAATCAAGTCGATACCCACAATGACAAAAAAAAAATTATAAAGATCTGATACAATTTCGTTACTTAAAAAATTCTTCAAAGTGCATAATTCTCAGTCCCCTGACGTGTCCCCCGCTTGTTTTTTCAAACAAAAATTTTTGTGTCAATAAAATAATGACGTAAGGTGATAAATCTTTATTATGACGTAAACAAATCTTTCATAACTATTTATTTTATTACAAAAAAAAAAAAAATCATTAAACTTTGTCCCCCGTGTTTCTTATCAGTCCCCTGGCAGATTGAAACATTCAAAAATTTCGATAACTAAGGCAGAAGTCGAAGTTCCAGATATGGTATATTGAAGTTTGGAGTCTCACTAACACATAACAGTGACAGTTCACTGCGTCCGTTATGTATGTCAGTTGTGATAGAAAACGTGGAATGTCCACTCAGTTTCTCATTCCCCTGGCAAGGATTTACGCACAAATTTTGTATGAAATCATGCACATTTTTTAGCTCTATTGTATAGGCCTAGTGAAACCACAGTATAAACAAATTTTTTCTTAGGTATGTCAAATAAAACGTTACTATTTTTTTGGCGCAAAAACAATGAAAACACTCAGTCCCCTGACCTCAGTGCCCTGGCATTTTTTTTAAATTCATTACTTTTTTATTTAACGTTCCTAAAAATAAATTATTTAACACAAAAATAATTTGTTTACCACGGTTTTAGTAACTTTTTATTAGAAACAACAGAGATAAAACTGAAATCTAAAATATAATGTTAGGTACCTAAATAACAATTACTCTGGATACTTTTAAGCATTTTTTTTAAGGATTTACTATGCATTTTGTGTACCTATACATTATATAAGTTACAATTTTAATAAGAAAACATAATGATTTATAAGATATTTTGTGTTTTATATTAGTCCCCGTAAAAAAAATTAAGTCCCCTGACTACTTAATTTAAAAAAAAATGACCATAAAACTGATAATTTTAAATTTTTTGACTGGCTGTTTTGTGGTATGTGAAAGGATGGTCTAATGTTTCATTTAAGATAGTTTTTACCACTATTTGCTTCAAAAAGTGTCGTGCCGAAATTATTTTTTTTTTTTTATTCCGTAGTTTGTAGAATCACCCATATCAATCCCTTAAGTTAAAATAAAATTCAAAAACTTTCTAAATTCAGATTTGCAATGTATGAACTCATTTAAAAAAAAGGACTTTTATTGCGTTCTCTCTTCGAGGAAATTTTCGCTCGTACATGGGAAAAAGTAAGTCCTTCTCATTACCTACATTTTAATGCTGTTCAAGGTTTTTCTTTCAAAATCTTTATGCGAAGTATCTTTTAGGGCGTTAAAGTTCGAAATGATGAGAAAAAACTTTAGCTTTATCAACTTCCCTCGCACACATACTCGTACTCTTACAAAAGTTTTTGAATTGCAATTCGTTACAAAACGAATCGATTCACCGATTTCTTCGATTATTTCTAAAGTGCTACACAAATACAAATTTCCTACACGATGCATCTCCATGAGGCATTATGTACATGTTTCGATGATAAGTAAAAGATTCTTCTCACGTATATCGGAGGATAGTGTGCATTTGAAAGATATAATTGTGCACAGACTGTGAAGAAAAAAGCGAAACGTTTTGATTACAAAAACGAAAGGCAAAAAAGGGGAAACTTTTCCATTATCCGTTTTTTTTTGTCCCGTGCGGTGTAGGTTATTGTTTTTACAACATTTATTCCACAGATACATATTTCGAATGCTGGAAGCTTTTCGTTTCAGAGATTTTTCTTAAAAAATAAAGAAAGTCATCGAAGTAATTTGTGAAAGGATCGCTAAAGGAAAACATTATTACAAAACTTTTATCGCTTTCATACCAAGATTAAGTCATTTTACTTTCCGGTGAGAAGCTGCATATTATATTCTGACTCTCTGTGTGTAGTTGAGAGGTGGTGTTTGGAAGGATTGTGTCCTTTGCTTGCTGGCCGTGTCGTCCTTCTATTCTAAAATGGAAATAAAGAAAATTTGAATATTAGAAGTTGATTAAAGTTTTCAAGTAGAATATAAAGTTTTTTGAAAGTGCTAAAGTTTGCAAGACTTTATTAAAACACTCAATTTTGTTACGTATACGCCACAGTGGCTGGATAAATATTTCTGCTTTCAGCACTCAAACGTTATTGATTAGTTATTAATTTCTAGTGAATATAAGGATCATGAGTCTGCAAACAACTAACAAGTTAACTAATTATAAAGCTATGTATATATTTGACAATCAGAAAGTCATGTGAACTTTTTCATAACATTCACACAGTAAATACCTGTTAGTTGCTGTAAGATTTTAATTTCAAAATACGAAAACTTTCCTAAATCATCCATACGTAGACATACATACATATGTTATAATATAAAGAACATCTGAGTTTGTGTCACTGGTGCACAAATGAAACATTCTACCGACCGACGACCGACGAGTAACTGGGAATGTGAACTGTGGTTTTTCAGAGAACTCAGAAGACGACAATAAACTGTAGATACCAAACATACTTCGTAAGCAATGACGTCCATCTTCCTGTAAATGGTAGTTTCCTAAACCCCAATACACAATAAAGGGATAAAACTTTGAACATGCATAGTTCAAAGCAAATTTAATAACCCCAAGGCACTTGTTAATTGCGAACAACATGGGTCTGTGAGAAACTAAGCAACGACGCACGATTGTCGACTCAAGTTGACTCGACGAGAAAATATTTCGTTGAATCATTCTTGTCTCTGAGAATTAAGTATTTATTGGAAAATCTATTTATTTCAGTTGGAAAGCGTTTCATCAATCGGTGATTAACTTATTTGATTCGATATCTTTTGTCAGAGTGGATTTGTTCGATTGAAAGAGTTTGTTGAAGCTTTGACTTTGAATACATAGCTGAAAATTTAAGAACTCTTCGTTATATTTCTTCAATAAGATTGTATTGATTTTTGTGTATTATTATTTGCTTATGAATACAATTTTTTTATAATTAACTTTCCATGTTTGAAAGGTAAATTCTTTCCTCATACATGGATAAAAGTACTTCGACTGTGTTTGGGTGCTTGAAAAACAATTTAATTGGTACTTTATAAGTTTGTGAACTTACATATTACATTTACAGCAAGCACAATAATGTAGCTACATATCTATCATTTGTCCAACTAATTTTAAAACAAAATATCTATGCATCGTTTTGCTAAATATTGCGATATATGTATTGTACGTATGTGGGTTAGGGTGTTTCATTTTTCCAAAGATGTTATTTTCATTTGAAGTCGATCACGTTGCAAACCTAAGTGATGTTAAGGAAATATGTATATACCAAATCTCAAAAAGATTGGATAATTTATTTGTGGTCTAGTCTCCATGTTGTATAGTGTTTTGAATAAAATGAGAAGATGTAAATAATTTTTTAAACGTTTAATTTTAAAAATAATCGGGATTTTTTTTTATTATATAATTTTTATAATTTCCAACATTGATTTCAATTATTTAGAGCTACGCGTTTCGGTTTTTAAAAAAACCATCATCGGGCTATTTTGTTTTGCGCCACCAGCGCGCATGAATAGGGGAAGGCGCAAGAAAATAATATCGTCCTATGAATTCTTGAATCCAACGAGACATTTCGCTGCGTCTCGTCGCTCGATGCCTAGAGCCTAGTTTTAGATTTTAAGGCCAATATGTGGAATTTTAATGTAATAACCTGGTAGGTAGGTAGGTAACTCTCTTAAAAATAAAGTTAGAACACAGACTATAAATGTACCAAAACTCATACCGTCAATATGAAGTGCAAGGTTAACGCTTTAACTATTATAAATCTTTTTATAAGCACAATCATTTTTCAGGAAAAATAATCTTTGGTTAGATAATGATTCTTTTTTTTCCCCAAACAATTCTGAAATCAAAAAAAAAAAAAATTAAAACTTGAGTTAATGGATAAATAAAAATTATAAATTAGGTGGCGCAACGGCTCGTGAAGAACCAGGGCCCAGTGACTAACAACTCGCAATCATTCCTGTGTGCGCGTGTCGACAGGAATGGAAGGGACCTACAATTGTATGCCGAATCCGAACGGCATACTTATTTATGACAAGTGATACTCTTGGAGGATTTGTCGATTCCTCGCAAGAGGCAGTAGCCCTGAAAAAAACTTTTTTCTAGTTTTTAGGTGGACGAGGCTGGGATATTGGGTTTAAAAAATGCTAAAGTATAACATGGAAAGATTGGTGATTTTCATAATTTTATGTCACTATGCAAGTGACCCAATACTCTTGACACTCTTGTCCAACTTTCAAAGTTGGTATGCCTGCCTGGCGTTTAAAAATACCATTAGTAGAGAAACGAAGTTGAGTGAGCGGGACGGCGGACCCAAAAATGGAGATAAAATCCTTGGGATCTGTGAAGCGTTTCAACCATTAAGGTACTGTTGTCCTAGAAAACTGTTGAAAAATGTCCGTAATGTAAGTTTTACTGCGAAATTCTTACGTGTCCAAATTTTTGAGTTTTACAGTAACAATAATTCTACAGGAATATAGGTATACAAAAAAACTTCGAAAAAAAGTAATCTTCCAAAAGAATAAAGGATCAAAAGATTGCATTCAATATTAACTTAACCAACGTTATTTTGTTTGCTTTATTTAAGTTTGTTCCACACAACCACGCTCAAAATAAAATGGCCCGATGAAAACCCATATCAAGTGGAAACTAATAATTGCTCAAAACTTTGTAATTCAAATTTTCGATAGCAGAATTTTATTTTTACTTTTAATAACAATATATGTAGCTATTTTCGAGGGATTGCTATTTTTATTAATAACTCTTAATTTTACCAACAATTGTGTTTGATAATTTAAAAATGTTCTTTATATTTTGAATCCTGGCCCTGTTAATATAACTATGGAAACAATATTGTGGTTTTGCTTAAATTCCTAATTAGTTCAAGGATAATCGTTATGTGCATTATTTTCTCATTAAGCTTGTTACTCGATACAATAATTCTAAGAACGACATAGTTTCCATGCGAATTATTTGTTGAAGTGTGCAAACTAATCAGCATCTAATTCACATTTCTATTGTGCGTGGCATTGCATTAACGCAAGCTCCATGTGTGGTACTCAGAAATCAATTTCAATACTAAGGTGCTGATTACAAATGTGGTTTTGGGTTAACTCTTTGTACCTACATAACGCTGCGCTGGCAGGCGACTGATAATACATTAAATAGCCTCGGGACTTAACATGAAAATCGTTCGATTTATGTGGTTGTTTGTTAGTTCCCATTTTGGGAATTATTATCATTCATCTATTTCGAGGGAGGTTTATACGGTCGAAGTACAGATTTAATGAATGCATGTGAACGAACCACGGAACAAACCGAACAAATCAATGGATTTGACCAAAAAGCGATAGACTATACCTAAAAATAGAAAACTTTGTTCTCATGGCGATTCATATAATATAAATTACTAAAATCTCATTGCAAACTAGATAGATAGGTATTTCACCGCAATACAACCAAAATAGAATACAATATCTTTCATTGAAAATACAAACAAAAAAAAAAAAACAAAAACAGATAACAAACATTATGGATGCGATATAATGTAGGTAATTCGTATTTATTTTATTTGTTAGTTTTGATGTTGGATTTTTACTGTTTTTTTTTTTATTTTTGTGAGTATTTATCACTAGCAAATATGGAATAAATAGTTGGATGGTATAAGGGACTAGATATCGATTTTCGCACTTAAACTAATAAATGTATGTCCTGTTTTAAGCTACACATAATGTATACGGAACTAAAAGTAAATAAATCGAGGTGTGTACTCGTAACTTTAAAATTAATGAACTTTAAAATAAAAAACAAAACACAAATAAATTGCTATTGGATCAATTCGAGTAAAAGACATAATATAAACCTTCTCTTGAATATATATATTAAGTTTTAAAGGTACCTATTTGATATTAAGACTTAAATGCATTTTTATCGAGGGTAAAACTAAAAACATGGGGTCATCAATTTTTAAAAAATAGTTTCGATTCACTTGAAAAATAAATAAGACCTATAACTACTTGCAAGTATACAGGAAACCACCAATATAAAAAATGGCTGCTCCCTCATTTAAGAGTGTTTAAACTTTCTACAAAATTAAGAAACAAAATGTATACTTCACATAATGCACAATGAATAATTTATTTATAAACCCATATACAGTTTAAATGAACTCACATTCCTTAGGGTATAATCCTCAGTGGCGCACTTGTCAAGGATAACACAGTGGCTGCGGATGTGCTGACTAAATAAATTAAGTTGAGAGGAAGCTTTAAGCACCCAGTATAGCTGTTCATCAACAGAAAATTTGCATTAATTTGAATAAGAAAGTTATTGCTAGAGAAAATAAACAAGCAAAAGCAAAGGCACACCACGACCACATCCGGAAAAGTTTATTCTTCCAAAAATTGACAACAATTTATTACTGCCAATGCCACCCAGCATATAAAAGTGGCATCTCGTTTAATGAGTTTTTAATTGATTTTTGAGAGTTTGATTAGATGGTGTGAACAGGGATACCCTTAGAATAACGAACAAAAGCCGAATAATTATTATGTCGGTCTGTAGCAGTGTCTTCTTTAAGTGTCTCGTTACCACTTTTTCACACATAAAATAAATATTTAATGCAGAAAAATAAGGTAGGATGTGATATTTATTTTATACAGTTCATCGGTTCACTGATAAAACCATTATTTATAATACACATCCACTTTGTAGCTGTTAAGGTACATTTGCGCCTGAAGGAGATTAGGAAGTCATATTAATAATTTAACATGGGATTACGTTGCGAATAGGCTTATGAGCAATCAATTTATATTAAAACTGACATAGATTTGTAGAGATGGTTAAAAGGATAAAACCAGCCCACCATACATATAGAGTAATATTATGAGTGTGATGAGTTACATAGTTTCACTGACTTTTGGTTCAAGAAGCCATTTTGTGAATTTATCTCTTGAGTGCTAAATACAAACAAATTAAAAGTGTGAGTCTCCTCGAAGCAAACAATTTAATGAACCACTGATTCGTAGGAAATTGCTCTCTCTCTCGTATCTAACAACTTTAACGTACATAGCTAGAAATTGACAATGCATGTTATTGGTTCAATAATATTATGACATCGTAAGAAATAAAATGTGGAACAAAAATTCAAATATAAATTAGTTTATAAATTACTATTAATTGTTATATGAATATCTAAGAAACATTTTAAATGGCTAGAGCACAAAATAAAGCATGTCAATTGATTTATTTGATAAATGTGACTATATGTTGAAAAATAAAAATAAAATAGAAATAAAAATAAATATTATAATTCTATAGAATTTCATTCAATACAGTCCACTCAAATAAAAACAAAAACAATATAACTTCTATTGTTTAGGTTTTTTCTTTCATTAATAGTTTTTTATTTATTTAATATACTGTCACAACATTTATTTAATGTTAATTAAATTATTTAAAAGCGAATCATTTATGATATTTATTCATTCATCATCGGGCTTATATCGTTGACTTCAAATTGTAAGAGCTGATTTCTTAAAAATTATGCCTATATGCTAATGAATATTCGATTTACATAAAATTTAAAAAAATCATTAACTCATTTTTAAGATATTCATTTTTTTTATAAATATCTTCGTATGTAGATTATACTTTTTCGATAATTTGTATATGCAAAAAAATATTAGGAAAAATAATATCTCGAGTTGGTTTTTTTAATCATCCAAAAATTGCCCTATAGCACCCGCAAATGTATATTGCATGTAAAAAATAATTGTGTAAGGTGCTTTACACTTCAATTACTAGGTGCCTTTCTGACAACAAAGTCCAATAGGCATGTACAATGCATCTCAAGAAATTTGAAATTCTATACTTAGAACATGGAAAATTTAAAATGAATGCTTCTTTTTAGCCAATATACTAAAACGCAATTTTCTTGCAAGAAAAAAATTGAATACTGGCTTTATACAACACACAATAAACAGGCATTTTTATAAAATTTTAAAAGCAACCATAGTATGCTAAGTTTGATAACTGATAACACTATAAAGTCTACGTCAATGTGTTAATTTCGCACGAAGTAAGAACTAACACTCTAGGTAACTTACTATGGAGGTATTTCTTTTTTCTTAATAATCTTTTTAATTAATAAAAATAGCATCACATTTTCGTTCTTGACTAATTTTAGCAATGCGATATAGTTTTCAGATGTCGAAGAAATATAAATAGCTTTCTGGCTGTTAGGACGCAGAACAAAACGAATAACTCATCTCTCACACAATGAATTAAAATTTTCACGAGCACGGCTCTTTATGATTTTAATTTAACTTTTTCTCTTATATTAGTGTTGAGGTTGCTGGCGAAATAATGTTTGATGTTTTTTTTTTGAGATTTTTTCTTAAATGTTTTTCTCCTGCTTCTCGGTAATGGTTTGACTAACTTTGTTGTATTTTTCAATATTCCTATGTAGTTTGAATAAAATTAAATTTAAAAATTACGGAAAAGAAGATTCTAGTTATTCTGACTTTTTTCGCTACAAATATCATTACTTTTTTAACTTTGACATCTTCCAAGTCTATGTACGTTACTACATATAACTTTGAAGCACAAGAACAAGTTTTTGCGATTTAATCGTGCATTTTCTATACAGGAATGCACAAGTTTCTTGAGTGCAATTCTTCAGGATTTTGCCGCCCCCCTCCCGAAATTTTCCGCCTTCGCCACGTGCCAATGTTGCGCCTTGAGCTAATCCAGCGCTGATTAAAAGTGCTAAATGGGGTAAATCCCGGTATTTTTTTTCTACGGACCACTATTTTTTTTTAAATAGTGCTATGTGTAAAAATCAACTTCTATGTACACATGTAAACCTAAACATTAGGCTGTTTAAAGATTTGCGCCATTATGTTTGACGGGAATGAAGGGAAAATAAATGTGCAGCATATATTTTTTTTTAATTTTGAAATTTGTCTTCAATTTTTAAATTTAGACTTTTAGGGATGTATTTTGTTTTATACTCACACACCAGGCTACATAAAATAAAGGATGCTCATAGTTTTGTGTCTTAAGAATAACGGACGTAATAATTTAACTACATAGTATTCTCTGATATAAAATATATTTAATGTTATGTCCTACATAAATACAATACAAAGCCTTATTTTCTGTGTATTGTGAAAAGTAATAACCAATTTTTAAATTAAATACTATTATGAATTTTTCATTAAAATAGTTTACTTAAACTTTTGGAAAGCTTTTCATACATTTGGAATATATTTGTAGGTAGGGTATATTTATTTTAAATTTTTGATTTCTAAGATTTCCGATCAAACATATAGCAAATCCAAAGCCAAAAAAAGCCAACCAATTAATTTAAAACAAGCAACCAAATTATTAACAATTAAAGCAAATTTACAACGAGAACAGATCTTTTTTTCATTTTGATCCTAGTTCACCCTTTAATTAAAGCCTTTCCTATTCCAACAAAGTTTTTTCCCCATCCCACATCTTAGGTATTATTAAGTACAATATAAATACATTTTGTGTAAGTGAAGAGTCAACAAACTTATATTCTAGGCGACGACATTCAGTACCTTATTATTAATCCCGTAGGAGGACCTGAGAACAGTAATAAGATGTTATTGGTATTTGACTTCGTGTTAAATAAACATTGTTCATACTCCTTGTTAGTGTAGATGTAGGTTTATGTATTGTTTTTCAGTAAACTTAATTGGCATCTTAACTGTTGTTGTTTGGGTATCGTAATTATGAGACATGACATTGAGAACTTAATAATTACCGTTAACAAGGATTTTATTGTTTTGTATGATTAAGGTGTGCAGTAAAATCATACATACATAGCATACACATAAAGGTTGGTAGACAAAAAGTTGTGATACATTCGTTTAATTTCTAAAAAATAGGTATTTATGTTTGTAATCCTTTTTTCAGCATACACAAATTAAAACTTATATCAAATTGAAATGATTATAATAAAAAAAACTAGGTGTTTTCTTAAGAAAAGTAGAAAAATGTGTGTTATGTGCAGGATTAGATATGTATGTGTTATTTGTCTCTTGGAAAAAGAGAAAAAAGCGCAATTACATAACAATCTAAAAGCAATGTTCATAAGATTGAACTTAAAAAGCATTTGTCTGTTTTCACTTGATTTTCTTTTTGGTAGGTTCTATGTGGTTTCACCGCATTTTGTCACCACAAAAAGTTAAAAAAGAATTTTGCCCTAGAAACTTTTCCATGGGTCTTGTTTAAAAAAGAAACACATTAGCCAGTGCTAAAGGAATTCAATTTCCAATAACATGAAACTCGTTTTAATATTTTTGTTGTTCGCCCCATTTGTTTTGGAATAAAAAAGCAATGAGTTTTATTTTTCCAAAATCTAAACTCTTTGTTTAATATTGCAAAAATCTATATATTAATACGCTTAGCAAATCCTAAGCAAAACCTAACGGTACACTTTTCTCTGTTAATACTCAACGGAACTACATAAATTATATAACGTTAGAAAGGTTTTGACCCACAGATGTGCAGAAACAAAAATTATGTCTGTATGTAGCTGTTAAAGCATTTAATGGACATTTAAATTTTTCCAGATAAATGATTTTTATCATTTTAAGGGTTCGGATTAGAACTCTGAAATTTTGGGAAATGGTTACCATTATTTATTAAGATTTTTTGGTGAAAAATTATAATTCATAACTTGCCGGACAACAGAGAAAGTTACATTTTTATATATTTTTGCTCAAAAACAACTTCCATAGGAAATATATAAATGTTGAACTAAAGCAGACTAAGCTTTTATATCAAAAAATAATTTGTTTGTGTGTATGTATGTCAGTATTTAAAAAAAGTAAGTATTATTTGTAAAAGAAAACGAACTCGGGATAAGTTATTTTTTTTTTTTTTTGTTTTAAGGTGCCTGGTGCAGATGCACATAATGTAAGCCTGCAGGCTATATGAAATTTGTGATGTTGAGTGGAAAATATTTTGTTCCGTCGGCTGTTTTGGTCACAATAATTTTAGTAATGAAACGATAATTGTAGCATTAACTTTTTCCGACGTTTCGACAGGGGTTGCTGTCTTCTTCAGGGGGAACTTTATTACATAAAAAATACAAATAGTTTATCACAATGTTAGCAACAAAACTGGTATGTGATGTGTGGCCAGTTTGTTCACAGTGGTTTAAATCTGCAATTCGATTATCACGGATTCTTCCTAATCCATAATTTCAAATCCGTGATAATCAAAGACTGTTTGTTCACTTTTTCCAGCTTGATTAACAAATCAGGACTTTTCCACAAATAGTTCCATTTTCCAGTATTAGGACTAAGATTTTTTTTCATTTTTGTTGACGTCTGCGCCCGCCATTTTGTGGATTTGAAAACAGCGTTTACAATTAGCAAGGTAAATACATTCTCATTTGCAACCATTAAACTTTTTTTTATAAAACACTACAGATCAGGATATGGTAGCCAGAGAAAGTGTTTCTTTTGTGACATCACAATTGTCATAATAAATTCTAAACAAATTATTAATTTCAATTAATTTCATTTTTCTTATTGCTTTTAATATTTTTACTGTTCTTCTCACTTAAAAACAATGGCGCAAAATTTTAAACAACCTATTGTTAAGGGCTTAACATTTTACTAGTTAACAATTTCCTTAGTATTTAGCAATTTACTTTCTATTCGAAAATTTTAAACCTTTTGCTAACTAGTAAATTGCATTTGTAGGGTTTGAATTTGATGAACACAATTTTTGTTTTTATGCGTTGTAAATTAATTATATGTTAACGGAAACCCATCATGTGCCTGAAATAAGTATTCGATATTTATATTTTATCATTTTAACTTCATTATTTACAAAAAAAAAAAAAAAAATGAAAAAAAGAAAAAAAAGTTGGACACCAGCAGGACTCGAACCTGAAACATTTGGGTCTTCTCATATGGATTTAGTACGATACTAAAAAGATAAAATAGCCAGTTGGTGATTTTAACTTTAGTTAAATGTTAGGGGATAGTACGATGCTAAACTCGTATAAAATTAGCAAAACACAATTTTTAACCTAGTATCATACTAAAAATGATTTAACATCGTACTAAATCGTCTAAAATTTTGCGCCATTTTCTTTAAATAATGCTAAATTTAATAAGTCTTCACTTAAAAAATAATAATGAAAGATGATTGAGACGTTACCACTGGCGGACTAAGGTAGGGGCGGGGGGCGGTCCACACCGGGTCCCCGGTGCCCGGGGGCCCCCAAATCCAATTCAACCTCCATAATTGTTCATTGAACAATGAAACAAAATATGTGTAGAATAGATGTACATTACATTTACATAGTGTATATATTTTAAGATTTTAAGAAAAATACGTTCATGTGAACCTACTATATACTAATTATATTTTTTTTCGTAATGTTTCTTTATCACACATGAAGAAAAATTATACGGGCCCCCCATCTCGAACTCAAAATTTTTTTTGTTCAAACGTAATTTATTGACGTGAGCTCTCATTCCACTCAATAAACATTTATGTATTTACATATTCTATAAAGACATATATGTACTGTACATATGCATGTACATAATATACAAAATCGATGTATGTAAGTACGTTCCATATATAGACTCAAAATGAGATTGATTTTGATGAACTTTCCAGGAAATCTTCAAATTAGCCCAACTGGATCAACAGAATTTTTGTTTGGTTAAAGTAAAGTGTTTTCTGTATAAGGCAGGGAGTCGATTGCCAGTTTTGAATAAAAGCTTTTATTTTGTTTTCTATTCATTGTTTTTTGCACTTTAGATGTCGGTTGGTATGCCTATAAATGCTGATGTGTTGTCCTAATTTCTGTGCCCGTTTTAGTAGCACTATTTTCTCAATATCTTCTTCACCAAAATGTTTTGTTGGATAATTTTTCCCGGAAAAGTTTACAAGCTATGTTTAAGAACACATTTTGCTAATGTAATGACCAGAAAACCCAATATCTGCCGGGCTCTGTAAAGGAACTGCAAAGATAGGGCATAAATATTTGCCTCACTTGATTAAGGCCACTTCAGAAATCTTTCAAAAAAAGACAAAACTTAAAAAAAAATATTTAATTTCGTATATATAAAAAAATCATTTCAATATATGTTGAATATTTGAGTATGGCCACCATTTTGTGAAAAAATCTATATAGTAGAAGGCTTAATTGAATGATTCAGATTTTTTGTTAATTATCGAGACCAATCTCGACACGGTCATCAATGAAAGCTTCTTTTAAGACGTCATGATCTTCAAAATGTCTACGGAGTTCAATAACTTTTTTGAAGTAGCCAGGTCCAAACGTTTTCAACGAAGTTCAAGCAAAGTTTAAAGGGCGGTCCCGGTAAAATTTCCTTTTTTGTATTCCAAATCTAGATTTTACCTGACTTGGAAGTGTGGAAAGGGGTGCAGCCTTGTTTAAACATTGAAGGTACAAGTCTAAAAATATTAGTAAGTTTTGGAAATACACGTTCCAGCAGGTCTAAATTTCGATTCGAGATCGCCATATTGGATTAAAATAAAGAATATAAAATTAACAAGATGTATTATCTACATCTGAAAATAAAATCAAGCTTTTCTAAAGAAGAATAAAACAACGGAACAAAAATATTTGAGAGAAAAGCTCTTCCTCATACAATCTTGCCAAACAACACATACAATCTTTATAAGGAGATGGGTGTATGTATAATAAGGACAACAACGCCGGCTGTGTCACTGTGTGTGGTATTTTATTGTAAAAGCGCTGAGAGAATTATTGAAAATTCCATAAAAAAGCAAAAGCTCTGAGAGCGGTTCGCAATATTGGAACCCGCAAAATTTTTATGAGATGCGTCTTCTTGGTAACTTTATATTCTTTGGTTATAGAATAGTTTCTCACGCCATAACACCTGACGTACGACTGTGATGTCTAAACGGATAAAGTTTTTCTCTTCTATAAAATATTTAAATTAAAAATAACAATTTAAAATCAGAAAAGACAATATATTTTCATTCGTAGCTCGAAACGACATTATCAATAGGAAAATTCATACGCAATCTCATATAACCCTGACTTTGGAATGATTTCTTTAGCATTTTTAAATGGTGGGTGCTAGGTATTTTTGCATATCATTTTTGGTTTCGTAAAACTGGCTTAAGCGTCAATTTTGACGTAGTTTAAGGGACTGAGAATGTAATTTGAGGCAAACCAAAGTTTTAGACTCATTTTTTCGTCCATATCTTATTTCTTCCGCTGTGTAAGTTTTTCATTTTTTTGTAGCATTTGTTGGTATCCGCAAGAGAATAGTTAAAAAACTGTGTTACTTATTTTCAGTTTGGTTGATTTTTCTCGGCATAAGAGTTAAAGTTTTTTGAACGCATTTATGCATTTTTACTTTTTCTGCCTCCTAAACGTTTTTCTAAACCTTTTTTTTTATTTAAAGAATACAAAATATAGTTTTTTTTCCCTTTCTTAAATATTTAAAATTTTTGTTTAGAAAAAATCCATTCCGTTAGATTTTCAAACGCGAAATTCACCGTGGCGTGGCGTGGCTTCAATCAAGTGACACAACTTTTTATACCTTTTTTTTGCAGTTCATTAACAAAATCCTTGATATTTCTTTAAATATTCCAAGGTACTCTTTAGTTTCGCATCTTTATTTTTGTAAAATATGTATGTACCCACAACTAGTAGGTAAATTTATTTTGAAACACAATTTGTTTAGTAGATATCTATTGTATGCAATATAAATAGCGAATAAATATTAGAATAAAGAGTATATTATAATTACTATGGTTTATGTTTTCTCTATCGTAAAAGTTTACGTTATTAAGACTACAAAAATATCTGATCATACAAGGGGACCCATTTAGCATTGCCGCCCCGGGCCCCCAACAAGCACAATACGCCACTAGACGTTACAGAAAAGCCAAGATGGCGACAAAGGTGTATGTATATCTATTGCAAGATATATTATAGGTAATATCATTAGCGTGTTAATTTTTGTTCAGTTCTGTGCATGTTGTTAACATCAATAATACAAAAATTGAATTTCAAACAATTACCACAAATTTGTTTTTTGTTTACTGTGTACTTACACAAAGGGCAGCCATGTTGAAATTTGACAAGCTGCGCCTGATAATAGATATGTGTACTGTGTATCTAATGAGCATACGTATTTCTGTTTATCATGTGAGTGCATAAATCAAGCATGAACAAACTGCATTCCGGTAAATACTTGATTAAATGGTGCTAATCAAGCAATTTCGGCTGATAAGTGATAACTTCAATTAACTTCTCAAATCATGGATTCCTTGATTAAAATTTTAGTGAACAAACGCATTCCATGATTATCAACTGGACTAATCCTTGATTAAAGATGATCAAGTTTGAACAAACTGGCCCTTAGTCAGATACCTATTCCTTGGCTATTTTAATAACTAAATCTCTAAGATTTATCATTTTTACATCATTTGATTTGAAAGATAAAAAAACCTTTCATTTGATACCAAAAACGTGTTTTACGATTCTTACTATACCTATATGATTTCATATGCATTAAAGCTCTGAACGGACAAAATAATGATGGTACCTTTTTTTTTTAATTCAGAACCTATTTTAAAACAAATATATGATAATGTTTAAAGTAACTTATATAGTTTTTAAAAATACAAAATTCTATCTTTAAATATGTAAAAGATAAAAACCCAAGCAGGAAAAAAAGAAATCCCCATTGTGAAATTCTTTCATTATTAACGTTACTTAAAACCCCATCGTCGATTCCCAAAGGACTAACATGTTGAACGTTCCTACTTAAGTTAATTAGTTTCACATTTTTACCACAGCCATCGTGTTTCCTGAAGAAGGCACCTTGCCGCCATGTGGAAAATGTACTCGTCTTTATATAGGAAGTCTCATGACAAGGCACCTGTTCACTTCTGGCCCTCTGCTGCTGCGAACAAACAGCTCCACAAAGAATATTTCATTAATTAAGTTTAATATAAGAATTTCGAGTTGTAGCTCAAAACTAAGTCAACCCTTAGATAGTTTTTTTACTTTTTTTTTTTTGTAAAAGTTTTCCCATTCAACTTTTGGGATGATGCTCTATTTGTTGAGTACTTTTAAATTTAAGGTTTATCCTTGTTATGGTCAGAATTAATAATGAAACCGTTATTCGTTGCAGATAAATAAACAAATAGCTGAAAGATGTATCTCGGGAATCTGCAGTGCAGTTAGCTTTTGATATGATGAGGATTTTTATATGAAGAGGGTTACCTATGCACAGAGATATGATTGATGCATCAAATGTACACGTATGTTTATGAAATGTTAATCAAATATGTTAAGCTGCAAAATTTGTGAGCTAATATAGAAAAACAAACTGTATACATTACAGCTCTTCTGGTAAATATTATCCCTTTGGAGGTAGTTAATTGAAAGTTATTTGAATTCGATGGTTGTTTACACTATGTTATATGTATACTCATACCCATCTTACCTATATTGAACAACTATTTATTTTGTTCTTATGTATGCATAAAAGGTTGCAAAATTTTTTTTTTCAAGAACATAACATTTTGTGTAGTAGCCCGTAGCGTAATGGTTAGTGCGTTCAACTGTCACGCTGGAGGTCTGGGTTCGCTTCCCAGCCTCGTCCACCTAAAAACTAAAAAGTTTTTTTCAGGGCTACTGCCTCTTGAGAGGAATTGACAAATCATCCAAGAGTATGACTTGTCACGAATAAATGCTTCTCGTCTAGCCGTTCGGATTCGGCATAAAATTGTAGGTCTCTTCCATTCCTGTCGATAGGCGCACACAGGAATGGTTGCGAGTTGTTAGCCACTAGGCCCTGGTTCTTCATGAGCCGTTGTGCCACCCGAATTTATTTATGACATTTTATAACAAGCTTATTTTGTTGGTTTAATTTATCTAAGCGTTAAACTGCCAAATTTGTCTTTTCTCATATAGTGAACTGACAAATGAGGCCAAATAAACATAATTATTTATTTGTTGTTTTTCACTAGAGATTTTTGCCCGGCACTATATTCTCTATATACTAAGATGTTTTGCGTTGTGTTTTAAACAAAACAGGTCTCTTGTGTGGGCAGTGATGGTGTTTTTTAAGTATAGATTACCCAGTTTTTTTTCGTATTAAACCTTACTTAAATTAAAACTCTAATTATTTTTTGACAGCACACATTTTATATCTGCCTCACTTATATGAAGTTGAAAATGTCAACATTTGATATAGAATTACATTCACTATTTTTCTAAAGTGTTAAAAAGATAAGCCTGGGTACTGGTATGGGTTTTCTGTAAATGTTGCTCTTCGACTTGTTAGTTTCTCATAATAAAATGTTGGTGATTGAATTAAATAAAAATGCAAACATTTTACACACTTTCTCTTTGAAATCTGTTTGGGAACAAACTCCCCAAATTTGAACAGAACAAAAATGAAGACAGAATATACATTTCTTAAGTAAGATAATCATGCCAATTATAGATTCACAGTCGTGGCCCGCAGTTAATCCTTATGAAGTCTTCATTTAAATGACTGAACTGCAGAGTGCAACTCCACTATTGTGAATTTTATAATCAGCATGAATAATAAACTTTCGAGCTTTATTTAAAGTTAATTAAAAATTTGAGAAATAATCTTGAAATTCAATATTTAATAAGATTAGCTTAAAAAGATTCTATAGACAACACTATTTGTGAGGCTTTTAATTCTTTTTGTATACAAAACCTGACATATTCATAAAATTTTTGTTTGCATTTTTTCGCTCACTAAATTAAACAATACAAAAATAATGCAAGTGAGAAAACTTGCTCTATTTCATTCCAATTAAGACATAACACAAGTAACTTTTCTCATCCATTATCATTTCCAGCAAACAGTTAATTTTCTTAAAAGTGACAAAACCCCAACTATACCAATAACTGTTGCGTCATTCTTAGCACATTATAGAAAAGTTGTAATTTTTGAGTCGCATCCTACATAATATTGCTTTTTATTAAATGTAGCTGGGTTGGGAAATTTATTTTTGGCAAAACATCGACAATTTTCGTAGTTGGATATTTTTGTCAACTTGCCAGATAAAATTATATAGCTTTTGATTACGTTCCTGGTGGAAGAGCCTAGATGTATGTATCTTGGCAAAAGACTCCGCAAATGAAATTGAACACCAGTCAGTCGTCGGTAGGTCGTCGGCAGGGAGCGGAATTGAAACTCATATAATAATTTTGCACAAAAAAAAAAAATCAATCCACAGAATGTGGGAGACATGAAAAGTTGAATAACATTACGAATTACGTGTAAATTTATCTGCATCTGTAGGTAGATAGCTGATGTAAGTTGCAAATATAAACATCCGCATTTTATATTGGACGTTTTATTGCATTAATTTTATCCACAATTTGAGGACATTCATCAAAGTTCTGTGAACTCTTTGGGTGGGTGTAGTACATTTTCACTTTGCTTAAAACAGCAGCATATTTTCAACCACATCCTTGTTTACTTTGGTTTTCAATTTTTGAATTATGACTTTTATTATTATAATTTTTATTTATTTAATTTGTTTGTCTGTTTGGTAAATTGTGTGGTACTTATCGCAAATTGTTTTTGCATAAGTTGTTAAACAAGGATGGCCATTATTACATTCATTTATATACGTAAATACAATTGCAAGCACAAAGTTGAAAATTAATTTTTATTTTTGCCTGGAGGATTAAAGTTGGTTTGTATTTCATTATTGTGTATCAAGCAATATGGTCAGTTTTATTTTTCCGATACAAGTTTCTGGGACAATTTTTATACTATTGTTTAGCAGAAGTTAACAGTTTATTTAATGAGAACAATTTTAATATCTTAAATGAAATAACATAAGGGTATTGTTTGTATTCTTTGTTTATAATTAAAATAAAATGTATATTTAAAGTTAGGTATGTATCATTCGTCAACTGGAAAAAAATTACTTTGCCTACGCGATTTTTGTTCTTGTTAGGCTACGTCCTAATTGGGCAGGCATCGCGCTTCCCAGCGATGAGCATTGGTCAGTCGCATCGCTTGTAGGTAGCGCTTCGGTAATGTAAATGTAAGGGACTTAAATATGTAGATTAGGTAGATATTCTAGTTGCTCCTTATTTCCTTTTTAATAGAATTCTTTAACAGGTTTCGTTGTCACTTCGTCTAGACAGATAAAATTCACAGTATCTTTTTGCTGTGATTTTTATAAGAGTCGGTAAACATCGACCAAAATTTGTGTCTTAGTAGGGTATAAAAGACTGCCTGAAGAGACCACTGTTATACCTTGGGCGAAACACAATAATTTCTGGAGTTGAGGTCACTTGTACTTTTTAATTGAATTTTATTCATTCACTCCACTTAAAACAGAAGTAATTTCAATATTTTAATATTTAAATTTCTTCATCTTCTTATTAGACAGATTTCATGCACTTTATCTTTTTTTCATTTGAATTTGCAATGTGTACGAGTCAGTACATGAGGGTTTTTGATTAATTTAATTGATTTGTTACATATTTTTATTCGACCTCTTTCACACAAGGAAACTGAGTTGCCAGAAACTAGCTAGTTTGTAGGAGAGAAGGGTAAGAGGGGAGATTTTTTTTCTTCCTCTAACGCCCTTCTAACCAACAAGCTAAGAACTGCTGGCAACTAAGTTTCGTTGTGCGAAAGCGGTCTTTGTTAACACACACGTCTTGTATCAAAATAAATAGGAACAAAAATTATACAAAATACATTATGAAGGCACATTTCAATCATGTCGATTACAGAATCCGCAAAATTTTACTCCCGAAGTGGACTTCATCCGCAACGACTTTCGTACGGATTTGAAATGTAAAAATTTACAATGAAATGTGGATCCTGCAATTTTTTACAGTGGTTTCTACAAGAATAAAATTAAAAAATTGTCGGAAGCCATAAGTAATCGGGTTGAATATCTACCGTGAATTTTTTTTTAGCATCTCTTTGAAATATTTTTTTTTATGTAAATTATATTAACTTAATAGTTTTTTTTTTTTTAACTTTCACTCTCCCGCACACTTTATCGGTTTTTAATCTGTTTTTTTAGTCTTCTCGATGGACGTTTATCCCATAAAATTGGGTTTAAATGAACTTCGTTTATCAGTTTTCCCTCAAAATTCATTTCTTTGCGCGATCAAAAACAATCTTGTTTGATTTTAAGCGATCAAGCTACTTACCGTCGTCGTCGCGTCGGTCGCACAAACTCGATTTAATTAGGACACTCCCCTACCCTTATTGGGTTTGTTTGTTTAAAGCTTTTGTGATGTGGCTTGAGCGATTTGAAAACAAACATGTGCGACCGTAATACTTCTTCGCGCGACCACGTTTATGATGTAATTAGGACACATTGTTGATTTGTGAACGTTTCATATTTTGATCATCCGATGCAGCGATCGTCGCTCGTTGTTGGATCGCGCGTTGAGTGCCAATTATCACGTAGCCTTAAGCTTCGTGCTTTTTTTTTATATAGCAAGCTTCAATTTTCTGCAAATAAGCTATTTTTTGAATTTTTCGATATGTTTTTCGGTGTCAAAACAGTCGTTGAAAAAGTGTACCCAATTTTTACTGATTTACATTTTGTATGCCTTACGCAGCCATTTTTTTCAGCATCCTTAAATCACTTTAATTACTTCTGCAGAAGACAAAATATGTAGTCATAAAAATACAGTTATCCTTAGCTTATTTTTGTTGGATGTAGGTATCTATTATTATCAACCATGGGCATTAAAATCTAATTCTATTTATTGGATTAAATGCGTATTCCTTTGTAATTTATCAAATTTAGAACTCAAATTGGGGTTTTAAGCTTCGTTAACTAATTTCTATAACATATCCCTAACCACAACTTTAAATTTAAATCCTATTCAACTTGGTTTTATAAATCAAAGTAAAAGAATTTTTACCTCACCTCTTTCAAACAAACTTATTCATAGACAGAGAGAAACAGATATCAAATAATGATGAAACAATGAAAAGCTTTTACAGCAACTGGACATAATGTTATTGCTTTAAATTTTCAAAAGAGGATTGTTTTGTTTACAGTAGTGACAAAAAAAGGACAACAAATGTTTAATTTAGCTTAGATAACATTGAAACAAATGAAATAGAAAAAAGACTATGAGTATTTAACCTAATAATATTATAATAAAAAATATTGGTTTAATTTAAATGTTAAAAATTAGAATGTATTTAAATTCTTACTTGAATCATTATCATCTAAATTTAAGTCCAGTTATTTATTTCAGTTACAACTCCTTAAAGTAAAAACTAATAAATATTGAAGTTAAACTTAATTTTAAACTTATAAGTTTTATCCGAAGGATTTTTATAAAATCGTTTTGTATAAAACATTTTTTTTTATCTACGATTAAAAAGTGATTCATTCATTGTGCTCTGGACAAATATTTAATCTTTGAATAACTTGGACGTTAAGTTTTTGTTCTATAATGTAAAAGTGTTTTTTTTTTTAATTTTCCATGTGCTTTGTTTAAATAGCGTTGTTCAATGTAAAATAATTTATTTTACGTTAATTTAATATTTCTCATTTTTTTATTTATATTAATAGGGTAATCTGTACTCGGTTTTATTTTGTTATCCTTCTATCCCACGCAGGTAAAAGAATCTAACTAAGTACGTTCAATATGAAATTGCAAATAAAACTTATTTTATCTACTAGTCGTAACAGTTGGTTTTGGTTAATTTGTTTAAACTTTAACATTATTTTTTAAATATACACATTTTAACCAAATGCGCTAGGTCACTTTCGTCATCCACTATAATAAAAACGGTAACAGTTTTGCTCCTTTGGTCCTATTATATCCCAGCCACACAAATCCTGAGATTTATATTTCATTGGGGAACTGCTCAAACAATGTGTGGTTTCTGGGCAGAATATTCTCTTTTATTACCGGATTTATGTTTGCATCTTTCTTCGTGCCTTTCCCCCGCTACCAAAAGATATGCAATACATATACAACAACTGTATTTTGATTATATTTCTTACTGATCTGGGATTCAAATGATGACGATGGTTTCTCGTTGCATTCTAATAATTTAAACGAACAAGCACAAAGGTAAGTGTATATGAATAGGTATGGTATGGTGTGTGCCATTGAAGTAGTCCTTCGTTAATTGTAGTCTAATTTTGTGGATTGTATATTGTCAAGGTGTTAACGAAATAAAGCCTTGAGATCTGTGACTCCCTCAGGATATAATATTGTGCATATGGGAATTTAATACTATTAAATTTGATGCAGTGCTTTGAATAAATATTGTTTTCAAATAGATTATTTACAATTGAAAGAAAAGTCATTTAACGAAAGTATTTAGGACAAAGTAAAAATCAAAAGAATTTTTTGACTTTCTGAAAAGTAAATAAATAAAATATAGTTGTACAATTAAGTAAGCCGATTGAAAATAACCCATCCCTGATTGAAGTGTGTAATTCAAAAAAATGAATAACTCATAAAATTTGCAAGAGGTACTTGGAAAAAAATAAGTTTTTCATTATATTTTTAAAATGCAATGTAAAATTCTTTGTTGATCGCTGGGAACTTTTATGATAAAATAGCAATACTAAAAATTCATAAAAAAAAACTGATGTGTTAAAATTTCCAAATTGTTTTCCTCAATTTTTTACAGAGGGGAATCAAATCTCTTAAAAGCACGATAATTTATATTCAATTCAATATGTTATGTGACCCTGTCATTTGTGTTGTCATGGTTGCATACACAGATATTGATTTGGAACCCGAGGAAAAGTCCTTCATTTGGTCTTATTGTGGCTTTCAAAAAGCAAAATACCATACCTCTTGCCCGCACATAATCATCTCGATAACTAATTTTCTCGAAAAAGAAAAATATTTTCTCAATAATAGCTTTACCTAGTGATTTTTTTCATGCAAGCCTTTAACATTTTGCAGTCCCAAGACTGTGTCACCTTGGGAACTCGCCCCAGGAGCCCCTTATATAAGTCACCCACTGCCACCGGGATAACAAATGTTTGAATTTTTATTGAAACGGAATGCAAACATCTTATCACATCTCTTCATATTTTTCTAAAACAGTTCTAAGGGACTTTAATCTTTTGCAAATTTTAAATTACACACTTTGCTAGCAAGTGTTCCCCAGATTTTTCTTTAACTCTTTATATTTCAATCGTTCAAAAAGTAAGTTCAAAGTTTATTTTCTATTTACAGTTTCTCCTTTTTATTTACAGTTTCTTCTTTATTTATTTTGTAAAGTTTTCTTATATTTTATTTAAGTGCATTTTAAGTTCCTCAAATGCTTCCAAGGTTTCAAAAATATGTCTTGTTGTATTTTTTCCTAAAATTAAAGTAAAGTTAACTCAACAACAATTTCATTACGGATATAAACTACCCTTAAGCTAAGTGGAAGAAGGAGATGTGGGTGGGTGAGATGTGCAGCCCAAAATGAATACAAATATTTTCTTCTCCTCTCTCGCGGAAACTGTGTTGGTAGTTGGGGAAAAATTACTTAATCAAAGAAGATAAATTCACAAATCATTGAAATTTATTGAATCTCTTCAGCTTTCAATATTATAAAAGGGAAACGATGGTTGTAGGTGTTGTCCCGTGGCAAATGTTTGACCTTATCTGTGCATTATATTCGTTGCTTCAGATTTATAATTTTTTTCCCAGGCTTGCAGCCTCGTTAACTTCTAACGTTGGATGAATATTACAGGGGATTGTTTTTTTTTTAGAGGTTGGACAAAAATTTGATTACATTTTCTTTTTTATTTATTTAAGGCTTTAAATTTTAAATCAAATCTGAAAGGGCATAGCGTAAAACAGAAGACAGATAATATTATTGAATACCCTGAGGGATGTTCAAACACGAGCCTCTTTGCAATTGAAGTAAAATAATAAGAATCTCAAACAAAGACAAACACAGCAAAAAAGCCAGAAGTCTTACTTTTAATTGTCATCTTTTGAGTACTCAAGGATCATGAGAGGATAATTTGAACTTGCCAATTATACTGATAATTGAAATACACTACTGTTAAACAAAATTTGATGAACTGAGTTTTAGTCGAAATTAAAAAAAGCTTAATACCAATATATTTTCATACCTACCTTACATTTAAGGAGCTTAGTGGTTATACATTTATTAGAATGAATAGGAATACACAAAATAAAGGATTTTCTTCACACCACTATTCCTAGATGAACGAGGTAGAACAAAAGGTACGCCCGAGTTGGGGGGAGCCTATACAAAAACTAGAGAACTTACATTCTTGGTTTTTTTCTTATCCAATTGGGTATTATAATACAGTTTTTTTTCTCAAGTTCTGAGTTCGATCTCAGCAAGATAAGGCCTTCAGAAGGAACAGACTTTTCGACGCATGTCAAACGGTAAGGCCAAGCCTTATTCTTCATTTATTTTTTAAAATTTTAAAAAGTAAAAGTCCTAGAATCATACGGTTTTCAGTGTTTGACTAAAAATGAATAAGAGTAATGAATTTTAAAAACAAAAAAAGTGCATTAAAACGTTAAATCTTGAAAAGAAAAAAAATAGTTTGAGAACTTTTGTTTGTCATTTTTTTCTTCACAATTTGAAAATTAATTTTCAAAAACACTAAAACAACTTTATTTAAAAATAAAAAAAAGCAGGGTTTTCTTGGTTTAGAAAAAGGTATACGATGTTGTTGTAAGTGTTACCATTGTGTTTTTATATTTTTGTTGAGGTGGATCACCCTGTATACAAGTGTGAAAGCAAGAATGTATACAAACGAATATATACATACGAACATATACGGTATGGCTTTTTTGCATATTATTTTGATGTTAGGTTTCGTTAAACTTTGACTTGAACTTTTTTTTCCAACACGAATACAATATGTACTTGCTCTATTATTAAATACACTTTTAGCATCTTAAGCAGAACTATCAGTCATAATCGATAGTGTGTTCAATTTTTAATGTTATTGAAGGTATTTTGGTATTGTCAGCTTTTCACAAACTTTATAATACACCCCAATTTTGTTTTCATTTTTTCATTTGACACCGAAATACTTGTTTCCCATATACTGAACTGAACCACGCATGCATTTGAAAAGTTTCATTACATTAATTTGCACATTACTGTTTTGTGTGTGTGTATTATATACGAATGTTTGAGGATTTTTTTGGCAAATTATTAAGTAATATAAAAAAAATTGCCATTCGGCCATACGGTTTTAAGTACTTTTAATGGATTAGGAATAATTAAGATACAACCCAAAAGGAAAAAGAAGTAGGTGGGTACATATTATTCAAAATAAGCTTTTTGAGTTTGAATTCAAGTATTCAAGGGCGTCATTTTAAATCATTATAAACTGTTTGCAGTTTCCTCGTTTGGTAATGGTTTAATAATTATGTTGATATGACAATTTAACGTATTAAAGCAATTGTGACATGTTTAAGTAGATTTCACTAAATTGAATTTCAGAAAATAAACTGGCTTACTGTTGGTTTTGTTATTGTTTATCAAGGGAAATTTAACTGTGCTAGGTATAAATTTTCCCAATAAAACATTCGTAATATAATTGTGTCTACCTTTTATCTCTAATGTTGAATACAAAAATTAAATCCAAAAAATTAATTTTCTGATTAATTTTATATAATAAAAATTTATTGGTAGTCATGGTTTTCTTTAAACAGTCGCTGCCTTACTATAATGCTCATTTTTGTAGTTCAACGTTCCTGTATTTCTTTCATATCTTATTGCTAACATACAACTCATTGCCTCAAATAAAATCTGCACAACTAACTACAGCTATAGTATACAATTACATATGTACAAACATACAACAGATACAAAAATATGTACATCAACCCTGTGTACTTGCGTTCATGTAATTGGTTTATTGATTTAGTCCTAAGTAAATGTGTAGCTCCTGCCCTCATCGTCATCATTTCCTTTCAAATGTAAAACTTTTACTGGAAATTTGGAAAATTTGTTGGGCGGACTTCTTTTCAAATTTTCTTCAAGTAAATTATCTTTGTATACTCGACTCGTGCATGCATAATAAACTTTTCAAATTTGAAAACTTTTAAAATATTGAATTAACCTTTACTCAAAGAAAAAGAAGAAGAACAAATCGAAGCCCTACAAAATGGTTTTTCTACTTTGGAAACGAGTATTTGACAATGACAAACAAAATCTTTCTTTAATAAACTTTTTTTTTCAGATTGGTTTTAAAATCATACGAGTATGTGTTTGAGATTGAGATTGAGATACTCGTACATACGAGTGCTTACATGTTTATCAAAACTTATTCGATCATTTATTTGAACTCAGTTCATAATCATTCGCAATGCATTGAATCGTTTAAGTACAGATAAGGATAAGGTATGCCAAAATTATCCAAGTGCAAACCGAAATGTCAAAAATTCTAGAAAGTTTTGCATTTTATTTGGATTTTATGAGAAATTTTATCCAACAAATTTGTGGATTTTCTAATTTCAACACATGAAACTTTAGCACATCCTGTGTGTAGAGTACGTGAAAGTTTTTCCAAAAATTCCCATACCCAGTGGTTATAAGTTGTGTTCCATGTTTTGGTGTAGCATTTACATCCCCAAACAAAGTGGTCCCATGCCTGTTTTGTTTTTAGTTAAGTTATTGACGAGCAACTGTGGTTTACATTAATTTTCTTTTATATTGGCTTTTGCACTATTGTGTTCATTGCTTTTGGATCTTAGATCTTGGTTGTTTCTTTGGTGTTTCTTAGCGATATGGAGAACACATGGAGTTCTCCCTATTATTGGCATAGTTTTTGACAAGAAAATTATAGAAGATTCAAATATAATATAATGTTTATGGTTAGTGCGAGGTTTTCGAAAAAGTAAATGGGGTGTTTGAGCTTCTGTATGAGCGTACTAAAAAAATAAAAGAAAAAATAAATTGATTTGTATGCTCATTTGAATTGCTTTTCAAATTACTTGAAAAATATTAACATTAACATAATTAATAAAATATTAGATATAAAAAATGTAGAAGAATTGTTCATATGTCTAGGCTAATTGACTACAAAATAGTTACATTTAATGCGAACACAATTCTCACAAACAAATGTTTTGAAAACGGTTTGGGAGTAACTAACTTAAATTAGCCACTACATGCTATGCATTTTTTAAATAGAAAAAAGGTTTTGACCACATTTTAAAAATCACAAAAAAAAATGTAAAACTATTTCTACTTGTTTTTGCTAGGGCTGGCCACGAGACGATACTTTGCGAGACTTTTGTAAGTCTCGTCTCGGTCTCGTTAAAATCGAAAATTTTCAGTCTCGTCTCGGTCTCGTGTCGGTCTCGTATAGTTAAGTCTCGCCTCGTCTCGGTCTAGTCCCGGTTGCTTAAAAGTCAGTCTCGTCTCGTCTTGTCTAGGTCCCGTCATGCGAGACCGAGATCGAGACCGAGACTTTTCTCGTCTCGTGACCAGCTCTAGTTTTTGCTGATGTAAGATGATGAAAAAGTTTTCTAGAAAAAAAAAAAAAAAAAAAATGTTATGGAATCTTAAATCCCTCGCCTTTCCTACTTATTTAGCCAAGTTTTAATTGCAAATTAATTTTAAATGTTGGAAAAATTGAAAGCGAATGTTTAAGGGGAAATAAGTGTTTTTTTTTTTATATAGCGTAGCGATTGTTTTTGAGTAAAATTATTATATTTTCTTCATTTTGGTCCGAAATTAATATTATGTGTTCTAATGAAAGGGGTCATTTCTGGAACTACTGAAAAACGAACTGATTCTCAAAACATTTCCACTAACAAAGACTAACAATTTCACTTAGTAATAGTTTAACAATAATAAGTTTTAAGTTTGACATCTCAAGTTATGTCAATCCAGTCAGAAGAAAACCACTGCTTGATTGCTTTTTTGTCGTGTGCTGGCAATCTTGAAAATAATGAGTTTAAAAACTATTTTTATCAATAGCAGATTACATAAAACATACCTAATATCTAAAACGTGTCAGTTTTTTGTAAATATTTAGTTTAAATGTTTAAAAAACCTTACATGGTGGAGGTAATATGAGGTGTAATTATAATTAAGCGCATCGAAATCCCAGAAAAGGGTTTAAGAACCAGACACATCGCAGGCTTATGTTATTATTTTTATAATTGTATTTTAATATTAAAAATTGACGACATTTTGAGAAAAAAAGTGTTTGAGTTATGCACTTGGAAAACATAAGTAGAAGATAAACAATAACAATAGAAAAATTGTTTTTGTTTTTATTAAGTGCTCTTTTGTTTAGATATTAATTACCCTGAAATTATATAATTTGCAGCACATCAGTGCAGCTTATTTTATAAATACGTCGGTACCCATCGACTTAAAACATGTGTCTAAGAAAGGCAACAACAATTCTTACTGAAGAGCTCAATTGTTGTTGTCAGAGCGAAACACATGTGCACTATAGGTCGCAAAAAAATTAATTCTTGGAAAACATATATGTGTGTATTTAAAATATAATATAAAAACGAAAACAAAAATGTTAGTTCTTCTAATCTTCTGAAACTTATATTTTTTATTCATTTAATTTAATCCGAATAATTTTATTTCGAAAAGAAAATAGACAAAAATATAAATTTCTGCCCGAGCAATCTTTCACAATAGAAATTTACTTCCGAAAACAGAACAAAGCAAATGGCAAAATGGAAAAGTAATCTATATACTTTATTGCATTCGAATTCAATTTAAGGTGGAAAAGAAAAAACAGAAACATTAACAACCAACTATACAAAAATGACATTGAGCAACAGAGTTTTTTTTTATATCGAACAGTCTTATTTTTCCCTTAAATCAGGGAGAAGGTATCTTTATCGCTGTAATTTAAACTTTGGTTCAGGGAAGGCGCAGGATGAGAAGTCTTAATAATCCTGAAACTTTGAGTTACTTATATTCTGACTGTAAACTGAGATATCTACTTCGAGATAGGTATCAAGTAGAAATGGTTTATAATAAAATAGAATAGAAAACATATTCCCTGTTTGTTTGAATTTAATGATATACATAGAGTTTTTGGGGATTAATATGTGCCTTGTATCTAGGTAGCTTTTTGTTAGTACATGAATGTTACTTAGTATATTAACTTTTAAGCCCGGGAAATCTACGTAATGCCTTTAGATATGAAAAGATGTTCATTTTCGGTGGCGCTTTCAAGTGGCGCTCCCCAAGGCGTACAAATATTTTTTTTCAATTTCTACCTTTACTTTACTTTATAATAATACTTTATAATACTACTACCTTTTTTATTTCTCTTTTATGGTCCATTTAAAAAAGGTGCATTTCATACTCTCACTTTGTTTATCGACAAATACTTTGGAGGTTCTTCAATAGAGAAAATGGAGTAATTTATTTTCATTTCTGATAAATTATCAATTCCAGAAGTCAAAAGGAACACAAATTCTTCGAGTTGAAATTATGCTGAAATGAACAGAAGGAATGCTAACAGAAAATTACACTATCTACCTCTCAATTATCAACTGTACTTTATTAATTTAAATTAAACTGTGTGTCCATGAATTTTTTGTTTTTATATTCTTCCTTATTAAATCTGCACCTTGGCAGAATTTATTTTCGCTTCGAGAAAGAAAAATTATACGGAAATTTTAATAATTTCGAAATTTAAATGTTTTATATTTAATTTATTGATATTTATTTTGAGTTTGCAGTAATTGAAATCCATTTCAATTAATGTTGGTTGCGGCGAAATCAAGCATTGTAGTATCCATCTTATATGCATATACAAATGTATGTATACGTAAAATATCTACAATGTATTGAATAATTAAGGCTCGTCAACACGCAATCATCATTACGTTTTATTTTGATTGCCATGCCACAGCAACGCTGGCATGTATCCAAATGTGGCAACTGGTATACTAGATACAGATAGGTACTTGGGAGATGCAGCAAGTTGATTCTAATATAATGAAAATTTATTGAGCACATCCCACACCAATCTGGCAGTATCGCCCTTCTCCTGCTGCTGAATCCTGATGGTGAAGTTCTGGTAAGCCATTAACTATTATTAATTTCGATGGAAATTTCACCATCTGTCTGAGTTAACAATTTCAAAATAAAAACGAATAAGTATGCTAATTTGGAAAAGCTACCCTTGATTCAGCGACTTTGTTCGTTTCAAAAATAAAGAAATAAAACCAACGCACACACATTTTGGCCGGAAGATGAGTTCACTGGTAGAAAATGAAATTGATGTTTACTTTTGAGAAAGAATATCTGTAAAATTTATTGCAACTGTACCTTACTGATCCAATAGCCATTAATAATGGGTTTAAGCAGGCGAAATTCTTTCAGCATACCAAAATACAGAAATAATTAAAAAGGATTAATTGAGTACATTTGTGATAACAATCTTACATGGAACTCCACGAAAACAAATTTATGCACAGGCATTTCTTCCTGTAGTGTTTTATTTATACATGGTGACCATCTGCATGTAATTTTAAAGTATGCTTTTAATATATGTAAGCATAATGCTTTGTAGTTTTTTAATACCCTTTAAATATTTTTGAAAAACCTCGAATTACAACTGGAAAATGATAGAAAATGATTAAAGCTGCATAACATTGTTCAAATGCTTGTCAAGCATGTGAGAGAGTATTAGTTAAAATGAAACACGTATACATGGTGTGTATGCTTGAAGCAAAATAAAAATGTTTTGATTTGTCTTCAATCAGATAGACAGCATTGACAATGTATGTACATATATTCGAGATTGGTTGCTTGATCATGCACAGATAAAAATAAAATAAAAAAAAGGGATTGAAGCCTATGCAACGTCAAAACGTATTTTACTAATACACTCTGCCAGGAATGACAAGCCTTTGAGCAGTATATATGCCGCTTAAAAATGAAAGTTGTCAATACTGAAACTAAGGTAACTAAGCAATATCGAGAACTTTGTTTTTTTTTTTTGTCGAATTTTAGAAATATTGTAGGACACTATTAGTCTAGGAGCTATACCCCCTTTCCGTAGGCACTTGAAATTCACTTCAGTTTGAGGGTGTTTTTTTATGTTTTCGGGGGTGGGGAATCCGAATCCGGAGTTAGTTTTTGCAAAATCCCGTGCGAAGTCATTGGCGCAAAATTTTAGACGATTTAGTACGATGTTAAATCATTTTTAGTATGATACTAAGTTCAAAATTGTGTTTTGCTAATTTTAAACGAGTTTAGCATCGTACTATCACCTAACATTTTACTAAAGTTAAAATCACCAACTGGCTATTTTATCTTTTTAGTATCGTACTAAATCCATACGAGAAAACCCGAATGTTCCAGGTTCGAGTCCTGGTGGTACCCAACTTTTTTTTCTTTTTTTCTTTTTTGTTTGTAAATAATGAAGTTAAAATGATAAAAATATAAATATGGTATACTTATTTGAAGCTCATGATAGGTTTCCATCAACATATAATTAATTTACAACGCATAAAAACAATAATTGTGTTCATCAAATTCAAACCTTACAAATGCAGTGTACTAGTTAGCAAAAGGTTTAAAATTTTGGAATAGATAGTAAATTGCTAAATACTTAGGAAATTGTTAACTAGTAAAATGTTAAGCCCTTAACAATAGGTTGTTTAAAATTTTGCGCCAATGACTTCGCACCGGATTTTGCAAAAACTAACACCGGGTTCAGATTCCCCACCCCCGAAAACATAAAAAACCCACCTCAAACTGAGGTGACATTCAAGTGCCTACGGGAAGGGGGTATAGCTCCTAGACGGGCGCCTAGGTGCCTATTGTTTCGTTTTTTTTATTTCGCCAATTGTTGTTTCGTTTTTGTTATAATTATTTATGTTTAGTTCGAAAACGTTTTTTATATTTTGTAAGTATTTTGTTTTGAGTTCATTTCGTTTCACGATTACTTCGAATTTCTTCTTCTGTTTATTACGTGATTTGCATTTTCGTTAAAACTATTATGGATCACTTAAGACTCGGTTGTTTCGTCAAAGGTTGTTTCGCATTTTGTCTCTACGTTTATCTATTTTTTTGGAATTCGATTATTTTGTTATCAGTTTGTAAGTAAAGAGGAATTATAGATACAAACTTGCTTTCTGCAAGAAATCCAATAATAGACTTGTTTGACGAGTTGTATGGCAACGGACAAAATGGAAAACCGCCAGTGTACCTTCCTTTGTTTTGGAGCATTTACAATCAGTTTGAGATGAATATGCTCAGAAAGGTTTATAAATTCTGTCATTGGAGCCAATGTTAGGTGTATATAATGAACATACCTATACCTATGTTGAAGGTACAATTAAAAAAATATTTAGAGGGGGTTCAATTCTTCAAAAGAAGTGAATATAATATAGACAATGTTTGTCATTGTGTGTTTTAAATTAAGTAGGTATATCTCATTTTGTTTGAAGAAATTATTTTTGTTAAATAAAAATAACTTTATAAAAATTGATAATTGCTGTGTTTTTTGAGAGAGTGACTAGCAACTCAGCCAAATGTTTATACGCAAAATAATAACAAAATAAATTATTATAGAGAATTTTGTTTGTGTTTTCTTGCTAGTTACTAGTTGCTAGTCACTCTCTCAAAAAAACACGGCTAATATTTTTCAGAGTTTCTTTTGTTTTAATTGCAACCTGGATATCAAAAATCTATGCCAATTTAAGAATATTTGGTTTTGTATCAACTTTAATAAAATTTTGGGGTTACGCAAAGCATATCTGATAGTTGTGAAAATAAATACGTTCGGTTCATGTTTTCGATCACTCCGTCACCGTTTATTTATTTTCGTTTTAATGTTTGTGCATGTAAAGAACCTAAAGGCGTTAAATATCGCGCGAATTAAAATCGAAACACACGTAAGACGAAATAATTCCAAAACGAAATGATCAAAAAACGAAATTATCAAAAACAAAATGAAATTAAAACAAAATACTTAAAAAATTAAACAAAAATTGTAGAAACAAAAAGGAACCAAATAAATGAAAAGTAAAACAGTGAAATGCAAAACAACAAAATGCAAATCGACTGCGGCTTAAACGAAACAATCAAAAAACCAAAGAAAAAAGACGTTACGTACCATACCCCTCCTAGACTATATAGAACACATAGGCGCAAAATTTTAGACGATTTAGTACGATGTCAAATCATTTTTAGTATGATACTAGGTTAAAAATTGTGTTTTGCTAATTTTAAACGAGTTTAGCATCGTACTATCCCTTAACATTTTACCAAAGTTAAAATCACCAACTGGCTATTTTAACTTTTTAGTATCGTACTAAATCCATATGAGAAATTTACTCCAGGTACAGGATGGACCCGAATGTTCCAGGTTCGATACCTGCTGGTACCCAACTTTTTTCTTTTTTTTTTGTAAATAATGAAGTTAAAATGATAAAAATATAAATATCGAATACTTATTTTAAGCACATGATGGGTTTCCATCAAGATATAATTAGCTTACAACGCATAAAATCAATAGTTGTGTTCATCAAATTCAAACCCTACAAATGCTTTTTACTAGTTAGCAAAAGGTTTACAATTTTGGAATAGATAGTAAATTGCTAAATACTTAGAAAATTGTTAACTAGTAAGATGTTAAGCCTTAACAATAGGTTGTTTAAAATTTTGCGCCATAGCTTCTTAGTAGTTTTTTCTAAGGAAGCTAAACAGGTATAGGCATTTAATAGAACAATATTTTAGTTTTTCTTTTTGGTTAAGGTCCAAATTAGTTAACTTTGGAAATAGATCTTTATACATTTACGTCAGGAAGATGTTCTTTAATTGATTATGAATGCAGAATGACTTTAAAAACACGGAAGATAAAATATCATAACAATTTTTGAGTTAATCCAAAGTTAACTCACCAAATTTGGTGAGTAAACTCGGGTTTAACTTTAACCCCACACTGAAAAACTGATCCTAACAAGAAGAAATTTATCGGAAGCCAAAATTTGTCATGCCTATGCTATACTACAATAATACAAATATTGTCGAACAGATATTGATAATATGACTTGTCTTTTGTGTATTTATCATGAAAAATTCTATTGCTTTGGAAAGCCTAACGCCTAAACCAAGGCTAAAAAATAATATAATGCACTACATAAAGCACTTTAAAATGTGGCCTTAGAGTTTTCCCTAATTGAATCACGATCCAAGATTGAAAATAATTTATTTCGTCAGAAAGACTGCACAACGATTAATTTTAATAGAAATAGGTAATTTTGTTAAATTTATTTTAGGATTTTGACTATAAGAACTTGCACATGGTAACTTTAAGCACGAGTAAATATTACCGAAATCGTTTTATTTATTTCTTTCTGTAATTTGTTAAGTTATATGACGTTGTCCGAAAATTATTCCAACCTATGAACTGGTTGGAATAATTTTCGGACAACGTCATATAACTTAATTTATGTTTTATTGTATACGAAAATTTACAAAATGGTTTATCGAAATACATAGTTGCTGAAGTTGTTCCATATAAACTAAAAGTGAAGTGGCATCAATTTTTTATTGCTGTCAAGAAAGAAAGACTATTTTTTTTTATTGCAGCATCTCTTTTGATACAAAAATGCTTTTTTACATTGCAGTTCAGAAAAAATTAACTCAAACCTTGATGCGCTAAATAAAAAATCAAAAAACTTATTTAAATATTACTGACTCACATAAAGGTTTCGAAGTTATTTTGATATGAATTTTTTACTGTAAAACTACGAAATGAAGAAATTACAGAATTTTGTGTTTTTAGAACCAACTCCGGACTTTTTCAGCCGTTGATTTAATACAACGGCACCTTGAACGGTGGAGTCTTACTACCTTGCTTCTCCTAGAGTATATTAATTTGCCAGGCAGGCACCAATGTTAACAGTTTTCTTTTACAACGATACCTTGCTTGACCGGCATACCAAATAGATGTTCATTTAACTTCAAAAAGAATTATGAAAACATTTTGCACTTTTATGCTGAATGATTCTAGGTTTTACCAGTAAATTGTAAAATTTCCACATTTTGGAGTTTTGCAGTAACATCTAAATAACTTTTAAAAAATATATTTATCATTCAGCTGCACTATATGAATTCCAAATTTACCTTTATACATTTTAAATAAACTTCGTCGGAATGTAACGACGCGACAACCCGACGCGATGGTGAGTATTCAAGAATGCCATCAGAGTCTATCAAAGCTTAATTAGTCAATAGTCACCATGAAAATTGCTAGCTCGTAGAATTTTTGTGCATACACTCTTACACGGGAAATGTGAATTAAGTTCATGTGAAGCAAAATATTTTGCTTTGATATTGATTATGATTACATTATATAAGAATTTCGCAACTAGGAACTGATTTTGCTTTAAATTATATGAAAGTCAACATAAATTTAAAATGTTCACTACATGTCTTTAATCCTATTGGAAAAATGTGTTGCCTTTTACCTTGCTAGTAGGTACCCTTTACATTTCATCATTATATAAATTAATATTCAAAAACTATCTCGAAAATCTATAGAAATTATTTTTAACAAGCATTCCCATTAGATAAAACGTCCCAAAGGAGTGACCCTATTTTGTAGTAGCATCAACGAAACTTTTCTCTCTCTTTGCATTTTATTTTTATACAGATGTCGGATTTATTGTAGAGCTTGCAAATAAATTCAATTGTCCTAAAATTGCAAAGCCATTTTTATTATTAGAGAAATTATTAAAGGAAAATATTCCGTACCGCTACGTATTTGTTACATGCGGTGTCCTATGGAAGTACAATTTCTGTCTTTGTGAATCGGGGATTCGGGTGGATAAAAAAGATACACAGATATATGGGAGAGTGTATCCTGGTCCATTCTATCGTTTAGTTGCTTGAACTTTGATCCCATGAGTTTTATTAGTACGAAAAGTTTTCATAACGAAATGATTTATCATAGTGCTGCAGTGCAGTGCAGTCTCCTTTAGTTCTGCTTGCCTCAGGGCAATGGTCAGAGGTATATATTTATATACATAAATATGTATAGTAATGGTATCTATAATATATGTGAATACTTGGACCTTGTAAAACATTTCCGCAGGCTTGGAGGCAAAGTCACTGTGTAACAACTTTTTTTATATATCCTCCTGGTAGCTCTATGTGGTCGAAAACTGTTCAGTGTATCCTGATCATCTCTCTTATATTTACTTTTTTTATTTCGTAAGTTCTAGGGCCAGGACGACGACCGACTAGGGCCGACGACGACGTCACATTGTTTCAACCTAATTGGATATAATGACAGCAACTGTGGTTACGGAGTTGATAGTTTGAATACCTAAGCGACGGCAGCGGCAGTGAATATCAAAAGTTGCTCTTTCCGGTCTTGTTCTGCTCCTTTAGATTTGTTTAAGGAATCATGCTGCCTTCGTAATGTAGGATACTTTGTATTCATGGAATATAGTTGGAAAAGTTTCGATTGTTGTCTCCTTATTTTGAAGCTATATAGTTTGTAGAACCAAAGCCAAATTTCTCGTCAATACTAAGATATACATACATATATGCACCAGTACATTACCTACCTATCAACATATATGTATGTTTTGAGGAACAAATTTGTTAACAACAACTGAACTTAAGGTGACAGTATGAAGGCATCGGAAGATAAGTAAATCCGGGCACTGAATACATGTATTCAAATTATGACATCATCCTTAGAGTGATAATGGTATTTTAAGCTGAAGGTAATCCTAAAGAAATCTTTGACGAATGTTGTGAAAAGTTCTTGCCCAATTTGGAAAGCTCTTGGCAAGCTTAGTCCAGTCATGGCGACATCAGGGCCGGCTGGTTTGAAAAATGTTCTGATCTAAAAACAAACTGCGAGTAGGTGTGTGTATAAGTATTCTAATGTAATCAAAACCATCTTTAAATTAATAGCCATCATACACCATTCACATGACGATCCATGATATGATATCATCCAAGTTATACCAGTTATAAATATCATCATACTCATATTCACGTAATTGACAAACTGTTTTCAAAATTAAGCAATATGCTTGCATGACAAAAGGAATTTACAAGGACATGAAGTTATACAAGCGCCCAAAAATATAAGCCAAAAAAGTATCTTTGGCACACACATTATCTTGTTTTCACGGTTCATTGGCAGTCTGGGATGGGTGAAGCTAAAAAAAATGTCTCCATTATAAAAAATGATTTTACATTAAAGCGTACGTGTCTGTTGCTCAAATTTGTTCTTAAATCCTTTGACGAAATAAGGGTGTGTGAGTGTGATTTTGTTTATTTGTTGTGCGTGTTATTTACGTCAGGATGCTTTTTATTGAGGACTATTATCATTGTTTAGTTTTTTTGATCGATGAAGCACGAACGTGTACCTACACAAATATTGACTCAGTTTGTATGATGTTAAAATGAAAAGGATGTTTAATGTTTAAATGTGATGGTTAGAGCTAAATATAATCTTTTAGAAAAAATAAAATTAACACTTATGATTCGGATAGATTCTGTGAACAAGTTATTTAGCAGTGCACACTTTTACTCAACGCGTTATTTTAGTAAAGAATACAATTTGTTGCTGGCTTAATTTTATATCGAAAAATGACTTAAAAATAATATACTTTTATACCTGCAACATTAAACGAGTGGCCAGTAAACATGCAAAAGTTTTAGGAAATCCCTAAATTTTTGAGCCATTGTTAGCTATATATAAAATAATTTTTGTAAACATACCCTTTATATAAATTTATTATTTATTATTATGAAGAAAAAGTCGAAGATGACAAATCCGTTATTCCTCACGTCTGTGTAATTGGCAGGGTAACTTTCACCTGGAGTAACGGGACCAACGCAGTAATTTGTAGTTTTTTTTTTCTTTTTTTTTGATTTCTATTCCCGATTATGCAGTTCACTGTGAAGTTAGCAGGTCACAAAACATGGTGTATTTTGAGAACCATGAATGCTAGAGACTTCAAATAAGGCTCAAAATTTGCAGTTTATTTATTTGCAGTTTATTTATTTGCATTTCAACAACTTTTAGGTCCAAATTTTGAAGTCCTTTATTTAAAAAAAAATTTCATACTGCCCTGCTAACTTTACAGTGAAGTTATAATGTCAAAGGGAATCTGGAGAACCAAGCAGAAAGGTCCCGCTACTCTAGGGCCATGCCAACTTCATAGACGTTTATTCCTCCGCTAGACCACCTTCTTCGGTAGTTAGTTCAATCGAGTTCAATTTAGTTTAGAATTTGTATTTTGTTTTTAAATAAATAAAATGAAGAATCTTTTTACTACCCTTATAAAAGATCCATGAGAATTTAAATTTTAAACAAATTTTTTTAGAAAAGCAATACTAATTAAAAAACAAACAAAATTTACGGATACGTACATTCCTTTAGCATTCGTTCAAATTTTGTCTTGAACTTAAAACCAAAAAAAAAAAAAAAAAATAATGTTGTTACTTATTTTTTATATATTTTGTTCATAAGCTATTCAATAGTAAACCTTATTTCATCTATAAAGCACATATTACACTACTTTATTTTCTTATAAATTTCTAAATTGAAATTCGAAATAACGTTAAACCTGGCGTACACTTAGTTTTTTAAATTTGTAAATTAAATAAGTGCGCAACTGTATAGCTTTTTAAAACTTAAAAGTACTCACTCTTAATTTAATTTAAACCAATCTTTGTCCTGTATATGAATTTTTTTTGCAAGTAGTTACTCACATACCAAAAAATCAAACAACCTTTGTCTTTTTAATGCTTCAAAAGATTTTAATGCTTGAAAAGAGTTGCGTGAGTGAGACAGAGGACACAATAAAGAAGTAAAAATCCTAAACAACCTAAGGGCACTGAGCACTGATTCCAAAAAAAAATTTGTAAAACGTTCAAAATGATCTATGAAAACATAACATTTTAGACTTTTGTCAATTTTGCTAGTTTATAATAAAAAAGTCCTGAATCACTGCCAAACTCAAGAACTAATTATAAATGTTACTCTTTTAGAAGTATTGATGTTTGCTTTCAGAAATGATATCAAAGTTTAGCAAAAATGTACATTAATAGTAAAATTAGTTCGCGATTGTTTTAACATTGATTCCGAATGCTTACTTTTATGAAGTCGGGGGTAATCTTGCAACGATACGTGTATCTAGTGGCCCTGGGAAAAACATAAATAAAAACCTGTTTAATTGAGAAATACGATCAAAAATAAACTTTAATTTCACACAAACTCCCTTTTTTTGAAATACTGTCAAACATATGTATTTATGTACGTCGTACATATAAAATATTTATTTTTTTGATTTTAAAGCTTAGTCTACTATACTTCAACATTTATGTATTTCCTATGGAAATTAATTTTGGTCAAAAATATATAAAATGTTACTTTCCGTGCTGGTAAGATATGGATTCGAAATTTTCCAACAAAAATCTTAATCAATAATGGTCATCATCTCAAGATTTTTCAGACTTCTAAGCCCAACCCTTAAAATGATAAAAATCATTTATCTGGAAAAATTCAAAAGTCCATTAAATGCTTTAACAGCTTAAACATACAGACATTATTTTTGGTTTCTGCATGACTGTGGGGCAAAACCTTTTCAACTTTATACAATTTATGTAGTTCCGTTGAATATTTACAGAGAAAAGTGTACCTTTAGGTTTTGCTTAGGTTTTGCTAAGCGTATTAATATATAGGTTAAGTCCAATTATTATCAGAACGTTATTTAATCTAAAATAAACTACGCGTTTCGGAGTGTTATTGCTCCATCATCAAGTATTAATTTTGTTTTATTAATGTTATTTTGCATTTTTAGTTAAATGTTATCTTCCGCGAAGTCATTTTTACTTGTTCTTTTAGCCTAGTACATACTTCCTCGAGAATTGAACATTCGCCTGTGGAGAAAGTGAACTTCTGACATTTGTCACTAGTACACACTTGTGAATGCATTGTGAACGCTTGACGTTTGAAACCTCAATGCATCAAATGCTCTTTGGTGTGTAAATTCATTAGGAAATAATCCATTGTTGCATTTTTTTTTCAAGTTTATTTAAATTCTAAATGCATTCAAAAACGAATGAGGAATGCGCACAAACTGAAACTGTACACAATTTTTTTTTATTCCACTATCAAAACTTTACCAAGGCTTCCCGTAAATTTAGCTCGTGAATTGCCGTGAAGGAAAACTCTGCACTTTGTTCTACACTCAGCTTCACGAGCACGTTCTCGGCTGAATGAAAAGTCGAAATTTGTATAGGTTCACGAGATGGTTTACAAGTATGTACTAGGCTTTAGGGCAAGAATTGGTTCGTGTCGGAAACAAAATTCAAGGTTTTAATCAGAACTAACATTACGATGAAGGAGAAGTCCAAAAAAGTTATTTTCGTCAAGACGTCCGTCGCCGTCGGTATGCTTGGCTGTGCGTCCTGATGTGCATCGAGCTAGATTTGGATTTGGTTTAAATTTGGTGTGAAGCGTTTTTATGTGGTTCCCTGGAGGAGAAATTTGAATTTTTGTTTAAGTTCAACTAGAACATATGTAGCTGCCATATAAAGATTTCGGTTTTATTTTGCGATTCGGTACTTCTAAGTTAGTCAACAAATATTGTATTTCAAATTTGTCTAAATATTTTTTTTTTTTTTCAAAAATTAAAATAAAAACAATTTTTTTTTGTATTTTAAATTTTTTACAAATTTGTTGGTATTAAATCAAAAAAATTCAAAATTGTTAACGACAGTAAATTATAAGCAAACCATTACTATATCTGCATCGTAGATGCCATGCTACATTCTATTTGTTATCTACGAGTTCGTGTGATTCAGTCGTTCATATTTTTTTTAATAGGGGTGTTGTAATTTATGTATTTGTTTGTCATGAATTTTTGATTTACTAGTATTTTTAATTAGAAAGTGATTAAACTTCAGATCTTCGAACGCAGTTCTTCTCGATGCATTTTTTTTTTTAAAATACACCTTCAAATTTATCAAACAAACAAAAAGTTCATTCCAAACCGATAACAGAATTATTGGGAATTTTGTGTTTATTTTTATTTTTATTATGTTTTAATTAAGAATGAAATTTTAAATACCTTAGCTTGCTTTGTTTGCTTGGTTTCAATAACCAACGCAGTTCCTTTTTCAAATTTAGTCAAATAAGATTAAGGTAACAGCTATTTTGTATGTTTGAGTGCTTTGAAGTTTGATAAAAAATAGATAAAAAATTATCTAATTGAAAAATATCAATCTGAAAAAATCTCCAACCAAACTCCGATCAAGTACTTTTCTTTTAAGTTATAAAAATACAATCAAATTAAAAAAAGGTCATCTTACATTCCTTTTCTCACAAATTATACAAATTTTCTCTTAAAAACGAATACTTTTACTACTAGATAGATAGATAGATAAAATTCTTTATTTTTTCGATTCTATATTGATACAATTATAAACTTTAGAATACGGACATGGCAATCTGCCGTCTGCCGGATATGACATTTCAGGAATAAGTAAATAGAAACAATAAGAAGAATCATGTAATTAACAATAATTTTACAGAATGATTTGCATACTACGAGTATCTTGATATAATAAAAAAATATTTCAATCTGAAATAGCAAGAATCAAAACGAAAAGTGATACTAAATTTATAGTTTTAACTTAGATTTAATCGGTATGGTTCTTAGGTTTTCATAATTTTGATGATTTGCAACATAAGAAGTAAACATTTTAAATGTATCCGAGCATACAAACATAAGTATTAGATAAATAAATAATGGGAGAGTGATAATCCTGAGGTTCTTGCAATTTTAATGATTTGCTACATAAAAAAGTAATAATTTTAAATGTTTATGAATGTTTTGCAATTTTAATGATTTGCAAAGTAATAAATTTCAATAATTTCGAATTTTTTGCAATTTTAATGGTTTGCCACATAAAAAGTAATAATTTTAAATGATTTACTATTTTTTGCAATTTTAATGATTTGCCACATAAAAAGTGATAGTTAAAGAAATATTTAGGGAATACAAATTTCAAAAACTATTTCGATAATTTAAAGCGTGTTTGTAAAATTTGTATAAATTAGACCAACCACGACCACCATTTAATATTTCATACAAGCTTTTGAATGAAATAGAATTCCGTGTGCCGTATTCTTCACATTCTCTTCTTTTACAACTACAATCCAGGTTTTATTTCTTTAAACGTTTTACAAGTAATATTTCTTAAATTAAATTTAGATTATTCAGGCCAGATTTATATTTTAGTTCCGATACGATACCATGTTGATACGACAGAATATTAGATATTTTACCGAAGCAACGATGAGCATATTCACATTATCAAAACCGGCTCCGTTCTAGATCTTTTGATTGATTCTTGAGTAAAAAAAGTTAATCGTAGCGAAAGCGTGTCTGTATCAGTACCATAGTGTGAATTGAGGATTCATTTTTTATTATTTTTATTAACAGATTAGTTTTTGCTTTTGTCTGAAAATATATATTCAAAAGAAATCTGATTAATGAAATATTTTTTGTTTGATCCAACCAATTGCACGAAAGTATTAAGTTTGTTATAGTTGTTACTTTTACTAAGAATTTACAGAGCTTAATAAGTTAATGGCATATTAATATAATAAACCATACCTATATATTAAATAATTAAACTCCACCACTTAATTTTGAAAATATTTATTTGAACTGAATTTAATATTTTGAAAACAAAACAAATACAAACAACGAAAATTCAGCTAAAATCAACAGTACCAAGGTACCATGTAAATTTATTTTTCAAATGCATGCACATAACTGAAATATTCAAATTTTATAACAACTGGAACTACATAACCTCTCGATTTACATTTATGTAGGAAAGTATAGGCATAGGTACATCAACAAAATAAATATTTAATGCACTTTTTTTGTATAAGAACTGGGTTTCGCATGCAAATGCAAATCCTTCCACTTCGGACTTTGTTAAAATTACTTATATCAAAAAACATATAGGTAAATACATATGTATATCTTTGTTTATAAAGTAGGTATATATACGAGTATACATATCAATTTTGATGAAACCATCCTACATAGAAACTATATACAATATTGTATGCTATTTTTTTTGTTGGTAATCATGGTAAAATATTCAATCAGCTGATGCACAAATTCTCCATTCACGTTAACAAATTAATTCACAAGACCATTATAATTATTTCAAACCACTGCTTTATCAAAAGCAGACGCCATTATCCTAATGTATTTTATTTTTCTGCGGCAGCAATTATGCAAATTTTTCCGCACATTAACGCCACCGATCCTATGCCAAAAATGCGTTTTACTTCTTGTGTAAAAAAAAAAAAACTAGACGCATAGCGAAGCGACTCCGCACGGTGCGACGCGGCGCGTCAAATATTCAAACAAAAATTAATGGTGCATTCCAATGGTAGCGTGTGCTCTCATGACGTTAATTATACAAAACACACTAGGAATACCATATATTTATATGCATTCGCATGCTATTTGTAATTCCTAACGGTAATGTTATTGAAGCACTTGTGTGCACGTGTGTTTTATACTTTAATTGTAAATTCAATTGTAAACGAATGTATGTACAAATGCAGATAAATTTCAGTAAGTGTAACTTGTTTACGGTTGAAAATTTTGAAAAAAAAAACAACAACTTAAGTAGGTATGCTTCCATCAGCCTTAAGTTGCATATATAAGTACTTATGTACTCGTACTTAGGGACCAATCCGATATGAAGACTTTCTTTTGAAATGCTTCGTCTGAGCATTCTTATTTTTAAATTAATAAATTGTTGCCTTTGGAATATGACTATAATTGCTTATTTTCGAGTAAAAAGCGAGAAAACGCCATAAAATACTCATTTTGTGTTTTTCTCAAATTTGAGCGACTAAATTTTTTTTCTTCTTCTTATTATTGTCCATCTCAAAAAAAAAAAAAAAAAAAAAAAAAACAATATAATTAAGTCTCGTCTCGATCTCGTCTCCGAAAAATACGATTTCCGGACAAACTGTTGATTATTGGAACGAAATATTTTCGATTATTGTTTGAATATGTGCAGAAAAAAATAAATATTTAACTGAAATTGGATTATTTAATTTATTAGACTCTCTGTAAATTTCAGTCCAAATATACAGTCTCGTCTCGGCCTCGTTTCGGTTGCTTTAAAGGCAGTCTCGACTCGTGGCCAGCCGTAGTTTTTAGGTGGCATGACAGTCCAACGCACTAATCATTACGCTACGGGCTACTACAAGACAAAGTAATGTTAAAATCTTATTTTATCTAAATGTCAATGAATTTGTCATTATTTAAAAAATTTAAAATAATTTCTTATTATTATTGTAACTATAAATCTATCCCTATACTATACATTAATCTTAAATATTATTCCTCATAATTTAGCTATCTTTACGTGCCACTCGTGAATTTTTCAGTTACGCATTTTAACGAAAAGAAACCTAGAAAATGTGGATATGTGACTTGGTTTGTTTGTCTATTTAGTTTCAAAATTTGTTCTGCTTTCCTAGTAGTAGTTGAAAGTCAGAGCTTTATCCGTACATTCAAACGAGAGAGACTACAGGATCCAAACCTAAGAGAAGGGTTAATGCACATATTTTCTGTTCTCATTCTCACACAAAGCAGTAAAGCACATCTGTTGAATCTGTTTTCTGTTAACACAATTTTGACTAAAAGAGAAAAGTAAAAAGAAAAGTACTAAAAGCGCTTTATTTTTTGTATGCAAACTTGTAAAAAGATTCCTTAAAGAGAATTAAATTAAAATTGTATGTATTCTAAAAGGCAAATTAACAAATAGGTACAACAAACATTTGCAAACTTGTTTTAATTTGTTAACTCCCTATTAGAATATATAAAATGCTAAAATGGTTTCTCTTGATTTTAAGAAACAAGTAGGTACTTGTTTTGTATAGCACAAATAAGCTTTTGAGTTTAGAGAAATATTGTGCGAATTTTGTGAGAAAGATATGTAGTTTGGGTTGAATATTCATTTTTAAACATAGTATTTTTTTCAGTAAATTTTGTATTCTGATTTTATATCAACTTCTTGTTAAAGGTTATTGTAACAATGTAGGAACCGAAAATTGGATGAGGACGTATTGTTTCCTTCTTTTAAGAAATTAATCAACAGCTTCTGTAATTGCTCGATGTTTATGAATAATTCTTAAATTTTTTTCGCATGCAAGAATTTACTCTCCCCTTGTTTCAGTATGGTGTACTATACTGAATAAATTATTACCAGTAAGAAAAGAAGAACTTTAAACCTGAATATCCAATCCATACATATTTAACGAACAAGCATTGTGGTCAAATAACCAAAATAATTTCATTCAGTTTTATTCATGATGGTTGAAATCTCAATGGTAATGAATTTAATATTTATAATGTGCCAATTTGAAAGTTTGATTATAATTCGAGGTGAAGAAGGTTTTAAATTTATATATATTGGGAAGAAATAAATGAATGTGTTCTTAAGAACTTATCGTGATAAAAAACAGAATTTCTTAATTGTGTAGTTTTATTAAAATCGGTTGAGTCGCTAGTGAGAAAGTTTTTGACAAAGCGTCGCCTGGATAAAATATTGTCGTAAGTTACAATTTGCTACTTTTGAGGAAACGCATTTAAAGTTCAAACATTTTTTTCTCAAAAACTATACGGTGAATTTTTTTGAAAATTAAATGGCTTATAGAGAAAACATCTAGCAACTCAAAACAGTGAAAGTAAATATAATATTCTGATAAATAAAGGAATACGTATGTCGTATGTGACGGTTTATCCAAAACTGCTTGTTACCCAAGCACATACGACAAAAATAAAACAAATTCAAATGTAGTTAGTATATAACATACAACATTAAAACATAATATACCCTTTTATTTAAAAACAGAAAGAAACTCAGATTTGTTTTATACAACATATTTTTTTGCAACAAAATTTAAAATAAACAAAAGTAAAAATTAAAAATAAAAATTAAATATGAATAATTAATTCATATTATTCGATAAGTTATAAATACGGTTAGAACAAATCATATGTTTATGTTCACAGTGCAGTTGATTTTAAATATTAATTTAACTAACATTTAAGTACAGGAACAAAAATACTCTTAAAAATATCAAAGTTTTAATTAATTTTTAAAATGGCACGATAAAATGTTTTATCTTCATTTTTTTCAAGATATGAAATCATACTTTTTTGTTGGAGTCGATGACCTTGGATGAAGCTATACGAAGCTCTTTTTGCAATAAATTAGAATTCGCTTGGTTTTGAAAACGTCCGGTGTTTTTGGTCAAATCGTTATAAGTGCAAAACGCTTCTTTAAATGAAGGCTTACACCCAACGTTTTGCCAGGCCTTAAAACAACAGCTTTTCCCTTATATAGAAGACCTTTATCTCGAAGTTTTTTAAAAAATTAAAAAGAATTGCTCAAATCTCTCTTTTACCTTATCATGAATTATCATACGCATAGAGTTCTTCAGACACACTTGGTGCAGGGGACTCGTCCGACCTCTGCGACATTACCCAGCTGGCTGAATATCATTGTTGTAAAGACTTAAATGTACCCTTTGCCTTAGCACAACCTTAAACTTATGTATGTCTTTAATCTAAGAGGTAATTTAATAAATCCCATCATTCGCATTTTGTATGTTTTTTTTTTTTTAAATCAAGTGGTACCCACTTAAATTTTCTATATGAATTGATTTTTTTATTTATGTCATCCATCTGGATACACTTCCACTCAAAAAAAAGGTGTCCGGCAAGAAAAAAACTAAAATTACAACACGATACGGAAATTGCAATTTCCTATGGCAATATGGACCCACCAGTATTCGCATAACCGAGTTAAATTTGGTGTTCATTTGGAATTTCACAGCTTTAATTGAATAAAAAGAACAACGGCCTCTGCATATTCTGTTGGTTCTGCACGTGACTATGTCCATCCGGGTGTATTCAATAACGGGCAGTGGGCGATGGGCGATACGCGAAGTTATATGGTTGCCTTCCGATTCCATTTTTGCTTTGCTGAAAGTTAATAACAACTACAAGCACAAAAATGATCATCAGAAGGTTGTTTCTGGTGTTGAAAATCAATATTTTTCCGATTGTTAATTCGTTGCTGGAAATGAAAACATGTTTAGTGATGCAGATGCAATGTGGACATTTGGACGTATAATTTTTGGTTCTATACTATGATACCCGAAATATAAGGGTATTTTGTATTCTTTTTTTTTTTTCTCATTGTGTTTGCTTAATAATCACGAAGCTATAGCATTTTAACAACTTTGGTAAGCAATTTCTGGTCTAAACTGTTTTTTATATAAAGTTTTTGTACAAGAAAAAGATACTTTGTAAGAATTTTTGTTCAAATTGCCTTTTTTATTTGTTTGGCAACATACATGTATATATTTATGTACAAACACACCTACCTGTAGCACCGTACAGGAACTAACTGGAAAACAGAAAACAGAAAAATTAAAATTAATTAAATACAAAAAAATACGTATACGCCATAGTGCACTTTTGCTTAAACTCAATTTAGAACGGTTTTGTACCTCTTGTATTGAAATACTCATTGTATAAGTTCATGAGCAAGTCATCTTCACACAAATATATGTACCTTGTCTGAAAACTTAGCTTACTATTTATTTTGTATATGCTTTTTCACGACCCATGTATCGCGAGCCAAAATCGGATGACTATACCTAACGCAAATTAAAAGATCAAATTTTAAGGCTTTAGACACGTCTGACAGATATTTGTACACTGATTTAAGGTGTCTGATTTTGTTCGTTGTTTTTAAAGAACATCGTACTTTATTTAAAAATATCTGTATATAAATAAATAAATATAAATTGGGTGGCGCAACGGCTCGTGAAGGACCAGGGCTAGTGACTAACAACTCGCAACCTCTACAAGTGAGAAATTTAGCTTGACTGATTACAGAAAGGTTAGGAATCTTATTTGATTGTCTTCCAAGTATAGTAAGATTTCATTACTCTTATATGAGAAATATGTTAATAGTTGTTTTGTAAATATTTTATTAAAGTGGTTTAAAACAAAAATACAGACACCAAAACAATTATTATTTCAAGGGAGTTCAACCACCTATGTACATATGTATGAGAATTTGTGAAGCAAAACAGATAGTGTTTGAAGTGTTAAAAGAGTGGACAATTCAATACCTTACTGGAAAAATTAAGATTTTTTCAACATCAACTTATAGTTAACAGTTTTATAACATTCATTTATTCAATAAATCAGTTTTTAAAATCAATAAATTTTGTAACGCTTTTGGGATTAGTATTTTATATACAATGCCAAGTCCACATTCCACGTCGTCATTTTGTCTATCCTTAAAAAAAAGTCCTTACACTGTGCTTTGTATAAATTTGATTTCAAAATCAGGTGTTGTTTGTTTCAGTTTATTGTTTGTGGTTGGTTGCTCCATGGGGATTATCCAGGGAGAATTGTTTTTGGTTCCAATTTCGTTCGATTGGCTATAAATCATGGTTTCTATTTTTCAATTTAATTTTATTCTAAAGGGAGTGGACTTTTGTTGTACAAACATTTATATATAGTTTTGCCACAGACTGTATTTAACGATATTGGTTGAATGATTTGAACTGTTTGCTTTTGTGTTCGAAGCCAAGCAATTAAAAGATTAATTCAAAACGATAAGAATATTAATTGTGACCTATACTTTAATTTGTAATTTATATAACCTAAAATGAGAAATCACGAGATGTTTTTTCTTTTTGTAATTCGTTCATTCAATCAAGAATTATCTAAGGATTCAACAATAAAAGGATCTTTTCAACTTTTCACACAAGAAAACATCACCGGAAGGACACTGGCTCTGGACAGAGCTAAAAATATATGCTGATGACACATTATGAAATTCTTATGTTGGAATTTGCACACGAAGAAATCCAATTAAACATTCTGCAGAGGACTTCTGTCAACAAATATCACTGAGCAATTTTCAATTTATTTTCCTATTTATGTATGAATGCGTGACTTGACATAGACATATCCTAACCCTAACCCTATATTCCATAAACACTCTTTGCTGTCATATGTTTGAGTAAGCAACCAATGAAAATATGTGGAATAGAAGAGAATGGTAAAATTAATATACATTTATAGGGTCTGGATTCTTTTTAATCATACCATGATCGCATGTTGGGTTGTACGGAATGTATATAAATACATATAGCTTAGGTTCTGTGCTAAGCACTGCACAAATAAATCTGTTTATTGTTTGATTATGCTCAAAGGACATTCTGAAATAATTCCAAGTTGGGCTTTTATTATTGCTGAACATTATACACTATTATTATTAAAATTTAAATGAAATTCAAATTCGAAATTATAAATTTTGTAATTACGTAGTTGAATGTTGTCGGACATCACGTGTAAACCTCACTTGAGAAGATTTCCTTAAAATTGCCTATATCCAACCTGTACTAACTTATTTATTTATTTGAATCAAGCTAATTAATATCTAGCGTACAAAATATTTCTTAGAATTAAATATTAAGAATTTATAAACTATAAAATATTTTTTTAAAACCAGTATTTTATACATCAGAAAAATTTAGTAATAAATTATGATTAACATTATACAAATTAAACATGTTATTCAATGGTGAATTCTGCTCATAGTTGGTACGATAGTGTTTTATGTAAATTGAGTCAGGAAAACCTGTTAGATTACGATTTGGAACATTCAAATTTACGCGAGAGAAAAGGTTCAAAGCATCGATATTACCATTAATAAGATTAACAATAAAAACAAAACATAAATAAGAACGGCTGCGCTCCAGACAGGGTAAATCTATGAGTTTTAGACGGCTGCTATATGAAGGAAGGTTCAATGGATTCTGCCAGCCTAAGCCTCTAAGAGCAAATTTTAGAAACCTTTTTTGAATTTCTTCTATTCTTATTTTGTGGCAACTGTAATAGGGGGTCCATACCTGGCACGCACACTCTATAATGGGTCTGACAAAAGTGGTAAATAATTGTTTGATAACATAAGGGTCAGAAAACTGACGTGATTCCCTTTTAATCCAACTTAATATTGAATTGGCTTTATTACAAGTCATATTGATATGCTGTGTAAATTCGAGTTTATTTTATCAAACAATACACCAAGGATAGATACATCATTTACATTTAATAGATTTACGCCATTGAAGCTATAGTTAAAAGATAAAACGGACAATTTTTTTGTAAAATTTATAATCTTACACTTGTCGATATTAAGCAACAAATAATTACGTGCACACCAATTTTAGAAAGCATTTAGACCAATTTGAAGCTTTTCACAGTCAAGATTGCTAGAAATGGTTTTAAATATGTTAACATCGTCAGCATACATAAGACAATTAGAGTACTTTAAAATTGACGGAAGATCATTTACAAACAATTTAAAAAGAACTGGACCCAAATGGCTACCCTGGGGAACACCAGAATTTACGACAAAACTATTTGAATAATAGCCGTTAAAATTCACTGAATAGGATCTGTCAAGTAGATAAGATTTTAGCCAATCAATGAATTTTACGCTGAACCCCAGCCTACTCATTTTATTAAGCAAAACTCTGTGCGACAGTTTGTCGAATTAAATTATTACTAACTTAACTTAATAAATGCTAAATGTCAATTGCTATATCCGGCTTAAGAAACCATTTTAAAACAAAATTTCATCGTGATCAGATGCCATAAGCTTTTACCATTATTGTAAAAATTTGTATTTGAGTCAGAGACAGATTTGTATATAGAGTTAGAGACAGGTGTAAGTTTTCAATGAATTGTTATTATAATTTACTAACTTTATATTTTAATAAAGGTTCTTGTAACTTCTAAACATAAAAAATTGTTTGAGTTCACAAAAGTCTGGACGTTGGCTCTCTGTGCCAACATTGAATATTTAGCATTGTAATTACCTTGAAAATATTAATTTCATGCTCGCGTTTGATTCTGAATTTTAAGATTTTTCAAAGTTTTACTAACTTGTATAAATTTACATTTCGTATCCAATTTTGTTTGATTTTTAGCTCTTCTTATAATTTACACGTACTATGTATATGGGGAAGGGTAGCAGTTGCACAGTAGGGGTTCATCTAAGATTCAATATCTTAACCCACCAATTTCGGCGGATTAACTGAACTGTGGTTGAAATTCGATTAATTTTACCAAAATATTGGACTCAATTTTTGAATACAGGCTAGATGATGGAACAAATTGTATTAGTGTACTAGGTAAACAAGTAAGATAGCGTGTTATTTTAAGCGTAATTTTCTTAAGAAGTGGATTTAAAATTTATTCGAATAGAATTTCAAAGCTGTTTCTATGTTTTTGTCTCCAAGGTAGACATCATTTTATGAAATAATTCACAAAAAATCACAAAGCCAACTGACCAGTTTCATATTTTTTGTTCATAATATATAAGCATTATAATTAATTAAAACGAAATTCATCAATCAACCCAGTTTTCCTTATTAAAAAAGTTAGCCTTCATGCATATATATCTACATATTAATGTTATTAATCTAAAAATATTGATTTTAAGTTTTTATATTAACATTATATATAAATAATAATAATTGCTGATTTTAATTTATTTCTTTCATGACTCCAAATATTATTGTTATAAATAGATCATATTCATAACATTCAATAATTAAATAAAACCTTGTTTGTGTTTTGAATCAATACAAAAAGCTGCACATGGAGTAGATATTATATGAAATGTGCATTTTGCACGTTTGACTGTAAGCCAAGTCCTGATTTATGATGCTCATTTATTAATATTTTGTTCAGATTCAGTACATTTATTGAAAACATACAAAACAGGAACGTGCGTTTGTTTTACGATAATCATAAATATAAAATGTAGACATCTCATTAAAATATTCATGTTATTAATATTTTTTAACAACAACCGTTCATTGACTTTTGTGACTCATATCTAGTTTATGGGTTTGCCTTGCTTTTAAATTCCAATAACTTATTTGAATCTAATATCTAGCTATTTAAAATGATTTCAAACTATGTATTTATATTATGTACATTGTACAAATGCAGATAAAATATTCTAGTCCCATTTTTAATTAGGTTGACATAAAATGACAGATATTCGTCTGTAAAAGAGAAAATGATTCTGATTTTGATTTTAGAATCGGAGCCAGAAGGATTCCACATTCGTATTGTATTGAACAGTTCTTACAACAGTTCTTAAACTGGCTCTGTAGTGTAATGTATGTCGGTAGAGCAACAGCAAAAATTTAGACACCGGAGAATTTTTAAACAAACTTCTTGTTAGTACTTACGGATTATATGTCTTTTTTCTTTTCTATTATAAGGGCAAAAGTCGGCAGTAACTGATGAAGGAAAAGATTTATAATCACCAAAATTCCAGAAAGAATAGCTAGCCACAAAAAGCCTCTGAAATACAACTCATGAGTTTCCTGGTAAAGTGCCGAAAGTGATTTGTTTGGAATTGGTACCAGTGTTACCACTTTACTTCAATTGAAGTAGATCTACTTCTTTTTTTCAATTTAATTTTAAATCTTCTTCCTACTACGCACCATCGCCAAAATATTGGAATCTACTTTTTTTGTAAAATGAGTGCTTCAACCTACTTCAATTTTACAAACAAAAACTACTATTTCTTTTTTCTCTATTTCACTCTGATGGGCATGGAACCCCGGAATTTACATTAAAAAATGAACCTGTAACACAATACAAATACACAACTGAGTAATTTAACAAGGGATTAAAACTCACCACACTCATGCCCAGCGGGAAATATCGTCCCCAATGAATTTTATAGCTGAATTCTTCAATCAATTCACTAGCCAAATAATAAAAGGAAACTTCATGCAATGATTTAGCCAGTGAAGAGTTATGCGAGGTTTCCTCAGTTCATAGATTTGAACCCACTTTTCGCTTTGTGTGTAGAAAACAACAAGACAACGAGTCATGCAATGTTTCCTCAGTTCATAGATTTGAACCCACTTTCTGCTTTGTGTGAAAACAACCCTTTCTTTCGTTGAATTAAAAATTGCTTTTGATATAGAAATTATAAGATGAAAAAACTGTTGAAAAGTCATGTAGAAGTTCATCAGTTCATCGTCTATGTCCACTCATATGCTTTGTAAAGTGTGCACCGCCATTGTGTGTTTTGATAGAAGTTGATTTTTTTTTGTGTTCTCTGTGTTGACATTGTCTACTGACAGTAAATATTATAAGAGGACTTGTGAATTTCTATTAAAATGAGGAAATCTCAGATTGTCTCAAAGTATTCCAAGTTGTTGGTTAATCACCACTTCGCTACAACCTACAACCACTGACCTAGTGATTTCACTTTAATTAAATTTAAAGTTTTAATTCTATATTTTATTTTAATGAACCAATCACAAATTCACAACACATACACAACAGAGTAATGAATTCACTATTTATTTAATTTTCTTCACACTTTTCATATTGAATTAACTATAATTGCTGAATAAACAACTTCCTCTAATCTTGTGATTTGATAATTGAATTTTTATTACTATTTTCATCGAAAACATTGAACTGATGAATAAACCACTTATGTACATTTATGAAGTGAATTCACAGATTATGCAACCATCATGTTTTTCATCATCTGGGTCGGTGAATAAACAACTTCCAACGAAGTAGTGATTTCGTTGGCGAATTTTTATCGGATTTTCAGCATGTGCTTCCCGTCTAGGACATGCCCATGTTAATTTCATCAAAGGAAGCAGCTGAAAAGCTGATCTTTCCTCAATGAATTTTTCAATTTTTCCCGCTGGGTGTGGATACGAATCTTATGAAAAGTTCGCTTGGATGTGTGAGTTTGTGTTGGGTTTCCCCTTTTTTCTAGTATATTATTTATAATATCATTTTTCATGTTGGTTGAATCCTTTGGTCTGGTTCTGTTAAACAAAAATTGATATCGTAAATCGTAATAAAATATAGGTAGGTATATTTAGAAATAATTTAAATTTTTATTTATTTTTTTTTTTTAGTTAAATTATTTAAATTTAAAAAGTGTTATTAAACAATATATTGAATATATAATCTGAAAGGATTTAAATTTTTGTTTATAGTTTTCGTTTTTGTTTATTTAAATAAAATTTTATTAGAAAAAATTAAAAATATGTATTTATATAAAAAGAAAGTTCTTTTTGAAATCTATTTCGATTTTTCTCAATCTACTTCACTTTTTGCTTTTTTTCCGAAAGTGGTAATGCTGATTGGTACTGAATTTGATTCTCCTTTTATAGTGAGAAAAATGAATAATTTTATTGAAAACTAGTAGGCTTTGAAATTTACAAAAAATATTTTAGGAAAAATAAAAACGCAAAGAAGATGTGATTGCTTACAAAAGTATAGTCAAAGAAGATTTGAATTCAAACTTTCATAACAAATAATTATATTATTCAATGTACTGATTGTTGTTAGGTAAAATACTAATACAGTTAAAGGTAGATTTCTGAATTTCTTATAATAATAAATAAATAATAATAACAGGTTGTTATAATAGCCCCTAGTTTGACTCAAAGTTGAACAACATTTTTAAAAATATAAAAGTTTGTACGATAAATATTTTGTTATAGGTAATTTTCTGTCAATCTGCCATTAAACTATAAAAATGAACCTCTATATGGAATTTTTTTTACCTTACCTTATTCTGAAGTAAAATCAGTAAAAATCATTTCATTCTAAGAAAAAAATATTCAATCACGAAATATATTTATCTTTTGAATCACGAGATGGGTATGTATATACAATACAAATACATACGTACAAAGCAAAAACAACACTATTGGGTCTTTTGGTTCTAAGAAACTTTACTTTTACTTTTTTTTTGTTTTCATCAACAGTATAGGTTTCTTGCGATGCCAAGGAAAGAATCCATTTTCTAAAAGCAGACTACCTACACATACTCATACATATATCAGGAGTATAAAAGCTACTTGATGCTAAAAGCCTCTTAACGTACCTTACCGAAGTTTTTGCGCCTACGAAACTTTATGGTTGATGTCATAATATTTCATGCTCCTTTTCGTATTCTTGTGTAGATAGGTAAGCGTAGGTAAGTACATAAGATTTTGATGTGGAAGAGTATCGTCGTAAAGGTATGATGCACACTTATGGAAGTATACCTATAGTGTCATAGGCCTTTGAAAGCCTAGAAAAGAAATTACACTCGTTTAGAGAGAATCCTTTTAGTTTCTCATCTGCCTTGAATAAACCAACGATATAAATATTAAGCAAACAAAAAGTGAATTTTTATTCAAATGTGAGTTGGCATCTAAGATTTTATGTCACTATAACTACATCACACTTTTTAAAGACATGATTTAGATTACCTTAGTGAGCTCTTTTGGCAAGAGTCATAAATAATAAAACATAAAAGGCTTCTACACTGAACTGAGAATTTGAATCTTTAATAGCATTAACAAAACATATTTGAAAATGTGATCTCACTGACCACTGATTGGTATCAAGTTTGAAAGTTAATCTGCAGTAAAACAAACAACAATCTTCGAAATCTTCCAGCATCCTTAGTTACTTTATGTTTTACTAAAATAGTATGCCTACCTACTGTCGCAAGTATACAAACTTAATGAAGCATTATTCACGCAAGAGCCGACACCAATTTACATTAAGGCTCTGGAATTGAAAAGGCTTCGTTATACAAGGCGCGTTGAAGTTCATGCAAATGGCAGTGATTAAAAACTGTCATCATGTCTGATAAATTTATTTTAAGCCCCAACAACACAGCTTAAAACAATGTCACGAGACAAAAAGAGTACGGCTTAACGATTTGATGAAATGTGATAGCAAATAAATATTTATCACTTTCGGGGCCAACAATATTCCTTTGTGCAAAGGATTTTTCCTTTTGATACTCCACTCACATATTTGCATATAAATTTAATAACATTTCTGAATGAGTTTAATGTGCGAATACATTATTATGAAATTTATAGATATTATGGTTTCAATTTATATGAAACTCTGTGTGTGTTGATTTATGTGATTGGGGTGAAATGTAATTTAATAAAATAGAGTAGGACGTAGCTAGGTTTAAGGTGAATATTTTTTGACGAGATACATTATTTTCTGATTCATTCATTGATCTTAATGTGAGACGAAGTTGCTGTATGATTAAAGGATTGAAATTGTTTAATAGAATTTAGGTAATATATGTTATAGCCTTTCAAAGTAGATGCCCAAATGAGAGTTAGGTACATCACCACCATTTGTAATATCAGGCTTGAGTGGGTTTTGTTTTATTTCTTGTATTCCGCTCATATAGGTATTTTGTAATCGACTGGGTCAAAGTTCATATTACAGATGGGTTTTCTGATGATTTGTGTCCTTTTAGATTCCTTTGAAATTTGAATAGCATAAAAAGCGTAAGACGTTCCTATGTCAACTCAGCTTAACTGCACCCCGCTTAACTGAAATCATCGGTTATCTGAAACAAGAAATTTATTTCGGAGCTTTTTTTGAGAATTTTTCACCCAAATTGCTTCGCATAATTGAACTCCACTTAATAGCAAACTGGGGATAATTGAAACAAAATTGTTTGCCTGAAATGAACGTTTTTCACTTATTCAACTCCGCATAAGTGACATGACAGTTGAAATCTGCCATCAAATCTTAAATCGAACACACCCTTTGAATTTATGAAATGTCAAAATCCCATTTCTTATCATTCCCTCCTGGTGTCACGCAATATTTGTGATTAAAAATGTAAATACCTTTGTTGTTCGAATTGTTTCATATGGAAATATAACTATTTTGACACAATACAAAAAATCGTACCTAAATTTGTTCTTTTCCTTTTTTAAAACTAAGAGGCATATTGTTATTAAGTATCCACAACCCTGCTTGAAACTTGTGTTAAGTTTGACTGAGGAAAATTGTTATTATGTAAAATATTAATGTGTTTCCATAAAACACAATCTGTACTCAAGCTTATTGTTAAAATAAATGTCTCAGGGGAAATGCTGCGAATCAAATAATGTCAATACTTAATGAGACTTTGTATGTACTTTCTTCATTACCTAAGCACCTTACATAATACTCCAAGCAATTGAAAGACCTATTGTCCCTTAAGCTTTGTTCTGTACAGAGTTATAGATACATGAATGTAGTGTCAAGAATTATGCAAGATTCATTTGCATAAATACATATCGAAACAAAATATAATTTCATTTAAATCTCAGATGGCTTTCTCTTCTTAATGTAAGCAAAAATAATATGTTCGTATTAATTTAAAGTTTTGGTGAAAAGTAATTATATTTTGAACAATCAAGCAGAGAAAAGCTAAAATAAATAATAAAAAGATTCATTTGTTTACCTTTCATTTTGTTTGGATTTTTCATCAGGTCGAAAGGATCTAGTGAAAGTTTTATGCTACACAGAACCCATTTATAAAAATGTCTTTCATGATTTTTTTCAATAAAAAAGTAATGCTTCACATTTTATAATGAAAATACTCATTTTTAGCAACGACAAAACAACCACATCCATCACGACAGTTATCTAATGTATTTCCTGTTAGTATTTAAAACTTAATAGTTTCACTCATCATCATCCTTTGAGAGTAGCGGTGCAGTGTTTCTATTCATTGTCACTCTTTATCTCTATTCATTCACCACAAAACAATTAAAACAATTCTAAACCTTTCTGCTGAAAGTCAACGATTTACATTTCTGTTTTGTTATATCCTGCCAGTGTGCTGTTTCGTTTTGTTTTGTTTTGTATCCTTTTTCCTGCAACAGCCAAGCATCATTATCGCTCTTAGTGCATCGTTTTCGCTTTACGGATACATTTATATCTCCAACAAAAATATATATACAAAATATATTTCATGTTAACATTTTTAACGATTGTTTCGAATTTTCATCTTCGCCACCATCTTCACACTCTTATAGGAGCTATTTAGCCATTTAAGTGTAGTTATGAGTCATTAAATTGTTTGCCAAAACGACAAAGTAATTGCCACATTAAAGATAGAATCGATATTTTTATAGCAATGCCAGAGGACAAGAAAGTCGTAAGAAATTATTGTCAAATGTTGTTCCGGGCATGGCCAGCCAAGCAGAGTTGCGAGCTATACCAATGTCCTTTTTCTTGTTCTTTTTTCAATATTAGCCGAGGGATATTGGCTAATTTTCAAATTAACAACTTCTAGCAATTGTGGTGGGCGGCAGCAGCGGATTACTTTCTTGATTAAGTTTAAGATTTTTAGACACTCACCATTTATAGAAATGTTTTCACATAATACATTGGTGAAATGAAATGGAAATTATTATTTTTTCAATTCAGATTTTGTAAGTTAAAATTGTTATATACTCGTTAATAAATAAAAAAAATCTTGACTGCTTTACAAAGAGAGTACATGACTATTTTTTTCATATGAAACAAATTTGTCGTATCTTTAATAAAATTTGTCTTTAAGACTATGGATATATTCACAAAAAGGCAACACTGCCTGTACATTTAACTTTTGAAAATTTCATGTTTATAATTTACTATTTAATTAAATAAGGTAAGTCGATATTTCTACAATTTATTAATATGTAGCTTTTGAGCATTAATAAGTTGAATTAACAGTACTTTTAAGTATAGGTGATTGTGTAGAGAAATGGTAGTTTTTTCCTGTCCCCAATTTAGTTTCTTGAGATTATTGTGTATAAGGACAATGGGCATTTTGGCCTATCGATGTAACACATTGTGACCTATATCATTTTAAAGGTCTCGATGAGTACTACCATTTATTGTATGGGCAAAAGTTTGTATCGCGTACAGGGAAGGTGTTATGGAGGTTAATGTAATCGTTAATGCATCTTTTATTTACGTTTAACTTCGGAACGACGTGACCAATTGAAGTCATATTTACACAATATGTTAAGTGTTGTTAGATAACAGTTTATAACCAGTAGGTGGCGCTGTTGTCAAGTTATTGACAAAAATTCTCTATTTATTAAGCAAAATCGCTCATATTCAAATGTAACATTCTTTTATTGCAAGAAAATAAAATCACAAAGTATGGACCCGATAGGTGGCGTTGAAGTCGAGTTTTTTAGGATGGGCGTTTTGGCCTATCGGTGTAACACATTGTGACCTATATCATTTTAAAGGTCTCAATGAGTACTATCTTTTACTGTATAGGCAAAAGTTTGTATCTCGTGCAGGGAAAGTGTTATGGACGTTAATGTAATCGTTAATGCATCTTTTATTTATCGTATAACTTCGGAACGAAGTGACCAATTGAAGTCATATTCACACAATATGTTTAGTGTTGTTAGATAAAAGTTTATAATTATGAACGGATCCGGTAGGTGGCGTTGTTTTTAAGTTATTAACGAAAATTCTTCATGTCGAACTCGCTGTCGAGTTAAAGAGCGAGCACAGGTCAGACACAAAAATGTTCCATATTTCACACCGATCAAGGAAAAAAATCAAAATTGCTCAAAAACCGCTGAATCTGTCAAAACGTCTGCTTATTCGATGTGTGTTGATTCATAAGAAACAATGTATTTTAACTGCTTATTCGATGTGTGTTGATTTATAAGAAACAATGTATTTTTTTTTCAAATGCAGAGACAAAAATTTTAACTGATCCAGTTTTTTTCCAGTCGAAAACGCGACCATTTAAGAAAATAATAATAGGTATTAAGGCTAAAAATACGGAATGAAATCGACCATTAGATGAAGCACGGCATCTATCATAGTCTTAATTCAAAGCCACCTCCCAGGTCCATATTTTGTGATTTTGTTTTGCAATAGTTAAAACAAGATATTATATAAGTGAGAATGAGCAACTTTGCGTTATAAATAAAGCATTTGCTAATAAATCCACTACTGCGCCACATCAGATCTAAATATATTTTGTGTTTTTTTACCTGGCAATAAACCACTGTAACATTTGAATATGAGCGATTTTGCTTAATAAATATATAATTTTTGTCAATAACTTCACAACAGCGCCACCTACCGGATCCGTTCATAGAAACTTTTATCTTTCAACACTTAACATATTGTGTGAATATGACCCTAATTGCTCACGTCGCGTCGTTCCATAGTTATACGATAAATTACATTAACGAGTGGATAAGATAAAAATCTTGATTAATCCTTCGGCTTTTTTGGTCACAATGGATATGGCAATGAAACAATCAATTTACATCTGCTTTTCCCGACGTTTCGGCAGGGGTTGCTGCCTTCTTCAGGGGAACTTTATTTCACACAAAAACATATATAAAAAAAAATTTCAGTATAATAACAATTGTATGACAACATTAAAAATTGGACTTACATTTTGTAAAAATATCAAAGATTGTAATAAATTTACATTGAATAAAATGTTTTAAATTTATGCACTTCAAAATGAAGTTCAGTCTTTATATATAAAACTTAAAGAGAATAGGTCAAAACGCCCATCCTAAAAAACTCGACTTCAACGCCACTATCGGGTCCATATTTTGTGATTTTATTTTCTTGCAATAAACCAATGTTACATTTGAATATGAGCGATTTTGCTTAATAAATACAGATTTTTTGCCAATAACTTGACAACAGCGCCACCTACCGGATCCGTTCATAATTAGAAACTTTTATCTAACAACATTTAACATATTGTCTGAACATGATCAATTGGTCACGTCGTTCTGAAGTTATACGATAAATAAAAGATGCATTTACGATTACATAAACGACCATAACACTTTTCCTGCACTAGATACAAACTTTTACCCATATAAAAAATTATAGCGCTCATCCAGACCTTTAAAATGATATAGTTCACAATGTGTTACATCCATAGGACAAACTCCATACAAAAGTGCCCATTGTCCTTCCTTGACTCTTTGAATATTGTTTGCCTGATGAAGAGCATAAACATGCCTCGAAATAGTTGCATATTAAATAACAACATCTTTAGTTATTGACCTATAGCCCACTAAAAGATACATCTATCTTTTTGTTTTAAAGCTCAAAAATGTGTTGAGTGTTCTTTTAACAATGATTTCATCCTTTTAAGATTTTTTCTTAAGTAAAGTAATATGTTTTTGTCTGCTTTAATGAACTGACAATTTTTTCTTATTAACTTGTTCTTTTAAGTTTCTCAAGAAATTTTGTATACCTAAACCCATCAATATTGTCCATAAAATAAATGTTGTCATACGAAAAATAAAAATAATTTAATAATTTTTTAAAATTTGGTCTGAAGTTAAAACTTTTTTTTTTTTAATGAATTCAGTGCATAGTTGGTTTTGTAATTGGTAGTCCAATCGTTACAAAAACGCCAGATAATCTGTATTAAATCAGGCTACCTTTCAATCATGGCCGTAGATAGAGCTTGCGGGTCCCCGGGGCAAAACCAAATAGGGGGCCCTATTTCCCGATGTGAGCCTTATTGTTGGTTAAATAAATTTCAACAAAAAACCAAAAACATTTCTTCTGGATTTTACAGAATCGAACTCATCGATAACTTTTCTCAAATCTATTTGCCGTGCTGTTAGATTTTGAATAGATATCAATGATAAATTTTTAAGCCTTTGGTGTTCCATGGTGCTTTACAAGTAATTTTGTATTAATTTCAGCTTTCAAAAAGATCCTTCCGCTTTTTCTGTGGTAACAGGAACAGTCAAAAACATTTAAAGAGAATATATCTGGATAGTTCGAAAACATGATTTTTATAATCAAAAAAGTTGCTAATTCTTTAACACTTTTCAGGGAACTTATTTCATTCGAAAATATTGAGCTGGTAGAAAGCTAATGAGCAAAAAAATATGATACAAAAAAAGATATATGACGCATATCCTTACTTCTTTTAACAAAATGCACTCCAACTACTAAGCCATGGACATGAGCGAAAAAGTTACAAAACATAATTTTTAGAAAATTTAATTTCCCACAAGTATGCCATATAAACTTTTTTGTCTGGGATAAAAACTACGTGAATAACGTGTGAAAAAGGAATTAACCGTTCAAAACAAGATGGTGGCATAACGACACTAGGTAAAATTATGCAAAATGTGGTTTTTGGAACGTGTATTGATACTCTTTGAAATACCGAACTCAAACTTCTTCTCGGACTTATTTCCAGTGCACCATAGGAGTATAATGAAATCTAAATGCACCGTACCAGTTCCACCAGCCGGCTGGTATACGCTTTCACTAATAATGAATACAAATGTATGTATTTTTAGAATTTTCAACCAATTCTCTTATTTTAAGTTTACAAATGAATATTTCATGAGTCACATGCATATACACAAAACGAAACAACAAATACTTTAATATTAGTGAATAAACTTAAAATTGGTGTAATACATCGGTTAATTGAATTCACCTCAGAGTGAGTTTAAACCTATATAGGATCTAAAGTTAGAGTAGATTAGCGTTAGATTTTATTCGTCAATTGGATTTTAGTAGCAATGACTCAAAAAATGGTATCGAGCTGAACGAAGCTAACTTAACAAAGTTAATACTGATTCGAACGATACATAAGAAAATCTCCGGGGACCCTAGTCGGGGGCCCCCCAATGGACGCTACGGCCGTGCACTTAATTTACCTAACAGTTTTTTGGTGATGTCCGAGTTAAGCGTACCGATTTACAATTCTATCAAGGTACATAGAAGATACTTAAAACATGCACTCGCTTATAATGTAAATATTAATCCTTTTATGTGAAGTTCTTTAGTCGCCTTGTAATTCCTTTGTTGGGTAATAGATTTGTTAAAAATGTTTTCTTTTGTTGACTCAAACTGAAAATCAACGTTAATATTTTTATTTTGATCAAATATTATGTTGTAAGAACTTTTCTAGCACAACTTTAAAAAAAATATATTTTTTCCTTAAAAAAAGAATGAAAAGGGAAATTGAAGAATAGCTAAGTATTGTATGATCCTACAAGTTATCTCCTCTCACTCAACCTCTTGACTTTGGCTTAAGTAGATTTACAATAATAAAACTGGTAGCAGTTATCCACGACCAGTCTCGTATATAAACCTTAGCTGTACTCGTTAGATATCATCTTTAAACGAATCTCTTTTATCTCTAGCACACCCTGCGGTTTTCTTGAATAAAAAAAAATGGGGAACAAATAATTCCAGAAATAACTTATTTAAAAAGAAAAATACTGTGACAAACTTTGTCCGCTTCAGTGCTCGCGTTAATGTCTAGGATTTGTTTTTCAGTTTTCATTTTGCCGTCATCAGTTGGATCCATAAATATTTTTTGTTATTTTTATAAAAAAAAACCATCGAAAATGGTTTATATATTTAACAATGTTTCACTGATTTTTTCAAAAATGGTTAACGAGGATTTAGGTATTGTTATAGTCTATAGGACGTTCAAAAGTGTAAGTTTTTTTCATCATTCTGAAAAAGGAATATTTTTGTTTGTATAAAGGTTCCTTTTTAAGAACTCATTCATACATTTTAATAACCATCCATATTAAACAATACATTGCCTATTGACATAAATGTATGTTGTATAATATGTATACAAAATTTGTCTGTGTACCTTTACATTTTTTGGATACGGCAAAAAGCAACCTTTTGCTTGTTCAACATATTCCCATAACCAATTTGTGGTCACTGTTAAATAACTCATGTGGTTGCATAAGCCCAACCTGTTGCAAGGATTTTAATCAATATTCCAATTTCATGTAATCTTAATTAAAATAAGAGAATCCTTTGGTTAAAGATGAAATGTCTAGCAATTTAAATTGTTCTTTCTCAAGGTTTAAAAGATATTAATTTGATTCAGGGTTTAAAAAAATAATAAGAACCGAACAGCTTTAAAAAAAGGTTGAAAGAGGTAATTATATTTCGAAAACACTCCAATATTTATTTACTTAGATTTGTTTGTATGCGCTTAGACCGTATTCGTATATTATACCTATTGTTCTTAACCTGTCAACAGTTTCCATAAATACAATGCCATAAAACTCATATAAAAATAATTATTATTTTGTTACCAGAGATACCGAACCCGTAGGCTATTTCATGTCGATTGGTCGTCCTATGAAATCCTAAGATATATGTCTCGTAACTTGGACTATAATTGCTAAAGAACCTTTTTTATGGTGGGGCTTAAAAGATCTTAGGGCAAAGATTTACTGGAAAAATTCCAAGGGAACAAAAGTGAATTAATGCAATCCCGAAGGAAAATAAAAAAGAAAAGAAAACGGAGACAAGGTGAAAGAGTCTTATCTGATTTATAAGGGTGCAATCTACCAGTTTCATTCTTCCAAGACTTTTATCTCCTACATTTTTTTTTTCTTATTTTTTTTTGCTTTTGCGGCTGAAAGTAGTTAAAAGAAAATTTGATAATAACGCTTGACGGTCAAAGGGATTTTTTTGCGGTATAGATAGGAAACAGTGGTAAGATATTTATGACTTCAAACGTCTTCATTATAAGATTTAGCTGTATCCAATTGCGTTGCTATACCCTCTGAGCATTACGGATAATGAATATGAAACAAAGTAAACAAGGTGTATTAGGTGTTTCTTTTGTTATCAATCATTATGGGACTTGGAAAAACAAAGGGTTTTACACTCAAGGGGGCGTCACCGTCGTCAGTAGTGAGATGTTTAATTTAACTGAATTACAGTTCACTAGTACCTATCATTTTGATAGTTAATAATAAGCTTTAATATTTTGAAGTACAATGTAAACCATTTTTATATATGAAATAAAATATAAAATACACAAAAAAATAGTAATTTGATCTTGGAATTAAATCTAATGGGACACACACAAACCAAAAGAGTTCATGTCAACACGTTTGCACTGTGTTTAACTCTCAGAAAGTATTCATAACCCTTTGAGTGTGCACAAATAATAATACAGAAGAAAAAAGAACGAAAATTCGCCAAGCTGAAAAAGGTAAAGATATGTTCTAAAAATAAATCAAAAATTAATGGCAGTTCCTGCCAAACTGACAGCCGACACAATAGAAGCGGGTTCGAGAATTTTGCGTTATAGCTGATGATGCCTATTCTATGGCATTCTGTTGCTCTGAAATGAATTTTTATTTTTTTAATGAGTGACAATAAGGACATCCCTTCTTCATAAGGAAATCAAATTAAATAAGAGACTTTTCAAATATATTATTATCGTTTTCAAAGAATTGAGAGTAAATTGAATTTCGTTTTGAGTATCTACATCAATTCGAAGTTTTTTGTATGCCATCATCATCCTTAAAAGGACGAAGAAAAAATGAAAAGAAGGTCTACAAGCAGATGTTGGCAAAAGGGCTTGCGTTAAGTAGTATTCAAGTGTTTGCTTCAAGCTAAATGCCAATTTATCTCTTGTTTTTTTTTTTTTAATTTTGCATTTTTGTTGTTGCATTTTGATATTGTTCGGGGCTTGAGTGCGGATAAGCACATGTAATATTGATAAAGGTATGGTTTAAAATAATATTTAAGGGCTTATGATTAAACGTTATTTTATGTATCTAAGGTGCATCAAAAAATAATGAAATAAATATCGAAAAACATGTTCAAAAACTCTGTTTCAACAGAAATATTAATTTTTGTTTTCAGACTTTTGAGAAAATTAGTTTTAAATATTAATGAAATAACACAATGGTTTTCTGGCGTTGAAAAAGATTTCAGGTTATAACTTATAATACTGTTGGTTTCCTGTCAAAAGCTAATTTCGAGTATTTAATCAAAACGACCATTACGATGATGGAGAAGTCCAAAAAACTTGATTTTCGTCAAGACTTCGTGATGTACATTGAGCTAGAAGCCTTATGCCTAGCGGTTGGATAGATTTACTTTAAATTAAGTGTGAACATTTCTATGCGATTTCCTCGAAGAGAACTTGAAATTTTTGTTTTATCTCATCTAAAACGGGCAGCTGCCATACCAGGACTATCAAGTTTTGTCAAAAATGAATTTAACTAAACTTCGAACGTGTTATCTTTTAATCAGTTTTTATAATACTGAATACCACGTTTTTACCAAAAAATACGAATAATGGAAATAAATGTATGTTTAGGTATATCCCCGCATCTCGTTATTGGCTTGGTTGATTTTATCATCATTTTGCAACACATACGAATAATACTGTATTTCAAAAGCCCGTAAATCAAATATTCTACAATTCAAAACTTTGAAAATAGGTACAAACTCAAACGCGAAAATGGTTACAAAGCAGCAAGTTTCTTAACGCATCCGATACGTAGTCGATGCGCATTAACTGAGCAAACTGTGCATCAATAATTTCTTGGATACTTTGATTTGACATTTTGTTTAGAAAAAAAAAATTGCCTAGCAGTAAGCAAAAGTTATTTGTATTGTTAAGAATTCTTAAGTTTTTTTAAAAATCTTAGGTCTTTTAAAGTGAAAAAATGGGAAAATGAAAAGGATAATGCTCCCTGTCTGCTTATTCAAGTTTGATCATATGTCTTTCTTCGTTAAATTTTCAAAGCTGTTGCATACTTTTTTTTTGTGCTTTAAATACGTGAATATTTGACACATAAATTTTGTTTAATGTCTGCTCTTCCGAATTGCCAAATTTATACAAAGTACAATATTTACAAAGCAGCAGGTTTGCGTAGTCAATAATTACAAACAAAGGGCTAAATTCGCAAAGCGCGATGTAGTTCTGCATTTTTGATATGTTGTTGGGGCATGTTAGAGTAGTCTGTAGCTAAGTTTGCAACAGTGAAAAAAACGCAAAACTCCACCCATTTTTTCCGACATTTTCCTTTATAACTTTGGAAATATCCAACTTAGGAAAAAACCATCTACTATATTCTTGTTTATTATAAAATTTTCTACAAGACCACATCAGTTCGAAATTCATGTATGTTATATTTGAGTTGCTATCTAACCATGAGTAAGAACAAAAATTTTGAAAATCTAAGTAATTTTGAAGCGCTCAAAAAATAGGTCAAAAATTGTCTAATTGTGCTCAAAATGCGCAATCAAATAGCCTAGAGTATTATAAGACAAAATTTGAAGGTTCGATCGAAATCGGACAAATAGTTTTGGCAAGAAACATGATGTTAACTAAGTGCAACAAGCAATGTTTGCATCATTGCTGTGGTCAAAGTAGGACGCTTAAGTTGGCACTTATTTTTGTACACGTAGTTGGAACCCTTAAATATGATAAAATATAGTTACAATATTTATATCTTTTTCTACGCAACTTTGGTAGTGAATTTAAAAGTTTCGCTAGGCTATTTGATTGCAAAATTTGAGCACAATTGAACAATTTTTGACCTATTATTTGAGCGCTTCAAAATTACTTAGTTTTTCAAAATGTTTGTTTTTACTCATGGTTAGATAGCAACTCAAATAAAACACACATGAATTTCGAACTGATGTGGTCTTGTAGAAAATTTTATAATAAACAAGAATAGACTAGATGGTTTTTTTCCTCAGTTGGATATTTCCAAAGTTATAAAGGAAAATGTCGGAAACAATGGGGTGATTTTCGCGTTTTTTTCACTGTTGCATTTTTGCTGCAGCGAGCACAGGTTTTTCGAAGTTGCAAACTTAGCTACAGACTACACTAACATGCCCCAACAATTTAGCAAAAATGCAGAACTACATCGTACTTTGCGAATTTATTGTCAAATTTGACTGGGCTAATAATATTGTCACAAAAAATTATGTTTGAAGAAAATTTGTATTTTAAAATTCTGTATGACTCAAACTCAGTATTTTAAATACAGATTTAATATTGAACAACATGATGCCCTTATATTGAAAATTTATAAGAACAAAGGTTGTCCAGAAAATTCTTCTTGAAATACTGAAAAGCAGCTGCAGCATTTTGAAAAACAGAATTTTCCACATACCAATCCTTATTTGGATACCTACAAATTCTATAAATCAACATATTCCAACTTTTTATTGATTTTCATGTTTTTTGTTAGGGATTCAGAAAAAGTGGTGTTTCAACACAGTGAGCCAAGTGAAAATAAAGTTGAAATCAACGTCTTATTTATGTCTTAACTAAATTATACGCCTCAGCAGAGATCCTGTGCCTGTGATGCCTCATTCGTTATCTTCAATTAAACAACCTTAACCACTGAGATAATTAGAAATAAAAAGCCCTTCACCTTAAATTGTGTACTGTACAAAGAAGAATAAAACTTTTCCAAGTGAATTAGAAGCTTCTGAATTTTATCAACAGGTAGGGCATAGGGATATCTATTTTCCATTTAAGTTAAGGTTTGTTAATTTAAGTTAAAGGACGTTTTTATTTATCTGGGTTGACAATCGTTCACTCTTCTTTATGATGTTGAATATGTATTTTATATACAGGGTGCCCCGTAAAAAATGGATAACACTGGAATGCCTCATAGTAGATTCTATGACCACCCTGAAACCGATAAAAAAAGTTCTTTCTCAACCACAAGAAAAGATATGTGCATTTTTTTGTTCAGTGCATTATTTTTGCCTTACTTTACGTTTTTGAATACCACGACTACAAGTTAATGATTTCCAACTTTTTTTTTTGTAGCAATAGTTTACATTATTTGTGTCAAAAAATAAGTCGCAGAAAATTATTATAACTTTTGGACTTCTTTAAGCCGGTTTTTCAGGTGGGTTAAGGTTAAACCCGAGTTAGCTCACCAAATTTGGTGAGTTAACTCTGGATTAACTCAACAAATACTTTGGATATTGTATCTTCCTTGTTTTTTAAGACTTTCTGCATTCACCCTCAACTTTAACATTACTGTAGATAAATATATTACCAGAGTTAACCAACTCCGGTTTAACTCACCACTGACAAACTGGGGCTTAGAGAAACAAATTATTTAACTTTGATTTTCAATGCAAAATTTGAAAGAAAATAATGTATGAAAAAGTTAAATCTTCTGTGGTATAAAAAAATGCATTAATACCTAAGTGGCCAACTATTTTAAAAAAATAAAAACATTAAATACGGATTCTAAAATGGTATAACTTATTATTGTATCTAGAGTCAATAGCAAGTTATTGGTAAGAATCTGCAATACTAGAATCAATTTATCAAAACAAAAGTTTTCAAAATTAGCACAGTAAAAATGAGAATTACTGCAGAAGCATGCCTCTCCTTTCAGAGAATGGTACCAGCTGGCCTTTTCACATGACTTCGCACTGTCTTTTATAGAAAGCGAAGTCGTAGGAAAAAGAAAGTGTGCACCTTTTTATAGAGAATTTAATGATCTACAAACTGTACTCGAACTTCTTTTCGATAGCATTTGCCATTAAAAAGCAATTTCCTTAAAACTGATTTTTCGACACTTTACCATGCTTAAAAAGTTATGCTCCTGTCGGATCGTCGGGGACTTTTAGTCAATGCTGCTTTATAGTCACTGGAAGGCCCCCACCAAGTTTAAGCGTTATCGGAATTTTGTTCAGGGAAATGTCAATTTTGACTGGGGATTGTATAAATTCTGCAATCATGCTTATCATATCATAATCATAATCATATCGTAATAGCTTTTAAAGCTCTGTCAGTTATTGCCTTTCAGGGTTTTATTTTTAAATTAAAATCATCTAAATTGTAATCTTGTATGTTTCAAATCATTTAAAATTGTTCTTTTTTAATTAGTCCAGTGCAACTATAAAATTTTAGTATTTTCCAAAATTTGGGTCATTTTCAATCAAAAATTTGAAAAACTTTCTACGACAAGTTTGTGGGGCTTCAATTTTCGAGCAATTTTGTCATACAATTTTTTTCTGCATTTCAGTAAATAAAATAGTTGTGGATATTTTTCTATTAAAAAAAATGTTTTATAACAGAACAAATTTTTTTTAAGTCTGTGATCTTGGCTGAACATCTTGATTTGGGCTCGCTATAGTTAGATTTTCCCTTTGCTAAAACCGTTTTTAAGATTTTAATTTTAGTTTGTCGCTTTTCTTATGCAAAACGGATTTTCTAAGTACCGAATATTGGAAATTTATTTAAGGCTCCATACGCAAATTAATTTCTCAGTTATATCATTTTGTTTTGGAGTCTGTAATATTTTACTGCACAATTAAGAAAAAGTTCAAAGCGACGTTCAGTGAAAGTCAAAATAAGTGAACAGTGACAAAAATGAACACGTGTTTCATTTGCTTTGAACTGTTAAAATTTGGCAAGGCTGCTAATGTTAAAAAAAGCATACACACTTTTTATCAGCCAGCATTAGTCAAGGGCTGAAACAGTATGAAAATTCTACGAAATGTAAATGGAAACAATTTGGTGACTTACGTCGATTTTCGGTATTGTAGGGAAGTGCGACTGACAGAGGCACGTTGTCACTAAAATCACCGCCATCGTTGGATTGGAATTGGAACATTGAAAGAGCCATTGGATTATAATTCTGAATTCGACAATGAACACTTGTGTTTCATATGCGAAGAATCAGCAGAAGATGAGTCGCAGGAGATCGCGCCTTGAAATTAATTTGCGTATGGTGCCTTTAACAAATTTCCAATATTCGGTACTCGGGAAAAATGTTTGGGTCCAATTAGAAAAGCCCTTTCGCATAAAAAAAGCGACAAACTAAAAGTAAAATCTTAAAAACGGTTTTAACAGAGGGAAAATCTAAATAAAGCGAGCCCAAATCAAGATTTTCAGCGAAGATCTCAGACTTAAAAAAAATTTGTTCTGTTATAAAACATTTTTCTTTAATAGGAAAATATTCATAACTTTTTTATTTATTGAAATGCAGACTAAAATTGTATAACAAAATTGCTCGAAATTTGAAGCCCAACAAACTTGTCATAGAAAGTTTTCAAATTTTTGATCGAAAATGACCCAAATTTTGGAAAATACTAAATTTTGTTTTTTGTTGCCCTGTAACTTTTAAAATATTATCACTAAAGAAAAATTGTTAAACACATGAAATAGGAAACTTTATTCTACACATTTTATGTCTCACAATTTTTTTTTTAGGACTAATATGAACCGAGATATTAAGTAAAACGTAAAATCCAAGATGGCGGCAAAACGGTAATTGTTACGAATGCGAAAACTGAGATTTATCATATTCGATCCACTCTATATTGAATAAAAAAAAAAATTTGGAGGGTTGTACAAACTGCTGGGTCAGATTATAATTGATATGTGCAAATCATTAAAATTGCAAAAAATATTACTCGCTTTCCATCCGAAGTAATTTTAACTTAAATTTTATTTTTAGTAATTCTTTTTCAATCTTGTAATATGAGTTACATTTTCCATTTTTTTAATCTTTATTTAATTTGTATTGCAAATATCATATCCGGCAGACGGCAAAAGCCATGTCCGTATTCTTAAGTAAACATTTATAAATCTGATGAAAGAAAAAAAAAATTAAGAATCTGTCTATCTATCTAGTACCATGCGTTATTGAACGTGGTATATTTTTGAGGGTTATCCTTTCTTTGAGGGGCACCCTGTATGTGTACATATTTTCTATTTTTATATTAATAAGATTAAAGGGTTACAAAATAAACAAAACACGAGGAAAACACAGAGAACGTTATGATTTTTTTTTTTTTATGATAGAGGACCGAAAAGTTGTGCTTCAATTTCGTTGGAAATAAATAAAAAACTGCTGTGGTATAATAGTAATAGGGTTTTCCAGCAGGTCGCCCCCACTTTTTTTTAACCCGAGATAATGTATAAACCATAACTGAAGGAAGTATAATAGTAAAAATCCTTATAATAAAAACAGAAAATATATATAAAATGGGTTTAAGGCAGCTTTTAATGAGGTATTTGTTTTTTATCAGGCTTTGTTACTATATTTAAACATTAAAATTAAAAGGTGTTGGGGTCAGAAAGGGGAGCTTACATCATACAGCAAATAAAATGTGTCCCTACTTTAAGTGATAGTTTAAAGAATATTCTTTTTCGTCTTTATGGCAACTTTGTTTCTATGGTCGTCGAAGTGTTGAACAAAAAAAGAAATTAAAATTGACGTCCATTAAAATACTTGTATTTTTTTTTTGGAGAAGAATATGTTTGTAATTAAGCTTCATTTAAGCAGCAGTGAAAACAAACACCAACTATCAACAAAACTAAAACATTGATTGAAAATTAATGCATTTTCAGCCTTTTAAATCGAAAAGTTTCGTTATTCTTCATTTACAATCAAAAAAACGAAATAAAGAAAATAAATTTTAACTTAATTGTGTTAAAAGTGTGGAAAACTATATAGAAAGTAATCTCTTAGTTTCTTTTTGTAAGGTTTTCTGGTGGTGTTGCAAATGGAAAAACTTTTTGCTAAACATTTCATGTAATGGGTTGGAAAAGTTGTTTTTTTTTCGGATGTATCGTCTTCCTTATTGTGAAATTTTATTTTTTCTCACAACCACTCCAGTTCACTTAAAATGTAGTGGTGTTTTTTTCTAATTTTGGTGGTTTGCTTTTACTTAAACATTTATTATGGCCAAGACCAAAAACGCTTTACTTATATTTGCTTAAACAATACTCACTTGAGGTGCGTTAAGGTTAATATATTTTGAATGCTTTGAACAAAGGAGTAAGTTTTATGATCAGATTTGAAGCTAATGACTACCTTGTGCCTTTTTAAGATGCATTTAATTGTAAATTAGTTTTCAAATGGCAAGGGGAAGTCGATCTCTCAACTAAATAATTTTAGTCGAAAAAAAATTATAACCAATACCAATCATGTGTTTTTTGTTTAATCAGGAATGCAGAAATCAGTTTTTGCTTAAAGTTTTCAAAACTTTCAGCCTTGGGTACGTGCTCCAGGAGTCCCTTATCTTTCTCCACCACTGATCACAACCTTGACTTGCACTGGTAAACTATTTATAAAAAGCTATTTCTTTATGTATAGAACGCTAAGATTAAATCGAAATCCTTATTTCAAGCAAACACTTGATTTCCTGATTGAAAAGTATCCCTTCCATTGCATGTTTCTATTTGTTACCTACGATTAGCATTTTACAAGTCCTAGAGATTAAATCAATATGAATACTTCAATATTCAATTATTGCGGACGACCAGTGTTTCTGAATAGCAATAGCCAACGAAAATGTTCTGCTTATTTATAAGTAAGTCTTCCTCCTCCCATACAATACGATTATATTTTTCCTTGCAAATTTGAAATGTGGAAGTAGATATTTCATAAATACCATTTTGTAGAATTGAAAGTTATAAGGTTCTGTATCTGATAGCATTAAAATATCATTCATTGATATTATGTAATTGAATATAAGTAAGTATCAAATTAGGTTTGCTTGTGTGCCTCTTTAAATCAACCCCATAGCCCACTTAATATTTAAATTGATTATATATACCTTTTCACAGATTATTATGTATAATATTTTCAATTTAATTTATAAACTTTTGCCGTAAATACACAATACATACATCCCTTTTTGTTTGATAGTAATCGATCTGAAAATTATCTTGACACGTATATTTTCAGGCACATAAATATTATAATCGTATCTATGCATCAGGGGGTGAGCTTAGATACCCATACCCATACTTATACCCAATACTACCCTCAACCGACTACCCAATGTGGTTCTGTATAAGGTATTCATTTATTGAAAGCATTGTCCCACTTGAAGTTACTTGGTGAGATACTTTTATGGGAAAAGTGGGAAAATCATTTAATATTTTATAAGCGAAGACCAGGGATTTGAATATTTAAGAAGGATAACTCATCTATACATATACAATAATATCTACTTGAAATTATTTGCGTCGTTTGATAAGCAAAATACAACAAGTACCTACCTACTTAAGGCAATCAATTAAAGGAAAACGAATTCAATTTAATATTTTCTATATATATTTATTCTAAAATAAATCTTATGATGTTAAGTCTTGAGTTTTTTTTAGTATCGAATTTCAAGGTAAAACATAATCTGGTCCATGAATTTCCGATTTAAATACGTCGCGTCGTATCTTCAAGCTATGAAACTAAGCTGCAATGCAATTAAAGTGTTTCTTGAATGTTATTCAGATTTCATCTTACTAACTACTGGAAGGTAGGAAGGTATAGGTATATCAGCATACAGATAATTAAATATACAAAACTCTTGAATTTACTTTACGACGTCCGCCAAGGAAGCACTTAAGAAAGATACTTCCTCTCGTGTAAAACCCTTCTTTGAAGCTATTTAGCTAATTTTATGTCATCATCAACATTCGTAAGGAGGAAACAATAAAATTGAAGAAATTGTATGGAAATATACGTTACGATCCAAGCAGATGGTGCTCCTTCCTGGTATAGGGCTCAAAGAATTTGCAAAGCAATAACACAATATTCTGGCCTAATGCTGTTGCTGAGTTTTGCGTATAAAAGTTTTAACGGCTCTAAATGAGTGTTAAGTTTTTTTTTACTTTTTTTCTTTGATTGCAGTGTCCCTTAAATTGTCTTACTAAATCGTTGGGGTTTTTCTCTTTTGAAAAATCAAAAATGTAAATGTTTTTTATTACTATTGTGAAGAATTAGAGTATTCTGCAATATTTTGTACTCAAGAGGTTATTGGCATGCTTCGAAATGGACTTCTGTAGAATTTTTATGGTTTTGATAAGAGGCGTCCTTTATTTTAATTACCTTTACCTCCTTTGTTTGAGAGAAGTATGATAGAACACAGTAAAGATATTTTTTTCGTTGATCTCACAGTTTAAATTTTATTATTTTTTTCGAAATAAAAAGTAAATAAATACCTTTTACAACAGGCACTCAAGACATTTTAAGGATGCTTCAACTTGTTTAATATATTTTATTTCTTCTTTCTTCGAATAAATTGTCCACAAGGGTTTCTTAAAATGTTTAGATTTCGTTCTACCAGTGGAATATCTTGTTGGATTTTGTTTGCCTATTTTATAAGATACCATTTCTCTTAAGATAGGTAGATGATTTATAGTGAAAAAATTAGTGGAGGGAAAACAAAACATTCATTGACCTTTTTGTTTCATTAGATTGTGAGTTTCTTATCGCAATACTGAACATTTTTGATTTAAAATGTCTGAATTTTTTCGCTTCAAATGTTTATCTATTTGGTTGCTTTTTTTTAATAATAATAATTTTAACTATGCCTTTAAGACTAACGGTCTTTTAAATTCAATGCACGGCACTAGAATAGAAGGAAAGGAAAGATTCATGTTGGCACAGTGGGTTGTGAATTAAATGTTAACTATCTCATGAAATTCATCCAGTTTAAACTTGGGAAAATAGAAAAGAATGGTACCTAGACTGGGTCTTGGACCCACACGTCCAGGTTAGCAGTCAAACAATTACAATAATCCACTGTGCCATTGCCAACCGCTTTACGTACCTAAATTTCAAAAAACCATTGTTTTTTTAAAGATTTGATTAGAACAAACACAAATTTAGAGAGCTAGTGAGTAGCAGATATTTCAAGGAACTAGAGTTTCGTAAGCGACTTATGCTCCCTATTTAGTTCCTTAAGTTAAAATGTTTCGGACACAAAATAATACAGTTTTAATTAAATAAACCTTTTACTTTTCCTTACTGTTTTACAAAAGTTTTGTAAACAGAACACAATTCAATGAATGAATAAAAAGACTATAAAGGATTTCACAGGGTTTGTTACTATACATTCTAAAAGTAAAGTCATTTCCGCCGACCACAAGCAGTTTGTCCCATCAACAAACAAAAATGATGTTAAAGAATCCACTTCGACATTATTATAGTGATGGCAAACAAGTTTTGCAAAGAAGCAGCCCTTCGTATGTTATCACTAGACTGAAACTTTGTGCTTCCCTTTCCTAGCTCACCAGGTAAACAAACTTCAGCAGGCCCTTTTACTAGTCTAGAGTTCAATGGCAAACTATCCTGTCCTGTCTTTTATTCTATTCTAGCACTCATCCTTGTTTAGTTTTGTAGGAAAAAATAACTTTTCACTTTGTCAGAGAATTTTATACGGACGCTGGGTGCAGAATAATGTTACAATTACATTTTGTTTGTACATTGTACATAGAACAATAATCGAAACTGAAGCCAACAAATGCTTAGAATCAATCGCAAATTCACAAAGGATAGGTACAAGTATTTTTCATGAAAAAAACTATTTTCCTTCTTAAACTTCTGAACCGATGTTTTTTCTTGTACATAGTATATACTCCTGCCTCCTAAACTTCCTTTATATAACCAGATAATTGTATTTGTAATTATAAATATAATATTTTGCTTTAATTGTATAAATATTTGATTTTTAATCCTAATGTGCTTCAATTTCTAAATAAAAGAATAATGGTCACATATTTATTATTAGGTTATATTACCTTCGGATTATTTTTTTTTGTAATTTATATTAAACGGGTATATTTCTTTTCCAAGGTATTGCTATATTGACGTGCAATTCGTTTCATTCCTTTTGTGTTTTTGTGCTAAGTTTGTAGGGTCATGTGGATTAATCCCCTCACTCCTCCCTACCTAAGCCACTCGTTGGTATGATTAGCGTTTTCAGTTGTTTTTTACTCAAAATAACAAAATTAACGAAAACAAAACAAAAAATTAGATTTTCCTAGACCAGATTATCAAACATTGAAACCAGAACAGTAACGCTTAGTGACGCTTAGAACACATTTTCAAAATATTTACAAGTTATTGATAACATTTATTTTAATAATAAATTTAATTTAATTTAAAAATAAATCTATATATAAGCTTGAAATGCAAAGCTTAAAATGTGGGCTGCATTTAATCAACTGCCTTGCCTTGGACTGGTATTTTTAGTGACTCTATATCGCCAAATTAAGTACCTCTAAGCTTAAGCAAGGCAAAACCATACGGAATTCTAAATTCATAGAGTCCTTTCCTTTGTAAATGTCTTCAGATGCGGATGCCATTATAGTAATCGATGCTATAAATAATATTCTAGATGCAGATTTAATCAATTTTTTAAATCATCAGCCATGATAAGAATTATAATGATTTAATTTATTACAGTTTTTTTTTTTTATTATTTTACATAAGCAGACTATTTTCTTTTTTGTTGTTAAAATTAAAAAAAACGGACTATTTAAAAATATTATTCCTATACACTTCTTCATTTTGTATTGAGTTTCAAATGTATCTATAGGTATTTTGTTAATATTTTCAAATGTACTAAAATTCTCAGAAGCTTTGTAGTTCACTTTCATGCTTCCGTAAATATTTTTGTTCGAAGGAATGATGTTTTTAGTAAACATGCGCTCTCTAAATAATTTGTAGACATACTAACCTTGCTTCCGACAGCTAAAGCTTTAGCAGGGGTAGAATATTTCGCGAAAGAGTTCGATGGTAATCTGAGTTCTGGCACATACTTTCAGCATTTTGAATCCTTTTAAAGAGCATAGAGAGTTGCAAACGATGTAAATCATATTTAGGGCATTGAAATGAACAAAATACTCTTTGTCTATGTACAATGATATAAAGAACAATAGCTATGTCTACATAAATAGAGATCATCCTTTAATATTGCTTATTTCTCACCACTTATTTTAGCATATGAAAGCCTGGCATCAAATCATTTGAACTATTGTTTTGCCTCTTCTAGGGTATACAGAATTTCAAACTATGTATGTAGATTTCTTGTCTGAATAGATATTTACTTGGCATATATACAAACATAGATGTGAACACAAACCATCATAGATATACAACACAAAAACCATTATTTCATCAATGGTGTTGGTTGGTATAATATTATCTAATTGGCATGACAGTCATGGTCAGAAATAATTCAATGGAAAAATGACAGGACCGAAAATTGAAAAGAAAAAAATTACACGAGAACTCATGTCAAAAGGTACATACATGTATCTGAATATGGGCCTCGTCTAACGCCTATTTACGGTTGGAAGGCGTCTAATGGGCATCCGTTTTGGCCAGCTAGCGGAAATCCGGAAGGGTCTACAAGAAAGATTCATTGTGTAAGTCTACAAAATTGAGCCCACATGTCATAATGTAACTAAAAGGGGTTAGCAAATATATAGCTGATTTGGATAGTTGATGCAGAATTTAATGGTTAAGATAAGTATTTTCAAAAGCAAGTTTACTAAAAATGAACAAGCTTATGTGCCAATGAATAACATCAAGGAAAATTAACTAAATGGTAAATGTACGTAAAAAAATTTAATTGATAATAATAAAGTGATACTATTCTACTTCAACCTAAAATACCTACCACTCAGTATTAAAGCTTTTAAATTATGTATATTAGGTTCCTATGTTTACAATAGATGCATTTTAAAATATCGGTGATACATGAAATGGAATAGAGAACTACGAATTTTGAGAACTTGTCTTGAGGATGGTCTTCACTAAAATTACATTTTTTGTTAGCATTACGTTCTTTTTCTCAAGTTTTGCCAGTACTTAGAAACAAATGAATTTATGAATTAAATTCTTAAAAAAGTATACTTATGTACAGTAAATAAATATCACAAAATTAAATAATTATTTAAGGTATATTCACCTACTTAAAAAAAGAAGAATGTTCTTATAACTGATGTTAGAATCTCTATTAAATGAGCTTTGTCTTTATCTATAAAGACTATTTTCATGCGCATCATATACGTGCTTGTACAAACAAACACCATCATATAATATGTTGTAGGAAATTCCTTTATTCAACCCGCTTCTAATGTCACGGACGAAAATCCGTTTCCTGGAGTCCAATTATACCCAAAGTGCACGTCCTAAATAGGACGACTGCACACAGGGAGAAGCTTTCTTTAAGTAGCAAAGATGACACTACCTCTAATTGCAGACTGAAATTATTCCTGGAACGTGCTTGGCTTTATAATAACACATGTCATGAGTTTGAGCTCAAAAGCTCATTAATATAACAAAGTTGTCCTTTTTAAGTGTTTTGTTAAAAACATTCAAACTATAATAATAATTTATGTTCTTGCTTTCTATATATAACTGACTGTTTGTGAGTTGTTGTCACGTCAGATGTTCCACAATCTGATGATTATGGTAACAAACGCAAATAAATAATGAACGATTGTTAATGTTTTGCACTTAAGAAGTTATAGGGGATTGAAATATCAAAATAATTTGAGTAGGGAGGTAGATACCTCTAATTTTATATTTAAGAAGTTCAGGATCTTTTATGATGTGTTTTGAGTTGCAAAAGCGAACACATGATTTCAAATAAAGGGCGGGTTGACTCATTCAAAAAGTAGTTAAACTATGTTATACATTTTGTTATTATATTTTGTAAACATTGAAATTTATAAAAATACCAGGGTCTAATCCGTAGTTGGCACCATTATAAATAAAGGCACAATGGGCAAATTGGGCCCAGCACCAAAAACAACGGCTTATTCATATCGTAGGTACATAGGTACATGTTTATGCATTGATTACCCGTTTATCGTTTGTCCAAATTCGCTGTGTGACAAAAGTTATTTAATTTTGATAAAATTCCTTTTTTTCCATAGGTTTTCTTTAATATTATGTGTATTTTTCGCTCGATTTAAGCCATTTTTTTAAGCTCATTTTTCTTTAGATTTTTAAAATTATGTTTAAGGGTCGCAAGCATCAATTTTATGCAAAACGCAGTTTTTGGAATATTTAGTTTGTAAGAAATACAAATATTGGTTTTAAGTAATATTTTTGATGTCAAAATCATCTCTAGAAAAAAGCAGATAAATATAAATTTTTACCTCATTTATCAGAATAAAAATAGGTATTGATTTTAAGATTCGATTGCAATTCGTAAAAGTAAGACAAAACAACCCACAAAACGACCCCCAAAACCACTCTTATATATTATTATTAGGGGTTCGAATATTTTTAGCTTATTCATTATTTAGTTACGAAAAAATTGGTATAATATTTATTACGGGCTGATCACAAAATAGATAAAAAAAAATATAAACAAAATATATAATATTTTGTTTGCTTTTTATGTGGTAAAAGATTTTTAACTCAGTCAGTTCCTTACCGATTTTAATTCTTTGCGGTTCTTAAAAAAAGATTGTTAGTTTCTTTTTTATCATATACAAAAATCACTTAATCCAAGTCCTTGTTTTACACAAAAATCATCGTCGTCGTTTTTGAACAAGTAGACAAACAAAAAAACATATTTACACTAAATTTTCGTTTTCATTATCATTATTTTAGATAAACTGTTAAACTTTTACTTGATTTTGTAGCTTAAGCAAAAAATGTATATAAAAAGGTTTAACTTTCTTCTTTGACAAACCGCAAAGACACTAAAAATCGGTAAGAAACTGACTGAGTAAGAAATCATTTAGTAACATAAAGAGTAACCAAAAATGTTTTGTTAATTTTTTTTTTTAATCTATTTTGCTATCAGCCCGAAGTAAATGTACAACCACTTTCTTTGTTTCTAATAATAAGGAATTAAGTTAAATATATTTTCAACCCCTAATAATAATATTCTCTCCGCTCCACTTGAATAGAAAAAAACTTTTTTTTTTACTATCTGAGCATGTAGCGCTTTGGTAAATTTATAAATTCACCTTTTGGTTTCAAGTGCCTATAAGAGGGATCTATTGCGAATAAATCTGGAGAGACAGAATTATTATTCAGGAAAATACCATTAAGTTATTTTTTACCACTTTTCTAATTACTTCATTTCTTCACTGTTTTTCTTATGCCCCTTGAATAGAAACATTCTCTATATAAGGAAACAAATTGAATAAATGCAGTAGGAGATGGTAGTTTTTTTTATTTGTAATCATATTTTAATATTGTGTGCTAACACCTTTATTTAAAATAACATGGAAAACCCTGTTCGAGACTGAATCATGCAGTTATTTTATATAATTTAAAGAAATTGAACTTCATGCTTCTTTGATTGCAACTGTAAGTGATTTTTTGTCCTTATATTGGCGGTCAGAATTATAGACACTACGAACCATCCATCCCCATACGTTTTCAGTAATATTTAGGTTCGGAGAATACGATGGCCATTGAGGTAACGTAACATTTTTCTCAGATATCCAACTGTTAATTATCCTTGCGTTGAGGATTGGCGCGTTGTCTTGTTGAAATGTCCATAGTATTGGTCCAAGGACATCGGTTAACTTAGGGAAAGCTTCTTGCAATATTTCCTTGATCCTTGTAGGAGTTTGCCGTCATTTTCAATGTGGGAAACTCCAGATCAATTGTCCCAAACCGGGAAATCGCACCCTACCCCATTACACCGCCTCACCTTCTCGGCTATGGTGGTCCTCCAGAAACCTCATAACATCAAAATAGCCATCTTAATTGAATTTGAATTGAATTTCGTCAAAAAATACCAATTTTATCCACTCTTCCTTCTATGCCATATTCTTTCTGCAGAAATCTATTATATTGTGTCTTCGTATTGGACATAACGGAGGTTTTTTCTTCAATTTTAGGCGCTTTAAATGTTGTGACCCACGAATAACACGTCTAATAGTGTTAAGACTCGTTGTAATACCACCCTTCGCCTTGATTTTAGCAGCTGAGTCGCTTGAATTTGACAGCCAGTCTAATTATCTTTCTTCGGTCGGAGCTTCTGTTGTTGCTCTTGATTGCCTACCTTACACATTTTTCCCATAGTTTTCTTAATTTCTAAGGTTCGACTAAACAATTTTCACAATTTGGCAATTTTGCTTAGGTGAAGCTTGTTTTCCGCGGATACTTCTATTTTGCCTTTTTCTGCAGTGTTAAATGGTTTTCCGCGAGCCATCTTTTCTTTGAAAAAACAATTATCATTTTTAATCTACACTTCTATTATTAGAATAATATTATTTCTTCTTACCGTAATCTATAGAGACAAAGCGCACACTGTTTCTATTCAAGTGGCACAAAAAAAAAACAGTGTATTTAATGAAGTAATTAGAAAAGTAGTAAAAAATAACCTAATGGTATTTTCCTGAATTATTCTGTCCCTGCAGTTTTATTCGCAATAGATCCTTCTTTTAGGAACTAAAACCAAGAAGTGAATTTATAAATTTACCAAAGCTAAATTTACCAAAGCGCCACACGTTCTGATAGTAAGCAAAAAGTTTGTTTACATTCAAGTGGAGCGGAGTGTATGTAATGTACTATACATATAATTTGTTTCTAACATAGTAAGAGCCGTTTAAAAAGATGTAAACATGTAGGTACAGGTAGGTATATAAAGTATATGAGCTTTCAAAAAAAAATTTAGGGAATTAGATAGGTATCAAACATTTGTATATCTTTTTAAGCACCTTTGAAACAAATCTGTCCAAGGCTCACCTCAATATACATCGGACGAAACGTTCAGACGCAGTGACAGTTACAAACATATTTTATTGGGTTTCTCCATCTTCTTAAGTAAGAATTGTTGTTGCCTTTCTTAGACACATGTTTTTAGTCGATGGCTACCGACGTATTTATAAAATAAGCTGCACTGATGTGCTGCAAATTATATAATTTCCAGGGGAATTTGGTTAAATTCTTGCACCCAGATAGTTGTTGTAATTGCCCGTGGTCTGACATATTAATAAGAAGATAAACAATAACAATAGAAAAATTGTTTTTGTTTTTTTGTTAAGTGCACTTTAATTCGGTATTCGGTAAACAAGAACAATTTTTCTATTGTTATTGTTTATCTTCTTATTAATATGCCAGACCACGGGCAATTACAACAACTATCTGGGTGCAAGAATTTAACCAAATTCCCCTGGAAATTATATAATTTGCAGCACATCAGTGCAGCTTATTTTATAAATACGTCGGTAGCCATCGACTAAAAACATGTGTCTAAGAAAGGCAACAACAATTCTTACTGAAGAGCTCAATTGTTGTTGTCAGAGCGAAACACATCTGCACTATAGGTCGCAAAAACCTTCCAAATTAATATTTCATATTAAAAAGTGCACTTAACAAAAAAACAAAAACAATTTTTCTATTGTTATTGTTTATCTTCTCATCTTCTTAATATTAATCAATATAGACAAAAAAGGCAAGACACTGATTTTTTCCTAAACAATGAATTTATCTCAATTTATTCGACAGATGAAAAAAAATAATGATTATAGGTATTTTAAACAATTTAAAAACACCTATTTCTTTATATAGGTGTACATTTTAAAACAAAATATATATAAAAAGTTGTATAATTAACGATACATTCCACTTTAACTTTTAATAACTTTGAAAGAAGTACACTAATAAGATTTGAATTCAGGACCTTTTGTTGAGAACATCCACCTTTTGTTAAGGTACCAGGTTAAACCTAGTACACTGCTATGTAAAATTTTCTGTAGGCAAAACAAGGAAATAATAGGTCTTTTATTCACTTCAAATTTCTTCTCCAGAAATAACCCACGAAAATACTTCCTGTTACCTTTTTGCTTTTCGTTATAAAGCAAAACATACACATCCTACATACATACTTATGCTTATCAAAGTTATAAACATGTATCTAATAAAGCTATTTTACTACAAAACACTTTGTTAACACTCGAATACAATATTTATTATGTGTGATTTAAATATTGCTTTCCATTTATAATATCATTCTTAGATACCATATGAATTGCATTACCGAAAAGGTTTTTATAAACGTATAGAGTTTTTAATTTTGGAAGCAATGTTTGTCTGAAAGACGACAATTGTATACACAGGAGAAAGGTTATGAAAATAAAAGCAGTTGATATTTTACGGGTGTGCAATAATAATTTCCGAAGTACCACGGAGATGGCAAATATTCTTAATCAGCGAAGGAGACCCACTTCTGAAAACACATGCATACATATAGGACCTGTGTCATGTGTGCGGAACATTTATCATTGAATCAAGTGCGGGCGTGGTGGGGTTATAAGTGCTGGGTTTTGGATTTGTTTATACCACCTCGGGGTGATGCCATTATAAATTTCCCATGAGAGTTCTTATCTTGTTTTCATATTAAATGGCTTTTTGAATAACTTGCTATTTTACAAGAGACGTTAAGGAAAAACGATAGGAGAGATTAAAAGTCAAGGCTTATATAGGAAACTTTTTTTTTTTGCTCCAACAAATAAAATAAACACAAATTTTTCATTCATCTGTGGTGATAAGACACATCCTCGTATTCTTATGGCAGTATTTGTATTACTCTCTGCAGAAATGGAACTCGTTTCGTGTTATATCAAAATTCTAAAAGAATAATGAAGCTTAAGATCGCTGCATCCAAGTTTTTTTTCTTTTAGAGTTGCAGACCTCGAAAAGTATTAAACATTCTGGAAAACTTTAAACACCAAAATGTTGTGCAAAAAGTGTTCTAGGGGCCATGTCCGTTATTTTTTTAAATTGTATCCCGGTTTATATTTTATTTTGTATCCCGGTTTATTATTTTCGTAGGGGGCCCCCCTACGAAATTACAAATTAAACAAAAAACAATTTTTACAAAACAAACAAAATCACTCACAATAACAAATCCAGTGTATTTAATGGGACATACATATGGGGGCATATTCATAGTCGCAGATAGACCCAGGTTTAACTAAACTACAGTTTAAGACAATTTTTGCTCAATGAATACAGACCGATTATAATTACAAATTGTTGGTTTTATATTTTTATAAGATAAATAACTTGGTAAACTATACACAAATTGCTTCAAATCTTTTAAAATGATAAACTTAAAAAAATAGTATCAACGTCCGAAAATTAAGCTAAACCTATGTTTAACTTAAACCCAGGTCTAAAATGACTATGAATACGCCCCATGGTCTTTAAATAGGTACATACATATTTGAAGGTGCTATAAAACTTAAACTAATAGTAAAAAAAAACTCAAATTAAAACTTTTCTTGTTCCTCGTTGTATTTAGCAACTGCTTCCTTTTAATTTTTTTCATTTGAAGAGCATAAAAGTTTTTTTGGTTGTAAAACTTCAAATAAATTACTTAGATCATAGATGCTCTGAAATCTTTGTTCAGTTTGAGAAATCAATATATTTAAGCAGCAATTGTAAACATTGACTTTGAATTAAGATTCCGGGCCTGATATTCTCGCAACTTCTGATAATTCGTCAAAAAAGCGTTTCGTTATTTTCTTTCTTTTATTTTTAAAAACCAGTTGTTATCCCCCACTCTTTTCCTAAATCTCTGGACTCGATAAGCAAACTTAAGAACGATTTCTGATTTCTTAATTCCCCAAGTCTATTGAAAAGATTACTTAGTAAAATACTTGCCTTTTGTAAATCATTGACTTTATGCTGTAAGGCTTTGGACACATGGTTAATGACTTCGAATAAAGAAGAAAAAAACGAGACCAATACAATGAATTAGTATATCTCTAAAATATTAATTAGGTATACAAGGCAAGTTTTTTTTTGTCATACTCATTAGTTACTCACATTTTATTTAAAACGCAAAGCAAAAACAAATCAGACTACTCAGTGTCGTTTTGCTCATAAAATTGAAAAGTGAGTAATTAATGAGTATGAAAAAAACTAAGAAACTAAAAAAGTTGATACAATGCTAAAAATACCTGCCAAGGAAATAATTTTTTTTATTTATTAATTCTTTTCAAATGTATTACAGTTTCTTACCAATTTATCTCGGTTCGGGGGCCCCTGTATCTCGGGGTCTTGTACAATTAATACGGCTTATACCGCGGTAGCTACGCCCCTGTGTACAGCAGATAGACCCAACTAACGGTACAAAAAAAAAAACAAAAATGGTGCTGTGTTGATCAAACCTTACTCTAGAAGCGTGGTCTTAAGTTTTTTTTTATGAAGCGTTTAACCATGAAAGTTTAAAAAAAGAGAAATAAAAAACTTTAGACCCTTATAACTTCGGACAAACGAATAGTACGTAAAAAAAAGTATACGGAAAAATTTAATTTTCCAAACTCTCGAGGCTCATGTACATAAGGTAAATATTGGAACTTAGATAATATCTAATTAAATATTTAAAAATATCGCCTCTAGAGTTTGAAAAATTAAATTTTTTACGTACCATTCGGTGATCCGAAGTTATAAGGGTCTTAAGTTTTTTTTTTAAGATTTAAAAACGCTTCATAAAAAAAACCTAAGGAACATCGCCTCTAGAGTTAGGTATACTTAGGGTGACCACCTTTCCCAGCCCTGATTTCGGTACACAAGAAAACATTTTTTTTTATTAAATCTTTGTTTAATTTATTAAATATTACATGCATATTTGAATATATGTACAGTACATACATAAATACAAATAAATATTGTGAAATATCGTCCTTTTTGAATGAATATTTCCCATCCCACAATATCTTTCAAACATTTTTCGCTAACCGGTCAAGAACTCGAAGAGCTGAAGACAACATTTTTATGTTGTACGGTTGTACCTTATGCAATACAAAGGTTCTTTCAAAGTTGAAATACTCAACCGGCTGTTATGGGTCGGTTTCGGTAGACCACATTTCGTTTATCCAAGAGAACACTGTCTATTTTGTGATTGTGTTTTATTAGGCTCTTTTGGTCTTTTTGATTTTGGAATGCGAATAAAAACACTTATTCCATTCTTATACCCAACGTTTCGTAAGTATTTCTTACTTCTTCAGGGGTTTATTTTATTTATTCCAGTTTTGTATTAAATCATACTATATATCTTAAATAATTCCCATAATTGCATCAACCCGACGGCACTGACACAAAAATTTCTATTTTGGCCGAAGTCCCTGCCAAACATACAAATTGTACTCGACAATTTTAAGCACATTTTTGTATGGAATGGTCTTAAAAATATTGAAAAAAAAACTCCACACATCGATGAACCATAGCAACGCTGTTTTCTTCCCACGATTGAATCTTTTCCACAATAAAATATTTTCGAAAAGAGTTTCTTGATAAAGTTGTATTTTTCTCTTAAATTTCCATTGAACAGATTTATTCCACGCTTTCTTGGATTTTTTTTGGATTTTGTTTAATTTTGTAATGCAAACACTAAAGTTATGTTGATGATGTTGAAAAATAAAGTTGCAAGCACGAGGAAAGAAATATGAAAGGATGTACTTACACTATTCAGATTTTATCTCAACTGATTCATAAATTTCGGTACATGAATTCGATTTCGGTATATTTGTGTGTACCGAGGCTTTTCTTTGGTACACGGTACACAGCGTTAATTTTCGGTACTGTACCGGTCATTTCGGTAAAGGTGGTCACCTTAGGTATACTCTACACTCAAAAAAAAACAATCAACTTTTTAAGTGTAAGAACAAAATAAAAAAATATAACGGGACAACATTTTAAAAAAGTAACGAACATCGCCTCTGGAAAATTATTTGCACAACATTTAAGTGTTTGAAATTTTCAAATATCTTTAAAACTTTTCAAGATCTGCATCTCTAAAAGAAACAAAAAGAAAAATGCAGCCATCTTCTAGCTTCATAGAGAATACGACAGTTTTTCTGTAAAATAAAATGCTGCATCTCGAAGTTAAGACACAAAATCGATCGAAGAACAGTTTTACATTAGAATTTGAATAATTGCCCTAGTAGTATCTGGTTCATACAAACAAAATTTTAACAATATTCGAGAGAGAATAATTGACCGAATTATTTGGCCATAACGGTTTCAATGTCATAATTGATTTACATAATTGAAATTAGTCAAAAGTATTATTATTTTATTGTTATTGAATATTACTCGTATGTAGGTAAAATTTCCCAATAATGATTTGTATGTTATAGTTTATAGATATCGAGTTATTCTTCACTGCAAACTTTAATTCATACATTTTAGGTTATTGAAGATCCAAATGCAATCATTTTGAAACTCTCAAGCATGTGAATTTTTTCTAAAAACATTTTTTGAGCAATTTATCATGGACTTTTGAAAAAATAATATATTGCTTCATAAGTATATATAATACCAGAAGACCAGTGCGAAGATTTTGCACATTCAATAAAGCTTTAAATTTTCAAATAGTATGTTTGAACAAAATAAATAAATTCTTTTTATTATTGATATGAACATATTAGTTTTACAAAACCTCTTTGTGAATTTAACTTAAATATTATAGATATGCATTTAAGTGATCATAATATTTTTTCTTATAAAATTTGATGCAATTAAAAAATTTCTTTGATTCTTTTCATTTTAAATTTGTTTCGATTTTTTTTCCACCCCTTGACATACCAACAATATTTTTAAACTTGATCGTTCGTAAACTAAATGTTACACAGTGTAACACTTTTAACAATGACATTTTAAATTTTTTTTGACACAACAACAATAGTCAACATTTTATAGAAAAAGAACGCACCACTGTCATTTTGCCGAGCTATTGGAAAGTGTTAAGAGATTTCAAAACGTTAAAATACTGAAAACACGTGTTTTGTTGTACTTAATAAAAAAGTGAAATAAAAGTTAACATAGTAAAGGCTCTCCCAAACCAATGCGGAACATTCGTTGCGGCGAAAAAACATTCGCATGTCAAAATTTATTTACATGGTGATATATGAGAGTGCCCACACCAACGCGGTGGAGAAACGTATGAAATAATTTTGACTGGCGAATGTTTCTTCGCCGCAACGAATGTTTCGCATTGGTTTGGGAGAGCCTTAAATATTTGCCATAGGTACTTTATTTAAAAAAATGCGTTAAATCATGTAAAAACACATATAGTATGGAGTTATCAATTTTTGCATCTCACGGGCTGGTTGTGTTCATATTCCACATGATGTTTTTACAGGATTTAACGCAGCATCGCATATGTTATATATTTTTTTTTTTCAGTCAAGTATTGCATGTATTCACTATACATATTTATATTTATTTCACTGTTTTATTAAGGTTACGAAAGCTTTTTTACTATTAAAATTAAATCTCAAAAATACATCTCTCAAAAACACAGCGAAAAATTCTTTTGGGGGCCCCAGCATTTAGCTATCCCACTGCATTCCGACCCTTTATGAATGCATTTGTGTCTGTGTAACTCACACAATTTTGAAAAAAGCCTCACTTTTTCCTGGATATGCCCGTTCCTCTATTTCTTCTTTTAAGATTTTAAATTAAAGAATTAATAAATATGTTTCTTTCATTCATGCATGGTGTAACTGAAGAATGTTTCTCCCCCACTCACCCAAGGTGCCCCGAAAAAAAAAGAGAATTTTAAATTACAGAAGTAATACATATTTTTCTCTTTCATTCATTTAATGGGTTAAAAGTGGGGTATTCTTTACGTCAAATTTTTCATTTACCTATTGAATTATTTGAAATTTCCGAAATTTATAGAAAAAAGTGTGGTATATAACATAAAGTTTATGTGCAATGTCATGAGCACGTGTAAATTCCTCAGTGATACCTATTTTAGTGGATTTGACTTTTTTATAAATGAGAAAAAAGGAGTTTGACAACAGAAATAATATTATGATAAAATAGTGGTATTGGTTTGATGAAAAAAATTACTTCTCTTCTTTCTTTAGCAATAAAAACATTAAGTTAAAAATTTTGCGTCTATAAAATTTAATACTACTCTGGTATCTCATACTGTGGCCCGACTTTTTTGCAGAAGAATTGAATATATTAATTCATTTAGAACGAGCCCAATTTCGTTTTATTTTTTATATTGCGTGCTAAATTATGTCTGCTCTACCACAATACAAGATACAACCTACTACAGATACTTACGTACGTCTCTGTAAAATGTGTTTTAATTTATTCACTCCCACATATTCAAACACGCAAAAAGTAACAAAAACTCAAGAATATCGAAAACTTTGATGGGAGAAAAGACAGATGGATGTTGTGAAGTTGTTATATTTTCCAAACATTGTGTATGCCTTATGCCAACTTCAAGTAGGTATACCCGCTCTCTAAAAAACTTTGTATAAACCAAATCGAGAAAAAATAGGAAATATGAAGTCCTTGGAGGTTTTAAACTTTCTTTTTATCTAAAGCAACATAATTGTATTATCTTATTTATCATTCAAAAAGGTTGTTCTTGGGTGTGGAAAAATAATTTCAAAAATGATAAACCTTTTTGCTTCGTTTATTTTGTTCTGAGAAAAGGGAATTTTCTCAGAGCTCAAGCTATTTATATCAAAACATTTCAATAAAATTAAATAGCTAATAGTTTAAGGGCTGGAAATCTTTATTGAAGTCAAAGGTAATTTGGGAAGAGCTGATGCCACATCGAAAGAAGTTGCAGTACTCCAAAATCATAAAACTGTAGTGTACACTGTCAATCACGCAAAAACTGTTTGTTTAGCTTTTTCTTCATAAAAAAGCAGTTATACTTTATACATCTTTTTTGTATAGGTACCTACATTTATATTTGTTTTTGACAATTTTGATATGCAATTATTATTTAAACTTTTTGGGATAGGGAAAATAATTTGAATCGATTCAATGAACAAAGAAATACATAACGAGAAAGTTTAAAAATTGGTGCTATAGGAATTACTTTTAATAACATTGCAAATTTATGTGTTTCTAAGATTTTATCAGGAAATGAACTCAAATTCCAAGTCTTACATTTGTTGTATTTATCAATTGATATACATTTCACGGAAAGGTTTGATTTCATTATCCCTTAAATGGTATCACAGAAGTCCAGCTGTACCGTAAGAACTACAATTCATGAAAGGTTCACTGGGGCGTACACGCATACTCTTTTATTTTATTGATTTTTTAAAACATTTTATTTAATTATTCTTTGCCATTTTTAAAAGTTATCAAGAAATTTGTTTAAAATAATATGCAGGTATAGATCACAGTACACATATCTAAGTTATTATTAGGTGCAGCTTGTCAAATTTCAAGAGGGCTGTCCTTGCGCACAGTACAATTTATTTTTTGTTATATTATTACACAAATTCTTAAGCTCAAGCTATTAAGGCTTTAATCAAATGTTTAAAGATAAGAAAAATGCATCCGCGAAATGATTTGCTGATTTATGAAGGGTTTTTAGTGTTTTCTTAATTCGTACGTAGACAAATGGCAGTTATTTTGATCGGTTTTATCATACGTTGTTGTAAATATGCTACACCAGCGAAAAGAAATATTTAATTTGGTTTGCAGTTATACCTATCCAATTATGCGTGGATGTATCTATAGATAAAAGAATGAATTTCTAATGATATTTCATTTGTTTATTTTTAACTTGAAATTAACAAAAACATACAATTTAATTTCAACACTAATTCTAATGATATAAGCTGTTTACCTAAACTCATTTTTTTGTCCTACATATTTAACTGGGAGTATAATTCATTTCATTAAACTTAGAAATAGAGTCCGCATTGGGATCAATTTAATACGATTAACCATGTTTATTTCAGTTGAATTTGTATAATGACTGAAATCCTATTATGCGGGATTACATTGAAATTGGTTTGTTGGTTTGGCGGAACTTTATATAGGAGCTTTGTATTAATAGAACACGCAATAAACTTTTATATTCAAAGGATTTCCTGCAAACGTTTGAGGTTTTCTATTCTTTCTAATTTTACTAGCCCAAATTGATGAAATAAATTTCCATAGAAACTCTGCTGTTGGCTTAATTCTATTTCCATTCTAAATCAATTGTTGATTGAAGGATTCATTGTTAATAAAAAACGTAAACAATTCTTCTTAAATGTCCTTAAACATCTAATCGATAAATTAAATTATATCGAGCAAAATCTCTCCTATATTTTTAATTCATACAGCAGAAGTTTTAATTCGATTTAAGTTCGAGACATGCAAAATAAAATATTTATTCTTATTATCGTTCTCAGAAATAAACAATACATCACTCTTTTTGAATCAGTAGAATTTTCATAGTTCCAATGGCAATATCATTGATGAAAGTGGTTGTGCAATATCGCAATCCAGATAAGGACTCAAGGAAATTTCAATGTTTGAGAGAAGGGTGCAGAGGCATTATCTCATGGCATATTGTTTTGTGGACTGACTCTATTGCAGGATATAAAAGTTGAAAACACTGCCGGCACCCTCGCTCTTTTCATGCCAAACTAAGGCAGAAACTTCAATATAGGATGCATTCAAAATTGCGGAGTGCTACACAAAACTATGGACACATGAATGTATGGCTTTTGTTTACATAATACACATGCAAATATCTCAACAAAACTATGAGGGAAAGTCGTACAATCCAAGCTTACAACTAGCATCCTTGTCAATTCTATTCAAATTTTCACATTGGCTATGGATGCTCTTGTGGAATGGGAGTTGAAATATAGTTTCTTTTAATTTTTTTTTTGTTGAACTCAAAAACATGGGAATTGGGTTTTATAGAATCATGCAAGACGAAAGTCATGAAAAAATTTTCGACTCAAAAGAATCTAAGAAGATTTAAAAAAAAAATATCCGAAAAAGCCTTCAAATATTTATATAACGCTATGCACTTTGGATGAATTAACATTCCATTTTTCTCTATCGAATTGGAAAAGGTAGAACTTCAACTTAAATGCAAACAACCTTCGATATCTTCAGTTTTGCTTCACATTTTCACTTTTTCATCAATAAAGATTGTCACAATGAACTAAAAACTGTGTTCGTTATTTCACAGAAAGATACTTGCAAAAAAAAAAATGCATGTCCGGGGGAAAGCTTACTCGAAAAGTTGAATATTTGATGCTTTTGTTTGACTTACAAAGAACAATTTCATGCTCTATTTGCTGTAAGATTTTAAGGACGATGAGAAAAGACTTTTTCAACCAAACCTTTGAAATGATCATAATGTCATAAAGGGGACAGATTATACGTTCGCTACAGTAAATAGTTTACTCTAGGTTGAATTTGGAGAAATATTTGTTATTTAACCTAAGCTGTAAACTAAAGTACATGCTCATACATGCTGTATATGGAATTTTATTTTGAAAAATGCCAAGAATTTCATCTTAAATATTAATTGAACCGCATTCATGCTCGAATAAATGCGATTTGTGTAATGTGTAAGGGTTACTTCTGTATAGTTTTTATATTTTCATATCTTTCAATGCCTTAGACTAATTTATTAGAATCGGTTAATGAATGAAACAAATATTATTTGTAAAACATTTATATCTACTATTCACGAGGTTCTAGGAAGCCTGTGCCATGTTAAAATACTATTTTGGTTTTCTATTTAAATATGCATTTTGATACTAGTCTAGTAGTGACTAGTACACTAGTCTTTTATTCTGTTCTCCTTTGTTTTATTTAACTATATGTATGATTGATAGACTTAATCTTTCTAAATGCAACCTGCCTTCCAAGGCATTAGTTACAAGAAATACAAGGAAACAATGTTGTTGGCACTATCGATTACGAAATAAGGGCTTAATATCCCACAAAATGCTACCGGTAATAGCGTTCAGGTGAACTTAGGGTAGGGAGTGTATATTGAAAAGAAAGCTGGCTTCAATTTGTCTAGGCTCCAAAACAAACTACACCTCTTAGTTGATAATCAAGCATTTTTTTCACTATGCCATTGATATCCAACCGCAGTCAAATTCCAATTCCGTACTACTATTATAACTATAATGTGAATGAGACACATGCGACAAGATATTTGTTTTTAATTTTACTCTAAAACCTACTAATAGTTTGCGGAACTGTGAATTTCAGTTCAAAGGAATTTCTAGAGCAGATTTCAAACATAGGGGAGACATCAAACTCTCAAGTGAGTACTATCTTCTGTATAAGAAGCTACGAAGTAAATGATTGAACATGAATGAATTTGGAATATTCACACAAATTCATAGTCCGAAAACGGACCATATTTTGAAAAAAAAAAAAAAATAATTTAAACTCTCACCATAAAGTAAGTATCAGTATATATGCATGTATGTATATAAGAAATAAGGAATTTTATCACTTACCGCAATTTCAATGATACTACTTCACAATTTTTAACACAAATCAAAATGGTAATTTTGTTTTCCATTTTCGTTATCTTATAGGATGATCTGACGAATAATTGGGATTTATAAATTTACAGCTGAGGAACTCAATTTATTTAGCATGTTAAATTCCTGCCCTATATAGCAAAACAAAAGTTGAAAAAGCTAGATAACCTTCATTAGCATAATTGATTTATTCTATTCCAGGGCAATAAACCTTTTCGTCACTAGTAACGTAGGTACTGTATATTCGATGCAAAATGGCAGCAGGCAAGAAAATAAAAAAAAAAAACATGTAGTCAAAATTTAATTTTGAAAAGAAAAAAATTCTTAAAGACGGATTAAGCTTATTTTATTTATTTTGAAGGAATTTTGTATGTAAATGTTTTTGATATACAGGGTGTCCAGTAAATAATGGATAACCTTGGAATGCCTCATAGTAGACTTTATGACCGACCTGAAAACTAATACAAAAAAAGTCTACCCCAACCACAAGAAAAGATATGTGCATTTTTTGTTCAGTGCATTATTTTTTTTAGTTACTTTACGTTTTTGAATACCACGACTACAAGTGAATAAATTCTACCGTTTTTTTTTGTAGCAATATTTAACATTGTTTGTGCAAAAACATAAGAAGACAAAAATTATAATAACTGTTGGAATTCTTAGAGAAAAAAATTATTGAACTTTGATTTTCGATGAAAAATGTGAAAGAAAATAATTTTTGAAAAAGTTAAATCATATCTTGTATAAAAAAATGCATGAATACCTAAATGGCCAACTATTTTAAAAATATGCGGGTTAAATGCGGATTTCAAAATAGTATAATTTATTATTGCATCTTCACCCAATAGGAAGTTATTGGTAAAAATCAGCAACAAGAGAGTCAATTTAGCAAAAACAATTTTTTTAAAAATTAGCAAATTAAACCTAGCAACATTACCAAAAATGTCAAGAAAGTGCAAAAAACGGCTACATTTTCAAGCTTGTTTTTTTCCAATTTAAAGCAAATGCTCAAACTGTTTTCCACCCATTCTAATGAATAAATGAAAATCTTATAATAATCTTGTTAATTTTGTAATGCAGCTGCGTCCCCAAGATTTCTAATCTCCTCTAAGGATCTGATGGGCTTGCTGTGCACGATTTTCTTAATGCAGCCCCAATAAAAAAATCAAGTTGATTTAGGTCTGGTGAACGGGGTGGCCATTAAATTGGCCTCAGACCTCATGTCCATCTGCCTGTATCTCTGGCATATTTGTAATGCAGCGGCTTGCACAAGATTGCATATCTACTCTGAGAAGATGATCGGCTTGCTGTATTCGATTTATTTAATGCACCTCTTATAAGAAAATTAATTTGGTAATAACCACTTTGTTAACATTTTTGGTAATGTTGCATTCGGCCCTAGAAGTTAAAAGCTTGGATTTATCATAAGGACAATATTATAAAGACATGCCATCAAAAATCTACCATGTTCAACGCACAGTATTATTTTGACGTTTCCTGTGCTAATTTTGAAAACTTTTGTTTTTGCTAATTTGGCTCTAGTATTGCAGATTTGTACAAATAACATTGCTATTGGTTCTAGATACAATAATAAATTATACCATTTTGAAACCCGCATTCGACACGAATATTTTAAAAATAGTTGGCCACTTAGGTATTCATGCATTTTTCCATACCAGAGATGATTTAACTTTTTCAAAAATTATTTTCTTTCACATGTTGCATCGAAAATCAAAGTTCAATAATTTTTTTCTCTAAGAATTCCAACAGTTATTATAATTTTTGTATTCTTATGTTTTGGCACAAACAATGTTAAATATTGCTACGAAAAAAAAAAACGGTAGAATTCATACACTCGTAGTCGTGGTATTCAAAAACGTAAAGTAACGCACAAAATAATGCACTGAACAAATAAATGCACATATCTTTTCTTGTGGTTGGGATAGACTTTTTTGTATTAGTTTTCAGGACGGTCATAAAGTGTACTATGAGGCATCCCAAGGTTATCCATTATTTACTGGACACCCTGTATATTTTATTTTATGTAGTAGTAGTAGTAAGTATTTTATTAATCTTCATATTGATTACAAATACTCAGTACAATTATGTTTAAGACATGGCACAATGCCGTCTGCCCGAGTTTGACAAAGTTTACATTTACTTATTATTATAATTATTGTTGTTATTAAAAAGATTCTTCCATTATTGACCTTCTCTTATTTAATGCTTTTTGGCAGTAACAGTGTAGTATGTTATTTGTTCCAATCGGTTCCATTTAATATATTCATCATTTTGGCTTCTTCCAAAGTTCGCTTCCCATAATACAGGATTCTGAACACTTTCAAAATAGGGCATCTACCAAGAAAATGATATATATATTCTCCCTCTCTTGTAGGTTGCATAAAGAGAAAATTATTGGCAAATTTTCTCGATGCGGAATGAAATTTAAGTTTAGTATTTCTCCTCTGACTTTAAAAATCATTGAAATTGTTTCGGTAGAGTATATTTCGTTAAAATAATTATTAAAGCACAACTTGTGATTTAAGTAAGCATATATTTCTCGGGGAGTGGAACTTTTAACATTTCGATACTATCTGCGTGCATCTTCTCATCGATTGCCGAAAGTAAATTGTAGAGCTCTTCTTTCCAATGAGTGTTGTTTTCTTCAGTCATGTTTGAATTGTATCCACAGAAAGCTGAGAGTTGTTGCCATTCTTCAAAGAACTGTGTTTTCGTTTCGAAACGCGGAAGTTTTTAGTATCATATTGCTTATAGCCCCAAACCCGAGCGCCATACAGCTAAATCGACTGAGAAACTGCTTGAAATATCTGCTGCGCTTATGGCGGATTTAGCTGATGTGAGTTTCTCCTTGAAATGTTGATGCATGTTCAAATTACTGCAGATATTGCTCCCTAGATACTTGTAGGATTTAACAGTTTCCAATTCCTTTCCGTCAAAAAAACATTTTTCATATCTTGCATACCTTCCTCCACCTTTCCGAAATATCATTGTCTTGTATTTAAATATGTTGACATTAAGTCTCCACTCCTGACAATATCTTTGCAACTGATTGATCATTCTTTGTAAATTCTCCAGTGACTGCTGCAAACAAGACCAAATCATCAGTATACAGTAGAACCCTTAGGTGAATCCCATCGATACTTATTCCTCCACATAAATGTTCAGTTATGTGATCTATAAACATGATGAAAGCTTGCGGGCTGAAATTCCTCTTTAATTGGAAACAAAATAAAAGTTCTACTTCACAGCGTGACAGCACTATTAATATAATCGAATTTTTGAACAACAACAACAACTTAAAGGCGCTACCACCAATTGTTTGGCTGGAGATATAGCTATTTCGTGCTTTGCCACTTTTGCACTCATCAGTCTCCTTTTTGTGGTGCAGAGCTTTAATCCAATTTTATTTGAAAAACTTTTTATGCACACCATAGGATTCGAACCCATGCATATCAGATTTGCTCAGTCTTAGCAGTCGTGTGCACTACGCACTCCACCGCTTTAGACCACTGACGTCACAGGTCGAGATGTGTTATTTGTTTATCAAATGCATATGGAGCATCAGCATTTTTATAAGTGCCTTTAAGTATGTTGTCTTGTTCCGCCTCCATTTTTCTCCATACCCTATTTCGATAGACTACAATTCGCAGTACGTATCAAAGGGGGAGAGGTTGGAAGATCGGTAACGAACCAGACTATTAAGTTATTATTGTTATTATTGTACTATTCGTACTAGAATGTCAGCTTATTAGGCTAGCCAAATGCATTTGATAAACAAATAACACATCTCGACCTGTGACGTCAGTGGTCTAAAGCGGTGGAGTGCGTAGTGCACACGACTGCTAAGACTGAGCAAATCTGATATGCATGGGTTCGAATCCTATGGTGTGCATAAAAAGTTTTTCAAATAAAATTGGATTAAAGCTCTGCACCACAAAAAGGAGACTGATGAGTGCAAAAGTGGCAAAGCACGAAATAGCTATATCTCCAGCCAAACAATTGGTGGTAGCGCCTTTAAGTTGTTGTTGTTGTTCAAAAATTCAATGAAATTGACGGAATAAAGAATGGTCAAGCCTAATAAGCTGACATTCTAGTACGAATAGTACAATAACAACAATAATATTATTATAATCGTCTTTACCACTTTCCGTTAGGCAACCAATGCCCAAAATGTTTGTTAAGACTGTATGCAAAGAACTTTCTAGCACAAATCTGCCACCATTATAAGAGTATGTGATCCTATGATGAGACTTAAGACTCTAACTAAGGACATGAAAACATAATCCATTGATTCGAATAAACATGAACATAATGTATATTAAAGCTCAGCAGTCAGCACCACACAAAGGAGTCTGATCGGGGTGACACTCCTGATATAGCAATAACTTTAGCCAAACAATAATTTGGTGGGTAGAACACCCAAGTTGTTGTTTTTTCATTCAAATTTAAAAAAATAATCCATTTTTTATTTAAATTCTTATCATGAAATTTCAAACAGAAAATATTCCACCCCAATACACCTTCTTTTATTTTTAAAAACGAAATGAAGGATGTCGCTTTAATTCTATAAAGCTTAAATACCATTCACAAAAAGGTCAACTCGCTTGAATTTACGACAAGCACAAATTTTCAACAAGAAAACCAACCCTATTAATATTCACAACTCAGCATAATTTGCATAGATATTAAAATTTGCCCATCAAATGGTCAGCCCCTACTCGAATGTAATAGCAAAAAGTGTTGCACTCTTTTATATGAATATATTTTTTTTTATTGGACAGCGCTATAAGAAGTGATTACAAAATTAAACGGAGCGGTTATATAGGGTCGTCCTTCAAACTGCATATTGGTAGAATAAAATAATTTGTGAAATTTATGACCTTATCTTATTTCTTTTAAATAAGCTAGACATCAAATATACAGTTTTTCGCGGGACAAGATTTTTATTGTTGCCTTCTTAAAACATAATATGAAAACAAAAAGACATAAACCATGTAATTATATTCATCTGGTCGCAAGTCGCAAGGGTAAAAATGGCTGAAACGATAATTTGACGCATCTGCTGTAAATGTCACGTAGAGTCGAGCACGGTCAGTTTCGGCTTCTATAGTCAGCATTTCAGACAGTAAGATAAATTAGGTTCTCCTTGGGGAAACACAAATAAAACGAATCCTCCACAAAGCTCCTAACGATCTCTTGGAATAACGTTATTGCTTCAAATAAAATGACAAAAAAAGAACAGATAAAAAGGCTTGAAAAGCACAAAGAAAAGCAATCATCACCGTTATTAGCATGGTGAGGGCAGGCAAAAGGTATTATGGACACAGAAATCGGGAAGGATTGGCTAAAGAGAAAAAATAATTAAACAAAATGATACTAAAGTGATACCTGTACGGGTATGCAAATACAATACAAAGTTAGAAATATTACTAAAACCTTTTTATTTTATTTTAAAATGTATTTATAACTTAATTATAATGGGAGTTCATTCTTAAATGTAAACATTGTCAATAAAATTTTTGCTGTGGGTTCGAGCCCCAGTCTAGGCAGCATTCTTTTCTATATTCCCAGGTTAAACTGGATGCCACCCGTGGCATCTAAATATCAAACCACTGCGCCAACAAAAATCTTTCCTTTCCTTCTATTCCTTCTAACTAGTGCCGTGCATTGTACTTAAAAGACCTGAGGTCTTACAGGCATACAGATACAATTATTATTATTATTATTATTATTATACATCCTTCCAGATTGTACGTAATGCCATACGAAACATTATAATTTTGTCGCGGCAAAATTTCTATTGGCACCATTTCGGGGAAAACAAAGTTAGAGGCGGAAGCAATAGAAAACATAAAAATAATAGTTTTTGACAAAAAAAAAATTGCTGAAAATTGTTTAAAGTTAACAAAAACAAATATATTGTCTTTTTACTGACTGAACTTGCAAGGATTTACGTCCTCAAACACCTTTGTTGAAATGTTTTGATAGGTAGGTAGGTAGAGATGGCAGTCACAAGCATCCTTGCTCGATGACCCAATTAACGCGGTAATGCGCCGTTTTGATACCATAACTCGTTTGACCTGTGGGTCAAAAGAACATTTTTAAAGAAAAAGAGGGTATTTGGTGATAGATCTCCCAACGGATCATCGCCTACGCCCGAGTTTAGCTGCAGTATGCTACGCTAAGCAATTTGCTGATTTGCCCGGGACGCATACGATCTGATCCCTTAGGGTGATCGTCTAGTCGCACACTCGGATATGGTAATTTCTGTACACTTCCGTCTGTTTGCACAACATGACTTGTGGTTACCAGAGAAAGTACCACCCGCCTGTATGACCAGACGCTTTTATTGGATTTAGACATGTGATGAAACTTATTAAGGATTTGGACATAGGAAAAACATCCGATAGGACCAAAGTTCGCAACTAAAAACCATCTACACTGTGCCAACTAGGCAACTTGTTGACTGGTATTGAAGCGAAGGTTGGCACAACCGTGTGATCCTCCGGTCCTCGTGCACCATGAGCCACCTTCAAGAACCAGTAGTCTGCTAGCTCACAGTCATATGAGTTTGGGGAAGAAAATGGTGCAAAAGGAAACCGAAGTTAATTCTAGATCCATTGAAACATTCTTGAACTTGAAAATAGGAAAACACTCAAAAGGGTCGAAGTCCGCAACTAAGACTCATCTACACTGTGCCACCTAGGCACTTGTTGGCTGGTATTGAAGCGGAGATCGGCCCAATTGTGTGATCGTCCAGTCCTCGTGCACCATGAGCCACCTTCAAAAAACGTTAGTCTGCTAGCTCGCAGTCATAGGAGTTTGGGGAAAGAAGACGGTGCAAGAGGAACCGAAGTAAATCCTAGATCCATTTCGTCGCGTTGAGGAAAGAAGTCAAATCTTTGATCTTCGTTCCGGAGAGTTCGTGAAGGTCGTCAAAAAAGGGCTTCCCAAAAGATTGTTGCCTCATTCTGGCCAAAGCGGGACATTTACAGAGGAAATAAAAGACTGTTTCCTTTTCCTGCTGGTCCCCACAACTACGACAGTGAGTATTGTAGGGGATGCCAAGCTTCGCCGCATGTTCTCCTATTGGCCAGTGTCCAGTGCATGTTGCAACAATCCTTGCTATGTCTCGCCTGGGTCTGCACACTAGGTTAATAGTTCGGGATTTATTATAGGTAGGCCAGCTTTTTCTAGCAATAATGCAGTTAGTTAAACTATTCCACCTACGATTAGATTCTGAGAGAAAAATTGAGAATATATTGCCCTTCATAACTCCAAGAGGAATACTGACTCTTTCCGCAAGTGAGTTATGAAGGGCTGAACCTTGCCTGGCCAGCTCGTCAGCCCGCTCATTCCCCTCAATGCCACTGTGACCCGGAACCCAGATAAGAGTGACCCTGAGGTTAGTGTTCAGACTCAGAAGCTCTTCCTGGCATTGTCGTACTAATTTTGAGGATGATGTAGCCGAATTAATGGCTTTGACAGCCGCTTGACTGTCTGAGAAAATAGCTGTATTTCGGTTCTGGTTTGGATTTTGTTTAAGTAGCTTGCGTGCTTCCCTGATTGCCAGTACTTCAGCCTGAAAGACACTAGCAAAGTCAGGTAGCCGAAAAGACCTGTATATATTTAGGGACTCTGAGAAAATACCCGCACCAACACCGCACTCCATCTTTGACCCATCAGTAAAGATAGTTGTGTCGAAGTCTTTCGTCACGACGTCATCATTCCAATCATTTCTGGATGGGAATATAACTTTCAAATCTTTACCGAGGTTCATTGAAGGGGTGCAGTAATCAGTCGGAGTCGAAAACATTTCGGTAAGAATTAAACCCGTGATGTTGCTGTGCCCATAGGGTTTGGCAAACCAGGAGTTCGATTCTTTTAGTCTTATCGCGCTGCAACATACTAGGTATTTAATGTGTAAATCTAGTGGTAAAAGGTGTAGAAAAACTCCTAAAGCATCTGTTGGACAGGATCGAATAGCCCCTGTGGTGCCAATGCTAGCTGTTCTTTGAACCTTCCTAAGTTTGTTGAAATGTTTTGATACTGCGGCATCTCTCCCTCACCTTTTAAGCGAAATGTCAGTAAAATATTTTTTTTGTTGTCATTCAAACAATGAGTTTTTGTTAAACCTTTATCTTTTATTACGTCATCACGTAAATAAATGAATTGGTTTCATAAAATTAATCAATTTCTTTTTTTTTTAGATAATATATAAAATTGAGTTTTCAAAAAGCGCAGCATCTCTCCCTTATTTAACCAAGTTGAATCAAAGTTGGAGGTGGTAAAAACCAACACTGGAATTTGTTTGCGCGATCAGTGTCCTGGTTTCCTTCGATACGTGGGGCAAGAGACAAACCAATTTTCGCAAAAAAAGGGTAAAAAGGATTGATATGAGACAGAGCTTAAATCACATATTTGGAAAGAGGATACATTATGGATGAGATTGCTGAAAACGAAAAGTGAAGCAAATTGCCTGTAAGAACGAAGTCGATTTGCAAGAAATGTAGTAGATGAAATTAAATGTTAATGTATTGAATTTGTTGGATACTATGGCGTATATACGTATTTTTGTATTATGTATTATAATGATGCATAACATATTGACTAATTGTTGCAACCAAAGATGGATATGATGCTTGTAACATAAGTTTCACAATTTCATTGAATGCCTTATTTTATCATATTACAAAATTATTACAGAATGCAACACTGAGTTGACCTTATTACAACTTCGAAAACGAAGTACAAATAAGATCTACTACATATGAACTAATATATCATTTTTGCTTATGACTTGTCACGAATAAGTGCTTCTCGTCTAGCCGTTCGGATTCGGCATAAAATTGTAGGTCCCTTCCATTCCTGTCGACAGGCGCACACAGGAATAGTTGCGAGTTGTTAGTCACTAGGCCCTGGTTTTTCATGAGCCGTTGTGCCACCCGATTTATTTATTTTTTATATTCAAGCTACATATATATATTGTAATAGTGAACTTCTTATTTATTATTTGTATATATACTTTTAATGAATTTACTGAAAGTAATACGCATAACCATGGAAAATATTACATTATGTTCTCGAGACTTTTCCTGTCATAAACAAAATCACGACGAAGGGTGTCGCACTTTTTGTAGAGAATATCCTTAACAGAATTTTCTTATACCTGCTGTTCTGATATAATATGTACATAACTTACATAAGTCATCAAATACAAATAAATATAGTCCTTTATAGCAAAGCACAATGAAGATTATATTAAATCTTTATTCAATTGATTTTTTTTTTGATGATAAATAGATCAAAGATTAATTAAAATTACTATAATTTGGGGTAATGAGCAACGTAGATCGCAAACCGAGGAAAAGGATAAACTTCTTCTTTTATCCAGCAACACACATTCCTCTATTCTATCGCTTCAAGGTACATAGCCTATATAATACATACAGATATATACCCGGATAACATCAATGAATTTCCTTACTAATTAAATCAGTTCTTTGACTAATTAGGCCGATTTTGTCAGTAAACTAATACACTGAACCTAAACACACATTTATATATCCGCTTAAGTACACACATATATACAAATACACAAGTATATCTTTATATATACAGGTCCTTGGTTATCACTAAAACCCAAAAGTTAGTTCTATGTGGAGTTTAAATTCAATTTAGAAATTTCACATTGAACTATTTAATTAGCTCAAAAGAGTAAGCTTCTGCCTGACAAACTTCTCTTTTGTATACTATAATGTTCAGCATTCGGATAACTAATTAAATTATTCAATGTTGAACTGTCATCGAACATCTACCCTTTGGCCTTCGAGCTAGTGTTCACTATGTTCATATACGTTTTTTGTTGGCATATATCCTGTTGATGTAGATTGTAGATGTAGATGATGTATCTATGCATTGTAATACTATTCAATCATTAGTTTTCAACAAAGGAAAAAGGAATGAGAACAAAAATACCCGAAGAAGAAAAAATAAATATATTTTTTTTTGTAAGAAAACTTTGTTCATACAGAATATAGAATTCAACTGGTTTTGTTAACAATACTTTTCCAAATTAGATAAAATAACTACGCAATCTGCTGGAAGAAAATAATAAAGTAAGTAAGTGATAAACTCATTGAGATGGCCAGCTTTCTGAATAAACAATACAAAAAAATACATCCAACTTAAATTTGGGGCCCCAATTTGTATACCTGTACTTAAATGGTGTGTGCAATAAATTAAATAAATTTACTCAGCACACTGAGTCCTATGTGGCTTTTGTTTGCCTTACAAATAGAAAATCTCAAATTTAAACAAACTATTAACTGAGCAATTTGGAAAAACCACTTTGTTTTCATAAGAAAAATGTTCATACTTGAATTTGCTTCTAAATCAGTCCACAATCACTTCAGCAACAACCCTCGTAAAATAAAAAATTGTAGCCTGTCAACTAAGAAAGTAACCTTCGAATTTATCACCTGCTGAAAAGTGTGTCACGAAAGCCATATAAAATTTGAAGAAAGTAATTTTTTTTAAAGTCCCGAGTTCAGGGAAAAATGATTTTTTTTCAACTTGAAATGAAATCAGGGTAGCTTTTAGCTTGCAGCGTAGAAATTAAGTTGACTTGGGTGCTTTTATGCTGTTCTCGGCGGTAGTTTTAGGCTTATGGGTGACTTACACCTACCTAAATTGCACATGATTTTAAGACTGTAGAAGAGGTATTATTCCAGATCAAAAGGAAAATACAAGGAAAACGTTAAAAAAATTTAGAGAATGACCGTTTTATAATAAGCATCCCTCAATACAATCACAAAACCATCTGGATCAATACTGGTTACAACTAACAACTAGTTAAGGTGAGTTCAAAAACTAACTTCCAAAACTTAACAAAAATATATAGGTAGATGTAACCAAAACATAGGTTGCCTGAATGAAAGAATACAAGCTTACGACACTTCGGATTTTTCGCTTTGTTATTGTAATTTTCAACACGCTTCGTGACTCAAGTGGAGAAAACAAAGACTAAACTTTGGTATAATTTGTATGAGATATAGGGACGCGAGAATTTTAAGTTACTTGAACTTGTTGCTAAAGTGATTTTTTATAATAATTTTTTTTAATGTTGTGGGCTATATTTTGATGATATATAAGCAAAAATAAAAATAATTATTCAATGAAGGCATATATCTGATATTTTAATTTTTTCATCAAACTCTCTATTTATGCTTCCTATTTTGACTATTATTATAATTTAAAACAATTGAATAACAATTAAAAAACCTTTTTCGGTAATTTGTTTGTGTTTTTAAAATGAAAAATTATATTAATCATATAATAATTCGCGAACTAAAAATCATCACTTTGCAAATTTTCTTCGCTGTCACATCTGTTGTTACGTTTTGTCTCCAAAAACGTAGGAAGTGGCGTAATCTTGTATTCTTTCATTCATGCATAGGATGTAATATTTAAAACCACAATAGCCCCTTTTAGTAAAACAGTAATTTGCATTGGATTCTTCATAAAATGTATGCCACACCAAATTTTAAAAAATTTAGTTTAACTAATCGCGAACCCTTAAGTGCTGTTTTTGTATTGGGTTCTCCAAACATTTGTTTGTTTTCGGTGCAAGAAACTATTCACTCATTACTGAAAATTTAGATTTTTCAACGTCTCAAAATCCAAATTTTCAGTAATGAGTGAATAGTTTCTTGCACCGAAAACAAACAAATGTTTGAAGAAACCAACAGCAAAAATAATGTTGATAACTTGAACTTTTATCCTTCCATAGTGCCTTAAAATGCAAATTAATTGAAACAAATTTAAAAATGTGTGTGCTATGTAACATATATGCCAAAGAGATATACCACACTTATATAAAATATAAAATGAAATAACCCCCCGAATTGGGGCTTTATTGCATTATGAATTTAATCCCCAAATTCGAAACTGAAATAAATCCCCAAAAAGGCATGAAATAAGTCTCAAAAAAATAATGAAATAAGTCCCCAAAGAGGATTGAAACAAGTCCCCAATTTTAAGAATTGCCTTACCATAAAGTATACAAAATTTGATAAAACGATTATGTTATGCGTGATCACCGCGGAGGGGGGGGGGGGCGGTCGTGGCGCGATGCTCGCGGAGGCCGTTACACCACGGTGTCGCGAACGCCGCGCCACCACACACCGCGCTGCCGCACCCACTTTAAGCTCCTCAACATACAACTTTAAAATTAAAAGGTAAAGAAAGACAACCAATTAGTAAACGTACTTAAATTAAAAGTTACACTTTAAACTTTTTTTCAACTTAAACGCAAATCGTTTCAAACTTAAAAGTAAACACTTTAAAATTAAAAATGGCAATTTTAAAGCCTATTTAAAAGCATTCAATCTGGAATTTAAAGTTTTTTCAAAGTTAAAACTTTAAAAAACTGTTTAAAATTTTCAAACGCAATTTTAAAACGTTCACTATTAAACTAAAAGTGTTCTTAAAGCTCTCACTTTTAAATTCCATTTAAAATGGCTTTCTTTAAAATTTAAATGATACACTATTAAATACACTTTGGCTTACCAAAATCAAGTACAAAAAATGTACTCGAATTTTGTATATTTTATTACTAATACTTATAATTTATTTCAATTAAAGCTAAGGTGAACTATATAAAATACAAAATTTGAATTAATTAACCAATTTTAAAAATTTAAATTAGTTCGTATAACAAAATAATTATGTTTGAATGCAAATTTAAAGTGATTTCCCGCACTTTTTTTCTCAGTGTATAGTTGTTTTTATTTTTCGTTTTTCCATTGCCTTAGTAATTGTCAACTTAAATTATTAAAACTTTAGTTTGAAATCCTTTTCAATCGGATCATCGAAAAGATATCTTATTTAAATACAAAAATCCTTAGGACTTTTAAGTTTAAATAACACAATAAACTTAAACTTCTACATCTTACTTTACTTCTATGTATACTACACAATCAAAATCTCTCACACGTGGCCATATACAGAAGATAAACAATAAACATATACTCCCTTATTTATAAAGAGAAAATGGTTATTTCAGCTCCCGTGTTTAGGAAAACTACATCATGGAATAAAAATGTTCCGGACTCAAATGGAACACTAAGCAAATGCCTTTGATTTGAGTCTAGAAAATTCCTATTCCATGATGTAGTTTTCCTAAACAAGGGGATAGTATATAATAAGTAACAGATACATACATAATGTAGGTAGATATTATTATAGCCGTTAGCAGGGTATATTCCTTGAATTACTTATCATACTCTCATGACATAAAGTTATACCTTTTCATCATAGACGAAAACTTGCAATAAGAGAGTGAAGTTTGATAAGTAAAGTTTTGTGAAGTGCCCGAAGGATAAAGATAACTTGCTTCGATGCATCTTTAATGATGACATGGTGTTAACGGAGAAGATTTTGTTATTGTTTCATTAGAAAGTTAACATCTATATAACGATGTAATATTAAACGTTCTTCCAAAACTAAAACATAATTCTGCGCCATTCATACTCATACCAATATTTCTCATGTTATTTTATGTCATGTCAGTAAAATTGGCATCATTCATTTATGAAAATTCTATATTTTGCATTGAAATAAAAAAGGATGATAATCGTGGAAAACTTAGAGATTTTTAAATGCTAAATGTATTAAGCTTAATTTAGTTAAGATTTTATTGACCACTTTTTACATAACGTAGCTCAAAATTCCATAAAACATGAACATGAAATAAAATCATATGTGTGTATGTATATCATACAAAAAAAACTTAAATGTACTTGCTACGGTTTTCTCTCATACAAAAACTCAACAAATCATCAAATGCTTTCTTAAGTGCGTATAGCGTATAGCGTATATTATATTTCCTGCTCCCATAGACACCATTAAGAACTCATCAAAGTAAATTATGCCATAAGCACCACTATACGATATACTTTCAATGAAACTCTCATTCTTTTATAGTCACACATATTTTAAGTATTACCCAACAATACTTAACTTGATTTATATTGTGTTTATATGAGACATTATCAAATTTAATCGTATGAAGAAGATGGTATGGTATGGTATTCGTAGTAGCACATATGAAAATAACATGCACTGTTTAAAGCAGCTCTTTATTTCAAATTCACACAATTCAAGAGCAATATAACTTGAATGTACAGTCTATAATAATTATATCCCTTCAATTGTTTGAATATGATGTTATCATTAAAAATAAACTCGTGGGGAAGTTAGACGTCCTTTGACAGTTAAACTCACGCATGACGACATCATAATTAGACATTATGCTATAGGGTCTGGTTAAAAAGGTAAAATAATGACAATTTAAATTATTATTTAATACAAGTTTAATGTTCCAATAAAAAGTTACAATATACCAATTAAAATAACCTTAGGGTATGATGTATGTATTTAAAACAAATGCTCAAGGATTTAGGCAACAGTGGTCTGTGAAAGAAGGGGTTTTTCTTATTGGCTCCCTTTTGTAATGTAAGTTGACTGGCCAATACCCGAAAGGAATTACTATTTGTCATTATATCAGCTGTGATGTATGTTTGCTTTAACGCGGTTGATAAATGGTCAGAATTTCAGATTTACCGAACATGAAAGTAAAGGAACTACAAAAGAGGGAAAACTGTCAAACCTTGTCTAATTTATTTAAAATCTCAAATAACCTTGTCTAATTTATTTGAAATCTATTATTGAACGATGATATTAATTTTAATTATTTTTATAAAGAGTTTTGTAGGCTCTTTGGTAGCAAAGTAAGATGGGTCTTAAGACGGTTTAAATTCATCTAAAATGGGTTTGTGTAAACATTTTCTAGGAAATTCATTTGAACCAAAATTGTGATTATTAAAACATATCTTATTATTAGTAGGTACATATATACATGGTGTCCAGTAAGTAATGGATAACCCTGAAATGCCGCATAGTAGACTTTATGACCGTCCTGAAAACTGATAAAAAAAAGTTCTATCCCAACCACAAGAAAAGTTATATGCATTTTTTTGTTCAGTGCATTATTTTTTTTCTTACTTTACATTTTGGAATACCACGACTACAAGTGAATGAGTTCCATCATTTTTTTTTTGCAGGAATATTTTACATTACTTGTGCCAACACATAGTAGAAGAAAATTATTATAACTGTTGGACTTGTTAGAGAAAAAAATTATTTAACATTGAATTTCAATGCAAAATATGAAAACAAATAATTTTTGAAAAAGTTAAATCATAGCTGGTATAAACAAAATGCATGAATACCTGAGTGGCCAACTATTTTAAAAATATGCGCGTTAAATGCAGATTTCAAAATGGTATTACTTAATATTATATCTAGAGTCAATAGCAAGTTATTGGTAAAAATCTGCAATACTAGAGTAAATTTAGCAAAAACAAAAGTTTTCAAAATTAGCACAGTAAACGTGAAAATAATACCAAGCGTTGAACATAGCAGATTTTTGATTTATTGGCTGTTTCTACGATGTTGTCCTAATGATAAATCCAAGCTTTCAACTTCTAGGGCCGAATGCATTATTGATAAAAATGTCAAAAAATTGCAAAAAACGGTTACATTTTAGAGCTTGTTTTGAATTTTACCTGTTCTATTGGGCTTTAACAAACCCATCAAATATTTTTGGTAGCTATTTTTTATTTGTTATTTTCTCCAAACAAAAAGTCTTCTGATTCAAATTTAATTGTGTTTTTTGAATAGTAAATTAAAAGATCCTGAGAAAGTAAGAACGCATAAAATCGTAAGTTTTTTAAATTTTGAATTAAAGTTTTTGTAATTTGATCTTAATTCATAAGATTAAGACCACGACGAACACTTATTTATATCGTTTTTATTGTTCATTCTTCAGAAAAATTAACGGTCTAAATAGCTGTTTTCCTGAACCTGCTTTTTGATAATTAAGACGTTTGATTGAACTTTTTCGATGCCACGTATTCTGTATTCTGCACAAGAATATGCAAACATGCATTTCATTTATGGAGAGTGCAGAGGCAACGCAAACGAAGCTGCGACTCTGTATAGGGAAATGTACCCTAACGCACGTCACCCGGATTATCAAGTGTTTATTAGAGTCCATAGCTGTTTCTCGGAAGGAAGGCTGCCTGGTAGTGGTGTTGGTGGTGCTGGCGTGGGACGACCCCCTCGAGGAGATACCGAAGACTTAGTGCTTGCGGAACTTGACCGAGATCCTACAGTATCAATCCGAGCAATAGCACGACGCACTGGGATCGGAAAGACGACTGCGCATAATGTGCTAAGTAAATATAAATATCATCCCTTTCACCTAACACGGGTGCAAACTCTCCAGCCGCAAGATTTTGAAACGAGAATGAGTTTTTGTCGACAAATGATAATGAAAATTGAAGAAGATCCGCAGTTTTTTGACAAAATTCTTTGGAGCGATGAGTCGACATTTAAAGGAGATGGCTACACTAATCTCCATAATCTCCACTTCTGGGCACTACAAAACCCAAACATCATGAGGGAAGACAGGTCCCAGTACCAATTCAAAATAAACTATTGGACTGGGATTCTCAATGGGAAAATAATTGGACCCTTTGAGTTGCCGGGGATTTTAACTGGCCAAGGTTATTTGGAGTTCCTCCAAAATGATCTCCCAACCTTGCTGGAAGAAGTGCCTCAAGAACTAAAGGAATCCCATTGGCTTCAAAATGATGGTTGTCCAGCACAATATGCTGTGCCTGTGCGGGCATATTTAAATGCCAGATATCCAGGCAGATGGATAGGACGTCTGCGACCAATTTTATGGCCACCCCGTTCACCAAACCTAAATGCACTTGATTTTTTTTATTGGGGATGCATTAAGGAAATCGTATACAGCAAGCCGATCAGGTCTTTAGAGGAGCTAAGAAATCGTGTGGAGGCAGCTGCATTACAAATTTCTGAGCAAAACCTTGCACGTTCACTAAGACGTTCATTTATTCGGAGGTGCAGAACCTGTATAAGAGTGGGTGGAAAACAGTTTGTGCATTTGCTTTAAATCAAAAAAAAAATTAAAAAATTATCTATTTTTGTTTTTATTTTCTAACTAAGTGATCATGTGATTGCTGGCTCAAAAACTTTTTGTTTAGAGAAAATAACAAATAAACTAATAGCAACCAACAAAATATTTGATGGGTTTGTTAAAGCCCAATAGAACAGGTAAAATTAAAAGCAAGCTCGAAAATGTAACTTTTTTGACATTTTTATCAATAATGCATTTGGCCCTAGGAGTTGAAAGCTTGGATTTATCATTAGGACAACATCGTAGAAACAGCCAATAAATCAAAAATCTGCTATGTTCAACGCTTGGTATTATTTTCACGTTTACTGTGCTAATTTTGAAAACTTTTGTTTTTGCTAAATTTACTCTAGTATTGCAGATTTTTACCAATAACTTGCTATTGACTCTAGATATAATATTAAGTAATACCATTTTGAAATCTGCATTTAACGCGCATATTTTTAAAATAGTTGGCCACTCAGGTATTCATGCATTTTGTTTATACCAGCTATGATTTAACTTTTTCAAAAATTATTTGTTTTCATATTTTGCATTGAAATTCAATGTTAAATAATTTTTTTCTCTAAGAAGTCCAACAGTTATAATAATTTTCTTCTACTTATGTGTTGGCACAAGTAATGTAAAATATTCCTGCAAAAAAAAATGATGGAACTCATTCACTTGTAGTCGTGGTATTCAAAAATGTAAAGTAAGAAAAAAAATAACGCACTGAACAAAAAAATGCATATAACTTTCCTTGTGGTTGGGATAGAACTTTTTTTATCAGTTTTCAGGACGGTCATAAAGTCTACTATGCGGACTTGCAGGGTTATCCATTACTAACGGGACACCCTGTATGTAGTTCAATCAAGAACATCGCGAAGAAGGTTCCAATTCGCTATCCGGGGCTAATTGCGAGAGTCTATTCAGAATAGACTTAGGGGCTTATTGCGAGAGTCTATTCAGAATAGACTAAAAGTCGAATAGACTTATAGTCTATAATCGGTATTGCGAATTTCTGTCAGAATCAATTTTTTCTACTAAGCGCCAATTTTTTTAATAGTCAGATAAGCATTCAGTTAGTATTTAACCCTCAGATAGAGCAAAAATCTATTTTTGAACGGGCAGATATAACTTATTCCTAGGAATAGGAACAGTAAATTTATATGCTCATTGCGAATTCAGATAAAGGACAATGGGCATTTTGGTCTATCGATGTAACACATTGTGACCTATATCATTTTAAAGGTCTCGATGAGTACTATCTTTTATTGTAGAGGCAAAAGCTTGTATCGCATGCAGGGAAGGTCTTATGGACGTAAATGTAATTGTTAATGCATCTTTTATTTATCGTGTAACTTTGGAACGACGTGACCAATTGAAGTCATATTTACACATTATCTTAGGTGTTGTTAGATAATAGTTTCTAATTATGAACGGATCCGGTAGGTGGCGTTATTGTCAAGTACATAAATGACAAAAAATCTCTATTTATTAAGTAAAATCGCTCATATTAAAGAAAATTAAATCACAAAATATGGACCCCATAGGTGGCGTTGAAGTCGAGTTTTTTTAATTAAAATAAAAATATTAAAATTAAAATAATATTTAATACAAACAAATGTTTTCCTTTTGAAGTCTAGTAACAATTGACCTGTCTAGGCAAAAACAAAACACTCATGGCACTAAACATCCATTCTTCTTAAATAACTCTAATTCAGCGCAACTTATCGGGTCCATATTTTGTGATTTTATTTTCTTGCAATAAACCAATGTTACTTTTGAATATGAGCGATTTTGCTTACAAACTAGAGAATTTTTGTCAATAACTTGACAACAGCGCCACCTACCGGATCCGTTCATATTAGAAACTTTTATCTAACAACATTTAACATATTGTGTGAATATGACTTCAATTGGTCACATCGTCGTTCGTAGGTTATACGATAAATAAAAGATGCATTCAAGATTACATAAACAACCATAACACTTTCCCTGCACGAGATACAAACTTTTACCCATACACAAAATTATAGCACTCACCGAGACCTTTAAAATGATATAGGTCACAATGTGCTACATCCATAGGACGCAATCCATACAAAAGTGCCCATTGTCCTTTATTCATAGGAATAAATATTTTCAAAGTCAAACATTACATATTAAAATTAAAATTACTTAAAAATATTCGATATACAAAAACAAAAATATCAAAAACATAATACATATACAAACATAAATGAAAGTGACATTCAAATTATAATATTCTATAGATCGTCGCTGTTTAAGAAAACCGGTATAACTCAAAAAAACATGATTTTTGAGTTAAGGATGCCAATCCACTAAAACAAAATTCTCTATCTTTCTGTCAAACTGCCAATTCTGTAGCACTTCGGAATCCCGCTAGATGGACTTTGGTCCAATTGGCACATCTTTCGTTTTCATTGTTTGTTTATGATGAACAATGACATAATTTAGTTTCTGCCATTTGTTTGCGGTGAACGGAAGTGTTTTTTATGTGAAAAAGTGGCATAATTCGTGTTGTGCCACAGATTTATAGTAAAATTTCAGCGAAAAAAGAACTGACTTGTGTTGGGCCAGTTTTCGCAATAAAGTAAGTACAGTTTTATAACTTATTTTATGTTTTAAAACAAAATGTTCCACTTTTCCTGATAAGTTTAAAAAAAAAACTGTGTTTTGCAATGGCACTTTTCAAACTTATGCCGTTGTTATTTATAATATTTTTGACTAATAATATCAAATAAATTTTACTTCAATATGTTTTATCAAGTTATGCCATTATTTCCTTTTGCCAACGGAGTGTTGAACTAACTCCAAAATTAAAAATGCTTATGTGAATAACATAATTTTTTTCCGGAAACATGACTTAATTAGGAGAGGGTTTGGGAAATCTTTTATTTTTGTACCTTTTTTACATATTTTTTAATTTATTTTGTTGAATTCCAATAGATAAAATATTGAAGTAACTAACCTTATGTTCAAAAAATAAAAAAATTCTAAATATTAAAAAAAAAAATAAAACAATGAAAAATTATATGACTAAAAAACTTTAAACTCATTTTCTGTAGAATCAAGTTTTTTTGAGTTATGCCGGTTTTAGAGCGGAGAGATTATTTTTTCTCAATTGCAAAATTCAATTTTGTTATCCGATTGTTGAGGAGCCAAATAACTTTATTCTTCCACTAAGTAACTGACTCTTTAACTGACTATTGAAAAATCGGCTTTAAACAGAATTTTTTTCTATCAGGAATTTCTGATCGACTTTTGTGTAAATTTTTTTTAAACGTACATATAATAAGATTGTATTTTAGTGAAAAAGAATATCTTCTGGTACAATATGAACTTTCATATCGTCATCCATGTTTAGTGTCCCTTCTTCAAGTCGCTTAATGACTCAATCATCTTAACATGTGCTGCAATATAAAATTTTCTACCATAATAGATTTGTTTTAAAGATTTTATATACTTTTTATACATTCTTTAGAAATTGTGCATTTTTAAAATGCATAATAAAAATGCACTTTTTCCAAAAGTCTTAATAGTTGATGCTGATGTATTTATTGATGTCCAACAATTGTTCAAATGTCCTTCCGTTTGCAAAAAGCTGCAATGTCATGTTGGGTACAAAGGAGCTTTACATTCCACTGCGAAATGATTTTTCATGTTGTTTTAACTATTATTAGAACTTCTAGACAAAGTGAAGATGCACAAATCACCACTGCACACCAAAGGAGTCTACGAAGCTACTACATTATCATAAATATGTATGTACCATACATTTGTCGATTCCACGAAATTCACGACACGCTGAAAAGTGTGTTTTTTCCTCTTGGCGCTCGAATTAAACTACAAATAAATACCCCAATCTTCCATTTCGAAATGTGAATAATTAAAATAATATAAAAATAATTAAAATTAACGTGACTTTGATGCTTTGGGGCATTAATTTTAGCTAAAAAAATGTGTTTCTGCATATTTTCATACAATGTCTAAAATCTAAATGATCGGAGTTCATTTTTGCAATTAGTCGCACTCCAGAACATTATTTTTTTGAAAAAAAAAACTATTTATTTCATCAAGAAAACGTCAAAGTTTCGTCAAACTATATTTATTTTCTAAGACTCTAGGGGACATTTGACATTTCAGTATAAAGCTCTAGTAGAGAGCTTGTATTACTTATTCTATTTTCGAAAATCGATTCTATTTTAATAAGTCTACTGAGCGAAGGCGATACTAATTTCAAGTTTGATAGAATCGAAAAAAGTCGAATGGACTTAAGTCGAATAGACTCTCGCAATAAGCCCCCCCAAAAAAAAATTGAGACTTGAAATCCCTGAAGGGACTAAATTTGAGAGCCAACATAAAACAAATGTTCACAAAAAAAAAAAAAAAAAGACAATAGAACCTTTACTGAAAGTATTTTATCGCATTTGCTTACGGATACACGCACACGCGATTGTATCTCCAAATCATGTTGCAATCTAATCCTTCATCAACGTTTATGATAAGAAACGCATCTTTTTAACATTCGGCAATATTATGTGCTATTATAGGTACAACCTTAATCAAAAGCATAATAAGGCATCCTTATCTTATCAGTTTTCACGCTATTCTCTTGAACACTTCTTTTCGTTTTTGTATTCCTGTACTTTACCAGACTTTCTTTAATAAAAAATATATTTCTTACTTCTCTTTTGAACTATCGCTACTTTTTTAACGTGCCAGACAGAATATTGCAAACCTATTACTTGTGCCATATTATGACAACCTATGGCTGGTGCTGAGGGAGCGAGGGACGACACTTAATATTCTACGAAGTGAATTCAGGGAGATATCTATTAACTTCATAATTAAATTCTTTTTGAACACCTGTAACTGATGATCATATAGTATAATGTATGTATGCTCTTACCAAAAATTCACCACTGACAAAGTGGTCCTTAATAGTCTCCTTATCCCATTTGCTATATCATTTGTTTTATTTTTTTTTTTGCGAGTTATTTTGTTAGCACACATTAGGGTTAGGAAAATTTTCTAAGTGCCATTATGTCATGTCAAAATATTGTATCTTCCCTATCTCTCATAAGAAAAATCCTGCTCGAACAAACTTTCTGCTATGTAAACTTCTTATAGTCAACATCAATATCTGACTCACATCAATCATTATCATGCTAACGATAGTACACTGGCATAATAATACTCAGGTGCGGAAAAGTGAATTGGTTTATTTGATGAGTGAGTCTTAGTCGTTGTTGTTTTTATTTTTCTGATGATAGGGCTTATAGGTATAGAATATATACTTTAACTAAATATTTGAGTGTTTGACAAATGTTTGTAAAGCTCATTATATGTATATATAGAATGTTAAGGCCACTTATGAGTTTAACTCACAATTTGACGTAATGTCTTTCAGAATTGACTTACAGAAATGTTTACTCTTTGTACATATATGACCTAACAGTAGATGTCTAAACCTCACGAACGCTAATTAAATAAACTGTACGAATTTGGTAACAGAGTGTGAACGTGAGTACACCAATTCAAATTCACATATTTCATACTTGCAACTTACATTTTAGTTTCTTACAATTTTTTTCGTTAGTGTTAGGTTAAATGTAACCTTTATTGAACATCCTGTCATTAATTTCAAATTGTATGTTTTGGTATGTTAATATTTGAAGTAGAATAATTCAGTAATCTTATATTTTAACAAACGTAGTAAGCAATTAGGTTATGAATAGGAGATATAATTTAAGGAAAAATTGGATACCTCTTTAACGGTTGGTATTGCTACTTACTTACGAGTAGTAATAGACAGAACACAAATACTACACATGAACTCTTATAATTGCATTACAATTTTACAATTTTATTACTTATATCAAGTTCATTATAGCCATACTATTGCACAACATTAGCAGTATAGCATTAATGATTTTCTAAGTTCTATATTAAATTGGAAATTTAAATGAAAGCAAAAACCAGCCTTTTTTATAAATGCTACATAACTTGTTCCAGTAGAGCAAGTTAAAAATATTTTTGCATTTAATTTTCTTTTTATAAACAAACATATGCACAACCTCGTATTTTTAAATTAACCTAATCTGTATCCTCTTTAGAAATATTCATAACTATCAATGCCTATACGTAAGTACACTTACAATTCAAAATTATATCCGAAGAACATTAAATTACATTTTAAAATATTGAAGGTCTGAGGGCTTATTATTTCATATTAATAATAATAATTTTGCTTAATAAGTTCATTACGTTATTATTTAAAACCCGCAAAATTAACCCCAAAAAAGAGCTACTTTAGAACAATGCTTTAATGAAAAATTATGCATCTATCCATATGGGTGGCTTTAACAAGTATGGCATGGGCATTACGACAAACCAATGTATGTACCCAGCAAATAAAAAAAACAAAACAAAAAGCTATTTTCATTACGTTCCAGGTAAAACACAATTCCGAGAGCCCTGTTTTCATGCATAGCAAATTCAGAGTCCTTTCTGAATTTAATGAATATTCATGCGTTTATGTTCCATTTTGTGATTTCCTGGAAATGGACATTCAAAAATTTACGTTTTTTTATTTTGCTGCTATTGCCCCCCTGATGAGCGTGAAAAGACGAAAGTTTTTCATTCCCTATCCCTTTGTTGGGATTTCAACAAAATCTCTTGGCTGTGGACGTTTGAGTAAAATGATATCCTGTGATGTAACAAAAACAAAAGTAAAAAAAAAATCTAGTTTCTGTCTGTGCATAAATAAATGTTAAACAGTACCTATACCTATATATGAGTACCTACTACGCCTTGTATGTAATAGTTTAAATTCTGTATTAATTTGTATGTCTAGCAGGATTTTTTTTTTAAATATTTAGTTTCGAAGAAGAAAGGTTTGGACGTTAAGAACTTATCGATTTATTCTTACTAGTTTTTAGTTAGAAAAGTCTTCAACATTTTTATGAAATAAAAGTGTCTGATTTTATTGAATAAACATACAAAATTTGAAAATTAATTATAGGGGGATCAATTCTCTGTCTGTGAATATTGTGAAATGAGAAAAAATCAAAGTTGATTCAATGCAAAACAAATATCTTTAAGCGAACCTTCAGTTTTAATCATTCATATAGACAATTAACCTAATGTTTTGGTAAAAAACTGGAGTTTAATTTTAAACAAGAGACAAGGTGTGTTTTAATTATTTTTAAATTTATTTAAAGTTAAAATAGTGGTTCTTTCAATTAATTATATTCGATTTGAAAGCTGAGACTGTCCCGCAATTTAGTTAGAAAAAAAAAGTAGCTAACCACTCAAAGTACTATTTAGTACAAACACTTTTAAAGCAGACTGACTGAAAACATAGGTGCCTCCCAAATGGGGAACTAATCCCCCAACTGGCAGGCGCCTATGCTTCAAAGTTTTTGAACTAAACAGTACTTTGGGCCGGCTTCGCGGGTTCAACGATTTGAACTCCCTTTTCGGGTCCTCTGTCCCGCTCACGCGACTCTGTCGCTCCGCTTAGGGTATGCTCGGTCGCCTGGCAGGCGTCTATGTTGTCAGTTTGTCTGCTTTCAAAGCTTCCGTTATCACTGAATGTTTTCGTAAAAACAAATTTGGTCTTATTTCCGAATGAAATTTGGCCTTATTTCGTTTTGGGAATAGAAATAAAGCCAATTTGCCCTATTTCCATTTTCAAAGCGAAATATGGCCAAATTTGAGATTTGGTCTTATTTCGTTGGGCCTTATTTCACGTCACCTGAAATTAGGCGGGGTTGGATTTTTTCAACACTTTTCCCTAGCCAAAGCAGCATTTTTAATTTCCATATTGATTTGTTACAGCAGCTTTTCATATTCTATTTGGTTTTGTCTTATAGTTTTATCAATTGCTGAACTTTAGTCTTTTTCTGTAACCGATCCAACAGTTTGGCAATAATTATTTATATCTTTATATTTATTATATTAATATCTTTTTCTAAGCAACTTTGGTAGCGATTTTAAAAGTTCCGAAAACTGTTCACTTGGCATGTAAGTAGGTATGTAATTTCGTGAACATTTTCGAAACTTTTAAATTCACTACTAAAATTGTTTAAAAAAAGATATAAATATTATAAATTTATTTTCTGATAGTTAAAGGTTCCAAGTGCGTGTACAAAAATGAGTGCCAACTTAAGTGTTCTACTTTGACCACAGAAATGATGCAAACATTGCTTATTGCACTTAGTTAACATCATGATTCTTGCCAACACTATGTGACCGATTTGGATCGAATTTTCGAATTTCGTCTTGTAGTACCCTAGACTATTTGCTTCCAAACTTTTAGCAGAATTGGAAAATGTTTGACCTATTTCTTGAGTGCTTCAAAATTACTTATTAGTTTTTCAGATTTTTTTAATTCCTGGTTAGATAACAATACAAATATAACATGCATGAATTTAATACTAATGCGGTCTTGTAAAAAACAACAAAATACAAACAAGTTTATAGTGGACGGTTTTTTCCTAAGCTGCATATTTTAAAAGTTATAAAGGAAAATGTCGGAAAGAATAGGGTGATTTTAGCGTTTTTTTCACTGTTGCATTTTTCCTGCACCGAGCACAGGTTTTTCGAAGATGCAAACTTATCTACAGACAACTCTTACATGCCTCAACAAATGTATTTGCGAATTTATTGTCGAGTTTGACTGGGCTATTAGTTTCGTTACAATAACTTATGTTTCTTTGTTGTTATTAATTTTTTTTGTTCAGATTTCGAACGGAAAATGGTGATTTTTACAGATTTCGGAAGAAAAAAATTGTTTGGATACTGACAACTATGAAAGTGTAATTCAGAACACTTTTTTTAATCCGACGAAAATCAATTTCGTGTACGAATTCAATTCGAAACGAAAATCAAAACAGGGGTGATAATGTGTGTTTATTTAGAATAGGAGCAAAACTGTAGGTTGGTAAATCACAGGTCGACCAAAAGGACACGGTGGCAGTGCTGCTCAACGCACGAACGGACCTAAATCTGAGGAAACCCTTTTTTATACCTAACTACATAATGTATAATATTTTAGAAAACGGTGATTTTGTACAAAACTAATGAAAGGAATTTTAGCCTGTTTCAGTGTTATCAAAACCAAACATATTTGTTTAATTCAAGGTGGTATTTTTGGTAGAAGTACCTGTTTAAGTATATTAAGTGTGAACTAAAGCCTATGGGCAATTTTGCTTCCCTTAAATGATTAACACAGTGCAGCGTTTGAAAAATAGGGACTAGGAATAGTTCATAATGTGTACTAGTGTGCACTTGAAAAGTAATTTTAAACAGTTTTAGTTTTCAAGATCTTAAAGTCAACTTTCGTATGTTTTCAGATATTAAGCTATGTAATTAAATTACATACATACTCGTACATGTAATGAGATTAATAAACTGGCAAATCATATAGGTTACCAACATTTTGAGACACACATTATTTATTATTTAATTTAAGGATTATATTAAGAGTGAACCATCTTTAAATCATGGAATAAAGTTCATACACTCCCTGTCACTTGTTTGAGGCCACTATTTTCATAAAAGTTTTTTTCTCGATAAATACCTGTAAGCAATATTTTTCCTGGAAATTTTTGATACGTTTGAGTAGGCATGTATATTTTGCAATAAAAAAGGATAAAGTTAAAGAGTTAACTAGGAAAATTCATAGAAATTTCCAAAATTATGTGAATGGACTACAAAAATTGGATATAAAAAGTTGGGTCACTTGATTGAAGCCATTCCAAAAATTGCTTGGCAAAAGTTAACATCACCGATTTTTTCAAACAAAAGTTTAAAATTTTTAAGAAAGGATAGAAAACTCTATTTAATATTATATTTCAAGTTAAAATGGGCTCTGGAAACACGTCGACAATAGCAGAAAGATGATCAATAAATGCTTTAAAGGAACTGGGATTCTCAGGCCGAGAACAATCTAGGAGACCAAACAGAAGTAAGACCATTGTCAACAATTATCTAGCAGACACTGAAAACTATGAACAAAAAAAAACCAAAAGGACGCACAGCTCAAGTAACAACAATACGATAAAAGCGACTCATTCAGCGGCTAGCTTCAAATTCCACACCATCAGAGCCTAAAATAAGGTCAAATAGTGGGGTATCAGCCAGTATTTCGTCAATTTTAAGGGTAATTAAAACTAGTGGTACATCAAGAGTATAAAAATAAAAAAGAAACCGGTTCAACTACGGATGAATTTCGCCAGGGAGCATATTTCCTGTAGAAACGCATGGAAAAATGTTGTCTTTTCAGGTGAAAAAAGTTTAGTCTTGACGGACCCGATGGTAACAACTTTTATTTTCACGATTAAAGAAAAGAAGAACTTATTTTGTCAAGACATCACAGTCATAGATCAGGTGTTATGGTGTGGGGAGCTATCACCTATTATGGAACATTTGAATTGGAATTTATAACTACAAAAATGAACGGAAATAGTAACAAATGCCTGCTGTAACGGTTATTTCCAAAGCTAAAGAATATTCGGGAACCTCTATCTTGGACATTTCAACAAGACAACGCCCCTATCCATAATTCCTGGGTAGCTAGTAGCTGGCCATCCTATTCAACGGAGTTAAACATCATCGAAAACGTTTGGGCCTGGCTATCTTGAAATGCTTGGTCGAAGCTAACTGCGATGCCTGCAGCCAGATTTCACTGGATTATTCCAAAAAAACTGTATGATTTAATTCCAAACCGTCTAATAGAGCTAATTTATAATAATACATGAATGTTTAAAAACAAAAAAAAGTAAACATTTTTATAGTTTTGTTCATTTCTTATAAGATTTTTCAAGTGGCCTCAATCAAGTGACACATTTTGTATACCCATTTTTGCAGTCCATTTTTATAATTCGTGAAATTCCTATGGAATTGCCAAGTTACCCTCTTAATTTATACTTTTTTGTTGCAACATATATTTACCTACTCACCCAGGTATCAAATATTTTCAGGAAAAATATTTCCTGCAGGCATTTATCGAGAAAAACTGTTGTGAAATAGTGGCCTCAAACAAGTGACAGGGAGTGTATTACAATCAATTACCTCCATATGTATATATGTAAACGTCACTTCGTCAATATTTTCTTCATCGTACCGATTTTATTGCCTTTCGCTTTTGTTATCATCATGAATATCCGTAAAGTTTAAATCGTACCTTTTTCTTTGTAGTATAGCTCTATGACTTTTAACTTTCGAACTTCATTTTCTTTGAGCAAACTTATATAATATCCTTATTATACGTTGGTAGTTAAGGTATCTACATACGTCATATAACGTTTGAACATTTTTTTGACTTTCGAGGTAACAACAAAATATCTCAAACAGAAGGTTACCATCCTATGAGAGGAATTCAAAGCCATAAAGTCTGTTCTGCCTGCTTATCAAGGTTAAGGGATACTTAAGAAATAATCGAAAAGCATAGCCAAGCCACGACCATATCCTTCATCCTTTCATATTATGCTTTGATTTTTTTTTTTGAATGGGACATAGATTGAGGTTTTGGTAGATACAAAAAAAAAAAAAAAAAAAACACAATATTTACCTCTTGTTTTCCTTAAAGCAGTCGCTTTGTGTTTCAGAACTATTTACACAGACTGGTTGAATGTGATGATTTAGAGTTTTGTACACAAATAACATTTGGTATGTTTATTACGAGACAAAAGAAATAAAATGCTTTGATGTAGGGAATGGTTAATTTTGGCATTTTCATCTCGATTTGAGTCACTTTTGCCTCAATTATTTAGTAAACAAAAACTATTTTACCATTTCGCCGGCTGAATACTTAAGTGCCCCCTATACAAAAAAATTCCTCAGAAAAAGAATTTTAAGGTTTGAAAAATATTTCCGTTATTTTTTACTTGACAATTCCGACTTTTGAATTTTTAAATATATTAATTGAAAAATCCTTTTCTGTATTTTGAAGTCCTGATGTACGTTACGGTTATTTAAAAAAAAAAAAAATTAAGTTAGAAAAAAGTCAAAAATGGATATAGAACCCTCTTCCATACGAATACGAAATCTATGAAAACCAAACTTCAAACTTCAAATTTCCTATGGATATAGGACTTTTATGCTCTGGACATTCGGAAATCAACGAAATCAAAAATAATAACAAAATTCAAAATTTCTAGCATTATTAATTTTTATAATTTTACTTTAAGCGATAAAAACATAAAACAAAAAGTAATATTAATTAAGTGGTTGTGCCTTCCTCTATATCTGATTGGATTATTTTTAAGTCGATAAGAACGTTCGAAAATGATAGAGCATTTTAACACTTAATTTAAATTTCATAGAAAAAAACATTAAATTTATTCTGAATTGGTTTTAAAAATACTTCAACATTCGTAGGAGTAAGTTTTGGTATTTTTGTCACCCTTTTTTTTAAATTAAATTTCTTTTTTACCTTTTTTGTTTTTATCCATTTTATTAAAAAAAAAAAAAATGTTTAATTATCATCGATAAAAACTTTATTTAGAATACATTAACGCAGATATTAAGTTTGTGAACCTGAAGATATATAAATATTCTTATTTTAAATAATTTTTTTTCCTCATTTCTACCTCTTTCATTATTTTGTTCACAATATTTAAAAAAAAAATTCTATATTACTAATTCAGCCCTGAAAAAGATCCAAACCAGAAAATACGTTGGTAAATAATCAATAAATATTGAATTAAAACAAAGACAGTATTGTTGGGTTTAAATTAAGGATTTAACATTATTAATTTACTCGGCGAAAATGTTACTTCTTTTTTATACTTTTCCAGCTGCCTGCACTTTTGTCCATGGATATAGAGCACTTAAGCACCAAAAATCTGACTTTTTTTAAATATATTTTAAGTACATTAATGATCAATTTCAAACTTTCCTACAAAAATTGTCCCACCTAGTACAAATTTAGGACATACGGCAGATAAGCATCAAAATAACCCAAAAATTTGTGGTTTATAGAGCAAAAGTGCTTTCTGTAACTTCGTTCATAATTGAGATAGAGCAACGGGGATAGCGCCAAACGATAGAGAATATTCGAATTAGTATAACTGCATCTTTAACTCAGTTTCCCGAAAAAGTGGTCTATGGGGCACTTAAGTATTAAGTGCCAATTCGAAGGAAAAGTTAGAGATCGGGTCATTTTTCCGTAACTTCACACAAGATCCAGAATCTTTTGGAACTAAAATAAGACCCGGGGGTCCGCAGATGCTGACACGTCGCGATAAGAGCCGAACAATCAATGTTGCAACTAATTCGGAGCATTTTTTTACGAGAAATTCGTTACGAATTGGGGTTAGGCGTTTCATTTTCGACGGGTTTTTGTAGCTTAAGAAGTAGTGGAGTGATTTTTCGGGGAAAAATGATGCCAGTACCAAGTCTGACAACAGTATTGTACATTTTAATAAAGGAGAATGGGCCAAAATATATGAAATATATGTCTACCTAGTGCCTAGAAACGAGACCTCATAAAATGATTAGGTACTATGGACTGTACCAACGTACGAGTATTTTGTTTGTCCTAAACAATGGGAGTTGACTAAAATAAGTGACCAACAAAATAAGAAAAACACTTTGCAAATTCGAATAAACAAAGACGAATTATTGTATATTTTGTTCTATTCTGCCTAAACCCCATGGTTTACAGTTCTGTGTCCATATTCAAAAATGATGCTCTCTAAGCTTTCCAATGTTGTATATCTCAGTTGTGGGATCTATTTAGTTCATCAAAAGTGACGAATACTGTCATTTCAATGGAACACTATTGCAATTAATATTTGCTCTAGTTGCAATCTTTGTTGACATTTACTGCCTAAACCCCATGGTTTACAGCTTTGTGTCCATACACAAAAATTATGTACTAGGGCTAAGCTTTCCAACGATGTATATCTCATTCGTGGGCAATAGGTAGACCAAAATGCCCATTCTCCTTTACTTCAATATATTGGAATGCATGAAAATATGCGGCCATCGACTTTCAACTCATGAGAACATAGATGAAAGGATAAACCTACAAAATTTGGCCTACGAAACAATATAAAAAATTTGAGGTTACATACATACTCCCATTTAAGCTGTGGTTGTTTTGATACCTTTCCTATTAGAATCCAATATTCATTTTCTATGATTAATATCTTCCATTTTCCCTTCAAATCTCCGTAGCTGAAGATCAAACAAAATTGCTAAACCAAATGTCTCCATATTTATATTTGCAGTACCTAATACACATGTAAGTCGAAAAAGATAATATAGTAAAATTATTATTTCCATCTTCATTAGTTTTCAATTTTCCTATTTGATAGTTGACTCTATGTTCAGAACTCAAACACTCTCCTTCAATTTACAGGCACACTGTAAATCGATGTGGTATATTGGTAATAAAATCAAATAAGAAACCATAAATTGCAGGAACCATGGCAGCCACAGAAGATTCCAAGTAATGTATATGAAATAGATTTTATTTTGGACCTAGTATGTGTAGAGTGTGTGTTTGCGTCTTTAATATAATCGCATTTGTATCTTATGTATATACGAGTATGTATATGCAGAAACCCACTTATGTGTGGGCAACTATATCCTTGGGCTTAGTTTCAATCGATTTCAAAATAAAGGAAAGTAGGATGCATTATGTAAATGTATATTTATTCCCAAATGGTATTTCGCCTTTGGGTTGGCATTGGATACAGCGAGTGTGCTACGCTCATCCTCAATGAATCCCCAATGACCAGCTTTATAGCATTTGAAATCTAGATTCAATTCTTACAAGAATAAAAAAAGACAAAAAAGGGAATGTCGGAAGAATTTTTATTAAATTTCTTTTCTAGTCTCTTCCAATATAATTCTTATTGTGTTCCGGTGTTTTATTTCCTTTTTCTGTCGCTTCCTCTTTTTCCTTAAATTGTAATCTAAAGTAGTTCTTTATGCTATTTTTTGTTCTGTGTTTTCTACATTCACAAGTTGAAAAGAAAAGGGACGAACTTTTTGCACTTTTGTTATGTTGAAAGAACTCTTGATTTTATAAGGTAGATAGGTATAGGTGGGTACCTTTATTACAAGGAAGCTTCATACATCTGTTTCCGAAGAATCTATGATAAACTTATACAGGATTTCGTGAATGCTTTTTTTTAAATACCTACTCGAAAATATTCATAAAAGGATTTATTTCTAAGAAAAAAAAAAAAATCCACGTTTAATTGACACAAAGAATCTGATAACAAACGTATTTGTTGACTCTTAATTAAGTAAATTTGTTATTAATGAACATTGACTTAATAATAATTGGACAAATTTTAAACAAATCAAATAGAAAACATCAATACAATTTATAACATACAAATACAATTTAAAACAAACGTATTTGTTGACTCTTAATTAAGTAAATTTGTTATTAATGAACATTGACTTAATAATAATTGGACAAATTTTAAACAAATCCAATAGAAAACATCAATACAATTTATAACAAATTATCCAAAACAAAATTTCAAGTTAAAGTAAACTTACGTACGTGGCTCATAGTCTTGCATAGTTGTACCGATGACGAAATTTTTTAATTTATATTCAAAAGTTTATTTAACCGTCTACGCATTGATATTCTTACACTTGTTTTTTTTTAAACCATCAAGGACTTTTGCTTAACTTTTATTGGAGGTACCCCTCAAAAAAAAAAAAAAAAAAGCTCTAGGTAAATAAATGAGAACCAATTAACTACATTTTAACTTTAATTATTGTATTATCATTGTTGTGCCGCCTTGTATTGTCCGATTCGGGATAACAAAGTGTTTCGATCATAATTGAACATTCGAGTCATCTACTCGTTCTTTTATCAGGTAAACGTCCATTTAAATTCCAATAATTGAATTCCGTCGATGATGTGTGCGTGTAAATGATGAAGGACAAAATTACTTTTATTTTTTGTGTGAGATATTTTTCATCAGGCGGAGGAAAATAAGTTTAAGTTTTTTATCCTTCCGCATGCCCAGAACCAGCGTGCCATTACAAGCGCATTTAACATCCTGAGTAGTTGGAAATATTTTAATTTGATTCTCCAAAAAAAAACTGGTGCTCAACGTAGAGAGCTATCAAGGCAGGTATTGTTCACTTGGTATTTAAAAACAATTAAAATTAATTATATTGAGATATTTCAATGTATGTACAGTACATACCTACATATACTTATACATACATACCTACTAAGTGTGAGGAAATTTAAAGGTGCTAAGATTTGGGTATGAAGCTGACGTATATGTAGGGAGTATTTAAGTATTTAATTCTCAAGGGTTTGGTTGATTTATGGTAGAGTGAGCTTACTTATTGTGATTATTTAATAGCTACTGATTCTTTATTAAAAATTAATCGATTGAAGTAGTTTTCAGAGCGCATCTGATTCGAACACGTTCAGTTTTTTTGCATTTGTCGCTGCATTCCGTCGTTGTAAGGGGCGAAACGGATGAATGTTTTATCTGGAATTCGTCGTTATATGCAACTTATCGTTATAGACGAATATTTCAAGACGTTATAACAGACGATCAACTAATACAAATAGTATGAAATACTATAGTTAGTATGAAATACAACCAAATGGATAAAAAGTGGTCGTTAAAAGCACCTTGTCGTTATAAGCCACGTCGTTTTAGGTGGCGTCGACTGTACTTAATTAATATGAGAATTTTTCCTTAGAAAGTTAAAAGCTATTTACAGCTTGCCACTCCGGCTATAAAAAAGTGTATATAAATACTTATTCTAATTGTTTGTACAGAAACCCAAAATTAAATTTAAATAATTTATTGGTTACCTCCAGAGTCCAGTATTTGTCATATTGCACTTAATTTTCCTTTGTACGAATTGGTCCTATAAGTACAACAAAAATACAAATTAAGATATTTTTTGAAATAAATAAAATAATCCAATTCATATACAAAATGTTGAAATGTATAGTCAATCACATTCGCAAAAACTTTTAACGACAAAAAAAAAAAAAAAAAAAAAAAATAGTAAGTAGATGCGTAAAGAAATTTGTCTGTGAAGAAAATCAAACTCTTACAAAAACACAGTGAACAAATATTAACTGCCCAAACATCGAAGAAAAAACATAGACAACATAAAATTTAGTATAACTTTTTGTGGCTTTCAGAACAATATTTTGACTTTAGGTATAATGTGAATACTTAAAACTTTCAATTGTCGCTTCGGAAAAGTATGATCAATCTATAAAAAAAGCGCGCGTGTAACACAGTACTCGTGGCAGAAGTGAAACTTCATTGGCGATCTAAAAATCACTCATAATCAATGCAAAATCAAAAATTTGTATATGGCAACTTTAATTTGGTTTTATTTATTTTGCAACCATATATAATTCAAATTTAAAGTGGACTCTCCTGATTTAATTCAATTTTTTGAAATTAGCCTATTTTGAGATAAAATGTTTAAAATAATTTATATCTCCATACCAGTAGGAGATAGACAAAAAGTAGTAAGATTCTTAGAATTTCATTATCTATTCACCAATTTCAAGACTCTAGCATTCTAATTAAAGAAATTAGAGAAAAAAACATAGAAGTACATTTTCTCTTTTATCTGCTACAATAATATAGATTATCAAAAAATCCAAACTTATTGCACTTTTAAATATATAAGCCTATCAATACAAATTTTTACTTTTACCCTACCTCCCACCACTTAGCTAATCAACAATCTAAGCGTTGCACATGTGGCGTTACATTTTTTCGTTTCACAAACATTTAACCTTGAAATTTCACTCTCAACGCGCCCAAAGAAGTTTCACTTCAAAAAATAACTCACCTTGGAGAAACTTTTAGTTGGCATTTATTAGGTTTCCATACTTTATAGTACCTTAAGGGGTAAAGAGGTTATTCAGTATGTAAAAATACTCTAAAATACACTGTTTCCCTGTACAAATATTGAACTCTTATTAAGAAACCACAGCTATGTATTATGTATGCATATTCGGTTTCCAAAATAATATATAAATAATTATTTTATATAAATTAGTTTTCCTACATAAATGCTTCAAACTTCAGTTAATTTACTTTGATTAAATGCTCTTATAATAATGTTGTCCAGGTGATATAAATTAAGATCTATAAATACCATTCAGAAACTTTTGATCCCCGTGAAATAGGTATGCCAGTGGGTAAACCATAATTTTCAGAAACGGATTGGAACCTATACAGTTCTACTAAAATCAATACCACAATTTGTAATGATAATTCACGATAGAGGGGCATGAATAGAGGTGAATTTAATTCATTTAGAAGTTTGTGTGTGCTCTGCATACTTGAACAAATACGCAAATTATGCCATTCTAAGCTGTTTTATATCCTATGCAAGTCCTATATTGGTACTTAATGAGAAAATAATGAGCCCCATGATTAGGTATAACCATCACAGCGTAGAGGTATGCAGAAATTAATTAATTATTTTTGTATTTCTGATGAAAACAATCAATAGTGTTAGAGTTCACCTTGTGGAATATTTTCAACCTATATTTAATCAGAACTCTCATTAAATTATATTTTTATTGAACTTAATTTAGTGATTGCGAAAAAGATATTTAATAACTTTTAAATATTAGTAGGTTTAGGTTAGATATCTAAAAACACGTTTTAATTAAAAATTCTATTTTATCAACACTTTTCTCGATCATCAGTCAAAATGTAGTTATTATTATTTTGGATTTTGGACAAGTGGACGCGGAGTTTTAGAACAGACCTTTTTATTTAATAATAACATTATTTCATAAAGTTTCTAGTGAAAAATTCCAAGCTTGCATAGGATCTTAGCAAGGAGACATGTGTAATTGCTTCAATCTCGTCCATATCATGAGCAAATATTATCTTCATTCTTCAATTCACAACTTTATTTCACAACTAAAGTATTTGCGCAATGACTTCATCACCTATCCCATGAATGTACCGTAAGATTTCACGGTTATTGAACACATGCGAAACAGGTTGAGCTTAAAGGAAACGAGGACAAGACTTCGTAGGTACATATTAAATAGGTACCTACGTACCTTTCAGATTTATTCCACCAATTAAAATAAGAACTTTAGTCTTTTTTAGGGAATAACCCATACTTAAAATGTTTAAACAGAGTAGATTATTATTTTTTCTAATATTTTGTTAACATTTATAATGGAAATCCAAAAATATATCGTTCCAAAGATTTAAAAAAAAAAATATAATAGGTTTTGTCTCACAATTGCTTCTTAAACCCACGTCACATCTCATTTTACAGCCTAATTCTACTCCACTCCTTCCACCTGCCAGACATCATTATAAGAATCCATCAATTTATTTTAGGGATTTCTTTTGATTTTTTTTGTAAATCTTTGTGCCACACAAATTTATTTATCTTGATTGATACGCGTATAACTTTTTTGTATATTTCTACATCATTAAACAATTTTCTTAAGGTATTTCATAATTCCCAGACGGTGTGGTGCGGGGTTTCATGTAACGAATGTCGAGTGTATGTAGCATGTACATTCTATTTTCTATTCAATATTGTGACTTGAGTTCATTGCGAAGCCCTCAAGGAGTACATAATATTGTTCCTTAGAACAGTTTAATTATTTTGATTGAATTTTATTTGAATATCCTTTGAAAAACTCAAATTAGGTAGACATACATTTGTACACTCTACAAATCCTTAAAATGTTTTTTTTTTTGTATTTAAATCCATATCGCGCACGCTGAATTTAACTTTTATTGAAACAATAAAGCTGTAAACATAATATACATAATTCATAATCTACATGCATACCTACCAATATGTACCAATATTTACCTAAAACCTATAGTTGAAAGGGGGTGGGGGGGGGGGCTCCTCAATGTTACCAAGGGCCTGAATTTTGGCGCTTATGCAAAACCCATTTGCAAATCTTCGTCTGTTTTAATATGAACTGATTGCATATAAGCCCTTTAGCAACGTAATCCTATGTTAATGTAATAAAGACGCTTCTATATTTGTATTTTATGTTGGGGCCAACAACATTTCAACTTCTATGTTAAACAAACTGCTATAGCTAGGACTATACATATACAGTGTACAATTGTACATATATTTTGCATTTGATTCCTTGAATTGCATGAAAGAGGATCCCTTGTTTGCTGTTCATTGCTGTTAATTTGAGCTCGGGATGCGTGTTGACGTTATTTCGCTAACCAGACAAGAGGTTTTCTTTTCTATTTTTTCAACTTGTGTCTGCCGTCTCAAGTCTTAAAATTTATTATTTATAAACACACATACATGTATATCCTGAGGAAAGTATATAATTTTTATACTTATTTTGGCTAAAGTTCGTCTTTTGTGTGTTCACGCCATCATCGTAGTCACAAAAACCAATTAAAAACTCATTAAACGAGATACCGCTCAGTAAGCTGACAGTAACAAATTGTTGTCATTTTTGGTAGAATAATTTCCTTCTGGAATCTGTTTTCCTTCCTTCAAGAAAATTTGGTTTATTTTCCGTTAAGATTTATGTAAATTTGGTTTGCTGATGAACAATGTTGCTGGGTTGCTGAAGATCCTTCTTCTATTTTGCAACTTAAATTCGTCATCAGACACCATCAGCATGTTTCTGGTCTATTGATTGTATTCGTTTAAGCTTGCGTATTGCCTTATCTAGACATTATTTAAAAAATATAAGAAAACTAGAATCATGTTACTAAGAAGAACAAAATGGAAGTTTTAACTTTTTTAAATCAATATACATTACATATGTTTCAAATCATATTAAAATTGTTTTAACGCTATCAATTATTTTAAGAAAATTATTATCAATCAGTAGAAATGTATCTTCTTACTATTTATATATTGTTAACTTATAATTTTTATAACTATTGATTATTAAATATTGGTTTATTATTAGATTATTTTGATGAAATGTCATATCAGGCAGGCGGCAGAAAAGCCATGTTCTTATTCGTAAGTAAAGAAATATTGTTAAACATTTTTTTTGTACTCGTATAATAAAGAATTTATCTATCTAGCATATTCATATGACAACCAAAACCTTTTAACCAGGTGCTTTTTTAAAATTTAATTCATTATTCTTTTTAAATTTTCTTATAACTATGTATACATACATATATGTACAATGTACATATTATATATTTTCAAGCTAGAACTAGCATACTTATTTATAAGTTACTATAGTCCCACGCAACGCAGGTACGCTAAGTTTAACTATGTATATTAACTTAATATTTATTCGTTCCTAAAACAGTTTTTACAGGTTCTAATATTTAATATGCTTTTACTTTTTTTTTTAAATTGACAAATAGGGCGCGTTCGTAATCGCAGAAATCTGCGACCGATCTGCCGCATGTCTGCTTAGCTTCTGCGTATCGGTTTTATTTTTCTTCTGCCGGCAGAAAGAAAGCAGGCGGCAGTTTTTGAAAAAATTGTATTCGTAAACATCGGAGCGCAGAAAATTATTTGTAAAAAATGGCGATTATTAAACAAAAAAAAAAGGTGATTTTAGGGCTTTTGGGTGAAATTTGGAAAAAAAATATGCTACGATAGACAAATATCTTGATGATATATGTATGTATGTACTTCAAAGCCATTTCATATACAGGGTGGCCAAATACAAGTTAATTTTTAAAAATGCAATAAAATTGTTGTTGGCATAACATCGGTCCTTTACGGTTCTCAAAAAAAAAAAGTTCAAAGGGATCAAATCGCAGCTCCGAGGCGGCCAATTGACATCGCAAGGACGGCTGATAACTCGATTTTGAAATTTGGTGCGATCGATTGTGTGGCATGGCACACCATCCTGCATGAACCAGAGGTTGTCCAAATCCATGTCTTTACTTTAGTAAAAAAAAAGTTGGTTAACATGGCTCTGTAACGACCATTGTTGACCGAAACGTTGTTCCCAGCCGCATTTTCGAAGAAAAATGGTCCAATGATGACCCACCCTCTACCTATGTAACTGTTTCCTTGTTTTAATTTCAATTTTTTTTCCTGCAGAATATTTTTTTTTCTGCACAAACTGCCCGACGCCGACTTGATTTCTGCGTACTTTTGATGTTTACGAACGTAATTTGTTTTGCAGGCCTACTGAAGTCAGATTTCAATTTTTGTTTACGAACACAAACTTTGCAGATCTTAAAAAGTCAGACGATTACGAATTCGCCCATAGTCTAAGAGCCGCCAGCAGATTTTGGTCGTGAAAGGAAACCAAAAGATTTTAATAGTATAGGTAGTCCAGTGAAGGTGATAACGAATACGTTCGTCTGCCAGCATGTAGTGGCCCCGTTACCACGTAAAAGTGCATCAAAAGTATAACTTTTCTGAACATTGAAATCGGGTGGGAAACCATTTCAAATGTAATACAATTTGACGCCATGAAATCCCTGATTACAAAACTGGTTTCGAAAGACGTGTAGGTGGCCACAAAACCCAGACAGACGTCCCCGAAAACGCGTTTTTTTTCGCTTTTTTTAGGCTTTTGGGAAACCACCTGAAATTGATCACAACTTTTACCCATGGACTCCCTGAATGTGTAAATGTACGTGACTGACAGCTAAGTGGCCCCGAAACAACCGACAGACGTCCCTGAAAACGCGTTTTTTTGGCGTTTTTGTCAAAAAGGAAACCACTTGAAATGTATCACAAACGAAAGATCTTGACCTCTTGAGTGCGAATATGTACATGACAGACGTCTAAGTGGCCCCAAAACCCCCGACAGATGCGATTAAAGTCGCGGATTTTTTATTGAAATTTTCAGATAATTTATGTATGCTACCAAAATGTATCGCAATCGGAAGGTCTTGACTACCATAGTATTAATGTATAAAAAAAAGGAGTTTATGTGTCACCCAACAGCTGGAAAGTCGCGAAATAAATCGCGGATTTTTTCTTTTATTTTTTTAATAAGAGGATTTTGAGGGAATGAGGGAAACCACTTGAAATGTATTCCAGTCAAAAGGTCTTGACCAAAAAAAAAATTAAAATGTAAGTGACAGACGTTTGAGTGGCCCCAAACAACTGACAGCCGCTATATAATAAAATTTAACTGACAGACATTTTGAGTTACGCCAAACTATTGAAATCCACGAAATAACTCGCCTTCAAATATTATTATTGTTTTTTCTTTCAATTTACCTAATTAAAAGGTTTTGACTAGCTGAAAAAGAAATTTTGAAGGAAACACGTTTTTAACACACCAAACCATTCAAATAAGCGATATAAGAAAGCTATGTCGTAGCGAGCTTACTACAATTATGAAAACGTGAACTGAGTGTGAGTGCAATTTCACATTTCATAAAGAAAAGAATATGTATAAGCCAATTATCGGTTATTTGAATAGTTTGGTATGTTAAAAACGTGTTTCCTTCAAAATTTCTTTTTCAGCTAGATGAAGGGTCAATATTTACTGTTAGAAACATTTCGTCATAAATGTCACGTGTTATCAGTTTTGTTTTCTCATTCAAAGTGAGCTAATTGCACGGTCTCAACATAGATCCATGTGCGTAAATTCAACTATTTTTAAAGTGAATTTTTTTATCAAAGGGATTTTTTAAAACGAAAAACATATTCCGAACCTCAGTGCACAACAATGCAGGCAAACGTTGTGCATTGGGCCAATAGCAATATCGTGATGACTCGCTTAATCTTTTTCTTTGTCGAAGTTAATGCTTCCAATTTCCAAATAAAAATTGATTCTTTCCCTTTCATAAACTTTCTTGGAGCGGATTAAGGCGAGATTATCCAATTCGTGATTCGTGTTGATCAGGCGTTTCATAATCTGTATTACGTACCTGTACGAACTGATCTTAAATAATCTTTGCGTTGTTGTGTCATTTCTGTTACTCTTCTGTTTCCTTTTGCTGACGGGTTTTCCTCCCGATGGTCACTTTTTTTTTAATCCAACGATTTTTCCCGGCCCATAAGGAATATTTGTAGAAATGTTCACGTTAAGATGTAAGGAGGATATAAATATATTTGTATTAACTTTTTTTCAGTTTTAAATAATACTGCAATTCCAATTTTCGATAGCCATGTGGAACGTGCACCCCGTGAATCTTGCTTCATTTTTTGAAAAAAAAAAGAAAAGAAATTAATAGACCAACATCCTTTACTTGCGATAAACGTAGTATAGGCCAAGTTTAGGGTTCATGCAAAAAATCGAATCCGAGATAATAATTTTCCCTATAGAGAATGCGAAAAAAGATGGTCTCGCAAATCTGTCTGCCTGTCTGTACCTCGACCTACAGCCCAAACCACTGAAGTGATTTTCTTCAAATTTTGGACTTAAGGTTTTTAGATGATTCCCTTGAGGGGAAATTGATTTTTTTAGCTCATAAAATAACGGTACCTGCAATACAACCAATATACAAAAATTGATTTATTTTAAAAACGGCTCTAAAGATTTAAAAAACAAGTTATGAGGTACTATTATTACATTAATAAATATTTTGGTAGAAAACAAATTATTTATAACGGTTATTAAAGATACCTTCCTGTAATAGAACCGATTTTTTGGTTTTCAAATTTCTCGTTAACGGCTACACCGTTTTCAACCAAATTTTGTATATAAGACGTGTCCTTTACAATTTAAACAATTTTTCATACTCAAATGTTCGAAAAAATAATTTTTGGATTGCAAATACAGCTGCAACTCTTATTGCAATTACTTATTGACATGTGCATGTGCACCTTGCTAATGTTGGTACTCTTCCAGAAAAATACATTAAAATACATTTTTGCTGCATATATTAACTGGAACTGCAATTACTGCAATTTCAACTTCCGCCCAATTTGTGTTAAGCATATGTACATAAGTTACCAATATTATTATTAATATGAATTGCCAGTATGAATTATTGTTGATTGCAACTGCAATTGCAACTAATGCTACTTGTTGTTGTGAAAAAAAGAATTTGGCCCTCATCTACCTCTCAAACACATTTTTCTATCTGATATAACTCGATTTTGTTCAAGTTACCCCTTCAGGAACATCGGTTCGCTGCTTCCTCTATCCGATGAGGGCACCAACTTTTTGCATTTTGAGTAAAGAGAATACAACATGTAACATCATTTGTGGATAGCCTTGTGTCCAATATTCCTAATTCTGTCTACTTTAATTTCTGTCTACTTAAGTTACTATTATTTTCCTACTCTTATGTTATGAATTATTGTAAAATGCTACTTTCATTCACTTTTATAAAATTCCGGCTCAAGGTTATACCGCACTCGACGGAATTGCACTGCAGCGAATCTACACTTCACCCGGATTCGTATGAAATTGTATGAAGTTCAGTTGCCACTTAGTATCTGATAAAGCTCATACAATTTCATACAAATAATGTATTGCTGCGTCGTGAAGTGTAGTTCCGCTGAGGTTGAGTCAAACCTTTATTTGCGGGGTCATCATTAATTATTATACACATTTTCAAATCATTCAATGCAGTTGTTTAAATGTCCTGAGCAAACTGCTATTACTGCAAATGCAGCTGCAGCTCTTACTGTAATTATTATACTTACTGACCGAAAATAAAAAGTTATAATTAAAACACACTTACATTTTCATTCTTTTATGAATTTTAAATCTTGGGTGATATTTTTCCTTGAAATTATTAAAATTAATTATAATTTTCTATTTTCAATTTTACGGTAAGAAGTGTCTCCAACAAAATTATTATTCTAAACTAAAAACAATCGAGGTCGTATAAACAAATGTGGACCAATTTTGTTAACCTATTAACTCTCTATTTTTTTTTATCGATCTCTGCCCCGTTAATTAATTAACTAGTTTAATAAAGATATAATGATATTTTATTTTGTATTATCAACGCAAGAGAATTTAAAATTAATATGTTATCATGTACTATAGATAGGTACTTGTACATATCGGGACCATTCTATTAACCCAATATTACCTTCTTTGCATAAATAAATTAATACAAATTTGCTACTCAACTACACAAGTATAGCTGCTACGTATATGAATTAAAGGCTTTAATTTTCCAACTATAAGCATTAAGCAATGCATTATAACCGAGGACTTTGTGCTGATGCGGCTAAAACTGAAACATTTTACCTATTGATTACATTGAATCTACATACATATGTAGGTGATAAACAGTAATTGAATGGAAATGATTTTATCCCTGCAATCGGTAGAGGTAAGCAAACATTACTTAAGCTCGAGCTCACATGACAATGTAGGAAAATCATTGTTCTGCAGTGTTTTTATTTTCAAAACATATTGTTGTTTCTTTTTTAACAAGCGATTTTCATTTAATCTGTAGAAGAGTGAGTATTTTGAATTTAAATTTTGTCAGCGAATTTGAATTCTTAAATTCAAAAGTCATGTCCATGCCCAAACTTTAATTAGAAGATAATAATTTTGAATTCAACTTTATTACAAAATAACTATAATAAAATCATTCAAACCCCCATCTCACAGTTGTTTTATACGCAGACTTTGAAAATTGCCATTTACATTTTGGTGGAATGTTTTCTATTTTTGTTTTTATTGTCGAACGCGTACATGCTTTACGGTACCTACTATTAAACTTCGTTAACTGTTAAACCATTACCCAGGCGCCCATTGTGCACCGCACCGCACCGTGCCGTGCCGTAAGGGTTTTGGCTAAATTATTTCAACTTTCCTCCACAAAATAGCTCTACAAAGGACATTGTGGCCAGTGGCAATTTTATTGCCAAAATTACTCGTTCAAAATTCCCATTAAAATTTAACTGTTTTTGAAATCGAAGCTGTTACTGTCGTGGGAATTGGCATTAACGCAAATGAATTTCTGTTTAAACTTAACCTCACATTTTGATTGGTTCGAAAACGGAACGATTTAAAAATTAAAAATTCATTTGTCCTGGCGGAAAAATGTGTATTGTAGTATAATGCTACACATATACATAGGTACGAGTAATAACGATTTTACTTCTTGATCATACTCGCCAGTTTTTGCTTTGTGGATGAGTTGAGTATGCTGAAGCTGAAGCTACTAATAATTCGAGTGAATATCTTGAATATCAGAACTTAATTTGAAAATTCCCTTTTAAGCATACTCTCAACTCTTTGTGAATTCAAAAATAAAAGTGGTTAAATATGCACGTGCATAACCATTATGAAACCATTATTTAATTAATTCTCCACGTGAATTTTCAGTACATAATTTGCAAATTTTTAACACTCACTTTGAATGAATAAAAAATATCAATTTGTACGTATGTATCACTTATTATAGTAATTTTGACATGAATCTTAAAAAATAGTAACGTAGCCTGTTTTTATTAAATGGTTTGAGTTAGACTAATATGAATGCCCTTCATATCTGTATACTTAGTGACACTTTTATAAATAAACTGAGTTTTTTAAATCAATGTTTTTACAAAGTTTATAGGTATTCTAATTAAAGTATTTTCAAACACATTTTTAAATGAAGTCCGTTGTATTTTGTAAAACAAAAATAAACTCAAATAAATAGCATTTTATTTTATAGATAGACAAAAGGAATTATATCTTAAAATTAACTTAAACATTTTTCATTCACACATAACGATTTAATGGCACACTGACATTAACACTATTCTATTTCACCACTTAACTTCTGAGAATTAGGTTTTGTGTGTATTTAAAAGGCAATTACCAAGACAATATGTGGCTTCCGGGTAGAATGTTCTCTTTATTATACCCGCATCTATTTATTCCTCTAAATTTATACAAAATTCTCATCATACTGCATGATTATGATTTTCTATCTTCCTCCTGAGCTTTTATGCAAAAATGTCTCTGGTGAGCCAAGGAATTCTTCTTTTAATAATTATTTTAATTGTTTTCTAAATTTATATTTGTGCAAAACAATTTCAGAGATTTGTGTTTCCCCACACAAAACATTAAATTAGGTCTTTCATAAAGGCATAAAGTTGAATAAATTATTATAAATTCCTATGTGTGATAGATCTTTCATTTTATAGGAACGAATGGATGGGTTTGCACAGCTTGGAAAGGACTATACGAACAATTCACTAAGAATTATTCATTTTGGTTTGGAAGAAATATTTGATTGAGTTTTAATTTACATCTACATAGATCTTCTTGCATGAAAGTTATTAAACAAAAGTTTTGGAAGGGAGATTATAAAGACAACAATTGAATCGTAAATATGCTATGCTACATTTCAGGATATCGAATAATAAGGAGGTTTTACTGTTTTGTAATGGTGTAAAATGTTTTCTTTTGTTCCAACGTTTTATACAAATATGAAATATAACGCCTCCTTTAGATATACATATACACATGTAAGTATCGATCAAGTTCAGTTGTAGTTTTCATTAAAATTGGTTTTGATTTCAATAAATATGAACAAACAAGATAAAATAAATGCTTTAATGTAGTCAGAGAAATAGTTCTCAAGCGTTGGGCATCTCTGTGACATCGTTGTGGTGAATTTTGCGAAAAGATCTTGGCCTACATCCTTACAAGATTAAATTGACGCAAGAACTGAAGCCGCTTGACCACCAGAAGCGTCGTATATTCGTGAATTGGGCTGAGCACCAACTTGAAAATGATTCGGATTTTCATCGAAAAATCATCTTCAGCGATGAGGCTCATTTCTGGCTGAATGGCTTCGTCAATAAACAAAATATGCGGTATTGGTCAGGCAGCAATCCACACGTTCTCCAAGAGCCATCATTGCATCCCGAAAAAATTACGGTTTGGTGTGGTTTATGGGCCGGCGGCGTCATTGGGCCGTACTTCATCCGTGATGATCAAGACCGGCACGTTACTGTGAATGGGGATCGCTACAGTTCAATGATAACCGAATATTTTTGGCCCCAATTGGATGATATGGACTTGGAGGACATGTGGTTCCAACAGGACGGCGCCACAAGCCACACAGCGAATGTCACAATCAATTTATTGGAAACCAAGTTTGGAGAACGTGTTATCTCACGAAATGGTCAAGTCGCTTGGCCGCCTCGGACGTGCGATTTGACGCCGTTAGACTATTTCCTGTGGGGCTACGTCAAGTCTATGGTCTATGCCAGCAAGCCAGTGACGATTGATGAACTTCGTACAAATATCGAATGTGAAATTGCAGCAGTATTGGCCAATTTATGCTTGAAAACCGTCGAAAATTGGGTTCAGCGTCTGGACTTCTGCAAGCGTGCCCGTGTTAGCCATGCAAAAGAAATAGAGTTTCATACATAATGGCATCGAACGTACCTTCACAGGAATAAAGAATTTCATTGATATCCAAAACCGTTTTTGTTTTATTTAAAACAAAACTTTTGTAGCGCTCTTATTGAAACACCCGATACTTAAGGTACAGAGTTCTACTGCTTGAAATTTCTATTATTTGCTTATATCTATTGCTTAATCTATTTCAGTAATATCGTCTATTTAATTTAGTTCAAATGTTCCTTATATCTTGTCACTTTAAGCCTAGAACTTACCTTTTTGTGAAATGAAAAATAAATGCGGTTCAAATTCACGTGAACATTCATTAAGAAACCATAATTGATTCTCCACGTGAATTTTCAGTCCTCAGTTTTCTAATATTTGATTCTCACTTTGAATGAAAAAATATTGATTTTTATGACTGTTAAATTGAAAGAATTTTTAATAAAAAAATAAAGAAAACTGCATTAATCCCAAAGTTTGTTGATTTTGGTACAGCATTAGCGATTCAAAAATAAGTTATTATCAGATACTAAATAATTTCTTCGGCTTTTTTATTTTAAATTTTACTATCAGCAAAATAAATTAATACACAAATGTCACACTTTTCCACACTTTCATTTGTTTTTCCTAGTGCTGGTAGTCGTACATTTAATAATTTTTTTTTTTTTAAATAATTTTAACTATATGCCTGTAAGATGTGAGACCTCAGGTCTTTTAAATGCAATGCACGGCACTAGTTACTAACATTGGGAAATGAAAATTATGAAATGAAATTGATTTTGAACTGGTTCACATCTTCACATTTCATTTTCAAATTTGGGGAATCACCTCTCGTTTTGAATTCAATCGCAGTGAAATAAATGTCACATTAATATATAAAACATTTCATTTACACTCGAGCTAAGTACTGGGCTTTAATTTCTAACTTTCAGCATTGAAAGCAAGTATACGCGACCCCAGCATTGTTCCTTCACATTTATTATTTTTTCGCACTCCAGCTAATAGTATTCCCTCCCAAATTTATGACAGAATATTGAACGTTCCGGAAACTAATTCAGTAGTGGATAAAGGGGGGATACTTTAGCAATTTTACCTTTTGTATATGAAATCTATACACACATTTTTTCGCCATGAACTCGCGAAAAGAAAAAAAATAATAAAGAGTATATTTTTTCAAGGGATGCTGCTTTCTTACTTAATCAAAGAGATAAATTCACAAAATCATTGAAATTTATTGAATCTCATTTCGATTTCGAAGTGAAATTGCTATTGTTCAATGAAAGGAACACTGGTTCTTTTCTTGTGCGTTGCCTAGAGCGAGCATTTGAATTTATTCGTGCATTTTCTTCATCCAGTCCTTTATTATATTTCTTTTTGCTCATTTCTTTTTTTTTTCTCTTTAGTATATATTTTTATAGCCTCGTTAACTTCTTTTTCGCCGATTGATGAGATCAACTACTTGCTTTTTTTTAGTGTCAAGGGAAATTCTCTTTTTTTGTAATATTGGTACTATAATACCGAAGTTGATTAAAATGAGAAGAAAATATAAATTTCATATTGGAAAAGGCGGCATTTTTGAATGCCGATATTTCTATTCATGGACCTTGTATCTATGTACCTAAACCTACACTACGCATGGGTGTAATTCTGGATATCAATTTTTAAATTATTACGGTCAAGACGGGTGGTAAACACACTTTGTTCTTTGAACACGTGTTTTCAAGGAGGCATTGCTGGATATTATTTGTATAATTTCGACATTCTGACAGGAGTGACTGGGCAATTTTATCATGGGGATGATTCAATATTTTATAGGCAAATGTGCCGGCGAAGAGCATATTTTGTTGGAAAAAAAATTAACCCCTTTGGTGGGCTACATGATACAATGTTAAACAAAATTAATCTCAAAGTAGGTACAAATTTGCATATAAAGAAAGGCAGATTGGGCTAATCTTTAAGGGAACAATAGCCGAGTTTTTTTTCATACTCATTAATTACTCACTTTTTTATTTTAAACGCAAAGCAAAAACAAATCAGAACTACTCAGTGTTTATTTTGTTTTTGTTTTTCTAATAAAATTAAAAAGTGAGTTATTAATGAGTATTAAAAAAACTCGGCTAATATAACATCAAAGTACGGAAGTACAATTTTTTGTAAATATTTTAAAAAGATTGGTATTATTGTTCGCGTGTCAGTATTTCATAATGTATTTTAGACGCGAATTTTTTTCATTATTTAATTTATTTTTTCATTTATTTAAGTTTAAAAAAAATTCGTTGTTAGCCGCTTGTGGGCCATGATGCTTCACAAAACTAATTTTTCCAAAACATACAATCGAATTTGGCGAGTGAGCTCTTTATTCTGAACTATAATACATTTATGTATTTTTTTATTAGTGTATTCTAGAACTATGTTGACAAAACGAAAGTCATATAACTTAGGTCCAGTTTTCAATAACGAAATTAAAGTTGAACTCAAGTTAACTCAACAAATTTTAGGGAGTTAACTCTTGTTTAATTCAGATGATCCCGCATTGAGAAACTAGTTCTATGTGGAAAGAAGTGATTCCAAGGTTAAGAAATTTATTTTAAAAGCTAAACCAATATACCAATATCTCTGAAACACTTCCTTAGAAAAAATATGAGAGTCACTTTTGTTTTAAGCGACCCAAAACAAGGCATTATAGTTGTAAATTTTTTTAAACCACATCAAAAACAAAAATCATCTCTTTAATCTCTAGGAACCAATACAAGTTCTGTTAAGAATTATTACTTCTCTGTCTGCTTCATAAATAAACGAAAATCAGGTAAGCATAAATCTTCCAACTATATGGCCAATAGAACATAATTGCTTCTATACGGAAACAATATGGGGAATTCAATTATTTTGACATTATAGTTTATTTTATGATAGCTTCCTGCTGGTACAAACTTTGCGGCGTACGAAACATATAAATTGAGATCTAAAAATAATTAAGAAAACGATTTTGTGAACGTGCACGAACTCTGAAGTTACTTTTTACTTTACTTCTTTTGCCTACTGTATTCCAAAGATGTAGATAGCGGTCTATACAGGGTATTGGCAATTCGGAAGGACTTTTTTGTATCACAAAACGATTTTATTCAATTTTTAAACTAAATTTTTAATTTATTTATTTTTGCTGTCCATATTTTAGCGAACAAATTGTGTAAAGTTCTTTTTTAAAATAATTAAAGCAATCATCTTAAACATTAAAAACCTCTAAACCAGTAAAAAAAATATAGAAACAACAATGCGCAATCATAAAATTTTTTAAATATGGGTTCTTCAAGTATTAACCAGGTGACTATATCTACGCTTAACTAATGGAGTTCTATAAATGTTGGCTTAAGATTTTCTTCACAAGTCAAGATTGAATATTTGGTTCATTTTGCAAGTTTTTTTTTCAATATTTCTTAGTAAAATATGTACAAAGGAACTACCCAAGAAAATGCAAGAAACGAGAGACTGAAATGAAAACGAAAAATATCGAATTGAAAAAGATTGAAGATTTATGGGAACCTTAGATAGTACATAGTTTCACTCACTTAAGGGGAGTTGAATATTGTTTATGTATCTCTGATTATAGTCAGGGAATACAAAATAACGAACCGATTACTAGACCGATAAGAACATTATCATATTATCTGTTATAGAAGCATTTTTCCCCATGCATTTAACAACAACGTACAAGGAATATCCTTATATCTATAGCAACCTATACTTCATAACAAATTTTGGACACGTCATGACAGACAAGAACTTTTCAACTTACTTTTTTTAAGTGTCTACAATTTCTTTCCGCTATACCTACCTACTACGAGTATTTATATCTGCCACAAACATTGCGGAAATTCTATGCTAGAATTTATTTGTTTTGCCATTTTTTGTTAACAACCATATACTGGCAGAGTCGCAGAGTGTTTGCATTTGTATTTCAGGACATAGTGTTCAACCGCATTTTATTTTTGTTAAAATTGTTTGTTCCTGTGTATATTATTGTGTGCTCCATAGAGTTTGCTGTACATAAATCTAGAGTAAAGAAGAAATACTTATTGCATACGCTTAAAGGCAATTCAAAAGTAAACCAAGCGTATAGAAGAGAAAAATACTTTTTCTCGAGGCAGACATTTCACGCGAAAAGTAGTATTAACACTATCTACTTCAATGTGCAGTCCTTCTGTCCTTAGCCACCTTTTATGCCCATTTTTTTTTATTTGTGTGTATGTTTTTATTTTTCAAGTCAACTTCACTTTCCTCTTGCCTGAAATTTATATATTTTCTGTCAGGTGGAACCAACGAAAAAAATATATTTATGTAGGTATGTACATAGTTACAACTTCACCGATATGGGTTACAAAAAGATAGGCCACGACTCCTGTAAAAAGGAAATAAACCAAGATAACAAAGATAATTTGGTTCCGAATACATAGATGTACCTCATCATAACCAATCATGAATTACAAATTACAAATTCGTACTCTTTTTTCTCCTAACAAGTAATTTTGAAAATTAAAAAAAAATCATAGAACTCTGAATTTTAAATAAAAAGAGAGACAATAAAAATCTGATAGAATACATAAATTGAAAAAGATCTTATTTGACTTCCATGTGTCAACCCTTTAAATTTAATTGAACGATTCTTATTACCAAAATCCAAAATGTTCATTCCGAAAAAAACGAATTTTGTAGTGAACTTAAAATAAATGTTTTGGCCAACCACAACCTCGCGAATTTTGTATTTACACATTAGAAACTAAAATTTTTAAAAATTAATTTTGAATTTTAGATGTAAAATTTCACTTTTGAAAATCTTACCTATAGTTTATCTGAAAATGGTCGCTTGAATTAATGGACAAGGGAAGAAATAGATTATTACCATAAATGTTTAAGGGTATAATTTTAACTAAATTTAATTACAAAAACCTAAGTGAGTAATTGTATTACCTTATAATTAATAGAAATATCCGCATATGTTTGTGAATGACCATAACTGGATAGATATGAATAGTATTTTTATAATACAAATTCTATAAACTACTGAAATACATCAGCCAAGTAGTATCTCAAAAATTCTTAAGGTGTTTAAGATGAATGTATATAATAATTTGTCTGTTTTTTTTCCTTGGTTTTCAATTGTAAAAAAAAATAAATTGGGTGGCACAACGGCTCATGAAGAACCAGGGCCTAGTGACTAATAACTCGCAACCATTCCTGTGTGCGCCTGTCGACAGGAATGGAAGGGACCTACAATTTTATGCCAAATCCGAACGGCTAGACGAGAAGCACTTATTCGTGACAAGTCATACTCTTGGAGGATTTGTCAATTCCTCAAAAGAGGGAGTAGCCCTGAAAAAAAACTTTTTAGTTTTTAGGTGGACGAAGCTAGGAAGCGAACTAACCATTACGCAATGGGCTACTACTTTTCCATTGTAAAGGATAAACAATTATCATACTCGTAGATATATAATCATTACATAATGTACCTTACCTATCACCCGATAACCATAACACCAACTTCCTATACATTAACATTGTGACATTTTTTGAATATTTTTCTAGAACTAATTTTAAAATTACGCACTCTTACAGTGTTCAGTGTTGCACTCTTTCAGTGAATGAAAGAGTTGACCCCATCCTGGCTCCTGAAGCTCAGTTCTTCCAGACGAAATTTCGTTTACTACACATACAAAAAGACAGCACTTTGAACTGTCTGTGCCGACCATTGGGGAGGGTACGATGTACGCGGTACTGAACTATTGTATTTTTATAATGTCCAGAAGCCAAATAAATCCGTTTAAAGAGTAAGGACTTTTTTTTCAATATCACACGGGCGGCGGCGGCGGCCGGCCGGCAGCGAGGCGTGCGCTCGTTGATTAATCATATTCCCCCGTCTCCTCGCACAGTTATTTCTATAGGTTGGTAGGAAACGCTAAATTGCTTTCAGTTGAATTACTATCAAAGAAAATCGGGCAACAATTTTATGCATCCCAACACATGCGGATGAGTGTTTTCAAGCGGATGCACTGTTTTAAGGCCGACAAGGACACCGACACGACAACAGAGTTGAAAACATTTATTCCATATAAAATAGACCTCAATCTACAAAAGAAGCGTGTAGTGTAAATTATGTATATGTTAACGCGAAACGTACATAATTCTTGTTCACACCATAAAACCATGGGAATTTCATTTGAATAGCTTGATATTGGGAAGGGCTTTTCATTTCCATGAATATATTTTACTTGATTCTGATATTGCTTTAATGTTGTAGAAAAGACCCACAATTTTTGTATTTGTTGATTTCAATGCTTCTGAAGGTGCGATACATGTGAACGCTTATATATAATAAGTATTAGCAATACACCGTAAATGTACCTATCTACCTAAATACATATGTACGTAGTACGTACATACAAATAATGACGTAGATGAACAACGAACATATAATTTTTCGTCATTCTTTAAGGAAGGAGTTATAAATGTAAGTAATTTAAGTAAAGGTTCAATTGGAACACATTTTCTGTAGCTAACTTTGCAGCTTGGAAAAACCTGTGCTTGCTGCAGAAAAATGGCAACAGTTAAAAAAACGCTAAAATCACCCCATTTTTTCTGATATTTTCCTTCTAAACTTTGGAAATTTGTAATTTAGGAAAAAACAATCCACCATAAATTTGTTTGTTATAAAATTTTCTAAAAGACGAAATAAGTTTTAAATTCATGCATGTTATACTTGTGTTGCTATTCAACCATGAAGTACAAAAAAAAATGACAAACTAAGGAATTTTGAAGCACTCAAAAAATATGTAAGAAATTGTCCAGTTCCGCTTAAAAATTTGAAATAAAAGTCTAGAGTATTACAAGGCGAAACTTTTGTACACGAACTTAGAACCCTTAACTATCATAAAATATTGTTATAATATTTATTGCTTTTTTTAGTAACTTTGGTAGCGATTTTAAATGTTTGAAAACTTTTCGCAAAAATGCATCACAAAATCATTTTTTATTTATAAAGTGAAGAATTTTCGGAACTTCTTAAATCGCAACTCAGGTGCATAAAAGAAAATATATAAATATTGTAACGATATTTTGTGATAGTTAAGGGTTCGAATTACGTGTACAAAAATCAGTTCCAACTTACGCTTTGACCACATCAATGACGCAAACATAGCGTGTTGCACTTATTTAACATCATGATTTTTGTCAGAACTATTAGACCGATTCCAAATTATTTTTAACAAAATTGGAAAATAATTTCCTGTTTTTTGAGCGCTTCAAAATTACTTGGGTTTTCAGGTTTTTTTTTTCTAATTTATGGTTAGATAGCAATACAAATACAACATGCATGACCTTAAAACTAATTTGCTCTTGTAGAAATTTTTATAGCAAAAAAAATTATGATGGTTTGATTTTTTCTGAATTGCTTATTTCCATACATAACTGTTGCATATTTCCTGCAGCGAGCACAAGTTTTTCGAAGCTGCAAGGTTAGTTAAAGACTACTCTAACATGCCTCAACAACATATCAACAATTCAAAACTACAGCGCGCTATGCGATTTTATTGTTGAATTTGACTGGCCTAATATCTATACTGTACACATTTTGTTGTAGTCCCTGAACATATTTTTCATCCCGAGAATTTATTGTTGATTCTACTCTGTATAATCATCTTGAAAAAATCTAAAGATTCTTCCAAAAACGTTTTCTGAACAGGATAAAGTTCTCAAATTTCTAGTAAAGTTGTAGCTCGTAATAATATGTCTTTATTTACTTATACATTGCGAAGCATTTTAAAGGAAATAAATCTTTTTTCAATAAGTCGCGCTTAAGAAAGTTTGTTGAGCAAGAAGCTAAACAAAAGTATAAATTCACCCCTGTTCTGATTTCATATTCTAATATAAATCGTACGAAAAAAAATGTGTTCTTTTCACATTTTTCAATATGCAAGCCCTTTTTTCTTTCTGGTCGGACTCGCCGCAACAGCCAACAAAAGTCTATCCGACCACTTGTTTTGTAAGGAGGGCAGTCTCCATTATACAAATCTCCATTTACTCCATTTGTAAAAATCCATCATGGATAAGCTATCCTAAGCCAAAAATGCAACCAAAAAAGTGCGTTTTGACACGTTGCCACCTGAAAAACCTTGTCCGACCAGCGGTTTTATTAATGTTAAGACTAAAGCTATAAGTTTGCATCATTCTGGCGCGATGAGATAGGTATGAACCTACGGTCGCCTCCCGTACTAATAGTACGCATCTCAAATAAAACGAAAATTTTCATACACAAACTGACACAACGAAAAATTTTGTTCTAGATTTGCTCAGCAGTACGCAGTTCGATATCGAAAATAGAAAATCCTAGTAGATTACTAGAGTCATGTAACCACTATTTTCGGCAAACAATTTACTGTCCCAAACATTAATGACGTTTGAAGTTTGTTGGTTGTCGTTGAAGAAACAAAATGGACGAAAATTAAAATTAATTTGTTATTCATTTTATTTAAGAAGAAATAAGTTAAAGAACAAACCACACCATTCTTTGAAACGTAAATGTATGCATAACCGCAAATTAAAGGACGAAAAAGAAAAATAAAAAATATTTCCTGTATGCAAAATTTAAAAAATCATTCGATTTTGATTTTTTTAATTTGTAACACATCTGATAGCGAGTACTCCATAAATATATGAAAAAAAAATTTGAATATTTTAATTTTTAATCTTGATTCTTGAATTCTGATAGCTAAACAAGTTAAGTTTCTTTAAAAGCACTGACACAAAATTTTAATCGATTTGGTACGATATTAAATCATTCTTAGCATGATACTAGGATAATAATTGTATTTTGCTATACTATCTCCTTATATTTTAATTTTACTAAAGAATCATCAAATGACTATTTTATATTTTAAGTATCGTTCTAAATCCTTATGATATTTTGACGTTTAATAATGTCAACATCAGGGATGTTTGTGATTTTTTTGCACGAGCTGTCACTTTATTGGAGGTATTTAGCTGAAGTTTATGAAGGAAATTGGTTTCGTATGATAAACTGTTAAAGATTAGAAAAATGCTAAGTAGTATCTTATAAGACCCTTCATAATAGCCTGTTTGAAATTTGCACCATTTCCTTAAGCAAGATTAGCACATGCTTACAAAATCAATTTTTTTTGTGATTATTTTTCTGAATGCTCTTGATGCACTGATTTTAGATATGTCTAAACATGAAAATAACCGTTTTTTATTACATTTTAGGTTAACCAATAAACTGGTAATGGCATGAGAAATTCTTTGTGTGACGCTACTAGATTCTCCAACAATTCAAGCACAGGTCTTTTTTAATGCCGGGAAAAAACAAACTTTTTTTGATTAGGTGCGTTATGCCTGTTCAAAAACAGAATAGTGAATACAAAGGAAATTGAGAAGGGTTATCAAGGGTCCACTTCCCAGCCTCGTCCACCTAAAAACTAAAAAGTTTTTTTTCAGGCCTCTGCCTCACTTGTTATGAATGAGTGCTTCTCGTCTAGCCGTTCGGATTTGGCACAAAATTGTAGGTCCCTTTCATTCGTTGCGAGTTGTTAGGCACTAGGCCCTGGTTCTTCGGGAGCCATTGCGCCACCCAATTTATTTATTTTTTTATAACAAGCTAAAACAATTAACAAACTATTTTTTTTTTCGAAAAGAAAAGATCCTATTTGCAATACTTTATTGAGATTTGTAGAGGAAAATTAGTTTACTTTTTTTGAAAAAAATTAATTGACATGGACCTCAAATAAGCAAAAGAGCGTTTGTTCCATTTTTTTTTATGTCTCGAAAACCACGAAATTTGCACCGTAAAATCAGACAAAGAACACAACGTACTCGAAAACATGTTAGTTACTTCCAGCAATAACATCGCTCTAAAACTAGGGTTATACAAACATTTTGGGCAAAATTTGGTCATTAAAACTGAAAAGTAAAAGAAATTTTCCGAACTTATAGTTGCTCTCGAGTTGCCAAGAAGTATCTGTGAAAAACAATTTATCATCGATTTTTATGACAATCACTTATATAAGTTGGGTCTATAAGTTTTTCAAGAAGAAAGTAGGATCAAGATATACATTTTGAAAATGGGGGGGGGGGGTGTATCAGACCCCTGTGATCCCCCCTGGCTACGACCTTTGCTTAAAGAATGTTAGATGGATAAAGTAAGCGAGCAAAAATAAGAACGAAGACGAACTGTTTTATGTTTTGAAATACACTTCCTAAACCCCATGGCTTACAGTTCTGTGTCAATATCAAAAAAGATGATCTTGAACTAACGTTGTATGTATATCTCAATCGTGGGCACTAGACGCACCATTATTCCCGTTCATTTAATTCGCTAAATTGAATAAAAAAAAGTAGAATTTTCATACTGTTGAGCGAATTATTCGCTAACCATAATGTTATTCGCTATTTTTGGCCATTGGTATAAAAGTTCCCTTATTTGAGGGTCTATTCAATTCAAAAAGTGACAATGCTGTCATTTAAATGGAACACTATTCTGCCGTCCTAAGTAAATAGGGCACGCATATCTCCACTTTTGTAGTTTTGAGATAAATGAGTTTTACTGTTTTTGGTTTCTTTGAAAACCATATAAAAAAGGATTTATGCCCATTTTCATATGTGATTTTGAGCCATTTGCATTTGGAAATATGATTTTTTCACACAAAAATAAGACACTGTTTAACAATTCCATGTTTGATTTTTTGTGCTTAGGACCTTTTTACTTAGGACGGCAGAAATGCAATTCATTTTTTCTCTAATTGCAGTCTTTGTTGCCATACTGCCTATACCCCATGTCCATGGCTTACAGCCTTGTTTCCATACAAAAAATTGATGTACTAAGGCTAATCTTGCCATTTGCCAACGATATATCTCTTTCGTAGGGAAAAGGTAGACCGAAATGCACATTCTACTTTGAAGTCAATTTTTAATCCGATCGGAAATAAAAGCAAACTCATTAAGCAAGTATTGAAAACTAAAAATATTTTAAAATAGCCAGATTTTGAAAACGAAAGAATTGTTCAACCGATCGGAATCCAGAACAGGGTCATTATTTATTTATGAGTCAGGGAGAAGTTATTTCTTCAAGTCAAATTGATAACAGTATTCATATCAACTATGTACATTTTTTTAATTAAATACAATAAATAAATGATCTACTTGTCAATAGAATGATTTTACTCGGTCACGAAGCTCGTAAGACATGAACATAACCTGAAATAAAATTGACTGTTTTGTTGAAGATATATTTTTGCAGTTAAATGAGAGGCCTTCAAATTCGCCCACTCAGAATTACGTACGACATATTTTATCATAAAAGATCTTATGTAAACGACAAAACTCCAAATGTTTTGTAAAAACTTAAATTAAATCTTTTTTTATCCTGATAATAATAAGCTTGCTAAGGTGTTTGGAGTAGGTCCACAGAAGACAGATTTTCTCCAAATTTGTATCTTCAAATTTCTTTTATAATCCATGTACCTCCCTACATATTTACTGTCTTAAAAGAAGATTTTAAAATAAAATACGAAATTCAACAGCTAAATTGGAGAGGCACTTAAATTACTTCTCATTATTATTTTCCGACTTGTCAAGACAAGCAGACACACGTCCAACTTGGGCAGATTAAATTTTGTTCAAGGTAAAAATTCACCCTAAGGGTGAGGGTTCATTTCTTAGGTGGAAAATAATTTTTTAAAAACCCTGCATTAGGGGAAATATGCTTTTAAAATACCTACCTGTCCAAAATGATTTATCTATATTTACGCTGGACAAACAAAATGTCATCATCATTCAACTTATGAGAGGAGGCAGTTAAAGTCGGACATATTTTAAAGCACATACAACCTAAATTATTATTGCATATATATGTATATAAAATAAAAAATAAGAATAGGTATATTGAAATTGGAGCATTGTTCCTTAATAATGTATAACTTTCTTCTAAGAAAATGTATATTTCTCTATGTACAAAAGAAATAAAATATCAAAGAAAAAGAATTCTACCTGTAGGTTATAAAAATATCGTTTATCTCCATTTCCCCTCTTCTTATTCTGTTTAACTAAAAGATTTATTATTAAATTCGACATAGGTCAAAACAAAATTTGACTATACCAAATAAATTTAAGAACAAATCGAACTAATTATCTTTGTCCTTCTGATCAACTTTTTAGTACTTTTAGCTGAAACTTAACTGATGGGTTAACGAACAATCCATTTTTCTGTAATAGCCGTGGAGGAGGTGCTTAAGAATTTGTTTTATATCTGTTTTCAACATTTACTTTTTTATGAGTTTGCAGTGTTTAATTTTTAGGTTCCATTTTGCATTTGAGTTTAAATCCAATTTAGTTTCTTAAATTCTAGTTAAGCAAACAAACTATTCCTTGTCTTCGAAGATCAAATAGAGATTCATCAGCTTATAATGACTTAAAAGAGGACACTTTTATAGCCAGAGAGCAGTGAAGTGACATTTGATGAATGAACAAACAAGAAGTAGTAGAACCAAAATCACAGAATCACCAATCAACGTGATTATGTTGATTTTACTAATGTCCCAGGTATCAATCAGTGTTACCTTAACTTCTCGTCCTTGTGCTGTCCTACTTACATCAATTGGCTGAAGTTATACAAATGATTGTGTGAATAAAATGACAAAAAAGGTTTGTGTTATCTTAGCCCGCATTTTCCTGGCCGAAATGACATCATCATTTGTCTATGAGCTTTTGATGTTAATAAGCCTTTTCTTGATTCTGTTCCTGATATTTTTTTTTTTGTTACATAAGAAAGTATATTAGAGAAACTGTCTTTTATTGTTTGCAATTTTTCACTTTAAGGAGATGGTTAAAAATGTTATCTTCTTTGAACAATGACTACCAAATATGTTAGCTCTTGGAATTATGTTTCGTTTGTGTAACTAAATAAGGCTTTGATATCAGTGTAATGCTCCATAAATTTAATATAAGTGTTTTTTTGTATCCATATTCTTCTAGGTAAATAACAACACCAATAATTTCCTAATCTACACTCAACTAGTTAGCGGAGATAAACATCAATTCAGCCAAGCATTTTAGCTCAGTCAATAATTACAAAAAAAGTGCTAAATTCGCAAAGGGCGATGTAGTTCAACATTTTTGATATGTTGTTGGGGCATGTTAGAGTAGTCATAACCTGTGCTCGCTGCAGGAAAAATGCAACAGTGAAAAAAAGGATATAACCATCGCCATTTTTCCCGACATTTTCCTTTATAACTTTGGAAGTATGCAACTTAGGAAAAAACCATCCTATATAAACTTGTTTGTTATAATATTCTGTACAAGACCACATTAGTTTTAAATTCGTGCATGTTATAGGAACACAAAATATAACATGCACCAGGAATTAAAAAAAAAATCTGAAAAACTTAGTGATTTTGAAGCACTCAAAAAATTGGTCAAAAATTGTTAAATTCTGCTTAAAATTTGGAATCAAATAGTCTTGAGTATTTCAAGACCAAATAGTTTTGCCAAGAAACATGATGCTAACTTAGTGCAACAAGCAATGTTTGCATCATTGCTGTGGTCAAAGTAGGACAGTTAAGTTGGCATTGATATTTGTTCACGTACTTGGAACCCTTAACTATGATAAAATAAAGTCATGATATTTAAATCTTTTTGTACGCAACTTTGGTAGCGATTTTAAAAGTTCCGCAAATTGTTCACTTGGCATGTAAATATATAATTTCGTGAACATTTTCGAAACTTTCAAATTCACTACCAAAGTTGCTTAAAAAAAGATATTTTATGATAGTTAAGGGTTCCAATTACGTGAACAAAAATGAGTGCGAACTTAAGTGTCCTTCTTTGAGCACAGCAATGATGCAAACATTGCTTGTTGCACTAAGTTAACATCATGTTTATTGCCAAAACTATTTGACCGATTTGGATCGAATTTTCAAATTTCGTCTTGTAATACTCTTGACTATTTGATTCCAAATGTTTAGCACAATTTGACAATCTTTTTTTTTAAAAGTCATTTTATGAGAAAAGTTGTGCAAAATTGAATTTGTTTTTACCTAGAAATAAATATTAAGTAAATGAGCTTTACTTTGGCATCAAAATAATCACCTATTTTTTCTTCAAAATCTCTCAAAATTGACAATTAATATTTCCAATGATAGTTTTCAATGATAGCTATAACTGGGATCTTAGATAGCAACACAATTATAACATCCATGAATTTAAAACTAATTTGGTCTTGTATAAAATTTTATAACAAACAAGATGGTTTTTTCATAAGTTGCATATTTTCGAAGTTATAAAGGAGAATGTCGGAAAAAATGTGGTGATTTAAGCGTTTTTTTCACTGTTGCATTTTTCCTGCAGCGAGCACAGGTTTACCGAAATTGCAAACTTAGCTTCAGACTACTCTAACATGCCCCAACAACATATCAAAAATTCAGATCTACATCGCGATTTGCGAATTTATTGTGGAATTCGACTGGGCTATTTGATGACAAACGACAAACAAATATATTTAGACCTATTTTTAAATTTACCAGCTAGAAAGTGGAAACGGACAGAAATAGATAATTTAATTCTATAAATTTCCCTTATAGGTGGGAATATTATGTCATAGTCTTAGAATGACCTCAACCAAACTTGGTGTGCGCAACTTGGAAGGGGCTAATTTAATTTTTAGGTTGCATTTTCCATTTGAGCTTAAATCCAATTTAGTTTCTTAAACTATTCATTGTCTTCGAAGATCAAATAGAGATTCATCAGCTTCTAATGACTTAAAAGAGGACACTTTCATAGCCAGAGCGCAGTCAAGTGACATTTGATGAATGAACAAACAAAAAGTCAACCAAACTTGGTGTGCGCAACTGGGAAGGGGCTAGCTAGGGACAGAGCTGGCTGGAAGGCCTTGTTGGTGGAGGCCGTAGTCCACCCTGGGCTGCGAGTGCCATCTAAAGTAAGAAATTATGCCTTAGATGCTTGAAAACATATAGAATAATTTTGTAAAAGATTTTAAAGTTGATATTCCTTAAGTCCCTTGATAGTTTGTTCATAAAAATGGTATTTTTAAATGAATATTCATGAGTTCAGTTTTTTTTTTAAATTTGTGAAAAGGAGAATAAATAAAAAGAGTTTAAGTACTATCCCCAATAGACATTGGCAACGACTATCTGAACTCAAAACTTGCAAATGCACTAGCATCACTGGGATCTAGATAGCACAACTTTTCTTATTTATTTTTATTTATCCGGTTAGAGCTTGCAAATAAATTCAATTGTCCAAAAATTGTACAACCATTTATTAGAAATTATTATAGAAAATATCCCAGTTCTCATTCATGTAATATTGTATAGTCCTGATATGTACATATTTCTCTATCTGTATGCATGAAAAGCGGACACAAAAATAATAAAATTGAGAATAAAAAAAAAGAACTATAGGAAACCGTATTTTGGTCCATTCTATCGTTTAGCTGCATGAACTTTGATCCCATGAGTTTTATTAGTACGAAAAGTTTTCATAACGAAATGATTTATCATAGTGCTGCAGTGCAGTGCAGTCTCCTCTAGTATAGTTTTGCTTGCCTCAGGACAACGAACGGCCAGGGTTTTATGTATCAAGTAATAGTGTCTATATAATGTCTGTGCGGGAAAGTTGAACCTTTTGAAACATTTCCGCAGGCTTGGAGTTGGGGTTCAGAGTAACTATGTAACAACATCTCTGTCCCTCACTCTTTCTATATGTAGCTGTAGGTATTTCCTAGACGAATATTGTGTGTTGGATAAAAGTTCGAGTGCAATCTTTTCCGTGGACAGAAATCAACATGGCCGGAGTGAGTAGCCAAACTAATTTTTTAAACAAGTCATTTTTTAAATTTGAGATCAATTTACCCAAGTGGGTATTTTTGCTTTGAAAATATGTATTTTTCTCAGGATAATTCTGAATTTAAATCAATTATTAAAAGTACAAATGACCTCAACTCCAGAAATGCGTTTGGCTCAGGTATGATAGTGGGTGTATCAGCTAGATGCTGTTTCCTGTCTTAGAAGGATATGACAGCATCTATCTGATGAGGCCACTGTTGTACCTGGGCGAAACGCTTTTCTGGAATTGTGGTCACTTGTATTATTAATTGAATTTTATTTAATTATTCCACTTAACCAGAAGTTAATTTTTGTCTTCATTATTCTGAATTTTAAATAACAAAATAAGATGTAAACACATAAAGTCATCTGGTTTTCAACAAGAAATTAATAATAGCAAAAATAGTACCTTCTCAATAATGTGAAATTTTGAAAAAATAAGTTTTAATTCTTTTTTAATTCAAAATGATGAGTTTGAAAAAATGCCCATGAACGTTAATAAAACAACCCAAGATGAGCTAAAATGCCCTGTTTATAAATACATTATACCTTACGTAGTGTTTTGTCCTGCGATGTATTGATACTAATCCCATAATGAGGCCCCAATGAACGTGGAGCCCTTACTCTGCCACCCATATTACCTTATAAGTAATCCACTTCTGAATAACATTGTTTGAACCTAATTGGATATAATGACGGCGACTGCGAAAAGAGAGTTGATAGTTTGAATACCTAAGTGATGACGGCGGCGGCGGCGGCAGCGTTGTGGTGAATCTCAAAAGTTGGTCCATCTTTTCCATGTTTTTGACTTGAACTGCTCCTTAAAATTTGGTTGGCGTTTATATACCTTTAGTCTCGTATTGTAAAATGTTTTGTATTCATAGATGGTAGGTATAACAAAGTTTTTATTTTTGTATTCTTGTTTAGGAAGTATGCAACTTTGTGAATCTCAAACGTTCTTTTTTTTTGTTTAAAGTTCGTTTACGAGTCAAAACACCTTTTCTATTGAAATGAAAAACTTATGAAACAATAGAGAATCGTTTAACACATTTTCTGGATTAACACTTTTGATGAGAGAATTTGTAGTATAAGACAATTTGATACAAAAAATGTTCAAATGCTTGGAAGCAGCAAAAGCAAGTCGAAGTGAAAAAGCATTTTCAGAATGTGCATCCATATTTTCTTGACTGCAGAAAGCGCGGAAGGTAATGAAAAACAATTTAAAGTGCGAAAGAAAAATAAATTTTCTTGGCAAGTTTTAAATACAGTTTTTGTTTACAATCATTTTAATCTTTTTTTTTTGTCTGTAAAGTCCGAAATTGTTTTTATAAAACAAGGAGTTAGTTTTTATAGCTCTTTGTCCAGAAATTATTTTTTGGAATTATATTTTTGTTGTCCATTCCATTCAATAATAATTCACAAATTAGATTGAGCATAACTTCTTTTTCGGTGGTTTCTGATTTTTGTCTGACGTTTATGAGCATTCTGTGACACTTAAGCAGGCCTGCATGTTCTGCAGAATGAGTGTGTTCATTAGTTCAACAAAGAAGAAAGATAATTGTACTAGCGCAGAATTTCGACGTTTATTAAAACACCCAAACTTAAGAAGAACAAATTCATCTGAATAAAGCTTTTAAGTCATATCATTTTGCTCTAAAAAGGAAGAAACAACTCGTGGACATCAGCTTTTTGTTCATCCTAATTTAATGGGCACAGTGAACCTACCTCCTTGTTAGTGTGGGATTTTTTCCAAATAAAACCCTTCTATTAACTTAGTGCTTAGGAATATTTCACTATGCATATATTTACAAGGAAATGCAACAAATATTTTCCACAAGTCCTTGTTTGTCCACGCTGACACGAAATTGAAAAATATCTCAGAAATGTTTTTTATTTTTGAAGTTTTTGGCACGAAATTATTATTCGCTAAGAAAAACCAACCATTATACAGCATGAATGTAGAGGTCCTTCTACTCTGGGACCATTGTAGAGAAAGGTATGGAATGTTAAGTATTGTTACAACTACCGACAACGGGGTGGTGCATTTTATTTACATTATTTTGCTGGAAAACCTTCGTTCACTTAATTTGTTTGCACTTACAATAAATTATGGCATCTGGTTTTGTGGCAAGTGGCAAGGACCAACAGCCAACACTAAAGCTGTTTGCTTTGGTTGACAGGTAGGTGAGAGTGCTAATTTTCTTTTGTGAGTAGGTATACTGGAGAACAGTGTACACAACAACTTTCCTCGGTGTCCGGAGACCGCTAAGTATATTATGGTTTTATGGTAGAAGAGAGGTTGTGTTTTTTTTTCATTTTTGCAACAATACTGAAGTAAAATAGATAATGCTTAAATACTTTATAATTGTAGAGTAGAGGAATGGAGGACAAGTTTTTTTGTGTGTGTTTGTGATAGTATCTTGAAGCCTTTTGTAGGTATGTGGTTTTAATTCAGGAATAATAAATTTTTGTTAAGTGTTCGTTCACCTAAAGCTGAAGATTAATATGGTATCCGCTATATTGAAATATCGTAGAACTTCTACACTTTTTATCTTCCGGACGTGTACTTGATAAGTATGAGATTCTTCAAATAAATAGACACAAAACACAAAATATCTTAAATTGCCAATTAGATCTTTGTAATAATATTCCACTTTTAAAGTAATTATTGCTTTGCTTATGTTTTCATGTAGGTATGTACAGTTTATTTTATTTGTCATTCTTTTGTAATGTGCGACATGTAACTGTTAAACTTTCTTGGTTTCTTTTTGTATTATACCCTCATGTTTAGTTTGAGCTTTGCACATTCAAAATTTATAATGTATAATTAGTGCCCTGACGATGTCCTAACCAGACGAAACGCGTCTGCTTAATCATAATTTGTAACTAAAATTAAAGCTTTCAATTATTGTGAAACAAAAATACAAGTGTTTTCATTTATATCTTTATATTCTAAAATATTATACATGTAAATTTGTATACATATAAAATAGGTCCGTTCCTTAACTTTAAACTTCTGTAATTTTCTGTGAATTTGTGTGATTTTCAGTCAAAAGCCGTTCTCAAAAATTGCGTAGTTTTGGACAAAAGGCAACGCTCACGAGAGAAAATAATTTCGCCCCACCTGTGATTTTCTTTCTGGGAAATTTATTCGGGTAGGAAACCACAGTACAGTAAAATGTCATTTTGTGAGAGTAAAAGAATGAAAGCCAAACATAGTGTCGTACTTGTCTGACACATTAGGTAATACGGAATTTGTGTCGATTTGCGTTCCCGTACTTTTGCACAGTTTTGATAATTTTAAGAATATTTCATTCTTGATCTCCAACATTTGACAGACTGTGGGTTTCTCTCTACATAGTAGAGGATATTGTTTCCTTTAATAATCTACAATATTATTGTTAATTATTCTTTAACAAAAGTAAGAGAAAGTTGCTATGACGCAGTTTCTAAACATCTAAGCATGAATTTTTAAACATCGAACATTTATTCACATTCGTACCACAATGTTTTTGATTTCAACATAAAATTGCTTTTTACCTTATTCATATAAAGGTATATTTCGTTGAAAGGTTTCTTACATTTCATAAAATGTTATTCAGTGCTATTTTGAAATATTCCCACACAAACAAAGATGAAAAAAAAGTTTCAGTTGAAATATCCAATTTCGCCTGGTGGTGCCATTTGTTTATTGTTCGTATTGTATCCCTGAATGGTAGGTTCAGCTGTTAATTAGCTAAACTTCCATAGGGACTTACTCCAGATTTGTTTCCATAAAATTAGGTTGTAAAAGAAAACAATAACAATTTATAAGACGACTCTGTGCGCCTCCCCCAACAGTCCCGAATCTTTTAGTAAGTCATTAAACGAGAGCTACGAGAACTAAAGATTGAGCGAAAAAACAAACAACAAAAAAAACTTCCGAAAGAATTATACAAAATACTTTGACAGTGCGGAACGTTCCCCAAACAGTTAATTAAATTTTCCTTTTATAATGAAAATACACAACAAAAAAGCAAGAACTCAAAATTCAGGTGAAAATCACTCATACTATAACAATTTCGGGCCAAAACTTTTCAAGGAAGATATTTACACCCCATTAAGGAAAACTTTTTTCCCAAGGTTTTATGGGCTTTTCCGTTGCTCGAGGCAGAGCATTTGCATAATTTGAGAATAAAAAGAATGGTATCAATATCATGCCCGGAGAGTTTTATTCTTTTATTTTTTTGTGTGTATTCCTTTCCTTTTTTGGTATGTATATAGGTACCTATAAAATATATCTTTTAAAGCTGCCATTTCTTTTGTGTATCTTTTTGTAACCTTTTGGTTGTGTGCTTTCGCAAACACAAAGAAGGGAAATCATCTTTTCAGACATTGGAATATTTTTTATCTTTTACAGGCGTTCTATTGAACATGTTATTTGTCACTATTCACATGGGTTGTAAATAAGGGTGAAACAAGAAAAAAAAACAGCGAGGAATTGGTTTTAAATTTTTAAACGTTCGTTGCTAACAATTGGTTATATCTTATATCCTTTCTTCTGATAGATGCGATAAAAAGTTTTTCGAAACATGTCTTTTTGCTGGTTGTTTTTTTTTTTTTTGTTGATGTTACATTATTTTTTTTTTGTTTGTGAAACTTTTAGGCAACATTTAACTTTCATGAGATAGATATTTCATTTACAGACTGTTCTATTATTTGTCCTTGGAGATAAAATGTATCTAATCGAACGTAAAGTGAGTCTTAAGTGAATGGGAAGACCTGAAATGAGTGTAAAATTGTAAATGAAATCTTTGCGAGCAATCTTTGTTTTGGGTTCAAATTTATATTCCTAGGTCAATAAGAAGTAAAAGGATTTTAAAAGAAAATGTTTAATAATAGAAAGTATCTTGTTAAATTATGAAATCTGAAGAGAAACAGCGATAAAAAATGTGGAGTTTTGTCAAATAAAAGGGCTTCAGACTTAAAATTTAATTATTATTTACCAAATTTATATGACGATATGAAAAAGTAAGGCACGTGCAGCCTTTTTCGTTGGTGTAATGTGTCACAATTTTTAACATGGTTCTGAAAAATGTTTGCTATCAGTAAACGCTTTGCTGGATCAACACCACTGCCAAGTTCGCAGTACTACAGTCAAAATCTAACCATTATTTTTTTTATTGTCTTGTCATTAAAAAAACTGCCAATTGGAATTGACATGTAATTCTGGCACTATACCTACTGACATCGTGTAAACACAGTGCTGACAACATTTTTTAAATAGTGAATGTTGGCAAGAAAGTATTTTAAATCAAATCGCGATGCCATGCAATAAAGTCCAATGAAATGACGTCCAAAACCAAAAAGGCATTTTGGACTTTATTTCACACCTAGCATTGCAATAAAGTCCAAATATAAAATGAAATAACATCCAAATGAAAATAAAAAAATTTTTTTTTTTTTTTAATGTAATAAGGTAGTTTCATAAAGGAGAATGCCCAAAAATGTATGGGCGAAAAACCCAGAGTCGATTAAGAAAAGTCATACATGGTTTGAAAGGACATTAATTGTAGATAATAAATATGGAAACATTTTCTCAAAAAATGTATCTCCGGGACTGGATATTAAAATTTAAAATTTTTAAAAACACAGTATTTCTTCATGTAAAAAGAAGTAGAAAGTGGCACATCTTTATATTGTAGTTGATTAATGTTATTAAATAGGTTCACCACAAGTCACTTAAATCAGCAGCTACAACATGATTCTGTCTTCATTTATAAAATGGCGGTTGTCACCTTTACCGTTACTCAACAGTTTCGAAAAAAAAAATTACCTACCTTAGCAAACCGGCAAACAATGTGAGAAAATAGTATGTGCGTAAGAATTAAGTACAACTTATAAATCATTCGCATACTATTATACTAATGAATAATTAAAACCTGTCTTTACCTTACTGTAACTTTAAACTCCGAAATGAAAACGGAAAAAACAAAGAATTTTTCAACGGCAGTGGTAGAATTTCAAAATGTTTTGGTTTCATAATTTATTTCGGAATTTGTTAATTGATTTCTTGGAAAATAGTACGTTTAATATATTGACGAGACTATAGTAATATACCAGTTTGTAACAGTTAACATATTTTCGCATTAAAAGAATGCAACATTCGAGGCACATGTATTTTCATCTATACCTTTCTTTATTGTTGTTACCTCGAATTCCAAAAAAAAATTTAGCTTGCGTCACGCTTGTAACAATTTTTTTCGAAACCTTATATTTTTGAGCATTGCTTTATGAAAATCAAGTTTTTCGAAAAACAATTTTTGAAGCCTTGTCTTAAAAGAAACTTTGTTTTACGAAACTTTCGCGGATTACCATGTGCCGAGTAGATATGTAGGTATGTTTTTTAATCAATATCTGTTCTTTTCTGTACTGCCCTCACAATTGTTGTATACATGAAAAAACACCTTGCTATTAAAAATAAATAATTTGTCATAGCCAGTCCCGGGGATAACTTTTAAAGAAAATAATTTCATGTTTGATATCTACAGTCAATGCCCTTTCAAACCATACATGTTTTTTTCTTATCGCCTCTGGGTATTTTTACGGCACTCTCCTTTCGGGCTAAATTTTTTCGTTTATTACAAAAAACTTTGATAACGGAACGGCTGACGACATAGGCGCGCGAAATAATTTTTAATTTTCGCGCGAAAATTAATTTTTTTTTTTTGAAAATCTAATAAGGTAGTTTCATAAATTTCGCGCGCCCATGTTGTCATTCGGTCTTTTATTAAAGTTTTATGTACTATAAACAGTACTTTGGGCACCCAAATCGCAAATTGAGAACAGTATTGTCAGTAAAGCCTAGTTTTGATATACGTCCGATTAAAATCTTGGACTTTCTTCAATGTTCAATAGCTCTATTAACGATTGAGTTATGTTCTTAACACAGATTCGCAGCTTTTTTCATGTAGCGAAAATAATTTACACGCAGGTTCTTATGGGAGCAGATTCACTCAAAGTCTGTATGCAGCGCAGCGCTGCACGATATCTCTATTTCTAAATTTGCTGCGCAGCATCGCTGCAGCCACAACAGCAAAGAAAAAAATCTTAAATAATTGGTATTTGGCATTACTCATATTGACATCAGCTGTCATTCTTTAAACAAAATTGTTTGTATTTGTGATTTTTTTTAAAGAATCAATGAAGCCGGTGTTGCCATCATGCCATAGTCCAACGAAGAAAATCTCGTTCCAACACTATCGTGTCACATTGTATTTGTTTGACATAACTATGCTATGCATCATGAATGTCAGAAACTGTGCACATTGCACATGTGTTTCGTGTGCAGCTCTGCATGCATAGATTCGTGCAGACCTGCTGCACATCTGTTTTAGCCATTATACGTCAGTGTTAATAGTGACACTAGTGATCTCGTGGTAAACGAGGTATCAGGACGAGTATCTTTGCAAAAGATGTGTGGTATATCGGAACCTAGATGGCGCTCTAACTAGAAAGTGTACATTTTTTTATAGTGCCAATATTGTTCTCAACGTGCGAAATGTCAAACGAAATTGAATTTAGTCGCAGCGCCCGCCGTTCGGTTTATGTCTGAAGAAAGAAAATACGCAAAATAAGTTAAAAATATACAATTTTTAGTGAATAAAAGAAACTAATAGACCGGCTGTAAGTGGGGAGAAGAGCATAAGCTGATCCCAGATAGCCCAGAAAACCAATCACAGCATCGATTACTGCAAAGTTCACTAGAGCTTTCCAACTCTGATTGTATTTTTATTTGTATTGCTTTCAAATTTTCCTGTCTCTTGGTAAAAATGCGATTTGTTTTTTGCTCTTGTTTTATTTTAAAAAATACCGTTAATTTTCACAGTCGTGTAAATTAAATGACATAAATACTGCCAAAGAGTCAATCAGTCTATATTTTAACTTGGTTTAAGGGCATACCATTAATGAAATAATTGTTCGCAGTATTTTTGCAGTACAGTGACAGAAATACTGCAAATATTGCAGTCGTGTAACTCCAGCATTATTCTCTCTTGAAAATTTGAACTATAAAAACACCTGCAAGCAGATTTTTTATACCAGTTTTGTATGATGAAGACAGGCACCGTCAGTGTTCTTTCAGCAGTGGGCGCAGAAAAAAATGAATAATTTTTTTAACTTTATATTTTTTCATTAAAAGTTGATTAATTTTGGTGAGCTACGATTTAATTTTTTTTTTATTTTTTTTTTTTTTTTGAGAGGTTATACGCAAGTGACCCCCTTAAGGGCTCCTAAATATCAAGAGAGAAATTATAAACAATATAAAACTAAGATATAACTTATGCCAATTAGCAAATACATAGATTTATTGGATGAAAGGTACAACGTTAATGTATTTACGAATATCATTGAAAATTGCTGTTATTTACTGTTGCAAATATAGTTTTATCAAATCTCGAAATGTTTTACCTTATCCGCTTTAATTTATAGACGAACTAGTTATAGTTCAGTTATAAGTTATATTTTCGAAGGTTTGAAAAGCAAAATACTTCATTTTCGTATTTATACAGAAAAACTTTTAACGAACATTTCAAACATGCAAATTGAAACCTCAAAATCCAATGTAAAAAATAAATAAATTTAGTCACAAACACCCATATGTACCTATAAGAATCTAAAAATGGTTGTGGAAATTTTTCAAAAAATACCTTTGTCGTCATCGCAGAGTCTTCGTTCATATTGCTGGCCATTGCTCGTGCTGATGACACATTATGAAATTTTTGTGTTGAGAATTCTTCATGAAGAAATCCAATTAAGCATTTGCCAAGCATTCTGCAAACGACTCCTGTCAACAAATATCACCGAGCAATTTTCAATTTATTTTCCTATTTATATGTATTGCGGCACAGAATCCTCATAATGTCACTCCTTTTACTATAAACATATTTATATACATATACCTACACATAATATATACGACACGGCCCATGAATGTATGTTGGAAAAAAAGGAGGACAATATTAAATGGAAGAAGGTTTTAATCGTGATATTTAGCACTGCTTAAATAAATCTGTCCTTTGTAAACGTTCAACGGACATTTTGACATAATCCTGTATTATTTCATTTATTCGTTAGCACTTGCTAAACTGGTCACATATTAATTTTTTGTCGGTAAGATTCTTTTTATTTATGTGCACAGTTTGTAACAATAAATCTAAGACTCGAACTACTTACATGCGGTAGTGTATGTATGTTTGTATGCGTATTGTGTTGTAGATTTGTTTGTAATTTATTTATATGCAATGGTTTTACCAACTTTACGTTTAATAATTTTCAACGAAGTGTTCAGATCACGATTTAAATAGTTATTAAAATTGGTAAATTACATTACGTTACATTTTAAAGTGTCATTAAAAAAATTCCATTGCACTTTGCAAATAAAAATTATTATCCATTACAATATGTAATTAAAAATTCTATGAATATAATATGTAATATAAACATTTGTAATATGTAATTTTAGCTTAATTAATATTATCAAGAATTAGTTCCAAAGTACAGTTAATACAACAGTGTTTTTTAGTCTTCCTAGAATAGCAACCTCTTGGAGAAAATACTAAACTAAGCGGACCCTTTTGAAAAAAAAAATCTTCAATCTCTCAACTCACACTAAATTAAATTATGTTACGTATCCGCCATGGTGCCCCTGGTATAAGACCCTTAGTTCTTTTTATTTTATTTTTAAAGAAACTTGTCGTCGTTGTTGAACAATAAGAACTAGAGAAGTTAAAAACTGCGAAACAATTAAATAATGCTATAAAGCACTTCTGATGTGAAGCATGCGAATGAAGATTATGCGAAGTGTAGTTTGTTACATTTTTGTCAGTATTAAAAAAAATATCAAATTTATCATACAATTATTTTTCTCTATACAGGGTGATTGATATAAGGTGCACCAAAAAGCTGTAACGAATAGTTTGGGTTAATACAAGAAAAAATCGTATAGGAGGGGGGGTCTATTTCCCTCCATTTGGGCGGGAAGGGCAATTTTCTAAAAAATTGACTTAAAACAAAAAAAAAATTATTTGAAAACAACGGTAAAACTTGCAATGCCCTGCTACACTTTTTTGTAAAGCCAGAAATCTCTTCTTTCATTTTCATTTTAAATTAAGTTGCGCCCGTGAATAGTTTTTAAAAGAATTATTTTCAAACTCGACATTTTGGAAAAAAAAAAATAAAAAATTTCAAACCAATTTTTTTCAAAATTGAACGTTATTAAGTAATATTTTTGTTTTAAAAAACTAAATGCTCTTATTAATTTTTAGTTAAACACTGAACACCACATGGATCTAGGACTTTTAATTTTCTAGATATGAAAAAATAAATGAAGCAAATTTCTCATAAAACTAAGAAGAATCCGGCTAAATGATCATTTCAGCAACTATTTAGTTGATTATCATAAACCTCGTTTTTTCTTGTTCTTACTAAGATGCTGGTTTCTTTATTTTTTCATATCTTGAAAAGTCAAAGTCCTAGAATCATGCGGTTTTCAGTGTTCGATTAAAAATTAACAAGTTTAGTGCATTAGGTTTTGAAAACAAAAATTATGCTTAATTACATAAATTTTTGAAAAAAAAGTTTTTTTTTTCAAAATTTCGAGTTTGAAAATCTATTTTTTAAAAACTATTCATAAACGGAACTTGATTTAAAATGGAAATTAAAGAAGATACTTTGTTATATTGTTGTGACCTTTTTAAAGTTCAATATAAATGTAACAAATGTAACTTTATATATTGTTTGTGTAAAAATTTGTAAACAATTTTTGTAATCTTTATATTTATCAATGCTAATATAGAAACTCATTGTTTTCACCTGATGATGTCCATAGTCATGGACGAAACGTCGTGATATCAAAATAAATAAATTTGTTTCACTTGACCTAAGGCCCATCAAAATAAACAAAACTTATTAAAGAAGATATTTCTGGCTTTACAAAAAGGTACAGCAGGGCATTGCAAGCTTTACCATTGTTTTTAAATATTTTTTTATATGTTTTAAGTTAATTTCTTAGAAAATTGTACCTCGTTACAGCTATTTCGTGTACCTTATACCAATCACCCTCTATACCTTGCGCACATAAAAGGGATTATTACTTTTTGTTTAAATGTTGCAACACATTCCGAAATTCGAACAGGATTTTTGAAGAATAAAGAGTAACCGATGCACATTAGTGATGAATTTTTGCATCTTCAATTGTATTTCTTCATGGGGACAAAATTAACTTCTGTGCATTACAATTTAGATTTTTCAATAAGTATAATTGTTTTTAGTCAGATTGCTCTCTGTCATGCTTACCACTTTTTATGTGCATACTACTCAAGATTCGGCACGAGTACGATAACTTGGGCGCCGGAAATTGATAAAGGATTTTTGTAGAGGGATAAAATACAAACACTTTTTACTATGGGTGGGGGGGTCTATCTCCCCCCGTTTGGGCGGGCTGGGCAATTTAATGAAAAAAATACTAAAAATGGAAAACAAATCATTTAAAAATAACGGTTATACCTAAAATTAATTATTAAATCTTTTTTGAAAGCCAATACTCTGTTTTTTAGCCAGTTTTTAAATCAAGTGAAATCTATCGATAGTTTTTGAAAAAACTACTTTCAAATTCAAAATTTAGGAAAAAAAAAACATAAAAAAATTGTTTAAAGTGTAAAAGTTGCTCATATTAATCAGAAACCGAAAACAAAATGATTTTATGTCTTCTAGTTTTCGAGAAAATTAAAAATTACCAAAACTACTATTTTAATTCAATTAATTTTTTTTTTGCTGTAGTAATTTACGTGGTCTTGTTTTGATAGTAAAAATAGAATATGGATTAATTCCTACACAAATTGACTCTAAATTATCATACTTTCCCAACACCCAGCCTTACGGCGGCGTATAAACAGTGAGGTATATTTGGGGGGCATGCTTTCCCCTGAAACCCCCCTGCTTGGGCTCACTATAGGATTTGGGATATGTGCGAGGTTGGGTGTATGCAAAATTTGATGTTTAAATAAAGTGCTAGTACCCAGCATTAGACGGGCATATTAAAAGCGAGGTATGTATGGGGGGTGTGCTGCCCCCCTGCAACCCCCCTGCTTGGGCTCACTATAGGATTTGGGGTATGTGCGAGGTTCGGTGTATGCCAAATTTCGTTTGCATTTAAGGAACCTAATACGAACATTAATTTTTATCAAAAAAAGATCACAATAAATATAAAAAAAAAATACTCATAAAAAAGTACTTCTAATAATTTTCAATTTTCTCAAAAACTATAGGACATAAAAGCTTTAGGTTTTTGTGTTTTATTCAGAATTGATATGACCATTGACCACTATAAGAAAATTTAGTTTTCCATTTCACAATTTTGTGCAAAATTGATCCAATCATTTCTTTTTGCGTTTTTTTTTATCAAAATTTTGAGTTTGAATGCAAATTTTTTGAAAAGTATTGACACAAATAATAATTTAGATGTAGTATTAAATATCAGACTTCTGGCTTTTGAAACTTTAATTGTTTTGCATTTTAAGTATTGTCGTTTCTTTTTAATATTTGTTTTTGCATTTAAGTCGTTTTTATCGAAAATCGCCCCTACCTCCTAAACGGGCGAGATAGACCCCCCCTCCCGTAGTAAGAAATTCTTGTATTTTATCCTTCTACAAAAATCCGTTATTAATTTTCGGTGCCCAAGTTATCGTACTCTCCCCCAAGATTCAAAATATATCATTTCACATAAATATAACGCTGATTGGTACTGCCCCAAGAATCTAGATGAAATGATACACTTTATGAAGGAAGAGAGCATGTCAGCAATAAAATTTGAGCACTGTGACTTTGAATCTGATAAAAAAGTCAATAATTTGAATGAGATGATGAAAATGAAAGATTTAAGTGACAGTATAACAGTAATGAAGTTAACTCGAAACTAATGCAATTTAAGTGTGAGGCTGGACGAAATTAACGTATCTGTAATTTATATGTAATGGCAGTGTTTTAGCTGTTGATTTGTTCTATAATAATTACCTATTTATAAGTCCTAACATTTAGATCGTAAGAATCTTAATATATTTTCATAAATACACGAGAACATTTTTTATTTCCATTGAAATACTGGGGATAAAAAATTCAATTGTTTGAGACTTAACGTAATATGGATAAAACACACGTATGATAAAAAAAAATTACTAGCGACCACAATTTTTTTTAAAACTTTAAATTGATATTTAAAAAAATAGTTTTACTTACCAAATTTAGTTTAAAAATATGGCTGATATGCTTGGCGTAGTTTTATGTCTATTGTTTATAGCTAAAACTTCACATGCAAGGGCTAAATTTCCTCCCCCTTATTCCTTATTTCTCATTTCAATTTTATTCCAATTTCGTGTTACTGAGAAATTTTAATACGATAACATACGATTATTTAAAACAAAAAATCATAAAAGAAAACAATGGCCCTGAGTAATAAACGAATTTCGAATCGAATCTAGCTTAGATTCGATTTTTTTGTATGCAATAAACTCGACTTTAGGATAAAGTCGACTCAAAATTCGTTTATTACGAAGAGCCAATATGTTTAGGGCCAATTTTTCAATAGTCAGTTAAACCTCAAATAGTTTTTATTCTTCAGATGAAACAAAAATTTGTTCGTGTTGCCATAGTATTTATTCCTTTAATAGTTTAACTGATGATTGAAAAATCGGCGCTTAGTGTTTATTAAAATCTTTCACAATACGTTATTAACTTCATCTTAACTATTTTGTAGATTTGAAACACGAGAGCATGTTCGGTTCGCGCAATAAAGTAGTACCTTTTAGTTTCTATTCCATCAGAGATTTAATCTAGCAGAATTGTACTTGTCTTGCAAAGTAGTATTAGGTATACAAACTGTCACGCCCTAACAAGTCCTTTTTGTATGCTTGAAGTCATCCCCATCATTAAATCTAAACGCCCACCTATCTTCACAATTTCATTTACGTCCACTCCAGATCAATTATTTCAAACAAAAAAGCTGTGATACATCAAATTAATCGTTAAGAATGTTTGTTATGACCTGTCGTTGGCCCAACGTTTTATAATCAGCTGTCTGTCCATGCCATGTCTTTATTACACACCCCTTGCTGATGATAACATCAAAATTAATGAAGAAGCTCTCCGCTTCACTTGCGTCCATTTTGATTGTCACGTCTTGCTGAGTGTGTTATGTTCTTGCCATTTTTCAATATGAACATTTTTTGACCATCTTTCATAGACGGTTTAGTATAAGTTAAGAAGGATTTCAGTAAATATAAGGATCTCCACTGAGTGCTGTTATTTCTGTTTCAAGAAGTCGAATTAAAACTATCAAAATATTCTGACCTACTAACTGTCACCATAGATGTCATCTCCTCTAACCATACTTTCTCTATCTTATACCTCCTCAAGATGCCACAAAGTCAACATTCAGCGGATTAATTGTTTTCAACCAATCACTACAAAATGTTTGTAATTGTGTAGATGTGTAGAACTGTATATTTAGGTACCATTTTGTATGTATCTGTTAGGAATGAAGCTGCAAGCAGGACAAAGTATCATCTTTTAGAAGGCTTTATCCTAATGCTCCGCTTGTCAATTCACCCACTTGACTTTGTCGTCGGAGCACAGGAAAATAATACCAGTGAGACATAAAAACGACGACTAAAGCTGTAGCTTCTTCGGATATACTTCAGCGGAATGTATGCCTTATACACATAAACGAATAAATTCATTTCTTTTTTTATGCTTGTGGGTTATTTAGTAAAACCTTGAGAGAGGAAAAAAATTATTTCAGCAGAAGTCCCTTTTATTTTTTTTTTGTGCTCAGAAGAAAAAATAAATATGAAGATGAAAACTGCTCGATTCAACCCAAACCCTAAAACCCATGTGAAAAACTAGGATGATTTTTCATCCTGTCATCATCAGTCGGTTCTACTATATGGTTTTTAGTTCAATATTGGAGATGGACTTTCTGTGTATCACATTGTTTCGTAAATTCTTAAAAGGATTCATTGCGGATTACAGAATCGATGTTAGCTATATATGAGTATAGATATGCGATGCAGTATACAATTTATTTTGATTGAAAGGCACTTTACCTAAATGATGCATGTTGTAGGTATTTACTATAAATGTAATTGAATCTGCTTAAAGGACATGATAGGGATTTATAAAAGATTTTATTTTGTTTTAACATAAGACCATAGGATACCCGCACAATTAAAAATTGTATGCTTATATTTTTATCTCTTTTGTATTCAATCAACATTTCTTGTTTTTTTTTTTCGTGACATAAAATTCAAATTAGCTAAGTGTAGCTTTTTATTTATTTCTTCATGACAGTTATAGTTATTTATATTATTCCTGCAAAGTTTTGTTGCGAACAAAAATAATGGCGCAAATTTATAGTCACCTCCTATTAACTAGTACATTAGTACAAACTAGTTAAAACCATTTTAATTTTAAAAACAGGTAAAAGCCTTGTATAAAATTAAAAACATTTTGTAACACAAATTTCTAGTGTAATCTTTAAGTACTTCTCGCAATTGATTTTAGTCGAACACACTCAAAAACAAACAGTTTGAAAACCATTTTATTACAGGTAAAATAGTACACAAAATCGTTCGAAAAATGAAAAAATTCGTCCCCTCATGAAATTTGGTGAAATCGTTACTTTTACCATAAGAATGAAGAATCAAAAGAGTCTATAAAAATATCTCGTGACAAAGGGTGTTTTTTTTGAAGGGGAAAGGGGGGGAGGTTGCGGTGTATGACAAGAAAAAATTTAATTTAGCACAATATTAACATGTGACACATGACTTAGAGGAAGTTTTTAATGCTGAATCTAAACACCAAAACAATACCACTCTCATGAAAAAAGTTATGGTCCTTTTTGTGTAGGGAACATTATATTTTCAACGCAACAGGAAAATGGTACAGAAATCCTTTTTAAAATAATGATCCATTGATGAAACTTAGTATACGTGTTTAATTTGGCATACAAATCATGAATATAAAGGGTTCATGCAAATATCTACAGTTAAAGGCTGTTTTTTTGAGGGGGAGAGGAAGATAGGAAATCGTTACCAAAAAACCTTCGATGCAAAATCTTACCTTAATGAAACTTGGTCAAAATCTTAAAAAGGACCATTTTATGAAGAATCAAAAGAATCTATACAAATAAAATGCAGGGAAGGGTGTTCATTTGAGCGACTCAGAAAAGAGGCTACCGTTATCGAGCTGAAAAATTTGCTTTGGTAAAATAAATGCATATGACACATGATTTAAGGGTATTTTTTAATGATGAATCCAACAAAACAAAAATCAAAACGATACAGTTCCCCTTAAAAAAGTTAGAGTCATTTTAACATGTAAGGATCAGTATATTTTCAGTACAACAGGTAAATTTCACCGAAATCCTTTTAAAAATAATGACCCATTGATACAACTTAGTGTTAACGTTGCATTTCTCATTAGAACCATGAATCAAAAAAGTTTATACAAATATCTACTTTTAAAGGGTGTTTTTTTTAAGCATGGTGTAAAATGGGGAATTGTTACTTAACACCTTTGAAAAAATTACTACCTTGATGAAACTGTGTAATATGCATTTATTTTACCAAAGCAAATTTTTCAGCTCGATAACAGTAGCCTCTTTTCTGTGTCGCTCAAAAAAACACCCTTCCCTGCATTTTATTTGTATAGACTCTTTTGATTCTTCATAAAAATGTCCTTTTCAAGATTTTAACCAAGTTTCATCAAGGTAAGATTTTGCATCAAAGCTTTTTTGTAACGATTTTCTATCTTCCTCTCCCCCTCAAAAAAAACACCCTTTAACTGTAGATATTTGCATGAACCCTTTATATTCATAATTCGTATGCCAAATTAAACACGTATACTAAGTTTCATCAATGGATCATTATTTTAAAAAGGATTTCTGTACCATTTTCCTGTTGCGTTGAAAATATAATGTTCCCTACACAAAAAGGACCATAACTTTTTGCACGAGAGTGGTATTGTTTTGCTTTTGGTGTTTAGATTTAGCATTAAAAACTTCCTCTAAGTCATGTGTCACATGTTAATATTGTGCTAAATTCAATTTTCCTTTTCATACACCGCAACCTCCTTTCCCCTTCAAAAAAACACCCTTTGTCACGAGATAGTTTAATAGACTCTTTTGATTCTTCATTCTTATGGTAAAAGTAACGTTTTCACCAAATTTCTTGAGGGGACAAATTTTTTCATTTTATATGTCCTATTTAACCTGTACTATTAACATTTTTAAAACTAATGAAAAAAGGATAACCTTTAATATTGCAAAACATTTTGTAGTTTTTATTTCAAAAAGCTATCTAGTTCGGCCATTAAAGTTACACTACCTTCAATTTTTGATGGTCAATGTGTATTAAGTGGACACGGCCGTAGCCAGATCGGGGGGGATTATGATTTTCAAAAAAAAAAAATTAGTATATTTTAATTTTTAATCCTAATTCTTGAGTTTAACTAGATATCAGCAAGTTGGGCTTCTTTTAAAACATTGGCACAACTTTTTAGTCGATTTAGTACGATGTTAAATCATTTATAGTATGATACTAGGTTAAGCATTCTATTTTGCTAATTTTAAACGAGTTTACCATCGTACTATCTCCTAACATTTTACTAAAGTTAAAATCATCAAAAGGCGATTTAATATTTTTAGTATCGTACTAAATCCATGACAATTTGACGTTTATAAATGTCAAAATCAGGAATGTTTGTGATTTTTCTGTACGAGCTATCACTCTTTTGGAAATGTTCAGCTGAAGTTTATGAACGAAATTGGTTAAGTATTATACTGGTTAAAAAGTATTCAAAATTTTAGAAAACTGTTGAAGAATTAGAAAAATGTTATATAGTATCATACTTAACCCTTAATAAAAGGCTGTTTAAAATTGTTCGCCATTGTTTTTAAGCAAAATCAATGACTCATTAATTACTCGTCCTTACAAAATCAAAATTCAACTCACTCATAACTGAAGTATCCAAGTGATAACGCCGGGACCAAACGCCAACTTTTAAGGACTAAAGGCCGTTAAAAGCTATTTTCAATCAATAATTCAACAAGTCCAATGAAATAATGCTAAGTCTTCTACTTGGCTGATGTATTTCAGTAGTATATAGATTGTATTATAAAAAACACTTATATGTCAACAATGCCAGGCCACGGGTAACAAAATTTCCAACAATTCTTGATTAGAAATTCTAATTGGGTTGGATATAGTTCACATTTGAATTTTGCTGTAAAATTGATGTAAGCTGAACTGAACTTAATAAAAATTGCATCTTGACAAGGCCCTCACTATCAACTGAAGAGTCCAAGTGAGAACGCCGGGACGAAACGCTATTTTAAAATCAAAATTAATTTTTACTAGTGCTTATTCTTCTGAAAGCTTTTGATAAACGGATTTCAGATATTCTAGTCCAAACATGAAAGTAACCTTTTTTTTATTATTTTTAGGTTAAACCTTGTACTCAGTTCAAGAGAAAATGAAATTTCTTTATAAAAGTGACATTTATTTCACAACGATGAAATTCATATCGAGTGCTGAGTACACAAAATGTGAGAGCGAAATATGAACCGGTTCAAAATTAATTTCATTTTATATTTTCCATTTCCTAACGTACGCCCACTATGAACTATGAAAAAATAAAAGAAGTGTGGAAAAGTGTGACATTTGTCAATAAATTAAAATAGAAGTTGTAATAATTAAATAAAAAAGCTTACAGAATTATTTAAGATCTTATGATCGTTTATTTTTGAACATTAAGTGTTACCGACAAGCCAAAAACCAAACTATGGCATTAAAAGAGTCATCTCAAGCATTTCAAGATTCTGTCAAACAATCAGTTAAATAAAATGATTTTTTTCAATCAAAGTGAGTATTAAAAGTTTTTAAACTGAGGACTGAAAATTCACGTGGAGAATTTATTATGGTTTCACAATGGTTATTCACGTGAATTTCAAACCGCTTTTATTTTTCATTTCACACAGAGGTGAGTACTAGGCTTTAACGAAGAAACTCGTAATGGCATGAGAAACTCTTCGTGTGACGCTACTAGAGCCACCACTTATTAAAAACACAAGTTTTTTAAACGCTGCGCCGGGAAGAACCAAGCTGTTTTGGATTAGGTGTGTTATGCCTGGTCCAAAACAGAATATTAAATACAAAGGAAATATGAGAAGCTAAAATAACTAACAAACTAATTTCTTCTCAAAAGAAAAGATCGTTAATTTGCAATATTAAATTGAGATTTGTAGAGGAAACTAAGTTTCCTCAAAGTGCGCTTTTTCATTTTTTTGGATGTCTCAAAAACCACGAAATCAAGAGCGTAAGATCAGGCCAAAAACACAACGTACTCGAAAACAGCAATAACATCACCTTAGGTTATAAAAAAATTTGGGCAAAACATGGCCATTAAAACTGCAAATTGCCAACCAATAAATTAGTTTTCCGAACTTAGTTGCTCTCGAGCTGCCAAGAAGGAGCTAACTTTTTAAACATTTTGCTGTGGAAAACAATTTATCATCGAATTTGATGACAATCGCTAATATAAGATGGGTTATAATTTTTCAAGAAGAAAGTAAGAGCAAGATACACATTACACATTACACTGTGATCCCCCCTGTCTACGACCTATAAAATTCTATAAAATGTTTTCATTGCTTCGTTATATTCCTCGACAGGAGAAGGAAACTTTTCAAAATGAGGAAGTAAAGAAGCTATTTTTTTTTAATGTTTTGGACATCAAATATGTGAACATTTCTTCCAAAAAAATGAAGAGTAATGAGAACTGTAAGGATGCAGGTATAGGAAGCCGACGATTTATCAAAGGCTCTTGAATATCTAAATCTTCAATCAGAAACTGGACAGTGATCGGTATCGAGAATACAATTCTTGAATTCTTCTTTATCAAGTTCTTCAAAAGGGTTTATATTATATGGGTATATATTTTTGGCTTTCGAAAAAAGCTCATATTCATCAAAAATACTAAAATCTTCAAAAAAAAAAAAAAAAATCACTTGATGACATTTTACGATTTCATGTTATTGACATCAGATATATTGTCCCAATAGACCTCGTTTTTAAAAGCTAAAAAGAACTTTTGTCGATATTAAATTTATCACGAGCCGCTAAAGTTAGTTTTATTCCGGCTATAATTGTCAAAATACTAATTTTGATCTTAGTATCTACTAAAATTATTTTAAAATGTAGATACTTTATCTGATTCATTCCCAATCCGCATCTGAAAATTTTCTCCGTTAAACTATACCTTCTTTTTGTCGATTTTTTCAAGATTTAGAGAAGTTACTTTCGGTTCTTATGCTTCAAATTTTCTTATAGATTGAATATCTTAAATTAAGGGTTTTTCTAAGGACTCAATATTATAATACTAAATGTATTTTCTTGTTGTTTTTTTTTACTGTCAATCTAAAGAATAGCTTTTGTTGATTTTTTATTATTTATTTGATGAATTATTCAATATAAGGTCCAAGAAAATCAAAGTTCACCATGTGTCCTTTTCATTTTCCAATATTTTATTTCAAACTTAATCAAAGTACAAAGGGTATCCATTAAATCTATCTTTATGTACATAATCATGCATTTAAGATAGGGATAGGCTCGCATCGTTGATTGTTCCTATATACACAGTTGGATGTAAAGAATTCCTCATGTATAGAATTTACATATCCCTTACGGTGCGGACTATAAATAAAATATGGTTAGAAAATTGGTCCTAGAATAAAATTTCTATATGTGGGTTGAATGGACAATGGAAATATTTTCAAAGAAATTAGCATGTCAGTCAACATTCAAAAACATGAATTCACAAAGTTTGTTTTGTGTTGCAAATGATTTTCATTGCTTTTAATTTCTGACCATCACTGGAAGGGACATGGAGCAAGAAAGTCATGTTAAAAGCCGAAAAATCTATACCTTTTGATACAAAAACTAATTTAATTTCATTCAAATATTTCTTAAAGAGGATAAAACCTGATGTTGTCTGGACTTTTTTGTTCAATTTCATCATATAATCTGCCGTGCTAATATTGGGGAAAAATCTAACACCTATGAACATTTGTCAAAATTGGACAACACGATTACGAAATATACAAGGCAAACAAAAACGAACAAGACAAAGTACTTAATGATAAGTTAACAATAAAGAACAACACATTATTTACCACCGCAATAAACTACAAAAGAAAATAAGTATAAATTAAAAAGAGACAAACAAATAAATCATATTAAAACAGTTCAACAAATTCAACTAATGAAGACACCAACAACAACTGAACAACATGACAGTTCAAACGCATAAGCCCGTGCCCGATGATGGATTATGAAATCCGAAACGCGACGCCAAATTATAATCTATGTATGTTGTGATATGGTTAAATTTTAAAAATTAAATAAAGAAAATATTATTTGACTAAAAAAAAAATATTTGTATTTTATTTTATTTTATTTTATTTTATTTAATTTAATTTTAATATATTTTCAATAACACACAAAATGGAGTCTATACAACAAAAAAAGACAAATTATGTTTTTATCTTTAGGTTTTTATATACCTACCTTATACAAGTGAGTCCCATATGAAGCAGTTCCAACAGATGTATAGAATTATAGTTGGAAAGCATTGCTTCTAAATTCTTCAGCGAAAATTAATGGACATGAGTCAAAAAAGTCTTAGGGGCTGTGTTTTTAAGAACTAAATTTTGTATCCGTTCGCAATATCCACTATTTGTCAGCAAACGAACTCCATTAAATATAGGTAGATATTTGCTTTTTAACAGATCAGGAGGTTATTCAAGCTAACCACTTAGTTATTATTTTGTTGTATGTGTATACTATGTACGTGTCCTTGACATAAACATAAGCCCATGTGCTCTATTTTTTCTTTAGTTTAGGCACCTAAGTTCTTATTTTGAATACTTAAATATTAAAGTTGTATGCAAAATTGTTTGAAATCAGAAAACAGCCAAGAAATATGTCAAATGTAATATATGTATATGTATGTATATACGACTACATCCCTGATAATCACTTCCTCTTTACAAGCTTGCAAATAATGCTACGCTACATCAGCTGAGTAGCCCATAGATAATGTTGCAAATGAAGAGGCTTAAGAGAAAGTCAGATAGGTATAACAAACAAATAGAATCGCACCTTAACTTATTTAATACTCCCCCGTCAAATTTTCTTTAATTTGATATGGTCGCGACTCGCGAGTTTATACAACAATTCGAAGAGAAAAATACTTTAGCTTTTTATGAAAACTTCAAATTATCAATTTTTGTTTTCCCAACAGTTCTTTTTTCGTATCATTACGAACATTTAAAATAAAACAGAGACAAATGCCAGAGTTCATATCTGGTGATGAGCTTACCAAAAAACAGCATTAAGTTTTATCTACATATATGGACTTATCGGTCAATACCTAGTTTAGTTTACACTTTAAGTTTTCAATACACGAGCGAAGCAAAAGGCTCGGAGCCAACGACGGATGTAGGGGGGGGGGGTCATGACCCCCCCTAGAACTCAAGAGACAGAAACAATTTTTAGTTATGTATATTAAGGGTATTCATGCAACGTCGTAATTTTAAAAAAATGTGTAAAATGATAAGTTTACACAAAAGTTTGCATGACCTATTTATTTATTTGGTTAAATGGTGTGTATAATTGAATCAGCTGTTTGTTAAACGTCAAATATTAAAGTCAAAAATTATGCGTGTTCAGATTGCGAAGTTATTTTTAAATGGAGAACCCCTCCCGAACCAACGCGAAATCGGATAGCTGCTATGTGATAGCCTCTGACACAAAAGGTGCAGTGCACGAACTATCTAAAAAAGCAACTCACGGTAAACGTTGTCCATGCAACAACCATGGCCTGAAAAACTCCTTGGCAAAATCTTCAAAAGTAACGTTTTGCCGGAATGTTTCAGCAACAATGAAAAAGGTAGTAGCTTTTGCCAATGCTTCAGCAAAACGCCACAAAGTTTTCAAGGAAGATCTTGAACGGCCTTGCATGGAATATGTGAGACTCGGTGGGTAGAGATGCATGATGGGCACTTGCAATTTCAGGACAATAACTTGGTGAATGTTTGCAATGCCCTTAAAAGAATTTTCTCTTGAGAAGACAGCAAGACCGCAAGTGATGCTCAGTGCCTTCAACTGGCCTTAAGAAGTTCACAGTTTATCATTGCATCTATTTGTTTATGTGACGTCTTAGTTAAATTATTTTGATTAATCGCAAATATTTGTAGACCATAACATATCACTTATTTTTATTTTTATTTTTATTTTTATTTTTATTTTTATTTTCAGGCGTTACTGTATCACTTAGCCGTTTCCTTCAGAAACCTCTTTAGACCTCTATAGAGCAACGTACGCAATAAGTGATGTTGTAAGCGTTGGAGGAGAATCGACGAGGTGCAAATTCTGTTTTCGTAAATCTTTATTCAGAAGCAGTTGAAATTGTCGGGCAATTAGATATCGTTTTAAGACCTAAAATAGTTTCCAAGGAAATGCACAGAACAAATAATCAGTCAGGCCAGTCTGTACAGGAGTATTTCCGAAGAGCCGTTTATATTCCTCTGCTCGATTCTGTATTGACAGACTTAAAAGATCGTCTTTCTCCAGATGTGCTGGCATTATTTTAGCTGGGAGTGTTTTTGCCAAAAACTACATGCACAGAATCTGTACGTGCAATCACAGAAGTGTAAAGCCATCAGCATTTAAATAGTTGTCAAAGAATTCCAGCTATGGATTAAAAGATGGGAGAGAGAAATTGGAGAAGGTCGGACACTTCCAGAGACTCTACCGAAAACATTAGATATTTGTGATGCAGCATTATATCCAAACATCTTTATAATGTTGCAAATACTGGCTTCACTTCCTGTAAGTGTCGCAACAGCTGAGCGGTCATTCTCAACTCTTAGGCGCGTTAAAGCATGTCTACGAGCAAATATGAGAGAAGAGGGCCTCACCAGCCTTGCTTTAATTAATGTTCATCGAGATATAGATATCGATGTCGATGAAATAATAACAAGATTTGCCCAGACGAAATAAAGACGGCTTGATTTTGTTATACAAATTCTAAACAAATTTAAGACATATGTTTTTAAATACAAACATATATGTACAGTGTAGATACATATATATGCACTTAATGTATAGAACAAATCGTTATTTGTTGTTTAACTGTTTCTAAAGATTTGCATTTTTATACTGTGTTTATTATTAGTATGTTGGTACAGCATGTTTACTTTTAGGTACCTACAGGTATGGATAATTGTATATTCTATAAATTTTTCTCGATTGACTGCCTCTAAGCATCATGCGACCCCCCCCCAAACTGAATGCCTGGATCCGCGCCTGCTCGGAGCCAATTGGCTTCGGGCATTTTCTACTGGATAAATGTCAAAAACAAACCAACTGAATATAAACATACAAACATTTATTCAATTTGTTTACAAATTTAACAAAACAAAAAAAGTGCGTATACGCCCCAGTGTCACTGATTTATCGTTGTTTATGGAAAGAGTAAAGGCATCATTTTGTGTTTTTATTCCTTCAGGGTAAATCCGTTCGTTTTTTACTTCTTGACACTGACAATATTGTAACTGTGATTTATTTTGTTCCATAAATAAAGAATTTCTTACTAACTCTACCTGAGCGCGAACCTGGTACAGATTTTGCCCTTTTGTATATTATTTTTCCTACGAAGTTAATTCCAAACTATAACAACCATTTAAAAGAAACAAAATAGGTGGCGGTCGTTCAAAATTAGCTTTTTATTTTTCTAGGCCAACTGAATGCATAATGTGATTTATTCTCAGAAAGAGCTAGACATTTCTATAAAACAAAACTATTCGTGCTAGCCATTGCTATGGAAAGAAAAATTGTAGAAGGCTTTGGTAGTGAAGCATTCCCCAAAACAGAAGCAATGATACTGGGGCCAGTAATTTTAAAATATCTATGTCATCCCTCTTTCACAAAGTTATTTTTAAAATTTTTCTCAGATAAAAAAAATATCATTTCAAATTCAAAAGATATTATAAAGCCATCAGTCACATTTTTAAATGGACACTTTAATATTGTCCAAACATTTGTCATATTAAGTGAGTTGAATATTTGCCAATTACTTTTTTAATGCTGGTCCTTCCCACAAAACTATGCAAAGAAGTTATAACTATGTAAATAGAAAAGTTTATTGTAACATTAACCCTATAATGAGTTCGTTTTGATTGACAATAATTTTTGTTATTTACAGTCATTCATCAGTTAGTAAATCTTTTCTTTTTTCCAGTTGGTCTATTGATATAATTATGTAAGTATGTGTCACTTTGAAAAACAATCGAACCCTGGCTTGATATCAACTGTTAATCCAACGATTAACAGAATGGCGGATTACCTTGTGTTCATTCAGTATTCATTATGTGATAAAAGCAAGTCACATTATATTCTATATTTGATTGAACCTCGGTTAATCCGACAAAACGGGTTTAAGATGTTCACTCGTCGATGAACCCCACTTATAAATGCAACGTTGATACAAGCATTTGTTTAAAAATACTAAGAATACAATTAAGAAGCCATCATAGAAAATCCCCCAAAACTATTATTAAAAACGAAATCACAAACTTTAACAATACAAAGTTCATACATCAAAGAATAGTTTTTTTCGAAATAAACTTAAAATGAAATTTTGGAAAATAAATTATTAAAACTTCTATGTACTGAAATAAAGAAGAAGTACAAAAATATCCACAAAGAAGTCCTATAACTTATCATTTATTACAAAACTACATAGCTCTGACTTTCTTGCCTCAGTGAAAACTCTTTGTGAGAAATGTAATAAAAACGCAAAACTCTAAACTTCTGTTCTGCGGCTTTCTTTGCCAAAGAGAAAGAAAAAAGGAAGAAAACACAAACAAAAATGTGTAAAAAAATAAATTGCTTTTGTGCAATTTCTTCAGCACATTTGCATTTAGAGGAACAACTTTTTTAATATTTTCTCAAATGAAAAATGTTTTATTTGCAGGTGTGTTGTGAGACTATACCTGTCACGTGGTTTCCAAACAATGATGCAAACTTATAAAATGTATTTATATTTTGTTTGCAAATCTAAAAGACATGCCCAAGACTTCACCACCCACCTATTTATTTGCATATAATCCCTGGAGAGATGAAAGCCTATTTCGTTTGATATTATTTGACACTACCTCAAAGCCAAGCCAGGCAGATAATAAGGTTAAGGACTTAAAAGCCCTTCATCATTGATTACATTATAAAGCCAACGAATCTGCAACTAAGTGAATTAAAAGGCAGAGCATTGCCAACAGGTATAAGTATTTCAAACAAGAGGAAAGAAAAGGAATTTTATCAATTCAACTTTTCCAAGAGCTTTTGTTTATACTTATTAGGTCCTTCGTCATTAAATAGAAAGCAAATGCAAAAACTGAAACATAGTCGGCCTATTTAATTAGTTAGGTATATACCAGAGCAGAACAAAATTTTACCCTCTGCTCTACTTCGTTTTACCTTTCATTTTGGTTCATTCACCTTTTATTGAAGTCGAAACATCAACCAACCAAGTACAAAAGAACCCTAGCTGCAATTGTAATTAAACGAACTCTTTTTCAAATTACAAATATACTGACTGATACGCGTATGTTTATTTGAACAACGCAGCGAAACTTTTCTGCGACTGCGATTTGTTGGGACGACATAAGAAGAGGCAGAAAAATGCACACATATTATTTGCTGCACGAAGGTACATAAATGGCTTGAAATTAAAATGTGCAACCATGCGAACTATATCACAAAGACTTCAACGGAGAATGGGGTTTTTGAATACAGTAAGATTTGGTGCCTTAAGTCACGCTTTATAAAATACATAACGGTTCAACTACGCTCAAACATACTAAGGGTTGGTCTTCGATTTTTAAAGGTAGAGAACAGAAAGTAAATTTAAAAAAATATTTGATTTAACTCAGGTTTCTTGATATCAGGTAAAATTAACTAGAAATTAAACGAATATCTTGTTGTTATTTTTCAACACGATTGCTCATGGTAAATTCTTAGTAGGATACAAGGCTTGAATGTTGAAATCAACACGCGTTAATTGTTAAATCTACAAGACACATTGTATGTTTCAAAAGCCTAAAAAAAGTTATCCTTTAAACTAGATGAACGTCACTTCCATTTCCATTTCCATTCACCATTTCCAGAACACCAATTGACGATCGGCCTGTCAGAATCTGATTGAATTGATAAAGAGACCAAAAAACGTTGCAGAAACAAAGTTTTGTACGAGCTATGATGAGGTCGGCGTTGGTTCTACTTCTTCTTTTGACATAACTTTTGTGTTTATTTTTTGATAAGTAATTGTTTTACTTAACATAATTCAACTTTTAGTTTTCAGTTGTTTCTTGAATTTTATTTCTTCTGTGTGTTTGACTTTTCACATCATTTGGTAAAAAATGTTAAATTTTATTTATTTTTATGTATTCAAAAATAAAATAAAGCCCTAATGAAGTACGCGGACTCGTTCGAAAAGTTGCAACAAATAAACATATTTTATTTATTATCCGCTTTAAACATTTTTGTGTATATATGTAGTTCAATAGAAAGGTCACGAAAATAATAACAACTTACGTAATTTTCACTGGCTAGTGTAAATTACACGCACACATATCTGTGGGAGAATTTCATGTAGATAAGGATGAATGAATATAACAAGGTGTAATTTAGGCAATGCTTACCAAATTAGTTTACCTGATGCCTTGCCGTATTAAACCAGTGTTAGCGTTAAACTTGCAGGAGAATCAGGATGAATAACATGGCACATTGTGTCACTATATTATAAACTCAGCTGTGTAGTTTGTTGGCATTCACTAAAATAAAAAAAAATATATAGTAACAATAAACAATTATTTAATCTCTGTTGATTATAGTCTGAATGGATTAAGGAAATGTAAATATTATTTTTATTTAATCTAATCCTAATGAAATTTATTAAAATTTACCACAGAATATCTTTCCTTATTTTTTTAAATTCACTCAAGATCATATGTCATGTTAACCAGGTACACAGTTTTAAAATTTACTGTATGAAACGTCAAAACAATGCCCTTAAATTGAAATTCACAAGGAACAATTCTCAAATAGCACGATCTTGATCATTGTCATTGACATTGTCCAAGTCAAAATTGGTAAACAAAATTATTTAACAAGAATTGCTGTTAAAACAACATTACATACATCTTTTGAAATCAACTACAATCTCAATGAAATAGTGCCATGTTAATTTAACCAAGGAAACCATGTTATTGACATTGTGTAATTTTCTGAGTTTTCTTTCATTTTAAATGGTAAAGTGCATCTTGTAATGTTATTAATACAATTATAAAAATTGTAATTTGTCTCCAAATGTGGTTAGCTCTAGCTAAGCTTTGCTCACTTTAATATAGTTTAACGTATAAATTGGCTTCCGAAAAAATCTTTCTGCTATACCTACTAAATAAATACAAGGACTAAAGTTTTAGAAAAACAAATATCAGAAAGTATCAGTGGTCATTTTTTAAACTATCAAAATAAATAAAATAATACATAGTACATCAAAATTCTGGCACTACACCCTTTTTACAGGATCAAACTCAGCGATTTTCGACCACCTCTATCTTCAGTAACAATAAAGTCAGAAACTTCAAACTCGCAGCATTTGCTAAGCTCACCAGGTTTAGGTAACTCACCAAATTTTAATTCTTTAGCATAAGTGGTTCCCGAGTTATAAGACTGCAAAAATACCAAAAACCGTAACTGACTGACTCACTCAATGACTCACTCACGCACTTTCCGACATCGTAGAACCTTGTTATTTCAAACAACGGTAGGCCTTGTGGTGCATACAAAATTTAAGATTTTCCATTCAGGGGGCTTGGTACCCGCCTATTTTCATAGCATTGATATAAATTATTGTGAGCACTTCTGATCGCCGTAGAATTATGAAATTAAATACAGCGGTAGGGATTAAAGTACAGGCAAATGCAAATTTTTAATAAATTTTTTTAAATTTGAGATTTTTCATTCAGAGGGCGTTGTTTCCGCCCATTTCTATAGAATTGATATCAATTATTTGGAGCACTTCTAATTGTCGTGGAATATTAAAATTAAGTACAGCGGTAGGGCTTAAAGTGCAGGCAAAGGCAAAATTTTAAAATTTGAGGTTTTACATTCAGGGGCGTTGTACCCACCCAAATGAATAGAATTGATATCAATTATGAGGAGCACTTGTAATTTTCGTGGAATGATGAAATTTGGTAGAACGGTAGGGCTAGAAGTGCAAGCAAATGTAAAATTTTCAAATTTGAGATCTTACATTCAGATGTTGTGGCATCCGCCCATTTTCGCAGAATTGATATCAATTATATGGAGCACTTCTGGTTGTCGTAGAACGATGAACTTTGGTAGAGCGATAGAACATGAAATGCAAACAAAGGCTTTATTTTAAAATTTAATATTTAACATTCAGGGGGCGTGGCATCCACCCATTTCCTCAGAATTATTATTTATTATATGGATCACTTTGGATTGTGGTAGAATAATAAAATTTGGTAGACTGGTAGACCATGTGGTCAATACAAATGAGATATTGGAAAATTTAAAATAATCCATTTACAGGCGTTGCACCCGCCCATTTTCTCAGAATTGATAACAACTATGTAGAGAACTTCTAATTGTCGTAGAATGATGAAATTTGGTAGAGCGATGGGACTTAACATGCACGCAAAGGGAAAATTAAAAATTTGAGATTTTAGATTCAGTCGGCGTGGCAACCACCCATTTTCACGGAATTAATATTAAACATATTGAGAGCACTTCCGATTGGTGCAAGATTATGAAATTTGGTAAAGCGGTTCGTTTTGAGGTGTATACAAAAAAAAGATGAAATCATGAAATGTTTCATGCCGGGGCGTTTCATCCACTCACTCCTTATCAATTATTATTATTTCAATGGAGCAGGTTGGTAGAGGGGTAGGACTTGTAGCAAGTACATACAAAAGACATACATAAAAAACTTACTTTGCTTATGAGGCTTTCACTGGGCGTTTATTCCACCCAGTTTTCCTTATTAATCAATTTTAATTAATTACTCAATTTTGAAATTAAAACTTGACTAGTAAACCAGTTCAATTTAAGTAAGTAATCATTAAATAACAGATTTCTCTGATAATTTTGAGGTTCTTTCTTATAACTGTACTTAAAATATTTGATATTTAACATTAATAAACTTAGAACTTGGCATATTTTTAGATCTCATTACTTCTTATGGCTGACTTCTAACGCAAAGGTTTTTGTATATAGAAGAACTTGGCTACTTTTTTAACATTTATGTTTTTGTTGTGATTTATATTCCTATAACGGTTTTATTTTTTTTTACTTCATATTTTTGTATAACCCTTATACCTCATATGCAATGCAAAAGCAGTGCATCTTCTCTTTTTTTTTTGCAAAAAATAGCATAAACTGTTTAAGGTTTTTGTGTTTTTTATTGCCTTAATATATTATGCGGTAACCACAACATTATCTCACATTTTCATGCAAAGTATACATTTGAATGGATGCGCATTGCAGCACACCTTTTCTGGCAAATAGTTGGCTATTTGTTTACATTTACAACGATTTAAAGCTTGACTATTTATGTACAGAGAGTTAAAGCTAAAAACATTATTCTAGGTTAGTGCCTTGTTATGCACAAAGCCACCATAAACCAGAGCATAAAAAGTTTTGAAATGATATTTCATGATTAAGATATTCGTTGAAGATGGAGGTCACAAAAGTACCGAAGATTTATTTAAAATTATGACTAACAAAGAATAAATTAATTTGTTAGAAACTGTTTTGTGTTTTCAAAATATTTTTACATTACTACCATTGGGTGCTATGAATAAATCAGAGTAGGACCTTATAGCAAGTGCTTCAGAGTAATTGAAAGTAGGTGCTCATGAAATTCTATATGTGTAATTGCGATTTTGAATATACTCGTAAAATTGGAGATTTAAGATTTAAGGTACTCCGTTTAATTGTACTTTTAATCACTAAAAATCTATGTAGTTGCCATATCAAAATGTATGTCTTTTAAAAATCTTTATAAATGTAAATTATGCATTACTCTTATGTATATACCTATTCCTTATATATTTATTTATCACTTTCATAAATTTCAAGATTCTATTTTTTGTTCAATAGAAAGAAACCGAGCCCACTGTCCCCATTTTGACTCGTCGTCATTTAAACTTTGTTTTCAGTATTATAGGTCTCGTCTATAAATGTATGTGACACAGATTTGCTTCCTTCATTACGTTTTTTACCTTACCGGAAGTGGCACATATACCTACAAAATATCCGACTCCAGGAAAATACGAAGACTATTATCTATGCCATAGTTTTCAGATGAATGATGATTGAATGCAAAATATGCAGTCACCAAATCTCTGAAAATAATATATCATGCTCATGACAACAATGTTTTGGTGCCATCAGGACTTGCGTCCTATTATGATTGTGATAAAAAGATAAGACAAAAAGAGAAGAGATCGCTTTAAGGAAACAAGAAGACCTACAATTTTGATATAAGAAAAAATAAATAAAAACAAACAACAAAATGAAGACTTAAGACGCAGATGTCCATCAAGATATTCCACATACATCTTTTGATAACTGTATTTTCGAGGGATGGTTAGGACAGGATTATTTATTCAAAGAAAAATATATTTTAAGGCTCGTATATGTATGTATCAGAATAATGTTTAATAAAAGTACGAGTATATTGAAGTTTTAGCTTGTAGTATTTTTTAAAATTTACAATGTCATCGTACGAAGTTGTCCGTAATTAGTGATAATAAAAATCCTGGATCGAAATTTGAGTAATTAAATTTTATTTACAATAAGGAATGTAATTGTAATCCATGCGATAGATTTAGTCAAGCCAAATAAACAATAACAAAAAAAGCACTATTACATATATACGAAATGTGACATTGTGATCGTAATGACAACCTTCTTCAGATAGCCCGGGAATTTCAAATTATCTAAAAATTGGATGATTATAATCATGCATGCTATCTGAAGAAGGTCGTAATTCGTAAACACGACTGAAACCTTACTTGCATTTTGAAGATACAAAAATCAAAACCTGACATAAGAGCCCACTAAAGGCAGTTCCTCCTATTTTAAAATTTTGGCCTGTTGCTGATAATTTTTTAGTAACCGCAAAATTGTTTAAAAGAAGCTCTCATTGGTTAATATTAGAATATCATTACTGTAGCTAATAAAAATAAATTCAAAAAACTACAAAATAGTTTTTCTTTTCATATCGGTATGCACGAAATCAACAAAATAAACGATTAACATATACACTCTTATTCATAAAGAACAACAAGTTAATTTAGCTCCCGTGTTTAGGAAAGCTACACCAGTATGGACCAGTAAGCAAATGCCTTTAGTTTGACCCCAGACAATTCTTATTCCATGGTGTAGTTTTCCTAAACACGCGGGTGCTAAACAAAACTATTTTTTCCTTATGAATACGGGTGATAGTTTCTTAGATACACATATGAACCTACATACTGGAAATACTTGGAATCACATTTTAGGGATGTTGGTTTTCAGGGTTTTGATTTTATATATTTTTGTTTTATGGATTATATGGTTTTGTGGAATTTTGATTTGGGGAAACGTATAGGTTTTATCGCGTTCCCAATCATCCAAGAAAATATTTTACAAAAATAATAAAATACCGTTATTGTTTAAAAAACTCTTTCTTAACAGATATTGTATACACGTCTGTTTTTTCTTAGTACAGAACCGACAGACTTTCTTCTCAAGTAAACATAAAATTTCTTGGTTAAAAAAAACGCAATATAAGACAAGTATCCAGTTAATTCTCTTTCAGAAGTTAAACCAGAAGAGATCAAAATAAAGAGAAGTCATAAATTGAGTAAAATATCAAATAAAAAATCATTGATATAGATGAGTCAGGTCAGTTCAAAATTACACGAAACTTTTGCGCATGAGTTCCCAAAACGTCTCTCTTAAATGTCCTACTTTCGCTGGCAGTATTACTTTTTGTTACTCATTTAACAAATACATACATCAACAAAGCCCTGACAAATAATCAAAAAACAAGAAGAAAAGGCTCAAAAAAATATATTAATCATAGTGATATCGTCCAGGGGAATGAAAGAATATTATGTATATAATCTTTAAAAATGTTTTCTTTCGATTTATTTGTGTAGAGCTTCCTTGTAAATTAAATATAGTTCCATCAGAGCTCTTATATTACAATATACAACGCCAACTTCACCAGTCAAGAAATTATTTAAATTTGGTATGCTGTCATTGTTCTCGTTTAAACTAACAGGTGGTTTTAAGTTTAAAATCTATTTATTAAGTATAGAATCAGCTTACATCTGTATATTATCTATGTTTAACTTGAAATGATTGCCATTATAATTGTATGCTTAATATTGAGAGACAATGGCCGAATATTTTAAAAAGCCTATTATTAAGGGTAAAGTATGATTACTTAACAATTTTCTAATTCTGTAACAGTTACGTAAATTTTCTAAATTTTAAACAATTCTTAACTAGTACCATACTAAACCAATTTCCTTCATATACTTCAGCTGAACACGTCCAAAAAATTGACAGCTCGTGCAAAAAATTCACAAACACCGCTGATTTTGACATTTATAAACGTCAAAGTGTCGTATGGAATAAGTACGTCACTAAAAAATAAAATAGCCATTTGATGATTTTAACTTTAGTAAAATGTAAGGAGATAGTACGATGCTAAACTCGATTAAGATTAGCTAAATACAATTTTTAACCTAGTATCATACTAAAAATTATTTAACAACGTACTAAATCGACTAAAATGTTGTGCCAATATTTTTAACGATATTGAAAAATATGAAATTTCAACTATTCCTATTTACGTGACATTTTTGATAGTTTAAAAATATATTACTTTTTCGTGGGCTTTTTAGGTCTTGATGTTTATTTGCTTACAATTATATCAGAATCGACGTTTGGAGTCTCTCTCTTCTTCAGTCAAATGAAGTTAACCAAATTAAAAAATCATAAATAATATATATTATATATTTAATCTCTTTTACCAATTAATAAGCTTTTTCTTTATTTTTAATAAGCTTTAAATATCTTCAAAATGAATTCTTTAAACAATTCACATTTTTATCAATTTAATACAAAAATTGAATTTATACTTAAATTAAAATATGGAAGTTGTTTATTACTCACAATTTTGTTTTGTATATAATTTGTCTTCTATTTTGTACAATTTAATTCATATTTAACTAATGTTCGACTAGGACCATTCAAATTATAATTTGTTCTTTCAAGCTCCAAGACTTAATATTATATAAGTGTTGAAAGCATCTTGCATCTAAGATCTATTTGAAATTTGAAATTTTATTTTTATTTTAGCAGAGATGATTTACATTTTTTTCTTACTTTAGACTATATTACACAATTTACAGAGATATGGTATACTCTACCTTACTACTGAAAAACATATCATATTTATTTTAATTATCACATAATATAGCAATGAAAAATCGAAGGAAAACCTACAAGAAAAAACCTTCTTAAAATTGTCAAATAATGTTATCCAAGAATGGAGAGAATAGGAGGCTGCAAAGCACCAAAAAGTACTTATCTCAAATACGTGATTTTTAATTTTATCATTCAAATGCTTGAAAAAAAGACAACATTATACAGATATATACAGTTAAAACAAATAACATATAAAACATAAATATGGAAATAAATAAATAATTAACAATTTAATCTATATATTAATATGCTTAGCAAAACCTAACGGTACGATTTTATCTGTAAATACTCAACGGAACTACATAAATTACATAACGTTGGAAAGGTTTTGTCCCACAAATGTGCAGAAACCGAAAATCGTGTATGTATGTAGTTGTTAGAGCATTTAACGGATATTTTAATTTTTCCAGATAAATAATTTTTATCATTTTAAAGGTTAGGCTAAGAAGTCTGAAATATCGGGAGATGATGACCATTATTGATTTGGATTTTTCGGTGGAAAATTCCATACCGTAAAGCGGAGAAAGTAACATTTTTATATATTTCTGACTAAAATTAACTTCCATAGGAAATACATAAATGTTGAAGTATTGTAGACTAAGCTTTACAATCAAAAAAATAAATATTTTGTAAGTCCGACGTACATGTACATACATACATACATATGTTTGACAGTATTTGGAAAAAAGTGAGTTTGTGTGAAATTAAAGTTTATTTGTTATTGCATTTCTCAATATAAACCAGTTTTTATTTCTGTATTTCCCAGAGCCACTAGATACACGTTATGTTGCAAGATTACCCCGACTTCATAAAAGTAAACATTCAGAATAAATATTAAAACAATTCCGAAATAATTTTACTATTAATGTAAAAAAGTCTGAAATGTTATGTTTTCATAATTCATTTTGAACGTTTTACAACATTTTTTTAACATCAGTACCTTAGGTGGCCCGCTTTACGGGCTATGAGGATTTTAACTCCTTTTATTTGACCTCTGTCTCGCTCACGCAACTCTGTTTAAGCATTAAAAAGACCAATGTTTGTTTGAATTCATATTTAGGACAAAGGTTGAACTTAAATTAAGGGGAATGTTAGCTTGATAATTTTTAAAAAGGCAACAAATTAGGTGAATTATATACGTCCATTTTGATCCAAGCGGGAGCATATTTTCCTATTTTTGATAAAGCTATATAGTTGGGCACCTATTTAATTAACAAATTAAAAAAAAAGTACGTATACGCCAGGGTGTACGAATTTCGAATTTCAATTTAGAAATTTATATTTTCGAACTAAACTTGGTATAACTGAGAAAATAAAGTAGTGTAATGTGTGCTTTATTAATGAATTAAGGTTTACTATTGAATAGTTAATAAACAAAATATTAAAAAAACTAAGTAACATTATTTTTTTTTTGTTTTTAAGTTCAAGACAAAATTTGACCGAATGCTAAAGGAATGTACGTATCCGTAAATTTTGTTTGTTTTTTTTTTTTTAGTTTGGCTTTTCTAAAATTTTCTAGAATGTTCTAGTTAGGGCCAACCTTGCACTTCATTCTGACAGGATGAGCTTTGGTACACTAATAGTCCACATCCTAAGTTTACTTTTTAAGAAGTGTTGCCATGGTGGCAACACTGGCAGACGGGAGATATAAGGGTTGTCTTCTGACCATGTTTTAACACGAAATTTCACATAAATTAGCCTATTATTTGGGAACAAGTCTTCGATGAAGTCGTTGGGTTAAGAACACTTGAAGTCATAGGAATATGTTAACTTTTTGACACCTCCCCCCCCTTGTACTATGGGGGAGCAGAATACCCTCGGCGGATAAGGGTTTTTATTTGTCAGAAAATAATGGTTATAAAATGAATATTCATAAAATGTTAAGATGAGTATTGACGAAGAATTTCATACCCTACAGCTTATCCGAAGTCCATTTTTATCCATGTATTAGTTTTTTATATAATCACTTTCAAAATGGGGGGAGTGGAAGCTGGAAGTATATCAAACCACTATATAGGTATTTATCTTGGTATAATCTAAGCATTTGGCATATGACTTTAGGGTAATTTTTAATGCCCAATCTTATGTAATCAAAATAATTTCAATATAATTTCCCTAGAAAAAGTTATAACTTTTTTATAAAATGATGACTGAATTTTCCGTGAAATGAGCCTAACATTAACAAATTTCAATGGTATGGTGATGAAACTTGGCACACATGTCTCATTTGTCGTAAGAAATAAAAATCAAAAGAGTCCATACAAATATATGGCGATAAAAGGTGTTTTTTTTTTTAGCGGAAAAGAAAAGTGTAAAACTATGCCCCGTAAACCCCCTCCAGAACTAGTACGTTGATGAAAGTTGGAAGGAATGTTTTGTTTTTTATTGTCACCAAGAACAAGAAAAGATAAATCAAATATCTATTGTCAAAGGTGGTTTTTGAGGGAAAATGTTTTATCTGCTCTACTCAAAAAATACATTAATTTTTCCATTAAACGACGATTATTTTCTCAATGGTGATTGTATCATCTAAATCTTACTTAAATTGGATTCAGCGTTAAAAAATAATTTAAAATCATGTACCATATTGAATATTTGTACCCCGATTACATAAAAATAAAATATTGGGTTATAAACCCATATTTTCTTTCCGCCTAAAAAAAACACCCCCGGAAGCAATATATTTGTACGGGTCTTTTGAGTCTTGGTTCTGACAAGAAAAATAACATTTCTACCAACTTTCATCGAGATACCCGTTTTGGGAGGGGTTAACTGGTAATAGTAATTCACTTTTCCCTATCACTCAAAAAAACACCCTTTTGTCCAGATATTTGTATGGACTCTTTTGATTCTTATTTCTTATGACAAACGCGACCAAGTTTACGATTGAAATTTTGTGATATTATGCTCGTTCCACTAGAAATTTAGTCATCATTTTATAAAAAGGTTATAACTTTTTCTAGGGAAATTATATTGAAATTATTTTGATTGCAAAAGATTGGACATTAAAAATTGCCCTAAGGTCATGTGCCACATGCTTAGATTATACCAAGCCAAATATAAAGTGGTTTGATATACTTCCACCCATTTTGATATGCTGTGGAGTATGAAATTCTACGTCGACACTCATCTTAAAATTTTTTGATTATTAATTTTATTACCATGATTTTCTGACAAATAAAAACCCTTATCCGCCGAGTGTATTTTGCTCCCCTAGCATACAAGGGTGGGGGAAATTTCAAAAAATTAACATATTCCTATGGATTCAAGTATTCTAAATCCAACGACATATTCCACGACATCAACCGATGTCTGGTTCCCGATTTAAAGGCTAATTTATGTGAAATTTCGTGTTAAGACATCGTCAGATGGCAACCCTTATATCTCTCGTCTGCCAGTGTTGCCACCGTGGAAACACTTCCTTAAAGTAAGCTTAGGATGTGGACTATTAGTGTACCAAAGCTCATCGCGTCAGAATGAAGTGCAAGGTTTGACCTAAAATATGGCCTTAACACCCTAACTATAAAAACAATAATAAATAAATAAAGTAATCAATAAATAAATAAATAAATTAATGTAAAAATAGATATATAAATTAATAAATAAATAAATATATGTGTTTGAATTAATAAGTAAATAAATAAACAATAATAAATTATTTAACCATTTGTTTTGTATGTTTTTTTTTTTAAACTTTGTCTTTGTATTTTGTCTTTTTCGCTTACATAATATTAAACAGCCAGATTTGAGATTAAGTAGTTTTTAGATGATCTACAAGATAGATTATATCGTTCAAATAAATACTGTATTCGGAATGAAATTTTTTCAATGTTGGCCAGTACGTGGAGATCTTCAGTAGAATAATGCCACGGCAGGTAAGTACACCTATGTACCTAGGTGTAGGTAGGTACTGTACAAATGTGTATGCCTCCTAGTTGTCATTTTGTAATAATGTCAAATAATGATAGACGGTGAACTTAGCTATACTCATGAGTTTTTTTTTTAATTTTTTTTTGTTGAAATTTTAATCATTGCGTCTTTATTAGTTTTTTCTTGACATAAATTCTAGTTCACATCATGTCAAAAAAAAACGTTAAACATTAAACTTCTAGAGTAGGCTGTTGTTTTTTTTTAATACTTTTAATTGAAAGTACCAACTTGACGAAGGTATACTACCTCCACTCTTCAAAATATTACTAATCGATTTTTGTTTACTTGCATTCTAAAAACATTAGTTCCCTTTACTATAGAAAAGCTGTAGTTTTAATTACAACGATCGAATAACCTCAACGTGCTAATTACAGAGTTTATTATATTCACTTTATATTATTCTTCATTAAGTATTATGTGTTATCTCACACAGCTCAAGATCCTTTCATTATACCTCAAGACAGTGATTCTCCTCTGGCAGACAGTTATTGTTGTTCATCCTGTGAGTTGTATATAAATACGCATTAGACACTGCCATAAAAACAAATGTACCGCAAGACAAAATAATAGTCAAGAGATTTTACTCGACCTTAATTATTTTACTGTATGCTAACAGAAAACAGACTATATATGAGTATATAATGTGCCTTTTGTTAAGGCTGTAAAATAAAAATACAATAACCAAACAAAAATTGCACAAGTCTGTGTGTATTTTTTCAAGGACTCTTATGGTAGTTGTCGGAATATAGGGCACAATATTTAAAATGAATGCTTAAAGGTCTTTTGGGAGTGCTGATATATGTATGCAGTACAATATAGTGGACATCAAAAGCCGAAATGGTCAAACGAATGCGAGATCTTGGTAATATGTATATAATATCAAAAATGGGCAAGCATAAATTCTTAACAAATTACGTGCACCATGGTCGATTGCATAACAGAAAAAGTAATAGAAAAAAACGGGTGGCAAATGGAACAATGGATATATTCCCTGTTCAGACTGCGTGTCTACATTCTTGTAGTTTTCACCCATGTGTATCTCTGAACTCTCATAGAATATATGGGAATTATGAACTAATTGGATAAAAAAGGCAACATTTTGGAAATGAAATATGACTTCTCACTAAAATCTTTATGTTTTCTTCTTCACTGCTACCTTCGTTTCCCCCTTACCTATTTCACCCATAAACTGCAGTCACTACGCATTAAGCAGTCACAATCTAAACAGGGTCATAGTGTTTGACTTCTAACATGGACGTATGCATTTGAGGCGCAGTCTATGAAGCATTCTTTTCTATATTTCGCAGTTTTAACTGGATGCCATCCGTGAAATTTCATGAGATAATTAAAAATTAACATCTAATTCTCAATCCACTGTGCCAACAAAAATCTTTCCTTTCCTTCTTTTCTTTCTAACTAGTGCCATGCATTGATGCATTTAAAAGACATGAGGGCTTACAGGCATTTACATAGTTAATATTGTTATCTTTACTACACTTATAACGTATTAAATTATTTTTGTTGGGTAAACTTTTTGATAGACCAAAAGCTAACAACAAATTTTTGGTAGTAAATATAATAATATCAATTATTATCAAAATGTTGGTCGAATAAGAAAATCTTGCAGGTCTGAGTTTCTTGCTACTTTATAACTTTTATTTTAGACGTAAGAACCAAGTACCTGTAACCATTTACATTCTATGTTAAAAAAAGGGGAATGGCGCCCTGATGTTATTTTCTCTAAGTCTAAAGCCGTAAGGTGACAGAAACTTGAAAAAATTGTAAAATATACATCCACTCCCAAAACGTATTGCTGCGTATTTATATCTTAGTTTGTATACCTGTGTTATCTTATCTTTTTTCAGTGCAATATTGTAGGATTAATTTTTTGCATCGTTCAGAAAATCCTAATAGCATAATGTTCATCTTAAGGAGGTCCTTAAATTTTTGAATTGAATTTATTTGCTTTATTTTGTTTGTAATTTAAAAACAAATTCCTTTCCACCTCTATTAAGTTTTTTGAAATATGTACCTATGTACTATGTATACAGGTACAAAAGATTTTTTTTTCAAAACTTCAACAAGAACTCCCATCAACACACAACAAAAATAACAAATCGTTTTTGGGTTGGAAATTATAAAGCAAAAAAAAAAACAGGAAGCTGGTATCTCAAAGTCACAAAGGAGCTCTTTCACTTGAAAATCTACTTCCTTATTTCGCTTGATACATAGGGGTACAATATCTTCCTTCTTATTTCTTCTTATTTCAATACATATGTAGTATGAATCCTATGGTAGGAAGGTAGTTAGTATACGAAACTGTTTTGTTTCTAGTGTTATTATTGGCCTTTTGTTTCCTTTTGCTCTTAAAGTGGAAATCACTCCTGGCGAACTTTACTAAGTGGAACAAAAGCACTTTTGCTTCCCTTTTATGGCTGGTTTGGATATCTTTTGTGATGTATATATGGGTTTTGAATAAATTTGAATTTTTTTAAAATTCTTTTCCCATATTCGTATATAACGAGTTTCACACATATAAATATGTCTATAGGAGTAATGGAGTAAAAATTGTTTAGACGTACCTATGTATGTACGACATACATCCAGTGGTGGATTTTTAGGAGAAAGGGGCTATAGGTATAAGAATAAAATCAATGATTTTCAATTAATTTTATTTTAAGCTGATATTTTGTTCAATTTAGAAGGTCATATTAGACAAAAGTTACTATGCAGGATGTTCGGTAAGTAAAAGATAACCTTGAAACCGGTTTTAAAAGGCCTTAAGACCTTCTTAATAATAATTTTAACTATATGCCTGTCAGACCTCAAGTCTTTTAAATGCAATACACGGCACTAGTTAGAAGGAATAGAAGGAAAGGAAAGATTTTTGTTGGCACAGTGGATTGAGAATTAGATGTGATTTATCTCATGAAGTTCCACCTTCCACGGGTGGCATCCAGTTGAAACTGGGGAATATAGAAAAGAATACTACCTAGACTGGGACTTGCACTCACACGTCCAGGTTAGCAGTCAAACACCTTATCCACTGTGCCAATGCCACCCACCTTCTAGAGGAGAATTTCCTCAAATAAAAATATGCAACAACTAGTTTTGGAATTTATTACTACAAGTTGGATTGTGCAGATATTTGGGAAAAGTCTTACATGTTTATTCGGGATTAAGCCAAGCGAGTAGAACTAGTAGCATTTGTATCATAGTGTTAGTTTTTTGGATGTATTTGTTAATAGTAGCTCTCTGCGCGTTTTGTCAACTAGTGTATGATTTTTTAAAAATACTTCATACATAAAAATATACAAATTATGGAAACTATGGAAACAAAACAAATAAATGAAAACAATACACTACACTAGCAAGATAACTGCCAGGCTACTTGCAGGCAAAAATATTATACTATTTGAGCAACTATACTCTGTTCAACAAAAAATTTCAATACAAGGAAGATAGGACGTTTGTATCTCTGTCTGGTGGCATTGGCTTTCATATACCTATTTCAAGTAAAAGCTCTCATAGGGTTTCCGTACTTTGCTTTAAATCTCACCTCACTCTGTTGATTATAAAATCGTAGATTGAAAATTGAATTAAATAAATTAATTAATTCTGCTCTCAAAAGCTTGAAAACAGAAAGCTATTTTATAAAAACTACCAAAAAAAGCTCTTTTGTTTTACTTTCAATGGGTAAGGTAACTCTGTTGGAATAAAAATTGTTTTTGCTCACAAAGCCAGAGTAGAAACGATTATATGATCACTGGTCAGTGTACTTTGGGCATGCAATGAGGACGGCTATGGTGGAGTGTACGATATTTTGCAGGGCATTACAACAACAATTCCTGTACATTGTTCAGTGGGTTAGAATCTTTTTTATTGGCAGTTTCCCAATTCAGTGTCGTGAGAGTATACGCAGGCGCCACTGCAGCGTTCGGACTTTACTGCGAAAGCATTAGATCTACTGCGCTTTTTTCAAAATTTTCAAATCTACTGCACCATTTGCCTTGTCCTACAATCTACTGCGATTATTCTATTTCGGTTCAATAAATAACATGAATACAAAATTATTTCAATCGGATAAAACCGTAGTACATCTTCTTTATACAATTATTGTTAAGAAAAACTCTTTAAAATTGCTTAACAATAAGTTTATAAGGAATGAGTTTATTAGAGAAAAAGGCTATCATGTTCCTGCCATAATTGTTTGTTGTCTTAGTTTTTTAATACATGAGCGCAGTTTATCAAACGCGAACCTTTTTAAAGTAGAAATCAAATATTTTGAATTATAATATTAGATACGCTTTGCAAACAAATTCAATCTAAATTTTCATTAAAAGATAATAGAAAGATGTTTGAATATTTTCTTGCGAAAAACATCTTCCTTCAATTTTGAAAATAACTAATTCAATAAAATAGCTGTTGAAATAATTAATGATAAATGGAGAATATTTTTACGATATGATAAAAGTGCATTGAATCCAGAGAACATTGTTAAGTTTTTTTTTTTTTGAAAGTGCAGAAAAATGTCGTAGAAGAATAATTTATTTTTCAAAATAAATTCGATCTCTTATCTACGAGTTTGCCCTTAGTTTTTGTTTGTGTTAAGAAAATCCTGAAATTAAATTTAATTAATTATTTAAAATAAAACTATAATTCTACTGCGAAAATTTTGGTTTCACTGCGATTTTTGTTTCAATTTACTGCGATTTGGGATTACTCAAGTCCGAACCCTGCGCCACTGTTTTGAAAAAAGCTCGCCCATAAGCCCTGTACTGACAATTTTTGTTGAACAGAGACAGAGTATAGTCGGCTCTCTCGTGTTCAAATACACTAACACACATAAACCTTACTAGTTCTACTCGCTTGTCTAAGCCCCGGGTAAAGTGGTAGCATAAACCTATTTAGGGTCCACCAACATCGTAGCGATTCTTTTGTGGAGTTTGGCAGTTGTTTGTTTCTAGACAATCCTTATTATTTCTTTTGACATAAGCACAGAAAATAATTTACTTCCAAATGCTACTTAAAAATACCAAAATCAATTTAAAATGTATTTTAATTCATTCACCATATACAACAAATCAAACATGCGTTCAAGGTGCTCATACCCATGATAATAATCCTGGATCCACTCCTGCATCTTAGAACTTAAACTTAAAAGCACGATATAATTTAAATACAAAAATCGATTCAAAGGAACTCGCAGTGAGTTAGCTTATAAAATATGATTTTGAAGGAAATTCGATTAAAATAAATAATTAACTATGTTCCCTACGATTAGATATTTATGTATGTATGTACATATGTAGGTAGATCCTATTTAAAACTTAAAATATTTTTTGTTTTTTAAACAATAATTAAAACGTTAAAAATAACAATAATTAAAGATGTTTGAGAATTTAGAACTATTCTCATTCGGCTTGTCTCTTTTCCCCACGTTTTGACGGTTGTTCCCATGAACATATACACATATATATTTATCGTGTTTTTTGCGAACGGGGTTTAACACAATTTTAAATAATTATTTTTGAAAGACCTTAAGTTGCTAAATATATGTTTGTATGCGACAAATTTTCGAAATTTTCATAAACGTTCATCTTTCACACTTTTACCAAATTTGTGATCAAAAGACAGTGAAAGCTACTTGTATTTTCTATGCAAAGTTCAACTGTTCGGTCGCACTTCTTAACGTTAATCGATTTCAATGAAATTTTTATCGCTTTTTGGGGGACGAAAGAAATTCTATAACATGTATAGATAAGCCTTCCACCCTAATGTGAGACCGGTGATAAATAATCTTAAAAGTAAAATATATCAAATGGAATAGCAGAAGCATTTGAAAGAACCTTCCCGTACTTATGATAAAAACTGAATTCAAAGATAACGAATCTCGTTTAATAAAATAAATACAAATTCAAATTACTGACCCATTTCCTCATCAAAGCATAAACAGAAAATGTTACCAATTTAAAAACGTACAGCTTCAAGATCCTTCATCAATGTCATTTTCATTCTTATTTTTTACAACGTAAGGCTAAGGTACAAATGAAAATTATTAAGGACAAACTGGAAATGTTAAACTCATCAATCATGAAGATTGATTAAAACTATAATTTAACTGATTTCAATGACGCTTTTATACCTAGTCTCCTTTTTTACTTACTTCATTCTTTAAAGTCAGGCTATGTGTATAGAGATATACATGGTTATATGGGAAAACAAATAATGTCATTAAGTCTGGAGATAGGTATAGTGCTTGCGCTAAAATAAAATAGAAAACGTCGTAAAAAACTGTGTGGGTCTGGATTATTGCACTCATCTATGTATTTATGTACCTACGTGCGGTAAATTCTATAGTAAAGTAAGGTTCTTAGTTGAATTTACATCTAGGGACTTATTAGAGGATTCAAATCATTTCAACAGTTTTATTTTTATTTATTTGTATTCTTACGAGTAAGAGAGTAAGAGAAATATTAACAAACATGCGCCATATCTAGGAATCGTATACTTACAAAATAAGCAAGCGAATGAGTACGAAAAAAGCTTTGCCAGAGAAAATATATTTTTTAGTGAAAGAGTCTGTACATCAACCAACACCTAGTTTCCGTGGAAAGAGGCATAAACCATAATGTAAGTCTGTTTTCAAGGCATGTTTACTTATTTATAGGTACATACAACTGATGAAACAACACTATAAATACACAGTCACAAATATAACAATGCAAACTTGCAATTCTCTCGTACCCTCATTTATCCATGTACATATGTACATACATATACTCTACCATATGATATCCTGACATCAAAACACAGACTGGGATGTAAAGGGCCTATTGTTAGGCCTTATCCGAGTATAGAACATTAGGGCCTGGAGCGTTTAAAATCACGATAGTTACCTACATATATCTTTGTATTTATATATTATATTCGATAAACTGTAAGTATTTATAGCAGGTATGTGCTCTACACTCGTATTAGATGGAGCAAGGATTCTAACCAGAATATAAATATAATTGGCACGACAATCATGGTCAGAAATAATTTAACGGGAAGATGAAAGGAACGAAAAATGAGGAAATGAAGGACGAAGAAAAAAAAACATCAACGGGAAGTTGGTTTTGCTTTACGCCCTTTTGGTGTTGGAAGGTGTCTAATGGGCATCCGTTTTGTCCAGCTTGCGGAAATCCGCTAAGGTCAAAAAGGGAGAAAAATGCTTTGTGCAGCTAGGTATAGGTACTGAGATGACTGTGTGTTTCTTCTCTAAAATAAAATAAGAAAATAAATATTTATCTATACAGGTAGGTTGCCAATGCCAGCAGAATAAAATTCAATTCGAAATAAAGGTTTTATTGATTTTTTTTTTCAATTTTTTTTTCAGTAAATTAAGCTGAATTCTTGTAAAGAAAAGAATTTGATTGTTCAAGTGCGAAAAACGTGTAAAAATGTTAGTAATTTCAAAAATATATAAAAGGTTTGGAATTGGAGAAGTTGATTGCGAAGAAAATCGAAGAGAATTAGTTTTACTTTACTTCGCTTTTTATTTTGAGTCGATAGCAAACATTTAAGAAATTAAATTACAAAAAAGGTCAATTTCAAAAAAAAAAAATCCATAGTTTAAGGAATTGCTAAGTGCACACAAATTGATTGTATAGTAAAATGAATCTTTAAAGTTGCCAAGTATTAAACAAAATGTTACTTTGAACAATAAATAATATCAAGGGGTAATAGGGGCATTTAGGCTCAAATTACAACCATAAAATGCACCTTTCTTCTTATTTTGGCAATAACCACAGCTGCTTGCTAAGTCTCACAGAGTTAGTTAACTCTGGAAATAGATTTGCCTGCAGTAACGCCAAAAAGCAGTTTCAAAGTGCAAAATTTGCGATGTGAATTCCCTCTCTTTAACAACAGACAATTAGTATTAATCTAAAGTTGATTTTATGTGTGTGATGTTATGTTTTACACACCTCTATTCTCATCGTAGGAAATCTTTTTGTTTATCTCTTTTCAAACATATCACGGGGTCGTCCTGTTTTCTGAAGTCCAATTAAGTCTCAGGTTGCACGAATAGAATTGCTCCAGACGAAATATTTTGTGAGAAAAAGAAGAAAGAAGACACCGGATTTAATTGCACAGTTAAATTATTCTTGGACGTATGAATTTAATAACCTATGACATGGATGCGAGCTTAGAAATCCATTTATGAAAGAATTTTCTTCTGTTTAGTCTTATGTGAGAAATAATTGAAAACTTCAGTTTCGGCGTCCCTGTAAATTGTTCAATGTTAGATTTTCTCAAAATGTTTATGTTTATGTTATCTAACTATGTAAAAACGACCTCAAGAGGATAAAATGTGTACCCATAAAACATTATTTATTCAAAACATATTTCTTTTATTGAATTTATATACATTCTACATATAAAATAAATTAATTTTTAAGAACAAAATAATAAATTCCACATTCAAAATTAGAAATTTAACTTTTGTTTTCTTTTTCTGTATAAGATCGGCCAATTCAGCCCAAATATGTGTTGTTTATTTTGTTTAAAGTCAAGCTTAAAAATATCTTATTTATATTCAATAATTTTGAAAAAAATTCAACTTAACTCTTAAATAAACTTGTTCTATATTTTCTTATTTTATTATTATTATATTATTTGTGTTCATCGTTCTTATGAATTAATGATAGAATGTAAGCGAAAAAACATTATGAAATGCAATATATACATATATCATCGTTTTCTTTTTAGCAATACATGCCTATACCGTACGAAATCAATACGTGTCAAATCACCGCTATAGCTTATGTTGAAACATAAAATTCAAACGTTTCGCGGTATACCTTGGTGAACGTGACTTCAATCTGTAAATCTGAACTCGATTGTTATGTAATGTAGGTATAAGTATTTTGGTATTGCGATTTCTTATATGGATGCCATGACATTTGTATAATTCTTTTACTTTTAAGTTGAATAAGATAGACATTGATGATTTATTTGTAATTTTTGTCGCATTCATTTTATTGTCACTCTGATATTAGCAGTGAACATATATTTATATACCATGTACGTATATACCTATGTACGTTTAAGATAATAATAATAATAACAACTCCCTCTATAAGGAATGAAGTCTTCATATTGCAAGGTGTTGTTTTCGAAGATTTCGGAAATGACGACTTATGAATAGTTTAGTATTTTAAAAAGAAGAAAATCAACTTTTAATCGGTTAAATGTGCACAAATCCATCGGCAAATCAATAGTCTTTTTATTAAATCTTGGAGAATAAATAAATGGTGGCGTGCAAATAAGGCTGAGCAATATTTCAGTTCATCATATAAAAAAGATGTATCATTGATCTTTTTTCCAATATTCTGGTCTGACTTCATGATTTCTTCAACATACAAGAGGTCCATTACGTTAAAATAACACTTTGTTCAGAAAGAAAACTTTTTTTTCTTTCAAAACATGGCGTTCATCACCCATCAAATACAGCCTTCATTATTTTTCGATAAATGGCAAAATGCCATTATATTTGTCAAATTATAGCCATTTTTCTTTTCATCGTGTAAACGCTCTAAATACTGGCAATATTTTTGCAAAAAAAAGATGGCAGAGAGAATTTGGCATTAAAATGCTGCCAATAATATGGCTAAGTGTAAACACTTTATTGACGCCTTTGAATGAACTTGCTCATTCTTTTATAGAATATTGCCAGTATTTTGAAATCTGCCATTATTTAAACTCGTGTAAATACATGTCATAAAAAAATTATTTCTGCCCTTATTTTACCATTTTTTTGGTAGAAATATTGGCAACTTTGCCATTCGTGTAAATCCAGCATTAGTTTATAGTTTTGTTCTTCGACTAAAACGTATTCTAAGTGTGGCATAGACAAATGAAAATTACCATTTTAATCTGTATAAGAATACCTAAATAATTTTTGGTGCCGTTGGGTATCGGTTTTTGAAACTAGCACTTTATATTAAATTCAATACAATACTATTCACTTGTAGTCTAGGAGCTATACCCCCTTCGAATTTTGATGCATTTTTGTAATGCAATAAAAGTTATTAATGTTAGGCAAAAATCCTCCGAGTAAATGTTGTTCCTTACTTTCTAACGAAGAAATTTGTTTTTTATTCACGTAAATCGGTTGATATTTGCCCAAGATATAACCAACTGTTTCTTAGTGGGGAGGGCGCGTGCTCAATTGAGGGAGCGCGAGACGGAAGAACGTGTTTTTTAGGTAAACGGTCAGAGTTATCGTAAAAATTGTCATAAAAGAAATTATTCTCTATACTATGACAAACATTTTCGTTTGTATTTTGTCTCAATTGAATAAATAGATTCGGAGATATACACAGAAACGTAGACTTAGGATAAGATTTTTCACATTCACATGGTTAAAGAAGCATAATTTACTCAAATTTTCGCACGATAAAGCATTAAAACAAGTATTTTTATTTTATACTCCTAATTTTAACTATCCAAAGCGTTTTTCAATTTTGTATTCATAGCGTCGAATTTTAAAGATATAAATTTTTTTAAGGCATGACAGATTTATTTCACATTTCAATTTTGTAATATAATAACAACTTGTGCTTATACAGAGTGATTTCCATAAGGTGTCACAAAAGGCTCGGCAGGTTGGACATAGACAAGAAAAAAATAGTATCGGAGGGGGGGTCTATTGCCCCCCGTTTAGGCAGGAGGGGCAAGTTTCAAAAAAATCACTTTAAACAATAACAAAAATATTTAAAAAATTTGAAAAGCCAAAAGTCAATTATTAAATATGATTTTCAGATTAAGTTGTTCGAGTGAACAGTTTTTGAAAAATAAATTTTCAAACTCAAAATTAAAAAAATAAAAAAAATTCAAATTAATTTTTTTCAAAATTTTACGTTATTAAGTACTACTTCTGTTTTCAATGCTCTTATTAATTTTTAGGCATGGTTCTAGGACTTTGACTTTTCAAGATATTACAAAATAAAGAAGCCATCTTCTTATTATAAACAAGAAAAAACGAGGTTGATGATAAATCAACTGGTTGCTGAAATGATCATTTAGCCGGATTCTTCTTAGTTTGACGAGAAAGTTGCTTCATTTATATGTTCATATCTTGAAAAGTCAAAGTCCTAGAGCCATGCGGTTTTCAGTATTTGACTAAAAATTAATGAGAGCATGAAGTTTTGAAAACAAAAATAGTACTTAATAACGTAAAATTTTGAAAAAAATTAGTTTGAATTTTTTTTATTGTTTTTTTTTTTAATTTTGAGTTTGAAAATTAATTTTTCAAAAACTGTTCACTCGAACAACTTAATCTGAAAATCATGTTTAAGAATAGACTTTTTAGCTTTTCAAAATGCTATAGCATGACTCTGTGAGTATTACCGTTATTTTTTAATATTTTTGTATTATTTTAAGTGATTTTTTTTTTTTAATTGCCCCTCCTGCCTAAACGGGGGGAAATAGACCCCCTCCTGTACGTTTTTTTTCTTGTCTAAGTCCAACTTACTTAGCCTTTTGTGACACCTTCTGAAAATCACCCTGTATAAGCCCAAGCTGTTATTATATTTCAAAATTGGATTGTGGAATAAATCTGTCATGCCTTAAAAAAATTTATATCTTTAAAACTAGACGCTATAAATACAAAATTGAAAACCGATTTTATTATTTAAAATCAGGAGTATAAAATAAAAATACTTGTTTTATGCTTTGTCGTGCAAGAATTTGAGTAAATTGGGCTTCTTTAACCAAGTGAATGTGAAAAATCTTATCCTAAGTCTACGTTTCTGTGTATATCTCCGAATCTAATTATTCAATTGAGACAAAATACAAACGAAAATGTTTGTCAGAATATAGAGAATAATTTCTTCTATGACAATTTGCACGATAACTCTGACCGTTTACCTAAAAAACACGTTCTTCCGTCTCGCGCTCCCTCAATTGAGCGTGCGCCCTCCCCACTAATAAACAGTTGGTTATATCTTGGGCAAATGTCAACCGATTTACATGAATAAGAAACAAATTTCTTCGTTAGAAAGTAAGGAACAACATTTGCTCGGAGTATTTTTGCCTAACATTAATAACTTTTATTGCATTACAAAAATGCATCAAAATTCGTTAATAACAATGCCTTCGCACTAACTCCGGATTCGGATTCCCCACCCCCGAAAATGTAAAAACCCACCCTCAAACTGAGGTGTCATTCAAGTGCCTACGGGAAGGTGGTATAGTTCCTAGACTATTGGGCGTATACGTACTTTATTTATTTTTGATTTGTTTTTGAATTTTTTCTATTTCATTTTAAAAAGTTATGGAGTAAATTGATTTTTTTTCATTTTATTTCGCTTAGTATGTACGGAACTGTGCCAAGAATATCAATGGTAAACTGACTTTTCATATTTGTGACAATGTCATGTTCAAAGTAAGAAATATGAAGATAAAATCGATGCTTAAAAAACAACTCATTCTCATTGGTTGAAAAAATGCAGATCAGCCCAGAACATGATTTTTTGAGCTAGAATGCACCAGCATCAACAAAAATTGGTGGATATTTAAAAATATCTAGATCTCGATTTCTTGAAGTGTTATCGCACATAATTCAGAACGCATTTTCCAAATTCTAAATGCTTGCATTCAAAAAAAACTTATAACACGGCTATTCAATACATTTTTGAAATGATATCTCAGACTGCCCTCTTTTCGAAAACCGTGACCGGACAGAGTTTAGACACCTTATGGACCAAGAGCCCACAGCAAATGTTTGGAGTGGATTGATAGCCAAAATGTGAGTATAAAGGTTTGTAGGTGCATATAACGTGGTATTGAAAACAAAAGTCTGGCAGGTTTCTTCTTCAGCCTTTGGTTGGGGTGGGGGTTTGAAAATAGTGATTTATATACATGTATTACCACTTCAATTCAAATTCTCTGTCATATTCTTTAAGTCCAAACGTCATTATCTTGGAAATCCGACTAAAGGAACTACAGATACTAGCTTTCCAGACCTTAAAATCGTGTATATCGTGGTAAGGATGATTTAAAAGCGTACTATATGAAGAGGGAAGACAATATAATAATGCCGACTAAATAATTGGAGCCATAAAACATCAAGCCTGGTCTGAAATGTTCTCAACTATTCATAGACGCACTTTATACAAGCAACTTATTGAAGTTACTTATAAAAGTCCGAAAGATTGCCCACGTGCCCAGCCCATTAATGAAAAAGTCATTACTAAAAAAAGTCATAAATTAAACTTAAAACTGTTTTGTTTTTCATTTTTACTACCACTAAAATTTTCGCATAGTTATGTCCTTAAAAAGGTCATGCAAAAATTGCTTTGCCGACACTAATATAAAATTTCACATAGAATAACAAATCGAATTCTATTAACTATTTTTTTCACTGCATTAATTACTACTCCTTTTTCCCACACCAAAGCGATCCATATGTTAGGTGGTAAGTAACAGACAAAAAATTCTTGGATTAATTAATGTATGTATATCCTTTTCAGTAATTTGTCAAGGCGAAAATTGCATTAAACACGAACAAAAAAAAAACCAAGGGATTTCCAATTGCCGAAGCCCTCAACAGGTTCGCAGCCTCTGAGAACATTTTATTTAATTAAAATTCCAACATGATCCAAGCTAAAAAAAAAGAGGAGTTGGAGAAAACTTGTTAAAAATTTTTCAATAATTTGCATTTTAGTAAAATGAGAAGGAGTATTAGCCATTTCTTTTTCATTTTGGTCTTATTCTGGTTTTGGAATTTGCATAAAAAGTTTTAATTGAATTGTTAGTAGACTCTGGTTGAAAGGAAACCATACAAACTTTAACTAAGTTCGATGATACCGTAAAATAAGACATAGTAGGACATATGTTATTATGAATATTTTTATTTATGTATGTTTCAGTCTAGCGTTTCATATTTTCTCTGAATGTTAAGTACCTTTCAGTAATTTGCAATTTAACTTTAATTGTGCACAACTAAAATTATATTTATTTCTATATAAAAACTAGAATTTAATATAATTTTACATCATTTGAAATTTTATGAATTCGCTGATGTATAACTAATCATAAGATTCCTCATTTTTATTTTTAGAAAATTTATATTTAAGTAAAAACTATTTAAACATTGTGTTGTACAGAGAGCACTTAAGTAAAACAAAAATTCATATTATTATTGTGAAATCTGATGGCTGGAAATTTCACAAACGATTAAGCCCGAATAATTTCTCATTGTATTTTTTTTTTGTTCAATGCCCTTCCGATGATGATACGATAAAAGTTCACCTAGTGTTTTGAATAGTAGGCACGAACAAAGAGCATTCGGCTTCATTGTAAGTTAAAAATATACAGCCATTGTAAGTGACCAAAGCAGCATCTTCCGTTGTTCGGTATATTTCACAGGATTCTGTTTAAAATGTTCATTTCCGAAATTTTTCGCCGATAAAGTATCGCACAGTAGCATAGCATAGCATAGCACCACCAGAGTATACCTACTTCTCGCAAAGCACCATAAACTGTACAGATTATCAGATACATTTTTTTGGCATGAAAGCATACTCGTACTCTTCAGCTTCAGCTTCAGCCAGCACAGCACCGAAGAGAAATAGAATTAATATTGTTGGTGCTGCTATACGGCTACTACGCTTTTCAATGGCTCGAGTGGACTTTTGATTCCAAAGCCGTGCCAACTTCTATGGGAAAGCAGAAAAACAAACACACTTATGCCTCGTCGCCGTCATCCTCGTTGTTCTGGTCCTCGATGTTAGTCAGCAAAGAAGGATCTAAAGCATGTGAGATAAGAGTCCTTTTTATATCTTCGCCCATTTGTGTGGGTATATGTGTGTTGTTGACGTTTTTTAGGTTATTTTCTGAAATAAAATTCCGGATGCACTTGGAGATAGTAATCTCCATATATTTATCACAAGTAAGCAAGGAAAGGCATTATTTTATATTTTCATATTGCCAACAAAAAGACAACTCCTGATCGTTTAGTCTGAATAATGTTATTAAATTTCTTACTGGAAATCTTGATTTGGTTAACAAATACAACGAAGGTGTGATTTTATTCGTGTTACAACTCCAAAATCTCCTTTCTGTTTAGTGAATGATTTGGCTAGTGAAAAAAAATAACACGAAATATGTAGTTGTAAGCTATACCTTTTTATATGTTTTAAATTAGCTTTTAGGCTTTTATTGATGATTTCCAGATCTCCTGTGGAGTGCCGTGACAGTTCTACGCTCTTTCCATTACGCCTATAATAACAAGGAAACATTCTCAGCGATATTTAAATCGTGGCCGTGGAAGCATTAAATAGCATCATCTAGGGAACACCAAACAAATCAAAATAAAGACTTTTTTCTAATTCAGAATTTTCACTTTTTTTTTATTAATCAAAAGTGCTTTTCAAAGTAAAGTTGTTGCAAGTTTCTCAGCATATTCACAAATTATTTAAAGTTTATTTTAACTTTTTTACTTAAAATACCAAATAGAAGAATAGAACACATTTCATTCACGCAATGAAGAAATTGTAAAATTTGACAAGAAGCCGAAGTTATTAAGTAGTTCCTAACTCAAACATTTCTACAAATTTATACTACCATCAATTTTGTCCTAGATTCTTGATTGTTGAATCCAATCAACATGATGCACAGTGCACAGATAACAACAACTAGCTCCATGTAACTAAAATATCCACTACGAACAAGTAAGTTTTTCATTATTGACTTGTTGACGTCCGACGAATAGACTCTTTATTTATTTTTCTTAAAAAAGATGAAATAAAACTTTAAGAACGAAGTTTTCAGAATAAAATTGTTCTTCAACTCATATACCTACAAACATTTTATATATATTTTCTTCAAAATAAAAAGAACTTACTCCTAGCGATATTTTTCACATTATTTTTTACACAAACAAAAATAAGAAAATCTCAAGCAGAAGAATATTGAAAAAAAAAAATATCTTTCGACAAAAGACAAATGGATTTTGCAATGTTATGATTATCCTTAGCCGTTTCCTCTCCCCTTGCGAAGTCTCATCACCGTTCTCAAAGTTATTGTCTCGTTGTGAAACGAAATAAGAAATTTGGAGTCCATTGAGAGTTTCAACTTTCATTTTATAAGTAAGAAGAACCACCAGTGTCCTTTGTGTTGGTTGTTATTATGTTTGAGAAAAGAATGAACAAAAAAATTTCCTTTTTAACATTTTTCATATTCGGAGGCTTATGGATATATCTTGTCCGAAAAGGAATTAATAATTAATTTCAATTTATTAACAATATCATTCTGGGGGTTACACTTAATACAGCGCACAGACAGATTTTTTGCGGTATTGAACCTGATTGATAGCTCAGGAGCAATGACTGACAGACATTATTTGCAAGTTCCCTTGTAATTATACGCAAAGTAAATCCTACAAAAGGTCGCATGAAGGTTTATATTTAATGGATTTCAGCGGTACGAACAACAGGTGCCTACCGTTGGTAGTATTTAATTATTTGATTTGCTATTCTTGGAGCTGGTGTTGAGAAAATAAACCAAAAAGTATATACATAGGCTGTATTTCATTTTTAAAGAAGGATTTGCACCGAATTAAAAGGAATTCGTAAAAACTATATCTTGGTGTAGGTACACTTCGTGGCACAGACACACAGCCATATTCGTCGCATTTTACGACGTTCATTCAAAAGCTTGGTCCATTGCAACCATCACAAGAAACTCTACGAACTTAAAAAACAATTTAGCTGAGACGTCCTGCTTAGATTTCCCATTCCTTTAATATTTTGCAAGTTATATCTCGGAACGTGTAGGCATACCAAAAATCATCTTACTCATGCTAACTCAAAATTATGATATACTCGTATCACGCTTTTGAAATATTTTTGTCACTATGAAACCGTAAAATGGGAAATTCTAAAATTTATAGTAACATTTAAGGCTCTCCCAAACCAATGCGGAACATTCGTTTCGGCGAAGAAACATTCGCATATCAAAATTTATTTACATGGTGATATATTTGAGTGCCCACACCAACGCGGCGGAGAAACATATGAATTAATTTTGACTGACGAATGTTTCTTCGCCGCAACGAATGTTTCGCATTGGTTTGGAAGAGCCTTTAATGTTTCAACAATGTTGGCATACGTCCGAAATATTTTGTTTTCATAATCATAATTATCCATTTGGAACTTTTACCACCATGCTTTTGTTAAAGCAGGCCACTTAAGAAATATACCTCCTGTTGTTCACGAAAACTGTTGACATCGGCGTCCCTGTCTGTCGACTAAACAACATACCAAATAAGTAAAACAATGGAATTCTAGGTTTTGCTTATATAAGTTCAAGAATTTTGAAGTTCCGAAATTTTAATACATGTGTAACAATTAAATAAAAACCTTTTAAAATTCAAAAAATAAATACATTTAAATCAACTCGAAAAGTATTGCTGTGGGATGGTGGCCAAATGTCAGTTGAACAACATCATTTTCTCATTTTAAAGTGCGAGTTAAAATTAAACTTGAGTTAACTTACCAAATTTGATGGGTTAACTCACAAGTTATTTTATAAACCAACTAAAAAACTGGGCTTTAGTTAATTATGAAAGGATTTTAATTAATATAAAATGTAAACCATCTGTAATGAATCCGTTATAATGTCATTGCAAATGAGAGGAAATGTGTTCTCCTGGAAACATTATGAATAATTACGTATTGATAGCAGTAATGAAAAATGAGCAAATTTTGAAATTTAATTAAATAAATATGATCAAACCTACCTATTAATGTACATTAGGGTGTCTGTTATTTCCCAGATTCATTATTTTGGATAGCACACCCCGTCAATCGAAAGGTTATGCCAAAAAAAAAAAAATTATTGACCAACAAATTTTTTTTCCGAGGTCATTAACCCGTGCCTCTAAGGTCATACTTTTTACTTTTCCATACAAATTTGTATGGGAACCTCACACTTTCACATTTTATTTTGTTATCTCTGGAACTATAACAGTTATTTTAAATATTTAAATGCGCAAAAAACTGCATTTAAAAATCTATTAAAAATATTTTAATTATAATTTATTTCAATTTTTTAATTTAAAAAATACTTTTATTTTATATATTTTTCTCGTATTTTTTTCTCTCGATCCTCAGCAGTTTTTGTTGTTTTTTTATTGATTATCATAAAGTCATGTTTTTTAAAAAAATGCATTAAAAAATAATGAAAACAAATAAGAAATAATTTATTTCGATTTTTCAAAATATTAAATATTTTTATTTTTGTATGTATTTTTTTTTTTCTTATCAACAATAGTTTTTTTTAAATGATTTTTTTTTTACCAATATCTTGTTTAAAAACCACATTCAAAAATTAATACATACAAAATTAAAAAATATTTAATATTTTGAAAAATCGAAATAAATTATTTCTAATAAGAGGAAATAATAAATTATTTCCTCTTTTTTAATGCTGTTTTTTTAAAAAAACTTATTACTTTATGATAATCAATAATAAAACAACAAAAACTGCTGAGGGTCGAGAGAGAAAAATAAGAGAAAAATATATAACATTAAAGTATTTTTTAAATTAAAAAATCGAATTAAAATTTTTGTAATACATTTTTAAATGCAGTTTCTTAAAGGACCGATTAATTAATCAGAATTTCCAAAAAAATTAAGAATAACTCTTATAGTTCCAGAGAAAAAAAAATAAAATGTGAAAAGTGTAAATTTCCCATAAAATTTGTATGGGAAAAGTATAACCTTAGAGGCACGGGTTAATGACCTCGGAAAAAAATTTTTGTGGTCAATTATTTTTCTTTTCGGCATAAACCTTCGATTGACGGGGTGTGCTATCCAAAAAAATGAGTTTGGGAAATAACGGACACTCTAATGTACATGTACTTGTACATACAACATTAGTTGTGTGCAGAAAAGACCAATTTAATTTGAGTAATTTTTATAATATTTTTTATCATTTGTATGTGTTAAAACAAATTTGACTAAATGAATACACCCTATTTTTAAAACCAAATTGTTATATTTTTTATATTTAAATAAATTTAATAATTTGATTTACTTTACAAGTTAATAGCTTAAAATTATATTGGCATGATAAACTACAAACAATAATCAACGTCCGATATTGAGTCTCTGTTTGCCGAATGTGAAACTTTAAATTGAACTTCATTGTATAGTACTTCCACTGTTGATCTTCAAGTTCTGTTTTAATGAAAATATAATTTTCTTTTTTAATAAATACGTCCCCTTGAAGACCAGAAAGGTGAAAATCTTTAACTCCGTGGTTTTCAGCGCAAATTAAAGAGTCAATAGAAAAGCGGGATATTTTGTACTTTAGGGGGTGGAGATACAAATGCCAAAAATAGGCTCGCAGGAAAAAATACCGATAATGACATAACTTTTATTGAAAGGGAATTTAATTTTCTTTCATTTTGTGGTATTAACTTTGCCTCTGTTATGCTTAGTTTCCCAAATATGGAAGAAAAACTACAAAAGGGGATCTTTACCCCCCTCTCCTCTCTAAGGCTTGTGGCCCTGGGCTGGGGACTTTGAGTATGTTATACCTTAGGGTCCCCTCTACCACTATCACAGTACTTTAGGTGGCTTGCTTCGCAGGTTCAAAGAAATTATTCATTCATTACCCTCAAGTTCAAAGAAACACTACTCTCACATACTACTAAGAATTATAATAACAAAAATTATAAAAAAAATCAAAAAAAATGTCGTCGTAACTTTCAATTTTCTCAGAAACTAGGAGACACAGAACCATTTAGTTTTCAGTTTTCAATTAAGAATTAATAGTGGTAGTGAACAATAAAAGCCAATTCCGCATTTTATTTTACAATTTAAATAAAAAAATCAAAAACGAAATTTTCAACTTTTTTTTTTAATTTTTTACAAAAACTATGGACATCAATAACTTGATTTGAAAATAAAATAAAATAAAATAAAATAAAATAAAATAAAAGAACGGAGTTCTGGCTTTCAGAAAAGGTAATTTTTTTGTTGTTGTAAGTGTTGCCGTTGTTTTTTAATATTATTTAAACAAAATGCCCCTCTTCTCTAAAGGGGCGGAGAAAGTACCCCCCCCCCCTATGGCAAATAAATTTTGTATTATAGTCCTTTAAAAAAAACGTTATCATTTTTTGGCGCCATATCAAAACAACTCTTGCTAATTAAATTTCGCCTAATTTAGTATACATCTACTTTTTCGTATAGTTTCGGATATATAGAAAAAAAGGAAATTCAAACCCTTATTTTAGCCTCACGACATGATGAAATAACAGTGAATGAATGTGTATTTACCTTTTTTGTTTTTTTCTAAGTAAATTGGTCAGAAAACATTCAATATCTAAGACAATAACAGTTTTTTACATATTTGTTGACTTTTCTAACCCCCGCATATTCCTTAATATTAACCCTATCGAAAATATGAACATAACTTTTTTTATAGACAATTTATTTGTCTCTAATTATGTAGTATATAGTTTTGCGCTAACATGTTAACATGTTGTGCCAATATTCACGAAAATCTAAAAAGGGGTACCTTTAACCCCCCCTCCTGAGTCTAGCTCGCGGACCTGGGCTGGGGACTTTGGGTATGTTATACCTAGGGGTATCCCCTACCATATAAAAAAAAATAATCGAGAGAGCACTATTTTTTGCAAGCAAAATTCTTTCGTTGATTGTACTATATTGGAACAAATATATATCAAATACAAATGGAATCTGTTTCTATTTTTTTTTTTTTCGATTTTCGATGTGGATGAGACTAATTTTTTTTGTCGGCGTACATATAAAACTCACTTAGCTTGTTCCTATTGTTCGTCACTGAAAAATTGAAACGCACGCTATTAGGTAGATACCTGCTTCAATTTATTCTTGGCTATATTACTCAGTGCATACAAGTTAGAAGTTACTGGCTCTATGAGATAAGTATTCATCTCTACTCTAATTCACCGCAATCATGAATTCTTCAAGCAAACAGAGTTTTAATAATTTCCTTCAGTTTGTTTTATTAAAACTCTGTTTGCTTGTGCATAACGAAGTCTGCCTAAAATTAGTTTTTAATAAATATGGTAACTAGTCGACATTTCAGTTATAAAAAACAATCATTGTTTCTGACTGACACTATAACGACATCAACTTCAGGGTAATTCTTAAATATTTCCCTAAGAATGGTGGTCTACAAAACATCCCTAAGTATAGCATTTTTGTTATTAATTTGTTTCCCGGTCTTATCTTATTTTAAAAGCATACTATACCAACCAACGCTGGCTGGTGCTAGCCGGTCTCCACATCATATCCTTTAAACGCCTATTTCAGAATAGTACACAATACACACGCTATTCAGACATACATTTATGTAGACATTCTTCAAAGGCTATGAACCGATCATAAATTTGACCACTTTGTGGCGCAGAATGCCACAGTTATAAAATATGGTTGAATGAGTGCACTTTCCTTTAAATTCAGCAAACATTCTCTGTGTATGAAAGTGCATGATAAATTTTGTCAAGTGGAAATTTTATTTCATTTCCAACTCTGGAAAACAAACAATGAAATATTGAACAATCCAACTGTAAGCCCTCGACCCTGTAACCTTACTTCGCATGTTATATGGTCACATGGTGGAGCTCTACAATACATCATCGTCTCTTGCAGTGCAATTGCAACGGCAAGGAAACAGCAACAGCAGCAGCTAGCAGCGGCAGAAACATCACCACTGAAACATGAGCTAAAAGAGATATCACTGAAACAGGAGCATACGAAGGGCATACAATTTCACACGACCATATATTGTTATGTGGTGGGTTGAATCTATCACAAGGGATATGTTATGTATAGTAATGTAGCAAAAGGCACGGTTGTATAACAGTCAAAAAAGAATCTAGGCGAAGATGATTTTTATGCACACTATTTTTTATAGAATAATTATCCATTATTGAACCACAAAACATGAAGCAAATTCCAGGGCCACATCCATGTTAAGTAATTGTCTTATCTTCGTAAGATAATATTTAAAAACTAGACAAACTTATTCTGACGTACCCCGACTTTCAGATTTTTTTTTTTTGAAAAGAGTGTTAGCAATTGTGACTGCTTTAAAGAATCATTTCTTAAACAAATTAATTTCTATTCCCTTATTACAAAACAAATAGGTAATACAGTCCAGAATTATGTTTTATTGGAGATGAAATTAATGACATTGAAAATAATAACGTCGCACAATTTTAAAGAAAGACTAAGTTGATTCCAAACTCAAAAATCATTTTTACTCATAATACTGGTACTTTTAGAGTTGTGACTCCTTAACTGAATCAGTTAATTAACGTCAAATGAAATCTTATTCCTAAGGCTATTTAATTTTTTATAGAACGTTTTTGTACATAATTATTACATTTTATACTTTTAAAACTTATTTGCGCTTATATTATGTTCATATAAAGATGCACAAATACGGCCGTGTTGTAAAGTTCAAAACTTTTCCACCTTACTCAGATTTCTCGGCAGAAGCTCTTGCTAACATTTCTATTGAAATATTCCAGCTAAATAACGAGAAAGAGATGGACACGTGAATGAATGGTTCTTGCTTACAAGATGCGCACCTTTTGTGTAAGTGGCAAACCATAGGATGATGATGAGAAAAGTCACATCGCAATCCATAATATTTACATCGAGCTTAGTTTTCAATTTGAGTGTTTGTACTCTATGTGAGTAAAGGCTGATTTTTATTTTTGTTAGTTCGATTACTTGGTCATTGATTTTAACTCCTAAACACTAAATCACAACAATTTCTATGTCATATTAAAAACTTAAAAAAAGTTCATAATTATATTTAGAAATATGACGAAATTTTTATATGTTCAATAGATTTCAAGGATGAGCATGCAGGAGTAGGTATACTTTTTATAGCTTTGAATTAACTTTATCAATGATTTAAGTTCAATTCTATTGAATCCTTGCATGGGGAGTTTATTGACAAAACTTTTGATCGTCCTTGGGCTTACTGCATACGTACATACAATGTACATTAGGGTGGTCCGTATCAAGGTCATTGTCTTATTTTGAATGACGCCCCCCCCTAATTTATTTTATAAATAATTTAAAAAAAAAATCCTGTACAATCTTAGCTCATTTCACTACCATTTACCTGGCCCCATAATTATATTTAGAAATATGACGAAATTTTTGTATGTTCAATAGATTTCAAGGATGAGCATGCAGGAGTAGGTATACTTTTTATAGCTTTGAATTAACTTTATCAATGATTTAAGTTCAATTCTATTGAATCCTTGCATGGGGAGTTTATTGACAAAACTTTTGATCGTCCTTGGGCTTACTGCATACGTACATACAATGTACATTAGGGTGGTCCGTATCAAGGTCATTGTCTTATTTTGAATGACGCCCCCCCCTAATTTATTTTATAAATAATTTAAAAAAAAAATCCTGTACAATCTTAGCTCATTTCACTACCATTTACCTGGCCCCATAATTATATTTAGAAATATGACGAAATTTTTATATGTTCAATAGATTTCAAGGATGAGCATGCAGGAGTAGGTATACTTTTTATAGCTTTGAATTAACTTTATCAATGATTTAAGTTCAATTCTATTGAATCCTTGCATGGGGAGTTTATTGACAAAACTTTTGATCGTCCTTGGGCTTACTGCATACGTACATACAATGTACATTAGGGTGGTCCGTATCAAGGTCATTGTCTTATTTTGAATGACGCCCCCCCCTAATTTATTTTATAAATAATTTAAAAAAAAAATCCTGTACAATCTTAGCTCATTTCACTACCATTTACCTGGCCCCATAATTATATTTAGAAATATGACGAAATTTTTATATGTTCAATAGATTTCAAGGATGAGCATGCAGGAGTAGGTATACTTTTTATAGCTTTGAATTAACTTTATCAATGATTTAAGTTCAATTCTATTGAATCCTTGCATGGGGAGTTTATTGACAAAACTTTTGATCGTCCTTGGGCTTACTGCATACGTACATACAATGTACATTAGGGTGGTCCGTATCAAGGTCATTGTCTTATTTTGAATGACGCCCCCCCCTAATTTATTTTATAAATAATTTAAAAAAAAAATCCTGTACAATCTTAGCTCATTTCACTACCATTTACCTGGCCCCATAATTATATTTAGAAATATGACGAAATTTTTGTATGTTCAATAGATTTCAAGGATGAGCATGCAGGAGTAGGTATACTTTTTATAGCTTTGAATTAACTTTATCAATGATTTAAGTTCAATTCTATTGAATCCTTGCATGGGGAGTTTATTGACAAAACTTTTGATCGTCCTTGGGCTTACTGCATACGTACATACAATGTACATTAGGGTGGTCCGTATCAAGGTCATTGTCTTATTTTGAATGACGCCCCCCCCTAATTTATTTTATAAATAATTTAAAAAAAAAATCCTGTACAATCTTAGCTCATTTCACTACCATTTACCTGGCCCCATAATTATATTTAGAAATATGACGAAATTTTTATATGTTCAATAGATTTCAAGGATGAGCATGCAGGAGTAGGTATACTTTTTATAGCTTTGAATTAACTTTATCAATGATTTAAGTTCAATTCTATTGAATCCTTGCATGGGGAGTTTATTGACAAAACTTTTGATCGTCCTTGGGCTTACTGCATACGTACATACAATGTACATTAGGGTGGTCCGTATCAAGGTCATTGTCTTATTTTGAATGACGCCCCCCCCTAATTTATTTTATAAATAATTTAAAAAAAAAATCCTGTACAATCTTAGCTCATTTCACTACCATTTACCTGGCCCCCAAGATGTCTGAAGTCTTATATGGGAAATCCCATGTAATTTTGTGCATGTGCATCCAACTTTTATAAATTCATAACTTTAGTAATGATTGATAAAGACAATTGAATTTTTGCACACATGTAGTAACTTTTTTCATGTTTAAAAAAGTGTATTAAAAAAATATTTTTGTTTAAATGGGAAGTAGGGATATAACTGTTGTAATTTTTTTTCTGATAATTTTTTATAAATACGACAAAAATGACTACATGTGTTCCAACATTCAATGTTTGTCTCCTCAATCGTTACCAAAGTTAAGATTTTTCAAAATTGGATTTACAAAAATACATGGGATTTGCCATATAAAACTTCATACGTCTTGGGACCGGATTAACGTTAATATAAAGCAGCGTCCACCTTATGTTTATTTGTGTATATCAACAGTGCTGAACAAGAATATTGAGTTGATGTTGGCGTTTAAATAAAGAGAGTCTATCAACTTTTGCTGACCCGAACGTAACCCGACTCAAATGGACAGAAATCAACAAGGTTGATGAACACAGCTGTCATTTGTATTGCGCATGCGCTGTGTTTGGCCTGCGTAGGTATTCTGTTTTTTTTTATTTGTGTAATAAAACACTGTTTTGTTTTCGTTTATTGTCTTATTTTTATTATTATTTTAAATAAAATGGACGCAGAAAATTGAGTAGCTACCTACGTCAGTGAGTGTTTGCATGGACGCTAGACAGTATACACTTTAACACGTACACACTAGCATGTTGATCGACAATTTAATTCAACAATGTTGGTCGGCATAATGTGGGCGCTGCTTAATGAGCTAACATTTTACAGAATTTTTTTTTAGAACAAATTAGGGGGTGGGTCATTCAAAATATGACAATGACCTTTATAAGGACCACTCCAATGTACATACAATTTCAAGGCAAAAACGAACTTAAATAACAAAATTCTCAAAGATTGTTTGATATCCTTTGTGCTTCTTCTTCTTCTTTAATATGAAGCATTACAAATCAAGCCAAACTTACTGATTGCTCATAGCTCGACAAAACGCTGCTGATGCAGACCAACCTCTTTTGCTTGTCGGTAAAAGGAGGGAGATGACTCTGATTTGGCACCAAAAACCTGGATTTGAGGCTCAAAAGTTTAGGCTTAATCTTCCTTATCTAATCAAGTTTTAAGTTTATGCGCACCATTGGATTCAACCACCCAAACCAGACCATAGTAAACTAAAGCTACATTCATATTCAGTGAAAATATGCAGCTGAAGATAGAAATACCTGAAGATGCTTTTTTAGTCACTGGTTCATCTTGGACTGCAAGCGACATCTTAAGGCCTAGGCGGCTAGGCAGTGATAGGTTCTACAAAATAGTTTTGCTAAGTAATAGTATCCGTTTAAGCCAACAGATACATGTACATAACAAAGCTCTCAATCATCTTAGGTTTATAAATAGATCTCAAAGGTCCCTGAGTAATAAGCACTTAAGTAACACTATCAATACCAATTGAATGATGATTTTATTATTGCTGCCATAGCTATATACTTTGAACCAATCTTCATTCTTCCAATTTGTCAAAGAATCAAATTACCAATCAAAGATAAAATGTCGTCATCCTTTTTCTTGTTTTAGCTCTTCATTTCCAATGATGACCAAATGTGGTTAAAAGAAATGAAAGGAATACAATTTCTCACAGCTCCACACACACAAACATACATATGAGGATTTCTAAATCCTTAAGTTTTACGATCTAATGCCAACATGACAGTAAAAGAGATGCCATTTTCTATATATTTGTATATAAAAGGGCAGGGAACCCCACAATGCGTATCATTGTTGTCGAGTTTTATTTATGTAAGTCTGAATTCTTTTATTTTCCCACCTTAATGCTGTTACTGTTGACTTTTATACATAAACTTTGTTGGCCTTTTATATTTCCCCAGGGAACATCTTATTTATTGTTGTCAAATGTAAACAATGAAGATGTCAGTATCAGCGAAGCACATTATTATACTCTCACGATTAAAAAAAATCTTTTTTTTGTATTAAGGATATTGGTAATATTTTTATTTTAACAGTAATTACATTCAGGATTTAAAAGAGTATATCAATTAAAAAAAAAAAAAATCTCTTCCAGAAAACAGTTTAAAGTTAGAATAGACCAGGAAAATTGAGATTTTTCTAAACCATTCATATTTATTTCATTTCCTAGTCTTAAATGAAAATAAGATAATTGCATAATTAATTTAAACAATAAAAAAACTAGATTTTTTTTTTTTTATTTCAAATGCACGACTTTTATATCGCACAAACTTGTACTTTTGTTTCCAGACCTTAAAGGTGCACTAGGTTTATATTAATGGAAACAAACTTCAAAATAATTTTACAAATACGATAGAAAAACTAAATTAGAAGCTTTAAAAACTCAATAAAATAAAAAAGTACGTATACGCCGTAGTGAACCAATGATTTTGTAACGCTACTGGGGCTCTTGTATAAGTTGAAGGCATCATTAAATCACACCAGTAAAATTGAAACACTCAAAAGGTGAATTATTCATGTGCTTGATGTCGACGCAGAATTTCACACTCTGCAGCATATCCAAAGCCTACCTTAATCCATGAATTCTTTTGTATAATCGATTTCAAAGTGCTGGGGAGGTATAATTAAGCATATGGCACATGATTTTAGGGCAGGTTTTAATGCCCAATGTTAGGAAACCAAAATAAATGCAATACAACTACTTTTGAAAACTTATTTTATTTTCATGAAATAATGGCTGAATTGAAGGGCAATGTTTTATCTGTTTTATTTAGAAAACACAGTAATTTTTTTCGTTAAAAAGACGATTGCTTCTTTAAAGATGCTTGTACAGTCTTAATTTTACTTTTATTGTATTCATTCGTTAAAAAATACCTTAAAATCATGTACGATATTACACATATATATCTCGATTACCCAAAAATAAAATGTTGGGTTAAAGATCCATAATATTCCCTCCATCTGATAAAAAAAAAAAACAAATGGAACCTTTATATTTTCACGGGTACTTTCGATTTTTGGTTGTCATGGCAGTAGAACATTTTATTCAAGTTTTATCAGTGCCATATTTATTTTCAAGTTTTGCGAGTTACCAGGTAAGGGTTTTACACTTTTCCCGCTTACTCTAAAAAACACCCTTTAACCCCAGATATTTTGATTGGCTCTTTGATATGAGATATGTGTTCCGAATTTCATCACCATGCCGTTTGAACTTGGTTATATTATGCTTGTTGCACTGCAAATTCAGTCATTATTTTATGAAAACAAAATAAATTTTTGTAGAGTGTATTGCATTTATTTTGGTGTCCTAAGATCATGTGCCATATGCTGAATTATACCAAGAGAAAATATATAGTGGTTTGATTTACTTCCACCTCGCCCTCTCCCCACTTTTAAATCGATTATACAAAAAATAAATTCATGGATTAAAGTAGTCTTCAAATATGCTGTAGAGTGTGAAATTCTACGTCGACACCAATCTTAACATTTTACGAATATGTTTATAATTACCTATGAATATTTGAATGTTCAACAACCACTTGAGTGGGCTACCAACATTTTATTTGGCTGGAATTATTGCAATTTCATGGCCACACCACAGATTCATTTTAGTGGTGCTTAGTCTTTATGTTCATTGTTTTATTTATAAATTAGTGCCGTCAATTGGAATCGAACTTAGACCAGCTACCTCTGAGGCCGATGCACTACGCATTGCGCCACCGAGGTCACCTGATCATGCCCATCCAACGTAAGGTTTTGTATTTATAAATTGCATTTGAGACAACTAACATTTTTTCTTGCTGCACACAAGTTGGTTGTTGATCATTCGGGTTCTTTCTCTTTTCTCCGTACACCATTATATATATTTATAATTACCATTTTTTTCTGACGAACAAAAGCCCTTATCCGCCGAGGGTATTTTGTTCCTCCAGTGCACAAGGTTTGGGGGGGGGGGCAACAAAAGGATATAGTTCTATATAGCTTCAAGTATTCTGAATCCAACGAGACATTTCGCGTTATCATCCGATGCCTGGTTCTGGATTTATAGGCCAATTCATGTGATATTTTGTTGTTATAACCTGGTAAGGAGGCAACTCTCATTTATGGTCGATCTGCCAGTGTTGCCACCGTGGCAAAACTTCTTAAAAGTAAATTTGGGATGTGGACTATTAGTGTACCAAAGCTCATCCCGTCATTATGAAGTGCAGCATTAGCGAAATCTTTTTTTCCCCTGAATATTAAATGTGAAGAATTGCTTTTTTATTTGAAACGAGACATTTAAATAATTATATGTATAAGCACCTCGCTTCAAAAAAAATCATCCTTATCCCATCAAAATTACCTCGGCTTTGATCAAAACTTTGATCCCTTTTCTCACCTTATCTATTTGTTTTTACACAAATCAAAATGCTAATGCTTGTGATTATCCTTTTCGTGAATGAACTTACAAATAATTACGCCCAAGGTATTTACTGCTTGGAAACTCAATTTATTTGTTGTTGTTATATTTTGTGTGATGCTACGCAAGACCTGAAGGTCGCATCTCGTTCCTCTGTATCTGCTATTGGTATGCTCCCAAATTCTAAGCAACCCATAGAAACCAAAATAGATAGCCTTCATTAGCATTATATTGATTTATATTCCACGTTCCACCCCGGTAGGCTTCACTAGTCACGTTTTGCGGATTTCGTTCACTTTACAAAACATATGCATATGTAAAACCCGTAAAGCATTTCCTCTCTTTCTTCTCGTGAAATTAATTTTCGCAAATTTTCCCTGAAGACGGATTAGGCTAATAAAATTTCCAACACATTCATTTCTCTAAGTGATTCCTTCTCCGTCGTTAATTTGTAAAGCGGATAGGAAGAGTACACCCGCTCTCTTTCTCACTCTAATTGATTGATGAGAGTCGGCAAAATGCCGCTACTTTGAGCTTATTCAATGGTTTCATTCTCATTGGCTTTTTCCGAATTCAGGATTGCTGTACTTTTGGTAATTTTTACGGGATGTGCAGGAAGAGTTTATAAACCATAGTCTTACCATGGTGGGTATTCGTTAGAAAGCAATTGATTTTGAAATTTTTTTTTTTAACCTCAGCAAAAGATAGGGGGTGCTCCGTGCGTTGTAAGTAATGCCAATCCTGCATAGAGAAGATAAACAAGATGTTTGAAAACTGTAAATATAAGAGCTAGGCCAAGAACTTTTGGATAATTTAAGATTAAAAACAAATTTAACGATATTTTTTTATTTTTATAAGACTTTTGATGCATAGGAATAAACATTATGGTATAGGGATTCATTTTATTTGAAGTTTTCCGCAATTGTATGATACTCATGTGTCTAGAAGGAGGAATTTGCTTAACAAATTTAAATTGCTATAATGATGATGATAATATGAAGATAATTATTGGAACCGGTTTTCATGTATGTACATATGTATATGTATGTCAAATAACGAACTAAGGCAAATCATTAATATTAGTTAATTTAGGTTTTGATATATGTATTTATTATAAATAAAAAAAATGAAAGCAATTAATAAAGGGTTTTCCATTAAGGGCGGGTCGATTTTAAAATTGAATAAAACAAGTTGTATATGAGATACCAATAATGTTTTATCTTTATTTGAGAGCCCTATCAATGACATCGGGGCGTATTCATAGTCATTTTAGAGCTGGGTCTAAGTTAAACATAGGTTAAGTTGAATTTTCGCAGGTTGATTCTATTTTTTTAAGTTTATCATTTCAAAACATTTGAAGCTATTTGTGTAGTATACCAAGTTAATTATCTTAAAAGTATAAAACCAACAATTTGTAATTAAAATCGGTCTGTTTTCCATGAGCCAAAATTGTCTTAAGCTGTAGTTTAGTTAAACCTGGGTCTATCTGCGACTATGAATATGCCCCATATGTGTGAAATATAACAGCGTTGAAATGGCCGCCGCGGTTTGGCTGGCTTGGCGCGGATTCGAAAGGTCCAATTTTCGATGAATTTGGCGCATAAATCAGGCTGAATTTGACCGATGGCATCGATTATGTTGTCTTTGAGGGCCGCGGTGGTTTGCGGCTTATTCGCATAGTCCTGCGACTTAAGAAAGCCCCACAAGAAAAAGTCCGAAAGGGTCAAATCACACGATCTTGGTGGCCAATTCACGTTGCCTCGGCGCGAGATAACTATGCCATGAAACCGCTCGTGCAGAATATCGATTGTGTCTTGGGCTGTGTGGCACGTAGCGCCATCCCGTTGAAACCATATGTCTTCGGTGTCCATATCATCCAATTCAGGTCACAAGAAGTTGGGGATCATTGACCTATAGCGATCGCCGTTAACGGCGATGGCCTGGCCAGCATCATTTTCGAAGAAGTGGATACGAACCGATGACGCCTCCAGCCTAAAATCCACACCAAACAGTAACTTTATTTGGATGCATTGGCCTCATCGCTATAAAGATGATTTTTCGACCGAAATTGGGATCAACTTCCAACCCATTTTGATAATAAATTTTTATCATTTACACGTGCTGCTCGATGCTGTAACTTAACATGATGATTGGAAACTTAAGTAACTGATTAAAAGACGAAAGCAACAATACGGCCCCCATGAGTTGACAAAACCAACCCGTTCCTATTGGAAAACCGTTTTTTATGGCCTCAAATTGATGTTGATTTTCATGATGGCAGTTTTGGCCCAACAGTTTCATAGAAAAAAAGATAAAACCAGAAATATCAGTACTCTTGTATTTAAAAAAATCAATTAAAATTATTAGATTCGCTATTAAAAATTATAAATTGATCGATTCTTAATATTTGTATTGATTCACCCTCCTTTAACGATTTAAAATAAAGTTTCTTCTATTAACTAATTGTTGAATTAATTTAAAATTGGTTTTAGCTAAAACGACAAAATCCACTTTTTAAGGGGGATATTAATCCATAATGGAGAGTTAACGAACTGTTTCCTTTTATTCACTCTCAATTAGCGTTGACAGTCGATATTTTGTTTGCTTTTTTTTGTAATCGTAAAGTGCGAAGTGAGAAACAAAAGCAAACAAGATTTGAAAAACCTTCTGGTGCAAAAACAATCTACAACTATTTTAATGTTTTCAATGCACTGAATACCAATCAGACCTCAAAATTACCCTATAACGTTTGGTTTTTGAAATTCACCAATATTAAAGTGGAAAAAACTGATTTGCACCGATTTCTTATTGCAATATAGGGAAAAACCTAAAGAAATCAATTAGGGGCTGGATTTTTATTCAGTGTACCAAAAATATTCCGAAAAGTATAATTTGTATTTACACCAGAAGGGTTTTTTTTTCATCTTTGCAGGTTTTTGTTACTCAAATCACACTTTCAGATTACAAATAAAATAAGCAAACACAAAACTGACTGTCAACGCTAATTAAGAGTGAACAAACAGACGCTATTCTAAACTTAATTTAGTGCTAAATTGAAAGTTCGTCAGTCAAAATAAAATAAAAATCCCAAGGATATTTTTAAAAAGCATATAAATTTAAAGCAGCAATTTAAAGCGAGCCAGTTAACTAAAGGCGAGTGAATGAATCAAAATTTAATGAAGTGTTCTTAATGACAATTTTATATTAAACGTGGTATTAGTTAAATTGCCACAATTCAATTTTTAATGGACTGTGAACAAATTGGCCCTAAGAGAATCAGGTTTCGATACATACAATAAATAAATTTATTGATTTTAGCAGTTATTAAACTTTTTTGAAGAAGAATTTTGAAAAATGTCTGTGATGGTAACTTGTATTTTTACCTTTTTCATGCCTCAAAGTATTATCCCATTATGGTTGAGTGGGTTCGGAATTCTTTACAGCCTCAGAGTCCACTTACGTTGGAAAATAGCGAGATACCCAAATATCATTCAGAATTCAAGTGCTAGAAAAACCATTGATATTTCAAGTATCCCACCGTTCGTAAGCGTTGGTTTTGAAGGACTCTCTGATTATTATATTTGTTCAAGCTTACAAAACCAACCTTTGCATCAAAAACAACTACCTTATTTGATTTTCTTAAAAGTACATACCTAAAATAACGGTGAATCATATGAATCATCCCATGTCCTTTATAATAAATGTATGTTTCTCATATCCAGAACCTATATCTAACCTTAACCTACTACCTTTACGTAAACGAAACAACAATACCTACAACAAATTTAAAGTAAAAGCAAAAACTGACTATTAAAGCACGTTATGTTGTATTACAAAATATATATTTGCATATTATTATGGACATGGCATGCAATATATTAATTTTAGTCCATTTTATATCGTAGGTACATTTAATTTTTTTTGTATACATTTTGTACCCAACTCAAAACTTTGAAGGTTATCATTTTACCAGTTTGTTTTAAGATAAAAAAACCCTAATTTTTTAAAGACAGAAAAATGTAATGTTTTATGTACCGTTAAATTCATAAAAAACACGTCATAATCCCTGACTGCAAAACATTCTGCGATTAGGGACTGGTTGGCTCCATTTGGTGTTTTTTTTTTTTTTTTTCAACATCATTTTACCTTTTTACGGACCACAACCACTTCGCACCAGCTCCCAAATACCTTATGGCTTATTATTCCAACCACTCGTATTTTACATCAAATTCAGCATATTATAAGGGAAACCATAGCCCCCGGAGCGCGTGTAGATACTTACATTACATAACAAAAAATAAACACGTTTTTTTTCGCGAAAACGGATATACTTAGCTAACTCCCTTGGAGAGCTGAAATGTTTGCATGTGTAATACCCGATATGTGTGTGCACTGTGCATAGCAGATAATGGCATCAGTAACAGTAACACGGTGGATTTACATAACCGTAGCTGAAGCGTAACTCGCAGTTTAATTTGTATTAAAGTGCCAATTTATGTTTGTGTTTAAATTAATCGTTAATAGGAACATCCATTTTACTTTCAAACGTCGTGTTACTGTCAGTCTTAGTTTTCATTTTCATTTGGAAGGTAACATTGAAGATATGTGGAGTTGTATTTCATTTGAATTACAATCAAATCAAATATCAAACACTGTTCAGCGTCAGCGCATGTTCCCTTTATGCAGGCAAAGAAAAGTTGAAAAAAATGTTTGCCAGAATTGGGGGTTTGAATTGTATCAGATTGATATACAAATTTGTGTTAATGATAACCTTTCTTGATTACAGCATTATACATATAGCTATCTTGCCCTTATTTAACGAAACCCTTGTCTTCACCGCTTCCATCTCTATACTCGCAAAACACATTTTAAAAAAACATTTAAAAAAAAACACTAAGAATGAGGTAAATATAGAAAAATTGAATATATTTGATTGATATTGAAATATATAAAAGCTATGGGAAGTGCGAACCCCGAAGTCAAAATTTTTGGGTGGGGTTTATCAGAATCGTTTGTCCATCGTTTGTCCACGTTTTTCCAACCAAAAAAATCGTTTGTCCACCCTCAGGAAAAAAGTTATTAAGCTTTTCTTTCTTATAGCAACTCCCCAAAATCAAAACACTCATCTACTGCCCCCAATATATGACTAATGAAGATGAGACTAAGTGCGTTCGTTTGTCCACCGGCTGTTTAAGATTATTCACTAAAAATAATCGTTTTTCTACCCTTACTTCAAAAGTTATTCAACATTTCTTTTTTATAGCAACCCATTTTTTTTATCAAAATCGTTTTAATCCCAATCGTTTGTCCAGGTTAGTCCAGCAAAAAAAAAAAAAATATTTAGACCTTCGTTCAAAAGTTATTCAACATTTCGTTTTTATAGCAAAACTCCAAAGTCAATGATTATTAAAATGATTATTTTTTATGGATAAACTTAAACGGCCGGATGCACAAACAAAATTTTTTTGCTGGACTAACCTGGACAAACGGTGGACAAACGATTGGGATTAAAACGATTTTGATAAAAAAAAATTTTTGTTGGGGTTGCTATAAAAAAGAAATGTTGAATAACTTTTGAACTAAGGGTAGAAAAACGATTATTTGTGGTGAATAATCTTAAACAGCAGGTGGACAAACGAACGCACTTAGTCTCATATTCCTTAGTCATATATTGGGGGCAGTAGATGAGTTTTTTGATTTTGGGGAGTTACTATAAAAAGGAAAAGCTTAATAACTTTTTTCCTGAGGGTGGACAAACGATTTTTTTGGTTGGACAAACGTGGATAAACGTTGGACAAACGAATCTGATAAATACCACCCACAAATTTTGACTTCGGGGTTCCCATTTCACACAGCCATACATAAATGTTTCATGATATTTATCTTTTGTTGGAGCTTTTGTCTAAAATATAGAAAGTGACCCTGAGTAAGGTGCCAGTTATAGCTATCATTGGAAACCATCATTGAGAAAGTAAGCTGTTGATTTTGAGACCCTTCAAAAGTGTAATCATTGAACATTTTAATGCAGAAATAGAGCTTACGACTTCAAAATTATTTGTTCTCCACAAAAAATAATTTTGACCCATATCTTCCCCATAACGTAACTTTTAATTTTTCAATGATCATTGGTAAGGTGAGGTCATCATTGAAAAAATAAAAGTCATTTACCTAGAAATAGTTATTAAGTCAATTAGCTTCACTTTGTCATCATCATTTATTTTTTCTTCAAAATCTCTCAAAATTGTCAATTAATATTTTCAATGGTGGTTTTCAATGATAGCTATAACTGGCGCCTAAAAACTAATTAAGAGCCGATTTTTTTTTTGTATGGTTGAGTTTAACAACTTTAACTACATATACTCGACACTAAATACACGCTTATGAATGTGAAGCGAACTTAAAAAAAAAAAATACAAAAGAAAAAGTGTAAAAAAGATCCGAAAAGAGATAAGATTGACATCCTGCCTCTTTTAACCATCCGGTAATATTTTTTAATTTCAATTCTATTATATTTCATGAATAAACCAACTTACTGTGTCCTCCAATACACTGAAATTATAAGCTGATTATCTTATTAAATTTTTAGGGTTTAAAGAGAATCGAATCAAAAAAATGCTTCTTTACGAAGTAAGGAACAAAATACTGGTGGTTCGCGAAATGGCAATGTATTGGAGAAGTAATACCAATTGATATAAACAACATTCACGGTTCGACTTATCCAACTAAATGAAGACTCGGTACGGAGTTATCTAATAGAACAAGCAACTAATTTAGAAAGTCGAATAATATATAGCATGTTACAACTTAATCTGTATAACTATAATTATTTTCGAGATTCTCTAAGTCTTAAAGACATTTCTCTCATATTTAAAGCAATGTGTGAACGGGCGACCATATAATGACAGTTTTAATCGATCGGTTTTGCACTCTATGCAATATCAAATCCATAAAAGACTGTTTCCATTCTGTAAGCGTGTGTTCTATTTTTCATCATCAGAGACTTTCGTATTTTGGAAAACGTTCCCTTTCGATGGTGGAAACCATACTGATATTGGATGGATTAGACTGGACAAAACTTTGCAATTATTTGAAGGAAGTCTAAAAATCAATTTAGGATGCTGATTAGATAATGATGAAAACAAAAATACAAATTTAAACTGGTTTAAATAAATTATATTCGAGCTGACGGCATAGCCAGATCTTTTAAATTCAAAATGGCTTTTAACGGCCTTTAGTCCTTTAAAATTGGCGTTTCGTTCCGGCGTTCTCACTTGGACTCCTTAGTTGACAGTGAGGGCCTTGTCAAGACGCAATTTTTATTAAGTTCAGTCCAGCTTACATCAATTTTACAGCGAAAATCAATTGTGAACTATATCCAACCCAATTAGAATTTCTAATCAAGAATTGTTGGAAATTTTGTTACCCGTGGCCTGACAGTGTTTACATATGAATGTTTTTTTTATAATACAAGTTCTATATACTACTGAAATAAATCAGCCAATTAGAAGACTTAGCATTATTTAATCCAAAATAGCTTTTAACGGCCTTTAGTCCTTAATTCAAAATTCTTTTTAACTGTATATACAATTGTTATACTTACTTACTTACTGTGTCCTTCTAAAAAAAAGTATTTTAGATTAGAAATATTTGAATGCCTCCTTCAATGGAGATTTTTCTAGAATTCAAATTTTATTTTCGAGTTCAGAGGTTATAGCAAATTATTGATTACGAAAAAACGCAGAAATAAAAATTAGTCCAGAAACCTGCTAGTTTGCGTCAAATCTGTTATTCCTGTAACTTATCTGGAACCCAGAAACCCATTCTTGAATTTTCTTTTTAAATAAAGTTATTTAAATCGATAGGTTTTGAGAAATCAGTTTCCAAACCCAACATTTAAAAAAAGAATATTTTACTATTTACTTAGTAGAAACAGGATCTTTGCAGAAAACTTCGTTTTCAAAATTTTTAGTTTGGAAACTGATTTCTCAAAAACTATCGATTAAAATAACTTTATTTAAAAATAAAATTCAAGAATGGGATTCTGGGTTCCAGATAAGGTATTGGAGAATATTGTGGGTGTTACCATTGTTTTTCAAAAGTGTTGCTTCGACCTTAAGTCATTTTTTTAGATAATTGCCCCTCCCATCTTAACGGGGTATAAAGACCCCCCTTCCGGTATGATTGTCCTATTATGTTGGCTCAACCTACACGCTCCAGTGCTTTGATGCATTTATGTCAACCATGCTTTATTTTCCATTATACTGTTTGATAATACTACTTGTTTAAATTGTTGAATTTTGACAAAGTTTTTCTTTTTAAAAATGCTTTTTTTTTAATTAAGTGTGCTTTATTATTTAGAGTAGCTTCTTTTTATTTACTTGTTTCCCTCCAGATGAAATTAATTCAAATAAAGCGAAAGTGTTACTTATAATTTGTCAACGGAAATGATTACTCATTTTTTTTTTGATTTCTAAAACATTTCTAATAGTTTTGATATGACCAACTCATGTTACACCTATGTATGAACATTTTATTTTAATTAAAAATTAAATTTAGAAATTGAGTGTCCGTTTCCACTACACATGCACTGATAATTTGAAAAAATTTGCCATCAAAGAAAGAAATATACTGTATACGTACCGTGCAATGTATCTATGTTACTCATCAAGTGGGTACCTTACCTGATAACGTATTTTTTTTTTAATTTCAGCAAAATAATACTGTTTTGTAGTCTTTGTTGGTGTTTTTATAAGACAATTTTTGTTTCTTAAAATCTTAAGTTGGTACCCATTATATGTATGGTATACAAACTTGCTTCAAATAAGTAAAAATCCATCTTTCTAAAAGATAAGATTAAAGCCAAAACCACTGTCTTATTTGCTTTATCACGTGTTAAGATACTACTAAAAGAAGATTTGAAATTATATTTTTAATTATACTTGCGAGTATGGACTGCGTACATATGTATACAGTGTTGGACAGAGAATTAGCACATAATGCTTTTTTCAGTTATCATAGCGTTTATACCAATTGACAAGAGCCTTTCTTAAAAACTTTTCACATTATTGTAATCTAGCCTGCACCCCTTATTATCGTTGGAAATTTACGGTTATTTACACATGATTGTGTATTAATTTCATATGAGAAGTTTGCGATTGCTTAGTTTTCCGTGGCCATAGAATTAGCACATGGGGTTAAAATTGTGTTTATAGTATAAAAAAGCTGTATTTTTGGTCAGATTTTAAGAACAAATAAATCGACAATTCCAAGCAAGTTGTTCTAAAGCATTTCTTGCCAAAATATTTGAATATTTTTTGACTAGATGGGCTTGTAACAATCTTGTTCACCTGAGTTTAAAAAATCATCATCATCAAAATAACGGGAAAACATTTCACGAAATCGCAATTAATGTGGCACGAGCAAGAAAATTAGTGTATAATGCCATCAAATTTTATGAAACTCATAATTATACAAGCAACGCCATCCGAAGAAACCCGCCTCCAAAAAATATAAGTTCTGCTGATGATCGTTATGCAAAGAAAATTCCGGTTTTGACATCAGCTGAAATTCGGGATGAAGTGAATCAAGTCCATGGCATATCAGTAAGCAGCAGAACAATCGAAAAAACACTCAACGACAAGGATTTGATAGGTTGCATAGCTCAGCACAAGTCCCTGGTTTCAAAAAAATATTACCACCAGGCTAAAGTTCGCTAAAGTTTACGAATCAAAATTGTTATTATTTTGGAAAAATGCTCTGATGTAATGAGCCCTAACCTTGGCCTATAAAGAACATTTTTCCAAAATAATAACAATTTTGATTCGCAAACATTTGTGAATTGTCGATTTCTTTTTTCTTAAAATCTGACCAAAAATACAGCTTTTTTATACTATAAACACAATTTTAACCCCATGTGCTAGTTCTATGGCCACGGATTTTAAGCAATCGCACATTTTTCATATGAAATTAATACACAATCATGTGTAAATAACCGTAAATTTCCAAGGATAATAAGGGGTGCAGGCTAGATTGTAATAATGCGAAAAGATTTTAAGAAAGGCTCTTGTCAACTGGTATAAACGCTATGTTAACTGAAAAAAGCATTATGTGCTAATATGAAATTAATACACAATCATGTGTAAACAACCGTACACTTTCAGGGATAATAAGGGATGCAGTGCAGGGATAATAACGGATGCAAGGTAGATTGCAATAATGTGAAAAGTTTTTAAGAAAGGCTCTTGTCAACTGGTATAAACGCTTTGTTAACTGAAAAAAGCATTATGTGCTAATATGAAATTAATAAACAATCATGTGTAAACAACCGTACACTTCCAGGGATAATAAGGGATGCAGTGCAGGGATAATAACGGATGCAAGGTAGATTGCAATAATGTGAAAAGTTTTTAAGAAAGGCTCTTGTTAACTGGTATAAACGCTATGTTAATTGAAAAAAGCATTATTTGCTAATTTTCTGTCCAACACTGTATGTACCTATGTTCTATGTACATATATTTATCCTAAAATACCCTCAAGTTAAATTGTAGCTAAAACGATTATGTGTAGCATTTGTTGCCAGTGTCACGTAGTGTTAAGGCCAGTTTACTTGCGGTCAGCATTTCAGTCACTGAAATAAATTAGCTTGTCCTTAGGGAGATATAAAAAAGCAGCTCCACAAAGCCTATAATAATTTCTTTGAAACTGTGTTATTGCCTGAAATGGAATGACGAAGGAAATAAATAAAAAGCTTTGAAATCACAAAGCACAGTAGCTAGCTAAGGTATATAATGTTTGGCGTTAGTATTTCGACGAAATGTTGAGGATGTCAAGCAATAGAAAGTTCATATTTTATGTGTTTCAATGCGTGGTAGACATTTTTTTATTACGGAAACTTTTATTTCATGGCATTTTATTCATGATGATACTTCTCTTTATTGTTTTATATTTAAAATACACTCAGAGAAAAAATAGTTATTTTTAACTATTTTCAAAGTAAAAATCAGGTACACCATTTTAAATAGTTAAATAATAGTTATTTATGACTATTTTCATTGTCAATTAATAATTTTCGTAAAATCGATTGCTTAGTAATTAATATAGGTAAGTAAAATAATTATTTTTAACTATTTAACTGTCAGTTGTTGTTTTTTTTTCAAAACTAACTGTTCGATAGTCAATATCAGCTTTTCAATAGTAAAATCAACTATTAAATAGTCAATGTTGTTAAACATAATAGTTATTTGTGGCTATTTTGATTGTCAATTGTTTTTTTTCAGAATCAACTTTTTGATAATCAATTTAACTATTTCAGCAGATAAAGCTATTTGACTTTATCGAATATTCGTTGAATGACTATTAATATCGTCATCTTCGATACCTTTATTTAAACAACACACTTACGTGGAAAAATCATATTAATTTGACTGTATGAAAAATCTATGGTGGTCGTCGGACGATATGGCCTTCTCAACACTTAACATCAATCAGCACGAGGAAAATTTTAGCAAAAACTTTACTTATACCAAACATTATGTTTGGCTGTGAAATTTGTACAAACTGCGACTACGAAGATCGTAGGCGACTCAATGTTGCTTACAATAGCGTTGCACGTTATGTATTCGGCTTAAAAAGATATGACCACATTTCCTCGTTTGCTTTGTCATTACATGGACTCACCCTTGAAGATCGCTTTAAATATAGGACACTTACATTATTTCATAACATATTGCAAACCCATGAACCGCTTTATCTTTACAAAAATATTCGTTTCCCTATCTCTGAAAGATCGCTGGACTTGATTCCAATACGTTTTAAATATTTAGTATCCGATCATCAAATTTTCCCTAATGTGATAAGACTATGGAATTCTCTACCTCGTGCCATTAGAATGATTAATAGCTCAACACAGTTTAAAAAAAGACTCAGGCGCTACTATGAGACACTTTGATGATGATTATTTTATTTAATTTTCTTTTCAACTTTTCGATAAACTTAATTTGAATTAATTTTGTTGTTTATAATTTTTTGTTTGTTTATTATATTATAATTAGAAAATATTTTCTTTTCATATTTGTTAATCAGTCACAATTTTGATCTGTTTAGTTACTATATTAAAACTTACAAAGCTTTCATAAACTTAAAAGATATTGTATCTTACTATGTTAAGCTATTTCGATGAAATAAATGAAATGAAATCTTCGATACCTGTTTTAGAAATGTTTACCTAATAGTTTTTTTACTTGCCCATATACAAGAGGAATAATTGGTTCCCCGAAAATTCTTCAAAAGATCAACACTAACAAAATTTTTCTCAAATCATTTCAATTAAAATTTTACATTTTAATGTGTATCTTATATGTATACGAATTTAAAAAAAAAATTACAAAAACAATCAGAAATAATGAAAACTAACTAAAAAAATTGAATTCAGCTTGTCGTCCTCGATTGGCTCAGAGGTATCAGTTGTCTGGAGAATATTTTCCACTTTTGTTTGTTAATCGTTCCTCTTTTCTCATATCGTGGACAAATTACTATAGCCATCTTGTTGAGGAAAAATTAGTTGTTTCTGAATTTCATCACAACAGGGAAGGAGGCGTAATGATCTGGGCCGCGATAACCTATAAGGGAACAATTAACTTGGCAGTTGAAAGCACTAAGATGCCTGATTTCCAGTCATCTTGGTACTACAAAACATTGCCAGAAGCATTGTTTCCGCGAACCAATGATCTTTTCAGACAAACCGTATTGGTTTTCAACAAAATAATGCTCCTTTTAATGCAGCTCGAGTGTTTAAATAATTATTTTAAAGAAAAATGTTCCATTGCTGCCTTGGTCTCCTATTCACCGCACTTCAAAACAAAAACAAATTTATTGGGATGGCTCACATGAAAAGTATGCGAAAAATCGAAGCAATGCGATGACTGATTCACACAGTTAATTTGTGCTTGATTAAAATTTCACTTGACTATCTTAAATCACTGTATAACTCTCTTAAACATCGAATTTTGGAATTTTTGTTTTAAGCTGGCGGCAGCACACACTGTTAAGTAAATAAATTTGTCGAAAAAAAAAATTTAAACCATCGTTTTTCTTCAATTTTGTATGTGCTTCTAACCTTATGACGCGATAAAATTACTTAAAAAATTGACTCAGCTAACATTTATTCTCTTGGAAGCCGTTAATTTTTGTTCTTGAAGTGTAGCATAGGTTTTGCTATGGCACGTTAAACAGTCTCTCTTGTGTCATACAAAATCTCGATCTCTTTGGCGTATAACACGAGACAAATCAAATTCAATTCTCAAAAATTACTGCTTCTAACCTTATGACCGGCAGCGGCAGTGTAGTTCATATGAAGATGCAATTCTATGAGGTTTTTGCTTAAATATAATGATAAATGCTTATAACCTTACAAAAATTAAGAAGAAAAAAACTCCATATAGTACGTAACGTCAATTGATTACAAGGTAAGCGCCACCCTACTACCTATTACATAATGTTTTTGGAATACTAATTTATATTCCTATTAGATAATACCTATATATTGCGACCCTATATTTCACTGTTAAAAAACTAGTTCAACTGAACAAATCAATATATCAAAATTCATATCGTATGCAAATATCAACAAGAAAAAAATTGAAATTCCCAAAATATTCAAGTGGCAAAAAGTTAGTGCAATGAACGAATTTTAATTAAATCAATCGAACCTGAAACAATTACCACACCCATCAAGCAATAAGAATTGAGGATAGAACTGAACAATTCTGAAGCAGAAAGGGGTTGCACATAATGCACATGCACATGCAGGATATATAACACCTCGATAAAATGTTCCATCTCTTTGGCCACTGAATCCGAGTAACAGTATACCTGCAACTGAAAATAATGAAGTCATAACTTACTAAAAATACAAACATGAATCCGTTTTATTGTAACAACTCTACAAAACACCAAACCAATAAACATACAGATGGACGCATATCACACACAAGACCAACAGAAATGCAAATAAAATACCTCACACTTTAACAAAGAGGTCGAAATGATCAGAATAGTAACATTTTCGAAATGAATTTGCTTTCATTTTTTGTGTGCTTGTGATGTTACTCTTGCGTGATGTCCTTGTCAACAAAATACGATTTTTGCGAATTAAAAATAATACCTAGATTGTTTTTGGGAGTTTAATATACATAGCTGGGTATAGGAACATAAAATAAACTTTTTCAATCATCGAAATATGGTACTGAGCTAACTATTCATATAACTACAGTTGTATTTTTCAATTATTGTCACTTAAAATTGAAATATGAGTATACAAGTTTTTAGAATAATGATTTCATAATGAAAAAAAAAATGTTTCAATTATTTTTTTTTCTTCTATTTTTCTAAGAACAGAAAAACCCGCTTGCACACATCCAGCTGAATATCACATTCTATTTAAATGAAATTTACAGCTTTAAGGTGACCGAGCACATCACTAGAGCACATCCCGCTTGAAACCACGGTGTAGGGTGATTTTGTATTTTATCCAAATATTTTTCATTGCTTAATAGTCATATGCTTGCGGGTAGGTACGCCCTTTGCTAGCTATAATAAACTAGACCCTATAGATGGAGATAAGTGACTGATTTTCTTACATTACTCATATTCTACATGGAAGACCAGTTGTTTTCGTCATGACATCCGCGGGAGCCTGTGCGTATGATATCCTAAACGCGTTGGGGGTGGCAGACTTTTATCAAATTTGGTAGCTAGGTATATACAATTTTAATGTGATTCCCAAGGGGAGTAATTCAAATTTTTGTCTTAGCTCATCTCGAACAATATTTTGGTAAATCAATTTTTTTTGAACAAAAGTTCCAAATTGCCTAGCTATCTTTGGATTATTTCCCAAAATGTCGTAAATTTTGTTAAAACCTCTTACACAAGTACATGAGAGGTACAAACAATATTGCATTCCAAAATTTTGCAAACGAATTTTGTTTTAAAACAAAAAAAAGACAAAATAAAGACGAATTCAATCCCAGTTTTACTGCATGCATTTCTTTTCTTCTTTTATGTTGGCGACATTTTATAATACTCCGATTGAGATCAAAGGTTGTAATTTGTAAGATAATTTTCAAATCCGAATCCCCGTATGTACATATTTTTTAAATTGGTATTTATTTGAACTTCTATTAGATATACGATTTATAGCAAAGTAAATACATTATTTCTTGTAATGAATTTTATAGATAAATCGTATTTACTTGATTAGCCGCAAAATATATTTTCGCATCCAAATGAATGAATTTCGATCATATGTCCAGTCCAGAATTGACATCTATTAAGCTTAATCAATTTAAGACGAGTCATCACCATTGGTGATGAATTACATATTTTGCATGTATAAAAACACGTATAAGGATACCTATTGGTTACCATACCTTCATGTACTGGGTAGCTAAGGTATCGAATGACGAAATTCGATTAATGTCAGAGCAATGGGAAAAATAAAAGTAATTATATGAAACGTTCATTCAAAAATAACATTTTTGTTTCTGTTTTAACTTGATTCGATGGTATCCTGAATTAAGGGACATGCTTTTTTTATTTTATTTTGATATTTTTTCAGCCTGTTCTCTTTTTCACGATTAAAATATACACATATTTTATATGAGAAGCGTATATAGATCTGTATCGCTTACACTGGTGGTCGTTTGTTGTCAGTTGACGATGCAAATTCAGTTTGCTCTTATTTGTTTTTTGTTCGGGAATGACAGAAATAACAGCTTCTGTTTTTATCTACAAACACGAGTGTTTATTAATTATTATTATGCCAATATGACCAATTCACTTGTTTTGAGGTAAACTCTATATTTTACTTTTCACAACTTTTTCCAAAGGTAAGACATACATAATTCTGATTGTTTACTCTTAAAATTATGGTTACATGATTGTAAATGAATTGAAATATACCTTCTGTTTTAGATTAATGCGCTTGTGCCAAGGTTCCTTAACGAATAAATTGTCATTGAGTAAACTTCAGCAATTTCATGGTTTAAATAAAAAAAAATAAAAATTTAATGGTTTTCGTTGAGATTCAAAATAAAACGCACAATATGCCAAGGAATCTATGTAGAGGCAAAGCGAGGGTACTCTACTTACATTCTAAAACTTATAATTAACTTTCTCCCCGAACTACGCATCAACTTATACTGTTTCCCATCGGATTATGAATGGCTTTAAGTTGTACGAAAATCTTTTACCAAATGTCTGTGAGAACTGAGAAGGTATAATGCATACGTACACTCCCTGTCACTTGTTTGAGGCCACTATTTTCATAAAAGTTTTTGTAAGCAATATTTTTCCTGGAAATTTTTGATACGTGTGAGTAGGTATATATATTTTGCAATAAAAAAGGATAAAGTTAAAGAGTTAACTTGGAAAATCCATAGAAATTTCCTAAATTATGTGAATGGACTGCAAAAAATGGATATAAAAAGTTGCGTCACTTGATTGAGGCCATTCCAAAAATTGCTTGGCAAAAGTTAACATCGCCGATTTTTTTCAAACAAAAGTTTAATATATTTAAGAAAGGATAGAAAACTATATTTTATATTAAATTTCAAGTTAAAATGGGCTCTCGAAACACGTCGACAGTAGCAGAAAGATGCTTTAAAGTAAATGGGATTCTCAGGCCGAGAAAAAGCTAGGAGACCGAACAGAAGTAAGACCATTGTCGGCAACTATCTAGCAGACACTGAAAACTATGGAAAAAAATGGGCACGACTGGATCGCACAAACTTGCTTTCGTAGCTAACAACTTGAACGTAGTTTAAAATTGACAATGTACTTTATATAATGGTTCTATAACATTATGATATCACTAAAAAAAGTTTTAAAATCAATTTAATATATAAATTATTACTATAATTTAATATATTTTTTTTAATAGCTTAAACAGATAGAGCTCAAAAAACGTATGCTATCTGATTTGTTGAATAAATATAAATTTATGAAAAAAAATTTCAAAAATCGTTAGAGCGGTTTTCTTAAAAATTAATTTTGTATATATAAAAATTCTTGAAAATTTTTAAAAATAAAATTTGGTATGCCAACTTTAATAATTAAATAAAATACAATTTACAACAAAATTAAAAAAATATTCATTGAGCCGTTTTCAATATATTGAATTTTCAAAAAAAAAAAACTCAATATTTTTTTTAAAATCCAAAAATTATTTTTCTGAAAAATTTTATATGCAAAATTGTTAAAATTTTAAAGGACCTTTTACATACAAAAATTGGTTGAAATCGGTGAAGCTGTTAACGAGAAATATAAAAACCAAAATATCGGTTTGTATTAATTGTAGTAATTATAGTAGCTCGGATTTTTTTTTTCAAAATCGTTGCAGCCGTTTTTGAAATAAGTCAATTTTTGCATATTGGTTGTATGTGAGGTACCGTTATTTTTTGAGCGAAAAAAAAAATTTCAATTTTCCCTCTAGGGAATCACCGAGGGACCTTAAGTCCAAAGTTTGAAGAAAATCGCTTCAGCCGTTTAGGCTGCAGGTCGAGGTACAGACAGACAGAATTGCGAGACCCACTTTTTTCACGTTCTCTATCATCGTTATGTAAGGGAAAATTATTTTCTCGAATTTTTTTTTTGCACGAATCCTAAACTTGCCCTATACTACGTATGTATATCAAGCAACAACAATCCTAGGAAAGCGACTCATTCAGTGGCTAGCTTCAAATCTAACAATATCAGCGCCTTAAATAACGTCAAAAAGTGGGGTATCAGCCAGTATTTCGACGGTTTTAAGGATTTTCAAAACCAGTGGTAACATCAAGAGTATGAAAATCAAAAAGAAACCGGTTCTATGGCAGCTACACAAGGAACTACGGATGAATTTCACCAGGGAGCATGTTGCGTGCAGCAATGCATGGAAAAAGGTTGTCTTTTCAGATGAAAAAAAGTTTAATCTTGACGGACCAGATGGTAACAACTTTTATTTTCACGATTAAAGAAAAGAAGAACTTATTTTATCAAGACATCACAGTCATACATCAGGTGTTATGCTGTGGGGAACTATCACCTATTATGGAACAATTGAATTGGAATTTATAACTACAACAATGAACGGAAATAGTTACAAATGCCTGCTGTAACGGATATTTCCAAAGCTAAAGAATATTCTTGAACCTCTACCTTGGATATTCCAACAAGCAAAGCCCCTATCCATACTTCCAGGGTAGCTAGAAGCTAAATTTAGTCGGAAAACGTTGGACTTCTACCAAAGCCACCCTATTCACCGGACTCAAACTTAATCGAAAACGTTTGGGCCTGGCTATCTCGAAAAGTTTCTGATTCTGGTAGACAATTTGGAGACAAGGACGTCTTGGTCTAAACTAACTTTTTTCACTGGATTATTCCAACAAACTTTATGATTTAATTCCAAACCATCTAATAGGGCTAATTTCAAAAAATGGCGGGCATACTCATTATTTATTCACAAAAACATAATAAATTAATGTTTCAAAACAAAAAAAGTAAACATTTTTATAGTTTTGTTCTTTTTTATAAGATTTTTCAAGTGGCCTCAATCAAGTGACCCATTTTTGTATACCCATTTTTGCAGTCCATTCTTATAATTTGTGAAATGCCTATGGAATTTCCAAGTTGCCCCTCTTAATTTATACATTTGTATTGCAAAATATAATTACCTACTCACACGTATCAAAAATTTCTAGGAAAACTATTACCTACAGGTATTTATCGAGAAAAAACTTTTTTGAAAATAGTGCCTTCAAACAAGTGACAGGGAGTGTACAAACATATATACAGAAATATACGTAAGAATGTCGTTTTCAAAAGATTTGCATTCAGAATATGTGAAACCGAATTATTGGAGAGAGATAAACTTTAGGAGGCTTGTTTCTATCACGTCGATAAGGACATAATTTGGCATTAAAAATATTAGGTTTCTTTAATTAAACATATATTAAGTTTTTTCTTTCGCTAAAGTTTTTTTTGCTTATGTAACAGAAAATGTAATTTCCGGATTATGGAAACTTTGTTTTTATATTATGTTATCGTATTTATCATGTAATTCACTAGCATAACTACCTACCTAGTATCGACAAAAATTATTGCAAAACAATTCATAAGTAGGTACTGTAGTATCAAATTACTTGTTGTTGTATTATTTATCAAAAATAGAAAATATGTAATGTCAATTAAGATATAAATAAAATTACTTTTTATTAATTTAAATAAGCGAAGGTCGTTTTATATTTTATTAAATAAGTGATCTTTACAGGTACAACTCCTTTTAAAAGACTGTACACGTGTACACATGAGAGCGACCAGCGACCGACGAATGAATGAACAAATGGGATTTAAAACATTAATAAACCTAAATTCTTTACAAAATCTAGACAAAATGGAAGAAATATAATTGATGATTATTTTAAGATACTAAAATTTTTATTTCAATTGCTAAAACAAGAGAATTTTAAGAAAACAATTTGTTCATCGCGAATAGCCGCAAATCTTAACGACCAATTTATTATATCAAATTTCCCATATTTAAGCAAATTAAAATTCAGAATTTATAATTTTACAATTAATCTTAAATCGAATTCTACCATTTTGACTAGATTTAGTGTAATATTAAGGTTTATTAATTTTTGAATTCCCATTTGTGTGTTCATTCGTCGGCCGTTGGTCGCTCTCATGTGAATGATACTTTAAAGAGTTAAAGCTTCTTCATAAACAGGGTGCTTTTCATATGATGTTACAAAAAGCTAGACCCGGAGACTCATTCATTTTTCTATTGTATTTATAAATCGGAAAGTTTTTGTCAATAGTTTTTGAAAAATTAGTTTCCAAACTTAAAAGTTTTTTTTCAACCTAAAGTTTTGAAAATTTTACGTATTAAAGGACGATTTTAGATTTTAAAAAATCAATGCTGGCTACAAATTACAATTAAAACAATGAAAACCAGTTGGGTTAAAGATTTTACCTTAAAAATGTTAAAAAATAAAGAAACCAACTCCCTCCTTAAAACAAGACAAAACTAAGCTGATGTTTATAAAAATGTAGGTAAGTATGTATCTTAAAACTGTGTACTTATTTAATGTGTTCGGTTTTAATTTTTACAGAGAATAGATTTTTGGCTTTTAAAAAAGCTACAGCATGACATTTTAACTGTTTAAGCCTAGTACTCACCTCTGTGTGAAATGAAACATAAAAGCGGTTTTAAATTCACGTGAATAACCATTGTGAAGCAATAATTAATTCTCCACTTGAATTTTCAGTCCACAGTTTGGAAATTTTTAATACTCCACTTTGAATGAAAACAAATATGTATTGTTGATATGAAAGTTTTTCTGACAGAATCTTTACAAAATGTTAACGAAGACTAATTTTAATACCATGGTTTTGTCGATGCTTGATAGTAGCACTAAAAATTAAAAAAATAATTGGGGTTCCACCCCCCCGCCATCCCCGAAATGTATGAATTTAACTTCCTCGCCATACAATTTCACTCTTAATTTTGAGTTTTTAGTTTAAAACCCCCCGAAATTTGTGATCGTGGCCACCGAGGTGGAAATGGGCCTCATCAGACAAGATGATTTTTCGATGAAATTCCGGATCATTTTCACGCATTTTTCATAGTGAATTTTAATAATTTCAAATCGTTCCATTTTTATTAATGGCGTAGCTTCTACTTGTCAAATGTCAAAAATTACAGCTTCAAAAGTGACAACTACCCAAATAACGGGCTATTCAAAATAACACCTCTTATTGGAAAACCCTTTATTTTGAGCTTAATAAATTAATTGACAAATGTCACACTTTTCCAGAAATTTACTATTTTTTCCTAGTGGATGTACGTTGCAAATTGAAAATTATAAAATGAAATTGATTTTGAACCGGTTCATATTTCACTTTCACATTTGGGTACTCTACTCACCACTCGGTTTGAACTTCATCGCTGTGAACTAAGCGTCACTTTTATATAGAATTTTCATTTTCACTCGAACTGAGTACTAGGCATTACGTTGTTTTTAATGTTTTTTAATTTTAAGTAAATTTGTTGGAAAATGCGGGGCCTCTCGCCTAAGCTGTGGCAAATAGACCCTCCCCTGTTTGTGATTTTTTTTTTTTTTTTTTTTTTTTGGCCCAACTGGGAAAATCGTATGCAAAACAACCTGTAAACTTAAAACTTAAAACAGATTTTTTTTTATATTAAGCGCACACAAAAGGGGTTGTGACTACTCTTGATATGATATACACCGCACGAGCGATTAGGAAAGTTGGAGGAGATTTAAATTCGTGTAGTGCGAAGAATCTCTTTACTTAACAGTACGTCCGAAGTTAGGCTCAAGGGTTAACTGATGGCCATTCTTAGAAGCGCGTGTATTGCGGTTGAATTGTATTTAATAAAATACTCACAACGTCAGAACACAATTTTCCTTAAAAGTAAGCCATTGAGTAATGCACAATGATACCCGTCTTCTGTTGATTGTATTGTTGACGTATAATAATATACCTATAGCCGTGTTTTTTGAAAGAATGACTAGCAACTCAGTTAAAGTTTTTGCACGGAAAAATTTGTTTTGTTTGCGTGTAAAACTTTTGCTGAGTTGCTAGTCACCTTCTTAAAAAACACGGCTCTTGTATAAACAAAAGGAAAATAGGGTGTGAATATGAGCAACATTTCTCCAAGTTCTCCATAACGTAACTTTTAATTTTTCAATGATAAACTACCTTACCAATAATCATTGAAAAAATTAAAAGTTACGTTATGGGGAAGATATGGGTCAAAATGAATTTTTTTTTGAAGGTGAAATAATTTAAAAGTCGTAAGCTATATTTCTGCATTAAAATATTCAATGATTAAACTTTCGAAAGGTCTCAAAATCAACAGTTAACATTTTCAATGATGGTTTTCAATGATAGCTATAAGTGGCCCCTAACCAGAATGAAAAAAAAAAAATAATATATAAAAGTATGTTTAAGTCCATTTTGAATATTGTACCTTGAGGCATATTTATATTCATAAACTTAAGCAATGTTGTATACATACATAAATATTAAGTTTAAATTTAATTGTTTATTTTAATTAAGACTGTGCGCAATAATTGCGAGTTTATTTCAACTTAATTTAATTGTTTGAAAAGAAAATACTTTTCAGAAATTTAAAAAAACAAGAAAAAAACTTAACTATTTTACAAATCTACAACCGTTGTACACATCGCACATTAAAAAGAACAACGTCATAACTCAAAAAACGTCGAACTTCAGAAATCGCATTTTAAAGTTTGCATGGCAGTATTTCATAATCATCTTGATTTGTATCTATTTTTTTCTTTTTTCTTGGTAGAGCTATAAATTAAAATTTTATCGCAAAATATAACACTTTTAAAATATTTATTGGAATGTTTTCACTTCAAAGATCCCTGCGTAAATGAAAAGAATACAGTATTTCCACAAAAAAGTATTTAAAAGTGACAGTGTATATAACGACAAATGATGCTCTATAGCCTTCAATTTTTCAGTTCTAGAAATTAAGTTTTGCCAAAAAATAGTTTATAGAAAATGAGTTTGAACTGTATCATTAGGTCAAAATTGATGTTTTTTGAGTTATGACGTTGTTCTTTTTAATGGGCGATATGTAGGAAAGGAAAATCGCTCGACGCGACGGAAGTGTACGAGATCTACAAAGCTTACAACACAGAACAAGACATTATACGAAACTGCAACTAAGTACCAACAAAAAACAACTAAATAAAATAATAAACTTTCTGTATGACAGGAATTAACTTTTTCATTTTTAAAGAATAACAATTTGTTCGTCTTAAGAAAAACTTTAATTTTGCAAAGTAATTCTATTTTATAATTTGTGGTTTCATTGTAACATCTTCAACTATATTTACAGTGTGTTTTGGGGCAATTTCAAAATTCTAGTTAAAAAATAATTGAGGCCCAGTTTACATTTAAAGGCATACAAACAATTCAAAACAATAAGCATTTGCATGAACGTACAATGATGGCCAGGAATATCTTAAGTTAATGAATTAGTACTTTGAGTAATTAAGCCGATTCAGGCAGTCAGTTCCTAACAAGCTTCATTATAAACATCTCTATTTTTATGTCAACATAGAAACCCATCAGCCTCCAGTTCCAATATCCCGTTCCACACAGTTCCATCAACATCCACCAGCGCACTGTTAGTTGTGCAGACTTTCAATTCAATTTTGAAATTTCAAATCAACTACTTAATTAGCCAAAGGAGAATGCTGCTATCCGGGGAAAAGTTCCCTCCGTTTCAACTTAAGCTATATGGAATGCAGGCAATCTGAGTTAATTAAATTATTTAGCATTGAAATGTCATCAAAAAATTTCTTTCTTTTTTATAAAAGTTTTCCTTCTCGATTATAAAATGTATTTATATGTATGTATTGTATATACGAAAAAACTAAATGGCTACATTATGAAATACTTTGTCCGCAATAATTCCTTTTGTTTTTGTAACAGTTTTATTTCTAAAAAAGTAGATAACTTTAAAACGAAAATAAGTATTGATATTATGTTTGTTTGTGTATTTTGTATTTATGCTTCCAATATTTAGGTAGTAGTTTGAGTATTTATATTAGCCTCAATCCCATTTACCCATCAGCTTGCGAATAGGTACAATAAAGCTTTTGGTTGTGTTACTATAGATTGTTTCGAACTTTTTTGTAAATATAAGCCTCAATACATTTCATTCAATTCGGTTTATTGCGCACAATTTAATTTGAGCAATGTATGTCAAACAACAACTTAAGTGTTCTACCACCAAGTTATTTTTTGGCTGAAGTTATAGCTATTTCGTGAGTGTCAAGCCGATCATCAGACTTCTTTGTGTGTGTGCTATTGTTCATTTTTAGTTTAAGTTGTTGTCGTTTAATTCAAGATGTTCAATATTAATTGTTGTCTTCGTAGCGTGACTGCATTGTAGGAAAATTTTGTTTCTTTTTCCAAAATTATCAACTCAACAAAAACCAGCTTTGATAAAAACTAACTTCAGGACTACAGGAAAATTAGCAAAAAAAAAATCGTTTTATGGAACGAAATATAGGACGGCTGAATTTTGTATAGCTATACCTGAAAGAAGGCTTTTAGAAAATCTTATGTCCAGTTTTTCGGGACGACATCCCCCTGGGGAAATCCGCATTTAGGAAAACGCGAATTGATTAATATCTCCGAAAATATCGATTTGAAGTAAAAAGTTATAATCAAATTTGCTGGAAATAAAATTATCTTTTATTTGTCTTCAAAACTTTTTTCCGCGTATTTGTCTTCAAAACTTTTTTCCGCGTGGACAATATTTTTAAGGTTACTTTTTTTAATTTTCTCATTTTTCTCATTTCGGAAGAAACTTACGTAAATTGTTCTCGTGATACAAATTGTAGACCACAAAGTTTAACAAATTTTTTATTTATTTTTGAAGATGGTGCGATATCCCAGCCCTAAGTTAGAACTCTTGGAAAGTTAGCTGCTAAATCAGTTGAGCCGATAAAGTACAATAAAGATAGACTTTATCTTGGAATGAAATATTGGTATGCTTATGTCCGGGTATTCAGGACGCCATGACCCTGACGAAATCCACCATTTTAGAACTTAGGAAAAACTATAAGGCCAAGGTCGTAGGCAATTAAACTATCTTTCGTTTATACATACATTTTTTTCGGTGCAGGCAATAATTTCAAGGTTATGCCGTTTTATTTTTATGCAATTACAATTTGTTTACGTTCCCGATGAAACTTACGTGAATTACTTTGCAAAGTTACAGCTATTCATTTAGAAAGTAATTCACGTAAGTTTACATATTCGAGAATGACAAAAACTTATAAATGTGAAAAAAAAAACAAATAATAAGACGACATAACCTTGAAAATATCGCCTGCACAGAAAAAAAAGTATCAGTTAACGAAAGATAATTTAATTGCCTACAAGCTTGGTTTTACTTCGCGTTTTTCAAAATGACGGATTTCCCCAGGGCGATAGCGTCCCGAAAAACTGGACATATGCTTTTCTAATAGCCCTCTTTCAGCTATAAGAAATTCAGCCGTCCTATATTTCGTTCCACACAAAAATCTAACTTTCCTCTGCTAAAAGTCTGGCAGGTTTTTTTCAACTTTGATCGGGGTGGGGGTTTGATAATAGCGATTTTTTTTAGCACATCAATAAATTAAAAAAATATATGCCATGATAAATATTTCCCTTTTTAAATGTTGTGACGTTTCGGGTGTGTTTACACCCTTCTTCAGACCTATTTTTAAAAAATATTAGAGTTATAGTATTTTAGATAATTATATACATAAATTAAAACAAACAATCAACAAAATGACAATGCTTACAACGGAAAACAAAACAGGAATATACAGGGTGTCCCTTAATTCGTCAAGAGTATTTTAGGGTATGATTCTGGGGTATATTCTAAGAAAAAAATTATTCCACAGTAAGGGCCTATCTCCAATTTTGATATCATTTATCGGGAATTTAAGAAAAGTCTTACTTTTACTGATCCATGTTACTGATAATTGCGCCGTAAGTACTTATGGTAGAAACTTCGTTTAGGCCTTTATTTTTAGAAGAAATGCCAGCCTTTGTAATTGCGTTTAAATAAATTTGATATCTTGTCTCAGTCTTAAGATATCCAGTTTTAGCCTGTTTCATTTTTCCTGCCCATGCTAATTTTTTGACTTTGGGGTCAGTTTTCTCCAAAAAATGTGTAATCAACAAAGTGTTTTAATAATTTTTTTGAATGTATGTAACAATAATAAAAATAAAAGTGAATTTCAAGTTTGTCGAAAAACCCATAGATTTTATGATAATTTGGAAAACCAGCGGCAGGTAAAATTTAATAAAAAGGTTTTTTTTGCTGATATTGATATTAATGATCCTAGCTACTGCATCACTTCGGACAACGCTTTGAGAATGCGCTCTTCTAATTCACTTTAATTTGCAGTTTTGGTTGAATAAAAGACTTATTTCATTCTTCCCCATTCAAAAACATCCATATTGTAGGATCATGAGATCTTGCAGGCCATTGAACTGCTTCAACTATTTCCTGGGTTGGCTACGAAATCTCGCAAACTAAAATCTCGCACCCGAAATCTCGCAATACGAAATCTCGCAATTACAGAAACCCGCTCTTAATAATCTCGCAATTACAAAAACCCGCAAACTTAAATCTCGAAAACTAAAATCTCGCATTAAAAAACAGAAAGGACTTGTATAAATTACGTTATACTAGGGTTTTCGTTTGTGTATGTTGTCAGTTGGTGTGCTTTCTGTTTATGTACAATAAACAGTACATTGGGTGGCCCGCTTCGCGGGTTCAATGATTTTAACTCCCTTTTGGGGTCCTCTGTCCCGCTCACGCGACTCCGTCGCTCCACTTAGCGTATGCTCAGTCGCCAGGCAGGCGCCTATGTTGTCAGTTGGTGTGTTTTCAGTTTATTTGTAATAAAAAGTACTTTGGGTGGCTGGCGTATCGGGTTCAATGATTTTATATCCCTTTTAAGGCCTCTGATTTTTCATTTTATATTTGCAGGATTTTATTTTTCAGTTCGGAATTTTCCAACTTCACGTGTTAATGCGAGATTTTAGTTGAAATTTGCGAGCTTTTTGGCTGTGAAATGTAAATGCGAGATTTTGTTATTGCGAGTTTATGAAAAGCGGGTTTATGAGTTTGCGAGATTTCATATTTCGAGATCTATAAAAAAATGCGAGATTTCGTTATTCGAGATTTTAGTTTGCGAGATATCGTAGAGCTCCGCTTTTTCCTATCCAACGATTACCGCTTACTCTTTATCTTTTCAATTTTTAACCTCTCAAGCAAAGTGGGTGGAAACACCATCAAGTTATGAATAAGATGAAGCTGGTTGAACCTATGGAATGTCCTTCAATAGTTCAAATAAATCATTTTGCAATAATTGCAGATAGTTTGTAGAATTCGACTTAAGTGGCTACTAAAATTAGCATTTTTTCAAACCAAGGAATGTCAAAGTGCACCCGTTATAACATTTTTAGTAAAAAACATACTTAAAAAATTATCTAAAACCACACAAATAATTTTTATTCATAGCTTTTTGAGCTTAAAGCTAAAAAAATATTTTTTTTTTTAATTTCACCTGCCGCTGTTTTTCCAAATTATCATAAAATCTCTGGGTTATTCGGCAAACTTGTTGCTAAATTTAATTTTTAGTTTTGTTACATACATTCAAATAATTATTAAAACATCATGTTGATTACATATTTTTTTCTTATTTTTGTATGTGTGATTTTTTGTTATTTATTTAAAAGCCTTAAAAAAGACGTTTTAGATAGATGTTTTGTCATTCTCTTTAAGTCCAAACATCTAGGAGATTTGTAAAACGCAAAGAGTCCACAAAACCAAGTCAAAAAAGTTCCTCATTTAAGTTTAAGAATAAAAGTTTGCGCCATTTTTCATAACAAAATTTTACCCAAAAATTAAAAATGCAAAAATGCCTCAAAACCATTAAAAATGTAACAAATTTTCTTTTTTTTTCTTTTTATTGTTTTCCATATACATTTTTCGGGCGGTTAGATTAGGAATGTGTAATAGAAACTCATGTTGTGAGTACCTACTATATACAGCGTGATTGGTATAAGGTACACTAAAAAGCTATAACGAGTAGTTTGGGTTAAGACCATAAAAAAATCGTAAGAAAGGGGGGTCTATTTCCCTCCGTTTAGGCGGGAGGGGCATACCTTTTTGGAAAGCCAGAAATCTCTTCTTTAACGGTGGGAAAAAGATCCCCCTACTATACGGATTTGTGTATATCGCGATCTTTCAGAACTCTGGCAAATGCACGAGTGCGTAAGAAGATTTGTCCCATAGAATCATTTGCGCTCTCAAGTACAGGAGGAGTCATAACGCTTTCAGGCAGCGCCGAATTAACAGCAAACTGTGCTGCAAGCAAATTGGCTTTATCGATTGAGCTGACAAAAGGAGTGTCGTTAAAGACGAGCGTTGGAACTGAGGACGAGGTGGTGTTTCGTATGTTTTTTTACAAATGACCAAAAATGTTTACTACCTTTGGGACATTGTAGAATTTTTTGCCGTAGTTTTTGGTCATGTAAAAATTATGTTCGTCGAATATGAACGTTACAGGTCTTTCTAGCTTGTTGAAACTTTTTCCAGTTTTTCACAGTAGGGTTGGCTTTATAAGTTCGGAAGCTTACTTCGCTAACCCTAATAACCTCTTCACAGCTCGAATGAAACCATGAGTTTTCTTTGGGTTTGGTAGATTTAACCCTATTCGGGGTAAAATTTCTCATTCCACAAAAAATAAGTTTGTAATCATATCTGCACTGGAATCTACGTCACTATCGAGGAAGCATAGTGACCAGTTAAAGTTCCTGAAGAAAACATTGAGACCGTCCCAGTTGGCTTTCTCGTACTGCCAAACGGTTCTCTTGGGAGTTTTTTCTTTAACTGTGTTTTGGTGGCACGAGAAATTCGCAGATATGACACAATGGTCTGATGTGCCTAGAGGCGATAATACACTTATAGTGTATTTATCAGGGTCAGAGGTAAGAAACAAATCTAGAGTCTTGGCGGATTGACCTGCAACGTCAAGAATCCGAGTAGGCTCGTCGACCAGCTGAGTTAGGTTGTTTATCTCAGCAAAAATCTCGACATACCTTCCTTCGGGTGTTGTCTGACCCGAATAGCGTAGCCACGAAGAATTATGTACATTGAAATCACCCGTAACAACGATTGGGAAATAATTCTCTGCATGGAGTCGGATAGTGCATCGAATTCGTTGGAAGTCGAATTACTATCCAAACTAGGACTACGATAAATAAAACAAGTATGGATGATGCGCTTATGGATGGTGAATTTAAACCACATGAAAAATTGTGATTGAAGCTGATAAGCAACATCATTTTGAACATACACGGCGAGACCATGATGTGGAAAAAATAGGGGCACTAGGCTATAACCATGTAGGCTGAATTCCGAGTGATCGGTATTTTCCCCTACCTGGGTTTCACTTAGTGCCAAAACAGCTGGCCTGTTTTTCACAGTATGGACATATGCAGCACAAAAATTCTGCCCCAGTCCCCGCATGTTGCTGTAGTCAACCCTTAATTCACCCACCATTACAATAAACAGACATAAAAAAACCAAATCAGACAGTTATCTATGCTCATATCAAGTTTGGGCCCCAATGTCTTCACAGTACAATACTACTAGTGTTATGCCTGAAAAGTAGTGTACTGATCCGCCCCTGATTACACAAAATCAATGCCAGCAATTTATCTGATATGCTATAGCTTAGTCGATTACATACATTTTGTGTGAGGCTACACACTTGGCATATAGTGACGAAGCCAAAGCACTGTGAGTGACGTGGGAAGGAGAGGAAAGGAAATTTACCGCTGTGCTATGGTGTTCGTTGCTTATGCATCATCACAGTTACACAGGTGCACTTTTTTTCTTTTTGGTTGGGTAATGCACTGACACTGGCACTTGCACTATTGTTGTTGTTAGGTATTCAAGTTGGGCTATTTTTTTTATTTAATTCGCGGCGCGATTAGTAGGTTTATGTTTTATGATTTTTTTTGTATGATATGTGAATGATTTAGGCAGACTGCACTTGCACTTGCACTTTTTTTGAGAGGGACAAATAGGGAAAACACTATAATATTTGTTTTAAACTATGTATTTAGTTATTATAGAAAAAGACTGGGGGTATTTAGCAATGAATTTCATCCACTCACACACACGTCCGCTCACGGTTGGTTGCAAATCGGAAAAATGTAACTCTTCTATATATATTACCCTTACGGAATCAAAAAAAACTATGTCTTCCCCATTTTCAAATTGAGTAAAAAAGTATTCAACATCCTGTAACTTGCATACTTTGATAGAAACATTTAATTTTGGTGAAAGAGTATGGAAATGAGAAAACGTTCAAACAGAATTCAACTGTCCAAAATAGTGAAAAAATAAATTGTCAAAAACACATACATCACATGGTTTGAATACGTGCGAGGGTATAGACAAAAAAAGAAAAAACGTGTACATACTTATGATTTTTCATGCCCTTATTGCTCTTTTCGATTCACAAGAATATCAAATTTAAAACTGCCAGAGAGAAAAATATGAAGTAACTTCTTCCTTCAAGGATATTATTATTTATGATATGTATATTAAAACTTCAGAGTTCACCATTTTATGTGAAAAAGAAGGAAATGAAACGATCATAATGTTAATTTTAAGAAAAAATCCTTGGTGAAAAATATAATATAAAAAAAATTAATGTAAATTTGTACGACATGTCATTTATCACTTCGAAGTGGAATAAAAATGATAAATGGTAACTAATGGATACGTCAGGATATTTTATGAAATTCCCATTGGTGTTGGCCTTATATTTTTTTAAAGTCATAAATAATTCATCTTAAAATGTAAACATTTTTCATATATCTTCGAAACTCTGGACGCAAAATGTCTCAAAGGTATTTAAAGTAACTTGCCAAAAGCACTCACATATTATAACTACCATGTGGCATTGCGTGCTTGTTGAAAAGTTGAGATAGTTTGCTTTTGTTTACTCCTCATAATTGAACTTCTATGTTCCATCTTGATAAAACAGTACATTTCTCATTACGAGTCCTTATAGCTTGGTGTAGGTATATAAATATGTATGTGTAATGTGTTTCAGAAGAAATTTTATGATTTATTAAGGCAACCTCCGGACTTCATAGATTCTCCAGAGAGCATTTGACCTCTCCTTTGAATTTGATAAAACAGGAAAACACACATCGATAATCATCTTTCAAAACAGGGATATTTTTGTAATGACTTATATTCCAAACAGGAATACCACCTACACCACACCATACAGCAAACAACACTGCCCTTTTGATATCCACAAAGCCTTTAAGTGGTTACCTCTAAAAATTTATCGGCAACTTCCTCTGCAAATGAATCTCGTTTACAGATAGATGGGATCTTCTTTAAATCTTAACACATGACTTATTGAGAAACGTTATTTATGTTGTCATTTTGACAGGTCCCAAAGAGGTAGAGATATCCAATTCTGATAAATCTAAAAGTATACCCGCTATAGATTTCGGTTCGATAATCTATACAAAAATTGACGTGGTCATTGACGTGGTCATTGATACATGTGGTTTATTTAGGTTTGAGAGGTTATTTACTTTGAAAATTAATTTTTGTGTGAGAGCATAGGTCAACCAGAGGAGAAAACTACGTTATGTATCTAATACAGACATTTTTGAGTTTCATCTTTATTGAATAGAAATTATCGAGAGAATGAGTGAGTAGATGTAGTATGTTTTAAATTAATGGCCAATTTCATAAAAATTCACATAAATCCCTACTTTTATCTAAACTCCTTTTAAATTATTAATTAAACTTTTCAGTTTCACCAATGTATAAAAGGGATATTTCGGGAAATTTTAATTAAAGTTGAGTTTGCTCACATCCCTGTATACAAAACATAGGTTCTGCTCCTTTTACGTATGAAGTATACAAAATGTCATGAAATGAAAAAATTGTGTGTGTGCAATTTTTTTTGCACCAAAAGTAAAAGAATTATTGCGCGCACAAGATATATTAAATTGTATTCAATTTTTTGTGTTCTTTTGCTAATTTAAAAATAAATATGTCGTATTATAATTGTAAAAAAAAAAACAAAAATAATTGTGTGCGTAATTAAGTACAAAAGTACACCCCAAAATACAAGCAGTCACATCGGCGAGGATCTATTATGAATTTCACTGGGAGACGTGTTTTTTTCGCGAATTGCATATTTTTTAATCGGATTTTTACTGCTTGAAGATACACGCACAAGATCATTCACTGAAATATAAATCAATTTAAAAAAAACTTTAAAATTTGTTTTCTTTCTTAAGATTGTCACATACATCTGTACATAAATAATTTCTTCATGGGTACCTAGGTGTCATTACCAAGTGTAAAAAACTTCCGGTGGACGCAGAATACTCTTTGGACTTGAATTTCATGTTGCTTTTCATCTTCAGCCTCAGAAGATGATGAACGATATACAGGGTGTCCCTTAATTCTTAAAGAGTATTTTAGGGTATGATTCTGGGGTATATTCTAAGAAAAAAATTGTTCTACAGTAAGGGCCTATCTCTAATTTTGATATCATTTATCGGAAATTTAAGAAAAGTCTTACTTTGGGGTACCCTGATCCATGTTTCCGATATTTGCGCCGCCCCGTAAGTACTTATGATAAAAACTTCGTTTAAGCTTTTATTTGTAGAACAAATACCAGCCTTTGTAATTGCGTTTAAATAAATTTGACATCTTTTCTCAGTCTTAAGATATTCAGTTTTTAGTCTGTTCCATTTTTCCTGCCCATGCTAATTTTTTGACTTCTATATCTTAAGACTGAGGCAAGGTATCAAATTTATTAAAACGCAACTACAAAGGCTGGTATTTCTTCTAAAAATTAAAGCCTAAACAAAGTTTCTGTCAGAAGTACTTACGGCGCAATTACCGGTAACATGGATCAGGGTACCCCAAAGTAAGTCTTTTCTTAAATTCCCGATAAAAGATAGCAAAATTGGATATAGGCCCTAACTGTAGAACAATTATTTTCTTAGAATATACCCCAAAATCATACCCTAAAATACTCTTGACGAATCAAGGGTATTATTCTAAGAAGAAACCCGAAATTTTAACCTATTCATAATTGTTATTCCAATCTGCAAAAAAAAGCAAAAAAAAAAACAAATGGGATATCAAAACATATGTACCAGGTACATTTCGAGTCGAAGAACTTCATAAGGCTTATACAGAGTTGAGGAATTAAGTCGTACTTGAAATCAGGAGTCGAAGATACGTTTCTATGCACTTCGACTTAATCCTTCACTGGCTGGTCATAGGCTTTGGACAAATTTAAAAGAAATTGGTGTTGGCAAGCACGTGAACAGTGTCTCAACAAATATTGATTGTGATGCATTGAATGAAAATATTACATCCCTCTCATCACTTGAGTTAAATGATAGAACAGACTTTTCAGGATTGTTTGAAACATACAGCTTTTCTGCTAGGGGGTTTAGCTTCTCAGGAATTAATGAAGAAGATGCATTAAGAACTTGTTTATCTATTAAATCAAATTCAATAGCATTCGCTGAAATTCATCCATTGCTTGTGAAGGCAAATCTTCACATTACCTTTAGATACATTACACATCTTTTCAATACGATTCTTATGACTGGACTTTTCCCTACACCGTTTGGAAACGTACTAAAATTGTTCCTGTTCCAAAAACTCGAACTGAGTATCGACCAATTGCCATTTTTCCCTATTTATCTAAGGTTCTTGAAAAAATTATGAACACCCAAATACGAAGGTATTTAGAACGCAATGACATGCTATGTCAAAATCAATTTGGTTTTTGTCCCAGGCATAGCTGTACAACTGCCCTAATAAATGTAGTTGAAGAAATAAGAGAAAATGTAGAGAAAGACTTTGGTAGTTTCCTCACACTTTTGGATTTCTCCAAAGCTTTACTGTCAACCATCATAATCTATGTCTTAAATTAAGGGATGAATTTCATTTTTTGTCATCATCAGTGAGATTGATTTTCTCATATCTCAGTTCCAGATACCAGGCAATAACTACTGACGACTAAACTCCAAGTTTTCTCCCGCTACCCCGAGGTGTTCCCCAAGGTTCTACTTTGGGTCTATTACTCTTTAGTATGTATATTAATGAGCTCCCGTCCCTTGGCTTTCACTCCCCCATACATATGTATGCCGATGATGTACAGCTAATGTATAGTTGTCCACTGGGTCTTATTGAAAATGGAGCTTGGGAGATAAATGAAGACTTAAGTAAGATCTAGCACTGGTCAAGATCCAACGGACTTTGCTTAAATCCAACTAAGTCGAAATGCTTAGTTATTTCAAAAAACTCTCTACACACATCTTACTTTCCTAAAATTCGACTCAATGATAACCCTATTCAGTTTGTTGAATCTACCAAAAATCTGGGAGTAGTATTCAATACGACACTAACTTGGACAAATCATATACAAGTAATCATAGGAAGAGTCTACGGAGGTTTACGTATGCTATGGGCCACCCAAAGAATTACTCCAATCAAAACAAATTGCTATTTTAAGTCCAATTATTTATTTAAAGACTTTTTTCGTATGCGAAGTTGTTTGTTTTCCTACTGTATCATCTGAAATTTGACTCAAAAGCCGTCATACTGAAGTAGCCCACGGTATACTTGGCAAACATTTTTTGACACAATAATTTATTACTTAATGTATCTACATACACCTACATACTCGGGTTTAAATTACTCCTATAGGACATATTTTCAAGGTCAACAGTTATTGAACAAAATAGATGAAAAAAGTCTTAGCGATTGGGGGTGGAAAAAAAACAACGCTGGGTTGGATGCCTCAAACAAGCGATGAAGATCCGGCACCAAGTTCACTCCTCAAGCTTATTTCTTGCAAATGCACCAAAAATTGGGAAAAAACTTGTGGATATGTGAAAGCAGGTCTTAATTGCACAGCTATTTGCCATCATTGTTGTGGGGCAACTTGCAACAATGCCCCCAAGAAACCAATCATGGAAGATGATTCAGAGGACGAAGGTGTAAGAACTGTTAGCACGATTTCCTTCCAAAAAGGATAACTAAAGTACGATCCGCCACACACGACATAAAAGTATACTACTTAAGCTCACCCTCGAGCCCAATTTCGGACGTACTGTAATGTACAGAGATTCTTTCTTCAGTCGCACCACACGAATGTGGAATGCTTAACCTGACTCGACTTTCCACTCCCATTTCGATATGCAAACGTTCAAGAACAATGTGCATCGGTATCTACTTCTAAATCCTCTCCTACTTACCTAATCGCTCGTGCTGTGTTGAAAACATTTTAAGGGTAGCCATAACCCCTTTTGCGCGTGTGGAATATAAATAATAAAAAGAAAAAAAAAATATAAAAGTATACTACTTAAACTGCACTTGCAAACGTGATAAATACATACAATATACCATTTAAACACTGTGCCATTCGAATCCCACACACACTGTTGTAATTGAATACTTAATTGCGGTTCTACGTTTGAAGATGCGGTTGTTAAACTTTAAAGTGCTATAGTAAATAAACAATTGCTCGGACAAAAAAATATTTTTGGGTAAAGATTGTATGTGATAGTGCTTCCAACAACTTGTAGAATACAATTTTTGCGAAATACTAAACGAAAAAAAAGTATTTGACTTTTAAAAAAATGTGTTTTTTTCTTTAACTTGTTATAACTTGTTAAATACACAAAATATAAAAAAAATTAACATGAACAAATATGTAGAACGTTTATTTCTCTACAAAAATACATTTTCAGTTTTTCGATAAACTCAAAAATACGGGTTTAATTCATGAAAAACAAACTTCACTTTTTAAATCAAGATAGTGGCAACCCTGCAAGGGGTTGGTGGTCGAAAACTTGGAGTTAAGCTTTCTGTATGATACTCTAACGAAGTCAAAACAAAAATTGCTTCCCCATATGTTTTTAAAAAAAAATACCTAAAATGACTGGGCTATCAGAGTAAAAAAGGGAACGAGTGTTTAAACACACGTTCACGCAGATAATGATATCTTCGTCAAAAAAATAATATTTTAAACGTATATAGCTCTTCACTTGGAAGAAGAATTTATTTAAAATTTTACTATTTTTGTAGGTGTAACATAATACTTCAGCCTTTTTTTAACACTGAAATAAACCGGGGGAATTCAAATTTTCCGTAAGTTTCTAAAAATGGGAGAGGAAAATTAAAAAAAATTCAATAATTCAATAAAATAAAACAAAAGTACGCATACGCCTGAGTTGACCATTGTTTTATCTGTACCTTACCTCTTGCATCAGTTAAGGGAACCATGAGATCAGAAAACTTGCGTCTTAGAAAGTCAACAAACAACAGATATAATTAATGAGGTCCAGTTGTTGCTAAGCCCGAAACGCATTTGGTCTAAAGGTCCCATAACAAAAATTCAATTGAATATTATTCAATATGTTCCACTTAAACAAAAACAGCAACAATATTTTCTATTTTATACACATACGTTTGACTTATTCTTATAAACTGGTTTTGTTCAGCAGGATTCTCTGCTAAGCGTTGCAAGGTTCAGCTAAAAAATAAATAAATCGGGTGGCACAACGGCTCATGAAGAACCAGTGCCTAGTGACTAACAACTCGCAACCATTCCTGTGTGCGCCTTTCGACAGGAATGGAAGGGACCTACAATTTTATGCCGAATCCGAACGGCTAGACGAGAAGCACTTATTCGTGACAAGTGATACTCTTGGAGGATTTGTCAATTCCTCGCAAGAGGCAGTAGGCCTGAAAAAAAAATTTTTTAGTTTTAAGGTGGACGAGGCAAGGTTCAGCTAGTATTTTAAAAATACAGAACATGTTTTAGAAAACAAAACCATATGATTTGTATCATTTACTTTGCTATTAATTATAAATTTTGTTTTCATGTTTCATCTCAAAAATCAATTCATCGTAACAATAACGTTAACACCGCTTTCGAAGCAGATAGAGACATTTATTTGCATATAGCTACATTTTGTATTCTGTTATCAAATAAGCATATAGCTTTATTGTTACAAAATAACAACAAAATCAAATCAATACGAATCATCCTGCCCATAGGTACGTAAATCGCAGAAAATTCTGCAAATTTGACAACCAATTGAATAGATTTTCATTGAAAGCAAAACTAAAAAGTTATTTATGAGTATCGACTATGCAAACAAGGAGCCAATGCACGCTTTTAGATTGTAGTCATTATTTGTCGACCGTTCCTACAGCTCCTATCCTTGCAAATCCATGTGCCCAACAATTGGACATTGCACAATTGCATCCGGTTGATAATCCCGGACAATTGGATATTTGCGTTTGGCGTTCTCCACATGATAAATATACGCAATACTTTCCGGCAACCTTTACGGCAAGTGCATTGATCCTGATGGGTGATGGAAACGCTCCCCATAGTTTATGCCAGAGGGGTTGTTTTTTTCACTGGAATTCCTTTTTTAGTCGATTCGTGTGTCACCGGAACAGAAAGGTAACGTGCTCTAATTTTCTTTTCAGTCACACGTTTGTGCTGTGACTGTGATTCGCATTCGCACATCTCACAAACACCCCATGGCTGGCACTTAGGGACACGTGATATGCCTGCCTGTGTTACGTGGCCTATAAATCACGTCACGAGGATGGTGTAAATCAGTCATTAACCAGTGGACCGACAGCAACATGGAAATTACAAAAGAAATACCCACCAAGCGCCAACGTATTGTCACCCTGGTTTGAATCTCAGTTCTGGGTTCAGTGAAATAAATAATTTTTTTCTGCGCAGTCGGTATAGATGTATGGCTGAGAAAAAATGTTACTTTGTTAGCTTTCCGGCGTAGCGCGGAGTTGGCAGTTTGGGGGAAAAAGTGAAAAATTTGTGTGTGCTTTGGGACCAATTTGACAACACGCATTTTTTTGTTTTAAACTACATACCTAGTCTGCTCAGGTGAGGCATGACTTTGATTTTATTCCCAAAAAATTCCATATCTGGTCTTTTTGGCATTTGACTTTAGGTTTTAGGTAGGTGATCGTAAAAAATTGTTGAAATTTTTTATATTACATAAATACTACCTAGAAACTAAGTACTAAGCATGGTCTTGCTTACAAAAATAATATACATTAGTCGCAATAACTGCGTTTCAATGTGGCCAAAACCTGCCTACTGCTGGCCCAATTTATTTTTGGGACTTGTCTACTCTTGGGGCTTTTTTAAGGGCAGTTTCTCTTGGGGATTTACTTTTTGGAGGTTTCTTTTTGAATTATGCCTTTTGGGAAACATCACCTACGCCCGAGGAATGGTTTCAAAAGTGTGCTTTTTGATGTCGGACCGCCAATTGAAAACTAAATAAAATTCATTTCGTTTCCTCGAGTGCTGAGGCTATCTTAAGTGAATCAACGTTAGAAAACCATAAACAAGAACAACAACTTTTCCAGATTTAATGGAGGAATACCCTGAACGATTAAATTAATAGCCCTTAGTAATAAACGAAATTTGAGTCGAATTTATCATAAAGTCGAGTTTATTCCATACAAAAAAATCGAATCTTAGCTAGATTCGACTCGAAATTCGTTTATTACTTAGGGTCAATATGTTGTTAAGCGTAATTACCCTCGCAACTAGCTGTATAAATAAGCCCACCAAAATACCCATGATAAGGAACAATAAGTACTTAATTAATAAAGAAATTCATTGCGGTTTCAAGTGTAGATATCATGCAAAATATTTTCCAAAGAACGCTTCAATAAACTGAATTTGAAAAACAAACTATAACGCATTATTTTCACTACCTTTAACCCTTTAAACAGGTATGACACATACTTAAGGCAGGGTAGGGCTTCTCATACCGAGTGAAATAGCATCAAATGATAGCATGAAGTGATATATATTTTTTCGTGTTCCGTACGACGGTAAAACATTATGTTTTCTAGAATTTAAAAACAAAATTTAAAAATGCTTTAGGCAGTTCGTATGGTAAACAGCGATCGATTGTAATAACAATTTTTCCGGCCCGCGATGACGATGACATACAGGTGTCTACTATTAAAAGCCCTAAGCGCTCATATATTATTTTATCTACCAAGCCTATCCCGGTTTTTAATTTATTTTCATTGTCTATAGAGCCTTTAAATACCAACAGACGCCACGTTAATACGATCTTATGATGTGAAATCGGACTGTTCCTACATCTCCCGTAATGATTTATATACGTTATACTCTTTGATAGCCAACCTTTTTGCATCATTCAATAAAGGTGTTTTCTACCAACCTACCATCAGCTTATTCTTATTTTTTGAATAAAAAGAATGTCGGTGTAGGACTATAAAATCCTTTGGGTGATGGTATTTCTGTTATCTAGGATTTTCGATGTGGTGTTTAGTGAAACCCTAGAACACGACTAGACCCAAGTAATGTTCTTTTGATCAATGTTGAATAATTATGTTTATAAAGTATTTATAGCAACCAATGGTGTTATAAGCCATTGTAAAAACCTAATTTCGGAGCATGGATTTCCATATACTGATGTTGTGCTATAATTATTCTGAAAGGTAGGTATATTAAACAAAATAAAATCTTTAATAGCTTCTTCTGCCTTCCCAACTCATAGCCGCAGCCACAGTGTGATGAGGTTGAAGAAAATCATTCTTTCGGAATACAATTAGTTTTGTAACTTTCCCTTTTTTCAGTAAGTTGGAATTTAATTATGTCCCAAGAAGGATCTTAACGAATTGTTTTTGTATAAAAAAATCTTATGAAGTTTCTTTTAATGGAAATATGCTCATCAGCGGAAACATTTATTCTGTGAAAAGCGACAAAAATATTTCATTCAATTATTATAGCGTCACAAGGAGTTGCTTCCGTTTCGTAAGATACTTCCATTAAAAATTACATTGATGCGGGTAAAGCAGTGGGTGCCAGAGGGATTCATTGCGCGCAATGGAATGGCAGATGTGATGAAAAATTAAAATTGTCCTTTATGCTGTTGTACCTATATAGACACTGACAACATACTCATGTTTCATACAAATTTATGCATAAAAGAATTTATAAAAGTGACGTAGGTCTTTTCACAAGCGAATTCTTTCCTCGTTTGCTACATGCGGATTGTGCTCATAATATGAGTTTCTCTGTGTAAACGTCTCATTAAACAAGCAAGTTAAAGGAATGTTAAGAAGAGCTTAATATATGTATATGCGAGCCAGGGATGGGCGTTCGCTATGTAGCTGAAGCTGTAATAGGATGGGTATCATCGGAAGTAGTATTTATGTTATAATTTCATTTGATGAGCTATCAGAGTAAATGTGTCCATGAGAACGTGAAAAGGTTGTTGGTGGCTTTTAATGCTTTTGAGGTTTTGTAAGGGCGGTAAGGATGCAAAAATAAAATACCTTCTTAACTACAACAGTAGGCAAGGGGGTTTTTGTTTGAAAAGAAGGAAATAATTAACAGGAAAGAGCAACTTAAGAAACTCAACGATAAAGATGGTTGAATCAATTATAAGAACACAAGAGTGTTGAAGCAATCAAAAGGATCAGTCAGATTTTTTTTTTTAAAAGATTGTGCACTTTAGGCACACTCATAACACACTCGCAGTGGTAAAAGCATATAGGTAGTATATCTACATATATTTAAAACAGACGATACGGAACGTACATCGCAGATAAGTGACGTTTTAATAATTATAGTAGGAATTTAAAACTAAATATGTAGGTACATTCAAAACACAGCAGCTGATTTTTACTCCTTTAAATGTTACAACATTTTGCCCGACCCTCGGATTTTATGTAGGCAAGATTGTTTTGTATGTCTATTGGGGTTCAGTCTGCGAATGAAAGTCTGTCTTGGGTTGGGAGTTTGAACCCCTATTTGACCGTTAGTTGAATTCCCTTAAACCATTTCAAGAAAAATATAATTTTTACTCTTAATCTATTGAATGTCGCTTTAGAAATCTTAGTTTAGATTCAGCGGTATCTATTAGTTACGGTTTTTGCAATTTTGGTAGTTCTTTGTATATCTTAATGTGCTTGATGATAATAGCAGATATTGCGAGTTTGAAGCTTCTTATTATATTGGTAGGTAATGAAGTCAGGAATAATTGGGGTGTCGAAAATCACCTGAGTTTGATCCCTTGTCTAGGAACTACTGTACCTTTCCAAGTTTTTGTAAAATTGTTAATTTGTTATATTATAAAAAGGTATTGTCGCTGGAATTAATCAAAATATAGAAACTAAATAAGAATAAGAAGATGAAGACAGGAGAATGGGCATTTTGGTCTACCTATTGCCCACGAATGAGATTTATATCGTTGGAAAGCTTAGTCCTAGGACATCATTTTTTTGTTTAGACACAAAGTTGTAAACCATGGGGTTTAGACAGTATATGGCAACAAAGCCTGCAATTAGAGCAAAAATTAATTGAAATAGTGTTCCATTGAAATGACAGTATTGGTCACTTTTGATGAACTGAATAGACCCCAAAATAAAGGAACTTTTATACCAATGGCTAATAATAGCGAATAATGACATGGTTGGCGAACAATTCACTTAACAGTATGAAAATTCTACTTTTTTTATTCGATTTAGCGAGTGGGCGATTTAGCCCACAATTGAGTTATACAACATTGGAAAGCTTATTTCAAGAACATCATTTTTTTATATGGACACAGAACTATAAACCATGGGGTTAAGGCAGTATATTACAAAATATAAAACAACTCGTCTACGTTAATTCAAATTTGCAAAGTGATTTTCTTATTTTTTTGGTTGCTTGTTATAGCCAACTCCCACTGTTTGTTACAAAAATTTTGCCCATTCTCCTTTAAATATTAAAATATTGAAATTACTTTTGTTTAAAGTGGAGTGAAAGAACATAATTCAATTAAAAAGTACAAGTGACCCAGCTCCAGAAATAATTGTGTTTAGCCCCAGGTATAACAGACTGACTGAAGAGCCCACTGTTATACCTGGAGCGAAACACAATTATTTCTGGAGTTGAGGCCACTTGTACTTTTTAATTGAAACTAAATAAGTTTGGTGTCACACGGATACGCACAACAGCACAAGCTTTCAAGTTGTTTATTGGCAAAAACGTGTCCCTCACCTGACCGAAGCCGTTCGGAATTGGAAGAAAATTGTAGGGTTTACCCATATTCATCTATTATATCCCTAATTCTTCTTTCAATACAATGCTCGTATCTAGATATTATTTTTATTTATTATTATTGCATATGTAGTTCACTTATCTTTACCTACCTTACAAAAATTCAAAAATAATAAAAAATAAGAAATACATTTGCATGTGCTATATATTTCTAAGCCACTACTTCCATTCAGGAAAATGAAATTCCAATCGATTTCTATGGCCCTTTATGTGATTTTCTTTATTTTCTATACCAATCCAATTGCAATGTGTATGTTTAATATAAGGAACTATCAACCAGCACGACAATTCTTCTTTTTGTCAATGGATTCACCACCTTCTCAAATATTATATTTTTATTAAGTCAATTCCTCTATTGCTTTAAAGTACTAACCGATGACGACGACGACGTACTTCTATGGTTATTTATCGATAATGTAGGTACACAGCAACAAACTACAATATGATCTAAGAATACTACGATTTTTCTTCTATGATATGTGTGATGGCATAAACATCCTTTTTAAAAGAAAAACTGTATAGTGTATACCTTCGTAAAATCCAGGCAGCTGTATGCATATTTTCAGTTCCTATACCTATGCATATTTAGCTCTGATGATGGCAGGTAACAACAGCACCATCAACCTTCATCGCTAATATTTTAAGGTATATACATAGATAGCAGTAGGACATAGTAGGTAGGTATTCACATTCCATGCGACGGAGAAATGACATACATAAACGTGAACTTTTTATCCTTGATATCTTCAAAGTTCCTAGAAAAAAGAAAGTTGAGGGACCAAACTTAAACTTTAAAGAGATCCTGTAGTAGGTAATACGGAATACCTTCGTTAAATATGACAATAATACTCTGCAATCGATTTAGTACGAAAATACTTAAAACGTGTAATTTTTTTGTCAAACTTAATATTCTACTTAATGAAACTAATTCAAACATTTTAAAAGTAACAGAAACAAATATCTTTGTAATAGTAGACTATGCATGCGTTGCTTTGCTTGATTTTTAAAGTCAAAAATCTGAAATGACTTACCTTAAATTGAGACAGAAAGTACTTCTCCTATCCTTTTACCATAGTGTATTTATATTTTGCGTGGTCGCTTTGGTATAAAATATCTCTCGTAACAACTGCTGACTTATAAGGAAACATTTTTAAAAACCTCCTTTTAAAATACTTAATCAAATCATGTTTGCGTATTGCGCGGACAAAAGGACATTACGGAAATTATTTGACTTTGTAATTCAAATATCAACAACTACTTCGAAACAACACGAAAGTATAATGTCCAACCTATTTTTTTGTTACCATGTACAATCTGTTTTTGATGCTTTTGCTCATGTCAAAGCATCATCAGCTTTTTAGAAACCATTAAGGATTCGAACACAAATTCGCTTTTTTCTCTTTATATTGGCTTATAGGATTCAAGATTATGTATTCAATGTCTCTGAACTGATGCCTCAAAGTTAAGTTCCAATTAAAATTCTAGTTCATCATGTTTATCCGCAATTATTCTTATATCGAATAAAACTCCAATCGTCACGCAATCACAAAATTTGTGAATAAAAGGAAGAAATCCCGTTTAGCAAACATGTTGTTGTGAAAGTAAATATCTTTAATTCTTCATGTGAACTTGTTAGTCAACACACCTCATACTAGGTTATATGACTGTCATCAATCACCACCTTATGCGGCTGTGGTATGATGCTCACGCTTCTTAACTCATGGTACATAAAAGCGCAAATACCAGAGGGAGCTTTTTCGTGTTTTGTTATGGGCGTTTAACTTGGAAATAGAAACGCAATTAAGAATTCAATTAAGAAAGTCAGACGTGATGTGCATTTTGTGGTGGAGGGAAATTACCCCCATATTCTATAGAATTAATGAGGAAAATAATGCTATACCTACCTACGGAGTAAAATTGATGATTAAACTATTTCGATGATGATCGTTTCGTGCTTTCGTGTTTTCATGCGGTATAAATTGAAGATATGCTTAGGCACTATAAGTTTGCTGATGGTATTATAGCAGCAAAAAGGTATTTTATCATAAAGCTGATGTGGATTCAAATCAGATAAATAAAAAATATAATTTATGTTTGGATAAGAATCCCTATACCGGTAGCTATGAAATGTCTGCGAGTTTTATTTGGCTCATCTTCAAACCTTTTAAACTTTTAAAATCTGAAAAAGATCTTATTTTTGACAACGAGTTTGCGCAGGTTTAGTATTCTGAGATCACGAGCGATAAAAAAAAAACAAACAACTTTTCAACTTTACTATAAGAGATAAACCGAGTCTAAGCTGGAAACCCAAAGCTGGTAGTTTGTCTCTTTTGAAACTGAAATAATTATTTTTTATGGTCTACTTTTCTAAGGCAGGCAATAATTGTAGCTGTTAAACTTTTACTATTTATTTTTGAGAAAAAAACAAAAAGGGGTACACACTTTTTTTTTTATTGATATTTTATCAAGGTTTCTTTTGGCATTCTTCAATTATTTCCGAGCTTATCCTCTATAGTTAGTTTGTATCGAACTTGCGCATGCGCATAGCATTTTTGACAATTTTGCATTTGTCTTCAAGCGATATAACTATTGTAGCTACTTATTGTGGGTAAATACATGTATGACTTCTTGAAATAGATAAAGTGTTGAAGGACTTTTTTGATACACAAAAACCACCATAAAATTTACAATACAAATTGTTCAAGGTCTGTTGTACCCCATACGTCATATCTAAGTTTTTTTAATTGTTATTTCTGTTATTTTCTTTTTACCAAAGCGTGTTGGTCAAATGCATATTTTTTAACTGAAAGAAAAACGAAAGAAAACAAAGAAATTTTTTTATTTTGTATATGCATTTCCATTACAAATGCCAGGGTTGCTTTAGTTTGTATTGAATATTCATGCATTTGTGTTCCACTTTGTGATTCTCTCTCTAAAAATGGTCACCGATTATAATTAAAAACCTTAGATGTAAAAACAATGTCTGTGCTGTTAGTTTTGCCTTTGATGAGTGCGAAAAGAAATTCTCGTTCTTTTGTTTGCAATCCGCATAAAAAAATGCAACATTCAAATGCATGTTGTGAATCTTAAAACAAAAAGAAGTTCACCAGCCAAATGACATTTTCTGTGTTTGTTTAGTATTTTTTTATATTTTCCCGAATAAAAATAGTTTTTTGTGAATAAATTTGCGTATTCTCTGTGAAGAAACACATTTAGTGCTTGTTGTTCTGATACTTGTACATCCCGCAATGCAGTTATGAAACCTTAAAAAATAAATGAGTGAATAAATTAAGATATATATGGTTGGCCTTACTGTTTGTTTCAACTTTAACACAATGTATCTCATGTCCTTGGATGATTATACAACACACACAAAAAATGAAGCCGGACATATGTATATACATAATATACCTAAAATCGAAATTCTGGGTTTTCAAACTTGATCTATATTTCCAAGTGCATAGAGAAACATATAAATTTGTAAACGGATACCCAAAAAATGAACGTAAATTTTTTAAAAATCAGTTTGAAAAAAAAAGTTAATTTTATAATAATAGATATACCTAAATATAAAAATTCGATCGTTTACAATCCCGTTGTTATATGTTTTGGCCATTGATTATTATCATACTCACCGAATTGATAAATACCAATGAATGATTTATTTCAAATGTTATGTTTAGCAATCATCAATTGATAATAATTGCAAATCATAATAGGGCTCAAAGCTAAAAATCGTGTCGATTACAGAATCCGCAAAATTGTATTCCCGGGGAGTTGACTTGATCTGCAGCGACTTTGGTGTGCATTTGAAATGTCAAAAGTTATATGGAAGCCGGATGGGCTTTTCAAACTACGTCTATACCGACATTCCTGCAATTTGTATACGTAGTAAAGGGCAAGTTTAGGATTAGTACAAAAAAAAAATTTGAGATAATAATTTTCCCTAACATTACGATGAACGCGAAAAAAGTGGGTCTCGCAATTCTGTCTGTCTGTCTGTACCTCGTCCTGCAGCCTAAACATATGAAGCGATTTTATTCAAACTGTGGACTTAAGGTTCTTATGTGATTCCCTAGAAGGAAAATTGAATTTTTTTTTAGCGCGAAAACTAATGGTACATGTCATACAGCCAATCTACAAAAATTGATTTCTTTCAAAAACGGCTCTAACAATTTTCAAAAAAAAATTACAATTGAAAACGGATTTTTGTAGAAGGGTTAAATACAAGCATTTTTTACTACGGGAGTGGGGGGGTTCTATCTCGCCCCGTTTAGGAGGTAGGGGTGATTTTCGATAAAAACGACTAAAATGGAAAACAAATATTTACTTTATTTAACCATCAAATTTTGCATACACCGAACCTCGCACATACCTCAAATCCTATAGTGAGTCCAAGCAGGGGGGTTGCAGGGGGCAGCATGTCCCTTAAACATACCTCAGTGTTTATACGCCGTAAGGCTGGTTGTTGGGAAAGTATGATAATTTAGATTCAATTTGTGTAAGAATTAATCCATATTCTATTTTTACTATCAAAATAAGACCACGTAAAATATTCAAGCAAAACAAAATTAATTAAATTAAAATAGGAGTTTTGGTAATTTTTAATTTTCTCGAAAAATAGAAGACATAAAATCATTTTGTTTTCGGTTTCTGATTACGAATTAATATGAGCAACGATTTCTTAGAAAAAAAAATATAACATAAGATCTCAGCTTTGAAAAATTACACTTTAAACATATTTTTTTTATGTTTTTTCGCCAAATTTTGAGTTTGAAAGTAGTTTTTTCAAAGTAGTTTCTTAAAAACTGGCTAATAAAACAGATTATTGGCTTCCAAAAAAGATATAATACTTAATTGTAGGTATTACCGTTATTTTTGAATGATTTTTTTTTCATTTTTAGTACTTTTTTCATTACATTGCCCCTCCCGCCCAAACGGGGGAGATAGAACCCCGTCACCGGGGTTCAAAATGTTTGTATTTGCCCCCTCAACAAAAATCCATTATCAATTGTCGGCACCCAAGTTATCGTACTCGTGCCTTCTATTTTATTTAATACTAAAAGTTGGCATACCAAATTTTATTTTGAAAAATGTTCAAGAATTTTTATATAAAAAATTAATTTAAAAAGAAACCGCTCTAACGATTTTTGAATTTTTTTTTTCATAAATTCATATTTATTAAACAATTCAGATGGCATACTTTTTTTTAGCTCTATCTGTTTTAGCAATTAAAATAACTAATTTATAATAATTCATATAGTAATCATTTATATTTTAAATTGTTGTTAAAACTTTTTTTTAATGGTATCATAATGTAATCAAACCAATAAAGTTTTAGGTGCATTTCAAGCAACGTTAAAGGTGTTTGCTACGAGAGCAAGTTTTGTGCGATCCAGTCGTGCCCATTTTTTTTACAACGGATTCTAACAGAAAAAACTGAACAAAATTGTTGGAAGCCATCTATCGACCATTCATCGGATTCTGTAATTGGGGTTAGTATTATCTTCTGATTTGACAAGGTAAAGTGCATTTATATTTTGTTTTTATTTTATTAAAAACGTATTTTTATTGCTGATATATACATACATAATATAGTATAATTATAAATAATAAGTATATTTATAGGAACATTACCACGATTTTGGTCAAAGGAGCAGGAACCTTTTATTATGGTCGTACAATTATTAGGTATCATCGTATGTACTATGGAAATTAACGATAGCAGTGTGAATGTAATTAATTAGTGCAATTTAAATTATTTTCATGCATTCTATAGTTAGGGAGTGATAATAACCTAAGCCGCGAAACTAAGGTGTGCAGTGGATTCGACGTAAATAAATATAAGAACTTGGGGAGGAATAATTAGGTACAATTTTCGCAATAGCTTCTGTTAAAATATCAACAAGTGCGTGATAATACAAAAACATTTATATGAAACTATATGATTTCAAACAGTAGGTCATCCCTGAGTATGAACAAAATGATGTCGGTGTAAGTGATGTGCTTCTTTTGAAATATTAAAACGCGTTCCTAAAGTATATAACTAAATTCTTATTTTTTTTTTTTTTAAATTTGGTTTGTATTTATTTGTTTTTTATTTACAAAATATTTTCGATTGTTGATTTAAAAAAAAAATGTTCGGTTTTTTTTTAAATTTGTTCTCGTGTTTTTCAAATTAACAAATTATATAATGACCATTGTAAGAAACTCAGAAATTTACAATTAATTTAGATATGAACATTATTTTTGAAGACTCGATGTTTCGAAAATATCATAATCTTATCCGCTTTTTCAATTATTCTACGAATTGGTCAATAACACATCAACCCAATTCCAACCCACTTCGTCAAGTGATTTATGTTAAATTTAGTGTTTAACTCATAACATTTCAAAAATGTAGGTTTGTGCTGCTCACAAAAACTAATTTATTATTTCGTTTGGATTTAAAAAAGATCCTTATGTTATTTTATATGTAGTTCAATGAATTTATGTTCAAAAGTTTCTAAACTTCCTAAAATGTTTATATCACGAATATTCAAAAAATCTCATAACTCAGTTTAGTTTTCAGAAATTTAGTTTTAATTGTATGTCAAATTACTTGGCGAGTTTCCAAGGAAAGATAATCAATGTCGTGAACAAACAATTGAGGAATAACACCGTTCAAAGTTTAAATTTGATTTTCTTCTCTACTGAGAGGTAAATTTAATATACATAATACATCTTAAAAAAAGAAGCTTTTTAGAATTTTGAAAACTTTACTTTGCATGCAATGCACACGAGGGCTTAAAGAAAGTTTGAATCTAAGTTATAGAAGTGACCTTTTGGGGTAGAACTATTTTTTATTTGCTCTGCTCGTTTTATTCAATTCTTGCTAATATTTACTTTTGAATTTTTCTTTATAACCCAATTTTATTACGAAAAGTTGACTTGCGAACCTACCGAATTTTAGCCAGTAATCATTAAACAACAAATTTGTCTTACTATTTTGAGGATCTTTGTTTGACGATTTTGAAACATTAATGGTTAAAATACCTTTTACTCTTAGTCTGAGTAAATATAATTAGTTGCATCTACCACTTACTTTTTTAAGCTTATGGTAAGAATCAATAAACAAATTTCCAGTCATTCTGTGCATGTGCAGAGGGTACTATGCGCGCATAGGTTCTGATTTTTCACCTTTATATGAATTTCCACTTCTGAAGAATCTTTCAACAAAATCAAAGCACAAACATTTCAATTAAAAGGAAACAAATATTTTCTAAATAAACCCCCACAAGATGGGAAGGTACTAGAGCGTAATAAAATACTCTCATTCCATCAAGATCCTGAGGCGTTCCCAGATTGACAATGACGATTGACTTTATGTTTTATGTACCTATGTACATATTATATACATATTTTTCTGAAATGTTTCATATTATGCTTCATATGCCAACCAGTACCAACGCGTGTTAAAACGTTCCTTTTTGGGTAAATATTAAATATTTTAATAGGTACATCTGTTTGATTCTACGCCCCTCGGATTCAATTTAAAATTTAAAATCTTAAATAAACAAGATAATATTGTGATCCAATTTTTTTCTCTGTAAAAAAAGAAGAAAATTACAGTCTTTCTCATCAACTGTTAGAAGTCAAAAATATATAACGGAGAAGAAAAATAAAAGTAAAAGGAAGAAGTAAAATGGTTTTCCATATGGCAAAATGAAAAGAACTCGGATTACTTTAATTGAAAAAAAGAACAAAACGAAAACCTTCGTCTACAATTTTAGATGGCAAGACAAAATTACTTATTAGATCTTAAATGCACACACCCACATATGTATATTATTAATGGTTGCTTCTATTTGCGTTCATATTTATTCAATTCCATATTCTTTTAATTATATTCAAATTTTTAAACAAATATTGACTTTTGGAGTTGCTATGCAAACTCTTTTTATTCAAAAATATGCTCTGAATTGTGTGTTCAATTTTGCACAGGAATCTCATCACAGATAAATCATTTAACTTCCCAAATAGCGCGATGTAGTGCTGCATTTTGTATGTGTAATTGGGGCATGTTAGAGTAGTCTGTAGCTGAATTTGCAACTTCAAAAAACCCCTGCTCGCTGGAGGAGGAAAAATGCAACAATGAAAAAAACGCTAAATTCACCCCATTTTTTCCAACATTTTCCTTTATAACTCTAAAAATATACAACTTAGGAAAAAACCATCCACTATAAACTTATTTGTTATAAAATGTTCTACAAGACCACATAAGTTTTAAATTCATGCATGTTAGTTAGTTATTTGTGTCGCTATCTAACCATGAAGTTAAAAAAAAATCACTAAGAAAAACTAAGTAATTTTCAAGCACTCATAAAAAAGTTCAAAAATATTCAAATTCTTCTAAAAAATTGGAATCAAATAGTCAAGCTAGGTTATTACAAGACGAAATTCGAAAATTCGATCGAAATCGGTCAAAAAGTTTTGGCAAGAAACGTGATGTTAACTAAATACAACAAGAAATGTTTGCATCATTGCTATGGTCAAAGTAGGACACTTAAGTTGGCACTGATTTTTGTACACGTACTTGGAACCCTTAACCATCTTTAAATATCGTTATAATATTTATATCTTTTTGTAAGCAACCTGGGAAGAGGTTTTAAAAGATAAATTACATATTTACTTGCAAAGTGAACAATTTTCTGATCTCTTAATATCGCGAACAGTCTAACATGCCCCAACAACAAATGCAAATGCAGATCTATATCGCGCTTTGCAATTTTATTGTTGAATTTGACTGGGCAAATCTATTTTCCATTTTTTTTAATATTCTTAAATTAAATTAAAAATAGTATTCCTTCCTCCACCCTAGCATAAGTACAAACAAATAAAAAATAAATCGGGTGGCACAACGGCTCATGAAGAACCAGGGGCTAGTGACTAACAACTCGCAACCATTCCTGTGTGCGCCTTTCGACAGGAATGGAAGGGACCTACAATTTTATGCCGAATTCGAACGGCTAGACGAGAAGCACTTATTCGTGACAAGTGATACTCTTGGAGGATTTGTCAATTTCTCGCAAGAGGCAGTAGCCCTGAAAAAAAACTTTTTAGTTTTTAGGTGGACGAGGCTGGGAAGCGATCCCAGACCTCCAGCGTGACAGTCGAACGCACTTACCATTACGCTACGGGCTACTACTCAATATCTTATATATATTTTAATATCTTAAAAACGGATAAGCGTAAGTACAGGTACCACAATTTTGGAAGATTTTTGTTTGTATCAAAGACAAACTGTCAATTTTCTTGAAAACATGTCCCGCATAACGCATACAACAACAAATGGATGGCACAACTGGATGGCACAAACTCTCTCGTAGCTAAAAACTTTAACGAAGCTTGAAATAGACAATGTACATAAATGTAATGGTTGCATAATATTACGATATCATTAAAAAAAAAGTTTTAAAGAACAAGTTGAATATAAATTATTACTAAATAACTATAAATTTGTTATTTTAATAGCTAGAGCTCAAAAAAAAAGCATTACATATAATTTGTTTGATAAATATGAATTTATGAAAAAATAATATAGAAAAATCGTTAGAGCAGTTTTCTTAAAGTTAATTGTTTATATATTTGGTATGTCATCTTTTAGTTGGCATACCAACTGCTACAATTTTGCACACAATAAAAAAATCATCAATCCATTTTTAAGATATTGAGTTTTCAAAAAAAAATGCAATATTTTTTTTAAAAATCCAAAAATTACTTGTAAATGACATCTTGTACAAAAATTTTGGTTGAAATGGGTGTAGCCGTTAACAAGAAATTAGAAAACAAAAAAAATCGGGTATATGACAGGTACAGTTAATAACCGTTATTGATAATTTTATTCAACCAAAATATTTTACTTACCTTTAAAAGTAATTGAAATTTTTTTTATCAGTATTGTTAGAGCTATTTTTGCCGTAAACAAGTTTTTGTGTTTTGGTTGTATGGCAAGTACCGTTATTTTTTGAGCAAAAATAATGTCAATTTCCCCTCTTGGGAATTATCTAAGACCTTAAAGATCAATGTTTGAAGAAAATCGCTTCAGTCGCTTAGGCTGTAGGTACAGACAGACAGACGGAGAGACAGATCAGACAGACAAAATTGCGATACCCACTCGTTTTCTATTATGGTAATTCTAGGGAAATTAGTATCTCAAGTTCCATTTTTTTACGAAGCCTAAACATGCCCTATAGCGCCTACAGGACATCGCAATAGTAAAATTATGAGGGAACCCCATAACTAGCTAGCGCAATAATAAACCCCTTACTATCAGTAGCATTTTTTAAAATATAATAATATATGTATATAATTGCAAATTTCCTGAACAAGCTTCAACTTTTCAACACCCTTTTTTTTATTCAAAAGCAATTAACGATAAATTTCACAACTTGGCACTCAAAAAATGAGAAAAATACATTATGATCGAAATAATAACAATGAGAAGTCATAATTTAAAAATTGGATACAAAAGTAAACAAGGATATGGGTAAAATATGCTTAACTGCTGCTGATGTTATAAAAACGATGTGATAATAGCTATATCCAGCTATCCCTGTACAATGGTTTTAAAATGTCTGATGAATGCCCTTAAGTTATCTACAGATAAAATTATTGTAATAAAACATCCAACAAAATTTGGATGAACTTTAACAATAATATCTTTTGCATGTAGCCGCGTTTATATACATAGCTGCAGATAAACTATTCGTAATGCTATTTAACTTTTCATGTCTCCCACATTCTATATTATGGTATATGGTTATTTATTTTTATTTAAGTCTTACTAGTCCTAATATATTATACGTATGTATGTACATATATATATACTTTCATACATGTTCATGAGTTACAGATCCGACTGAATGACTGTAGTTGGTGTTCAATCTCATTTGCGGAGACTTCTGGCAAAATTTTAATGTGGCCTTCTACCAGAAAAGTAATCAAAAACAATATATAAATATATCTGGCAAGTTGACAAAAATGTTTGACATCGAAAATTGTCCTGCTTTTGCCAAAAACATAAAAATGAAACTAGGCTTTGACCCAAAAGTTGCACATTTTTATAGTGTGCTATGAATGATGCAACAGTTGAAAAAAGGTTTGCTCAGCTTTACAAAATGGATAGATAATTCAACCTTTTATAATTTTCTTACGTAGGTATATTGAATATGACATTTTTTGAAGGATAAAAAAAACTTAAAAAAGTATTCATCTTCTTAAAAGATCCATTTCAAACTCATTATCCGAGATAATTTTTTACCCAAGGCAACTTGTCGATTTTAATTGAATTCAATATGAAAAGAACTAAACAACTTTGTAGTGGTAGGTACTCACTATTTAATTGGACGGTGAAGTGGTTTAATCCTCTTTGTACGAGATCTTGTAGCTGAAACCGATTTCTTCGTATACAGAGTATAACTGAGATTAAGGTTTAATTATACCTTGGAAATTAACTCCAGTCTCAGGACCACGATATCCTTACCTTCCAGCTCTTTTATTTCAATTAAAATTAGCATTACGGTAGAATGTATGACTGTAGATTTAATGGCTTTCCATTTTCCTCCATTTAGCTAAAGAGCGCGAAGCTTTTAGATAGAAAAATTTCCTTTAGGTACCTATGTTTATGAAAAAAAAAAAAAAAAAAAATGGGTGTGTATATTTTATTTATTAAGATTAATTTAACCATTTTCACCATCTCACATCAGATTGTATATTACATAGGTATACATATTATGTATCTCTGCCTTAGAATTGTATATAAAGTCTAGTAATAGTAATAAAATGCTTAAGTAATGAAATGCTTACGAAAACACAGCGGAAAAATAATAAATAAATCAAAATTTAACGAAAAAAATCAAACAAAAACAGTGCTGTAATGAAAGAAACAACAAATAAAAACACGAACAAACCCAAATGTCATTTTTCCGCACACAATTACTTGTCCGGGCAATTAATTCTGTGCGAAAAGAGAGTGGAGACTTGTCAAAACAATTTGGTATAATCATTAGTTTCGCTGGTCGAACAGCGTACCAAACAACGAAAAGCACAACAAAATTTTTCGTTTATGATTTCGTCATGACATTTTTGTATGGGATTTTTTGTTTCACATCAGCAGCGTACTAGGCTTAAAAATATACATCTAACCATAAAATAAGCTACAAACAATATAGCCCAGTCCATAATTACAAAAAAGGGCTAAATTCGCAAAGCGCGATGTAGTTCTGCATTTTTGATATGTTGTTGTGGCATGTTATACTATTTGCGATATTAAAATTTCTGAAAATTGTTCACTTTGCAAGTAAATATGTAATTTAACTTTTAAAACCTCTAACAGGGTTGCTTAAGAAAAGATATAAATATTATAACGAAATTTTATGATAGTTAAGGCTTCCAAGTACGTGAACAAAAGTGCCAACTTAAATGTCCCACTTTGACTTGACCACAGCAATGATGCAAACATTGCTTGTTGCACTTAGTTAACATCATGTTTCTTGCCAGAACTATTTGACCAAATTATTTGGATCAAATTTTCGAATTCCATCTTATATTACTCTAGACTATTCGATTCCAAATTTTTAGCAGAATTGCATAATTTTTTACCTTATTTTGGAGTGCTTCAAAATAATTTAGATTTTCAGATTTTTTTTATAATGGTAATTTAGCAACTTAAACATAACATACATGAAATTTAAACTAATGTGGTCTTGTAGAAAATTTTATAACAAACAAGAAGATAGTATATTGTTTTTTCCTAAGTTGCATATTTCCAAAGCTATAAGGGAAAATTCCGGAAAAAATAGGGTGATTTTAGCGTTTTTTTCACTGTTGCATCAGGTTTTTCGAAGTTGCAAACTTAGCTGCAGACTACTCTAACATGCCCCAACAACATATCAAAAATGCAGAACTACATCGCACTTTGCGAATTTATTGTCGAATTTGACTGGGCTAATATGAAATAACCAACAAAATGTTTGACTTGCATGAAAATCATAATAAATAATTCAAATTCTAAATGAAAATGCTACTTTCAAATACAATTTAAGCTTTTACAACTTCTCTAATGTAAAAGTTCTCAAACTCTTAATTTATAGGTGGTGCTAGTATTTTCGTTCCGGGTTAAAACTCATCAAAACTTAAATCGAGTTTAATTTTAAAATGTAAAATGTAAAATATTCAAGAGCAATCAATTTGTCAAACAAACCAATATACACAAAATATTCGTCTGCCAAAGTTTGAATGACAACAACTTTCAGTAACATAATTGCAAATGGACAAAGGAAACCTCAATAAAACATTTAACAAGCTGGTGAACTAAAGCAATAACATTAAATTGAAATTGGTGTGAAACATTTCAAATATTATAGAAATCTATTTTCAAACTACAGAAACATCTCCACTTCTAAATAAATTGAGGCAAGCCGTAAAAGCATTACCACGTTATGGTTGTTGTTTCAATGTTCAACTTAACTTTTTTTTAATTTGATAATGTTCCAGAAATATTTTCGTCATTTTATTGATAACTGCTTGACGATTGTTCGCAGTCGCGTTTTCCATAAGACCATCACCAGCCAAAACCGAAATCAAAACCTACATCAAAGCAGAGTAGCTATATTATTTATTTCCCCCTTGAATACGAAAAGGACATTAATGGCGGATGGCAGTTTTGTGTTTGAGATTAATCGCCGAAAATTCACATAAAATTGAAAGGTTTTTCAAATCGAAAAGCTTTTATTGTCTTTTTTGTTGAAACCATGGTGAGTGGAAGTGGGAGGAGATGGGATTTGATTTGAAGAAAGTTATTTTGAGCGCTATTATGTTTACAAGCAACAATTTTATTTAATAGCTGTACATAAAACAAAAATTGTAAAATAGGATTGAAAACTTTTTCCAATTAAGATTTAATATTTCTTTTTCTTAAACGATGCCTTACAATATGGTATTTTTCCGAGTTTTGATATTTTCCCATGTCTACCATCAATATGTCCCATTGTTGTTTTTTCTTGGCTTATCTTCTATTATGGTGTAGTTGCTTTGTACATAAAAATAAAATGAAATAAACACATCCAATAAAACATAATTTAAATGATTTTCTTTTCGGTCTTGGTCGCCGCCACTACTGCCTAAACAATACGTACCAATTTCATGTTTGGACTGAAAAAAGTTATGGCTGACTAAATATTCTGATATATTTTATTAAAAGGGTTTGTTTTTTTTTTTATTTCTTGGTTTGCCTAGCCCTATGGTCACAGCAATATCACAGACTTGATTTTAATAGAAATGTTTTCGACTCCCACTGACTATTGCACCCCTACAATGAGTATCAGTAAGGATTTTAAAGTTAAATTTTCATCCAGGAAGGATTGGAATAATAACGTCGTAACGAAAGATTTCGACACAATTATCTTTACTGATGGCTCAAAGATGGAGTGTGGCGTTAGTGCAGGAATCTTCTCTGAGTCTTTTAATGCCTCTAGGTCCTTTCCGGTTACCTGACCTTGCTAGTTACTTTCAAGCTGAATTGCTGGCAATCAGGGAAGCATGCAAATACTAACATACTAAAGAAGATCCAAGCCAGTTATTATTACAGCCAGTCAAGTGGCTGTTAAAGCCATTATTTCAGCTATATCATCCTCCAAACTGGTCCAGCAATTCCGGGATGAGCTTGCGAGCCTGAAAACTGACCCCGGTGTCACTCTTATCTGGGTCCCGGGTCACAGTGGCATTGAGGGCAATGAACCGGCTGACGAGCTTGCCAGGCAAGGTCATGGCTCACTTACGCAAAGAGTCAACATTCCGCTTGGAGCTATGAAGGACAGTATTCTCTCAATTTATCTTACTAAATCAAAGCGCAGGTGGAGCAGTTCATCAAACTCTATTATATCTAGGAAGATTTGACCCACCTATAAAAAGTTTCGAACAATTGATCTAATACGCAGACCTAAGCAAGACATAGCCAGGTACGTTGCAACCTAAAGCGGACACTGACCAATAGGAGAGCATGCAGCGAAGCTGGGCATACCTCACAATACTCACTGTTGGAGCTGTGAGGACAAGCAGGAAAAGGAAACAGTAACACAATTCCTCTGCAAATGCGCCCTTCTCTGGCCAAAGCTAGGGCACAGTCATTCGGAAGAGCATTCCTTGACGACATTAACGAACTTTCTGAAATGAAAATCAAAGACTTGAATTCTTTCCTCAACGCGACGAAAGGGCTCTAGGACAAATTTCGGCTACTTCTGCACTATACCTTCCGTCGATTCCCTGTGATCGCAAGATAGTGGACCAGGGTTCTAATGGGAATTTGTGGTGCACAGCGGCCGGATGATCATTCAATCAGATCAGTGGACACTCCAGTGCGGGTGCTGGTCTGGTTGAGTGATCCACTTTCTGATGATTGTGCTTAAAGCTACTCAGTCATTCCACAAACAACAAAATCCTATTCTAAATCCAAATAAAAATGGACGATATTTTGAGGATATGCCCATATTCGCCCTCTTCAATTCCATATGCAGGTTCTAGCGAGTTTTGGTATCAAAACGGCGCACATCAGCGCTATGGGCTATGCTGCCCATGACGCCATTTCTATCTACCTACCTATGGTCCCTCGAGCCGGATGGAAATAATTGAATCGATTTTCAAGCTTTTTGAGTTTTGATTATATGAGTTCAAATGAATTAAGCAAAAAATATTTACGGATTACGGGCGTTTGGAATCTATTTTCAGATTTAATAAGCTTGAACTATAAGAACAGGTAGGTACTTTTACATATGAGTACTATACAAGCAAACATTTTCAAAAGTTGGGAACATAAAGTATACTTTTATATAAGTATTTATGGGCTATACCACAAGTAGCACAAAATAGTATAATTTCGGTATGACATTTCTTAATTCATACTTTATTCAATCTTTAATTGGTATGCCAGTTTACGACTTCTTAAATTGATCTATATTTCTTCTTTATAATGTATTTTCGTCAAGGTCTTAAATTATTATGTTCACTTCTACTTAAAGTATTCTTAAATCCTTTCTCGATTTGCTTTTTTCAAATGTTTGTTTAAATTCTTTCTTAAATACCTTCAAAAACTGTTCTTAATTTTGAAAGGCGTGGCTTTGGTATTTTTATGATTCTTAAATACTTCTTTTGATCTTCTTATAATAGTATTTAAAATTGCGACACATGATTTGATGGTAGTAGGTAGTAGCGCGTAGCGTAATGGTTAGTGCATTCAGCAGGAATCGATGGTATATCCAACGTTGAACTGCGACATCTGCCTCAGGAAGCAGTTGACATTTATGCCACACTGTTTAACAACGCTCTGAATAATGCATATTATCCAGGGCGACGGAAGACAGCTGTGGTTCATCCTCTCCCGAAAAAGGGAAAGGACAACTCCAGTTCGGCGAATCTCCGGTCGATAAGTCTTCTTCCGAGTATCAGTAAGTTGAGTTGAGAAAGTTATAAATAGAGCCCTGTCCAAGTGGGTGGAGGACAACAATATCATACCGGACAATCAGTTCGGCTTTAAGGCGGGACATGACACCATTCATGCCGCGTCTACGCTCGTTTCTGATGTCCAATGGAACAAATCTAAAAGACAGTGTACGGGTGCTTGTCTGGTTGACTTGGAGAAAGCTTTCGACACCGTATGGTTAGAAGAACTCTATATAAAGGTGGTCAGACTTGGCAGAAGTAAACCCCTTTTATATATGCTTTATGATATGCTCAATGATAAAAAGTTTGTTGTCAAAAGTGGCAATGTAACTTCTACCGCAACCTTCGAAATTAAAAATGGTCTTCAGCAAGGAGCGGTGAACTCACCGATTCTTTTCGGTATTTACACCAGCGATCTGTTAGGTAGTCTAGCCCATGCCATAGCGTATGCTGACGATCTAATTGCGTACAGAACGGCTCCAACAGTTGAGGTCATCAGAATTCTTTTGCAGCGTGACTTCGACAAGATTCAGCGATATTGTGATGACTGGAAGTTGAAAATCAACGTCCAGAAATCCGAAACTGTTCTGTTCAGAACTCCATTGCATGGAGCCCCTAGAGAACTGGTGCAAGCTGATGATCGTAGGGCCACATGGACATCCACTGGCGAGTAAAAGTGGCATCTGGATGGATCAGTATTTTTATTTCGACCGACATATAAGTGCTGCTCTGACCAGGGCCAGGGGAGCTTTTGCCCTGACAAAACGGTTGTTTTATAGCAGCCGTCTTGATAGCAGGGTTAAGGTGATTTGCTACATGGCCCTCATCCGGTCAATGATTGCCTATGGATGCCCGGTGTGGTTCAATGTTGCCCCATCTCAAATGGAAAAGATTCGGGTGTTGGAGAGGCAGTGTCTTCGACGCTGCCTTGTATTACACAGAACACCAGAGTCGGAGTACAAACATTATTATTCCAACGAGGTTCTATACAATGGAGCCAACATTAACAGAATCGATAATTGTATACTCAAGCTGATTTGGGGTCACATTGCAAGAGCGATGTCCTCGGCTAATAGCTTAATTTTTGGGGCTTACTACCCCAACAACGAATACTTTGAGAGTGTGCATTTGAGCGGTTATATTCCACCTTACGCATTCTTCTATTTTGACAGTCGGGGGCTGGTACAGGATAGAGAGGCGGTTCCGCTAATCTACCACGTCTGCCGTAGAACTATGGATAGTCGACTTCTTTATAGTCGAGACGTCATCGCACAAGGCGGAGCTGAGCGACTTCGGTTCAGTAGGACTGTGTCTGATAGGGACCGAAGAGATAAGGTGAAGCAGGAGAGCCAGTTTTGGTGGCTCAACGCTGAAAATAATGATTTCTTAAGTTGACTTAGCTTTTTGGTCTTGGCCGACTAACATAGTTTAAGGTTTATTTGTTTTAAGTAGGGACAGTCGGGGTGGCACAAAATTATAAAACAACAAAATCACCCAAAAAAAAAAAAAATACAAAATTAAAAAAGCCTGCTGTGGCTGTTCTAGTTTTAAGGTAGTTGTGAGTAGTTTTATAGTAGCTTTAGGTATACTTAAGTAGTTTTAATTAGTTTTAAGATATTTTTTAGGTAGTGTGTAAGTTTTATATAAAAAATAAAAAATGATACGGATACCAAGTTTTTTTCAATCTTTCTTGGTAAAAATAAAACCAGATCGATATAAGTATGTAATTAGTTCTTAGGCCGAAAGGCAATAGTATTAAGTTATTGTTTAACTTAGAGCGCCCGCCTAGGGCCAGTAAGTTAGTTGTAAGATATTGATAAGTAGGATAGTTTCTATGAATTTTGGTCTAGCATTAAGATAGTTTTAAGTTGAATATAAAAATAAAAATGAATTAAAAAAAAAATTAGTGCATTCAACTGCCACGCTGGAGGTCTTGGATTCTGTTCTCAGCCGCGTCCACCATTATTTTTTTTTTCACATTTGATTATTTGGTACCAAATTTGTTGGTGTTTGCTCTGAGCCCATAGAAAATGAATAATTACCTATTGGACAAAAAAAGAGATCGGGATACAACAGAACTCAAATTGCTGAAATATGTAAAATTCTTTCAACTGGCAAGTATCAGATTGGCTGACAGGGTGGCGCACACGAACGGCATGCGGAAGTACTCGAGTTCGATTCCGGTGGAAGCACAGGTAAATAAAAAAAAATTGAGATTTAATACAAAAATAATTTAATTGCAGGAAAATGCAATAATAAAATAGTTGAAAATAATTAAAAAAAAAAGATAATAAAATTGCCAAAATAATTGAATAGAATAATAAATCAATTTTTTTTCAGAAATGCCACATATGTATGTACCTCTTAAAGAAGGAGTAAAGAATTATTAAAGATGACTTGTGAAAGGCAAAGAAAATGTCATACCGATTTAAGAAGTAGTTCGGAAGTAATTAAGAAGAATGTTTCAATAAATCAATTTAGCGAAAATGTCATACCTATTTAAGAAGTAGTACCGAAGTATTTAGCTCCTTTATTCGAAAATGGCATACCTATTTAAAAACTAGCACGGATGTATTAAAGAAATTAGTTCTATCGGACCGCCCACTTGCGCCTTTTCTCTACTTAATATGAACTTAAATCCTTTTTAAAGAAGCATGCAAGTATAGATTTAGAATTCCTAAATCCTTCTTTAAGTAATTCTGTGCTACTTCTGACATTATGGCATTACATCGCAACTTAGATTGCACCTATGTATATATGTACATACCTTCCAGCGTTGATAAATATAAGTTAGATATACTAATACAGATAACGTAGCTTCATCTTTCGGTCTGTGATTCGCTTCTATAGAAATACATATATGTATATCCAGAGTCACCTTCACAAAGTAGCAATTAACGTAATAAAAAAAACCATTTGCGACCAAATTAAGTTTAATAAAACAAATCGCATCAACACCCGCAAGGATTTTCCATTGTGTTTGCTTAACACGAAAGCAAATGACAATAACATCTTCATTCCTCCCTCGGGATCAATAATTAAGTATTATATGTTGATACGTTATACATCCAGATCCAGACAACGTCTACGTCCACCCACACATCGAATATACGTTTGTTTGCTATTTACTTACCTCTAGGAATTGTTTATTTAGTAGAAAATATATGAAGGTTGAAAGTACAATACAAACTCAAAAGATAAATTACTTAATTCTACGCAACATTGGAAATATAACGTCTGTGTCATAGATAAATTAATTTATGTGGAATTAATATATAATCAATTCAGAAATGTTTTTATCCGTTTTTTTTTTTTTTTTTTTTTTTTTGATAAAAATCAATAAAGATATTTATGTTTGAAATAAAAAATGACCCGTTAACTTTAACACTTCACATGGGCCTCTGCCGCACTGAGAATTTTTTCGTACTCCTTAAAATTTATTGATGGTGTTTTTATTGCGGCATTGTTTTTACGGTCCATTAATTTTGTGTTGACAATATAATAATTTGAAATGCCTCAAGACATAAAAGAGGACCGCCTTTTTTTAAGTAGATACTTATTACATTTTCCAAGGGCCTAAGTATATAATTCACTAAAAAGAATCTTTCAGCCGGAATATGCGTTATGATATTTATGTTATATTATATTGTTAAATAAATGACTTATATATGATTTTTATTTTATACATTAAGGGACACGCACAATTGTTTCACTAAAAAAAAGTCGAGTAAATGATACAAACCCTCAAAAAGTACAGGATCCTGGAGATACATTCAGAATATGAAAACTTTTGAAGAAGAAAGTACGGTGCAGAAAAGCAAGATTTATTTTTCAATTATCGTTTCATTTAAAAGTAAAATTCACGATGGGTTCGAACGAACTTGTTCGTAGCTAATAACTCTTAAGTAGCTAGAAATTGAAGATGTAATTTATTGGTTCAATTATATTATGACATTGTTACAAAAGCTTTTGAAATCAATTTAAATGTAAATAAGCTAGATTTCCCCAAATAAATGTCATCTGATTTGTTCGATAGATATGTATTTATGAAAAAAAGTCCGAAAGTTCGTCAGTGTCATCAAAAAATGTCCTTCCGAATGATTGTGGCTCAAGATTTGGCTAGAGCAGGGCATTTGCAGATTGCAGAGCTAATGAATTCCTGTTTTCCTTTTTCTGCTGCTCCTCACAGCTCTGACAGTGAGTATTGTGATTTGTGAGGTATGCCAAGCTTCGCTGCATGCTCTTCTATTGGCCAGTGTCCGCTACAATATAGGTTTCAACGACCCTGGGTATGTCTTGCCAGATGGGCCTGGGTATTAGATCAATTGCTCGGGGTTATTATAGGTGGGCCAAATCTTCCTAGATATAATATACAGTTTGATAAACTGTTCCTCCTGTAGTAAGAAAAAGTAAGAAAAATTGAGAGAATATTGCCCTGCATAACTCCAAGCGGAATGTTGACTCTTTCCGCAAATGAGCCATGAAGGGCTGAGGGTTGAGGTATAGAAATGAAGAATTTCGAGACCTATAAAAACCCTTTTCTATACACTATACACAAATCCATACATAGATTTATTTGGTGAGTTTACGCAACAACTATTGTTTTGTTTACTAATAAAAATCAAATAAATAAATAAATCGGGTGGCACAACGGCTCATGAAGAACCAGGGCCTAGTGACTTACAACTCGCAATCATTTCTGGGTGCGCCTTTCGACAGGACTGGAAGGGACCTACAATTTTATGCCGAGTCCGAACGGCTAGACGAGAAGCACTTATTCGTGACAAGTGATACTCTTGGAGGATTTGTCAATTCCTCGTAAGAGGCAGTAGCCCTGAAAAAAAACTTTTTTAGTTTTTAGGTGGAAGAGGCTGGGAAGTGATCCCAGACCTCCAGCGTGACAGTCGATCGCACTAACCATTACGCTTCGGGCTACTACTAATAAAAAAAAAAAAAAAAAAAAAAAAAAAAAAACAAGGTACAGTCTAAATTTTAACATCCTTTTCAACAAAAAGGGAAATAATTTTTAAAACACGATTTTAGCAAAATCATCAATCAACCCCCAACAGTTTGTGTGCTTCTGTGGGGCATTTTACAGGGACTCAGGGAATCAACATACATATGGTTGAATTTAATTTTAAAGAACCCTGGTATGATGTTTGTACCTATGTATATCATTTCCGTCGACGAACAAAACAGTAAAATTGAATGCGGATCAAAGGGTACGGTAGTGCCCAGCCAAGTTCTGGCAATACACCCCTTTTACAGGATCAAACTCAGGCGACTTTTGCCCCCCCCCCCCCCCCTCTCTAACTACAGAACCATTAAAGTCAGAAACTTCAAACGCGCAGCATTTGCTAAACTCACCAGGTTTAGACAACTCAGTAAATTTCAATTCATTAGTACAGTGGTTCCCAAGATATAAGACTGCAAAAATCGCAAAAACCGGAACTGACTCACTCACTCACAGACAGATCATCAAAATTATGGAGCTCTTCCCGACATTGTAGAATCGGTAGGTAGGCTTTGTTCTGTATACAAAGGAAAAAATCGAAAATTAAAGATATTCCATTCAGGGGGCGTGGGTCCCGCCCATTTTCATAGAATTGATATAAATTACTTGGAGCACTTCTGGCTGTTGTGGAGTGATGAAATTTGGTACAGCGGTAGGGCTTAAAGTGCAGACAAAGGAAAAATTTAAAAATTTGAGATTTGACATTCAAGGGGCGTGGCATCCGCCCATTTGAATAAGAATTGATATCAATTATGAGGAGCACTTCTTATTGTCGTAGAATGATCAGATTTGGTAGAACGGTAGGGATAGAAGTGCAAGCAAATGCAAAATTTTAAAATTTGAGATTTTGCATGCAGGGGGCGTGGCATCCGCCCATTTTCGCAGAATTGATATCAATTATATGGAGCACTTCTGGTTGTCGTAGAATGGTGAAATTTGGTAGAGCGGTAAAACTTGAACTGCAAACAAAGGCTAAACTTATCAATTTGATATTCAGGGGGCGTTGCATCCACCCATTTTCTAAGAATTGTTATTAGTTATATGGATCACTTCAGATTGTTGTAGACTAATAAAATTTGGTAGACTGGTGGATCATATGATCAATACAAAGGATATATTGGAAAATTGAAAATTATCCAATCACGGGAGTGGCACCCGCCCATATTCTCACAATTGATAACAACTATGTACAGAACTTCTGATTGTCGTAGAGTGATGAAATTTTGTAGAGCGCTAAAACTTGACATGGAAGCAAATGGAAAATTAAAACTTAGAGATTTAAGATTCAGTGGGCATGCCAACCACCCATTTTAACAGAATTTATATTAAATATAATGAGAGCACTTCCGTTTTCTGCAGGATTATGCAATTTGGTAAAGTGGTTAGTTTTCAGGTGTTTACAAAGAAAAAGTTGAAATCATGAACTTTTTCATGCAGGGGCCTTTCATCCACGTACTTTTTCCTGATAAAAGAATATTTGCAAAAAGTAGTGAAATCACACCAAAAACATAAAAGTTTAATAAGGAGCCAAGTTCTTATATACAAAAACTTTTGCGTAACAAGTCAGCCGTAAAAAGTATTAGTGAGATTTAAAAGTACGCCCAGTTCTAAGTTTATAAATGTTAAATACCAAATGTTTTAAGTAGAGTAATATGGAGGAACCTCAAAATTATCAGAGAAATCTGTTATTTAATGATTACTGACTTAAATTGAGTTAGTTTACCTGGCAAGTTTTCTTTTATAACCTAATTACTCAATTTTAAAATGAAAACTTGACTAGAAAACCAACTCAATGTAAGTCAGTAAACATTAAATAACAGATTTCTCTGATAATTTTGAGGTTCTTCCATAGTACTCTACTTAAAACATTTGGTATTTAACATTAATAAACTTAGAGCTTGGCGTACTTTTAGATCTCACTACTTTTTACGGCTGACTTGTTACGCAAAAGTTTTTGTATATACGAACTTGGCTCCTTTTTTAGCATTTATGTTTTTGGTGTGATTAGGTTTGCATTGTGTGTAAGTATTTGTATAATAATAATTTGTATAATAAGTTGCAAGGTTCCCAAAATGAGATTATTTTTCTAAACTTACTTATAAATAAATTAAATATTTATTAGCAATTGATTTAAAAACATTATACATAAGAAGATAACATCATAAAACAAAAATGTTGTGGTATAAAAACCTTGATCGAAATCGGTTGTAACAGCACAATATTTTTTTTTTTTTAATTTATTAGAACTGTTTTCAAAAGAAATTATTTCTATGCTTATAATGAATGTACATATATTTTTATGAGAGAGATAAATAGATAGATAAATAATTATATTTCCAAGACAATTTTAAAAAATATAGTTGTTCTTGTATCTTCATATATATTAAAACTTGGTGGCGAAACTTTGTCCAGCGTTTTTCTTCCATAAATACTCAACTGAACTACATGAGTTATGCACAAGCGGGAAAGGTTTTGTCACACAGCTGTGCATATTTTTTATTAAAAAAAAAAATTATGCATACAAATTGTAAAAACAATAGTTGTTGACTAACTTAGAAGTATCGAATCGAAAAATTATGATAAAATCAACCAAGGCAATGGCGAGATATGTAGGAACACACATAAATACATATGTACAGTGTCGGACAAAACAAAAGCACTCAATTTCACTTGGTTACATTTTGCTTAAGTACAGGACTAAATATTTAGGAGTACATTTGGACAAAACATTAACTTTTGGTATTCATATACAGGAGACAATAAATAAGGTAAACTTAGCTATAAAAATGCTATACCCTTTCATCAACAGAAAATCTAAACTTAGTACCGAAAATAAGTTCATAATTTTTAAAGTCATCTTCCAGAGCATTATGTTATATGGCTCACCTGTTTGGGGTAAATGTGCTAAAAGCCATATACTTAAATTACAAAGAACTCAAAATAAAGTACTTAAGATGATGCTTAATCTACCGTGGCATTATTCTACTGAAGATCTCCACGTATTGGCCAACATCGAAAAAATTTCATTCCGAATACAATATTTATTTGAACGATATAATCTATCTGGTAGCTCATCTGAAAACTACCTAATCTCAAATCTGGCTGTTTGATAAATGTCAGCAAAAAATACAAAATACAAAAAAAAAAAAAAAAAAAAAAAACACACAAAAAAAATGGTTAAATGCTTTATATTATTATTTATTTATTTATTTATTTATCCAAACACATGTATATTTATTTATTTATTTATTTATTTATTTATTAATTTATTTATTAATTTATTAATTTATTTATTCATTTATTTATTTATACATTAATTTATTTTTTTATTCATTGATATATTTATTTATTTATTTTTTTATTTCTTTAATATTATTTATTTATTTATTTATTACTTGTTTATTCATTTGTCTACAATTTACATATATATTTGTAATTTGTCACTACATTTATATTTGTTTGTATATGTTTATATATTTATTTATTAATTGTTGCTGTTATATAAATGAATAAGCACTCATTTATTTTTTTTTTGTTTCATTTTATTAATTTATTAAATTGTTAATTATTTATTTATTTCCATATGTATGTTTTCATTTGATGTTATAAAACCATGTATTGCATTTTAGTTATAAAATTAAAAACCACGTATTTGAGATAAGTACTTTTTGGTGCTTTGCAGCCTCCCATTCTCTCCATTCACGGATAACATTATTTAACAATTTAAAGAATGTTTTTTCTTGTAGCTTTTCCTTCGATTTTTCATAGCTATATTTATGTGATAATTGAAATAAATATGATATTTTTTTCAATAGTAAGGTAGAGTTATTCCATATCTTTGTAAATTGTGCAATATAGTTTTAAGTAAGAAAAAATGTAATTAATCTCAGGTACAATAAAAATAAATTTCAGTTTCAATTCCATTTGGCTAATGTAGGTATACATAATCACAAAGAAAAAAAATATATTAGTTACACAGTAAAGCAAATACAAAGGTCGCAATTGCGGCTAAGCCCACGTTTCCCAAAGGCACAACAATCCACGGAGGAGGAAATTTTTTGGCCTGGGGATGTTTTTCTAGTCAAAGAATCGGCCCAACTTATAAAATATATGGTATAATGGATCGTTTTGTGAACGATGACGTCCTTCAAAACATGATGCTGCCACACGCAGAAGAAGAAATGGCCTTCAAATGGACATTCGAACATGACAGCGATCCAAAACATACCGCTAAATTAGTGCAAAATTAGTTTTTGGAAAATAAAATCAACGTTTTGAAGTGGCCGGCACAGTAACTTGACCTCATCTCCATAAAAAAACCCATTGGAGATTGGAGATCGCCAGATTCAACGTGATAGCTGCAAAAACAAGGATTTTCTTGTTGTTCTAACAGAAATTGCTTGAAAGTATCCCCCAGGAAATCATAAAGAACTTGATTGAGTCAATGCCTGGTAGTTGTCAAGCACCAGTTATCAAAAGTAGCGGCTTCATAACAAAATATTGGAAAACAACTACAGAATTTAATTACGTGCTTTAGTTTTGTCGCAATTGCTTTTAATAATATGTTAATTTTTTTGTTGTATTTGCTTTACTGTGTAACTAATACATTTTTTTTCTTTGCGATTGAAGAGCTTATGTATACCTACATTAACCTAATAAAATTCATTTAAATATATTCAAGTTTAGAAATGTACTTAAGCAAAATGTAACCAAGTAAAATTGAGTGCTTTTGATTTGGCCGACACTGTATGTAAGTCTAAATTTTGTTTTTAATTTAATTTCCATTAATACAATTTTTTGTAAAAATGTGGTATCCAGTATTATTAGAACTGTAATCTAGAGATATTACGTACAAAGTTTAATCAAAATCGTTAGAGCCGTTTTCGAGAAAACTTGATAAAACCGAATCGTTGTACAAACGGGCATTAGCATATATGTATTTAAGCTTTATTTGATTGCGGTCGTTTAAAATTTTAAATTGCAAAATGTTATTTTAATTAATACTGATGGATCGTATTTCCATCCAAATGCATACTATTTTGTTTCAAAAACATGAAAAGCACCCAGGAAATATTCTTGAATATGACAATTCACTTTAGTGCATATTTTTGCATATTTTACTATACGTTTGCGTTTTTATTAATGGATATTTTTCGAGACTTTTGTTTCAAAATATTATACATATATTTTTGTTTAAGTTTTCGTTTTAGTTTTCAATAAAAACTAAATATATGGATGGACGTGTTTTTAAAATTAAAGGTTATCGTTTCCTCTTACTGACTGCATTATAGATTTTATAAAGAAGTACCTATAAATATACTAAATAATAAATAAAAGTATTGAAAAGAAATGAATAGAATGTATGTACATTCCGTGTAATTCGTTTGAATACAGATTTGTATCAATAAACATTTTACGATTTCTCCATAACCTTTAATAATTATGACAAATCAAATTACATAATTTATTGAGCGAAACATGTATGAACAACGTAAAATACATTGTTTTAAATGCATAATTCGCATTTTGTGTGACATAGGTTGTCGTATAAATATAAGTTTTCCTATATTTGTGTTACAATTATTTATAATTTGTTTACCAATAGTAATTTTTCTTCATATTCATGTGTAATTTGTATTATTTTTATGAACTGTTTTTTACTGAACCATTACCTACCAAAATATATATATTTTTCTATGAAAAGGACCTAACTGCGGTAGAGAAGAAACATCATAATTAATATTTATGAGTTTCATGAAGCCATAGGTATCTACTTCAAAAATAAATTTTTGTTTGAGGTATTTTCATTTATTTCACATGCTTAGCTTGTGCTTTTGACCACGAATGACCATGCTACAAAAAATAAGCACTTGCTTATAGTAATATTTGCATTTGTAATATATCGTCTTAAAATACATTTGTGGGTAAATCAACCACAAGCAAAAAGTATGAATTACTTTTCATATGAAATTGATTAAAATTTCTAACCGTATTGCCTAAAATAAATACCTTCACGTTAACATACATATACGAATCTTACAGACATTTAAATTAAGAGATAAGAAAATTATTGATTGGGAAAAAGGATACTCTTTAAAAAAGACACTCGAGCAATAGTAAAATTATGAGAAAAACATTAAGTACCACATGATAAGGTTTGGATGGAAAGGTTTAAAGGCGTTTTTAAAGAATACGGCTTCGAAGACTGCAAAAAATTTAAAAATTGCGATTTTTTAAACAAAAAAATACGATTGATTATGTTGAAAAAAATAACAAAAAACTTATTAAGCATAAGCATTAAGCATATTTTACTTATGTATATAATGAATTTTTATTTTTTATTTACTTACCGTAAATTTTCGCAGATTTAGCTTTATGAACTTGTACAATGGACTTGACAACTAAATTCATCTTTAAGGTTACTCCGTAACATGACAGTCGATTAAAAAAACACAGAAGAAAACAAAATTAACAATTTCAGAGCTTCGTTTGAGTGTTTTTTTTTAGCATACAAATTCATAAAAAAATATAATTTCAGGAAACCCTTATTGTCATATGCCATCAATTTTTCAGTACATTGTACCTTTGATTTTCACATTAACCATTTCAACTTATTTCGATGATGTTTTCGATTTCAAAAGTTAAAATAAATTATGATAAGAATTATGAAGAGGGAATTCTTATGTTATTAATAGGCTTATTTGTCTACCTTACTTTTGCTGAAATCCCCGCATTTAAAAAAGTTAAACGAACCTTAGTCAAACTAGTTGAAAAATTATAAAATGAAACATTGGCCCTAAGTAATAAACGAAGAATCTAGCTTAGATTCGATTTTTTAGTTTTGAAATAAACTCGACTTTAGGATAAATTCGACTCAAAATTAGTTCATTACTTAGGACCATTGTTTTATGTGGAAAAGCTATTTAAATAAGCTCCAGTTACCAACGATCTATCGCTAGGTCAAGGACATCACATTTTTTTCACAAACAATTAACTACCCAAAAAGAAAAACATTTCAATAACAAACAAGTGGAGTAATTTCACTGATTGCTTCTCACAATAATAAATAAAATTCGAAATCAATTACAAAGTTTGCATATCAACGACATCAGAGTTGGAAGCGAAAACACTTCGTTCAACAAATTAAAAAAGTTTGACGATTTTGTTCGTTTATTCTGGGCACCAAAACATTTTTTTTTTACTGCACGCTACTCGCTCCTCCTCGTCCTCTAGCAGAAGTTTCTTTTACGGTTAAAAAAAAAACTTTATACCTACCTACCTATCCCGATAAAAATAAAATAAAAAAGTTTCTTCAGTTCACAACCCAGCAGCAGCAAAATTATCCATAGATTTAGACTTTTGTACTTCCCAACAGCAATACTCAACTAGTTTGACATTTTACTGAACCTTTGATATTGCTTAAAAAAAAAATAAATAAAAAGAAAGAAAAAGGCAAAACTTTTATAATAACATTTCCATTTTCTGGAAACTGCGGAGGAATTCATTTGAATAAATGCATTGATGAAGGTTTTTGCCGCTAGCTAGTCCTGTTTACCGATATATGTATGCAGAATATCGTGAAATGGATAAGGCGAGCGGCTTTTATGTGCATGAGTGAGTGGTGTTTTCTTGGAGGTTTCTCTTTTTCAATAAAGTTCTTTATAATTCCATTTTTTTGTACATACATATATTTTTTATTTTTAAAAAGGAAAATACAAAATTCCTTCGACTACAATACAATAGCCATCTTAAAGAATATTGGGACTATTTTCGAACTTGAAGGAAACTTTATTGGAAAGTTGACTAAAAAGTAAGTCATAAAAAATCTACCTAAAAATAATGTCAACTGTAATGAAATTTTTTGTCAAAATGTCGGCTGATTGTGTTGTCTGTAAAAACCAAGCTAAACATCATAATTCAGTGATAATTAATTAAGCCGCAGGAAATTAGGTCCTAAAAGTAAACATTTTGTAATGCTAGATTTCCACTTGAAATTAAAAGAGGCAAGTTGATACACTTTGAAAGAACAAGGGGGTTTATAACAAAAAAAAAAAGAAAGGTAATAGTGGTAGAGAGTAGGTATCAGCATCTAATGCCGAAAATACCATTTTAAAAGCTGCCGATCAAATAAACGCTTGCCTCAAATCATCAAATCTATGTGAAAAAACTTCATTTGTACTTTTGTACAAAAGTAGGTCTATGTAGTTAAGGCTTAAGGCGGTAGGAACTTCGCCGCGTCAGCTAGTTAATATTAAATTTACTTATGGACACAATGAATGTTTGAATGATACAATGTTATGTCGTTTTTGATTGGATTTCGGAACAGTACTACTCCTTTTTGATTCCAATCGAATTATTTTCTGTTGTTCCAAAACTAATTTGCGAAAAATTATGTGTGTGTCAGTAAATTGTCTGATATTTATGTATATTTTGCATTTTCAGTGGAGTAAAATCAATTTGACAAGTAATCCGATGAAAGAGTTTATAATGCATATGTGTGTTCTAGGTCTCCTCCTTTATAAAATCCGGAACAGAAAATAACTCCGAAAACATTACTCGGAACAGCCAATCGAATTATTTTGGAGTAAGTGGAGTCAAAAAGGAGTAACTCCGAACCTCCAACCGAAAACGACATTAATTTATTATTTTATAATTTAAAATAAAACTTTCTTTACAAACCATTGATTAACACATCATGTTTTTTTTTTATTTTAAAAAGTGCCAATAATTGTACAAACTAAAATGTTATAGCTGATCAAACTTAAAATCGCCTAAGTAAGGCTCGTTTCACACACATTCGGTTCGGTTTCTATTCGGTTTGTATTCGGCTGTGCCTGATACAAGCCTAAGGCTCGTTACACACACATTCGGTTTCACACATCACAAAATCACACATCCGGAACAGAAAATAACTCCGAAAACATTACTCGGAACAGCCAATCGAATTATTTTGGAGTAAGTGGAGTCAAAAAGGAGTAACTCCGAACCTCCAACCGAAAACGACATTAATTTATTATTTTATAATTTAAAATAAAACTTTCTTTACAAACCATTGATTAACACATCATCTTTTTTTTTTTATTTTAAAAAGTGCCAATAATTGTACAAACTAAAATGTTATAGCTGATCAAACTTAAAATCGCCTAAGTAAGGCTCGTTTCACACACATTCGGTTCGGTCTCTATTCGGTTTGTATTCGGCTGTGCCTGATACAAGCCTAAGGCTCGTTACACACACATTCGGTTTCGTTCAGTTCGGTCTCTATTCGGTTTGTATTCGGCTGTGCCTGATATGTGTGAAACGATAAAACGGTGCTCTACGGTTTCTAATAGGTTTTTATTTTTGCCGTTTTATCGTTTCACACATATCAGGCACAGCCGAATACAAACCGAATAGAGACCGAACCGAATGAGACCGAATGTGTGTGAAACAAGCCTAACTGTAGTCGTTACACTATTTTTCAAAATTTTAAAGTTTGAATTTGATACTTTCAATGACTTTAGTCTGCTGTAAGATCATAATAAAATAGTGCTATACTTAAAACTAAAATAGTTCGTCAAGGTTTTGCCGTCAATGCAGATTGTTACATGGAACCAATTATCACTGCGGGAGCGGGTATATAAATATATTTTCAAAAATATTGCAAACTAATGTGTATATGATACCAAATAATATGACAGTTTTACTCTAAACATTTAAATCAATTATATTGATGTTCCATATTTAAAGTTTCAAGTTTAAGTATATTTTATGTTTCTGTATAATATGTAAATTGCTTAATTGAACGTTATGCACACCAACGTCACGAAACGGAATAATTTATATCCTCTCGATATTTACTCACTTTAGCAGAATTGAATATACAACATGCATCAGCATCAGCGTCAGCTTTAGCATCCTTCCCAATTTGATCATTTTTCTATATTTGCACAAGCTAATTATTCATAGGGATTTCTACATGAAGGATGCTTCAGCCAAACGGCGTCACGCTGTGCCTCGCCGCGCCTCACCGTCATCGCCACAAACAAATAATAGCTTGTATATACACCTCGTTCCACTATTTTATCCATCATCATTTTATCCAGCATACAGAGACTTTTCCGCCTTCCGCGGTAGCTGAATTCTACGGTACGCTAGTTAGTATTTTGGCACTCCATTGACGTTAAGAACATTTGGTAATGGATACCCTTAAACTTTGAATTTCAAAAAGGATTTTCACAGTTAACAACAAAAAAAATGGGCGCGACTGGATCGCACAAACTTGCTAACAACTTTAACGATGATGTACAAGTACATAGCTATAGGTTCCAAAATATTATTATAACACTCAAAAAAAAATAAATTAATTATTACTATAAATTACTATATATTTATTATTTTAATGGCTTTGAGAGTAAGAGATCAAAATCAAGTAGCTATGCCATTATAAAAAAAATTAAAAATCGTTGAAGCGGTGTTTTTAAAATAAATTTTTATACGTAAAATTTTTCAAAATTATAATCTAGTATGCCAACATTACCGTTATTTTTAGTGCTAAAAACAAAATTAAAAAAACCTCTGGGCATATTAGTCAAAAAACACTATATACCAAGTTTGAAGAAAATTCCTCCAGCCGTTTAGGCGGAACACACTTTTTTCGCGTTCTCTATCATCGTAATGTTAGGGAAAATTATCATATCGCATTCGATTTTTTTTTACGAATCCATAACTTACCTTATAGTACCTACCTATACATCGCAAGTAAATATGGATACTTGTAGCAGATAACGTTGATCTACGATTTTGTGATTTTGCGAATAGAATGGTGATGAACTAGAAAATCATAAAGAAAATACGCGCCGGAAATCAATTGAGAAGTATTTTTCATACAAATTCATTTGAGTATTTTTTTTTAAATTCTAGTTCACTTTAATCCATAGCCATTCCACGAACAGAGAATTTGCTTTTTTCCATCCCTGAGAAAAGTGATCAAATCAATATCATACAATTTAATAGGGTAAACAACTTTAGAAGGCGTTTTAATTTTAGAAAAGTTAATCGTTGAAAACATCCTCACTTGATTTAATTGCAATAATTTATCTACAAAATTATGAATAATAATACAGATAAAGAAATTTTAATACTAAAATAACTTCGTTTTAAGTGGGTGCACGAATTTAAACAATTTTCCCAAGAAAAATAAAATTCACAGTATCTTCTTGCTGTGATTTTTATAAGAGTCCCCAAAATGTGTGTCTTAGTAGGGTATAACAGACTGACTGAAAAGCCCACTGTTATACCTGGGCAAAACACATTCATTTCTGGATTTGAGGTCACTTGTACTCTTTAATGGAAAATTATGAATATAATCATCAGAAGTATGATATAAAAACTATATTTATTTTAATCGAAAACTATATATCTATGTACATAAAAAATACAGACAATTTTTTAAGTACGGACCATTTTTATTCTATTTATGATTCAAACAATTTGTGTGTCTTCCTGAAGGTTTTAATAGCCTTTGTTCATTTTTATCTTCCAGCATATTACCTAACTCACAATGCAAAAAGAAAACTGAAAAATTAATTGCTAGGTATGTAGATAGTTGCTTTTAAGATGTACAATTAAAATTCACATCCAGAGAGAAAACAATATCTGCATTCCGCATAAACGCTGGAGGGAAGACCTGACCTTAAAATGGCCCCAACTAAATCAGGTAAATCATGGAAAAGAAAGCATAATAAACATGGCCGCAAACAAATTAAGGAGTGCGAAAGTATAATCAAGAAATAAAAGGGCAATGGCAAAAGGCTCAAGCGTTCGTAGGATGTTGTTTAATGTATTTTTTTTTTGCCTTTATATAGCAGGATAAGTACACAGAATATTACGCATAGAATTAAGGCAATTTTTTTGAAAAGAAAAATGTTTCCTCTTTGTCAACAAAGAAGAAGAGGCTCAAGCCTTTAGTATAATGGGTCGATCAAAAAAGATGTTTTGATCAAAATTGGCGCAAATATTCCCGTTCATATACAAACATAGTTTTTATTTGTTGAAGTTTTTGTTCGTTAACTGTAATATTTTAAGAATGGGTTGAAGATTTGTTTTTTTTTTGTCAATAAGTTTTTGATAAATAAAAATAAATAGTTAAATACGACGTATCAATAATTTTTAAACTGTTGACTTATAAATAAAATATGTTTGCAAATTACCTAACACACATGTATTTATGAATATAAAATTTTGAAAAGTTTTTTCACACAAGTTTTTGAAGTGTCATATTTAACTATTTATTTTCATTCATCAAAGAACAATTAACAAAAAAAAATGGATGAATTTTGTGTTTTAAGCAAGCTCAAATTCCAGACAAACGTGTTCAAAATTAAAAACCCGAGAACGGACTCGTTCCGTACTAAAAGGTTTATTTAATAGCACATAGTTTGTAGAAGACTTGTATCTTTTTCTTGCAAACAGGTTTTTAAAACCAAAAAATCCGTGCGAATAACGAGTGCTAAAATTGGAAGTCTTAATATTTATGTAATAAGAAAAATAATACAAACAAAAATGCCTTATGTATGTCACTAACAGCACTGTGCACTGCACCGTGGCGATGTTACTTCAAAAAATCATATTGTATTTGAATACTATAGAAGTTTATTATACGGCTATACACTTTTTCTTCTTCTTCTTCTTCATTTAACCGACGATTGTCATGGTCTCCAGGGGACCCCAACTCTCCCACTCAACTGCTTTACCTAGGGTTCCACTTTTGGGGTTCGCCAGGTTGATCTCAGAAAACGTCGACAGGCACTCCCGGTTTTGGATTGTTCCATGTCTGAGGCCAACTAAATGCAGGTGTCTTTGCATTTGTTTCGTCCAGGAGTTTTTGCGCCTGCCTTTCTTCACTACTCTGTGAATTATCTAAAAAATGGAAAATGTTTTTTTCGGATCTGTAAGCCAATTCTTGTTGATTTGTAAGATACTTTTTTCATTAACTTCCCTAAAACTAAATAAAGTCCGTACCTATACCTACACAGGTTATATTTTTGATTATGTTTTTACCATTTTCGCAAGAGATCTATTGTCATTTAAATGCTCTTTAATAACTACATCTTCTTACAAACTTATAAGGATTCAATAATTCTTATTTTATGCTCCTTTTATTCAATCTGGAAAAGATTCCATCCCGAGAAAGAAAATTGGAATATAAAGTTCTTCCCAACAATTTTTCACAAAAGAATTTACTTTCGAATGCAGAACAAAGCAAACAACAACAACTAAAAAAAAATCAGAAATAAAGTATAGAAGAGAAAGAAGAAAAAGCAATCTTAACGTTATTGCATTCGAATTCAATTCAAAGCGGAGGCGAACTGGAGAACGTATACAGACTCAGACAAAACAATACACCAAAGTTGACAACGAGCAGCAGAAAGTATGTTCAATAAATTTTAAAGTCCGATTGTTCTCGATATCGGAAATTCGAAGAATATCTTTTTTGGCTGCAATTTTAGGTCTGGTGTGGGAAAAAGGTGCCATTCCAATAATCCTTATGCTTTGTTCGATTTTTTTCCCAAACCGGGAAACTTAAAAAAAAGTACTACCTACATATACCTAGTCAATAGTCATTGTACATTGTACATGGTACCCAGGAACTGAAAATACATTTTCAGTTCAGCATTTTAATTTAAAGATTCATCCGAGCTTCTCGGGTGAAATTACTCTTTGGCAGTGAAATTTATTTAGTGTTATGGATGCCGGACTTGATTTTATTTTCTTTATAAAATAAAAACTAAAGAAGAAAATAATTCTATAAGATATCCATTGATATCGCCAAGATAGAATCTAAATTGTTCCGAGATTGGAAAAGTATAAATCGTGAATTTATCGATTTTCATTTTGGTTAGTATGTAATTGAAATCTATTTGGTTTAATAATGGTTGCGGAGATTAAGCAATGCAGTGTACAGATTTGGAAATGCAGATACAGTAAAGGTGAATAATTAAAGCTCTTCGACTACATGCAATCATCGTCATTTAATATTATTATGACTGACTTGCCATAATTTTGAATTTGGCATGGATCCAAATCTAATAATATTAGCAAAAATAACTTAAAAGATGCGCATTGCCTTTCAAACCAAACAAATCCATCGCTATAAAATCAGACCTAAAAAGAAAAACTCACGTACAATTAAAAAAATAAACACTCCAAAACATACCTATGTATGTATGTATATTATATGTACCTAAATCGTTGCGAAAAATGTGTCCTGTTTTTATTTTATTATTTTTTAATCTGTTTTGCTTCCAAATGTAAGCACTTTATCCCGCATTTTGGTGAATAGAGCGTATAGGGGAAGTAAATTTTGATAAGCTGACTGACAGCCGCCGGTAAACAACTTTAACTAGGTACTATGTACATACCTATTTTACTACTTAATATTCTGATTGAAAAGTAGAATTTAGACTTGAAAAAAAAAAGTTTTTAACAGTACCTACCTATGATATTTTGAATTTCAAATTCAAGCAAAAGAGAATTTGTTATTTATTCTTTTTGAATATTTAAATCATTATACATTTTAATTATACTTTACATATAATGTACCTATGCTTCAAAAAAAAAAAGTTATGGAGTGTTTCTCTTTCTATTTTTAAATATATTATGAGTGAGACCTGATAAAAAAAAATCACTGCAAAGGAATTAACATGTTGGTATGACGTTAATCAAAGCTAAAGTTTTAATAATATATTGAAACTGGTGTGAAATACTTTAAGATATTTAAAAAACTGTTCTCAATGAATATAACCGAAGCTGAATTTAAAACTTAAAAAAAAAAAAACTCAAAGTCACACGCACCTTTATCTATAAATGAACACTTATACAATAAATGCAGTTAAAAAAAATATTGTATTGCTTAAATATCAGTACTCACATAATCTCTGTCCATCCCCATATAATAATTACCTATCTATACAATGATCCAAATTTAGCTCCTGTTATATTTTTGCTGAATGTTTATAATGACCTACAAATCTTATCTCATAGTTTTTCGTATCATATCATTTACGAAAGCAGAAAAGTTAAGAACGACATGTTAATAAAGTAGATATCCTTTAAAACAACTATTAGCTTAAAACTGTTATAACTTAAATACAAATACATGATATATAATTTTAATAAAGTATGCATCCATGTACATGTACATGTACTGTAAATATACATAACTTTTTCTAACAGAAGCGGTTTTGAATAGGAAAGTGTGTGTTTGTTTTTAAAATCAAATTGCAAAAATTTATTAGGCGCCTAATGGTCGTCATGACCGCACAAATAATTTTAAATTGTATTCAGTTACTATTAGAATAAGAACATTCATTGCAATTTCATTCAAATTAATTAAAACCCATGCGACGAAAACCGTGACAGTAAAAAATAAAATTTGCAATACTTCTTATAATATATACAAATAAAATTACTTATGTAGGCAATAAAAACACATCGCGATGCTCCACAAACTTCAAATATTTAATCAGTACACAATGTCTCATGCTTTGGAGAAACGAAAACCGCTTTAATTATGTTTTAGTCTGCTATTATTGAATAAATTGACCTTCTTAACGTCTGCGATTATATACACAGCACGCATACACATCACATATTAATAAAATATGATTTTTCTTTTTTTATATTTAGAACCCCATCGATTTGCTTATAAAATTTACTCACATAAATTATGGAAAGCAGGACTAATCTTGCAAGAAAATAGGTTTCCCAATGTTTTCATTTGCATGTATATTAATTTTATATTATGGTTTAATTTTGATGTATGAAAGTGTATTTCAACATCATATTGTTTAGCTTCAATAAAAACATCAAAAATATCGAAAAATAACGATCATTTAATTGAGTTAAACAAAGGAATTTGGTTAAAAATTTAAGATAAAAAAAAAACAAATAAATCGTAACTACGAGTCAATTTATTGAAGCATTTATGATATTTTTTTTTAAGTCAGTGTATGTAAATGAATCAACTTTGTTCTTAATATGCGTCAATTCTGTATATTTCTACTGCGGCTTTGCACCCAGTTTACTATTTATTTTGTAATTGAAGAGCGCTCGCGAATAAAACTCATCGCTAACAATAATTCGTGTAAGCTTAAGTGCATTCCACCTTGTATAGTTTTACCTTTGCAACTTCAATTCATCTAAGAGCGAAGCAGGTACGCGCGATATTGCAGCTAGTCAGCTACTCAAGTTGGGACGCTAACGAAATTAATTGAAAAGGTATAAAATAAGGCGGAGCTCTAGTTGATCGCACAATTTTAATTTTCCCGAAAATAAAAATACTGTTGTAATAGTTTTAGTGCAGCTTATTTAAGGTGCACGGTGGCGTATGTGGAACATTTTTTTACTAGGAACTCAGGTGGTTGAAATGTTTTTTTTTTAGAATATAATGAGGGAAAGCAAAGTAGGTACATTATATACATTCATTTCTATTATTATTATATCTACATTTTGATGTGTATGGCATCCAAATTAAGTATGAATGTTTAACTGATGCCTCATATGTTCGTAGTTCGTATGCATGCATCTTCGATTTTTGAAACAATCTCTGCTCCTTCCTATGTATAATATATGTATATAGTTTGAAATCGACCAATAGCTAGTGATTGATCATTCTTATATTTGTTTCACTCAGCACTGTTGTTATTTATTTCTATCTGCCCTTAAAATTGAAATTGAAATATGTGTGTATATTAAAGCCTCCATGACGTTTTATAATAATTGTTTCAAGAGTATGAGTGTTTTGCGATGCTTTTTTTGTGTGTTTTTTCCCTTTTTAACAAAACACTAACCGTGGACAATTTTTTCTTTACACCAACCGCAATTTTGGTATAAACAACAGTTATATATTAACCTACAAAAAGTGTCATATAGGTATAAGCTCAAAACATTTTGGGAAAGCTGAAACATCGGTATTTTGTTTGTTTCCAACAGAGCATACCTATTTATGGCATATGTTGGTATACTAAAACATTAGATTTTAAAAAATTGTCAATGTTTATTCTTACTATACGTGGCTCATTTATATTGACTAACGTCTTACTACGGACGACTTGAAAATTAAAATAAACGGAGACAGGTTCGTTAATCTAAGGGACAATTCAATGCAAAGACCAAATTATTACATATTTTTGTGTCTACATCAACTGTACTTCTAGGGACATTCCAAAATATTAAACATATATAATTTCATTTTCAAAATTGGCGGTGCCGTGACATTTGGCCATGTGTCATATGGCCATATTTTGAAATATGGCCATGTGACACATTGTGAAAGCGTCAAATTGCCATATTTCAAGATTTGGCCATTTGTCGCTTTTACAAAGTGCCATTATGGCCATATGTCACTTTCAAATTATTCTTTTGCCAGAAGTACGCGTTTACAAAAAACTTATAAACGTTTTCAAAAAGTTGTTTTAAAAAATCTTAGTTTTTAAGATATTCTCCTGAACATTTTAAAAATTAGTATTTTTAAAAAATTCGCGCGCATTTTTTAAAAATACTTGTATACGTTTTCAAAAAGTTGTTTTGAAAAACTTTAATTTTGTATTAAGTAATTTTTAAAATGTTAAGGAGTCTATTTTTAAAAACAAAATTAAAATCCTTCAAATAAATTTTTGAAAACCTACACCTACAAGTATTTTTTAAAAATTCGCACGATTTTTTTAAAAATACTTGTATATCTTTTCAAAAAAAGTTGTTTTGAAAAATTTTAATTTTGTTCTAAAAGAATGTTTTATAATATAATTTACATAAAATTTCCATTATGCACATCAGGGTGGGCCAAAGCTCCACAATTTATTTATTGGGTTTTGACCCACATAAGTGGTTATTCGAGCATTAAACCATATGCCCAAAAGTCACAAAGAAATATGGCCATATGACACTTTGAGAAAGCGTCAAATGGCCATGTTTTCGAATATTGTTATTTGGCACTTGCGCAATGTATCATATGGCCATATTTTGGAATATGGCCATATAACACATGGCCAAATGTCACGGCACCAAAATTGGCATCATGCAACAAACTACCAGTCTTTAGTTTGAAAGGCATATCCATTTATATTTATTTTATTTTTATTGTCAGTTGTGAATGTTCTAATTTCAACTGTTAATATACATATGTATTTTTTAAGAGGAAAATATTAAAAAAGATAAGATTATTTGAACAACATATCTACACGCGAGTATTGTCTACTTATAAGACATTAATGTTTCTGTGTTGTATGATCCTTTCAGGCTAATATTTTTTTTTATCAAAATCGTTAAAATTGTGAAGGTATCTCAGTATCTTCTAATGTTTTTTGTCACGCACAAACATGACGTTATTTTTATTAACTGTTACTCCGATTATAAAACAAAACAAATTTATTATGCGGAAGTAATAGATAAAGGTAATTTTTTAAATCTAAACTTGCAAACCATGCTGTCGGAGAAATAACATTATCTTCACGCATCATCGGCTACGTGACGGCTTGCGATGATCAATGATATTATTCGCACATTAATACATTTTATCCTTGATGGTTGATGTTTGATAAAGTGTTCGCCTTTTTGAATATGGTTGATGACAAAGGAAAAGCTGTACTATAGTAACAAGGACAAGTAGCTATCAACGCAACCAAATGTAAGCCTTTACCATCTTTGGCACACATATTATCTTTATTTCACGGTTCATTTGCAGCCTGAGATGGGCGAAGTGTAAAAATTTCTCCTTCATAAAAATGCCATTACATAAAAGAGTACGTGTCTGTTGCCGAAAATCGTTCTTCAATCCTTAAAAGGGCTACGGTGTGAGTATGGAATGTGTGTGCATGAGAATGTCTTGAGAATACCTATATGCTCTTTTGACTGAAACCCATTATCGTTGTTTACTTTTTTTTCGATAAAACACGAGCGTAAAATATTTCCAGGTTTATTATGTGAAAAAGAGTTGAGCTTTGTATTTGAGGTGGAAGCAAAAAAGAAAGTTATCTAACTACCAAAAAGGGTGTGGTTACAGAAGTAAATACTCATGAGTATAAAAGCCATTTTCCCTATCACTGCACGCAAATTACATGCACTTCAGATTACAACAGTTTTTCTTGCAAAGGAATTTCTGTACCTAAATACTATTTGCAGCTCATCGAGAAGCAATTTAGTATTAAAAGAGACTTATTATGGCACTACATTTTAATTATAAAACAATGTAAACAATTTTTCTGAAAGGAGATAACGTTCACTTAATGACTCTGTCTTATGATATAATTTGCAGTGGCGATTCCTGGTCCTTAGTATTGGTTTAGCTACGTGGTCTAGGGAAGGTTAACTTAAAAAAAAAAATCATATTTTTTTTAATTTTATTGATAACGACAATCAATAAAAAACATTAATAAATGATATAAAATTATTATCAAGAAAATATAACAAGACATTGTACATGTTACCGTTGTTTTTTATTTTTTCTGTTTAAGCCATTTTTTTTAGAAAACTGCCCCTCCCACCTAACTCCGCCACCAGGGACTGCAAGACTTGCATTCCTTTTATCAGCCTTAATACACCTTTTGACTCATATAATTTTTTTTTCGTTCACTTTCGTACGCCAAATCTGCTGTGCGCTCTTGGTCTAATAATAACATTATTAAGAAACTCCACTGGGCATTAAAAGGTTCGCATCGTCTGAGCCCATCAAGAGCGTCGGCTAGTACAAGTATTTTTAGTTTGTAGGCGAGAAGGGCGTAAACGGAAGACAAACAATCTCCCCTCACATCCTTGTCGCCTACAAACTAGCTAGTTTCTGGCAACTCAGTTTCCTTGTGCGAAAGCGGTCTTATTATTGTACTATTGCATTTATTGAGTTTTGAGACCTATCAAGTAATTATGTAACAGATATATGTTCTTCCCCTGACATGCCGTGAATAGGAACAAACCTCTTAACAACCAATTAGGGGGCCAATAGTTAATATATAAACGGCATTCTCTTGAAATATTTTGTCTGCGTAAAGACCATTTCGTTTTTCTTACATGTACCCCGCAATAAGATTTAGCAAACCTCTTCATGTTCACTCATATAGTCAGCCATCGCAGGGTGACATTGAATAATAATCTCTGTAAGAAGTTGATGTTGAAACCTTCGATTATGAAGCCCATGTTGGCAATAACACACAAATTATAATGCCCTTCCATTTAAATCACAAACACAAAGAAAATAACCGTATTAAATCACTTTAGAGCTTACCAGATTAATTAGCCCCGATCAATTGAAATGCGTTCTGCACAGCTCAAGGCCAACTAGCAATTGATCGATTATATAAAAATGAAGCTTCTTTGTTAACCTCCTTCACCCACATCTCTTCGCGCATATATTTTTACGTTCCGCTGCGTTTGTAAAGTATGTCGTACCTTTTCTTACTTTGTTCTACTTTTATGTCCATAACTTTTTTCACACAGCAAATTGATACTTGTCGCCATATAAACAATTTATCTACGAAAAAATATTGGTCTGAGGGCCAGCTGCCATACAAAAATTGTCATTGTCCTTTCACATTAGCGGTCAGCCGATAAAAGATACTTCTAGCGACTTAATGGCAAATAAATTGACGATTATTTAACTATTATCTATTTTATTATAATAAACTTATTTTGAAGCAATCAAAAAATAAGTCAAAAAATATTCATTACTGCTTAAAATTTGGCATCAAATAGCCTAGAGTATTACAAGACGAAATTTGAAAATTTGATCCAAATCGGTCAAAAAGTTATGGCAAGAAACATGATGTTAATTAAGTGCAACACGCAATGTTTGCATCATTGTTATGGTCAAAGTAGCATACTTAAGTTGGCACTGATTTTTGTACACGTACTTGGAACCCTTAACTATCATAAAATATAGTTATAATATTTATATCTTATATATATAGTGGACGGTTTTTTCCTTAGTTGCATATTTATAAAGTTATAAAGGAAAATGTCGGAAAAATGGGATGAACTTAGCGTTTTTTTCACTGTTGCATTTTTCCTGCAGCAAGCACAGGCTTTTCGAAGTTGCAAACTTAGATACAGACTACTCTAACATGCCCCAACAACATATCAAAAATGCAGAACTACATCGCGCTTTACCAATTGAGCACTTTTTTGGAAGTAAGTAGGTACCTGGAGCTGCTTGCATATCTGATGTATCGTGCTTTATCGCATCATACTTACGCTTATGCTTTCATTTATTTAGCTGGGCTTTGCTTAGGACATGTGTAGTAAAACGCTCTTGTATTATAGATTGTATGGTATTTGTGTTTGTGTTTGTATTTTGAAAAGATATTATTAAAAATTGTATGTAATTTGGTAGCGCGGATGTTGTAAGCTTTCAAGGGAGACTTGTTGTATGAGAGTTTTGTGTTGTGTATTGTGTTAGAACAATGTGGGTAGGTTTGGTAGGTATCTATTTTTTTTTTTTTTATTATAATATCAATGCTCTTTGTAGGGATCGCTGATCGCATATTGTAACGCTGAGGCAGATAGGAAGATGGGAGTTTTGTGTTGTGTGAAGGAAAATATGATTTGAAAATAGGTAGGTAGGTGGGTAGTTTTTTTTTTCTATTTATGGTATTGATTATTACAATAACCTTATCATTATCATTATTTCAACATTATACATTATATAATTTATTCATTTAAATTCTTGGTTTAGCGGCGATAAACCTGCTAACTGAGAGGAATCGCCACTGATAATTTGTCGAAACCAGATTGAAGCGAATCTTAAAGTTAGAAGAAAAATATGGATAAGCTAGAATGCACCACTTTTTAAATTTATAAATCAATTGTAGCCTAAATTTAAATGTATGTAAGTCTAACTTTTACTTGGTTTATCAGCATATTGTCGGTCTAGTTCGAATACCCCCTAACGCAGAAAAAAGTTTTTCCATGATTCAATTGAAAATTTTCCGGGATCTGATGGAAAAAAAGTTCCATATGCACCGACCGGTAATATATTTGCATAGCTTCAGCCGAAAACGTAAAACCTCTAATCCCAGAACTTAATTTTATGACTGAAATATCTCAACCCAGTGCAATAATGTAAGCAAACAAGAAACCAAGGGGTACTTCCATAAAATGAAAATAATCGAGCGACATCGAATTGAGTAGGTATTTCTCTCTCTATTTTTTTTCACAGATGCGATAGACATAGAGAGATCAATTAGATAGTCTCGAGTGATATTCTTAGATCGATTTTGTTTTACGGAATTACACCCTTGGAAAATAACTCGAGTTCCGATGTATCAGAATTACAACGATGATAGACTTATTTAATGATTACTAAAATAAAAGAAAGTATCAAGCGTTTTCACTTTCGCATTTTTCAAACACACAAATGCATATTTTGAAATAGATCAAGGTAATAACGTCAATGAAAACAAAAATTGTAAGAAGAAAGGGTCTACCACGAAATCTATAGAAAACCAAAATCTAGAAAGACAAAATCTCGCAAGTCATAATCTAGAATGTCAAAATCTCGAATTACAAAAATCTAGATAACCAAAATTAAGAATTCATATAATCTAGAATAACAAAAATCTAGAAAGACAAAATCTCGAACACCAAAAATCGAGATCTTTAACGATTAGGTAATTTTTGAAATAAAATAACGGTACTTTTATTCAATTAGTTTTACAGAAGACAGTTTAGATAAATAAAAACATTACTTTCAACTATTCTTCTCTTTCTCCAATCTTCACATACATATGTATGTGGAAGAGCATTGTCTGCATTCTGAAAAGATATCACGCCTAGGTTATATGATTTAAATTGAAACCTACAGTAAACAAATATATCAATTTTGCATCGCCAGTGAAATTTGTGTAAACGCAGCGAACGCTTTACCTAGAATGTTAAAGTCAATTAGCAACAACATTTTGCATTGTTATTTCTATGATTTTGTACAGCAACTTTCCATTATACTGTTATTATTACTATAACACTTGGCACAGTCTATGTATGTAGGTACGCTGTTATTTCTCTCTACGTTTGTTTTTTTCGTCTGAAGTGTTGTTTATTTATTTTTTGTATTTTGTAATATAAAAAAACTCGTATATATGTAAAATGCACAGTACACATTTCTAAGGTATTATCAGGCGCAGCTTTCCAAATTTCAAGATGGCTGTCCTTTGTGGACACAGTAAACAAAAACAAATTTTTTGTGATTGTTTGAAATTCAATTTTTTACTATTGATTTTGACAACATGCGCAGAACTGAACAAAAATGAACATGCTTGTGATATTACCTGTAATATATGTATCTTGTGTAAAATGTACATTCAAAATGGAAAAAAGTCGTTTATTTTCTCCTTTCTTATAATTACAGTATTTTAGAATATTCCCAACACTTGGTTTAGCATACCTATGTATATATAAAACAAAATTCTAGATTTTATTTTGACTTTTCTAGATTTTGTGTTTCGAGATTTTTTGTCATTCTAGATTTTTGCATTCAAGATCTTTGTTTTTGTTTTTCAAGACTGTCTGTTGGTGATTTTTGGCATTCTATATAACGTCATGATCCCAAGAAGAAGGTCTCTTAGATATTTATATACAATATACATAGTAAAATAGTTATTTAAATACTATCATCAAAGTAATAGAATATTCAAAATAAACTTTTTCAAGATCTGGATTATCGTCATTTACGACTTACCCTGCGAGAAAAACACTATAAATTTTCTCATTACACAGCTACAAATCTTTACTTTCATTTATAACAAAAATGTTTTCCCCATCAGGCATTCAATTTAATTATTCCTGGATTCCTTACAGTATTTTCATCTTTGGCAGTCAGTTAAGTTTAACGTCGTCATTGTATCCCGAGAGAACATTATCTTGTTCTCTCCTTAAACTTAATAGAGATATTATCAGATCTTCTCATTATCATATCGGAAAATTTCTTTAAAGGACTATTAATTTGTTTTGATCTCATGTAATTAGCTATAACACGATTTCTAAGGCCTGCGCTTGCATTTGCAAAACATTAATTCTCTTGAAGAAAATATAGTTATACAAGCGTAATTGCCAATGAAAACCTATGCCTAGGTGAATTCCATTATCATAATTGAGGCTGTGAGTGCAAAAGTGGCATAACCTTAAATTGAAAAATTGCCTTATTGAAGTGAAACTTTTTTGCGCGCGTTGAGAGTGAAAATTCAAGGTAAATTTTTGTGAAACGCAAAAATGTAACGCCACATGTGCAACGCTGGAATCATTGATTAGCTAAGTGGTGGAAGCTAGAGTACAAGTAAAAATTTTATTGATAGGCTAATATATTTTATAGTGCAATAAGTTTGGATTTTTTGATAATCTATATTAAAGTAGCAGATAAAGGGGAGAATGTCCTTTTATGTCTTTTTTCTAATTTCATTAATTAGAATGCTAGAGTTTTGAAATTTTGTTTGGTGAATAGATAATGACATTTTAAGAATCTTACTTGTTTCTATCTCCTTCTGGTATGGAGATATAAATTATTTTAAACATTTTATCTCGAAATAGGGAAATTTCAAAAAATTGAATTAAATCAGTAGTCCGATTTATACCTTTTAAATTTTCACCTTTTTTACTTTAAATTTTCACCATTGTTATTTAATTTCCAAGTTTACAACCCCAACCCATCGATCATTTTGATATAGAACACCTAGTTGCGCCTTACGCATATAAGCTTAATACCATTATATATATCGAGATTTTTAGATCGCCAAAGAAGTTTCACTTCTGCCACGAGTACTGAGTTACACGCGCTCTTTTTTTTTGTCCCTCATTTGCTTGTCTTGATATATATATTTATTTTAAACATAATTTTAGATTTTTGAATATCTAATCTTACCATAAAAAATATAACATTACTATTTTGAAAGCATATGTGCTTGTTTTAATCAATTTAAAGCCAAACGCTAACAAATAAACCCATTGCGAGTTAGAGAATTTTCAATTAAACAGTTTTTGTATTTTTTTTAATTTTACAAAGAAAATTAAGTATATTCCATGTCAAACTTAAAAGCATATATACTATAATTTACCACTTTTCCTGCATAAGATATTCTGTATTTGGGTTTTTGTACTTTTTTGAATAAATATTTTGTTTAGCTGCCCATTCATAGTGCTGGTTCCATTCTTACTCAGTTATTCATTATTTGAAAGTAATAAATGGCAGGTATTGTTATTTTATACAAATTTACATAAAAGCACTCCTTAGATTAACGCAGAAAGAAAGACTCGCAGAAAGAAAGCCAAATTAACTCATCCTCTATGCTATTGTTATGTTTCAATTAAATTCCGAGATATAAGGCTTTTCATGTGCTGATTTTTCTAATATAACTTTATCATTAAAATTACGCCTTTATTAAAGCAGTTTTATAATAAATAATTTGGGTAAAAATTAAATGTATATTACACATCATTTTGTTTAAAAAAAAATTAGTTACATATTTGGTAATTATATGGTGAAGTATTCAATCAGTTGATGCACATTCTCATTTTACGCTAACTAATGGATTCACAAGACCATTATAATTATTTCAAACCAGTGCTCTATCAAAAGCAGACGCCATTATCCTAATGTGTTCTATTTTTCTGCGGCAGTAATTATGTTAATTTTTGCGCACATTGCCGGCGCCAAAATGCGTGGCTTTTCTTGTAACAAAGCAGTGTCAAATATTCACACAAAAATTAAAAGCGAATTTCAATGGTTCGTGCTTTCATGCTTTGTTAATTATATAACTGCACAATTTATCCATCTGTACTGTTGTATCTACATGTGTATATGCTGTGGTTAATTCAACTTCTTTTATATCATTTACGCTTGGTGTTTAATTTTATTCTATAAGCACCACGTGTGTTTTACCTACGTGTAAATGTTGGCAACAAATGGTGTATCTAATGGTTGGCTGAACACACTCAGCAGTGCATTTATTATTGTTATTATAAAAATTAAGTAAAAAAGAACACACATAGGGTGAAAGGTAAGCCAGTATGTCTACTATTCCCCTTAGCTACGAGTATCAAAAGAGAAATAAATAGAACTGGAAATTGAAAAACATTATGCTGATTTTGGACATATTGTATTTTCTCTAACCCAATTATTATAATTATCATAACTACGTCAATATTAACACAATAAAAAAATAACTTTAAATTCATTGTTTAAAAAATAAACAATAAAATAAAATAAAATAAAAAAAAAATAATTTAAAATAAAATAAAATAAAATAAAATAAAATAAAATATAACAAAATAAAATGAAATAAAATAATTATGTACCTGATGTTGTCAATATTACACACAAACTAACTAAACATATTTTATTGACCATCAGAGGGAATATTTGTACTTTAAATGTACCTAATTCAAATTGATTTACAAATTTGAAGTACTTATTCACCGCTAATGTTGCATTAATTGAAATTATTCTTGTTTTGTGTTAATCTAAAATAATCATAGAGAAAATGTATGAGTTTTTTATTGAACTAGCTAATTTTAAAATTTAAACATGCAAATAAGCTGAGAAATTTAAGGTACTTAAGGTTTATAAAAGACCTGTTTGAGGTGCACACAAATTGTCCCATATAGAGTCTTGAATGTATTTTGTATAGGAAATGTATTAAAGTTTTAAGTCTTCAAAACAACCCTTAAATATACTGTGTCACCATTATTTGCGTTTATGTATATGGATGATCAAATTTAGGAATCAGAAATGTACATTTGAATGAAAAATGATCACGTTGTTATCGTAATCCCCAATTCTGTATTTTGGTTTTCAGGAATCTGAGCCAAACAACATTTAACAAAATGAACCAAAACTTAGTTTTAAGAAACAAAATAACAACCTTCTTGCATATTTGATCTAAGAATTTTTGTTGTATCTGTTACCCCTTTCCGATCCTACGAGTAGTTTGGAAGCGTTAAACAAAAAATAGAGAATAGCAGTTAGTAGATAGTTAGCATAAATTATGTATGGATGTCATATCTACATATTATATCATCTTAATGTCTGGTTGATTGAAGTTTTGAGTTCGACTTGTCTTTTTAATGAATGACTTGCCATGTCGTACGAACATTCTCCAAAAAAATTGACTAAAAACTAACTGTAATAAAGGGTACCTGATCGAATAGGAAAACTTTCCATGCGTAGCAAGAATGTAGGTAATAGAAATAGTTCTTCCTTAGCATGATAGCAGTCATAAAGTCAAAGCAGAAATTCCATAATATATTTCAAAGCCATATTGCTCTTAACCGTTATTCTGATATGAGGAATTTTCTTTCTTTGACTTTTAGGATGGGTACATGAAAAGTAGAAAATTTGAGCTTTCTTTTAAGGATTTTTAGCACTAAATACTCAAAATGAACATCTGTTGCATACGAGCATGCTAAATAGCTAAAAGAGAATAAGTATATTCTGTCAGATGAGAATTAAAATTCTTGTTCATTCCTACTAACAAAAATTTCCTTTTTCTTCTTGCCATCGGGAAGCTTTTTGAGAGAAAAAGTTTCGAACACGAATGCATTTATTACATAAATACAAAGGTTCAAGTTGTGAGACTATAGTACGCAAGTTTATGAAGCAAATTTGCTCTTTAGTGATAAGGTATGGTACATACAGCGTCCGATACACGGAAGGAGGGGGCTATAAGAGCTGATGCACCAACGGGTATAAAATTTAAAGACATTATGAACCATGTACGGCATTTCAGACAGTTTACAAGAAATTCCTCGCACCGTTAAAGCAACCTGGCCGTCCATGCACTACAATGCACTGTACAGTCTTTTGCAACTATGTTACCTATACATATACTTATTTATGTGTGTGAGTAAGTATAGCGATAAAAAGTTTTGTTCCCATAAAAATTACTTCTTGACACAAACATCGCAATTTATATCAGCAATATCAAAAGGGGAGACTTTTAAATTTCGAGTCCAATTTGATATGTTTATTGGAAATTTCACTTCAATGAATGGTCAGAACAGCTCTCTCTGTTTAACGTAAAATTGGTACGTGACTATGACTACATTCTGTGCTGTCCCACCCACCATGTTATCTATTTTTATGTTGCTAAAAGTTAACAGCTATATAGCTAGCACATCAATGGTCAGTATCATGTTTCTAGTTAAAAACCAATATTTGCCTGATTGTTAATTTTGTTCAATATGGAAACGTGCTTAGTGATGCAGATTCATATGGTTTAGTTGCAGGCATTCAATGTTCAGTGGAGATATATATATGTTTTTAAGTGCATCGAAAGGTTTGCCAAATTTGATTAAAAAATTTAATAAGAATTTTACTCCTCGGTAGCGAAATATGTAGGGCAAAAGCTTCTGAGGTGAAGCGGCTTAATATATGTTCAAATCCCAACTGATGGCAATAATTTGTGAATTAAAATTGTAACATAATAGACTAAGCACCACTAAATGGAATCTGATAATCGGTTTGGCAGCCTATACAAATTTGGTTGCAGCTCATTCAAGTGGTTGTTGTTTCATTCAAACCATAAATATTAAAATGATGTTGTGAAAGATGTGCAGCGTAGTATGTCTGCAAGTATATCTTCATATAAAGGTCTTTTTAATTTAATAATTAATGAAGACACTGTTTTCTAAAAGACATCATGCTTGGTTATATTTTTATTAGGTTGTTGATTGAAATTTGGTCAAGGAATAAAGATACCGCACTTTAAAGTTTATTTTTATTTTCTGATCCAGTTCAGTTAACCATGGTTAATCTTTAGAAAAAAAAACCTATACAAGCACGTTATTTGAAAAATAAAAAAAAAAGTTTTATTTCAAATTGTTGGGTGATTTGGGGAAAGCAAAGTTAAAAGTCTGGAATCTATTTTCGAAACAAAAAGATACATAAAATTAATAGATTTTATAAACACATGTGTTTAAATTCAAAAATCGTGGAAAACATACTAGCCCAGTCAAATTCGACAATAAAATCGCAAAGCGGCATGTAGTTCTGCATTTTGGATATGTTGTTAGGGCGTGTTAGAGAGGTCCGTAACTTAGTTTGCAACTTCGATAAACCTGTGCTCGCTGCAGGAAAAATGTAACAGTGACAAAAAAAAAAACGCTTAAATAACGGCGCAGGGACATAGCTCAACAGGATATAAGTCCAAAATGGACTTATGTCGCACTTCGGTGGGACATAATTCCAGAATTCGATTTTGGACTTTTGTCTTACCCAAGTGGGACATACGTCCGTAATTTATTTTTTAAAAGGTGGGACGTAAGTCCAAAGTTTTTCCATCGGCCGTAACTAAACAAAGTCGCGAATTTTTGTATCTTATTATGCCATGGTTTAATTTTCTCGAATAATAAAGTTTATGAATAAATTCGCGCGAATTTTTTCAGTAAACTTTAATATTTGAAAAAATTAAATCAAAGCAGTATACTATACAAAAATTCGCGACTTTGTTACGTTAGGACCGACGGAAAAATTCGCGCGAATTTGTTTTAATTTTCTCCAATATTAAAGTTTATGAATAAATTCGCGCGATTTTTTTAATAAACTTTATTATTTGAAAAAATTAAATGAAAGCATAATAATATACAAAAATTCGCCAAGGTGGAACAAAAGTCTATATATAACTAACCCCATTTTTTTTCCCAAATTTTCCCTTTTAACTTTGGAAATATGCGACTAAGGAAAAAACTATCCACTATAAAAATTAGTTTTAAATTCATGCACGTTATATTTGTGTTGCTATTAAACCATAAATTAAAAAAAAAATCTGAAAAGCTAAGTAATTTTGAAGCACTTAAAAAATAATTCTGCTAAAAAATTGGAATCAAATAATCTATAGAGTATTACAAGATAAAATTCGAAAATTTGATCCAATTCGGTCAAATTGCTTGGCAAGAAATATGCTGTTAACTAAGTGCAACAAGCAATGTTTGCATCATTGCTGTGGTCAAAGTAGGACACTTAAGTTGGCACTGATTTTTGTACACGTACTTGGAACTTTTAACTATCATAAAATATCTCTATAATATTTATATCTTTTTTAAGCAACCTTGGTAGCGGTATTAAAAGTTCTGAAAATTGTTCACTTTTCAAGTAAATAAGGTATTTCTTGAGCATTTCCGCAACTTTAAAAATCATCTCTGCCAAGGTTGCTTAAAAAAAGATATAAGTGTTATACCGATATTTTATGATAGTTAAGGGTTCCAAGTACGTGTACAAAAATCAGAACCAACTAAGTGTCTTGTTTTGACCACAGAAATAATGCAAACATTGCTGGTTGCACTTAGTTAATATTATGTTTCCTGCCAAAACTAGCTATTTGACCGATTTGGATCGAATTTTCGAATTTCGTCTTGTTGTACTCTAGACTATTTGATTCCAAATTTTTAGCAGAATTGGACAATTTTTGACCTGTTTTTTGAGTTCTTAAAAATTACTTTGTTTTTCAGATTCTGTAATAATTAAGGGTTAAATAGCAACGCAAATATAACATGCATTATGTTAAAACTATTGTGATCTTGTAGAAAATTTTATAACAAAGAAGTTTATAGTGGATAGTTTTTTCCCAAGTTGCATATTTCCAAAGTTATAAAGGAAAATGTCGGACAAAATGGGGTGTACGTAGCGTTTATTTCACTGTTGCACTTTTGCTACAGCGAGCTCAGGTTTTTGAAGTTGCAAACTTAGCTGCAGACTACTCTTATAACATGCCCCAACAACATATCAAAAATGCAGAACTACATCGCGCTTTGCGATTTTAGCCGTTTTTTAAATTATTGATTGGGATATACCGTATGTATAAAAGTTGGAATATTTAAAAATTAAAAAAAAACTTATTCTCCTTATTCGCCTTTTGGTATTGGTATGGTAATTAGCTTAGCAGTACTCAGTTTTTGTATCGATTTTTGTTTTCTTACCTTCATAAGTATTATCGTCAAGATTAAGATCTCCTGACTTAAGAAAAATGAAGAGTGTCGTGTGGTGACATAATAATTAAAAACATCGCTTAATTTAACCCCCCATTCTGTCATTATTTATACATGATTTATACATTATTTACGGATGAGTAAATACAAAAAGTTTAATTTTCTTTACAAAAAGGGGAGTATTTTTCTTATTTAATTTATTTCTGCACATAAATGGCAATAGATTTACAACTATTCACATCAATTGTTCATACCAATATAAGTTTGTAATATTTGTTTTTAATCAATTTTCATTTTCCTACCTACGACCAAAGGATTACGATATTAATAACAATAAATTGTTCGGTCTTAAAAATATACTAGATATTTTAGATTGTTTTTTATTAATTTGATTTAAAAATCAGGTGATGTTTCTTTTAGTTAAAAATAGTTGTTTGTTGTGGGGACAATTCAGAATTTGATTAAAAAAATTGACTGTCTTTTATGTACATTCAATTAAAAATAAATAAACAACATTGTTTTCAACTGTGTTTTTTTAACCATATTGCCACGTGTGTAGTAAATTTCAGGAACAGAAATTCTACACGAAAAACCATATGCTTTAAATAAAAAAACAGAAATGATGATACAGAATATTACAGCGTGAATTTCTTTCAGGTAGCACTAAGTTTTGTGAATGTTTTAATTTTGGTTTGGATTAAAATTGCTTCCTGCTTTATATCTGTCAAACTTTCTTGGACTTATTATAAGCATACAATGATGTACTGGGAGTTTTTTTTTTGGAAAAACATCAATTTAGCTTGTTTTCTTACGCAGAACATTAATTAAAATCCCCTAAAGTTAAGCAAAAATATGATTTGTTCTCTTAATTTAAGTGAAAACATGCAGTTACGCAACAAAAATTACATACAGCTTTCGATTTATTTTAGAAATATGTACATCAGGCGCGAACGCAGGGGGGGGTTTGGGGGTTCGAACCAAATGTACCAAATGGGGCAATACGATCTCGCCCAAAGTTCTTAAGAATTGGAATTTAACAGTCTTTGAATACAAACCAGTCAATAAATGCTTATAGAAATTTTTTCATAAAAGGACCACAATGCATATACCAACATGAACAAAATAATGTCTTTCTCAAAAAATATCAGCCTAATTCTCGGCAGGAAACAATTTAAATGAAATTAGGAACCTTCTAACAGTACCTACCTTAAATAATTTTTTTTATTCTCGACTTTCTTAATAATTATATAACTAATTTAGATTTTTATGCAAATGATTATGAAATAATTAGTTTTTTTGTCGATTTAAAAAAAAAAATAAAAAATCTTGTGCTGCTCAGGCAGCAGTAATTTTAAAAATAGATATTTTCATTTAAATCGGAGTTGAAACATTATTGTCCTTCAAGTCAAGAATTCGACTTTTCGTGATAAAATATAATATTTATTAACATTTAAACATTTTCAAAACCCCCCCCCCTAAATTTTTTCCTGCGTTCGCGCCTGATGTACATAATACACATAATAATAATAACTTAATAATAATTTTAAATATATGCCTGTAAGACCTCAGATCTTTTAAATGCAATCCACGGCACGGCACTAGTTAAAGGGAACAGAAGGGAAGGAAAGATTTTTGTTGGCACAGTGGATTTAGAATTAGATGTTAATTATCTTACGAAATTCGACGGGTGGTATCCAGTTGAAACTGGGGAATATAGAAAAGAAAGCAACCTAGACTGGGGGCTCGAACCCACACGTCCAGGTTAGCAGTCAAACACTATATCCACAGTGCCATTGCCATTGCACATGTATAGTCATTTCCCATATCAAAATGTATTTGAAAAAAATGTAAATAAATAATGAAATGATTCAAAAGCCAAAAATAAAAACTATTTTAATTGGTATTTCGTTCTTTATCATTGAAAATAATCCATATTATGTATACAATATAAATATGTAGGTACTTAAGAACCTTTTTATATTTAAATCTAATTATATTGTCATCGAGTGTCAACAAATAAATAAACATATGGAAATGCATTAATATTAATAATGAGCTTCTATTGGAAAAGAAACAAAAATCATTGAGTTCGTTTGCGGTCACAAAAAACTAAAATATTTCCTATTAATTTAACTTTTATATTTGTATCCCCTGAAACCCAAAATGTTGAAGTAAGTTTTAATTTAATATTATGGCAAAACAAAATCAAATGAATTAACCATTGACCATGAGCCTTTTTGTTAATTTGTAACTAAAAATTATCATTATATGATATCAATCTTTTCATTCTATTAAATAAGGATTGTTGTTTGTTTTTCGTACACAAAATATTATAATGTAAATCAATTAAGCTATACATACAAAGCTATTTTAATTTTAATAATTCAGTTATTGATTTATGTAATTTTAATAATATTTTCATTATATGTATATGTATGTATTGATAATTATATTGCGCTCATTGGGACTGTAATGATTTTAATATTTTTAGTCAAACAAACTATCTATTGTTTTTCATAACCAACTGAATTATATCAATTTAGCATATATGTAAATCAAATGCAAATAATGAAAAGTGCTCTACAAAAATTAAATAAAATATAAATTAATTTATTGACATATTGAAACAACCATGTCAAAAATCAACAAACTTATAAATTCAAAACATCTTGGTGGTAAAATGAAATTCATAAATTCAGTTGAACAAATTCCTTTTTTAACAAATTTTTTTATACAGCACCCTAAAATTACTGATTTTTTTTTTGTAATTTAAAGATGACTCAAAACATATGGACACTATGCATGTATGCAATGCATATTTAATAATTTCACATAAAACTTCTATTTAAATCCGACTCATGTTAGATAAATTACATAAACAACAAAGTGTACGACATTTTAAAATATTTTCTACTTCCTTGTTAAGGGTAACAATTTAATTAATATTAATTTTCAGACACCCAAAAACCAAACTTCTTTCTTCCTTTCAATCCTTCTCAAATAACACTTCCAAAGGTAATAGAATTGACATAAATCAAGAAACAGGGTACCTATGTACATACACATATATAGTAGCTAAAATACACAACCCTCATTTGTATTTGCATTATGGTTTCATTAGTTTAAACCGAATTGCATTGTGTTCTATAAGATATTGTCCTTTGGGATGTAACAGCAAGGATTCTATTTGTGTCAAAATCGTATTGATGCAAATGAGTCTTATATGCATGTTGTATAGAAACATCGTTTCTATGTATAAATAAACAATCCATAGGGATTGAAGGGATAACACTTTGACTTTAACACGATATAAAGTGTAAGACTTACGCCACCTGGAAATATCAAGAATGAAGTCTTATAAATCCTACTATTGACAGTTGGTTTGTAGTTTACCCACTAGGGACACACTTTCTGTTTGTCAGGTAGATCATGTTGAATTAGATTAGACAATTTCCGGGAAGTTAGTTTTGGTTCTACGTATGATTTCATTAAATACAAAATTCCTTAATATGTATCTTATTCGAATTTCAATTTATATTTTGTATATTAATTCTTTTCGGAATAAATTGCTGGTTAGATATGCATACAAAACATTATTTACGATTTAAATATACCTTATATATACTTTACATGAAAATGTATTTACCTCAGGATGTCCGTTATTTTGTTTACATGAAAATGTATTTACCTCAGGATGTCCGTTATTTTGTGTCATGTCGAAAAAATTTGCTCCCAGATGCGTAAACTCTTTTACATGGTAAAAACAAAATATAGCCTCAACATTTCAGCCTTCTATCTCAATACTAAACAGTGCCGAAACTCTATTGAAGTTTTAAATGCAAATAACATATGGTCGTTTTTAGCTATAAGATTTTTTTTTCACATTCTAAAAACAAAAAAATATTTATGGATAAAAAAAAATTATTTGATTGGCAAATGCACTGGGCTATTAGAATAATTTGTTTTTTCATTCAAAATTAAGATATGCGCATGCGCAAAATCAATTATACAGATTCTACAATGATTTTCAATATGTTTAAGAATGTAAAAAAAAAATTTATAGCAAAAAGTTACCATGTAATTTGCATTTAAAACTTCAATTTAGTTTCGGCACGGTTTAGTTTTGAGATAGAAGAAATTTTGAGAGTATCTGGGAGCAAATGTTTTCGACATGACACAAGATAACGGACACCCTTATACACATACTTATAAATACATAATGTAACATTATGACATAAAGGCCCAGTTTTCATTTGAACTTTATTCTCGTCACTAAAAAACTGGGCCTAAATATTTAATATAATCGATAAACATAATGTATAAACAATAATAATACCTACTTTATACCTTATAGAGTTTGAAGTACCTACATCAATTTTTTTTTCTTTAAATGGCCGTGTTTCGTTCGCTATGGACACGAAATCGTTTTTCTTGTGGTTATAAATGGGCTCTACTGTATATCATTAGTATCATCTTGTATTCTTGACGTTTGAATTTGATACAACACGGCTCCCTCAAACCCGCTTGTCAACCAAAGCATTGTGTCTGTTGTACAATGTACTATACAAGTGCACAGTCTTTAAATTTATTTAAATATTACATTGTATTAATATGCAAATGTAAGAAATAGATTCCCTATACTCACGAATACCTAAGAGAAATCCCTTCTGCAGGAGAATGTTACCTAAAAAGAGATAAATAATAACTTCCTATAATACATTTCATCAACTCATTATACCGTAAGTAGATACCCTTCTCCTGAGTCCTGACAATATTTTAATCTGTGCTTAGGCTTAACAAATAAGCAAACTTGATGACAGATTTTAATCACTTCCAATTGCATGAGCTTTAACACCTTGTACGAGGAAGCGAGGCATTGTGAAAGCTCTAATAAACAAATCAGTGGGAACCTATATTTTATTTTTTGATTAAATTTTGTGTTTTTAAATTTTTTTTTGTTTATTAAAAACACCTAATTAGATAATTTGTACATTGTTTAAATACTGCGCTAATAATTTTTTTGTTTAAATTTTAAAGCATAAAAGAAAAAAGGTACTAAATATTTATTAAAATTAGTATCGCCAGTTGCCGAATATTCGGCCAGCGAAACAAACACCAAATTCATGGATACGTCATAGATTATATTTATTATTATTATTAAAAAAAAACTAATTACAAAAAAAAAAACAAAATTTACGAATACGTGTATTACTTTAGCATTCGTTCAAATTTTGTTTTGAACTTAAAAACAAACAAAAATAATGTTGCTACTTATTTGTTAAATATTTTCTTCATTCACTATTCAATAGTAAACCTTAATTCATCTATAAAGCACATAATACACTACTTTATTTTCTAAGTTTAACTAAATTTTGTTCTTCTTAAATTATGAAAATAAATTAATGAAAATATAAAATCATAATTACGTTCACCCTGACGTATACGTACTTTTTTTAAATTTTTAAATAAAATGAATGCCCGACTGTATAGCTTTAAAAAAAAAAAAACTGAAAATATGATCCCACTTTTTTTTTTTTTTTTTTTTTATATTCCACGCGCGCAAAAGGGGTTATGGCTACCCTTAAAATGTTTTTAACACAGCACGAGCGATTAGGTAAGTAGGAGAGGATTTAGAAGGAGATACCGATGCACATTGGTTTTGAACGTTTGCACATCGAAATGGGAGGGGAAAGTCGAGTCAGGTAAAGCATTCCACATTCGTGTGGTCCGACTGAAGAAAGAATCTCTCTACATTACAGTACGTCCGAAGTTGGGCTCGAGGGTGAACTGATGGGCATTCCTAGAAGCGCGAGTATTACGGTTGAATTTTTTAAGGGGGGGAATGCAACTGGACGGATATAATTCACCTAATTGTTTGCCTTTTTTGAAGTACTCAAGCTAACATTACACTTAATTTAAGTTAAACCAATCCTAAATATTAATTTTTATGGCGTGTAACCACATACCAAAAATTCAATGTACCATTAGTCTTTTTAATGCTTAAAAGAGTTGCGTGTGTGAGACAGAGTAGAGGAGTAGCCCGTAGCGTAATGGTTAGTGCGTTCGACTGTCACGCTGGAGGTCTGGGTTCGCTTCCCAGCCTCGTCCACATAAAAACTAAAAAGTTTTTTGCGAGGAATTGACAAATCCTCCAAGAGTAGCACTTCTCACGAATAAGTGCTTCTCGTCTAGCGGGTTGGATCCGGCATAAAATTGTTGGTCCCTTCCACTCCTGTCAACAGGCGCACACAAAAATGGTTGCTAGGCCTTGGTTCTTCATGAACCGTTGTGCCACCCAATTAATTTATTTATGAGTGAGACAGAGGACACATAAAAGGTAACTGATGTACAAAAAAAATGTTGTAAAACTTTAAAAATGAAAGTTTAGCAAAAATGTACATCATTAATAGAAAAATTAGTTCGCGATTGTTTTAACATTGATTCTATATGTTTGCTTTTATGAAGTCGCGGGTTATCTTGCAACATAACGTGTATCTAGTGGCCCTGTGAAATACATAAATAAAAACTGGTTTAGGTATATTAAGAAATACGATAACAAATAAACTTTAATTTCACACAAACTCTCTCGAGGTCTGTTCCTTTACTTTGAGTTTCTCTGATTTTCTGAGATTTTTAGTCCGAAGTCCTGTCAAGTTCATATACAAAAAATGGAATTAACAGAACTTGGGACCAAAATGCATAGAAAATCACAGTAATTCAGAGTGAAGAAACAGACATTTTTCTTTTCAAATACTGTCGAACATATGTTTGTATTGTACGTCGTACATACTAAATATTCATTATTTTGATTTTAAGGCTAAGTCTACTATTGTTCAACATTTATGTATATATTTTCTATGGAAATTAATTTTGGTCAAAAATATATAAAAATGTTACTTTCTGTGCTTTACGGTAAGATATGGATTCCAATTCTTCCACCAACAAATCCAAATCAATAATGGTCATCATCTCCCGATATTTCAGACTTCTAAGCCCAACCCTTAAAATGATAAAAATCATTTATCTGGAAAAATTCAAATGTCCAATTAATGCTTTAACAGCTACATACAGACATAATTTTTAGTTTCTGCAAATCTGTTGAGCAAAACCTTTCCAACGTTATATAATTTATGTAGTTCCGTTGACGTTGAGTATGTCCATAGAAAAGTGTACCGATAGGTTTTGCTTAGGTTTTGTTAAGCGTACATAGATAAAAAAAAATTAAAATCGTTAGAGCGGTTTTTGTTATATTTTTTTAACATTTAGAATTCTTAAAAAATTTTTAGGAAAAAACTATGAGGGCCAAATTAAAGTAATTATTAATATGCAAATAAAATTCAAACTAAAAAAAATCATCGACCGTTTTTCAAATATCGTTTTTCAAAAAAAAAAAAAAGCAGAAATTCACTTTTAAAATTAATTAAATTTTTCTGAGCACTTGTACCTATGTATGTATATGCAATTTTATTTCAACTCTTTAGTAGGGTACCTCTTAGTAGGGTATGGCACACTAACAAAACACATTAATTTCTGTAGTTGGGGTCATTTGTACTTTTTAAATTAATTCACTCCACTTAAAACAGAAGTAATTTCAATGTTTTAATATTTAAATTTCTCCATCTTCATTATGGTAATATCTATTAGTCTAAGAGCCAGCAGCAGATTTTGGTCGTGAAACGACACCAAAAGATATGAATAGTATACGTAGTCCTGGTGAAGGTGATAACGAATACGTTCGTCCGCCAGCATGTAGTGGCCCCGTTACCACGTAAAAGTGCATCAAAAGTACAACTTTCCTGAAAATTGAAATCGGGTGGGAAACCATTTCAAATGTAATACAACTTGACGCCATGAACTCCCTGATTATAAAACTGGTTTCGACAGACGTGTAGGTGGCCCCAGACAGACGTCCCCGAAAACTCGTTTTTTCGCGTTTTTAGGCTTTTGGGAAACAACCTGAAATTGATCACAACTTTTAGCCATGGACTCCCTGAGTGTGAATATGTACGTGACAGACGTCTAAGTGGCCCCGAAACCACCGACAGACGTCCCTAAAACCGCGTTTTTTTTAGCGTTATTATTTATTTTTTAATTGTATATTAGTGGTAGCTTCTCCAAAGTTGCAACTCCCTGAGTTGCAAAACGTAACTGACAGACGTTTTGAGTTACGCTATACTGCTGAAAAGCGCGATTAAAGTCGCGGATGTTATTACTAGTTTATCAATTAGATTATCAATACAAATCTCTTGAAATGCATCTCAATTTATAGGGCTTGACTCCCTGAGTCGGAAAATTTAATTGACAGGCGTTTTGAGTTGCGCCCAACTTTTGAAATCCACGAAATATCTCGCCTTCAAATATTATTACTGTTTACAAACTGTTTCCAAACTTCATAGTTTTAATTTTTTATTGTGAATTGCCATTAATATATAGATAATTTTATTTGACTTAAAGTATTTCAGTGCCAGTAAATTAACGCCTTATTATGAGAACTAGTTTCGGCCAGTGGCCAAAAATTCGGCCAACTGAAAGTAATTAACACACTTTTTGGAGATGTAAGAGAAATTAAAAATAACCAATAAGTTGGATTTTTTTATTGTTAGGGCTTAACTACAGTAGATCTACTTTTTGCAAAAAGTACAAAAGTTAGAAAAACATGTAAAAAGACATGATAAACATATATTCTACAGAAAACTACTTCCAAAAAAAAACATACCAAAATTGTTCTGACAGATAAATTTAACCACAATACATAATTTTTAATTGTTTGTTGTCTTTAGCAAAGATATTCATTTCAATGTCGTTAGGTCTTTACTATAAAGAATTCATAAATTTTAATCTGTTGAACAATACATGATTCTTGTAACTTATTTCTATCTGCGACTTAACCTCTGCACCCTTCAAGAAAATATGAAAATATTTTACCACTCAGTTAGAAAAAAAAAATTTACTTTACAACAACATACAATAAATCAACCAAAAATTACCCTTCCTCAGTTAAAACAAACTTTGGCCTACTAAAATTAGGAATTACTTTGTGGATACAACAGTCCGCCAATTTGTTTGAGTTTTGCGTTGTTTCACTAAGGCAATATAACTTAAGATATAAGCTTTTTATGATAACCTTAATAGTTTTTTTCTTTTTTTAGACTTTGTTTTGCTGATTTTTTGCGTTTTATAAATCTCCAAGAAAAAGACGATACGGTCCTCTTAAAAAGCTAATATCTTGAGTTCTATTGGTGGGATTGCCAAAGATTTAGATGATTGGACTTAAGAAAAATGACAGAGCATCATAACATATATTTTTTAAATTTATTGAAGTGGTAATACCTCTGAAGAACAAATTGGAAAATCGCTATTTTTAAACCTCACCATCAGAAGCTTAAAAAATCTGCCAGACTTTGGTTTTGATACCACGATAAAAGCACCTTCGAACCCTCATACTCATACTTTGGTTATCCACCCACTCCCAAAATTTGATGTCTGGTCTGCTCTTAGACTATAAAATTAACATACTATGGTAGGCAAAAACAAATAGATACAATGAATCTTGAATTTTGGGACAAAGGAGGAAGCGAATGTTAGAGTTCCATACAATTGTTCCAAGATTACTAGCCCTATTCTGCTATTCATCGGGAGGAATTTCGCTTGAATTTTCACTTGTTACTATTCTGCTATTCATTCAAGTGAATGTGGATTTACGTCGGCAATGTCGGTAATACGGTGTGGTATTCGCTTATTTACGTGAACGGACTCTTTCTATACGATTCAGATCCACATACAAAATGTTGCGCGTTTTCAATTGCTGTTTGTGTATCTGCTTAGTGCTTGGGAAAATGTGAGTAGAAACCAATTTTATTTGGAAGTGGGAATATATTTGTTTTTATTTCTTTTAAATACAAAAAATCAACCAAAAACAATTTATTGAAATTTCTTAAATTTTAACATGCACAGGAAACAGCTGTTAGAGTGAATGTCAAATTGGCTTGGGATAATGTAGTTCACCCGACGGATAGCAGAATGGAAAAACAGAGCGAAAGGGAATCGAATTGGTGAATCGTATCTATGGTTCACGGGAATAGCAGAATAGGGATGTACGTTATTTTATCTAAGGTCTTACCTCTAATGCCAGCCAGACATTTTAAAACTATTAAACTAATCGTATCATTTACGTTGTAGTGTCAAAACTAAACTAATTTGTATATGCTCTTTGGGCAACTATTTAGCAATCACTATCCATGAGCGGCACTTGCATAGAGGAAACTGAACAGCTTTCAGTCCTCGGTATGTGTGTCACAGACCACCTTTTGTGGAACGACCACATACTTGACATCGCCAAAAATGCTGCTAGGTGTTTAGGTTTTCTCCGTCGATGCAAGAAAATTTTTTTCTCCCCTTCAGATTTGGCTGTGATCTACAAAGCGGTAATTCGTCCAAAACTTGAGTACAACTCCCATATTTGGGCAGGTGCTCAAATAACCCACTTGAGTCTATTGGGTAGAATTCAAAAGAGAGCTCTTAAAATGATAGGTGAAAGAACTATAACGGAAACGTTTACGTCTCTGGAGCACCGTCGAAATGTTTCATGCCTTTCGTTATTTTACAGTTATTTTAACAATCATTGCTCCAGTGAAATAGCCAGTTGCATTCCTCCCCTTAAACAATTCAACCGTAATACTCGCGCTTCTAGGAATGCCCATCAGTTAACCTTTGTGCCCAACTTCGGACGTACTGTTATGTTTTCAAATAAAAAATGGTCACCACCTCCCAAAATTTCAGAGTTCTAATCCGAACCCTTAAAATGATGAAAATCATTTATCTGGAAAAATTTTTTGCTTGTGATTTGCTAAGCGTATTAATATATAGATGTACAAAAATATGTTCTAATTATATGTAACATAAATACAATAATACAACGAATCACTTAAATTTTAACCTGTTATACTATGGCGATACGTCTCTTGCAACGGGTGTAATTGTTAGGATTTCAAAAGCATAGGTCGCCATTTTTACAATGCGTTACACAATATACATCATATGAACATTCAAAAATATTTGAATTCCGCAACAAAATGTAATCCTATTTTAATAAAACGGGATGCCAAATATTCTGAACTCTGAAGTCTGAAGTATTATTATGTCATCAATCATCAAGTTTTTTGTAACCACAAATACTCGAAGTAAGAGGCTTTTAACATCAAGTAGCTTCAACACTTCTGTTATTTTCTGTATTTTCAACTCCCTCAGAGCTCAAAGAGACCAAAGTCATTTATGTCCTCGTGAGTCGTGACATAAACTGTATGTTTGTCATGGCGATGAGTTTTCTTTGAAGTTTATCAATGTTTTAAGAATTTTATTTGCATACATTACACACTATGTATATTAGGGTGGTCCTTATAAAAGTCATTGCCTTATTTTGAATGACGCACCCCCATAATTTGTTCTAAATAATTAAAAGAAAAATCCTGTTAAATTTTAGCTCATTTTATTAACGTTAACCCGGCCCCCAAGATGTCTGAAGTTTTATATGGGACATTTCTTTGTATTTTTGTACACCCAACTTTAAAAATTCATAACTTTAGTAATGATTGACAAAGAAAATTGAATTTTTGCATACATGTAGTAACTTTTGGCATGTTAAAAAAAATGTATAACAAACATTTTACAACATTTATTAAAACCAAAATTAAATAAATAAAGTGTTTATGTTTAAATGGCTATAAGTAGGGAAATAACTACTGTAAATTTTTTTCAGACACATTTTTATAAATATGACAGAAGTGACTACATGTGATCTAAAATTTTTTATCAATCGTTACCAAAGTTAAGATTTTACAAATTTGGATTTACAAAAATACATGGGATTTCCCATATAAAGCTTCACACTTCTTGGGGACCGGGCTAACGTTAATATAATGAGCTAAAATTTGACCGGAATTTTTTTTTAATTATTTAGAAAAAATTAGGGGGTGTGTCATTCAAAGTAAGACCACCCTAATGTATACACTAGTAGCACAAAATAGTATAATTTCGCGATGACATTTCTTAAATCATACTTTATTCAATCTTTAATTGGTATGCCAGTTAACGATTTCTTAAATTGATCTGTATTTCTTCTTTATAAGGTATTTTTGTCAAGGTCTTACATAATAAAGTTCACTTCTACTTAAAGTATTCTTAAATCCTTCCTCGATTTGCTTTTTTCAAATGTTTGTTTACCTTCTTTCTTAAATACTTCTTTAATCCTTTAAAAACTGTTCTTAATTTTGAAAGGCGTGGCTCTGGTATTTTTATGATTCTTAAATACTTCTTTTGATCTTCTTATAATAGTATTTAAAATTGCGACACATGATTTGATGGTAGTAGGTAGTAGCGCGTAGCGTAATGGTTAGTGCATTCAGCAGGAATCGATGGTATATCCAACGTTGATTTGCGACATCTGCCTCAGGAAGCAGTTGACATTTATGCCACACTGTTTAACAACGCTCTGAATAATGCATATTATCCAGGGCGGTGGAAGACAGCTGTGCTTCATTCTCTCCCGAAAAAGGGAAAGGACAACTCCGATCCGGCGAATCTCCGGTCGATAAGTCTTCTTCCGAGTATCAGTAAGGTATTTGAGAAAGTTATAAATAGAGCCCTGTCCAAGTGGGTGGAGGACAACAATATCATACCGGACAATCAGTTCGGCTTTAACGCGGGACATGACACCATTCATGCCACGTCTAAGCTCGTTTATGATGTCCAATGGAACAAATCTAAAAAAAAGTGTACGGGTGCTTGTCTGGTTGACTTGGAGAAAGCTTTCGACACCGTATGGTTAGAAGGTCTCTATATAAAGGTGGTCAGACTTGGCAGAAGTAAACCCCTTTTATATATGCTTTATGATATGCTCAATGATAATGATTGCCTATAGATGCCCGGTGTGGTTCAACGTTGCCCCATCTCAAATGGAAAAGATTCGGGTGTTTGAGAGGCAGTGTCTTCGACGCTGCCTTGGATTACACAGAACACCAGAGTCGGACTACAAACATTATTATTCCAACGAGGTTCTATACAATGGAGCCAACATTAACAGAATCGATAATTTTATACTCAAGCTGATTCGGGGTCACATTGCAAGAGCGATGTCCTCAGCTAATAGCTTAATTTTTGGGGCTTACTACCCCAACAACGAAGACTTTGAGAGTGTGCGTTTGAGCGGTTATATCCCACCTTACGCATTCTTCTATTTTGACAGTCGGGGGCTGATACAGTATAGAGAGGCGGTTCCGCTAATCTACCACGTCTGCCGTAGAACTGTGGATAGGCGACTTCTTTATAGTCGAGACATCATCGCACAAGGCGGAGCTGAGCGACATCGGTTCAGTAGGACTGTGTCTGATAGGGACCGAAGAGATAGAGTGAAGCAGGAGAACCAGTTTTGGTGGCTTAAGGTTGAAAATAGTAATTTTTAAAGTTGGCTCTATAGTTCTGGTCCTGGTCGACTTACATAGTTTTAGGTTTATTAGATTTAAGTACTGTCAAGTACAGGGATTCTCTTTTTAGCCGCACAACACGAATGTGGAATGTTATACCTTACTCTATTTTTCCCTCCCATTATGATATTCAGAAATTCAAAACCAATCAAAAACATCTCCTTTTAAACCCTATCCTATTTTCCTAACGCTCGCACTGTGTTTACATATTAAGGGTAGTAACAACCCCTTGAGTGCGCGTCGATTATAAAAAAAAAAATGTAGGGACAGTCAGGGTGGCACAAAAAAAAAAAAATTATAAAACAACAAAATCAAACAAAAAAAAAATTATAAAAACAACAAAATCAAACAAGAAAAAAAAATGCAAAATTAAAAAAGCCTGCTGTGGCTGTTCTAGTTTTTAAGGTAGTTATAAGTGGTTTTATAGTAGTCTTAAGTAGTATAAGTAGTTTTAATTAGTGTTAAGATATTTTTAGGTAGTTGTAAGTTTTATATAAAAAATTAAAATAAAAAATGATATAGAAACCAAGTTTTTTCTCAATCTTTCTTGGTGAAAATAAATCCAGTTAGATTTTAGTATATAATTAGTTCTTAGGCCGAAAGGCATTAGTATTAAGAAAATGTTTAACTTAGAGCGCCCGCCTAGGGCCAGTAAGTTAGTTATAAGATTTTGATAGCTAGTTTTTATGAATTTTTGGCTAGCATTAAGATGGTTTTAAGTTGAATATAAAATAAAAATGAATTAATAAAAAAAAAAAAAAAAGTGCATTCAACTGTCACGCCGGAGGTATTGGGTTCCATTCCCAGCCGCGTCCACGATTATTTTTTTTTTTTACATTTGATTATTTAGTACCAAATTTGTTGGTGTTTGCTCTGAGCCGAAGCACCCATAGAAAATGAATAATTACCTATTTTGCAAAAAAAAAAGAGATCGGGATACAAACGAACTCAAATTGCTGAAATATGTAAAATTCTTTTAACTGTCAAATATCAGATTGGCTGAGTAGGTAGCGCACACGAACGGCATGCGGAAGAACTCGAGTTTGATTCCCGGTGGAAGCACAGGTAAATAAAAAAAAAATTGAGATTTAATACAAAAATAATTTAATTACAGGAAAATGCAGTAGTAAAATTGTTGAAAATAAATAAAAAAAAAAGATAATAAAATTGCCAAAGTAATTGAATAGAATAATAAATCAAACTTTTTTTCAGAAATGCCACATATGTATGTACCTCTTAAAGAAGGAGTAAAGAATTATTAAAGACGACTTGTGAAAGGCAAAGAAAATGTCATACCGATTTAAGAAGTAGTTCGGAAGTAATTAAGAAGAATGTTTCAATAAATCAATTTGGCGAAAATGTCATACCTATTTAAGAAGAAGTACCGAAGTATTTAAGAAGAATGTTTCAATTTAGCTCCTTTATTCGAAAATGGCATACCTATTTAAGTAGTAGCACGGAAGTATTAAAGAATGTTTCAATAATTTAATTAAGCTTCTTAATTAGTTATATCGGACCGCCCACTTGCGCCTTTTCTCTACTTAATATAAACTTAAATCCTTTTTAAAGAAGCATGCAAGTATAGATTTAGAATTCCTAAACCATTCTTTAAGTAATTCTGTGCTACTTGTGTATATATATCTAAGAATAAAACAGTTCCTTGCTTAAAGTCAACAATGGGGCTTATTTAATCATGTTTAAATTAAAAAAATAATTGTGCTTTTGACGTTCCTTATAAAAATTCTTCATTTTTTTTAAAATCTATTTATAGCTGTTTTACTCTTAGACCATTTAATTAATTAAAACACATTTATGACAATGCTCTTATTTGTTTGTTTGTTTTTTTTTTAATGAAAGTCCTTCGAAAATATAATTTTTTTTTAAATCCGTAATATACTAACTAATTGAATTTAATAAGTTTCCCTTATTTCTTTATTTTTTGATTCAAATAACGATATAACACGTAAGCAATGTTAGGTTGCCGATCAATATACTGTGCTTCTACAGAAACCTTTCCCAAGCCAACTTAATTTCGATTAGTTCATAAATCTGGAATAAACTGTATGGTATAACTTGTGCTATAATTGCTAAAACCTTTTTATGGAGAGGATAAAAAGATCTAAAAGTAAAGATTTACTGTCGGAAAAAATCCGAAGGAACATATATAAGTGAATTAATGCAATGTCCAAAGAAAAAATAAAAATAAAATAAAGACAAGAAGGTAAAAAAGCCTTATCTGCAATCTTCCAGTGTCATTTCTCAAGGATTTTCATATCGCTAAGCCTTTATGTCAGCAAATTTTTGTTTACACAATGAAAAACAGTAACAATAAAATTGTATAATATTATACTTAATATGGTAAGCACTATTTTATTGATTATAAGATAAGATAGACACAGTCGTAATATATGTACTTACACTTTTATGATCGGAATAAGATTTAGATGTGTGTTTCTGATTGAGTGGAGTACTTTCTGGTCAAGTATTTTGAAAATTTATTTTATCTAATAAAGTATGTAAGGGATTGGTTGGTATACATAATATCCATATACCTACCTCAGCTCAACCACTTTATCTATGTTGTTATATGTAAATAGAAAGCTAGAGAAATAATTTTAAAAAGCGAACTTTATGTATAGGTACATTTGTCTTCAAAATTCTATGTTAAAGTTTTAATTTAGCTCATGGCAACACTCATACAATGCCATTTTCTAAGGTTATCAAAAAGAACATCAATTAAAGACATTATAGCTCCCAAATAATATATCGCTAGGTAAATTAATGTCAAACTTAAATATTATGTAGGTTGGATAGGTTAGGTTGAGAAAAAGAGGATAATATAAATATAGTTGACAATTCTGCCTGTTTATCCCAACTTAATTATATGGTTCAATAATTTGTTTTCCTTCTTTCGTTATCTTCAATTTGACATCCTCAAGCGCTGGCATAATTAGAAGTAAAAAGCCCATCATCCTTAATTACATAAAAGACTTGAACTTTTCTATAAGTGAATTACAAGCTTAACCTCTATCAACAGGTACAAATATAAATTTCCGTACTTTCAATTTCAATATTATAGGTATAAAAGGTGCTGTTTTTATAGGCTAGAGGAGACATTTTTTCTTGCGTTTCCGGTTGTCAACTTCTTTCATCCTTTCTTTAATGGATAGCAAAAGTAATTTGAAATGAAGGCAAAATTGGTAAGTTGACGACATGAACTCTTAAACGCATTTCATCTAATTACAAGCTTAAGAAATTTTAACATACCTATGTATCTAAATCTATATTATATAAAAGATACTGACGAACGGATCGTTCGATTTTCTGGATTTTGGGCTTGATAGATTTGTATTGGCCCAAGGAAGGACACTTGAAGAAATATCCCGGAAAATTTCCAGGAAGAACATTTTATCAAGAATGGGATCGAGTAATGGATTTCGATCGAGTCGTATTAAGTCAAGCAGTTCGAGCAATGGTCGGGACAACCCTTATAATGTATTTCCAGCATTAAGCATTCCACATTCGTGTAGTGCGACTGAAGAAAGAATCTCTATACTTAACATTATGTGCGAAGTTGTGCTCAAGGGTAAATTGATGGGCATTACTAGAAGTTGGAATATAGAATATTACGGTTGAATTATTTAGGGGAGGAATGCAAATGTATATTTCACAAAAACACTGTTTATAAAATTAACGAAAAAGACATGAAACAATATGGCGGTGTTCAAGAGATGCAAATGCTTTTGTTTTTACATTAAAACGTGCATGCGAGTTGCTTTATGAAATTACCAGTCCGCTGCAGAGTTCTCCAAGCAACTGTTGGCGATGGCAACTCCAGTCGATTAAGTCAGCGGCCTGATTGAATTTCCACAGATCTTTGCCAATTTATAACAACATCAACGGGGTTATTACGAATGTTTTCCCGCATTAATATCGTCATTCAAATTAAATTGGCGATGATTTATATTTATACTTTTCTTTAAATTTTTTTTTCTTTTGTGGGTAGGTTCCTAATTCATATTTTGTTCATCAAATTTTGTTTACTGTAATTAAAAAAAGAAAAATATTGCATTTTCTACGAAAACACCAACCTACTTCCATCCGTATCCCGTACCATAAATCATTTAACAGAGAAGACAGCATAAACCTTCTTCGAATCAGAGTTGGAAAAGCTCTCTTCAATACTCAACATTATTATAATGGTGGTGATCCTGAGAAATGTTCTGACTATCGAACGGAGCTATCTGTTTGGCATATATTTATAGGATGTCCCATTTCTCGCCAAGTTAATGTCTCATCAGACAACATAACCCAGAAGCTAGCAGACATTTTAAATCGAGCCGACTTAAGGAGCTTCCAACACATAAAAGATGCCATATCCGCTCACCAAAAATTCGAAGAAATATAATATTTTTTTTTTGGTATTACTTTATAAAATATCTTGAACATTTTTTATAAATTCTTTTTGAATTCAATTCAATTCAAATAAAAAAATTAATTTTTTTTTGTAATCATATGGTCTGGCTACCCTGATGCCTTCTACAAAATAATTTATAAATTAAGTTTGTTAATTATTTGAATAAATAAATAAAAAAATAAATTGTCTGTTTTGAAAAAATAAATCGATTGAGATTAAAATCATGATATTTATGACTGTACCTAGCAACATTTTCAAAAATTTTAATTTTTTGTCTTAAATAAGATTGACCTTAGACCCTATTTAGATACTGGAGAATGGTATGAATAAAATGGCACAGACGAGTAGGTGCTATATAATAAATCAAAGCAGGTGTTCATGCCAATCGATGTATGTACATCATTGTATTTGTACATATAAAATATTTACATTCGTACCCAATGAAGCACCTACTGGAAATGTGAGCGTCAGGAAGAAAATATAAATTTTGTAGCTAAACACCACAATCTAAACAGCGGAGCATATGAAGGATGTATAGAAGCTGTGAAGATGCTAACGAAAAAGTAAAAAATAAAAACTGTGGGAGTATTTTGTTTGTTCTACATCATGTTAAACTTGATCAAAATCTCGATTTCCAATTTTTTTTTTAAAATCAAAAACGTACCTATGCATGTATGTATGTACATTGTACACTCTCTGTCACTTGTTTGAGGCCACTATTTTCACAACAGTTTTTCCTCGATAAATACCTGTAGGAAATATTTCGTGGACATTTTTGATACCTGTGAGTATGTAAATATATTTTGCAATGAAAAAGTATAAATTTAAAGGGATAACTTGGAAGTTCCATAGGTATTTCACAAATTATAAGAATGTACTCCAAAAATGGGTATACAAAATTGCGTGACTTGATTGAGGCCGCTTGAAAAATCTTATAAAAAATGAACAAAACTATAAAAATGATTACTTTTTTTATTTTTAAATATTAACGTTTTATGTTTTTTCAATTAATAATGAGTCCGACCGCCATTTTTTTGAAATAAGCCCTATTAGATGGTTTGGAATAAAATCATACAGTTCTTTGGAATAATCCAGTGGAATATGGCTGCAGTCATCACAGTTAGCTTCGACCAAGACGTCCTTATCTCCAAACTGTCTATCAGCATCAGAATCTTTTCGAAATAGCCAGGCCCAAACGATTTCGATGATGTTTGAGTCCGGTGAATAGGGGGCCTTGGTAAAAGTCCAATGTTTTCCTACTGAATCCAGCTACTAGCTACCCAGGAAGTATGGACAGGGGCGTTGTCTTGTTGAAATATCCAAGGTAGAGGTTCCAGAATATTCTTTAGCTTTGAAAATACCCGTTAAAGCAGGCATTTGTAAATATTTCCGTTCATTATTGTAGTTTTAAATTCCAATTCAAATATTCCATAATAGGTGATAGCTCCCCACACCATAACACCTGATGAACACTGTGATGTCTTGACAAAATTAGTTCTTCTTTACTATAATCATGAAAATAAAAGTTGTGACCATCTGGTCCGTCAAGATTAAACATTTTTTCACCTGAAAAGACAACCCTTTTCCAGGCGACATGCTTCTTGGCGAAATTCATCCGTAATTCGTTATGTAGCTGCCGTAGAACCAGTTTCTTTTTGATTTTCATACTCTTGATGTTACCAGTGGTTTAAATTATCCTCAAAACCGTCGAAATACTAGCTGATACCCCACTTTTGACTTTATTTTAGGCTCTGATAGTGTGGAATTTGGATCTAGCCGCTGAATGAGTCGCTTTTATCGGATTGTTGTTGCTTGAGCTGTTCGTCATTTTTGTTTTTTTTTTTCATAGTTTTCAGTGTCTACTAGATAGTTGTTGATAATGGTCTTACTTCTGTTCGGTCTTCTAGCCTTTTCTCGGCCTCAGAATCCCAGTTCTTTTAAAGCATCTATTGATCCTCTTTCTACTCTTGTCGATGTGTTTCCAGAGCCCATTTTAACTTGAAATTTAATATAAAATATAGTTTTCTATCCTTTCTTAAATATTTTAAGATTTAGTTTTAAAAAAAATCAGCGATGTTAACTTTTGCCAAGCAATTTTTGGAATGGCCTCAATCAAGTGACGCAAGTTTTTATATCCATTTTTTGCAGTCCATTCACATAATTTTGGGAAATTTCTATGAATTTTCCGAGTTAACTCTTTGATTATCGTTTTTTTATTGCAAAATATATATTCCTACTCACACGTATCAACAATTTCCAGGAAAAATATTGCTTATAGGTATTTATTGAGAAAAAACTTTTATGAAAATAGTGGCCTCAAACAAGTGATAGGGAGTGTATATCGCAATTAAACATAGTTATGTTGTTCTTATAAAATACTTTTTCGCTGGAAACATCCACTGATGATAGATCAATGTAAATTCTACCTACAGTTAATTTTCAGTTAATTCATTTTTGAATGGCTTTTAACAAGGGTGCTGTTCATCTCAAAATATTAATAAAACAACTTTTAAGTGGTAAACTTTACTTGCCTTTGGCTAAATAAATTTCTCTGGTTTTGTAATCATAAATTCAGCACAAAAATACTCAAAGTCCGATGGCTACAAGTTCAAGAGAACTTATAACTTTTCGATTATTATTAAGTACCGCAATCTGAATGAAAAAAATTAAAAAATTATTACCTTTCTCCTTGGTGTGTTGATTTAACATTTTACGAAGGAGCCGATGCTTGATATTTCTTAGGAGGCAGCTATTTATTTCTTCTGTACTTAAAAAATAAACCATTTTATGCCAGCTCTATCTCCTTGTGTAAATATAGTTTTAGTCCCCTCAGCCTCGATAAGTTAATAAAGTCAGCATCACGCCACCCCAATTGTTGAATAAACAAACAACTTATAACTTACATTTTTTCCTATCTGCTTTTAACCCACGCCATATCCCATAACTTCCATCTTTTCGTACTATACTTACTTTTTACACAATTCTATCAGCATGTGAGATTCTAGAAAATTGACACACACACATAGTTTTAGCCGATTATATATTTAGAGTTTGAATTTTAAGGCTGAAACGAAGTATACATATTTAAGTTCAATATATAAGAAGCACTTACTACCGACAAAAGTAAAAAATACAAGCTAATTACTGCTCAAAAGCGGAAAAGCAGGTTCACCTTTAAGTCAAGAAATTTGCCATTAATTACTTATAATCCTTTCGCAGGACCTCTGAAAAGTTTTGTAACCATAAGAACAAATAAAAACAAAGGGCTAATAATAACGATTGAAAAGTGCAGTCCCATGAACTGTGCATAGTCTAGGATGAAAAGAAATAAATACATATAAGACCCGTATGAGAAGGTATGTAGAAACGAGTATCTTTATTGAGAAAAAAAAAACTCAAGTGAAAAACCTTTTGTGATCCTAGGCGTTGCTTCTGCTCTCGATTATTATTCTACTTGAAACCATATTCTGCATCCTGCCCTATGGTCTTGTCGGTGCTATTTAGAATTCTCCACTACAAAAAAATTCTTTTCCTTCTTTCATAAAGCGAAACAGCAAGGACGAAAAGATGAATAAAAAAAGACAACTCAGAGCCCTCTGCCATTGATCTGGCCTATTGTAGTTTACCTGGATTTTTTAACAAAGGGCGCACAAAGTTTCAATGATAACAAGATGGGCTGTTGTTTTTCAAAGCTTTTTGCATGGTTGGTTGTGGTGGTTGGTGGGGTTGCTTTCACTTTTTTTTTTTAACTTTTTGGTTGGCCCGCATGAATATTCGCGGTTGGCGGGATAGAAATAATGAAAGCATTTTACAAAATAAAAACCTTCCAGATTTATTTTATTGATTCGTATACCCCTGGTTGTTTGTCAAAAGATCCTTTTGTTTGTTTATATTTTATACAACTGTTGAGAGAGTATAATTTTCAGATGATTATAATAAATTTGTTTGTTTTTGGTTTTGAATCGTCAACCTACCAACAAGTTTGTTGAACCTGATTTAAATTCTATTGTTCAATCCTTTACATCCAGTTCAAAAAATACATTACTGTGGATAAATTGTCTGTAATTTGTTGTAGATATGTATCTCTGTTTATTCAATACCGATGCTTAATATTAATTAATAATTATAATTTATATCTATCCGCGTATAGATTTAAATCGTTTTTTTTTTCGAAAACTGCATTTAGAATTTGTCAATGGAAATATCATGTCATAAGGACATTTGGAAAAAGTGAAATAACTTCCCTCTAAACTAACTCCATGAAATAAGTCCCGAAAAAAGAATGAAATAAGTACCTAAATGTAAGATCTTTCAACAATTCTGTCTGTCTGTACCTCGACCTGCAGCCTAAACCACTGAAGCGATTATCTTTATACTTTGAAATAAAGGTTCTTAGGTGATTCTCTAGGGGGAATTTGGAATTTTTAGTTTAGCTCAGAAAATAACCTTAGAAAATACATGCCATACAACCAATATACAAAAATTGATTTATTTGAAAAACGTCTCTAACGATTTTGAAACAAAAAATACGAGTATTAAATAGGACCATCATTAATATTTTAATAGAAAACAAATTTTTGTATAACGGTTATTTACGTTACCTGTCATAGAACTAATTTTTTGGTTTTCAAATATCTCGTTAACGGCTACACTGATTTCGACCAAAATTTTTTACAAGAGCTCCTTCATAAGACAAAATATTTTGCATACCCATACAAATTTTGAAAAACAAATATTTTTGAGAATATTGATTTTCTTTTTTGAATATTCAATATCTTGAAAACGGACTGATGAATAGTTTTTTTATTTTGCGTTTAATTTTATTTTAATAAATACTTAAAGTTTGCATACCAGATTTTATTGTTGAAAAAGTCCATACAATTTTATATATACAAAATTAATTTTTAAGAAAACTGCTCTAAACAGGTTATTTTTAAAAGGATATATTTTCGCCAAATTTCGTCCAACAATTTTTTGTTAAAGTCGAGTATCTACTTTGTTTCATTCTGATATTTTTTGTGCAAACCTTTGCCAAAAAACAGTTATGAGCAATTTAGAACAAAAAATTAAAATCAGTGATTTTTCGGGATTTTTAAGGGTCAGTTTTTGTTAAATTTATCTTCTTAAATTTTTTAATCAACCAATTTTGATAGAAAATCTAAATTCCTACAAAAAGTTCTTAAGTTTAATCAGTAATTCGGCTTATTTTTTCGAGTTCTACCAACAGTGTTGAACAATAACCAGTGTGACTATTCTCCCAAAAATGCATGGGTTAATTTAAGCGAATTTTGTGTATTTAAGTAAGCTTAAGTTCCACACGCCACAAACATATTCAATAATAAAAACCCGTGGACGCAATTTTTCCTTACTAAAAGGTCTGTTCAATTGCCTAAAAGCTGAATTTTAAAATATTGAATTTTGAAAAACTGCACTTATTTCGTTTATATAGGTATACCTACACTTTTTTACTTGGGATATACGTAGTATAGGGCAAGTTTAAGATTCGTACAATTCGAGATGATAATTTTCCCTAACATTACGGTGATAGAGAACGCGAAAAAAGTGGGTCTCGCGATTCTGTTTGTCTGTCTGTACCTCAACCTACAGCCTAAACGCCTGGAGCGATTTTCTTCAAACTTTGTACTTATGCAATTCCCTAGAGGGGAAATTGAAATTTTTTTTTAGCTCAAAAACTAACGGTACCTGTCATACACCCAATATACAAAAATTGATTTATTTCAAAAACGGCTCTAACGATATTCAAAAAAAAAAATTTATAACGGTTACTAATGTTACCTGTCATACAACCGATTTTTTGGTTTTCAAATTTCTTGTTAACTACTTTTTTTGCATATAAAAACTTTCGAAAAAATAATTTTTGGATTTTTAAAAAAATATTGAATTGAGTTAGCTACGAGAGCAAGTGTTTTGCGATCCAGTCGTGCCCATTTTTTAATTAGGCTCGGAAAGCTGAGCAAATATTAAAAAAAAAAAAAAAAAATATTGAACATTCTATCTTAGTAAACGACTCTTGAATGAAAATATCTCACATTGTTAATCGTTTGCCTAAAAAATAATCGTACAACAAAAACTGTTAGAACTGCGCTCCTTAAATTATGACCAGAAGACAAAAATCGCTTAAAATAGAAGAATAAATGAAGTCCCGAAATCTGGGGACTATTTCCATAGTTCAATTTTGGGATTTATTTCATTATAAAATAATGTCCCAATTTAAAAAAGAAATAAGTCCCCAAAAAGTCATGAAACAAATACCCAATTTTGAGTTTTTTTTTTATATAAAAAAATCCTCGTCCCAATACTCATTTTTGTGGAGTTTTTTCATTTTCTGTAGTTAAATAGTTCATTGGGAAGTGTTTTTACGCAGCCGGATATTTGGTCAGACTTTTATATCTTTGATATAAATATACTTCTACTTTGCTATCCATAGCTGAAAACTAGAACATTCTAGGGGGTCTGGTTGCGGAGATATCTTAATTCAAAGTAAATCCATTAAAATCGATTTTTTTGAGTTTTGAAAGTTTGCATGACTTTGGATGTCTACAGTTCCACAAATAAGGCTCGGAAGGCCTTGCGGTTTATTAACCGCTTAATCAGTTTTTCTAGAGCTATTCATTGCTGAAAACTAGAGCATTTTGTGGGCTCTGGTTGCAGAGAAATTTTGATTCAAAGTTAATCTTTCTTGTTTCAACCCAAAAACTAAAAATCTTAATATGGCCATAACTTCCAAAATAAGGCTCGTAAGAGGTTGCGGTTAACGTTGTTGAACAGATAACGGTCTGGTCTTTGCATTGCCGTTTAAAACTCAACTTTTTTTTCCGATCGATTTTCGAAAAAAAGCATGGACTACCCCCTTATCACTAAAAATTAATTTTTTTACGAAAGTCTCTGGAACCCATTGAAACGTACATATATAGAAAGGTTTTGTCAAATGCAACCAGCACATCCAAAGAAAACCCTTTTATAATGTCTAGTTTTCGAGATATTTGCATTCAAAGTTATTTTTTTGAGTTATGAAGGCTTGTATGATTTTGGGTGCCTACAGTTCCGCAAATAAGGCTATGACGTCATTTTCGCTTGCAAAACGCTTAATGAGTTTTTCAAGAGCTATCCATAGCTGAAAACTAGAACATTCTAGGAGGTCTAGTTGCGGAGATATCTTAATTCAAAGTAAATCCATTAAAATCGATTTTTTTGAGTTTTGAAAGTTTGCATGACTTTGGATGTCTACAGTTCCACAAATAAGGCTCGGAAGGCCTTGCGGTTTGTTAACCGCTTAATCAGTTTTTCTAGAGCTATTCATTGCTGAAAACTAGAGCATTTTGTGGGCTCTGGTTGCAGAGAAATTTTGATTCAAAGTTAATCTTTCTTGTTTCAACCCAAAAACTAAAAATCTTAATATGGCCATAACTTCCAAAATAAGGCTCGTAAGAGGTTGCGGTTAACGTTGTTGAACAGATAACAGTCTGGTCTTTGCATTGCCGTTCACAACTCAACTTTTTTTTTTCCAATCGATTTTCGAAAAAAGGCATGGACTACCCCCTTATCACTAAAAATACATTTTTTTACGAAAGTCTCTGGAACCCATTGAAACGTACATATATAGAAAGGTTTTGTCAAATGCAACCAGCACATTCAAAGCAAACCCTTTTATAATGTCTAGTTTTCGAGATATTTGCATTTAAAGTTATTTTTTTGAGTTATGAAGGCTTGTATGACTTTGGATGCCTACAGTTCCGCAAATAAGGCTATGATGTCATTTTCGCTTGCAAAACGCTTAATAAGTTTTTCAAGAGCTATCCATAGCTGAAAACTAGAACATTCTAGGAGGTCTGGTTGCGGAGATATCTTAATTCAAAGTAAATCCATTAAAATCGATTTTTTGAGTTTTGAAAGTTTGCATGACTTTGGATGTCTACAGTTCCACAAATAGGGCTCGGAAGGCCTTGCGGTTTATGAACCGCTTAATCAGTTTTTGGAGAGCTATTCATTGCTGAAAACTAGAGCATTTTGTGGGTTCTGGTTGCAGAGAAATTTTGATTCAAAGTTAATCTTTCTTGTTTCAACCCAAAAACTAAAAATCTTAATATGGCCATAACTTCCAAAATAAGGCTCGTAAGAGGTTGCGGTTAACGTTGTTGAACAGATAACGGTCTGGTCTTTGCATTGCCGTTCAAAACTCAACTTTTTTTTTCCAATCGATTTTCGAAAAAAAGCATGGACTTCCCCCTTATCACTAAAAATTAATTTTTTTACGAAAGTCTCTGGAACCCATTGAAACGTACATATATAGAAAGGTTTTGTCAAATGCAACCAGCACATTCAAAGCAAACCTTTTTATAATGTCTAGTTTTCGAGATATTTGCATTCAAAGTTATTTTTTTGAGTTATGAAGGCTTGTATGACTTTGGATGCCTACAGTTCCGCAAATAAGGCTATGACGTCAAGAGCTATCCATAGCTGAAAACTAGAACATTCTAGGAGGTCTGGTTGCGGAGATATCTTAATTCAAAGTAAATCCATTAAAATCGATTTTTTTGAAAGTTTGCATGACTTTGGATGTCTACAGTTCCACAAATAGGGCTCGGAAGGCCTTGCGGTTTATTAACCGCTTAATCAGTTTTCGGAGAGCTATTCATTGCTGAAAACTAGAGCATTTTGTGGGCTCTGGTTGCAGAGAAATTTTGATTCACAGTTAATCTTTCTTGTTTCAACCCAAAAACTAAAAATCTTAATATGGCCATAACTTCCAAAATAAGGCTCGTAAGAGGTTGCGGTTAACGTTGTTGAACAGATAACGGTCTGGTCTTTGCGTTGCCGTTTAAAACTCAACTTTTTTTTCCGATCGATTTTCGAAAAAAAGCATGGACTACCCCCTTATCACTAAAAATTAATTTTTTTACGAAAGTCTCTGGAACCCATTGAAACGTACATATATAGAAAGGTTTTGTCAAATGCAACCAGCACATCCAAAGCAAACCCTTTTATAATGTCTAGTTTTCGAGATATTTGCATTCAAAGTTATTTTTTTGAGTTATGAAGGCTTGTATGATTTTGGGTGCCTACAGTTCCGCAAATAAGGCTATGACGTCATTTTCGCTTGCAAAACGCTTAATTAGTTTTTCAAGAGCTATCCATAGCGGAAATTTAGAACATTCTAGGAGGTCTGGTTGCGGAGATATCTTAACTCAAAGTAAATCCATTAAAATCGATTTTTTTGAGTTTTGAAAGTTTGCATGACTTTGGATGTCTACAGTTCCACAAGTAAGGCTCGGAAGGCCTTGCGGTTTATTAACCGCTTAATCAGTTTTTGGAGAGCTATTCATTGCTGAAAACTAGAGCATTTTGTGGGCTCTGGTTGCAGAGAAATTTTGATTCAAAGTTAATCTTTCTTGTTTCAACCCAAAAACTAAAATTCTTAATATGGCCATAACTTCCAAAATAAGGCTCGTAAGAGGTTGCGGTTAACGTTGTTGAACAGATAACGGTCTGGTCTTTGCATTGCCGTTTAAAACTCAACTTTTTTTTCCGATCGATTTTCGAAAAAAAGCATGGACTACCCCCTTATCACTAAAAATTAATTTTTTTACGAAAGTCTCTGGAACCCATTGAAACGTACATATATAGAAAGGTTTTGTCAAATGCAACCAGCACATCCAAAGCAAACCCTTTTATAATGTCTAGTTTTCGAGATATTTGCATTCAAAGTTATTTTTTTGAGTTATGAAGGCTTGTATGATTTTGGGTGCCTACAGTTCCGCAAATGAGGCTATGACGTCATTTTCGCTTGCAAAACGCTTAATGAGTTTTTCAAGAGCTATCCATAGCTGAAAACTAGAACATTCTAGGAGGTCTGGTTGCGGAGATATCTTAATTCAAAGTAAATCCATTAAAATCGATTTTTTTGAGTTTTGAAAGTTTGCATGACTTTGGATGTCTACAGTTCCACAAATAAGGCTCGGAAGGCCTTGCGGTTTATTAACCGCTTAATCAGTTTTCGGAGAGCTATTCATTGCTGAAAACTTGATCATTTTGTAGGCTCTGGTTGCAGAGAAATTTTGATTCAAAGTTAATCTTTCTTGTTTCAACCCAAAAACTAAAAATCTTAATATGGCCATAACTTCCAAAATAAGGCTCGTAAGAGGTTGCGGTTAACGTTGTTGAACAGATAACGGTCTGGTCTTTGCATTGCCGTTCAAAATTTAACTTTTTATTTCCAATCGATTTTCGAAAAAAAGCATGGACCACCCCCTTATCACTAAAAATTAATTTTTTTACGAAAGTCTCTGGAACCCATTGAAACGTACATATATAGAAAGGTTTTGTCAAATGCAACCAGCACATCCAAAGCAAACCCTTTTATAATGCCTAGTTTTCGAGATATTTGCATTCAAAGTTATTTTTTTGAGTTATGAAGGCTTGTATGACTTTGGATGCCTACAGTTCCGCAAATAAGGCTATGACGTCATATTCGCTTGCAAAATGCTTATTTAGTTTTTCAAGAGCTATCCATAGCTGAAAACTAGAACATTCTAGGAGGTCTTGTTGCGGAGATATCTTAATTCAAAGTAAATCCATTAAAATCGATTTGTTTGAGTTTTGAAAGTTTGCATGACTTTGGATGTCTACAGTTCCACAAATAAGGCTCGGAAGGCCTTGCAGTTTATTAACCGCTTAATCAGTTCTTGGAGAGCTATTCAGTGCTGAAAACTAGAGCATTTTGTGGGCTCTGGTTGCAGAGAAATTTTGATTCAAAGTTAATCTTTCTTGTTTCAACCCAAAAACTAAAAATCTTAATATGGCCATAACTTCCAAAATAAGGCTCGTAAGAGGTTGCGGTTAACGTTGTTGAACAGATAACGGTCTGGTCTTTGCATTGCCGTTTAAAACTCAACTTTTTTTTCCGATCGATTTTCGAAAAAAAGCATGGACCCGCAACCAGCACATCCAAAGCAAACCCTTTTATAATGTCTAGTTTTCGAGATATTTGCATTCAAAGTTATTTTTTTGAGTTATGAAGGCTTGTATGATTTTGGGTGCCTACAGTTCCGCAAATAAGGCTATGACGTCATTTTCGCTTGCAAAACGCTTAATTAGTTTTTCAAGAGCTATCCATAGCGGAAAACTAGAACATTCTAGGAGGTCTGGTTGCGGAGGTATCTTAACTCAAAGTAAATCCATTAAAATCGATTTTTTTGAGTTTTGAAAGTTTGCATGATTTTGGATGTCTACAGTTCCACAAGTAAGGCTCGGAAGGCCTTGCGGTTTATTAACCGCTTAATCAATTTTTGGAGAGCTATTCATTGCTGAAAACTAGAGCATTTTGTGGGCTCTGGTTGCAGAGAAATTTTGATTCAAAGTTAATCTTTCTTGTTTCAACCCAAAAACTAAAATTCTTAATATGGCCATAACTTCCAAAATAAGGCTCGTAAGAGGTTGCGGTTAACGTTGTTGAACAGATAACGGTCTGGTCTTTGCATTGCCGTTCAAAATTTAACTTTTTATTTCCAATCGATTTTCGAAAAAAAGCATGGACCACCCCCTTATCACTAAAAATTAATTTTTTTACGAAAGTCTCTGGAACCCATTGAAACGTACATATATAGAAAGGTTTTGTCAAATGCAACCAGCACATCCAAAGCAAACCCTTTTATAATGTCTAGTTTTCGAGATATTTGCATTCAAAGTTATTTTTTTGAGTTATGAAGGCTTGTATGACTTTGGATGCCTACAGTTCCGCAAATAAGGCTATGACGTCATATTCGCTTGCAAAATGCTTAATTAGTTTTTCAAGAGCTATCCATAGCTGAAAACTAGAACATTCTAGGAGGTCTGGTTGCGGAGATATCTTAATTCAAAGTAAATCCATTAAAATCGATTTTTTTGAGTTTTGAAAGTTTGCATGACTTTGGATGTCTACAGTTCCACAAATAAGGCTCGGAAGGCCTTGCAGTTTATTAACCGCTTAATCAGTTCTTGGAGAGCTATTCATTGCTGAAAACTAGAGCATTTTGTGGGCTCTGGTTGCAGAGAAATTTTGATTCAAAGTTAATCTTTCTTGTTTCAACCCAAAAACTAAAAATCTTAATATGGCCATAACTTCCAAAATAAGGCTCGTAAGAGGTTGCGGTTAACGTTGTTGAACAGATAACGGTCTGGTCTTTGCATTGCCGTTCAAAACTCAACTTTTTTTTTCCAATCGATTTTCGAAAAAAGGCATGGACTACCCCCTTATCACTAAAAATACATTTTTTTACGAAAGTCTCTGGAACCCATTGAAACGTACATATATAGAAAGGTTTTGTCAAATGCAACCAGCACATTCAAAGCAAACCCTTTTATAATGTCTAGTTTTCGAGATATTTGCATTCAAAGTTATTTTTTTGAGTTATGAAGGCTTGTATGACTTTGGATGCCTTCAGTTCCGCAAATAAGGCTATGACGTCATTTTTGCAAAACGCTTAATAAGTTTTTCAAGAGCTATCCATAGCGGAAAACTAGAACATTCTAGGAGGTCTGGTTGCGGAGGTATCTTAACTCAAAGTAAATCCATTAAAATCGATTTTTTTGAGTTTTGAAAGTTTGCATGATTTTGGATGTCTACAGTTCCACAAGTAAGGCTCGGAAGGCCTTGCGGTTTATTAACCGCTTAATCAGTTTTTGGAGAGCTATTCATTGCTGAAAACTAGAGCATTTTGTGGGCTCTGGTTGCAGAGAAATTTTGATTCAAAGTTAATCTTTCTTGTTTCAACCCAAAAACTAAAATTCTTAATATGGCCATAACTTCCAAAATAAGGCTCGTAAGAGGTTGCGGTTAACGTTGTTGAACAGATAACGGTCTGGTCTTTGCATTGCCGTTCAAAATTTAACTTTTTATTTCCAATCGATTTTCGAAAAAAAGCATGGACCACCCCCTTATCACTAAAAATTAATTTTTTTACGAAAGTCTCTGGAACCCATTGAAACGTACATATATAGAAAGGTTTTGTCAAATGCAACCAGCACATCCAAAGCAAACCCTTTTATAATGTCTAGTTTTCGAGATATTTGCATTCAAAGTTATTTTTTTGAGTTATGAAGGCTTGTATGACTTTGGATGCCTACAGTTCCGCAAATAAGGCTATGACGTCATATTCGCTTGCAAAATGCTTAATTAGTTTTTCAAGAGCTATCCATAGCTGAAAACTAGAACATTCTAGGAGGTCTGGTTGCGGAGATATCTTAATTCAAAGTAAATCCATTAAAATCGATTTTTTTGAGTTTTGAAAGTTTGCATGACTTTGGATGTCTACAGTTCCACAAATAAGGCTCGGAAGGCCTTGCAGTTTATTAACCGCTTAATCAGTTCTTGGAGAGCTATTCATTGCTGAAAACTAGAGCATTTTGTGGGCTCTGGTTGCAGAGAAATTTTGATTCAAAGTTAATCTTTCTTGTTTCAACCCAAAAACTAAAAATCTTAATATGGCCATAACTTCCAAAATAAGGCTCGTAAGAGGTTGCGGTTAACGTTGTTGAACAGATAACGGTCTGGTCTTTGCATTGCCGTTCAAAACTCAACTTTTTTTTTTCCAATCGATTTTCGAAAAAAGGCATGGACTACCCCCTTATCACTAAAAATACATTTTTTTACGAAAGTCTCTGGAACCCATTGAAACGTACATATATAGAAAGGTTTTGTCAAATGCAACCAGCACATCCAAAGCAAACCCTTTTATAATGTCTAGTTTTCGAGATATTTGCATTCAAAGTTATTTTTTTGAGTTATGAAGGCTTGTATGACTTTGGATGCCTTCAGTTCCGCAAATAAGGCTATGACGTCATTTTCGCTTGCAAGACGCTTAATAAGTTTTTCAAGAGCTATCCATAGCTGAAAACTAGAACATTCTAGGAGGTCTGGTTGCGGAGATATCTTAATTCAAAGTAAATCCATTAAAATCGATTTTTTTGAGTTTTGAAAGTTTGCATGACTTTGGATGTCTACAGTTCCACAAATAAGGCTCGGAAGGCCTTGCGGTTTATTAACCGCTTAATCAGTTTTTGGAGAGCTATTCATTGCTGAAAACTTGATCATTTTGTAGGCTCTGGTTGCAGAGAAATTTTGATTCAAAGTTAATCTTTCTTGTTTCAACCCAAAAACTAAAAATCTTAATATGGCCATAACTTCCAAAATAAGGCTCGTAAGAGGTTGCGGTTAACGTTGTTGAACAGATAACGGTCTGGTCTTTGCATTGCCGTTCAAAACTCAACTTTTTTTTTTCCAATCGATTTTCGAAAAAAAGCATGGACTACCCCCTTATCACTAAAAATTAATTTTTTTACGAAAGTCTCTGGAACCCATTGAAACGTACATATATAGAAAGGTTTTGTCAAATGCAACCAGCACATCCAAAGCAAACCCTTTTATAATGTCTAGTTTTCGAGATATTTGCATTCAAAGTTATTTTTTTGAGTTATGAAGGCTTGTATGATTTTGGGTGCCTACAGTTCCGCAAATAAGGCTATGACGTCATTTTCGCTTGCAAAACGCTTAATTAGTTTTTCAAGAGCTATCCATAGCGGAAAACTAGAACATTCTAGGAGGTCTGGTTGCGGAGGTATCTTAACTCAAAGTAAATCCATTAAAATCGATTTTTTTGAGTTTTGAAAGTTTGCATGATTTTGGATGTCTACAGTTCCACAAGTAAGGCTCGGAAGGCCTTGCGGTTTATTAACCGCTTAATCAATTTTTGGAGAGCTATTCATTGCTGAAAACTAGAGCATTTTGTGGGCTCTGGTTGCAGAGAAATTTTGATTCAAAGTTAATCTTTCTTGTTTCAACCCAAAAACTAAAATTCTTAATATGGCCATAACTTCCAAAATAAGGCTCGTAAGAGGTTGCGGTTAACGTTGTTGAACAGATAACGGTCTGGTCTTTGCATTGCCGTTCAAAATTTAACTTTTTATTTCCAATCGATTTTCGAAAAAAAGCATGGACCACCCCCTTATCACTAAAAATTAATTTTTTTACGAAAGTCTCTGGAACCCATTGAAACGTACATATATAGAAAGGTTTTGTCAAATGCAACCAGCACATCCAAAGCAAACCCTTTTATAATGTCTAGTTTTCGAGATATTTGCATTCAAAGTTATTTTTTTGAGTTATGAAGGCTTGTATGACTTTGGATGCCTACAGTTCCGCAAATAAGGCTATGACGTCATATTCGCTTGCAAAATGCTTAATTAGTTTTTCAAGAGCTATCCATAGCTGAAAACTAGAACATTCTAGGAGGTCTGGTTGCGGAGATATCTTAATTCAAAGTAAATCCATTAAAATCGATTTTTTTGAGTTTTGAAAGTTTGCATGACTTTGGATGTCTACAGTTCCACAAATAAGGCTCGGAAGGCCTTGCAGTTTATTAACCGCTTAATCAGTTCTTGGAGAGCTATTCATTGCTGAAAACTAGAGCATTTTGTGGGCTCTGGTTGCAGAGAAATTTTGATTCAAAGTTAATCTTTCTTGTTTCAACCCAAAAACTAAAAATCTTAATATGGCCATAACTTCCAAAATAAGGCTCGTAAGAGGTTGCGGTTAACGTTGTTGAACAGATAACGGTCTGGTCTTTGCATTGCCGTTCAAAACTCAACTTTTTTTTTCCAATCGATTTTCGAAAAAAGGCATGGACTACCCCCTTATCACTAAAAATACATTTTTTTACGAAAGTCTCTGGAACCCATTGAAACGTACATATATAGAAAGGTTTTGTCAAATGCAACCAGCACATTCAAAGCAAACCCTTTTATAATGTCTAGTTTTCGAGATATTTGCATTCAAAGTTATTTTTTTGAGTTATGAAGGCTTGTATGACTTTGGATGCCTTCAGTTCCGCAAATAAGGCTATGACGTCATTTTTGCAAAACGCTTAATAAGTTTTTCAAGAGCTATCCATAGCGGAAAACTAGAACATTCTAGGAGGTCTGGTTGCGGAGGTATCTTAACTCAAAGTAAATCCATTAAAATCGATTTTTTTGAGTTTTGAAAGTTTGCATGATTTTGGATGTCTACAGTTCCACAAGTAAGGCTCGGAAGGCCTTGCGGTTTATTAACCGCTTAATCAGTTTTTGGAGAGCTATTCATTGCTGAAAACTAGAGCATTTTGTGGGCTCTGGTTGCAGAGAAATTTTGATTCAAAGTTAATCTTTCTTGTTTCAACCCAAAAACTAAAATTCTTAATATGGCCATAACTTCCAAAATAAGGCTCGTAAGAGGTTGCGGTTAACGTTGTTGAACAGATAACGGTCTGGTCTTTGCATTGCCGTTCAAAATTTAACTTTTTATTTCCAATCGATTTTCGAAAAAAAGCATGGACCACCCCCTTATCACTAAAAATTAATTTTTTTACGAAAGTCTCTGGAACCCATTGAAACGTACATATATAGAAAGGTTTTGTCAAATGCAACCAGCACATCCAAAGCAAACCCTTTTATAATGTCTAGTTTTCGAGATATTTGCATTCAAAGTTATTTTTTTGAGTTATGAAGGCTTGTATGACTTTGGATGCCTACAGTTCCGCAAATAAGGCTATGACGTCATATTCGCTTGCAAAATGCTTAATTAGTTTTTCAAGAGCTATCCATAGCTGAAAACTAGAACATTCTAGGAGGTCTGGTTGCGGAGATATCTTAATTCAAAGTAAATCCATTAAAATCGATTTTTTTGAGTTTTGAAAGTTTGCATGACTTTGGATGTCTACAGTTCCACAAATAAGGCTCGGAAGGCCTTGCAGTTTATTAACCGCTTAATCAGTTCTTGGAGAGCTATTCATTGCTGAAAACTAGAGCATTTTGTGGGCTCTGGTTGCAGAGAAATTTTGATTCAAAGTTAATCTTTCTTGTTTCAACCCAAAAACTAAAAATCTTAATATGGCCATAACTTCCAAAATAAGGCTCGTAAGAGGTTGCGGTTAACGTTGTTGAACAGATAACGGTCTGGTCTTTGCATTGCCGTTCAAAACTCAACTTTTTTTTTTCCAATCGATTTTCGAAAAAAGGCATGGACTACCCCCTTATCACTAAAAATACATTTTTTTACGAAAGTCTCTGGAACCCATTGAAACGTACATATATAGAAAGGTTTTGTCAAATGCAACCAGCACATCCAAAGCAAACCCTTTTATAATGTCTAGTTTTCGAGATATTTGCATTCAAAGTTATTTTTTTGAGTTATGAAGGCTTGTATGACTTTGGATGCCTTCAGTTCCGCAAATAAGGCTATGACGTCATTTTCGCTTGCAAGACGCTTAATAAGTTTTTCAAGAGCTATCCATAGCTGAAAACTAGAACATTCTAGGAGGTCTGGTTGCGGAGATATCTTAATTCAAAGTAAATCCATTAAAATCGATTTTTTTGAGTTTTGAAAGTTTGCATGACTTTGGATGTCTACAGTTCCACAAATAAGGCTCGGAAGGCCTTGCGGTTTATTAACCGCTTAATCAGTTTTTGGAGAGCTATTCATTGCTGAAAACTTGATCATTTTGTAGGCTCTGGTTGCAGAGAAATTTTGATTCAAAGTTAATCTTTCTTGTTTCAACCCAAAAACTAAAAATCTTAATATGGCCATAACTTCCAAAATAAGGCTCGTAAGAGGTTGCGGTTAACGTTGTTGAACAGATAACGGTCTGGTCTTTGCATTGCCGTTCAAAACTCAACTTTTTTTTTTCCAATCGATTTTCGAAAAAAAGCATGGACTACCCCCTTATCACTAAAAATTAATTTTTTTACGAAAGTCTCTGGAACCCATTGAAACGTACATATATAGAAAGGTTTTGTCAAATGCAACCAGCACATCCAAAGCAAACCCTTTTATAATGTCTAGTTTTCGAGATATTTGCATTCAAAGTTATTTTTTTGAGTTATGAAGGCTTGTATGATTTTGGGTGCCTACAGTTCCGCAAATAAGGCTATGACGTCATTTTCGCTTGCAAAACGCTTAATTAGTTTTTCAAGAGCTATCCATAGCGGAAAACTAGAACATTCTAGGAGGTCTGGTTGCGGAGATATCTTAACTCAAAGTAAATCCATTAAAATCGATTTTTTTGAGTTTTGAAAGTTTGCATGACTTTGGATGTCTACAGTTCCACAAGTAAGGCTCGGAAGGCCTTGCGGTTTATTAACCGCTTAATCAGTTTTTGGAGAGCTATTCATTGCTGAAAACTAGATCATTTTGTAGGCTCTGGTTGCAGAGAAATTTTGATTCAAAGTTAATCTTTCTTGTTTCAACCCAAAAACTAAAAATCTTAATATGGCCATAACTTCCAAAATAAGGCTCGTAAGAGGTTGCGGTTAACGTTGTTGAACAGATAACGGTCTGGTCTTTGCATTGCCGTTCAAAACTCAACTTTTTTTTTCCAATCGATTTTCGAAAAAAAGCATGGACTACCCCCCTTATCACTAAAAATTAATTTTTTTACGAAAGTCTCTGGAACCCATTGAAACGTACATATATAGAAAGGTTTTGTCAAATGCAACCAGCACATCCAAAGCAAACCCTTTTATAATGTCTAGTTTTCGAGATATTTGCATTCAAAGTTATTTTTTTGAGTTATGAAGGCTTGTATGACTTTGGATGCCTACAGTTCCGCAAATAAGGCTATGACGTCATTTTCGCTTGCAAAACGCTTAATGAGTTTTTCAAGAGCTATTCATAGCTGAAAACTAGAACATTCTAGGAGGTCTGGTTGCGGAGATATCTTAATTCAAAGTAAATCCATTAAAATCGATTTTTTTGAGTTTTGAAAGTTTGCATGACTTTGGATGTCTACAGTTCCACAAATAAGGCTCGGAAGGCCTTGCGGTTTATTAACCGCTTAATCAGTTTTTGGAGAGCTATTCATTGCTGAAAACTTGATCATTTTGTAGGCTCTGGTTGCAGAGAAATTTTGATTCAAAGTTAATCTTTCTTGTTTCAACCCAAAAACTAAAAATCTTAATATGGCCATAACTTCCAAAATAAGGCTCGTAAGAGGTTGCGGTTAACGTTGTTGAACAGATAACGGTCTGGTCTTTGCATTGCCGTTCAAAACTCAACTTTTTTTTTTCCAATCGATTTTCGAAAAAAAGCATGGACTACCCCCTTATCACTAAAAATTAATTTTTTTACGAAAGTCTCTGGAACCCATTGAAACGTACATATATAGAAAGGTTTTGTCAAATGCAACCAGCACATCCAAAGCAAACCCTTTTATAATGTCTAGTTTTCGAGATATTTGCATTCAAAGTTATTTTTTTGAGTTATGAAGGCTTGTATGACTTTGGATGCCTACAGTTCCGCAAATAAGGCTATGACGTCATTTTCGCTTGCAAAACGCTTAATAAGTTTTTCAAGAGCTATCCATAGCTGAAAACTAGAACATTCTAGGAGGTCTGGTTGCGGAGATATCTTAATTCAAAGTAAATCCATTAAAATCGATTTTTTTGAGTTTTGAAAGTTTGCATGACTTTGGATGTCTACAGTTCCACAAATAAGGCTCGGAAGGCCTTGCGGTTTATTAACCGCTTAATCAGTTTTTGGAGAGCTATTCATTGCTGAAAACTTGATCATTTTGTAGGCTCTGGTTGCAGAGAAATTTTGATTCAAAGTTAATCTTTCTTGTTTCAACCCAAAAACTAAAAATCTTAATATGGCCATAACTTCCAAAATAAGGCTCGTAAGAGGTTGCGGTTAACGTTGTTGAACAGATAACGGTCTGGTCTTTGCATTGCCGTTCAAAACTCAACTTTTTTTTTCCAATCGATTTTCGAAAAAAAGCATGGACTACCCCCTTATCACTAAAAATTAATTTTTTTACGAAAGTCTCTGGAACCCATTGAAACGTACATATATAGAAAGGTTTTGTCAAATGCAACCAGCACATCCAAAGCAAACCCTTTTATAATGTCTAGTTTTCGAGATATTTGCATTCAAAGTTATTTTTTTGAGTTATGAAGGCTTGTATGATTTTGGGTGCCTACAGTTCCGCAAATAAGGCTATGACGTCATTTTCGCTTGCAAAACGCTTAATTAGTTTTTCAAGAGCTATCCATAGCGGAAAACTAGAACATTCTAGGAGGTCTGGTTGCGGAGATATCTTAACTCAAAGTAAATCCATTAAAATCGATTTTTTTGAGTTTTGAAAGTTTGCATGACTTTGGATGTCTACAGTTCCACAAGTAAGGCTCGGAAGGCCTTGCGGTTTATTAACCGCTTAATCAGTTTTTGGAGAGCTATTCATTGCTGAAAACTAGATCATTTTGTAGGCTCTGGTTGCAGAGAAATTTTGATTCAAAGTTAATCTTTCTTGTTTCAACCCAAAAACTAAAAATCTTAATATGGCCATAACTTCCAAAATAAGGCTCGTAAGAGGTTGCGGTTAACGTTGTTGAACAGATAACGGTCTGGTCTTTGCATTGCCGTTCAAAACTCAACTTTTTTTTTCCAATCGATTTTCGAAAAAAAGCATGGACTACCCCCCTTATCACTAAAAATTAATTTTTTTACGAAAGTCTCTGGAACCCATTGAAACGTACATATATAGAAAGGTTTTGTCAAATGCAACCAGCACATCCAAAGCAAACCCTTTTATAATGTCTAGTTTTCGAGATATTTGCATTCAAAGTTATTTTTTTGAGTTATGAAGGCTTGTATGACTTTGGATGCCTACAGTTCCGCAAATAAGGCTATGACGTCATTTTCGCTTGCAAAACGCTTAATGAGTTTTTCAAGAGCTATTCATAGCTGAAAACTAGAACATTCTAGGAGGTCTGGTTGCGGAGATATCTTAATTCAAAGTAAATCCATTAAAATCGATTTTTTTGAGTTTTGAAAGTTTGCATGACTTTGGATGTCTACAGTTCCACAAATAAGGCTCGGAAGGCCTTGCGGTTTATTAACCGCTTAATCAGTTTTTGGAGAGCTATTCATTGCTGAAAACTTGATCATTTTGTAGGCTCTGGTTGCAGAGAAATTTTGATTCAAAGTTAATCTTTCTTGTTTCAACCCAAAAACTAAAAATCTTAATATGGCCATAACTTCCAAAATAAGGCTCGTAAGAGGTTGCGGTTAACGTTGTTGAACAGATAACGGTCTGGTCTTTGCATTGCCGTTTAAAACTCAACTTTTTTTTTCCAATCGATTTTCGAAAAAAAGCATGGACTACCCCCCTTATCACTAAAAATTAATTTTTTTACGAAAGTCTCTGGAACCCATTGAAACGTACATATATAGAAAGGTTTTGTCAAATGCAACCAGCACATCCAAAGCAAACCCTTTTATAATGTCTAGTTTTCGAGATATTTGCATTCAAAGTTATTTTTTTGAGTTATGAAGGCTTGTATGATTTTGGGTGCCTACAGTTCCGCAAATAAGGCTATGACGTCATTTTCGCTTGCAAAACGCTTAATGAGTTTTTCAAGAGCTATTCATAGCTGAAAACTAGAACATTCTAGGAGGTCTGGTTGCGGAGATATCTTAATTCAAAGTAAATCCATTAAAATCGATTTTTTTGAGTTTTGAAAGTTTGCATGACTTTGGATGTCTACAGTTCCACAAGTAAGGCTCGGAAGGCCTTGCGGTTTATTAACCGCTTAATCAGTTTTTGGAGAGCTATTCATTGCTGAAAACTAGAGCATTTTGTGGGCTCTGGTTGCAGAGAAATTTTGATTCAAAGTTAATCTTTCTTGTTTCAACCCAAAAACTAAAAATCTTAATATGGCCATAACTTCCAAAATAAGGCTCGTAAGAGGTTGCGTTTAACGTTGTTGAACAGATAACGGTCTGGTCTTTGCATTGCCGTTTAAAACTCAACTTTTTTTTTCCGATCGATTTTCGAAAAAAAGCATGGACTACCCCCTTATCACTAAAAATTATTTTTTTTACGAAAGTCTCTGGAACCCATTGAAACGTACATATATAGAAAGGTTTTGTCAAATGCAACCAGCACATCCAAAGCAAACCCTTTTATAATGTCTAGTTTTCGAGATATTTGCATTCAAAGTTATTTTTTTGAGTTATGAAGGCTTGTATGACTTTGGATGCCTACAGTTCCGCAAATAAGGCTATGACGTCATTTTCGCTTGCAAAACGCTTAATTAGTTTTTCAAGAGCTATCCATAGCGGAAAACTAGAACATTCTAGGAGGTCTGGTTGCGGAGATATCTTAACTCAAAGTAAATCTATTCATTGCTGAAAACTAGAGCATTTTGTGGGCTCTGGTTGCAGAGAAATTTTGATTCAAAGTTAATCTTTCTTGTTTCAACCCAAAAACTAAAAATCTTAATATGGCCATAACTTCCAAAATAAGGCTCGTAAGAGGTTGCGGTTAACGTTGTTGAACAGATAACGGTCTGGTCTTTGCATTGCCGTTCAAAACTCAACTTTTTTTTTTCCAATCGATTTTCGAAAAAAAGCATGGACTACCCCCTTATCACTAAAAATTAATTTTTTTACGAAAGTCTCTGGAACCCATTGAAACGTACATATATAGAAAGGTTTTGTCAAATGCAACCAGCACATCCAAAGCAAACCCTTTTATAATGTCTAGTTTTCGAGATATTTGCATTCAAAGTTATTTTTTGGAGTTATGAAGGCTTGTATGATTTTGGGTGCCTACAGTTCCGCAAATAAGGCTATGACGTCATTTTCGCCTACAAAACGCTTAATGAGTTTTTCAAGAGCTATCCATAGCTGAAAACTAGAACACTCTAGGAGGTCTAGTTGCGGAGATATCTTAATTCAAAGTAAATCCATTAAAATCGATTTTTTTGAGTTTTGAAAGTTTGCATGACTTTGGATGTCTACAGTTCCACAAATAAGGCTCGGAAGGCCTTGCGGTTTATTAACCGCTTAATCAGTTTTTGGAGAGCTATTCATTGCTGAAAACTTGATCATTTTGTAGGCTCTGGTTGAAGAGAAATTTTGATTCAAAGTTAATCTTTCTTGTTTCAACCCAAAAACTAAAAATCTTAATATGGCCATAACTTCCAAAATAAGGCTCGTAAGAGGTTGCGGTTAACGTTGTTGAACAGATAACGGTCTGGTCTTTGCATTGCCGTTCAAAACTCAACTTTTTTTTTTCCAATCGATTTTCGAAAAAAAGCATGGACTACCCCCTTATCACTAAAACTTAATTTTTTTACGAAAGTCTCTGGAACCCATTGAAACGTACATATATAGAAAGGTTTTGTCAAATGCAACCAGCACATCCAAAGCAAACCCTTTTATAATGTCTAGTTTTCGAGATATTTGCATTCAAAGTTATTTTTTTGAGTTATGAAGGCTTGTATGACTTTGGATGCCTACAGTTCCGCAAATAAGGCTATGACGTCATTTTCGCTTGCAAAACGCTTAATTAGTTTTTCAAGAGCTATCCATAGCGGAAAACTAGAACATTCTAGGAGGTCTGGTTGCGGAGATATCTTAACTCAAAGTAAATCTATTCATTGCTGAAAACTAGAGCATTTTGTGGGCTCTGGTTGCAGAGAAATTTTGATTCAAAGTTAATCTTTCTTGTTTCAACCCAAAAACTAAAAATCTTAATATGGCCATAACTTCCAAAATAAGGCTCGTAAGAGGTTGCGGTTAACGTTGTTGAACAGATAACGGTCTGGTCTTTGCATTGCCGTTCAAAACTCAACTTTTTTTTTCCAATCGATTTTCGAAAAAAAGCATGGACTACCCCCTTATCACTAAAAATTAATTTTTTTACGAAAGTCTCTGGAACCCATTGAAACGTACATATATAGAAAGGTTTTGTCAAATGCAACCAGCACATCCAAAGCAAACCCTTTTATAATGTCTAGTTTTCGAGATATTTGCATTCAAAGTTATTTTTTTGAGTTATGAAGGCTTGTATGATTTTGGGTGCCTACAGTTCCGCAAATAAGGCTATGACGTCATTTTCGCTTGCAAAACGCTTAATTAGTTTTTCAAGAGCTATCCATAGCGGAAAACTAGAACATTCTAGGAGGTCTGGTTGCGGAGATATCTTAACTCAAAGTAAATCCATTAAAATCGATTTTTTTGAGTTTTGAAAGTTTGCATGACTTTGGATGTCTACAGTTCCACAAGTAAGGCTCGGAAGGCCTTGCGGTTTATTAACCGCTTAATCAGTTTTTGGAGAGCTATTCATTGCTGAAAACTAGATCATTTTGTAGGCTCTGGTTGCAGAGAAATTTTGATTCAAAGTTAATCTTTCTTGTTTCAACCCAAAAACTAAAAATCTTAATATGGCCATAACTTCCAAAATAAGGCTCGTAAGAGGTTGCGGTTAACGTTGTTGAACAGATAACGGTCTGGTCTTTGCATTGCCGTTCAAAACTCAACTTTTTTTTTCCAATCGATTTTCGAAAAAAAGCATGGACTACCCCCTTATCACTAAAAATTAATTTTTTTACGAAAGTCTCTGGAACCCATTGAAACGTACATATATAGAAAGGTTTTGTCAAATGCAACCAGCACATCCAAAGCAAACCCTTTAATAATGTCTAGTTTTCGAGATATTTGCATTCAAAGTTATTTTTTTGAGTTATGAAGGCTTGTATGACTTTGGATGCCTACAGTTCCGCAAATAAGGCTATGACGTCATTTTCGCTTGCAAAACGCTTAATGAGTTTTTCAAGAGCTATCCATAGCTGAAAACTAGAACATTCTAGGAGGTCTGGTTGCGGAGATATCTCAATTCAAAGTAAATCCATTAAAATCGATTTTTTTGAGTTTTGAAAGTTTGCATGACTTTGGATGTCTACAGTTCCACAAATAAGGCTCGGAAGGCCTTGCGGTTTATTAACCGCTTAATCAGTTTTTGGAGAGCTATTCATTGCTGAAAACTTGATCATTTTGTAGGCTCTGGTTGCAGAGAAATTTTGATTCAAAGTTAAACTTTCTTGTTTCAACCCAAAAACTAAAAATCTTAATATGGCCATAACTTCCAAAATAAGGCTCGTAAGAGGTTGCGGTTAACGTTGTTGAACAGATAACGGTCTGGTCTTTGCATTGCCGTTCAAAACTCAACTTTTTTTTTTCCAATCGATTTTCGAAAAAAAGCATGGAGTTACCCCCTTATCACTAAAAATTAATTTTTTTACGAAAGTCTCTGGAACCCATTGAAACGTACATATATAGAAAGGTTTTGTCAAATGCAACCAGCACATCCAAAGTAAACCCTTTTATAATGTCTAGTTTTCGAGATATTTGCATTCAAAGTTATTTTTTTGAGTTATGAAGGCTTGTATGACTTTGGATGCCTACAGTTCCGCAAATAAGGCTATGACGTCATTTTCGCTTGCAAAACGCTTAATTAGTTTTTCAAGAGCTATCCATAGCGGAAAACTAGAACATTCTAGGAGGTCTGGTTGCGGAGATATCTTAACTCAAAGTAAATCCATTAAAATCGATTTTTTTGAGTTTTGAAAGTTTGCATGACTTTGGATGTCTACAGTTCCACAAGTAAGGCTCGGAAGGCCTTGCGGTTTATTAACCGCTTATTCAGTTTTTGGAGAGCTATTCATTGCTGAAAACTAGAGCATTTTGTGGGCTCTGGTTGCAGAGAAATTTTGATTCAAAGTTAATATTTCTTGTTTCAACCCAAAAACTAAAAATCTTAATATGGCCATAACTTCCAAAATAAGGCTCGTAAGAGGTTGCGGTTAACGTTGTTGAACAGATAACGGTCTGGTCTTTGCATTGCCGTTTAAAACTCAACTTTTTTTTTCCGATCGATTTTCGAAAAAAAGCATGGACTACCCCCTTATCACTAAAAATTATTTTTTTTACGAAAGTCTCTGGAACCCATTGAAACGTACATATATAGAAAGGTTTTGTCAAATGCAACCAGCACATCCAAAGCAAACCCTTTTATAATGTCTAGTTTTCGAGATATTTGCATTCAAAGTTATTTTTTTGAGTTATGAAGGCTTGTATGACTTTGGATGCCTACAGTTCCGCAAATAAGGCTATGACGTCATTTTCGCTTGCAAAACGCTTAATTAGTTTTTCAAGAGCTATCCATAGCAGAAAACTAGAACATTCTAGGAGGTCTGGTTGCGGAGATATCTTAACTCAAAGTAAATCCATTAAAATCGATTTTTTTGAGTTTTGAAAGTTTGCATGACTTTGGATGTCTACAGTTCCACAAGTAAGGCTCGGAAGGCCTTGCGGTTTATTAACCGCTTAATCAGTTTTTGGAGAGCTATTCATTGCTGAAAACTAGAGCATTTTGTGGGCTCTGGTTGCAGAGAAATTTTGATTCAAAGTTAATCTTTCTTGTTTCAACCCAAAAACTAAAAATCTTAATATGGCCATAACTTCCAAAATAAGGCTCGTAAGAGGTTGCGTTTAACGTTGTTGAACAGATAACGGTCTGGTCTTTGCATTGCCGTTCAAAACTCAACTTTTTTTTTTCCAATCGATTTTCGAAAAAAAGCATGGACTACCCCCTTATCACTAAAACTTAATTTTTTTACGAAAGTCTCTGGAACCCATTGAAACGTACATATATAGAAAGGTTTTGTCAAATGCAACCAGCACATCCAAAGCAAACCCTTTTATAATGTCTAGTTTTCGAGATATTTGCATTCAAAGTTATTTTTTTGAGTTATGAAGGCTTGTATGACTTTGGATGCCTACAGTTCCGCAAATAAGGCTATGACGTCATTTTCGCTTGCAAAACGCTTAATTAGTTTTTCAAGAGCTATCCATAGCGGAAAACTAGAACATTCTAGGAGGTCTGGTTGCGGAGATATCTTAACTCAAAGTAAATCCATTAAAAACTCAACTTTTTTTTTCCGATCGATTTTCGAAAAAAAGCATGGACTACCCCCTTATCACTAAAAATTATTTTTTTTACGAAAGTCTCTGGAACCCATTGAAACGTACATATATAGAAAGGTTTTGTCAAATGCAACCAGCACATCCAAAGCAAACCCTTTTATAATGTCTAGTTTTCGAGATATTTGCATTCAAAGTTATTTTTTTGAGTTATGAAGGCTTGTATGACTTTGGATGCCTACAGTTCCGCAAATAAGGCTATGACGTCATTTTCGCTTGCAAAACGCTTAATTAGTTTTTCAAGAGCTATCCATAGCAGAAAACTAGAACATTCTAGGAGGTCTGGTTGCGGAGATATCTTAACTCAAAGTAAATCCATTAAAATCGATTTTTTTGAGTTTTGAAAGTTTGCATGACTTTGGATGTCTACAGTTCCACAAGTAAGGCTCGGAAGGCCTTGCGGTTTATTAACCGCTTAATCAGTTTTTGGAGAGCTATTCATTGCTGAAAACTAGAGCATTTTGTGGGCTCTGGTTGCAGAGAAATTTTGATTCAAAGTTAATCTTTCTTGTTTCAACCCAAAAACTAAAAATCTTAATATGGCCATAACTTCCAAAATAAGGCTCGTAAGAGGTTGCGTTTAACGTTGTTGAACAGATAACGGTCTGGTCTTTGCATTGCCGTTCAAAACTCAACTTTTTTTTTTCCAATCGATTTTCGAAAAAAAGCATGGACTACCCCCTTATCACTAAAACTTAATTTTTTTACGAAAGTCTCTGGAACCCATTGAAACGTACATATATAGAAAGGTTTTGTCAAATGCAACCAGCACATCCAAAGCAAACCCTTTTATAATGTCTAGTTTTCGAGATATTTGCATTCAAAGTTATTTTTTTGAGTTATGAAGGCTTGTATGACTTTGGATGCCTACAGTTCCGCAAATAAGGCTATGACGTCATTTTCGCTTGCAAAACGCTTAATTAGTTTTTCAAGAGCTATCCATAGCGGAAAACTAGAACATTCTAGGAGGTCTGGTTGCGGAGATATCTTAACTCAAAGTAAATCCATTAAAATCGATTTTTTTGAGTTTTGAAAGTTTGCATGACTTTGGATGTCTACAGTTCCACAAGTAAGGCTCGGAAGGCCTTGCGGTTTATTAACCGCTTATTCAGTTTTTGGAGAGCTATTCATTGCTGAAAACTAGAGCATTTTGTGGGCTCTGGTTGCAGAGAAATTTTGATTCAAAGTTAATCTTTCTTGTTTCAACCCAAAAACTAAAAATCTTAATATGGCCATAACTTCCAAAATAAGGCTCGTAAGAGGTTGCGGTTAACGTTGTTGAACAGATAACGGTCTGGTCTTTGCATTGCCGTTTAAAACTCAACTTTTTTTTTCCGATCGATTTTCGAAAAAAAGCATGGACTACCCCCTTATCACTAAAAATTAATTTTTTTACGAAAGTCTCTGGAACCCATTGAAACGTACATATATAGAAAGGTTTTGTCAAATGCAACCAGCACATCCAAAGCAAACCCTTTTATAATGTCTAGTTTTCGAGATATTTGCATTCAAAGTTATTTTTTTGAGTTATGAAGGCTTGTATGACTTTGGATGCCTACAGTTCCGCAAATAAGGCTATGACGTCATTTTCGCTTGCAAAACGCTTAATTAGTTTTTCAAGAGCTATCCATAGCAGAAAACTAGAACATTCTAGGAGGTCTGGTTGCGGAGATATCTTAACTCATTGCTGAAAACTTGATCATTTTGTAGGCTCTGGTTGCAGAGAAATTTTGATTCAAAGTTAATCTTTCTTGTTTCAACCCAAAAACTAAAAATCTTAATATGGCCATAACTTCCAAAATAAGGCTCGTAAGAGGTTGCGGTTAACGTTGTTGAACAGATAACGGTCTGGTCTTTGCATTGCCGTTCAAAACTCAACTTTTTTTTTTCCAATCGATTTTCGAAAAAAAGCATGGACTTATCCCCCCTTATCACTAAAAATTAATTTTTTTACGAAAGTCTCTGGAACCCATTGAAACGTACATATATAGAAAGGTTTTGTCAAATGCAACCAGCACATCCAAAGCAAACCCTTTTATAATGTCTAGTTTTCGAGATATTTGCATTCAAAGTTATTTTTTTGAGTTATGAAGGCTTGTATGACTTTGGATGCCTACAGTTCCGCAAATAAGGCTATGATGTCATTTTCGCTTGCAAAACGCTTAATTAGTTTTTCAAGAGCTATCCATAGCGGAAAACTAGAACATTCTAGGAGGTCTGGTTGCGGAGATATCTTAACTCAAAGTAAATCCATTAAAATCGATTTTTTTGAGTTTTGAAAGTTTGCATGACTTTGGATGTCTACAGTTCCACAAGTAAGGCTCGGAAGGCCTTGCGGTTTATTAACCGCTTAATCAATTTTTGGAGAGCTATTCATTGCTGAAAACTAGAGCATTTTGTGGGCTCTGGTTGCAGAGAAATTTTGATTCAAAGTTAATCTTTCTTGTTTCAACCCAAAAACTAAAAATCTTAATATGGCCATAACTTCCAAAATAAGGCTCGTAAGAGGTTGCGGTTAACGTTGTTGAACAGATAACGGTCTGGTCTTTGCATTGCCGTTCAAAACTCAACTTTTTTTTTTCCAATCGATTTTCGAAAAAAGGCATGGACTACCCCCTTATCACTAAAAATACATTTTTTTACGAAAGTCTCTGGAACCCATTGAAACGTACATATATAGAAAGGTTTTGTCAAATGCAACCAGCACATTCAAAGCAAACCCTTTTATAATGTCTAGTTTTCGAGATATTTGCATTCAAAGTTATTTTTTTGAGTTATGAAGGCTTGTATGACTTTGGATGCCTTCAGTTCCGCAAATAAGGCTATGACGTCATTTTCGCTTGCAAGACGCTTAATTAGTTTTTCAAGAGCTATCCATAACTGTAAACTAGAACATTCTAGGAGGTCTGGTTGCGGAGATATCTTAATTCAAAGTAAATCCATTAAAATCGATTTTTTTGAGTTTTGAAAGTTTGCATGACTTTGGATGTCTACAGTTCCACAAATAAGGCTCGGAAGGCCTTGCGGTTAATTAACCGCTTAATCAGTTCTTGAAGAGCTATTCATTGCTGAAAACTAGAGCATTTTGTGAGCTCTGGTTGCAGAGAAATTTTGATTCAAAGTTAATCTTTCTTGTTTCAACCCAAAAACTAAAAATCTTAATATGGCCATAACTTCCAAAATAAGGCTCGTAAGAGGTTGCGGTTAACGTTGTTGAACAGATAACGGTCTGGTCTTTGCATTGCCGTTCAAAACTCAACTTTTTTTTCCAATCGATTTTCGAAAAAAAGCATGGACTACCCCCTTATCACTAAAAATTAATTTTTTTACGAAAGTCTCTGGAACCCATTGAAACGTACATATAAAGAAAGGTTTTGTCAAATGCAACCAGCACATTCAAAGCAAACCTTTTTATAATGTCTAGTTTTCGAGATATTTGCATTCAAAGTTATTTTTTTGAGTTATGAAGGCTTGTATGACTGACGTCATTTTCGCTTGCAAAACGCTTAATGAGTTTTTCAAGAGCTATCCATAGCTGAAAACTAGAACATTCTAGGAGGTCTGGTTGCGGAGATATCTTAATTCAAAGTAAATCCATTAAAATCGATTTTTTTGAGTTTTGAAAGTTTGCATGACTTTGGATGTCTACAGTTCCACAAATAAGGCTCGGAAGGCCTTGCGGTTTATTAACCGCTTAATCAGTTTTTGGAGAGCTATTCATTGCTGAAAACTTGATCATTTTGTAGGCTCTGGTTGAAGAGAAATTTTGATTCAAAGTTAATCTTTCTTGTTTCAACCCAAAAACTAAAAATCTTAATATGGCCATAACTTCCAAAATAAGGCTCGTAAGAGGTTGCGGTTAACGTTGTTGAACAGATAACGGTCTGGTCTTTGCATTGCCGTTCAAAACTCAACTTTTTTTTTTCCAATCGATTTTCGAAAAAAAGCATGGACTACCCCCTTATCACTAAAAATTAATTTTTTTACGAAAGTCTCTGGAACCCATTGAAACGTACATATATAGAAAGGTTTTGTCAAATGCAACCAGCACATCCAAAGCAAACCCTTTTATAATGTCTAGTTTTCGAGATATTTGCATTCAAAGTTATTTTTTTGAGTTATGAAGGCTTGTATGACTTTGGATGCCTACAGTTCCGCAAATAAGGCTATGACGTCATTTTCGCTTGCAAAACGCTTAATTAGTTTTTCAAGAGCTATCCATAGCGGAAAACTAGAACATTCTAGGAGGTCTGGTTGCGGAGATATCTTAACTCAAAGTAAATCCATTAAAATCGATTTTTTTGAGTTTTGAAAGTTTGCATGACTTTGGATGTCTACAGTTCCACAAGTAAGGCTCGGAAGGCCTTGCGGTTTATTAACCGCTTAATCAGTTTTTGGAGAGCTATTCATTGCTGAAAACTAGAGCATTTTGTGGGCTCTGGTTGCAGAGAAATTTTGATTCAAAGTTAATCTTTCTTGTTTCAACCCAAAAACTAAAAATCTTAATATGGCCATAACTTCCAAAATAAGGCTCGTAAGAGGTTGCGGTTAACGTTGTTGAACAGATAACGGTCTGGTCTTTGCATTGCCGTTTAAAACTCAACTTTTTTTTCCGATCGATTTTCGAAAAAAAGCATGGACTACCCCCTTATCACTAAAAATTAATTTTTTTACGAAAGTCTCTGGAACCCATTGAAACGTACATATATAGAAAGGTTTTGTCAAATGCAACCAGCACATCCAAAGCAAACCCTTTTATAATGTCTAGTTTTCGAGATATTTGCATTCAAAGTTATTTTTTTGAGTTATGAAGGCTTGTATGATTTTGGGTGCCTACAGTTCCGCAAATAAGGCTATGACGTCATTTTCGCTTGCAAAACGCTTAATGAGTTTTTCAAGAGCTATCCCTAGCTGAAAACTAGAACATTCTAGGAGGTCTGGTTGCGGAGATATCTTAATTCAAAGTAAATCCATTAAAATCGATTTTTTTGAGTTTTGAAAGTTTGCATGACTTTGGATGTCTACAGTTCCACAAATAATTTTTTTCCAATCGATTTTCGAAAAAAAGCATGGACTACCCCCTTATCACTAAAAATTAATTTTTTTACGAAAGTCTCTGGAACCCATTGAAACGTACATATATAGAAAGGTTTTGTCAAATGCAACCAGCACATCCAAAGCAAACCCTTTTATAATGTCTAGTTTTCGAGATATTTGCATTCAAAGTTATTTTTTTGAGTTATGAAGGCTTGTATGACTTTGGATGCCTACAGTTCCGCAAATAAGGCTATGACGTCATTTTCGCTTGCAAAACGCTTAATTAGTTTTTCAAGAGCTATCCATAGCGGAAAACTAGAACATTCTAGGAGGTCTGGTTGCGGAGATATCTTAACTCAAAGTAAATCCATTAAAATCGATTTTTTTGAGTTTTGAAAGTTTGCATGACTTTGGATGTCTACAGTTCCACAAGTAAGGCTCGGAAGGCCTTGCGGTTTATTAACCGCTTAATCAGTTTTTGGAGAGCTATTCATTGCTGAAAACTAGAGCATTTTGTGGGCTCTGGTTGCAGAGAAATTTTGATTCAAAGTTAATCTTTCTTGTTTCAACCCAAAAACTAAAAATCTTAATATGGCCATAACTTCCAAAATAAGGCTCGTAAGAGGTTGCGGTTAACGTTGTTGAACAGATAACGGTCTGGTCTTTGCATTGCCGTTTAAAACTCAACTTTTTTTTTCCGATCGATTTTCGAAAAAAAGCATGGACTACCCCCTTATCACTAAAAATTAATTTTTTTACGAAAGTCTCTGGAACCCATTGAAACGTACATATATAGAAAGGTTTTGTCAAATGCAACCAGCACATCCAAAGCAAACCCTTTTATAATGTCTAGTTTTCGAGATATTTGCATTCAAAGTTATTTTTTTGAGTTATGAAGGCTTGTATGATTTTGGGTGCCTACAGTTCCGCAAATAAGGCTATGACGTCATTTTCGCTTGCAAAACGCTTAATGAGTTTTTCAAGAGCTATCCATAGCTGAAAACTAGAACATTCTAGGAGGTCTAGTTGCGGAGATATCTTAATTCAAAGTAAATCCATTAAAATCGATTTTTTTGAGTTTTGAAAGTTTGCATGACTTTGGATGTCTACAGTTCCACAAATAAGGCTCGGAAGGCCTTGCGGTTTATTAACCGCTTAATCAGTTTTTGGAGAGCTATTCATTGCTGAAAACTAGAGCATTTTGTGGGCTCTGGTTGCAGAGAAATTTTGATTCAAAGTTAATCTTTCTTGTTTCAACCCAAAAATTAAAAATCTTAATATGGCCATAACTTCCAAAATAAGGCTCGTAAGAGGTTGCGGTTAACGTTGTTGAACAGATAACGGTCTGGTCTTTGCATTGCCGTTCAAAACTCAACTTTTTTTTTCCAATCGATTTTCGAAAAAAAGCATGGACTACCCCCTTATCACTAAAAATTAATTTTTTTACGAAAGTCTCTGGAACCCATTGAAACGTACATATATAGAAAGGTTTTGTCAAATGCAACCAGCACATCCAAAGCAAACCCTTTTATAATGTCTAGTTTTCGAGATATTTGCATTCAAAGTTATTTTTTTGAGTTATGAAGGCTTGTATGACTTTGGATGCCTACAGTTCCGCAAATAAGGCTATGACGTCATTTTCGCTTGCAAAACGCTTAATTAGTTTTTCAAGAGCTATCCATAGCGGAAAACTAGAACATTCTAGGAGGTCTGGTTGTGGAGATATCTTAACTCAAAGTAAATCCATTAAAATCGATTTTTTTGAGTTTTGAAAGTTTGCATGACTTTGGATGTCTACAGTTCCACAAGTAAGGCTCGGAAGGCCTTGCGGTTTATTAACCGCTTAATCAGTTTTTGGAGAGCTATTCATTGCTGAAAACTAGAGCATTTTGTGGGCTCTGGTTGCAGAGAAATTTTGATTCAAAGTTAATCTTTCTTGTTTCAACCCAAAAACTAAAAATCTTAATATGGCCATAACTTCCAAAATAAGGCTCGTAAGAGGTTGCGGTTAACGTTGTTGAACAGATAACGGTCTGGTCTTTGCATTGCCGTTTAAAACTCAACTTTTTTTTTCCGATCGATTTTCGAAAAAAAGCATGGACTACCCCCTTATCACTAAAAATTAATTTTTTTACGAAAGTCTCTGGAACCCATTGAAACGTACATATATAGAAAGGTTTTGTCAAATGCAACCAGCACATCCAAAGCAAACCCTTTTATAATGTCTAGTTTTCGAGATATTTGCATTCAAAGTTATTTTTTTGAGTTATGAAGGCTTGTATGATTTTGGGTGCCTACAGTTCCGCAAATAAGGCTATGACGTCATTTTCGCTTGCAAAACGCTTAATGAGTTTTTCAAGAGCTATCCATAGCTGAAAATTAGAACATTCTAGGAGGTCTAGTTGCGGAGATATCTTAATTCAAAGTAAATCCATTAAAATCGATTTTTTTGAGTTTTGAAAGTTTGCATGACTTTGGATGTCTACAGTTCCACAAATAAGGCTCGGAAGGCCTTGCGGTTTATTAACCGCTTAATCAGTTTTTGGAGAGCTATTCATTGCTGAAAACTAGAGCATTTTGTGGGCTCTGGTTGCAGAGAAATTTTGATTCAAAGTTAATCTTTCTTGTTTCAACCCAAAAACTAAAAATCTTAATATGGCCATAACTTCCAAAATAAGGCTCGTAAGAGGTTGCGGTTAACGTTGTTGAACAGATAACGGTCTGGTCTTTGCATTGCCGTTTAAAACTCAACTTTTTTTTCCGATCGATTTTCGAAAAAAGGCATGGACTACCCCCTTATCACTAAAAATTAATTTTTTTACGAAAGTCTCTGGAACCCATTGAAACGTACATATATAGAAAGGTTTTGTCAAATGCAACCAGCACATCCAAAGCAAACCCTTTTATAATGTCTAGTTTTCGAGATATTTGCATTCAAAGTTATTTTTTTGAGTTATGAAGGCTTGTATGATTTTGGGTGCCTACAGTTCCGCAAATAAGGCTATGACGTCATTTTCGCTTGCAAAACGCTTAATGAGTTTTTCAAGAGCTATCCATAGCTGAAAACTAGAACATTCTAGGAGGTCTAGTTGCGGAGATATCTTAATTCAAAGTAAATCCATTAAAATCGATTTTTTTGAGTTTTGAAAGTTTGCATGACTTTGGATGTCTACAGTTCCACAAGTAAGGCTCGGAAGGCCTTGCGGTTTATTAACCGCTTAATCAGTTTTTGGAGAGCTATTCATTGCTGAAAACTAGAGCATTTTGTGGGCTCTGGTTGCAGAGAAATTTTGATTCAAAGTTAATCTTTCTTGTTTCAACCCAAAAACTAAAAATCTTAATATGGCCATAACTTCCAAAATAAGGCTCGTAAGAGGTTGCGGTTAACGTTGTTGAACAGATAACGGTCTGGTCTTTGCATTGCCGTTCAAAACTCAACTTTTTTTTTCCAATCGATTTTCGAAAAAAAGCATGGACTACCCCCTTATCACTAAAAATTAATTTTTTTACGAAAGTCTCTGGAACCCATTGAAACGTACATATATAGAAAGGTTTTGTCAAATGCAACCAGCACATCCAAAGCAAACCCTTTTATAATGTCTAGTTTTCGAGATATTTGCATTCAAAGTTATTTTTTGGAGTTATGAAGGCTTGTATGATTTTGGGTGCCTACAGTTCCGCAAATAAGGCTATGACGTCATTTTCGCTTGCAAAACGCTTAATGAGTTTTTCAAGAGCTATCCATAGCTGAAAACTAGAACATTCTAGGAGGTCTAGTTGCGGAGATATCTTAATTCAAAGTAAATCCATTAAAATCGATTTTTTTGAGTTTTGAAAGTTTGCATGACTTTGGATGTCTACAGTTCCACAAATAAGGCTCGGAAGGCCTTGCGGTTTATTAACCGCTTAATCAGTTTTTGGAGAGCTATTCATTGCTGAAAACTAGAGCATTTTGTGGGCTCTGGTTGCAGAGAAATTTTGATTCAAAGTTAATCTTTCTTGTTTCAACCCAAAAACTAAAAATCTTAATATGGCCATAACTTCCAAAATAAGGCTCGTAAGAGGTTGCGGTTAACGTTGTTGAACAGATAACGGTCTGGTCTTTGCATTGCCGTTTAAAACTCAACTTTTTTTTTCCGATCGATTTTCGAAAAAAAGCATGGACTACCCCCTTATCACTAAAAATTAATTTTTTTACGAAAGTCTCTGGAACCCATTGAAACGTACATATATAGAAAGGTTTTGTCAAATGCAACCAGCACATCCAAAGCAAACCCTTTTATAATGTCTAGTTTTCGAGATATTTGCATTCAAAGTTATTTTTTTGAGTTATGAAGGCTTGTATGATTTTGGGTGCCTACAGTTCCGCAAATAAGGCTATGACGTCATTTTCGCTTGCAAAACGCTTAATAAGTTTTTCAAGAGCTATCCATAGCTGAAAACTAGAACATTCTAGGAGGTCTAGTTGCGGAGATATCTTAATTCAAAGTAAATCCATTAAAATCGATTTTTTTGAGTTTTGAAAGTTTGCATGACTTTGGATGTCTACAGTTCCACAAATAATTTTTTTCCAATCGATTTTCGAAAAAAAGCATGGACTACCCCCTTATCACTAAAAATTAATTTTTTTACGAAAGTCTCTGGAACCCATTGAAACGTACATATATAGAAAGGTTTTGTCAAATGCAACCAGCACATCCAAAGCAAACCCTTTTATAATGTCTAGTTTTCGAGATATTTGCATTCAAAGTTATTTTTTTGAGTTATGAAGGCTTGTATGACTTTGGATGCCTACAGTTCCGCAAATAAGGCTATGACGTCATTTTCGCTTGCAAAACGCTTAATTAGTTTTTCAAGAGCTATCCATAGCGGAAAACTAGAACATTCTAGGAGGTCTGGTTGCGGAGATATCTTAACTCAAAGTAAATCCATTAAAATCGATTTTTTTGAGTTTTGAAAGTTTGCATGACTTTGGATGTCTACAGTTCCACAAGTAAGGCTCGGAAGGCCTTGCGGTTTATTAACCGCTTAATCAGTTTTTGGAGAGCTATTCATTGCTGAAAACTAGAGCATTTTGTGGGCTCTGGTTGCAGAGAAATTTTGATTCAAAGTTAATCTTTCTTGTTTCAACCCAAAAACTAAAAATCTTAATATGGCCATAACTTCCAAAATAAGGCTCGTAAGAGGTTGCGGTTAACGTTGTTGAACAGATAACGGTCTGGTCTTTGCATTGCCGTTTAAAACTCAACTTTTTTTTCCGATCGATTTTCGAAAAAAAGCATGGACTACCCCCTTATCACTAAAAATTAATTTTTTTACGAAAGTCTCTGGAACCCATTGAAACGTACATATATAGAAAGGTTTTGTCAAATGCAACCAGCACATCCAAAGCAAACCCTTTTATAATGTCTAGTTTTCGAGATATTTGCATTCAAAGTTATTTTTTTGAGTTATGAAGGCTTGTATGACTTTGGATGCCTACAGTTCCGCAACTAAGGCTATGACGTCATTTTCGCTTGCAAAACGCTTTATTAGTTTTTCAAGAGCTATCCATAGCGGAAAACTAGAACATTCTAGGAGGTCTGGTTGCGGAGATATCTTAACTCAAAGTAAATCCATTAAAATCGATTTTTTTGAGTTTTGAAAGTTTGCATGACTTTGGATGTCTACAGTTCCACAAGTAAGGCTCGGAAGGCCTTGCGGTTTATTAACCGCTTAATCAGTTTTTGGAGAGCTATTCATTGCTGAAAACTAGAGCATTTTGTGGGCTCTAGTTGCAGAGAAATTTTGATTCAAATTTAATCTTTCTTGTTTCAACCCAAAAACTAAAAATCTTAATATGGCCATAACTTCCAAAATAAGGCTCGTAAGAGGTTGCGGTTAACGTTGTTGAACAGACAACGGTCTGGTCTTTGCATTGCCGTTCAAAACTCAACTTTTTTTTTCCAATCGATTTTCGAAAAAAAGCATGGACTACCCCCTTATCACTAAAAATTAATTTTTTTACGAAAGTCTCTGGAACCCATTGAAACGTACATATATAGAAAGGTTTTGTCAAATGCAACCAGCACATCCAAAGCAAACCCTTTTATAATGTCTAGTTTTCGAGATATTTGCATTCAAAGTTATTTTTTTGAGTTATGAAGGCTTGTATGACTTTGGATGCCTACAGTTCCGCAAATAAGGCTATGACGTTATTTTCGCTTGCAAAACGCTTAATTAGTTTTTCAAGAGCTATCCATAGCGGAAAACTAGAACATTCTAGGAGGTCTGGTTGCGGAGATATCTTAACTCAAAGTAAATCCATTAAAATCGATTTTTTTGAGTTTTGAAAGTTTGCATGACTTTGGATGTCTACAGTTCCACAAGTAAGGCTCGGAAGGCCTTGCGGTTTATTAACCGCTTAATCAGTTTTTGGAGAGCTATTCATTGCTGAAAACTAGAGCATTTTGTGGGCTCTGGTTGCAGAGAAATTTTGATTCAAAGTTAATCTTTCTTGTTTCAACCCAAAAACTAAAAATCTTAATATGGCCATAACTTCCAAAATAAGGCTCGTAAGAGGTTGCGGTTAACGTTGTTGAACAGATAACGGTCTGGTCTTTGCATTGCCGTTCAAAACTCAACTTTTTTTTTCCAATCGATTTTCGAAAAAAAGCATGGACTACCCCCTTATCACTAAAAATTAATTTTTTTACGAAAGTCTCTGGAACCCATTGAAACGTACATATATAGAAAGGTTTTGTCAAATGCAACCAGCACATCCAAAGCAAACCCTTTTATAATGTCTAGTTTTCGAGATATTTGCATTCAAAGTTATTTTTTTGAGTTATGAAGGCTTGTATGACTTTGGATGCCTACAGTTCCGCAAATAAGGCTATGACGTCATTTTCGCTTGCAAAACGCTTAATTAGTTTTTTAAGAGCTATCCATAGCGGAAAACTAGAACATTCTAGGAGGTCTGGTTGCGGAGATATCTTAACTCAAAGTAAATCCATTAAAATCGATTTTTTTGAGTTTTGAAAGTTTGCATGACTTTGGATGTCTACAGTTCCACAAGTAAGGCTCGGAAGGCCTTGCGGTTTATTAACCGCTTAATCAGTTTTTGGAGAGCTATTCATTGCTGAAAACTAGAGCATTTTGTGGGCTCCGGTTGCAGAGAAATTTTGATTCAAAGTTAATCTTTCTTGTTTCAACCCAAAAACTAAAAATCTTAATATGGCCATAACTTCCAAAATAAGGCTCGTAAGAGGTTGCGGTTAACGTTGTTGAACAGATAACGGTCTGGTCTTTGCATTGCCGTTTAAAACTCAACTTTTTTTTTCCGATCGATTTTCGAAAAAAAGCATGGACTACCCCCTTATCACTAAAAATTAATTTTTTTACGAAAGTCTCTGGAACCCATTGAAACGTACATATATAGAAAGGTTTTGTCAAATGCAACCAGCACATCCAAAGCAAACCCTTTTATAATGTCTAGTTTTCGAGATATTTGCATTCAAAGTTATTTTTTTGAGTTATGAAGGCTTGTATGATTTTGGGTGCCTACAGTTCCGCAAATAAGGCTATGACGTCATTTTCGCTTGCAAAACGCTTAATGAGTTTTTCAAGAGCTATCCATAGCTGAAAACTAGAACATTCTAGGAGGTCTAGTTGCGGAGATATTTTAATTCAAAGTAAATCCATTAAAATCGATTTTTTTGAGTTTTGAAAGTTTGCATGACTTTGGATGTCTACAGTTCCACAAATAAGGCTCGGAAGGCCTTGCGGTTTATTAACCGCTTAATCAGTTTTTGGAGAGCTATTCATTGCTGAAAACTAGAGCATTTTATGCGCTCTGGTTGCAGAGAAATTTTGATTCAAAGTTAATCTTTCTTGTTTCAACCCAAAAACTAAAAATCTTAATATGGCCATAACTTCCAAAATAAGGCTCGTAAGAGGTTGCGGTTAACGTTGTTGAACAGATAACGGTCTGGTCTTTGCATTGCCGTTTAAAACTCAACTTTTTTTTTCCGATCGATTTTCGAAAAAAAGCATGGACTACCCCCTTATCACTAAAAATTAATTTTTTTACGAAAGTCTCTGGAACCCATTGAAACGTACATATATAGAAAGGTTTTGTCAAATGCAACCAGCACATCCAAAGCAAACCCTTTTATAATGTCTAGTTTTCGAGATATTTGCATTCAAAGTTATTTTTTTGAGTTATGAAGGCTTGTATGATTTTGGGTGCCTACAGTTCCGCAAATAAGGCTATGACGTCATTTTCGCTTGCAAAACGCTAAATGAGTTTTTCAAGAGCTATCCATAGCTGAAAACTAGAACATTCTAGGAGGTCTAGTTGCGGAGATATCTTAATTCAAAGTAAATCCATTAAAATCGATTTTTTTGAGTTTTGAAAGTTTGCATGACTTTGGATGTCTACAGTTCCACAAATAAGGCTCGGAAGGCCTTGCGGTTTATTAACCGCTTAATCAGTTTTTGGAGAGCTATTCATTGCTGAAAACTAGAGCATTTTGTGGGCTCTGGTTGCAGAGAAATTTTGATTCAAAGTTAATCTTTCTTGTTTCAACCCAAAAACTAAAAATCTTAATATGGCCATAACTTCCAAAATAAGGCTCGTAAGAGGTTGCGGTTAACGTTGTTGAACAGATAACGGTCTGGTCTTTGCATTGCCGTTTAAAACTTTTTTTTCCGATCGATTTTCGAAAAAAGGCATGGACTACCCCCTTATCACTAAAAATTAATTTTTTTACGAAAGTCTCTGGAACCCATTGAAACGTACATATATAGAAAGGTTTTGTCAAATGCAACCAGCACATCCAAAGCAAACCCTTTTATAATGTCTAGTTTTCGAGATATTTGCATTCAAAGTTATTTTTTTGAGTTATGAAGGCTTGTATGATTTTGGGTGCCTACAGTTCCGCAAGTAAGGCTATGACGTCATTTTCGCTTGCAAAACGCTTAATGAGTTTTTCAAGAGCTATCCATAGCTGAAAACTAGAACATTCTAGGAGGTCTAGTTGCGGAGATATCTTAATTCAAAGTAAATCCATCCTAAAGTAAATCCATTAAAATCGATTTTTTTGAGTTTTGAAAGTTTGCATGACTTTGGATGTCTACAGTTCCACAAGTAAGGCTCGGAAGGCCTTGCGGTTTATTAACCGCTTAATCAGTTTTTGGAGAGCTATTCATTGCTGAAAACTAGAGCATTTTGTGGGCTCTGGTTGCAGAGAAATTTTGATTCAAAATTAATCTTTCTTGTTTCAACCCAAAAACTAAAAATCTTAATATGGCCATAACTTCCAAAATAAGGCTCGTAAGAGGTTGCGGTTAACGTTGTTGAACAGATAACGGTCTGGTCTTTGCATTGCCGTTTAAAACTCAACTTTTTTTTTTCCGATCGATTTTCGAAAAAAAGCATGGACTACCCCCTTATCACTAAAAATTAATTTTTTTACGAAAGTCTCTGGAACCCATTGAAACGTACATATATAGAAAGGTTTTGTCAAATGCAACCAGCACATCCAAAGCAAACCCTTTTATAATGTCTAGTTTTCGAGATATTTGCATTCAAAGTTATTTTTTTGAGTTATGAAGGCTTGTATGACTTTGGATGCCTACAGTTCCGCAAATAAGGCTATGACGTCATTTTCGCTTGCAAAACGCTTAATTAGTTTTTCAAGAGCTATCCATAGCGGAAAACTAGAACATTCTAGGAGGTCTGGTTGCGGAGATATCTTAACTCAAAGTAAATCCATTAAAATCGATTTTTTTGAGTTTTGAAAGTTTGCATGACTTTGGATGTCTACAGTTCCACAAGTAAGGCTCGGAAGGCCTTGCGGTTTATTAACCGCTTAATCAGTTTTTGGAGAGCTATTCATTGCTGAAAACTAGAGCATTTTGTGGGCTCTGGTTGCAGAGAAATTTTGATTCAAAGTTAATCTTTCTTGTTTCAACCCAAAAACTAAAAATCTTAATATGGCCATAACTTCCAAATAAGGCTCGTAAGAGGTTGCGGTTAACGTTGTTGAACAGATAACGGTCTGGTCTTTGCATTGCCGTTTAAAACTCAACTTTTTTTTTCCGATCGATTTTCGAAAAAAAGCATGGACTACCCCCTTATCACTAAAAATTAATTTTTTACGAAAGTCTCTGGAACCCATTGAAACGTACATATATAGAAAGGTTTTGTCAAATGCAACCAGCACATCCAAAGCAAACCCTTTTATAATGTCTAGTTTTCGAGATATTTGCATTCAAAGTTATTTTTTTGAGTTATGAAGGCTTGTATGACTTTGGATGCCTACAGTTCCGCAAATAAGGCTATGACGTCATTTTCGCTTGCAAAACGCTTAATTAGTTTTTCAAGAGCTATCCATAGCGGAAAACTAGAACATTCTAGGAGGTCTGGTTGCGGAGATATCTTAACTCAAAGTAAATCCATTAAAATCGATTTTTTTGAGTTTTGAAAGTTTGCATGACTTTGGATGTCTACAGTTCCACAAGTAAGGCTCGGAAGGCCTTGCGGTTTATTAACCGCTTAATCAGTTTTTGGAGAGCTATTCATTGCTGAAAACTAGAGCATTTTGTGGGCTCTGGTTGCAGAGAAATTTTGATTCAAAGTTAATCTTTCTTGTTTCAACCCAAAAACTAAAAATCTTAATATGGCCATAACTTCCAAAATAAGGCTCGTAAGAGGTTGCGGTTAACGTTGTTGAACAGATAACGGTCTGGTCTTTGCATTGCCGTTCAAAACTCAACTTTTTTTTTCCAATCGATTTTCGAAAAAAAGCATGGACTACCCCCTTATCACTAAAAATTAATTTTTTTACGAAAGTCTCTGGAACCCATTGAAACGTACATATATAGAAAGGTTTTGTCAAATGCAACCAGCACATCCAAAGCAAACCCTTTTATAATGTCTAGTTTTCGAGATATTTGCATTCAAAGTTATTTTTTTGAGTTATGAAGGCTTGTATGACTTTGGATGCCTACAGTTCCGCAAATAAGGCTATGACGTCATTTTCGCTTGCAAAACGCTTAATTAGTTTTTTAAGAGCTATCCATAGCGGAAAACTAGAACATTCTAGGAGGTCTGGTTGCGGAGATATCTTAACTCAAAGTAAATCCATTAAAATCGATTTTTTTGAGTTTTGAAAGTTTGCATGACTTTGGATGTCTACAGTTCCACAAGTAAGGCTCGGAAGGCCTTGCGGTTTATTAACCGCTTAATCAGTTTTTGGAGAGCTATTCATTGCTGAAAACTAGAGCATTTTGTGGGCTCTGGTTGCAGAGAAATTTTGATTCAAAGTTAATCTTTCTTGTTTCAACCCAAAAACTAAAAATCTTAATATGGCCATAACTTCCAAAATAAGGCTCGTAAGAGGTTGCGGTTAACGTTGTTGAACAGATAACGGTCTGGTCTTTGCATTGCCGTTTAAAACTCAACTTTTTTTTTCCGATCGATTTTCGAAAAAAAGCATGGACTACCCCCTTATCACTAAAAATTAATTTTTTTACGAAAGTCTCTGGAACCCATTGAAACGTACATATATAGAAAGGTTTTGTCAAATGCAACCAGCACATCCAAAGCAAACCCTTTTATAATGTCTAGTTTTCGAGATATTTGCATTCAAAGTTATTTTTTTGAGTTATGAAGGCTTGTATGACTTTGGATGCCTACAGTTCCGCAAATAAGGCTATGACGTCATTTTCGCTTGCAAAACGCTTAATTAGTTTTTCAAGAGCTATCCATAGCAGAAAACTAGAACATTCTAGGAGGTCTGGTTAGGGAGATATCTTAACTCAAAGTAAATCCATTAAAATCGATTTTTTTGAGTTTTGAAAGTTTGCATGACTTTGGATGTCTACAGTTCCACAAGTAAGGCTCGGAAGGCCTTGCGGTTTATTAACCGCTTAATCAGTTTTTGGAGAGCTATTCATTGCTGAAAACTAGAGCATTTTGTGGGCTCTGGTTGCAGAGAAATTTTGATTCAAAGTTAATCTTTCTTGTTTCAACCCAAAAACTAAAAATCTTAATATGGCCATAACTTCCAAAATAAGGCTCGTAAGAGGTTGCGGTTAACGTTGTTGAACAGATAACGGTCTGGTCTTTGCATTGCCGTTCAAAACTCAACTTTTTTTTTCCAATCGATTTTCGAAAAAAAGCATGGACTACCCCCTTATCACTAAAAATTAATTTTTTTACGAAAGTCTCTGGAACCCATTGAAACGTACATATATAGAAAGGTTTTGTCAAATGCAACCAGCACATCCAAAGCAAACCCTTTTATAATGTCTAGTTTTCGAGATATTTGCATTCAAAGTTATTTTTTTGAGTTATGAAGGCTTGTATGACTTTGGATGCCTACAGTTCCGCAAATAAGGCTATGACGTCATTTTCGCTTGCAAAACGCTTAATTAGTTTTTTAAGAGCTATCCATAGCGGAAAACTAGAACATTCTAGGAGGTCTGGTTGCGGAGATATCTTAACTCAAAGTAAATCCATTAAAATCGATTTTTTTGAGTTTTGAAAGTTTGCATGACTTTGGATGTCCACAGTTCCACAAGTAAGGCTCGGAAGGCCTTGCGGTTTATTAACCGCTTAATCAGTTTTTGGAGAGCTATTCATTGCTGAAAACTAGAGCATTTTGTGGGCTCTGGTTGCAGAGAAATTTTGATTCAAAGTTAATCTTTCTTGTTTCAACCCAAAAACTAAAAATCTTAATATGGCCATAACTTCCAAAATAAGGCTCGTAAGAGGTTGCGGTTAACGTTGTTGAACAGATAACGGTCTGGTCTTTGCATTGCCGTTTAAAACTCAACTTTTTTTTTCCGATCGATTTTCGAAAAAAAGCATGGACTACCCCCTTATCACTAAAAATTAATTTTTTTACGAAAGTCTCTGGAACCCATTGAAACGTACATATATAGAAAGGTTTTGTCAAATGCAACCAGCACATCCAAAGCAAACCCTTTTATAATGTCTAGTTTTCGAGATATTTGCATTCAAAGTTATTTTTTTGAGTTATGAAGGCTTGTATGATTTTGGGTGCCTACAGTTCCGCAAATAAGGCTATGACGTCATTTTCGCTTGCAAAACGCTTTATGAGTTTTTCAAGAGCTATCCCTAGCTGAAAACTAGAACATTCTAGGAGGTCTAGTTGCGGAGATATCTTAATTCAAAGTAAATCCATTAAAATCGATTTTTTTGAGTTTTGAAAGTTTGCATGACTTTGGATGTCTACAGTTCCACAAATAAGGCTCGGAAGGCCTTGCGGTTTATTAACCGCTTAATCAGTTTTTGGAGAGCTATTCATTGCTGAAAACTAGAGCATTTTATGCGCTCTGGTTGCAGAGAAATTTTGATTCAAAGTTAATCTTTCTTGTTTCAACCCAAAAACTAAAAATCTTAATATGGCCATAACTTCCAAAATAAGGCTCGTAAGAGGTTGCGGTTAACGTTGTTGAACAGATAACGGTCTGGTCTTTGCATTGCCGTTCAAAACTCAACTTTTTTTTTCCAATCGATTTTCGAAAAAAAGCATGGACTACCCCCTTATCACTAAAAATTAATTTTTTTACGAAAGTCTCTGGAACCCATTGAAACGTACATATATAGAAAGGTTTTGTCAAATGCAACCAGCACATCCAAAGCAAACCCTTTTATAATGTCTAGTTTTCGAGATATTTGCATTCAAAGTTATTTTTTTGAGTTATGAAGGCTTGTATGACTTTGGATGCCTACAGTTCCGCAAATAAGGCTATGACGTCATTTTTGCTTGCAAAACGCTTAATTAGTTTTTCAAGAGCTATCCATAGCGGAAAACTAGAACATTCTAGGAGGTCTGGTTGCGGAGATATCTTAACTCAAAGTAAATCCATTAAAATCGATTTTTTTGAGTTTTGAAAGTTTGCATGACTTTGGATGTCTACAGTTCCACAAGTAAGGCTCGGAAGGCCTTGCGGTTTATTAACCGCTTAATCAGTTTTTGGAGAGCTATTCATTGCTGAAAACTAGAGCATTTTGTGGGCTCTGGTTGCAGAGAAATTTTGATTCAAAGTTAATCTTTCTTGTTTCAACCCAAAAACTAAAAATCTTAATATGGCCATAACTTCCAAAATAAGGCTCGTAAGAGGTTGCGGTTAACGTTGTTGAACAGATAACGGTCTGGTCTTTGCATTGCCGTTTAAAACTCAACTTTTTTTTTCCGATCGATTTTCGAAAAAAAGCATGGACTACCCCCTTATCACTAAAAATTAATTTTTTTACGAAAGTCTCTGGAACCCATTGAAACGTACATATATAGAAAGGTTTTGTCAAATGCAACCAGCACATCCAAAGCAAACCCTTTTATAATGTCTAGTTTTCGAGATATTTGCATTCAAAGTTATTTTTTTGAGTTATGAAGGCTTGTATGATTTTGGGTGCCTACAGTTCCGCAAATAAGGCTATGACGTCATTTTCGCTTGCAAAACGCTTAATGAGTTTTTCAAGAGCTATCCATAGCTGAAAACTAGAACATTCTAGGAGGTCTGGTTGCGGAGATATCTTAATTCAAAGTAAATCCATTAAAATCGATTTTTTTGAGTTTTGAAAGTTTGCATGACTTTGGATGTCTACAGTTCCACAAATAAGGCTCGGAAGGCCTTGCGGTTTATTAACCGCTTAATCACTTTTTGGAGAGCTATTCATTGCTGAAAACTAGATCATTTTGTAGGCTCTGGTTGCAGAGAAATTTTGATTCAAAGATAATCTTTCTTGTTTCAACCCAAAAACTAAAAATCTTAATATGGCCATAACTTCCAAAATAAGGCTCGTAAGAGGTTGCGGTTAACGTTGTTGAACAGATAACGGTCTGGTCTTTGCATTGCCGTTCAAAGATCAACTTTTTTTTTTTCCAATCGATTTTCGAAAAAAAGCATCACTTAAAATTAATTTTTTTACGAAAGTCTCTGGAACCCATTGAAACGTACATATAAAGAAAGGTTTTGTCAAATGCAACCAGCACATCCAAAGCAAACCCTTTTATAATGTCTAGTTTTCGAGATATTTGCATTCAAAGTTATTTTTTTGAGTTATGAAGGCTTGTATGATTTTGGGTGCCTACAGTTCCGCAAATAAGGCTATGACGTCATTTTCGCTTGCAAAATGCTTAATGAGTTTTTCAAGAGCTATCCATAGCTGCAAACTAGAACATTCTAGGAGGTCTAGTTGCGGAGATATCTTAATTCAAAGTAAATCCATTAAAATCGATTTTTTTGAGTTTTGAAAGTTTGCATGACTTTGGATGTCTACAGTTCCACAAATAAGGCTCGGAAGGCCTTGCGGTTTATTAACCGCTTAATCAGTTTTTGGAGAGCTATTCATTGCTGAAAACTAGAGCATTTTATGCGCTCTGGTTGCAGAGAAATTTTGATTCAAAGTTAATCTTTCTTGTTTCAACCCAAAAACTAAAAATCTTAATATGGCCATAACTTCCAAAATAAGGCTCGTAAGAGGTTGCGGTTAACGTTGTTGAACAGATAACGGTCTGGTCTTTGCATTGCCGTTTAAAACTCAACTTTTTTTTTCCGATCGATTTTCGAAAAAAAGCATGGACTACCCCCTTATCACTAAAAATTAATTTTTTTACGAAAGTCTCTGGAACCCATTGAAACGTACATATATAGAAAGGTTTTGTCAAATGCAACCAGCACTTCCAAAGCAAACCCTTTTATAATGTCTAGTTTTCGAGATATTTGCATTCAAAGTTATTTTTTTGAGTTATGAAGGCTTGTATGATTTTGGGTGCCTACAGTTCCGCAAATAAGGCTATGACGTCATTTTCGCTTGCAAAACGCTTAATGAGTTTTTCAAGAGCTATCCATAGCTGAAAACTAGAACATTCTAGGAGGTCTGGTTGCGGAGATATCTTAATTCAAAGTAAATCCATTAAAATCGATTTTTTTGAGTTTTGAAAGTTTGCATGACTTTGGATGTCTACAGTTCCACAAATAAGGCTCGGAAGGCCTTGCGGTTTATTAACCGCTTAATCACTTTTTGGAGAGCTATTCATTGCTGAAAACTAGATCATTTTGTAGGCTCTGGTTGCAGAGAAATTTTGATTCAAAGATAATCTTTCTTGTTTCAACCCAAAAACTAAAAATCTTAATATGGCCATAACTTCCAAAATAAGGCTCGTAAGAGGTTGCGGTTAACGTTGTTGAACAGATAACGGTCTGGTCTTTGCATTGCCGTTCAAAGATCAACTTTTTTTTTTTCCAATCGATTTTCGAAAAAAAGCATCACTTAAAATTAATTTTTTTACGAAAGTCTCTGGAACCCATTGAAACGTACATATAAAGAAAGGTTTTGTCAAATGCAACCAGCACATCCAAAGCAAACCCTTTTATAATGTCTAGTTTTCGAGATATTTGCATTCAAAGTTATTTTTTTGAGTTATGAAGGCTTGTATGATTTTGGGTGCCTACAGTTCCGCAAATAAGGCTATGACGTCATTTTCGCTTGCAAAATGCTTAATGAGTTTTTCAAGAGCTATCCATAGCTGCAAACTAGAACATTCTAGGAGGTCTAGTTGCGGAGATATCTTAATTCAAAGTAAATCCATTAAAATCGATTTTTTTGAGTTTTGAAAGTTTGCATGACTTTGGATGTCTACAGTTCCACAAATAAGGCTCGGAAGGCCTTGCGGTTTATTAACCGCTTAATCAGTTTTTGGAGAGCTATTCATTGCTGAAAACTAGAGCATTTTATGCGCTCTGGTTGCAGAGAAATTTTGATTCAAAGTTAATCTTTCTTGTTTCAACCCAAAAACTAAAAATCTTAATATGGCCATAACTTCCAAAATAAGGCTCGTAAGAGGTTGCGGTTAACGTTGTTGAACAGATAACGGTCTGGTCTTTGCATTGCCGTTCAAAACTCAACTTTTTTTTCCGATCGATTTTCGAAAAAAAAGCATGGACTACCCCCTTATCACTAAAAATTAATTTTTTTACGAAAGTCTCTGGAACCCATTGAAACGTACATATATAGAAAGGTTTTGTCAAATGCAACCAGCACATCCAAAGCAAACCCTTTTATAATGTCTAGTTTTCGAGATATTTGCATTCAAAGTTATTTTTTTGAGTTATGAAGGCTTGTATGACTTTGGATGCCTACAGTTCCGCAAATAAGGCTATGACCTCATTTTCGCTTGCAAAATGCTTAATGAGTTTTTCAAGAGCTATCCATAGCTGAAAACTAGAACATTCTAGGAGGTCTAGTTGCGGAGATATCTTAATTCAAAGTAAATCCATTAAAATCGATTTTTTTGAGTTTTGAAAGTTTGCATGACTTTGGATGTCTACAGTTCCACAAATAAGGCTCGGAAGGCCTTGCGGTTTATTAACCGCTTAATCAGTTTTTGGAGAGCTATTCATTGCTAAAAACTAGAGCATTTTATGCGCTCTGGTTGCAGAGAAATTTTGATTCAAAGTTAATCTTTCTTGTTTCAACCCAAAAACTAAAAATCTTAATATGGCCATAACTTCCAAAATAAGGCTCGTAAGAGGTTGCGGTTAACGTTGTTGAACAGATAACGGTCTGGTCTTTGCATTGCCGTTCAAAACTCAACTTTTTTTTTTCCAATCGATTTTCGAAAAAAAGCATGGACTACCCCCTTATCACTAAAAATTAATTTTTTTACGAAAGTCTCTGGAACCCATTGAAACGTACATATATAGAAAGGTTTTGTCAAATGCAACCAGCACATCCAAAGCAAACCCTTTTATAATGTCTAGTTTTCGAGATATTTGCATTCAAAGTTATTTTTTTGAGTTATGAAGGCTTGTATGACTTTGGATGCCTACAGTTCCGCAAATAAGGCTATGACGTCATTTTTGCTTGCAAAACGCTTAATTAGTTTTTCAAGAGCTATCCATAGCGGAAAACTAGAACATTCTAGGAGGTCTGGTTGCGGAGATATCTTAACTCAAAGTAAATCCATTAAAATCGATTTTTTTGAGTTTTGAAAGTTTGCATGACTTTGGATGTCTACAGTTCCACAAGTAAGGCTCGGAAGGCCTTGCGGTTTATTAACCGCTTAATCAGTTTTTGGAGAGCTATTCATTGCTGAAAACTAGAGCATTTTGTGGGCTCTGGTTGCAGAGAAATTTTGATTCAAAGTTAATCTTTCTTGTTTCAACCCAAAAACTAAAAATCTTAATATGGCCATAACTTCCAAAATAAGGCTCGTAAGAGGTTGCGGTTAACGTTGTTGAACAGATAACGGTCTGGTCTTTGCATTGCCGTTTAAAACTCAACTTTTTTTTTCCGATCGATTTTCGAAAAAAAGCATGGACTACCCCCTTATCACTAAAAATTAATTTTTTTACGAAAGTCTCTGGAACCCATTGAAACGTACATATATAGAAAGGTTTTGTCAAATGCAACCAGCACATCCAAAGCAAACCCTTTTATAATGTCTAGTTTTCGAGATATTTGCATTCAAAGTTATTTTTTTGAGTTATGAAGGCTTGTATGATTTTGGGTGCCTACAGTTCCGCAAATAAGGCTATGACGTCATTTTCGCTTGCAAAACGCTTAATGAGTTTTTCAAGAGCTATCCATAGCTGAAAACTAGAACATTCTAGGAGGTCTGGTTGCGGAGATATCTTAATTCAAAGTAAATCCATTAAAATCGATTTTTTTGAGTTTTGAAAGTTTGCATGACTTTGGATGTCTACAGTTCCACAAATAAGGCTCGGAAGGCCTTGCGGTTTATTAACCGCTTAATCACTTTTTGGAGAGCTATTCATTGCTGAAAACTAGATCATTTTGTAGGCTCTGGTTGCAGAGAAATTTTGATTCAAAGATAATCTTTCTTGTTTCAACCCAAAAACTAAAAATCTTAATATGGCCATAACTTCCAAAATAAGGCTCGTAAGAGGTTGCGGTTAACGTTGTTGAACAGATAACGGTCTGGTCTTTGCATTGCCGTTCAAAGATCAACTTTTTTTTTTTCCAATCGATTTTCGAAAAAAAGCATCACTTAAAATTAATTTTTTTACGAAAGTCTCTGGAACCCATTGAAACGTACATATAAAGAAAGGTTTTGTCAAATGCAACCAGCACATCCAAAGCAAACCCTTTTATAATGTCTAGTTTTCGAGATATTTGCATTCAAAGTTATTTTTTTGAGTTATGAAGGCTTGTATGTATTTGGATGCCTACAGTTCCGCAAATAAGGCTATGACGTCATTTTTGCTTGCAAAACGCTTATTTTTTTACGAAAGTCTCTGGAACCCATTGAAACGTACATATATAGAAAGGTTTTGTCAAATGCAACCAGCACATCCAAAGCAAACCCTTTTATAATGTCTAGTTTTCGAGATATTTGCATTCAAAGTTATTTTTTTGAGTTATGAAGGCTTGTATGACTTTGGATGCCTACAGTTCCGCAAATAAGGCTATGACGTCATTTTCGCTTGCAAAACGCTTAATAAGTTTTTCAAGAGCTATCCATAGCTGAAAACTAGAACATTCTAGGAGGTCTGGTTGCGGAGATATCTTAATTCAAAGTAAATCCATTAAAATCGATTTTTTTGAGTTTTGAAAGTTTGCATGACTTTGGATGTCTACAGTTCCACAAATAAGGCTCGGAAGGCCTTGCGGTTTATTAACCGCTTAATCAGTTTTTAGACAGCTATTCATTGCTGAAAACTAGAGCATTTTGTGGGCTCTGGTTGCAGAGAAATTTTGATTCAAAGTTAATCTTTCTTGTTTCAACCCAAAAACTAAAAATCTTAATATGGCCATAACTTCCAAAATAAGGCTCGTAAGAGGTTGCGGTTAACGTTGTTGAACAGATAACGGTCTGGTCTTTGCATTGCCGTTTAAAACTCAACTTTTTTTTTTCCGATCGATTTTCGAAAAAAAGCATGGACTACCCCCTTATCACTAAAAATTAATTTTTTTACGAAAGTCTCTGGAACCCATTGAAACGTACATATATAGAAAGGTTTTGTCAAATGCACCAGCACATCCAAAGCAAACCCTTTTATAATGTCTAGTTTTCGAGATATTTGCATTCAAAGTTATTTTTTTGAGTTATGAAGGCTTGTATGATTTTGGGTGCCTACAGTTCCGCAAATAAGGCTATGACGGCATTTTCGCTTGCAAAACGCTTAATGAGTTTTTCAAGAGCTATCCATAGCTGAAAACTAGAACATTCTAGGAGGTCTAGTTGCGGAGATATCTTAATTCAAAGTAAATCCATTAAAATCGATTTTTTTGAGTTTTGAAAGTTTGCATGACTTTGGATGTCTACAGTTCCACAAATAAGGCTCGGAAGGCCTTGCGGTTTATTAACCGCTTAATCAGTTTTTGGAGAGCTATTCATTGCTGAAAACTAGATCATTTTGTAGGCTCTGGTTGCAGAGAAATTTTGATTCAAAGATAATCTTTCTTGTTTCAACCCAAAAACTAAAAATCTTAATATGGCCATAACTTCCAAAATAAGGCTCGTAAGAGGTTGCGGTTAACGTTGTTGAACAGATAACGGTCTGGTCTTTGCATTGCCGTTCAAAACTCAACTTTTTTTTTTCCAATCGATTTTCGAAAAAAAGCATGGACTACCCCCTTATCACTAAAAATTAATTTTTTTACGAAAGTCTCTGGAACCCATTGAAACGTACATATATAGAAAGGTTTTGTCAAATGCAACCAGCACATCCAAAGCAAACCCTTTTATAATGTCTAGTTTTCGAGATATTTGCATTCAAAGTTATTTTTTGAGTTATGAAGGCTTGTATGACTTTGGATGCCTACAGTTCCGCAAATAAGGCTATGACGTCATTTTCGCTTGCAAAACGCTTAATTAGTTTTTCAAGAGCTATCCATAGCTGAAAACTAGAACATTCTAGGAGGTCTGGTTGCGGAGATATCTTAATTCAAAGTAAATCCATTAAAATCGATTTTTTTGAGTTTTGAAAGTTTGCATGACTTTGGATGTCTACAGTTCCACAAATAAGGCTCGGAAGGCCTTGCGGTTTATTAACCTCTTAATCAGTTTTTAGACAGCTATTCATTGCTGAAAACTAGAGCATTTTGTAGGCTCTGGTTGCAGAGAAATTTTGATTCAAAGATAATCTTTCTTGTTTCAACCCAAAAACTAAAAATCTTAATATGGCCATAACTTCCAAAATAAGGCTCGTAAGAGGTTGCGGTTAACGTTGTTGAACAGATAACGGTCTGGTCTTTGCATTGCCGTTCAAAACTCAACTTTTTTTTTTCCAATCGATTTTCGAAAAAAAGCATGGACTACCCCCTTATCACTAAAAATTAATTTTTTTACGAAAGTCTCTGGAACCCATTGAAACGTACATATATAGAAAGGTTTTGTCAAATGCAACCAGCACATCCAAAGCAAACCCTTTTATAATGTCTAGTTTTCGAGATATTTGCATTCAAAGTTATTTTTTTGAGTTATGAAGGCTTGTATGACTTTGGATGCCTACAGTTCCGCAAATAAGGCTATGACGTCATTTTTGCTTGCAAAACGCTTAATTAGTTTTTCAAGAGCTATCCATAGCGGAAAACTAGAACATTCTAGGAGGTCTGGTTGCGGAGATATCTCAACTCAAAGTAAATCCATTAAAATCGATTTTTTTGAGTTTTGAAAGTTTGCATGACTTTGGATGTCTACAGTTCCACAAGTAAGGCTCGGAAGGCCTTGCGGTTTATTAACCGCTTAATCAGTTTTTGGAGAGCTATTCATTGCTGAAAACTAGATCATTTTGTAGGCTCTGGTTGCAGAGAAATTTTGATTCAAAGATAATCTTTCTTGTTTCAACCCAAAAACTAAAAATCTTAATATGGCCATAACTTCCAAAATAAGGCTCGTAAGAGGTTGCGGTTAACGTTGTTGAACAGATAACGGTCTGGTCTTTGCATTGCCGTTCAAAACTCAACTTTTTTTTTTCCAATCGATTTTCGAAAAAAAGCATGGACTACCCCCTTATCACTAAAAATTAATTTTTTTACGAAAGTCTCTGGAACCCATTGAAACGTACATATATAGAAAGGTTTTGTCAAATGCAACCAGCACATCCAAAGCAAACCCTTTTATAATGTCTAGTTTTCGAGATATTTGCATTCAAAGTTATTTTTTGAGTTATGAAGGCTTGTATGACTTTGGATGCCTACAGTTCCGCAAATAAGGCTATGACGTCATTTTCGCTTGCAAAACGCTTAATTAGTTTTTCAAGAGCTATCCATAGCTGAAAACTAGAACATTCTAGGAGGTCTGGTTGCGGAGATATCTTAATTCAAAGTAAATCCATTAAAATCGATTTTTTTGAGTTTTGAAAGTTTGCATGACTTTGGATGTCTACAGTTCCACAAATAAGGCTCGGAAGGCCTTGCGGTTTATTAACCGCTTAATCAGTTTTTGGAGAGCTATTCATTGCTGAAAACTAGAGCATTTTATGCGCTCTGGTTGCAGAGAAATTTTGATTCAAAGTTAATCTTTCTTGTTTCAACCCAAAAACTAAAAATCTTAATATGGCCATAACTTCCAAAATAAGGCTCGTAAGAGGTTGCGGTTAACGTTGTTGAACAGATAACGGTCTGGTCTTTGCATTGCCGTTCAAAACTCAACTTTTTTTTCCGATCGATTTTCGAAAAAAAAGCATGGACTACCCCCTTATCACTAAAAATTAATTTTTTTACGAAAGTCTCTGGAACCCATTGAAACGTACATATATAGAAAGGTTTTGTCAAATGCAACCAGCACATCCAAAGCAAACCCTTTTATAATGTCTAGTTTTCGAGATATTTGCATTCAAAGTTATTTTTTTGAGTTATGAAGGCTTGTATGACTTTGGATGCCTACAGTTCCGCAAATAAGGCTATGACGTCATTTTCGCTTGCAAAATGCTTAATGAGTTTTTCAAGAGCTATCCATAGCTGAAAACTAGAACATTCTAGGAGGTCTAGTTGCGGAGATATCTTAATTCAAAGTAAATCCATTAAAATCGATTTTTTTGAGTTTTGAAAGTTTGCATGACTTTGGATGTCTACAGTTCCACAAATAAGGCTCGGAAGGCCTTGCGGTTTATTAACCGCTTAATCAGTTTTTGGAGAGCTATTCATTGCTAAAAACTAGAGCATTTTATGCGCTCTGGTTGCAGAGAAATTTTGATTCAAAGTTAATCTTTCTTGTTTCAACCCAAAAACTAAAAATCTTAATATGGCCATAACTTCCAAAATAAGGCTCGTAAGAGGTTGCGGTTAACGTTGTTGAACAGATAACGGTCTGGTCTTTGCATTGCCGTTCAAAACTCAACTTTTTTTTTTCCAATCGATTTTCGAAAAAAAGCATGGACTACCCCCTTATCACTAAAAATTAATTTTTTTACGAAAGTCTCTGGAACCCATTGAAACGTACATATATAGAAAGGTTTTGTCAAATGCAACCAGCACATCCAAAGCAAACCCTTTTATAATGTCTAGTTTTCGAGATATTTGCATTCAAAGTTATTTTTTTGAGTTATGAAGGCTTGTATGACTTTGGATGCCTACAGTTCCGCAAATAAGGCTATGACGTCATTTTTGCTTGCAAAACGCTTAATTAGTTTTTCAAGAGCTATCCATAGCGGAAAACTAGAACATTCTAGGAGGTCTGGTTGCGGAGATATCTTAACTCAAAGTAAATCCATTAAAATCGATTTTTTTGAGTTTTGAAAGTTTGCATGACTTTGGATGTCTACAGTTCCACAAGTAAGGCTCGGAAGGCCTTGCGGTTTATTAACCGCTTAATCAGTTTTTGGAGAGCTATTCATTGCTGAAAACTAGAGCATTTTGTGGGCTCTGGTTGCAGAGAAATTTTGATTCAAAGTTAATCTTTCTTGTTTCAACCCAAAAACTAAAAATCTTAATATGGCCATAACTTCCAAAATAAGGCTCGTAAGAGGTTGCGGTTAACGTTGTTGAACAGATAACGGTCTGGTCTTTGCATTGCCGTTTAAAACTCAACTTTTTTTTTCCGATCGATTTTCGAAAAAAAGCATGGACTACCCCCTTATCACTAAAAATTAATTTTTTTACGAAAGTCTCTGGAACCCATTGAAACGTACATATATAGAAAGGTTTTGTCAAATGCAACCAGCACATCCAAAGCAAACCCTTTTATAATGTCTAGTTTTCGAGATATTTGCATTCAAAGTTATTTTTTTGAGTTATGAAGGCTTGTATGATTTTGGGTGCCTACAGTTCCGCAAATAAGGCTATGACGTCATTTTCGCTTGCAAAACGCTTAATGAGTTTTTCAAGAGCTATCCATAGCTGAAAACTAGAACATTCTAGGAGGTCTGGTTGCGGAGATATCTTAATTCAAAGTAAATCCATTAAAATCGATTTTTTTGAGTTTTGAAAGTTTGCATGACTTTGGATGTCTACAGTTCCACAAATAAGGCTCGGAAGGCCTTGCGGTTTATTAACCGCTTAATCACTTTTTGGAGAGCTATTCATTGCTGAAAACTAGATCATTTTGTAGGCGCTGGTTGCAGAGAAATTTTGATTCAAAGATAATCTTTCTTGTTTCAACCCAAAAACTAAAAATCTTAATATGGCCATAACTTCCAAAATAAGGCTCGTAAGAGGTTGCGGTTAACGTTGTTGAACAGATAACGGTCTGGTCTTTGCATTGCCGTTCAAAGATCAACTTTTTTTTTTTCCAATCGATTTTCGAAAAAAAGCATCACTTAAAATTAATTTTTTTACGAAAGTCTCTGGAACCCATTGAAACGTACATATAAAGAAAGGTTTTGTCAAATGCAACCAGCACATCCAAAGCAAACCCTTTTATAATGTCTAGTTTTCGAGATATTTGCATTCAAAGTTATTTTTTTGAGTTATGAAGGCTTGTATGTATTTGGATGCCTACAGTTCCGCAAATAAGGCTATGACGTCATTTTTGCTTGCAAAACGCTTATTTTTTTACGAAAGTCTCTGGAACCCATTGAAACGTACATATATAGAAAGGTTTTGTCAAATGCAACCAGCACATCCAAAGCAAACCCTTTTATAATGTCTAGTTTTCGAGATATTTGCATTCAAAGTTATTTTTTTGAGTTATGAAGGCTTGTATGACTTTGGATGCCTACAGTTCCGCAAATAAGGCTATGACGTCATTTTCGCTTGCAAAACGCTTAATAAGTTTTTCAAGAGCTATCCATAGCTGAAAACTAGAACATTCTAGGAGGTCTGGTTGCGGAGATATCTTAATTCAAAGTAAATCCATTAAAATCGATTTTTTTGAGTTTTGAAAGTTTGCATGACTTTGGATGTCTACAGTTCCACAAATAAGGCTCGGAAGGCCTTGCGGTTTATTAACCGCTTAATCAGTTTTTAGACAGCTATTCATTGCTGAAAACTAGAGCATTTTGTGGGCTCTGGTTGCAGAGAAATTTTGATTCAAAGTTAATCTTTCTTGTTTCAACCCAAAAACTAAAAATCTTAATATGGCCATAACTTCCAAAATAAGGCTCGTAAGAGGTTGCGGTTAACGTTGTTGAACAGATAACGGTCTGGTCTTTGCATTGCCGTTTAAAACTCAACTTTTTTTTTTCCGATCGATTTTCGAAAAAAAGCATGGACTACCCCCTTATCACTAAAAATTAATTTTTTTACGAAAGTCTCTGGAACCCATTGAAACGTACATATATAGAAAGGTTTTGTCAAATGCACCAGCACATCCAAAGCAAACCCTTTTATAATGTCTAGTTTTCGAGATATTTGCATTCAAAGTTATTTTTTTGAGTTATGAAGGCTTGTATGATTTTGGGTGCCTACAGTTCCGCAAATAAGGCTATGACGGCATTTTCGCTTGCAAAACGCTTAATGAGTTTTTCAAGAGCTATCCATAGCTGAAAACTAGAACATTCTAGGAGGTCTAGTTGCGGAGATATCTTAATTCAAAGTAAATCCATTAAAATCGATTTTTTTGAGTTTTGAAAGTTTGCATGACTTTGGATGTCTACAGTTCCACAAATAAGGCTCGGAAGGCCTTGCGGTTTATTAACCGCTTAATCAGTTTTTGGAGAGCTATTCATTGCTGAAAACTAGATCATTTTGTAGGCTCTGGTTGCAGAGAAATTTTGATTCAAAGATAATCTTTCTTGTTTCAACCCAAAAACTAAAAATCTTAATATGGCCATAACTTCCAAAATAAGGCTCGTAAGAGGTTGCGGTTAACGTTGTTGAACAGATAACGGTCTGGTCTTTGCATTGCCGTTCAAAACTCAACTTTTTTTTTTCCAATCGATTTTCGAAAAAAAGCATGGACTACCCCCTTATCACTAAAAATTAATTTTTTTACGAAAGTCTCTGGAACCCATTGAAACGTACATATATAGAAAGGTTTTGTCAAATGCAACCAGCACATCCAAAGCAAACCCTTTTATAATGTCTAGTTTTCGAGATATTTGCATTCAAAGTTATTTTTTGAGTTATGAAGGCTTGTATGACTTTGGATGCCTACAGTTCCGCAAATAAGGCTATGACGTCATTTTCGCTTGCAAAACGCTTAATTAGTTTTTCAAGAGCTATCCATAGCTGAAAACTAGAACATTCTAGGAGGTCTGGTTGCGGAGATATCTTAATTCAAAGTAAATCCATTAAAATCGATTTTTTTGAGTTTTGAAAGTTTGCATGACTTTGGATGTCTACAGTTCCACAAATAAGGCTCGGAAGGCCTTGCGGTTTATTAACCTCTTAATCAGTTTTTAGACAGCTATTCATTGCTGAAAACTAGAGCATTTTGTAGGCTCTGGTTGCAGAGAAATTTTGATTCAAAGATAATCTTTCTTGTTTCAACCCAAAAACTAAAAATCTTAATATGGCCATAACTTCCAAAATAAGGCTCGTAAGAGGTTGCGGTTAACGTTGTTGAACAGATAACGGTCTGGTCTTTGCATTGCCGTTCAAAACTCAACTTTTTTTTTTCCAATCGATTTTCGAAAAAAAGCATGGACTACCCCCTTATCACTAAAAATTAATTTTTTTACGAAAGTCTCTGGAACCCATTGAAACGTACATATATAGAAAGGTTTTGTCAAATGCAACCAGCACATCCAAAGCAAACCCTTTTATAATGTCTAGTTTTCGAGATATTTGCATTCAAAGTTATTTTTTTGAGTTATGAAGGCTTGTATGACTTTGGATGCCTACAGTTCCGCAAATAAGGCTATGACGTCATTTTTGCTTGCAAAACGCTTAATTAGTTTTTCAAGAGCTATCCATAGCGGAAAACTAGAACATTCTAGGAGGTCTGGTTGCGGAGATATCTCAACTCAAAGTAAATCCATTAAAATCGATTTTTTTGAGTTTTGAAAGTTTGCATGACTTTGGATGTCTACAGTTCCACAAGTAAGGCTCGGAAGGCCTTGCGGTTTATTAACCGCTTAATCAGTTTTTGGAGAGCTATTCATTGCTGAAATCTAGAGCATTTTGTGGGCTCTGGTTGCAGAGAAATTTTGATTCAAAGATAATCTTTCTTGTTTCAACCCAAAAACTAAAAATCTTAATATGGCCATAACTTCCAAAATAAGGCTCGTAAGAGGTTGCGGTTAACGTTGTTGAACAGATAACGGTCTGGTCTTTGCATTGCCGTTCAAAGATCAACTTTTTTTTTTTCCAATCGATTTTCGAAAAAAAGCATCACTAAAAATTAATTTTTTTACGAAAGTCTCTGGAACCCATTGAAACGTACATATAAAGAAAGGTTTTGTCAAATGCAACCAGCACATCCAAAGCAAACCCTTTTATAATGTCTAGTTTTCGAGATATTTGCATTCAAAGTTATTTTTTTGAGTTATGAAGGCTTGTATGACTTTGGATGCCTACAGTTCCGCAAATAAGGCTATGACGTCATTTTCGCTTGCAAAACGCTTAATTAGTTTTTCAAGAGCTATCCATAGCTGAAAACTAGAACATTCTAGGAGGTCTGGTTGCGGAGATATCTTAATTCAAAGTAAATCCATTAAAATCGATTATTTTGAGTTTTGAAAGTTTGCATGACTTTGGATGTCTACAGTTCCACAAATAAGGCTCGGAAGGCCTTGCGGTTTATTAACCGCTTAATCAGTTTTTAGACAGCTATTCATTGCTGAAAACTAGAGCATTTTGTGGGCTCTGGATGCAGAGAAATTTTGATTCAAAGTTAATCTTTCTTGTTTCAACCCAAAAACTAAAAATCTTAATATGGCCATAACTTCCAAAATAAGGCTCGTAAGAGGTTGCGGTTAACGTTGTTGAACAGATAACGGTCTGGTCTTTGCATTGCCGTTTAAAACTCAACTTTTTTTTTCCGATCGATTTTCGAAAAAAAGCATGGACTACCCCCTTATCACTAAAAATTAATTTTTTTACGAAAGTCTCTGGAACCCATTGAAACGTACATATATAGAAAGGTTTTGTCAAATGCAACCAGCACATCCAAAGCAAACCCTTTTATAATGTCTAGTTTTCGAGATATTTGCATTCAAAGTTATTTTTTGAGTTATGAAGGCTTGTATGATTTTGGGTGCCTACAGTTCCGCAAATAAGGCTATGACGTCATTTTCGCTTGCAAAACGCTTAATGAGTTTTTCAAGAGCTATCCATAGCTGAAAACTAGAACATTCTAGGAGGTCTAGTTGCGGAGATATCTTAATTCAAAGTAAATCCATTAAAATCGATTTTTTTGAGTTTTGAAAGTTTGCATGACTTTGGATGTCTACAGTTCCACAAATAAGGCTCGGAAGGCCTTGCGGTTTATTAACCGCTTAATCAGTTTTTGGAGAGCTATTCATTGCTGAAAACTAGATCATTTTGTAGGCTCTGGTTGCAGAGAAATTTTGATTCAAAGATAATCTTTCTTGTTTCAACCCAAAAACTAAAAATCTTAATATGGCCATAACTTCCAAAATAAGGCTCGTAAGAGGTTGCGGTTAACGTTGTTGAACAGATAACAGTCTGGTCTTTACATTGCCGTTCAAAGATCAACTTTTTTTTTTCCAATCGATTTTCGAAAAAAAGCATCACTAAAAATTAATTTTTTTACGAAAGTCTCTGGAACCCATTGAAACGTACATATAAAGAAAGGTTTTGTGAAATGCAACCAGCACATCCAAAGCAAACCCTTTTATAATGTCTAGTTTTCGAGATATTTGCATTCAAAGTTATTTTTTTGAGTTATGAAGGCTTGTATGACTTTGGATGCCTACAGTTCCGCAAATAAGGCTATGACGTCATTTTCGCTTGCAAAACTCTTAATTAGTTTTTCAAGAGCTATCCATAGCTGAAAACTAGAACATTCTAGGAGGTCTGGTTGCGGAGATATCTTAATTCAAAGTAAATCCATTAAAATCGATTTTTTTGAGTTTTGAAAGTTTGCATGACTTTGGATGTCTACAGTTCCACAAATAAGGCTCGGAAGGCCTTGCGGTTTATTAACCGCTTAATCAGTTTTTGGAGAGCTATTCATTGCTGAAAACTAGAGCATTTTATGCGCTCTGGTTGCAGAGAAATTTTGATTCAAAATTAATCTTTCTTGTTTCAACCCAAAAACTAAAAATCTTAATATGGCCATAACTTCCAAAATAAGGCTCGTAAGAGGTTGCGGTTAACGTTGTTGAACAGATAACGGTCTGGTCTTTGCATTGCCGTTTAAAACTCAACTTTTTTTTCCGATCGATTTTCGAAAAAAAGCATGGACTACCCCCTTATCACTAAAAATTAATTTTTTTACGAAAGTCTCTGGAACCCATTGAAACGTACATATATAGAAAGGTTTTGTCAAATGCAACCAGCACATCCAAAGCAAACCCTTTTATAATGTCTAGTTTTCGAGATATTTGCATTCAAAGTTATTTTTTTGAGTTATGAAGGCTTGTATGATTTTGGGTGCCTACAGTTCCGCAAATAAGGCTATGATGTCATTTTCGCTTGCAAAACGCTTAATGAGTTTTTCAAGAGCTATCCATAGCTGAAAACTAAAACATTCTAGGAGGTCTAGTTGCGGAGATATCTTAATTCAAAGTAAATCCATTAAAATCGATTTTTTTGAGTTTTGAAAGTTTGCATGACTTTGGATGTCTACAGTTCCACAAATAAGGCTCGGAAGGCCTTGCGGTTTATTAACCGCTTAATCAGTTTTTGGAGAGCTATTCATTGCTGAAAACTAGATCATTTTGTAGGCTCTGGTTGCAGAGAAATTTTGATTCAAAGATAATCTTTCTTGTTTCAACCCAAAAACTAAAAATCTTAATATGGCCATAACTTCCAAAATAAGGCTCGTAAGAGGTTGCGGTTAACGTTGTTGAACAGATAACGGTCTGGTCTTTGCATTGCCGTTCAAAGATCAACTTTTTTTTTTCCAATCGATTTTCGAAAAAAAGCATCACTAAAAATTAATTTTTTTACGAAAGTCTCTGGAACCCATTGAAACGTACATATAAAGAAAGGTTTTGTCAAATGCAACCAGCACATCCAAAGCAAACCCTTTTATAATGTCTAGTTTTCGAGATATTTGCATTCAAAGTTATTTTTTTGAGTTATGAAGGCTTGTATGACTTTGGATGCCTACAGTTCCGCAAATAAGGCTATGACGTCATTTTCGCTTGCAAAACGCTTAATTAGTTTTTCAAGAGCTATCCATAGCTGAAAACTAGAACATTCTAGGAGGTCTGGTTGCGGAGATATCTTAATTCAAAGTAAATCCATTAAAATCGATTTTTTTGAGTTTTGAAAGTTTGCATGACTTTGGATGTCTACAGTTCCACAAATAAGGCTCGGAAGGCCTTGCGGTTTATTAACCGCTTAATCAGTTTTTAGACAGCTATTCATTGCTGAAAACTAGAGCATTTTGTGGGCTCTGGTTGCAGAGAAATTTTGATTCAAAGTTAATCTTTCTTGTTTCAACCCAAAAACTAAAAATCTTAATATGGCCATAACTTCCAAAATAAGGCTCGTAAGAGGTTGCGGTTAACGTTGTTGAACAGATAACGGTCTGGTCTTTGCATTGCCGTTTAAAACTCAACTTTTTTTTTCCGATCGATTTTCGAAAAAAAGCATGGACTACCCCCTTATCACTAAAAATTAATTTTTTTACGAAAGTCTCTGGAACCCATTGAAACGTACATATATAGAAAGGTTTTGTCAAATGCAACCAGCACATCCAAAGCAAACCCTTTTATAATGTCTAGTTTTCGAGATATTTGCATTCAAAGTTATTTTTTTGAGTTATGAAGGCTTGTATGACTTTGGATGCCTACAGTTCCGCAAATAAGGCTATGACGTCATTTTCGCTTGCAAAACGCTTAATTAGTTTTTCAAGAGCTATCCATAGCGGAAAACTAGAACATTCTAGGAGGTCTGGTTGCGGAGATATCTCAACTCAAAGTAAATCCATTAAAATCGATTTTTTTGAGTTTTGAAAGTTTGCATGACTTTGGATGTCTACAGTTCCACAAGTAAGACTCGGAAGGCCTTGCGGTTTATTAACCGCTTAATCAGTTTTTGGAGAGCTATTCATTGCTGAAAACTAGATCATTTTGTAGGCTCTGGTTGCAGAGAAATTTTGATTCAAAGTTAATCTTTCTTGTTTCAACCCAAAAACTAAAAATCTTAATATGGCCATAACTTCCAAAATAAGGCTCGTAAGAGGTTGCGGTTAACGTTGTTGAACAGATAACGGTCTGGTCTTTGCATTGCCGTTTAAAACTCAACTTTTTTTTTCCGATCGATTTTCGAAAAAAAGCATGGACTACCCCCTTATCACTAAAAATTAATTTTTTTACGAAAGTCTCTGGAACCCATTGAAACGTACATATATAGAAAGGTTTTGTCAAATGTTTTGATTCACAGTTTTGATTCAAAGATAATCTTTCTTTTTTTTTCCGATCGATTTTCGAAAAAAAGCATGGACTACCCCCTTATCACTAAAAATTAATTTTTTTACGAAAGTCTCTGGAACCCATTGAAACGTACATATATAGAAAGGTTTTGTCAAATGCAACCAGCACATCCAAAGCAAACCCTTTTATAATGTCTAGTTTTCGAGATATTTGCATTCAAAGTTATTTTTTGAGTTATGAAGGCTTGTATGATTTTGGGTGCCTACAGTTCCGCAAATAAGGCTATGACGTCATTTTCGCTTGCAAAACGCTTAATGAGTTTTTCAAGAGCTATCCATAGCTGAAAACTAGAACATTCTAGGAGGTCTAGTTGCGGAGATATCTTAATTCAAAGTAAATCCATTAAAATCGATTTTTTTGAGTTTTGAAAGTTTGCATGACTTTGGATGTCTACAGTTCCACAAATAAGGCTCGGAAGGCCTTGCGGTTTATTAACCGCTTAATCAGTTTTTGGAGAGCTATTCATTGCTGAAAACTAGATCATTTTGTAGGCTCTGGTTGCAGAGAAATTTTGATTCAAAGATAATCTTTCTTGTTTCAACCCAAAAACTAAAAATCTTAATATGGCCATAACTTCCAAAATAAGGCTCGTAAGAGGTTGCGGTTAACGTTGTTGAACAGATAACGGTCTGGTCTTTGCATTGCCGTTCAAAGATCAACTTTTTTTTTTCCAATCGATTTTCGAAAAAAAGCATCACTAAAAATTAATTTTTTTACGAAAGTCTCTGGAACCCATTGAAACGTACATATAAAGAAAGGTTTTGTGAAATGCAACCAGCACATCCAAAGCAAACCCTTTTATAATGTCTAGTTTTCGAGATATTTGCATTCAAAGTTATTTTTTTGAGTTATGAAGGCTTGTATGACTTTGGATGCCTACAGTTCCGCAAATAAGGCTATGACGTCATTTTCGCTTGCAAAACGCTTAATTAGTTTTTCAAGAGCTATCCATAGCGGAAAACTAGAACATTCTAGGAGGTCTAGTTGCGGAGATATCTTAATTCAAAGTAAACCCATTAAAATCGATTTTTTTGAGTTTTGAAAGTTTGCATGACTTTGGATGTCTACAGTTCCACAAATAAGGCTCGGAAGGCCTTGCGGTTTATTAACCGCTTAATCAGTTTTTGGAGAGCTATTCATTGCTGAAAACTAGAGCATTTTATGCGCTCTGGTTGCAGAGAAATTTTGATTCAAAGTTAATCTTTCTTGTTTCAACCCAAAAACTAAAAATCTTAATATGGCCATAACTTCCAAAATAAGGCTCGTAAGAGGTTGCGGTTAACGTTGTTGAACAGATAACGGTCTGGTCTTTGCATTGTCGTTCAAAACTCAACTTTTTTTTTTCCAATCGATTTTCGAAAAAAAGCATGGACTACCCCCTTATCACTAAAAATTAATTTTTTTACGAAAGTCTCTGGAACCCATTGAAACGTACATATATAGAAAGGTTTTGTCAAATGCAACCAGCACATCCAAAGCAAACCCTTTTATAATGTCTAGTTTTCGAGATATTTGCATTCAAAGTTACTTTTTTGAGTTATGAAGGCTTGTATGACTTTGGATGCCTACAGTTCCGCAAATAAGGCTATGACGTCATTTTCGCTTGCAAAACGCTTAATTAGTTTTTCAAGAGCTATCCATAGCGGAAAACTAGAACATTCTAGGAGGTCTGGTTGCGGAGATATCTCAACTCAAAGTAAATCCATTAAAATCGATTTTTTTGAGTTTTGAAAGTTTGCATGACTTTGGATGTCTACAGTTCCACAAGTAAGGCTCGGAAGGCCTTGCGGTTTATTAACCGCTTAATCAGTTTTTGGAGAGCTATTCATTGCTGAAAACAAGAGCATTTTGTGGGCTCTGGTTGCAGAGAAATTTTCATTCAATATCTTTCTTATTTCAACCCAAAAACTAAAAATCTTAATATGGCCATTACTTCCAAAATAAGGCTCGTAAGAGGTTGCGGTTAACGTTGTTGAACAGATAACGGTCTGGTCTTTGCATTGCCGTTTAAAACTCAACTTTTTTTTCCGATCGATTTTCGAAAAAAAGCATGGACTACCCCCTTATCACTAAAAATTAATTTTTTTACGAAAGTCTCTGGAACCCATTGAAACGTACATATATAGAAAGGTTTTGTCAAATGCAACCAGCACATCCAAAGCAAACCCTTTTATAATGTCTAGTTTTCGAGATATTTGCATTCAAAGTTATTTTTTTGAGTTATGAAGGCTTGTATGATTTTGGGTGCCTACAGTTCCGCAAATAAGGCTATGACGTCATTTTCGCTTGCAAAACGCTTAATGAGTTTTTCAAGAGCTATCCATAGCTGAAAACTAAAACATTCTAGGAGGTCTAGTTGCGGAGATATCTTAATTCAAAGTAAATCCATTAAAATCGATTTTTTTGAGTTTTGAAAGTTTGCATGACTTTGGATGTCTACAGTTCCACAAATAAGGCTCGGAAGGCCTTGCGGTTTATTAACCGCTTAATCAGTTTTTGGAGAGCTATTCATTGCTGGAAACTAGATCATTTTGTAGGCTCTGGTTGCAGAGAAATTTTGATTCAAAGATAATCTTTCTTGTTTCAACCCAAAAACTAAAAATCTTAATATGGCCATAACTTCCAAAATAAGGCTCGTAAGAGGTTGCGGTTAACGTTGTTGAACAGATAACGGTCTGGTCTTTGCATTGCCGTTCAAAGATCAACTTTTTTTTTTCCAATCGATTTTCGAAAAAAAGCATCACTAAAAATTAATTTTTTTACGAAAGTCTCTGGAACCCATTGAAACGTACATATATTTCGCTTGCAAAACGCTTAATGAGTTTTTCAAGAGCTATCCATAGCTGAAAACTAAAACATTCTAGGAGGTCTAGTTGCGTAGATATCTTAATTCAAAGTAAATCCATTAAAATCGATTTTTTTGAGTTTTGAAAGTTTGCATGACTTTGGATGTCTACAGTTCCACAAATAAGGCTCGGAAGGCCTTGCGGTTTATTAACCGCTTAATCAGTTTTTGGAGAGCTATTCATTGCTGAAAACTAGATCATTTTGTAGGCTCTGGTTGCAGAGAAATTTTGATTCAAAGATAATCTTTCTTGTTTCAACCCAAAAACTAAAAATCTTAATATGGCCATAACTTCCAAAATAAGGCTCGTAAGAGGTTGCGGTTAACGTTGTTGAACAGATAACGGTCTGGTCTTTGCATTGCCGTTCAAAGATCAACTTTTTTTTTCCAATCGATTTTCGAAAAAAAGCATCACTAAAAATTAATTTTTTTACGAAAGTCTCTGGAACCCATTGAAACGTACATATAAAGAAAGGTTTTGTCAAATGCAACCAGCACATCCAAAGCAAACCCTTTTATAATGTCTAGTTTTCGAGATATTTGCATTCAAAGTTATTTTTTTGAGTTATGAAGGCTTGTATGACTTTGGATGCCTACAGTTCCGCAAATAAGGCTATGACGTCATTTTCGCTTGCAAAACGCTTAATTAGTTTTTCAAGAGCTATCCATAGCTGAAAACTAGAACATTCTAGGAGGTCTGGTTGCGGAGATATCTTAATTCAAAGTAAATTCATTAAAATCGATTTTTTTGAGTTTTGAAAGTTTGCATGACTTTGGATGTCTACAGTTCCACAAATAAGGCTCGGAAGGCCTTGCGGTTTATTAACCGCTTAATCAGTTTTTAGACAGCTATTCATTGCTGAAAACTAGAGCATTTTGTGGGCTCTGGTTGCAGAGAAATTTTGATTCAAAGTTAATCTTTCTTGTTTCAACCCAAAAACTAAAAATCTTAATATGGCCATAACTTCCAAAATAAGGCTCGTAAGAGGTTGCGGTTAACGTTGTTGAACAGATAACGGTCTGGTCTTTGCATTGCCGTTTAAAACTCAACTTTTTTTTTCCAATCGATTTTCGAAAAAAAGCATGGACTACCCCCTTATCACTAAAAATTAATTTTCTTACGAAAGTCTCTGGAACCCATTGAAACGTACATATATGGAAAGGTTTTGTCAAATGCAACCAGCACATCCAAAGCAAACCCTTTTATAATGTCTAGTTTTCGAGATATTTGCATTCAAAGTTATTTTTTGAGTTATGAAGGCTTGTATGATTTTGGATGCCTACAGTTCCGCAAATAAGGCTATGGCGTCATTTTCGCTTGCAAAACGCTTAATTAGTTTTTCAAGAGCTATCCATAGCTGAAAACTAGAACATTCTAGGAGGTCTGGTTGCGGAGATATCTTAATTCAAAGTAAATCCATTAAAATCGATTTTTTTGAGTTTTGAAAGTTTGCATGACTTTGGATGTCTACAGTTCCACAAATAAGGCTCGGAAGGCCTTGCGGTTTATTAACCGCTTAATCAGTTTTTGGAGAGCTATTCATTGCTGAAAACTTGATCATTTTGTAGGCTCTGGTTGCAGAGAAATTTTGATTCAAAGTTAATCTTTCTTGTTTCAACCCAAAAACTAAAAATCTTAATATGGCCATAACTTCCGAAATAAGGCTCGTAAGAGGTTGCGGTTAACGTTGTTGAACAGATAACGGTCTGGTCTTTGCATTGCCGTTCAAAACTCAACTTTTTTTTTTCCAATCGATTTTCGAAAAAAAGCATGGACTACCCCCTTATCACTAAAAATTAATTTGTTTACGAAAGTCTCTGGAACCCATTGAAACGTACATATATAGAAAGGTTTTGTCAAATGCAACCAGCACATCCAAAGCAAACCCTTTTATAATGTCTAGTTTTCGAGATATTTGCATTCAAAGTTATTTTTTTGAGTTATGAAGGCTTGTATGACTTTGGATGCCTACAGTTCCGCAAATAAGGCTATGACGTCATTTTCGCTTGCAAAACGCTTAATTAGTTTTTCAAGAGCTATCCATAGCGGAAAACTAGAACATTCTAGGAGGTCTGGTTGCGGAGATATCTCAACTCAAAGTAAATCCATTAAAATCGATTTTTTTGAGTTTTGAAAGTTTGCATGACTTTGGATGTCTACAGTTCCACAAGTAAGGCTCGGAAGGCCTTGCGGTTTATTAACCGCTTAATCAGTTTTTGGAGAGCTATTCATTGCTGAAAACTAGATCATTTTGTAGGCTCTGGTTGCAGAGAAATTTTGATTCAAAGATAATCTTTCTTGTTTCAACCCAAAAACTAAAAATCTTAATATGGCCATAACTTCCAAAATAAGGCTCGTAAGAGGTTGCGGTTAACGTTGTTGAACAGATAACGGTCTGGTCTTTGCATTGCCGTTCAAAGATCAACTTTTTTTTCCAATCGATTTTCGAAAAAAAGCATCACTAAAAATTAATTTTTTTACGAAAGTCTCTGGAACCCATTGAAACGTACATATAAAGAAAGGTTTTGTCAAATGCAACCAGCACATCCAAAGCAAACCCTTTTATAATGTCTAGTTTTCGAGATATTTGCATTCAAAGTTATTTTTTTGAGTTATGAAGGCTTGTATGACTTTGGATGCCTACAGTTCCGCAAATAAGGCTATGACGTCATTTTCGCTTGCAAAACGCTTAATTAGTTATTCAAGAGCTATCCATAGCTGAAAACTAGAACATTCTAGGAGGTCTGGTTGCGGAGGTATCTTAATTCAAAGTAAATCCATTAAAAATCGATTTTTTTGAGTTTTGAAAGTTTGCATGACTTTGGATGTCTACAGTTCCACAAATAAGGCTCGGAAGGCCTTGCAGTTTATTAACCGCTTAATCAGTTCTTGGAGAGCTATTCATTGCTGAAAACTAGAGCATTTTGTGGGCTCTGGTTGCAGAGAAATTTTGATTCAAAGTTAATCTTTCTTGTTTCAACCCAAAAACTAAAAATCTTAATATGGCCATAACTTCCGAAATAAGGCTCGTAAGAGGTTGCGGTTAACGTTGTTGAACAGATAACGGTCTGGTCTTTGCATTGCCGTTCAAAACTCAACTTTTTTTTTTCCAATCGATTTTCGAAAAAAAGCATCACTAAAAATTAATTTTTTTACGAAAGTCTCTGGAACCCATTGAAACGTACATATAAAGAAAGGTTTTGTCAAATGCAACCAGCACATCCAAAGCAAACCCTTTTATAATGTTTAGTTTTCGAGATATTTGCATTCAAAGTTATTTTTTTGAGTTATGAAGGCTTGTATGACTTTGGATGCCTACAGTTCCGCAAATAAGGCTATGACGTCATTTTCGCTTGCAAAACGCCTAATTAGTTTTTCAAGAGCTATCCATAGCTGAAAACTAGAACATTCTAGGAGGTCTGGTTGCGGAGATATCTTAATTCAAAGTAAATCCATTAAAATCGATTTTTTTGAGTTTTGAAAGTTTGCATGACTTTGGATGTCTACAGTTCCACAAATAAGGCTCGGAAGGCCTTGCGGTTTATTAACCGCTTAATCAGTTTTTAGACAGCTATTCATTGCTGAAAACTAGAGCATTTTGTGGGCTCTGGTTGCAGAGAAATTTTGATTCAAAGTTAATCTTTCTTGTTTCAACCCAAAAACTAAAAATCTTAATATGGCCATAACTTCCAAAATAAGGCTCGTAAGAGGTTGCGGTTAACGTTGTTGAACAGATAACGGTCTGGTCTTTGTATTGCCGTTCAAAACTCAACTTTTTTTTTCCAATCGATTTTCGAAAAAAAGCATGGACTACCCCCTTATCACTAAAAATTAATTTTTTTACGAAAGTCTCTGGAACCCATTGAAACGTACATATATAGAAAGGTTTTGTCAAATGCAACCAGCACATCCAAAGCAAACCCTTTTATAATGTCTAGTTTTCGAGATATTTGCATTCAAAGTTATTTTTTTGAGTTATGAAGGCTTGTATGACTTTGGATGCCTACAGTTCCGCAAATAAGGCTATGACGTCATTTTCGCTTGCAAAACGCTTAATTAGTTTTTCAAGTAAAAACTATTAAACTTTGACGGAGAAATCCAGTCAAGGCCTATGTGGTACGGCGGCGTTTAAGGAGAACCCATTTGATTTTTTTTTTTAGACTTTGTGTAGGTAATTTTAATAAACTAGTATCGCCCACTGGCCCACAAAATTTTTATAAGGCTATTTATATATTGTAAAATAAACAAGAACTTTCTTTTTTTTTTCACAAGATGGAAAAGGATCTTTTTATTTTAGAATGTCTTCTTCTTTTTCAATCTTTTTTATCAATGCCGGAAATACAATCTTTTTTATATCGTTCAGTTGGCCATCCTGACGACATCAAGTTTTCATACATTCAACGTTAAGATAATGTTGTGGACTTAAGGTCTCCCCGACATTAGTATTAAGGCTCTTTTTTACATTATTTCTTATTTATAGTATTACAATATAGATCTCCAAACAAAATTCATAAGATTCCCTTAAAAAGCTCATTTCATGAGACATATAAATCAGATCGTCAAGATAAAGAGTGTTTGGAATTAGGGAAAGTGACATAGCATCATAATTTATTTTTTTAATTAAGTAAAGTTATAATACCCTGACCTGACACCCAACTCATAAAATCTATATTTTCAACTTCCCACGCCCATCAAAAACTGAGAAAAAAAAGACTTCCAGACTCTAGCACCTATGCAGAATGCATATAATCTCATACTCATATTTTGCTTAAACATGCACTCGCAAAAGCCACTGCCGAAAACTATATTAAACATACAATAATTTACCGAATGACAGCTTTACACTTAAAAATTATGTCACGCTAAGTAGAAAATAGCCGTATTTTTTTGCAAGTTCAGATAGAATTGTCGAAAAAACGACATCCATCACTATTACGAAATTCGCAAAATGCCATCACTAACCTTCCAGCTTTGTGGCAAGCATACAAACTAAAAACTTAATATTAGCCTCAATAAAATAAAAAAGGAATTTCACCTGGGGCTTAGACAAGCGAGCAGAACTAGTAGCATTTGTATCATAGTGTTAGTTTTATGGATGTATGTATGACTAGTAGCTCTGTGCGCGTTTTGTCAATTACATATTATGATTTTTTAAAAATATTTCATACAGAAAAATATACAAATTATGGAAACTATGGAAACAAAACAAATAAATGAAAAAAATACACTACACTTACTCCGTTTACATGACAGGATTCGACGATCGAATCGAATCGGATTGATATTTCGATCTAGGTATACGACCTCACTGAATCGAATTCAAATATAATCGAAGTACACTTGAAGTGACACTTTAACTTGACTGTGTGCGTGCGGAAATAAGTTTATGAATATGGTGACTACGAGAGAAAAATAAACAACAAAACAAAACAAAGCAAATTGAAATACACACACTTAAAACTCGATTCTTTAATTTTTCAATCCAGGTCTACTTGTATTTTTCGATTCGATTCAGCTCGCAAAGTGGAATCGGATCGAGAAATCCTGTTTGAATCCGATCCAGGTCTATATGGAATAGAATCCGACTTTAAGTCTGATTCAATTCTCCATGTAAACGAAGTAACTAGTAGGATAACTGGCAGGCTACTCGCAGGCAAAAATATTATACTATTTGGGCTAAGTTGACTCTCTCGTGTTCTGATACACTAACACACATAAACGCTTCTAGTTCTACTCGCTTGTCTAAACCCCGGGTCATGTAGAAAACTGTTCAGTCACCAGGGGTTTAGACAAGCTAGTAGAACTAGTAACGTTTATGTGTGTTAGTGTATCTGAACACGAGAGAGCCGACTAGTAGCCCAAATAGTATAACATTTTTGCCTGCGAGTAGCCTGCCAGTTATCCTGCTAGTGTAGTGTATTGTTTTCATTTATTTGTTTTGTTTCCATAGTTTCCATAATTTGTATATTTTTCTGTATGAAATATTTTTAAAAAATCATACTAGTTGACAAAACGCGCAGAGAGCTAATAGTCACACATACATCCATAAAACTAACACTATGATACAAATTCCACTAGTTTTACTCGCTTGTCTAAGCCCCGGGTCAAGAAAAATGTAAAATAAAAACAAAAAACTCAATTTTAATTCACTAATCAGGAAAAAGATGAATTCCCGAAACCATAGTCGTCCATTTTTATTAAATTTTAATAATTTGACGTTCCGTACAAACTATCGACAACAAATTCATGATTCGTTTCAGTAATACAGTTTTTTATCGGAACTTAACTTAAGCTAAAAGTTCTTATGGACTGCAGTTGTTCTTGTATTAACATGTAAATTGCTTAGTTCAGATGTGTTTTTCTTTTTGTCAAATTGTCAATTGGACCTGCAAAATAACACGGCTAACATAACTTTAAATATGTGGTGGCTCTGCAATAAAGTTTTCTTAATAAATTCATTCAAAATTATCTATTTTCCGTTTTGTTGAGAAACATTGAGGCCTTCTATGTTAAGAATCAGTATAGTTTGGAGTTTAGTAAACCAAGTGCAATGAAGGATAAAAGTATAATTATTATAGACCTATTGATATACAAGCCGTGTTTTTTTGAGGTTCCAGATAAAATTGCACGAAAAAAACGACACCTGAACTAAGCAATCTCCACGTAAATACAACAACAACTATGAAGTCCATATGGACTTAGCTTAGTCCAGATAATTTTAGTTTCTTAACTTAAGTTCCGATAGAAAAAGTATTGCCAGCTCGTATTACGATTTTGTTATCGATAGTTTGTATGGAAACGTCAAAATTTCTGAGTCAATGAATGCAATTATTTTTCATAAAAAAAAAATGGACGACCAATATTTTGTAAATAATTTTTGTTTATGATTATTGATTTAAAATTGAGTTTTTTCATATATTTTTGTTTCATCAATGAACAGAATAATATTCTTTACGAGATTCCTTTTTGTTAAATGTATTAAGTTTTTATTTTGCATGCTTGTCCAAAAGCTGAAAGGTAAGTGATGGCGTTTTTTGAATTTCGTGATAGTGCTGAACTTTTTTGTTTCGATGACTTTGCTAATTCTGATGCCGTTTTGTCGATGGTTTTATCTGAACCTGCAAAACAACACAGCTACTTTAACTTTATAAGATCCCGAATTCATTTTTAAATTAATGTCCAAAATATAAGCTACAAAAAAATATTTTACAAATAATGGTAGATGTATATGGTTTATAGAAGTAAACTAAAATAAAAAAAAAACCTACCTACAGCAACAACAACAAAAAGTACCCACCATCCTTGTAACTGTCGGTCGCACCAGCTAATGACTGCTTTATTTATATGTTTTTCCTGATTAATTGAAGTTTATTATATAGGCAAGTTTGAGAAACAACATTGTTCACGTTACATGGGCCTACTGAACAGCTGCCATTCGATAATAGATCGTTTGACATGTCCTGCTGTTCGATTTTGGACATTGGCTAGATATTTAAAGTGCTATTTTATCGAATATATTTAAAAATGATAATTGGCAGTTTCTAGATATATAAATAAAATAAATAAATTGGGTGGCGCAACAGCTCGTGAAGAACCAGGGCCTTGACTAACAACTCGCATCCATTCCTGTGTGCGCGTGTCGACAGGAATGGAAGGGACCTACAATTTTATGCCAAATTCGAACGGCTAGACGAGAAGCACTTGTTCATGATAAGTAATACTCTTGGAGGATTTGTCAATAATTCCTCGCTAGAGGCATGTAGCGCTGAAAAAATCTTTTCAGTTTCTAGAGCCAATTTTAAATTGGCATATATATACAGATTTAGACTTAAAGGTAAGCAATTACCTAAATGCTGTGAAAATGTTGTGTATTCAGGAACTAAATAATATAATGCTTCAATAAAAAGCTTCATAAATAATGGGTACGAATCTACATACATATTGATTTTTTTAATTTCGAAAGTTTTATATTATATAATAGTAGGTATAGGTTCCTTCGGGAAATTTAATACAAAAAATTAAACACTTGTTAAATTGCAGTAGACACCAATGACTTAAGGGTGTTCGCAACATTTTTTTGGAGGGAGAGAGAGTTGTTTCATTTAAAATGAGTACAGGAAAATTAGTTAAAAAACAATTGTTTTATGGAACGAAATGTATGACGGCTGTTTGTTTCCTTGTATACCTGAAAGAGGGCTATTAGAAAATCTTAAGTTCTGTTTTTCGGGACGCCCACCATACCCTTGAGCTATTTTGGAAAATGATGAATTTATCTATATTTCCGAAACTAACGATTTGTGTTGAAAAGTTGTCACAACTAAATTTGTTGGAAATAAAATTATCTTTTATTTTTCATCAAAATTTTTTTCTGCGTGGAGGTTATGTCGTTTTGTTTTTACTTTTTCGCATTTTTCACATTTCCTTAGAAACAAACGTTTATTGTTCATATAATAAAATTTATAGATCACAAAGTTTAACAAATTTTGATATATTTTTGAAGATGATGGGATATCACAGTAAAATTAGAGCTTTTGGATAATTGGCTGCTAAATCAATTGAGCCGATACACTGAGGGAAAAAATTTGTTCACAAATTTAAGGGAGCTACTTCGAAAAACTACAATGCGCTCCCGAAACTCTTTATATAAAGCTTAAAAAACAAACAAATTGAGGTTTACTTAATAATGCAAAACAACGTTAAACGGAATATATACAAAAGTTGATTTCAATGTATAAATGAATGCGTTTTGCTTTAAAACTAGGTTGAATCTCTTAAAATTAACATTGTTTCAACTTAAAAATGAAAATGCTCCACTTCATTTCAAATACTTTAACGCAAATACTATCGTATTTAATTTTAGATCGTATTTTTCCCCTCAGAAATATGCATTACTAAAAGCACTAAACGATTTACTTAAGTCGAGCAAGGAATGCGTCGAGCATGAATACACACATAAATCAAATAAATAAATATACATATATGCACATATAAATCGTTCCGAAAAATATTAGAATCAAAGTGTTTTCCTTTGATTTTATGTTGTTTTTTTCTCTGTGTGGTACTGTAAAGATAGACTTGTTCGTGGAACGAAATATTGTTAAGCTGATTTCTTTATATACATGAAAGAGGGCTATTACAAAACTTAATGTTTGGGTATTCGGGACGCCATGACCCTGGAGAAATCCGCCATTTTGGCAAATGCGAATTGACCTATATCTCTATTATTATATAACTTTTGATCTTAGAGGAACAACTATGTTGGCAAGGTTGTAGGAAATCAAACTATCTTTTGTTCATACATTTTTTTTCGGTGCGGGCAATATTTTTAAGGTTATGTCGCTTTGTTTTTTTTTTATGACATCAACACATTTTTGTTGTTCTCGAGGAAACTTAATTTTAAAAGACTGAATTTCCAACATTTTGATATATTTTTGAAGATGATGCGGTATTTGTATTCATTTTAATAACAAATTTATTATTTTATTTACTCCGAAGTTTTCATTTTAGCGCAACCAAAATGGATGGAACTTTTGACTGCTGAATCACATCAAAATGTTGAAATTTCAGTGTTTTAAAATTCTAACTTGGAAAGAAATTCACCTAAGTTTCATCGGGAACGACAAAAATGTGTAAATTTAAAAAAACAAACGACATAACCTTGAAAATATTGCAAGCGCCGACAAAATTTACGTATGAACGAAAGACGGTTTAATTGCCTAGAAACTTGGCCTCAAAATTTTTCCTCTAAGATATATAGTATAGTAGCTTCGGAGATATAGATCAATAATTTGCGTTTTCCAAAATGGCGGATCTCCCAAGAGATATGGCGTCCCGAAAAACAGGACTTAATCTTTTCTAATAAAGTTCTTTTCAGGTATCCAAAATTCAGCTGTCCTATATTTCATTCAACAAAAAAATCTAACTTTCTTTTGCTAAATAAGATAAAGTACGTTCTCGATTAACGCAACTCTCGATTCACGCTCCTCGATTTTCGCAACAGCTGAATTTATGTCACTGTTGACGCAGTAATCGCAACTCTTCAAAACAATTGACTCGATAAGTGCAACTCTGCATATATTTATTAACTCAGGTTCTTGGTTATGTTTATTTTTGTCTGTTGCGTTAAATTTTGTCTCTGCAGTTATTTTACCGCTACTTTTGGAGACAGTGAAATTTTAGACAAAATTTATAAAGTAGCTTCAAGTAAATCATTATGCTGTGAGTATAATGTTCATAAATCTACAGTCAGCAGAATAAAACGAAAAGAGGGTGCAATAAGAAAGTTTTGTTTCTAATGCTGAATGTGGACCCGGAAAGAGGACTACATTTAAAGGTGGCGAATGCCCTAAGATGGAAAAGGTTTTATTATTTATGTGTTAGGTGCCAGTTATAGCTATCATTGAAAACCATCATTGAAAATATTAATTGTCAATTTTGAGAGATTTTGAAGAAAAAATAAATGATTATTTTGATGACAAAGTAAGGCTAATTGACTTAATAATTATTTCTAGGTAAAACAAAATTCAATTTGGCACAACTTTTCTCATAAAATGAATTTTATTTTTCAATGAAGAACTACCTTACCAATGATCTAAAAAATTAAAAGTTACATTATGGGGAAGATATGAGTCAAAATGATTTTTTTTGGAGGAGAAATAATTTTGAAGTTGTAAGCTATATTTCTGCATTAAAATAATCAATAATTAAACTTTCGAAGGGTCTCAAAATCAACAGCTAACTTTTTCAATGATAGCTATAACTGGCCCCTTATTGAATAAAAATTTGTTGCATTAAGTATATTATTTTTTCTGATTTTCGCTTTGCATCTCGAATTGAGCCTACAAAAATATTTACTCGGTTATTGCATCAACCTCGGTCATTGCAACCACCCTTGTTTTTTGTTTTAATTAGTTGCGATAATCGAGGCTCCAAATTCCACCGCCTGTGATACGCCAATGCAAGAACAGCGATATTCCTTAATATATTAATTTTACTAAGAGTGTCTCCTATAATTGTACTCGTGTGATATTTATTTTGAATTAATATTAAATTCCAAGCCCAATGTAATAATTATCACAACAAAAACATAAATGTTAAAAAAGTAGCCAAGTTGCGTAACAAGGCAACCGTGAAAAGTAGTGAGAACTAAAAGTACGCCAAGTTCTAAGTTTATTAATGTTAAATATCAAATATTTTAAGTAGAGTTATATGGGAGAACCTTAAAATTATCAAAGAAATCTGTTCTTTAATGATTACTGACATAAATTGAGTTGAGAAAAAAACCCCTGAAGAAGTGTTGGATATCGACGCAACGTTGGGATAAGATGGAATAAAGTTTTTTTTATTTGCATTTAAATTCAAATGACCAAAAAAGCCTGCATAAAAAAATATATATAAATATACAAAAAATTGGTCACATAAAACATACAGATATAAATTGAAATGGTTTACTTGGCAAGTTTTTTTCTTATTACCTAATTACTCAATTTTGAAAAGAAAACTTGCGAAGTAAACTAACTCAATTTATGTCAGTAATCATTAAATAACAGATTTCTCTGATATTTTTAAGGTTCTCCCATATAACTCTACCTAAAATATTTGATATTTAACATTAATAAACTTAGAACTTGGCGTACTTTTAGATCTCACTAATTTTTACGGTGGACTTGTTACGCAAAGGTTTTTGTATATAGAAGAACTTTACTACTTTTTTAACATTTATGTTTTTGTTGTGATTTCACTAATTTTTCCAAAGATTCTTTTTATCAGGAAAAGTGGGTGGATGAAACGCCCCTGCATGAAAAAGCTCATGATTTCAACTTTTCCTTTGCATACCCACGCCTGAAAACTAACCACTTTACCAAATTTCATAATCCTGCACAAATTGAAAGTGCTCTCAATATATCTAATATTAATTCTGTGAAAATGGGTGATTGCCACGCCCACTGAATGTAAAATCTCAGAGTTTTAATTTCCCCTTTGCCTTCATGTCAAGTCCTATCGCTCTACCAAATTTCATCACTCTACGACAACCAGAAGTTCTCTACATATGTAGTTGATATCAATTCCGATTTTATGGGCGGATACCACGCCCCTGAATGGATAATTTAAAATTTTCCAATATCTCCTTTGTACTGACAACATGATCTACCAGTTTACCGAATTTGATTATTCTGCAACAATCAAAAGTGATCAATATAATTAATAACAATTCTGAGAAAATGAGCGGATACCACGCCCCATGAATATTTAATATCAAATTTAAAAGCTTAGCCTATATTTGCAGTTCAAGTTCTACCGCTGTACCAAATTTCATAATTCTACGACAAACAGAAGTGCTCAATTTAATTGATATAAATTCTGCGAAAATGGGCGGATGCCACACCCTCTGAATGCAAAATCTCAAATTTTAAAATGTTTCCCTTGCCTCCAGTTTAAGCCCTACCGCTGTACCGAATTTTATCAATCTACGACAATAAGAAGTGCTCTAAATAATTTCTATCAATTCTATGAAATTGAATGGAAATTCTTAAATTGTAATTTGTTGTGCGAAATTGCAAGATTCTACGATGCCGGGAAGTGCTCCATAATTTTGATGATCTGTCAGTGAGTCAGTCAGTTACGGTTTTTGCAAATTTTGCAGTCTTATATTTTGGGAACCACTGATGCTAAAGAAATTTGGTGGGTTGACTAAACCTGGTGAGCTTAGCAAATGCTGTGAATTTGAAGTTTCTGGCTTTATTGGCACTGAAGTTAGAGGGGGGTCGAAAATCGCCTGAGTTTGATCATGTAAAAAGGTAAAAGGGTGTAGTGCCAGAACTTGGCTGGGCACTACCGTGCCCTTTGATATTTTTGTCTGGTAAAATAAAAAATTTAAACAGCCGAGGCTAAATTTTATAAAATCTTTACCAATATTTAAAGTGAGCATTGAGCAAGGATAAAAGTAGATAGAATAAAGAAACTATTAAGTGTATTTTCGTTTTAATTGATTAGTTTCAGTGATTTCTTTTTCTTTCTTCTTTTGATTTCTTCTTTTTAAAACTTTTCCCTTAGATTGTCTATCAACTATGTACTGTACAAATATATAAGCCCTATCGCATTTATTGTAGGTACTCATAATAAGTTATAGAGCTACTTACATAAGCAACCTCGAATTTTCACTTTGATAGATTAAAGTATTTCTCAGACCAAAACTTCACTACCAGAAACTATTTCATTTGACATAAGAGAACTTATGTTAAGCCAAAAAAAAGGGTATACACTCAAAGCAAAGAAATTTATGAGCCTTACTCAAGCGTACAACTTTTTCCCTTCGAGAATAAGTATATTTTCAACAATGTACTTCTTGACTGAGGACCATTTCGAGCAGAAAATATTCCACTTGTGTACATTATTTGCACAGTTCTATGTCCTTATGGCAGTCTCGTTGCAATGACAATATTGAAAAGCTGAACGTTGTGTGCAATTTTATGTTTAAAAGAAAAAGAACAAAATTATAGTCCTCCTCTGCTCCTAGTCCATATATGAAATCTTATATGAAAACGAAGCAACTGAATTAGGTTTCGAGAGAATAAAACTATTTTCTAAGATGAGTTCTTATACGAATTAGGTCGGAAGTGTCGGAAGAAATATTTTAAAATTTATGAAATTGCATTATTACTCATATTTTCCTAGGAAATGAAAGAAAATAATATGATGAACTCTGGTATAAGATCAGATTTAGATTAAAATAACCTCAAAATGTGAAGAAGTGGGCATTACGTAAATAATATTGAAGATGGACATGTTCTTTGAACTTATTTCTTAGTGTGGATATAGGACTTGTCGCATGTGACAAAGTGCACGACAACGAGAAAATTAAACGAGACTTGGTTGTGTGTTATGATTAGATATGTGTGTAGTGTTGGTACTGTACACGTCCATTTGAAATGTATTAAAAGGTGAAACAATAAGCATAAAATAAGGGAACTACCTTTAATATTTTTACTTGCGATATGTGTAGGTATTATAGGATAAGTTTTGGATTCGTAAAAAACGAATTCGTGACAATAATTTTCCCTAACATTACGATAACGTGAAAAAATTGAAATTTCATAAAAATATTCATTTCTTTTTAATTCAATATGATGTTGAAAACGGTCAATGATTTTTTTTTTAATTTTGTATAAGATTGTATTTTAAAAAATACTAAAATTTGGAATACCAGATTTTATTTTTAAAAATGTTCAAAAAATTGTATATATTAAAAATTAATTATTAAAAAACTCTAACGATTTTTGAAATCTTTTTTTTTCATAATTCCATATTTATCAAACAAATCAGATAGCATTCTTCTAACGATTTTTGAAATCTTTTTTTTTTTTCATAATTCCATATTTATCAAACAAATCAGATAGCATTCTTTTTTGAGCTCTAGTTGTCTAAAATGGTATTTTAACTATTTAAATAAAATAATAAATTTATACAAAATTACATAACAATTTCTGTGCTCTTTAATGTTTGTACGTTTTTCTCATGTTTTGTTAGTACTCTCACATAACTATATATATATCTTAAACATTTTAAGCATCTCGAATTGTAACTAGGTACAAAAAGGTACATTTCATCATGGTGGCATTATTATTTATCAAGGAATGGGTTTCCTATGCATGATGACCTATAAGGTATTATTTATCTCTTCTAGAATGAAAAATAAATAAAAACCTTTCCCTAAAATGTTTCATCAACCATTTCGTCAAAAAAAAAATATTAACAGGCGTTTAATTTTGTTCACACAAAAGTCAGCAGTTCATAATAGTGAGTAGTTGTTTTGCATATCTTAAGTTTAAGTAAGAAACCATCTGCTAGGATAATAGCGTATTTCTTCAGTTTTATTGCTTCCGACTACGTTGATGATGACATAAAATTAGCGTAATAGCTACAAAGACGGCAATTTCTTCCTTTACTACTTCCGCAAAAGAAGTCATAAAGTTACTCCAAAGTGTTTTTGTATAGTAAGATCTAACAAGCATTCAATTGAAATGCGAATGAAAAAATCGCTTTTATTGCAACGTCATGTTTTGAAATTTCGAAATAAAAAGAACTTTTGAGAGTTAAGCTCTTAGCCTTAATATTGTGACAATAATATTGAACTTCTTAATTTTTTAGGAAGAAAATTCGATTCAAAGACTTTATTAATTATTATCAAATTCGGGTCTTTTTACACTAACGCAATTTTTTTTTATTTTATTATTGAGAATCTCGATGAGGGTAAGCCGTGTTATGGCGGAATATAAAGCTGTAATTTTATATTAAGGCTTAAGTCAGTACATACTGAAAGACTACGTTTTATTAAAATTCGTTGTAATACCAAACATATATGTACGAGTATCAAACGAACTTTGAAATTCTAAATATTAGACTCCCATATTTTTAAAATACTTTAATAAAATACTTTAGATTCCTTAAAGAAAATTTTGGTCCATACGGATTTCTAGACGTGATTTGGAATACGAAACAACTGATTTTCCATGCTATAATCCATACTACTAAGTTTGCTGGCAATTAAGTCTTACAATTATCGTAAAGCGCAATTTTTGTTCGTCCGCAAAAATATATCATTTTTTCAATAATTCAATGAAAAAACAAAATTAAATTATAACATCAATCCACAATTTTGATATTTCAAAAGATTAAAGGTTCTTCTGCGCTTTCGATTTAAGAAACTTTGCAAACAATTAAAGTCAAAGGTTTTCAGATAAAGAGCTGGATATCTTCCACTTAGTAAACATGCGCGGTAATTAGTTGTACCTTATGCCTTAACAACGAATAGTGTACTGAGCATTCGTATAGAAGAGATATCTCTGTTTTTTTTTCAGAAGAGTTTGGGTGTCAACTTCGATAAATTTAAGAGAAAAATAATGTAAAAATATTTTCAGGATATTGTGTAGTACAAAATGGAATAGTATATGCTTATTGATGTGAAGCTATAGGTATACTTATAGAGTATGGATATTATGATATAAAGTAAAGACATAATCATGGGAAATTGCTTATAATATTCCTCACAACCTACTTTACAATATGAAAGCCTGACATCAAATCAGTTCAACTGTTCCGGTCTATTGCTTTGGCTTTTCTCAGTATAGGATTTCAAACAAGAGCTTTCATCTAAATAACGATGGATATGGATACCTATATACCACTATTTATATTTGAAAAAAAGAACCCTTTGGAATGAGTTCTATCCTTGGACGAAGCAGGATTGTAGTAAAACTCGGTATATTATCTTATTGGCATGACAGTCATGGTCAGAGATAATTCAATGGACATCAGATGAACGGAACGAAAAATGGGAATATGAAGAGAAAAAACTGAAAATAGGAAAGCAAACAAAAACTATAGGGAGGCCTTGTCTCACGCCCCTTTAGCGATGGAAGGTGTCTAATGGGCATCCGTTCTGGCCAGCTTGCGGAAATTTGCTAGGGCAAACAAAGAAGGAAAATACTTTCTTCATTGGCTAAGCTATGTAAGCAATGCTGACTGTATAATAAAAATGAATGCAATGGTTTCTATATCTAAAAATTACTCGGTTTGTAGTAATTATGTTATTATTTGAGGGAGGGGAGATTTTTGATAATAATTTAACATTTTTTAACTTGAACCCATTTCTATATTTTTATATTTCAAACGAACTCGTAGTCAATATTTGTAATGATGTTTCCCAGATAAATAAGAGATTTTTAGCGGAAAGATTCATTTCCACATATCTTTCGAATATTTTTTTAATACAAGTAATGTAAAAAGTATGTCTACTATTTTTGTAATTCACGATATTTAAAAAAAAAATTCTTAAAGAATCGAACAGTCAATCACGAGGAATAACACATTATAGAAAATCATCAAAAAAGAAAAAGGGTCACAGAAAAATAAAATAATTCATGAAAATGGCTTTACTTACTTTACTTACTTAGATCCTTGACCCCTCTAAGGGGCACAGGGCGTCAACTACCGCTACACGCCATCTCGTTCGGTTTCTGGAAATGTATTTTAGCTCTCCCCAACTTTTACCGAGCTTTTGTGATTCCTTGTCGACTGTTCTGCGCCAAGATTTTCTCTGGCCTCCAGGTCTTCTGCCATCTTGGATGAGTGGATCCCACTCCATTGCATGTCTTGCAATAGAGTCTGCACCACGACGTAGGGTGTGACCAATCCACTGCCACTTTCTTTTCCTAATAACGATGTCAATAGGACTTTGGCCCGTTCTCCGAAGGAGTTCTTGGTTGGAGATGGTGTTCGGCCAAAAAATCCTTAGGATGTTTCGGAGACATCTATTTTCGAAAGTTTGTAGCTTCCTTGTGACAGAGGCGGTCACTTTCCATGTACTACACCCATATAGTAGTACTGACTCTACGTTCGACCGGAACAGTCGCAGCTTGGTCTTCGTACTGTAGACGTTGCTCCTCCAAACTTTAGACAGCATGCCGAAAGCAGCTTTAGCTTTGCCGATTCGGCAGTTAACATCTTCATCCGTACCACCGCCGTCTTTTGAGACAACACTACCGAGGTACAGGAAGTTGTCCACCGCTTCAACCTGCTGTCCCGCAACGACAACTTGAGAAGAAGATTCAGAAATGTTGAGGATTTTTGTTTTCCCGGTGTTGATCCTCAAACCGACTTTGTTTGCCTCGCATTCCAGATTAGTCACCATATGGTGAAGATCCATAATGTTGTGCGAGAGCAAACAAATATCGTCAGCGTAATCAAGATGTTGCAGGAACGAAAACATCGTCCATCGAATTCCACGCGCTTGCTCGGCTAGAGCTGCATGAAGGACATCCCCTATAACCACCAGGAAAAGTAGTGGAGATAGCAAACATCCTTGACGAACTCCGCTATGGATATCGAAGTCCTCGGATACCTTTCCGTTGTGTAAGACTTGACACGATGCACCCTCGTAGGTAGCCTTTATAACGGCGATAATCTTCTCGGGTACTCCTCTCCTACGTAAAGCTGACCAAATGAAATCTCGATTCAAACTATCGAAAGCCTTTTCGAAGTCGATGAAGAGCAAATGAAGAGGGGAACGGAACTCCACGCATTGTTCTATTATGATCCTCAAGGTGTTGATGTGATCAATGCAGGATGAGCCTGCACGAAATCCCATTTGCTCTTTGTCGAGAGTAGAATCGAGATGTTCTTTGATTCGTTCCAAGATTATTTTCGCCATTATCTTTGCCACCGCGGGGAGGACACAGATCCCTCTCCAGTTTCCGCAATCCGTAAGATTTCCCTTTTTTGGTAGTTTGACGATCATCCCTTTTTTCCATTCAATGGGGAAACTTTCGTTCTCCCATGCTTGTGCTATTAAGGGGCTTTCCCATCAAATGACTGTAAACAAAGTTGTCATTTAAATTTAACGAAATATAAAAAAAAACAGACCCCGATTTCTTCCTGCGGTAAGCTGCTTCAAAATCTTAGATCAGGTTCCTCTGTAATCGTAAGGACCGTTAATAATTTCTAAATTTTAATCACTTAAATCATCACAAATTTAGTTTTTGTAAAAATACATATGGTCCAGTGCATATATAATCTGACCCAGCAGTTTGTACCACCACTAAATTTTTTGTTTATTCGATAAAGAGTTGATCGGAGATGATAAATCTCAGTTTTCGCATTCGCAACATTCACCGTTTTGCGGCCATCTTGGATTTTACTTTTTACTAAATATCTCGCTTCATATTAGTCCTACAAAAAAAAATGTGAGACATAAAATGCGTAGAATAAAATTTCTTATTTATTACGTTAAACATCTTTTCGTTACTATTTGAAAAGTTACAGGCCAACAAAAAAAATTAAGTATTTTCCTTCATTTATGTAATTTTTAATCAAAAATTTGAAAAACTTTCTACAAGAAGTTTGTTGAGCTCAAAATTTCGAACAATTTTGTTATAGATTTTTTGCAAAACGGCTTTTCTCATTGGAACCCAGCAATTAATTTTTCTCGAGTACAGAATATTGGACATTTATTTAAGGCTTCACAGCAAATGAAACTCGTGCTCATTTGTGTCAGTTCACTTATTTTAACTTTCACTGAATCGAGCCTTAAAGTTTTTCTAGTTGTGCAGTAAACAGACTCCAAAACAAACAAGCCCAAATCAAGATTTTCAGCCAAGATCTCAGATTCAAAAAAAAAAAAAATAAGTTCTGGTATAAAACATTTTTTTTAATAGAAAAATATTCATAACTTTTTTATTTATTGATATACAGAAAAAAGTTGTACGACAAAACTGTTTGAAATTTCGAATTCAACAAACAAATGGCCTAAATTTAGGAAAAAACTTATTTTTTTTTGTTGGCATGTAACTTTTTAAATATTAAAAACAACGAAAAAATGTTTTATATAAAAAATAGGAACTTTTATTCTACGCATTTTATGCTACACAATTTATTTTGTAGGACTAATATGAACAGAGATATATAGTAAAAAGTAAAATCCAAGATGGCGGCAAAACGGTACATGTTGCGAATGCGAAAACTGATATTTATCATCTTCGATCAATTCTCTATCGAATGAAAAAAATTGTGGTTGGTAAAAACTGCAATATTAACTCCCCAATATAAAATTTTATAATTGCACTGGACTAATAAGCAAAATAGTAGTTTGTAGCTCGCTAGTAAAAATAAAACAGTTTGAAATTTTGAAAATAAACAACTCTCATGAAAGAAAGCTGCAGCCAGCTGTTAAGCATTCAAATTAGAAAAAAATGTTGATTCTTCAAAAGACAGCTTAATATGTTTGACAAACACAAACACAAAATAATATTCTGTTCAAATAACAAAAAAAATACCAACTTCCCGTTAGTTCCAAAATAATTTGACAAATTGCCATTTGTCTTGAATTCTCAACTAGCATGTGCCTTATTCCTTCCATTCATCACTATATTTTTTTAGCTTAAGAAGTCTTAACTAATTCGGGCCAATAATGTCGAATCATCAAGATAATTTATCCCAACAAGGACGAATATAATTCAAAGAAAGAAACAAATCTGTGATCGCTATTTCATCATTAATTTGTTTCCTATAAATCTATAGGAAAATATTCACTAATGATTTCTTTTTCCCTCCACATGTACACACACACAAGCATCCATATTTTCTTTGCGAAGGCCAAACGTATGATGATATTATCGAAAGGAATCGTTCTAGGGTTGATTGCTTTCAGCAAAATGTTTTATTTTTTTATTTCCTTTCAGGATAATCTGTTCAATGAGCACATCAAGAAAGTGATTGTATACATTTTTCTGATGGATATGAGGGAAACAAATTACTACCCCATCGATTGGTGGCAAATCTGTGATGGTGTGCCAGAATTATGGTAATTTTAGACCTCTATATTTTTTGAACCACAGATAAAAATATATTATAGCCAAATCACTATTTGTAATAAACTTTGAAAAAATATAGTCAAAAAAAAAGAAAATATTTTCGATTGTTTTACCACGAAGCATAATGTTTTGTTGGAATATAATGCTATAGGTTGGCATATAAAAAGAAATTATAGGTACCTATACATGAGAAAGATATTCTTCCTAGAGCAGTGGAGCAATTTGTTACCCCCCATAAGCAAATAAATATTTTTTTTCCTGTAATACGAGCCTTAGCTACCTTCGAAGATCAAAGTAGACATTTTAATGTTCTTGTTCGTACTTGAGCGAAGCAGTTAAATTTTAAGATATTGCACGATAAAAATGGAACAAATGGGTCAACTTTCCCTAGGAAGTAAAACGTTTTTATACCTTTTAAATTTCGTATGGTTCCAATGGCCATGTACTAGCACTGAGCTACAATCGAGAACAAGTGCGATGAAGTCGTACATTTTACTCTTGATAAGATTTCGCACTCACTAGTTAAAAAAAAGTAGTGCTGAGTTCCTCTAGTAATTAAGTTTTATAAAATTTTGCATGTACCAGTCATAGTAACAAATAATAAACTGCCCAAATGAACGTTGGTACATTGGTATGCATGTAACTTGTGTCTTTTACTACAGTTCGAAAATAGCTTCATCATTTCTGCTTTTGAAGCTAGAAAGAAGTAACTATGTAACTACATCATCGATCGATCGAGCGTCGTATGAAGGAGGCCGCAACAGGTGGAGTGTAACGCTAACAATATCAAAACCAAAAGAAGAACCAAAAAGGATTTATCTTTGTTGAAAGTAATAAAAGGCGCGCATAATACACCACCGCATATTGTTTTTACGGAAAAAAATCTATCATAGTAAATAAAAGTTCAAAAGTGTTCCACGTATCGTTCTTTATATGTGCAACTTTTTGTAAAACTTCTGCCAAAAGGATAAATTCAAAGAGAAAATTTCACAAGAATTGTAAAAATACAAATGAATGGTTCTTGTTTACACTATGCAAAATGCTCGCATATGTGCATCATTTCTACTTTTAGTTTTGATATCGCTAGAAAAACCATGAAAAAAGCTGAAACAATCTATATAAATGTATGTACCTGCATAATGAATGTATGTTACATACCTATATGTAGGTACTTCTAACAACACAGAGGTTCGTTTTCAATTTGTTTGTTCGTTTGTTACTATTTGCTAAAAGCAAATGTTGCACCCTGTGCAACAAAACGTTAAAAATTTACAATAATAGAGCCTTTTCTCAGAATAAATTTTATTGTTTTCTCCAAATGCAACTGCAACTACTACTGCATATTGGTAGTCCCCTTTTTTTGAGTTGCCAGCAACTGAGATTTTGTGTTCGAGAAGGGCGTAAGGGGAGATTTGTTTTCCTCCAACAAACTCCCAGTTGCTGGCAACATAGATGCGAATACTATTAAAGGACGTTTTCTCATAAACATTTGATTTCCACTAACTGCAATACATTCGCAACTACAATTTAAATTGTCCACTGCCCACTTTGTGTTAAACATAATGGCGCAAAATTATAGTCACAAAAAGAACACTTTAAAATGATTTTAGTAGATACTAAAATCAAAATTAGTATTTTGACAATTATAGTCGTAATTGCTAAATATGTTGTGATAAATTTAATACCGAGGAAAGTACCTTTTATCTTTTAACCCTTTCGGTACGGATGTGGTACAAGACAAAGAACATTTATATGGACTTGTACCACATCCGTCCCGAAAGGGTTAAAATCGGGGTCAGTTGATCCAAATTACCTATCTGTTAGTCGCATGGCATTCTAAAATGTCTTCAAGTGATTTCTGAAATCCAAAAATGTATAAAAGAAGAATTTTACTCTCGATGCTTACTTTAAAAAATCACTCTGTCTGGTCTGCTCACTTTCGTCCCTACCCTCTACCTACCTCACTTTACCTTCATAGAAAAAAAAAATGCAACAAAATTATAAAAAAAACTCATGTATGTATGTACCTATGTTTGTGGTTTATTGGATACATTTTCATTATTCATTTTTTTTTTTTGTTTCTATGTTTTCCCGATTGTTTTTTGTTTAGGTGTCTGCTGTCTTCTTTCATTTGTTTTTAAAAAAATACACTCCTTAAACTGTATTTTCTTTCCCAAACTGTTCATTTTTGGGCCTGTTCGACAAAAATTAAGTGGTGGTAGGACTAAAGGGTTACACTAGTTGTAGGTAGGTTAAAAAATGTTTATAATTTAATATAAAATTAGTACCTGTTTTTGAAATAAAAATGGTTTTACCTAGTATGTTCGTAACCTAGTTAATAGGAAGTGACTATAACTTTGCGCCTTTGTTCTTTACTCTTTGTAATGCAATATTGTAAAATACATCTGGACCTGCAACTTAACTATCAACTCTTTTAAATCCACGGTTACTCCCAGGACATAATGAATTACTGTTAAAATTTTCAAGCCACTCCATTCTATAGGCAGTATTGTTTCTACGATTCCAGTTTCAACTGTATATCATTTTTGAAACTTCATGAAATAATTTACATCTTATATCTCAATCCACCGCGCAAACTAGTGTCATGTTACTGTGCATTGGCTATGATGTTATGAGGGTATAAACATGATTGTAAATTTTTGTTGTTAAAGGTTTTATTATAGTGATAATTATTTTTTTTTCAGTGGTTTTTATTAAAGATCTGTCTGTTTTTTAACTTTTGACAACAGAATTTATTAAGGTGATCAGAATGCGAAGTGTTGTCTTTTGATTTTCTTCTTCTTATTTGTTTGTATTTTTGAATAGGCCGTTAAAATGCAGTTAAATAAATTTTGCTCTCTTATTGTTTTTTATCAGAAAAAAGTTATTTGCGCAAAGTCTAAAAACGTTAACAGCACGTTTCGTATTCATATTCATTACAATAGTTTTTTTAAAGGAAAATATAAGGATAAATATCTGAAAGTATAGAAGTATAGAAGTAAGTAACTATCAATGGCGGTCTAGGGGGGTTGCTATAGGTGCTAAAGCGCCCCCCCCCCCACAGCGGATTCTTAAAATTGATTGAATTATAAGTAGATATCAATACATTACAACGCCAAGAGTTTTATTTTGGTCTAAAATATTGATAAGCAGTGAAGTTTGATAAGAGTCAGACAAATAACGAAGCTGAGCAATTGGCATGTTATGTCCCAAAGGAATAAGGTTAGGGCTAAATCCTGAAGGGAATTGTATACAAAAAATAAAAGGTCGGGGTTAAGCAAATAATGCCCTTAAGACTTACCTTATTCCAGAAAGCTTTGGGGCTCGACTCTAAGGACTGTCAAGTCCAACTTTGGGCTGAATCTTGGAGAGATAATTGAAAAAAACGGGGTGGGCTTAACAATTAACATGCCAAATGAAACAACAATTTACCTAAGAACTTAGCTAATTTTGCCCCAGGAGAATTTGGGAACAACAAATCAAAATCTGATTTTTATCTGTGCATTCAGAAAATCATTGTAGTAGCCCGTAGCGTAATGGTTAGTGCGTTCGACTGTCACGCTGGAGGTCTGGGATCGCTTCCCAGCCTCGTCCACCTAAAAACTAAAAAGTTTTTTTTCAGGGCTTCTGCCTCTTGCGAGGAATTGACAAATTCTCCAAGAGTATCACTTGTCACGAATAAGTGCTTCTCGTCTAGCCGTTCGGATTCGGTATAAAATTGTAGGTCCCTTCCATTCCTGTCGAAAGGCGCACACAGGAATGGTTGCGAGTTGTTAGTCACTAGGCCCTGGTTCTTCATGAGCCGTTGTGCCACCCGATTTATTTATATCCAGAAAATCATTCTGCAGGTGCATGTGAAAATTCTCAATCGCTCGTAGACTGACGTACGAATTTATTGACAGATTTTTCTTCTTGTGGTTTAAAGCTTGACGTGGCTGAAAATTGAAGGTATATAATAAGTTAAGATTATATAATTCTATAAATAAATCCTTCATTCTTCCTCCGCTTAAAAATATTTTAAATGTTAAATACGACAGATGTTATTGTGCTAGACTAACTTGTTTCTCGAGTAAGTGTGGGCCATTTATCTAGCTGGAGGTTAGACAATTGATCAGTTGTTCTTTTTGCATTTCAAGAAAAAACACTTATTCCAAGTTTTGAAGTCCTCCATTTGAAAAAAAAAACAATTCCTTCTGCCCTGCAAACTTTACGGAATACACAACTTGACTTGATCATTTCATATTGAAGTCAAGTTTTTTTTTTTGAAATTTCTTAAAAATAAAGAATACAAAATTTGGAGCCTTACTGCAAATTCCTAGCATGCTTAGTAGTCAAGATACACTGTGTAACCTGCTAACTTTAATGTGAAGTAAGCAGGGTAGTATGATTTTTATTTTTAATTGAGGACTTCAAAATTTGGACCTAGCATTTCTTGAAATGCGAAAACACTGCAAATTCAGAGCCTTACTTTAAATTTCTTGCATGCTTGGTTCTCGAGATACACCTTGTGACTCGATTAGGTACACCATGTCACTCGATTACACACACTATTAAGTGCACTGAAAGATCGGGAATATAAATGCAAAAAACCGCTAATTACTGCGTTAATCCCGTTACTCTAGCTGAAAGTTACCCTGCCAACTTTACAGACGTATTCTTGCACCTGCGGTAATAAATCGCACTATTACGATTTTTGCATATTATGTTATTAATTTCTTATTTTATTGACGCTGCGCTGGTAAAACAACAAGGGGCGGTAGAAAACGGGCTCTGCCCGGGCGGCAAAAAGTCACCCTACACCACTGAATAACAAGTCTACGTTTGTATGTATATGAAATAGTATAATAGTAAATAAGAGAATACAAATATAAAGGGTGTTTATTAAGAGGTAGGTATACTCCTAGTACTATATGAAATAAAACACATTAAAATATGTTTGGATTGAAAACATAATTTTCTGTGTTTAAGAATTATTATCGAACCACGGTGCCAGTGATGGCCTGAATATTGTACCGTAGTCTGGAATTCCAATTTGTGAATACTTTATGGAACAGTTAGGTCATTTGAAAAACTAACAAAGCAGATAAGATTCACGTGGTACTTCACCCAAATCTGTTTTCAGCTTTTAAATATTCTGCCACTAAAAACTGTGGGTTCATAAATTTACTCCTTATAAGAAACGCAAAACACAAATTCTATCAAAAATTTTTCTTATTGATTAGTACGAATATTTCGAGGGTTCTCTATGCTTTGTTAGTTCATCTGTTTTAATCTATCGTACATGAAATTTAGCATTTATGTAGGCAACAACAAGAAAATTCAATTAAAAAAAGAATAAATCCAACCCTTTTTTCTGCACCCTTATGGTCCATTCAGTCCGTCTTTCAATTCATGTATCCATGCCCATGTGCACTGATGCTTCTCACTGCAGTAATTAGATTGTATCCATTCGAACAAAAGTCGAAACGAATTGAATTATACTTCCAATCTCAAGGGATGTACCTATTTTAATTGAGAAAAAGTGTGATAGTGCACAAGTTGATATGTTCTTTAGAGCTATACAAAAGCTCAATCGTACCAAATGTAACATGGAATCTAACGGAATCAGAATGTGTCCAATGTTAATTTTGGCTTTGTGGTACAACGATGTATTTCAGTAGTTATACACTCTATTCCAATTTGGATATTCATTTTGATTGTGAATCTCGACATTGTAAGTCGTCTAAATAATATAATGGATATGATTGTCTTTCAGCTGTGTGTTAAAGATGCAAATTACAAATTTTGCTAAAGGAATTGTTAAATTGCTTTTAGACCAAATGGCTTGGATTTAATAATGTGCATATTTGTTTTCAGCAATAATATAGAAAATTGCTGTTAAGTTTGGAATCTTTTAAGTTGTAGAAACAAGTAGAAATATGTAGGCAGCGTTCGTGTTTGGATATGTTTTGATTTTAAATGAAAAACATTAATGGCGAAATTTTAAAGTTATTTATTAATGAGAACAAATTGTTATTATTATCAAATCTCTTAGCTTCATAGAATCTTGAATGAACACAAACACATAATTTTTCATTATTGATTTTCTCGTCTACGATTGAGTCAATTTAACTAGGTAGTTATATTTTAATACAAGGCATATGTCAAAGAAGCCCTTAACATTTTCTAATTTGCCTTTGCTTCAAATTTATTTTCGAAACATTTCCCTTAAGACGGATTAGGCTAATAAAATTTCCAACACATTCATTTCTCTAAGTGATTCCCTTTTTGTTGCTAATTTGAAAGGGGAAGACGAATTCTTCTTTCTCTCTGGTTGATTGATGAGCGCTTTTAAAACGCCGCTACTCTGTTTTCTTAAAAAAATGTATTTCTCTTTTTTTGATAAACAATTTCTTAGGAATAAAAATGCATTTATTCTTCAAGGTGAAATTAATTGGAACTCATAAATTGATTAATTTGCAATAAAAATTGATGTCACTTATTTTTCTATTGAAATTAATAATGATAGCTTGGATATTTTATTTTGTGATGGTAACATTTCTTTCAAGGGCATTTATATTTCACTTTGGATAAACTCAACACATGCTTTGGATATTTTATGTAACGAGTTTGTATTCACCCTCTAAAGAAAAACTGCTTGCTGACTTATCAGGTCTAGTCAGATCTATTCCAAAGACTGTCACATTACTGACATTTCACCACCATCACTGTCAACTGTCAAGTGCGATTTTTTTGATTTCCACTGGACTAGAGTGCAAAATCCAACTCCTAAATCGATTGGCGCTCTCAGATCTTGACACCTGTCAAATTGAAAAGAGTAATTTCTTATTTTCTGTTGGTGCTAAAGTGCTGGCCGAGACATTAGGTAATAACACGCTCCTTAATCGATTGGTGCCCTTTGATTTTGACATTTCGACACATGACCTGCAACGCACAGAAGAGAGGAGCTGTAATACGGCAGTTTTTGCTCTTATAGCATTGCTGCTACCATTTTTGTTATCATTGTGAATGATTTACTCTAATGAGCGAATGTTTCTCACTGATTTGGGAGATTGTGAAAGTATTCGCCGTGTTGATTTCAACATAACTAAATTTTTACCGACTATGTAAATCAAACATTATTGGTTAAGGTTTTACATTCCACCACAATCCAATCAACAACCAGCGCATTTTTACTTACTTGAGAATTATATCATGCCATTCATTAGACTTTCATCGCTACTTATTATATTTTCCAACATTCTAACATTCACTTACACATTCAACAAAAACCAGGCAAAAAACTCATACGCACTTAAAACGTCAAATCTCATATAAGCTAAGCTTTGTACAACGCTCATGTCTTGTTCAAAAAGTTATATTTTTCGCCATGTCGGTCGCGCATGTGGACATAGATTTTTTGGACTCCATTGGATTTTTTCTGGACATGTTCATAATACTTCCATCTGTTTAATCGAATCAGTCTTTAAAATTGTATGGTTGTCTATTAATATTTTGTATGTATTTAAATAGTGAGAAAACGACCTTTCGGATAAGTACTTTCCGATTAATATCCCATTTTATGCAGATAAATTGACAATTTTAAATTTTTTTCTGGATTTTATCTGTAACAAAATATTTCTAATGTAAAATTTTATTATTTGAAATTATTTTGTGTGGCTTCTTATAACTTATATAACTTATAAGGATTTTCTAAGTAAATACACTCAAAAGGTATGAATTTTTCGCATTTTGGCAAATTCTTTCTCCTTTAACAATTTATTTTGTCATGAAAGTGAATTATTTTCTATTTTTATTATTTTCTATGACTTATAACCTTTCATTTAATACCTCATTTATAAATATCAAAAAGTATTACCCATGTTATGACCATTTACATGTATTTTATGTATATTTTAGCAAAAAGAAAAAATTTTATCGACCAATAGACTGGATTTTTGCAAAAATTTTCTTTCAGTTATGTTTAAAAATCCATATTAAAGCTTGTGGTTGTTGTAGAAATATGTTTTATATACCAAAATAATATTTGATTCGTATAGATTATTACAAAATTTAAATTTTGATAATCGGTTAAATAAAAATTAACAATATTCACTATTTATTCAAAATAATGCTATTTTATCTGTTTAAGCGTATTTGTCTTTAAAATTGTATGGACGCCTATTAATGTTTTGTATGTATTTAAATAGTGAGACAATGACGTTTCCATCCACATCTAAATGTTCGGATAAGTACTTTCCGATTTATAGCCAATTTTATGCAGACAAATTGACAATTTTAAAAAATTTTCTGGATTTTATCTGTAAAAATTATTTCTAATGTAAAATTTTAATATTTGAAATTATTTTGTGAAGCTTGTGAGCAATGCGCAGTTATGTTTTATATATCAAAATTTTTATCAGATCGTCAGGATTTATAATTTTTAAATTTTAAAATATTTTATGGGCGTGGTGAAATTATAAAAATAAAGTTCGTTGAAAAAGCATGATTTTTTGGTAAATAAATCAATAAAACTAATTTTAGAGTGGTTTTTGTCGAAATAATCACTAAACATTTATTAGCAATATTTTAGAAGAGGATTAGAGCATTTGGTGTGTTAGTTTTGTTTTTCAAAATTTTTCAAATTTTTTATTAACTTTTGCATTTAAAGTACCAAAAATTGAATTGATTTTTCACTAAATCACTTTTTTAAGATTTTATCATTTGTTATAAACTATTAAGTATAACTCAAGTTTGAAGCCTCTGAATTTGGCTAAATGGAGCTATTTTGTGATTTATTTTATTAAATTGCCCCTTCTTTTTCCCGTTAGATTTACAAATAGAAAATTATCACATGTTTGTAGAAGAAGGTTGCACCTATAAATGTGCATCCTTTGTTTTTTTTTTAAATATATAAATTTTTCATTAACTTTTGAGTTTTAAAGTACGAACAACTAAGTTGATTTTCATTAAAACACATTTGTAGTATACATTTTTTTAATATTTTGCCAGAATTTATTTTGTATCATTTATTATGAACTATTAAGGTTTGCTCAATTTTGAAACCTCTAAATTTGTCTAAATGTAGCTTTTTTTGTGATTTACTTATTAAATTACGCCTACTTCTTTTTCCCGTTAGATTTAGAAATACAAAATTATTAATATATTTATAGAAGAAGGTTACACCTATAAATGTGCATCATTAGTTTTTTGAAATTAAAAAAAAATTCGTCAAGTTTTGAATTTAATATATGTAAAATAAATTTGACGGGTCATTTACACACCCTTTTAGTATGAAATTGTTCACCCCCCTCAATAATTTTTATACACAAATTTAGCCACATCTCATAGCTAAATTATGAGATCAAAACTTCAAAAATGGTCTGACTAGAAATGAAGTTATGATTTTTTATATTAAAAGAACTCCAATTAGAAATTCAATTGAGATAACGGTGCTCTCCACTGGTGGACGATTGTTGACAATGAACAAAGCGGAGCATTTCTATGGATTTTATTCGATTTTTTATGAATTTGAAAAAATTAATTGTGACGCTAATATAGGAGGTAGATTAAAAAGTGAGGTATCAAATTAATGGCTATTCTATTGAGATTAAATATAAGAAAAAACTAAATCAATGCATGCACATACCCACATGTTATTAAGTAATATGTGTGAATAATATTATATTGTAAATTTCTTAGCTCAAGGGTACAATAGGAATATAATTTTTTTTATACAAGTTCCTATGACATATAGCTATATTTCATTAGTACCTATATTGCAAACCTCTACGACTATTAATTAAAAAGATATTAATTAAAAACCAAAAAAAACTAATTTCATTAGGCAACATTTTTTTATTATTGTTAAAGATTTCTAAAATAATTAAAATTTATTTTTTTTTAGAAGCTATCTATCGGATAGCAGGGGGATAGAAATTGTTGATGCCATAAAAAAAGTTAGTATTTTGATTGTTTTGTTGTTAGTTTGGACACCCGTACAGCCAAACTGACAAGAAAACAAAAAAAGACTTTTATATATTAGTTAAGATTAGAAAGATGAAAATTGCTTGTTCTTGTTTCATATAGCAACTTTGAGGATTACAAGGGTAAAGTTACTTTTGTTTTTGCAACTTGAGACAAAACTGTAAGCATTATTTTAGAATAAAAACATTCCAGATCACATTTCATTTAAAACAAAACTTTTTCTTACAGAATCTTTGAATTAAATTTGAAATTTAATCGTCATTACATTTTCTTTCAAATTAAAATAAGCTAAAGTACGTAAAAACTTACTTTAAATTATAATGACAAAACAACGTAAATGCTTGAGATTTACATACATTTATAATGTTTCCAACCTTGGTATCTGTTTTTATATACATACTATACATATTTATATTTTGAATATTTACATTGAAAATTTTCAAAGGGTAATTTTTTATAAAAATATAGTTTTGCTCTTGCTTCAATAAATTAAAGACACAAAAATATATGGACCATGAGTTAACGTAAAGGGGATAGCAACAGAACTTTTGGTTGTTGATGTCACTTACCACAAAAGAAATGGGAAAAGTAATCAAAATTAAAAATTGTTTATCGATGTTCGAGGCTAAACTTGCGATGCTTGTTAAAAAATAACAATCCAATTTCGAGAACAAAAAGAAATGAGATGACGGATATGAAGGCATAATACATTTGAAGTTGAGTTGATATGGTGTTGAGATTACAGTTGAAGGAATGACTTCAATATATTCATTTCATCCAAAAACCGTTAAAAATTAATGAATTTTAGTACATAACTCGCATATAGCTATTAAAAAATATAAAAATAATTTTACTCGCACATGTGCAAAAACACTGTCGTCAACACATCCTTCAGACCGACTCTTCGACCCAGGTTTTTAAGCAACAATTTCGACTCGACTCCACTCCTGAAGTGGAATCGAGTCGATTGAAGTTCATTTCAACTCAACTCAGGTACACAAAGGGGCCAAGCTAGCTTGAAGCTCACTCAAATGACTCATGTTGACGGGGTAATTATACCTACCTACATATGTAGCTACTTTTTGAGACTTAATAATCCACTGTGTGTAATTTAATTTTTTATTCGAATCTCGCTGTTTTTGAAATAGAAACAAATAACATAATACACAGCGAATTTCGCACACAAAATTTATAGAGGTATGTACAACGTGTTTGTAACGGGTTGGCTACGAAATCTCGCAATACGAAATCTCGCAATTACAGAAACACGCTCTTCATAATCTCGCAATTACAAAAACCCGCTTTTTATAATCTCGCAATTACAAAAACCCGCAAACTAAAATCTCGAAAACTAAAATCTCGCATTAAAATACAGAAAGGACTTGTATAAATTACGTTATACTAGGGTTTTCGTTTGTGTATGTTGTCAGTTGGTGTGCTTTCTGTTTATGTGCAATAAACAGTACATTGGCTGGCCCGCTTCGCGGGTTCAAGGATTTTAACTCCCTTTTCAGGTCCTCTGTCCCGCTCACGCGACTCCGTCGCTCCGCTTAGGGTATGCTCAGACGCCAGGCAGGCGCCTATATTGTCAGTTGGTGTGATTTCAGTTTATTTGTAATAAAAAGTTCTTTGGGTGGCCGGCGTATCGGGTTCAAGGATTTTATATCCCTTTTTAGGCCTCTGATTTTTCATTTTCTATTCGCAGGATCTTATTTTTCAGTTCGGAATTTTCCAACTTCACGTGTTAATGCGAGATTTTAGTTTGCGAGATTTTAGTTGAAATTTTCGAGATTTTTGGCTGTGAAATGTAAATGCGAGATTGTTAAAAGCGAGATTTTGTTATTGCGAGTTTATGAAAAGCGGGTTTATGAGTTTGCGAGATTTCGAGATTTATAAAAAAATTACGAAATTTCGTTATTCGAGATTTTAGTTTGCGGGATATCGTAGCGCTCCCGTTTGTAACACAAAATACTGACAACATATCTTAACTGCATACAAAATATAGAACCAGCTGCTATACAAGATATCATTTTATCTTCATCTTTTTTGAGCATATGCGTTACAAATCATGAAAAGCTTTCGAAAGTGTTTTCCTTGTTCACATAGACACATTAAGTGCTCATCAACTAAAATTAAATAATGACATCATGAGCACCACTATTCTCAATGGAAATCTTTCTTCTCAGGTATAATATTTGAAATTGCCTAATTTAATTAAGCTGTTTATTGAGACGCTACATGAATTTTATTAATGTTTGCTCCAAAAACTGGGAACTGCTTGTGCAAAGAGCCCTCACATATTTAAGACAACGTACTAATATCTCCACTATATATATGTATATATACTCTCTCAGGAGCGCTCTCTTCTGCCCGAAACTACCAAATTTGTTAGGTGTGGAACAGGATTTTGGCAAAAATTGTTAACAATTGTTGACAATTGGCAGTTCTGGTCAAGGAGACCTTTTAACACCTTTTAATTCTAAATTAGGAAAATCTCCTAAGTAAAAATCATGATTGATCAGTTCACTACACATGCGCACACCCAAACTGTTCAAGTAGTTGCCTAAATTTAGTGTTGCTAGGGATGGGCTCTTATACCTAACAAAGTAAGTTTTCTAATTTAAAAATTGCAATTAAAGTAAACAAAATCGTTACAAACAAAGGTTCCATAAAAATTGAAATTAATGGGTTCAAAGTTAATGACTTCTTCGTGGGATATAGGAACTGTATTTATTTATTTGTTTAAAATTATATCAGGTGTGGCGTTTCGAGTGTGATTACACTCTTCTTCAGGCCTATTAAAATTTAATTTTTAATACGGACCTATAGCCCACGAAGAAGTCATATACTTTCCATCAAAGTTCACGAAAATAGGTAAAGTTAATGGGTTCATTTATTATTTAAATAAGTAGTGGAAATTCCAACTGATCACACAGAGTTGTGTCCTGGCATAGGAGACTAAAAATTTGAGTTGGAAGGGCACATGTTGGACTTTATAAATTAATTGAAATTTTGGCTATTGGGACAATTAAGGTTAGTTGTCTGGTTGAAATTCAGATGGGTGAGAAAACTAAGGTAAGAAGGGAGTATTGAAAAATAAGAAAAACAAATCTCTTAAAAATACTGGACGAAAAAGAAGAAAAGAGTTACTTGAATATAATTCGAGTTTAAAGAACCTCATTAAACTTAAATTAAAATTTGTTTGATTGTGTTATATTTTGATACTTTTCCCTTTTGCATATAGGTAGTTAGTGTACGTTTTTGATTTTTGTACGTTCTAGATTTTTGTACATTCGAGATTTTTGCATTAGAGATTTTTTTTGCTATTTTCGAGATTATTACATATTTTATTAAAATGAAACAATTTGATGTCAATTAAGAATTGATCTTAAATAGTTTGAGTGCGATTAACGGAGAAACATCCTACATTTATATTAATTTTCATTAAATCTCAACCAATCTCATATCTCAATGATCAAAACTTTTAGATATAGCCACAGGACGGCTTTCCCTCACATGAGAGGTATGCTTTTTTTTACATACAGTAAATTCTAAACAATTTAAAACGATATAGATACTAAATCGAATATAGTATGATACTAAACATTTTTGTATGAATATAATGAATATTTTTATTTTAAATATCATACCATTTGCTTTAGTATCTTGTATACTTGTTTAAATTTTGCGATATGGTATTTAAACTAACTTTTCCTTGTCATGTTTCTACATATGTATAAACACAGTGGAATTCACACTTAATATTGCAAAAACTGGTTGTAAAACTACAAAATAAATTTAAGTATAGAAAACGTTTTCTTATAAGGTGATTTATTGCAGGTTCGGTGTCTTTTCATCTAACATGAATATCCCTTATAAATTTAAAAATTTAAACCAAAAACATTCCCACAGAAAAGTACACCACCACAAGCCATATTTCCTTTCAAGAAAATTAAATTCTCATCGATTTGTATGCTTTTCGAAAATTTCAGGAGATATCTATTATACATATATAATAATAATATCTTCCTACCCTCAATATATTAGCACATAACCAAGGAACATGTAGTCTGTCTTTCCATTTTATGTACTCGTTCTTTCCCCATAGTTACTATGATCAAACTATGTAAGAAGGCCAAGGAAGAGATTGTTGTAAAATATTTGATGGTGGCAGCGCATACAACTAAATCGACATTAGGTTTTTGTTTGGTATTTTATTTCATTTTTGTCTAAGGAAAATTCTAGATTCAAATAGATTCAAAATTAAGAAAAATATGATTGAATAAGAAAAACCTACGGAAACGTTAAATATACCTAAAACAAAAACTCACAAAACACACCCACTGCAAGAGACGACCGCCATCCCTTTAAAGTTCACGTCTTTCGTATTGCTATAGAATATTTATTTCAAACTAAGGAAATTCTATAATTTACCGGTAAAACTCAGAATTTTTTAGCAACATTTCTATAAAATTCCAAAATATTTGTTTTTTCTTAGTTCAGTCCACCATGCATTTGATAAGCGGGCCAATAAAGATACCTACTCTTGTCCAAGAAAACAGTTAGCATAAGTACTTGCCTGGCAACTGAACATACCCTAAGTGAGTTGCTTGAGCGACACAGAGGACCCACAAAGCAAATTAAATCCTTGGAACTTTTACCAATATGTCGATGATATATTTTAAGTTTTACCTAGGATTGCCTTATTTCGTAGTTTTACTGTAACAACTGATTCATGCAAAGGCGTCCTGAATGTATAGCAGTCAAACTCCTTTTTCGAAGTTCTATCGATCCAATTTCTCCCTCAAAGCTCAAATAATAAATTTGGTTAATTAACATAATTTATGGTTGATTAAAGCAGTTCCGAGCCAAGGTCGAACATTTTATTTTTTTTGTAAATGCGAATCAATAACGATGATAGCAATAATTGTTAATTCATTCCTTCATTAAATTATAACTTTTATGAATTTAAAAAAAAAATACAGATAAAGAAAAGGATCTCATAAGCTTGTATTTAGCTGGCAGCCAAAGACAACAATTTTTTGTCTTTTTTTGAATTGGGGTGGTTCTGACTTCTGAGTTTCAAAAATCCACGTTCTTAGGGACAACTTATTCAAAGTGAAAATGTACATACCTATATCAAATTATTTGATTTTGAATAATGCTTAGGAATTAGCATTTTTGGAGTTACGGCTTCTTGTAGATTTTAAGCCGCTGTTTGTAAGAACTGGATTGTAAAAATTATGAAGCGCAAAAACATTAAGGGTGGAGTCTTAAAAGGTGCATCTTCTTTTGAATTTATTTCTGATTTGATTTTGTCCACGGCTTAAAATGCTTGTTAAGATGGTCGATGTGCTTATAAGGAAATTGAGTAAACCATCAGCTAATCCAATTTCTTAAATAACACTTTGTTTCACAGTTCGCTAGTTAGATATTCGATTTTATTTCGTGTTTTTTTGTTCACATTTTGCCGGGTGATTTCATTATACATTAAACATTACATATAAATATATGAAGGTATGTACTTGGGGGATAAGCATAAGAGTGCAGTAAGAAACAATATAGCTAGCATTGGGGAATAATGGACCGTATAATAAGATTTAAAATTTATCATGAAACTAGAAACGTGGCAAACGAAAGAATACGAAGCAGGTACAGAATAATATGCAAAAGCTTTTCCAAGATTGTCATCGCATGATTTTTTTCCACGTTCTGTTCCTTTCAACCAACAGCGAATAACTAAAGGCATCTCAGATAGCTGCAGTATCTTCATCAACCTGGCGAAAATTATTATTCGTTCTTGTTTATCATTACATAATCGTATTTTAATAAAATAGTTTTTTTAAGATTCAATTTTAACTTTGTTTATATTAACCTTAAAATGTTTGTTTGCAGTTTTGATGTTGCATAACAAAAATTGTTTTTGATTGATTTAAATACATACATAATTTAAATATATACATATTTTCTTAAAGTTATCCAACGTCTCTTTCCCCCCAGATACCGCACGTGCTGGGGTCCCTTGCCATAAATGAGTCAGTAATCCAAGACCTTGTGCCCCTAATTTATAAACCAAATCAGAGTAAAATATTCTGTCCAATGACTTATATTTTCTATTCTACCGTCAGAAACATTTTTGTCTATTTGTATTTTGAAGTGGCATAATAAAATTATTTTCATCTTCATTAGTTTTCAATTTTCTTATATAACACTACATATGTATGTTTGATAGTTGTTGACTTTGTATTGTGTCGTTATTTTGCCTTACAGATCCTAGAAAATGTGTGCGATATATTGGTAATAAAAATCGAATAAGGAACCATAAATTGCAGAAGCATATACAAGTCCACAGAAAATTCTTAGTAATTTCAATAAGAAGTTATATATAAAATCTTTTTATTTGGACGAATTATTGCCTCTTAATGTTTGTATATGTCAATGTACAACAAAATAAAAAACAAACATTATACTTGTAACAATATCCTTTGGCTTAGGTTTAGATCGATATTGAAATAAAAGATGTTAAAAGATGAAGGTTAATATGCCTATATACTATACACAAAATATATCGTGAACATAAATACCTATATATATACTATTCATGCATATATATCTATATAGACATAGAAATATATGTTATGTTTTAAAGTTGTGTGTTTCCACAAAGTTTCTTAAGATCTTAAATTGTGTTCATTGCATTCCAATTTTCTCATTTACTTGAAAACTACAGAAAAATGAAATAAGTAAACAAAATTTGTAGAAAGCAATGTGGATGTATTTTTAAATATTATCTGCGCAAATAGGAAAAAATATCACTAGACTTAAAATTTGCTTCCAGTTGCAGCATATGTAAATTCAAAATTTAATTTAGTTTAAAGCTATACAATTATGTTTACAAAAAATTTATCACATAAAATTGTCGATATACATATTTTTATAGACCTAATATTTTTGAAAATTTTATACGACATTTAATGTTTAAGTTCTTCGTGATGGGCTTAAAGCCTTTTTTATTGTAAATTTATAATTTAGATGCTTTGAAATTTGAGTTCTCCAAATAAAATGCTATAAATATTTTATGTGACGCTATGTATTTACTTGTACATATATGTTTAAACATTTTCAATTTCACTCATTTTATTTGTTTACGTACATAAAAAACTTCAACATTACTTGTTATACAGGTAAAACGGGACATGCAAAAGAAAAACAAACATTCCTCATGAAAGTTGGTAAAAATGAAGAATAAAAGTAAGTGTTAAGGTATTTTCCACAATAAATATAAAATAAATTGGGTGGCGCAACGGCTCGTGAAGAAGCAGGGCCTAGTGACTAACAACTCGCAACCATTCATGTGTGTCGACGGGAATGGAAGGGACCTACAATTTTATGCCGAATCCGAACGGCTAGACGAGAAGCACTTAAAAACTTTTTTTAAGGTGAACGAGGCTGGGAAGTGACAAACCATTACCAAATCTTATGAAACTAAAATAAATGCAATGCAACTATACCCTGGAAAAAGCAATGTAATCATCATTATATTAATACGTAAGTGCCTGTCCACTTTGGATTTTTAATGCTAGGTGCAACCTGTGAGAGAGGTAGATTTTATGTGAGTGAAAAAGAGATGGGCAGATTCCACCCAAATTGCACCGATGCGCAACTTTGTGTGCTATTACACCATGCATCTAGGCGCGTGCAACTTCTTCGAATTTTTTCGAATTTTCTTGTTGCACGAATATTTAACCCACGTGACACACGGCAGATTTTCTTCCGTCTCATCTTTTCGAATTTGTTTTCTCTTTTACACTTACATATGTTCGAAAAGTTGCACGCGTCTAGATGCATGGTGATAGCAGACTCTAAACAATATTCTCGGATTCAACACGATAGATTTTTTTATTGTGTGAGTGAAAGATAGATAGATTTCAAGGGTGGGAGATAGGGATGGGTAGATTGAACTGACAGGATTTACTCTTCATCGTATGGAAACAACGAACATGTTAACACCAAGCATTAAAAATCCAATGTGGACAGGCACTAAAGGTGATTTCTACCCACACCTTTTTGAATGTCTTAATGGCAAAATATTGTATTTTTTAATTATTATTTTAACTTAACTAATTATTTTGTTTATATTTTGGCGTTAAGGCAGTTAAATTATAGTTTATATAGTTTTTCGCTGTTACATCCCCTAACCGCGCTTGCAAACTCACCCCACTTCAATATTCCAACCTTCCAATAGACGTCAGACCTTCCAACAGACGTCAGTACAGTGGTAGCAACTAGCAAGCACAAAGAAAAACCGGAAAAAAAACAACAACGACGCGATTTTTAGCTCACGCAGCCAGATCCCAGATGCCAGATTAGAAACGATTATATGATCAGTGTGCTTTGGCTTGGGCATGCAATGAGGACGGTCATGGTGGAGTGTAAGATATTTTGCAGGGCATTACAACAATAATTCATGTACTTTGTTCAGTGGGTTACAATCTTTTTTATTGAAGTAGGTATAAAGAGAATGGTCGAATTTCCTCCACTGGGCGGTACTAGTTTTAATAAAACGATGATTGAGTTTTCAGTGCAACTAGCATAACATAACCGAGTTCCAATGCTATGGTGATAAAATTTAGAACGCATATTTTATTTCTCATAAGAAATAAGAATCAAAAGATTCCATACAAATATCTGGCGCGAATTACTATTACTATTACATACCCCTCCCTGAACTGGTATATGGATGACAGTTGTTAGAAATGTTTTTTTTTGTAAGAACCAAGACTCAAAAGGATCTATGCAAATGTATTGGTTCCAGGGTGTGTGGTGGAGGGAAAATATGGGCTATAAACCAAAACATTTTATTTTTGTATAATCGAGGTACATATGTATTTACATACATTTACGAAATATGGTATATGATTTTAAGATATTCTTAACGCTGAATCCATGATGCGATGATACAAGCACCCTCAAAAAAGTTATCAAACTTTTAAGGGATAAATGACTGTATTTTCTGAATAGAACAGGTACAACATTTCCCCTCAAAAACCACCATAGATATTCTATTTATCTGTTTTTGTTTTTGGTTATAATAAAAAATGAAACATTGCTAACAACTTTCCTCAACAAACTAGTTTTGGATAGGGTTCACTGCTCGTAGTCTTACACTTTTACCTTTCACTCAAAAAAACACCCTCAAACAGCCTCAGATATTTTGATGGATTCTTTTGATTCTTATTTTGTATGAGAAATGAAACATGCGTTCTAAATTTCATCACCATATCTCTGTAAATCGGCTATGTTATGCTAGTTGCACTGAAAATTCAGTCATCATTTAATAAAAAGAACACAAGTTTTTCCAGGTTGGTTTAATTGCATTTATTTTGAATTCATAAGATTATGCACTAAAAACTACTCTAAATACGTGTATCGTATGCTAAGATTATACCAAGCCAAATATACATAGGTTTGACATACTTCCACATCCCCCTCTACCCAACTTGAAAGCGATTATAAAAAAAACCATACATGGTTTTAGGTAGGCTTCGGATATGATGTAGAGTGTGCAGTTCTGCGTTGATACCAATCATAATATTTTATGAATTTGTATAAAGTTACTATTATTTTCTGGCAAACAAAAAGCCTTAGGTATCTGTCTACCTAGGGTATTTTGCATCCCGAGCACGCATAGTAGGTACGCACCTAAATTAGTTTCACAATCAGTATTTGTATTGTCAATAATTAGTAATTATTTGCTTTAATACTAATTTTCTTTTATTAAAAAATTTAAATCAATGGTTACGTAGAAGTACTTGATAATCCCTTTGATAAATGAATAAGTAAATCAATATGGTTCATTTTCCGAACAGAACAACAATTCTATTTTAAGTGGACATTTAGCTAACATTTTCTTGCAGATTTAAACCGTTAAGAGGTCAACACATGTTTTGAACAATGGGAATAAGAATTATATGTTTTAATTACACACAATAGAACCAATACATTCCTCCTTAGAATATTTTATTTTAAGCACAAAAAATATTGTGCCAGGTGATAAAAGCTAAACCAGAAGAAATCCTCAACACAAAACATCGTCGTTGTCGTCGTTGCATTTACGCACTCAACATGTTTGCCAAGCTCCTAAAAATGCAATAAATTGCATTAAGGTTGTCACTGTACTGGAAAAATGATTCATTTACAAGTAGGGCAACGGGGACTGAGGTTAGCCAAGAGATATGCAGTTAGCACAACAATAAACAACTAAACATGGAGACAAATACAAAGATGGAGAGACTAGCGTCTGTACTGTAAGCTACAATTGGAACCATCCACAATCCACTAGCAACGATGAATATTCCTTACTCTTACCCACATTCACAGTTACAATTATAGATAATATATAAATATACAACAGCTACAGCAACTGTAAGGGGTACAACTTGGAACATAGTTCGAAGCAAATTTAATATCCCCCAGGCACTTGTTAATTACAAACAACATGGTCTGTGAAAAAGCAAGCAACGAATGTCGACAAGGGAATGTTTTGTTTTACGATTTTCGTCTTTGCAAATTTATATTGCACAATCCGTTTGTTCCAGACGTAGAAATTTTCCATTTTCTCAACTATGCCATAGCTCCTTGCCTCCTTAAAAAGAATGGCATTATACACTATAGATTGAATGAGTACTGTGTACCAGTTTTGAACTCGTCGTAGTCAATTTTACGCAAACAGTCTTAATCTATATTTCAGCTTTTCCAGAGTTTTTGTTTTAATTGTTTTTTCCTCGTCCATATAGGGGAAGTTATTCACAGAACTATGCGCCTTAGTTTGTTATTAGACGGATAACGATGTTTGAGAGTTTAGTATGAGATCAAGAAGATATTCATAGCAGATAGGGAGTGATAAAAGACTTATTTTCTTGATTAATTTTACTTTAAGAACTTGCTTTATTTAAGAAAAAAGTCTGTATGCTTAAGACTAAAACTCAAAAACTGTTTTAGAAATTTTAATTTCTACCTGAAGTTGCTAACTTCATCAGCACCACTAGTTAAGTAAAATAGGTATTTTAGATTTATAGGGCAAGATAATACTTTGAATAAACTCTTTAGCATCAAGACGAAAAATATTTTATATGCTGCCACACAAAATGATGAAAGAAGTGTCCTCAAAAAATATTCTCATATTTTCATAAATATCTAACAATTGAGGAGTCAAGATTTGGAATTCTAAGAATGTTCACGTATTTTCCGCTCTCGTAGCTAACAACTTTAACGTAGCCAGAAATTGACGATGTATGAGATTCAATAGTATTAAAATATCGTTAAAAAGTTTTAAACACAAGTAAAAATATAAATTATTACTATAAATTAACTACTATAAATGGGTTTTGAATAGCTAAAATATATTTAAAATGTACCTTTTAAAATGTAATCTTTTAATGTATTTTTTTGGTTCTTGATTCTCGTGAGACTCTAAACATTTGTACCAAGTTTCATGGGGTACCTAGTACCTATTTTGTTCACAGGTGTTATGATATAGTCCGTCACTTTTCACTTCGCCTCGAAAAAGCACGCTCTTATAATAGATATTTTTATGGACTCTTCTTATATTTGTTTTCCGTAAGGAATGGAATATTTATACCAAGTTTCGTCAATGTACCATCATTTTAAAGGGTTTTCAGCAATATTTACCTATCGTACTGAAATTATAGTCAAACGTATGTACCTACATAAAAATGACTACAACTTTTTTCCGGTTGTCGTATCTTCTTAGTTTAAATGTCATTAGATTCACCATTCAAAAGTACCTCGAAATCATGTGCCATATGCATAGATTGTGCCAAAGTCATTTTTTCCTTTTGATGCACAGACAACTCCACCCTCTTCCCTTCAAAAAAACACCCGTCACTACAAAATATTTTTCTAGACTTTTGATTCTTCATTCCTTTCTTTTGCCATAAAAGTTACGTTTTCAACATATTCATGAGGGTAGGAATTTGTATGCTTTATAATACATGTCCTATTTTACCTGTACTACATATATTATTAAAGTACAATTTTAAACAAAATTATAAACACAAAAAGAACGCGTGTAACTCAGTACTCGTGACAGAAATGAAGCTTCTTTGGTTATCTAAAAACCTCGATTTGTAAAGATACGTATATAAACTTGAAAATTAAATGTTAATGGTGGAAAGTAAGAAAGGTGAAAATTTAAAAGAAATAAATCAGTTTATGAGAGTAGGTTTTCCGACTTCTTATTCATTAAAAAACAAAATAAATAATTTATATCTGCATACCAATAGGAGATAGATAAAAAACTTAAACTAGTTAGATTCTTAGAATTTCATTGTCTTTTCAACAAAAAAATTTCAAAACTCTAGCATTCTAAATAATTAACGAAATTAGAAAATAGACATGGAAGGATATTTTTGCTTTTATCTACTACAATTATATAGATTATCAAAAACAAACTAAAGCCTAATTGATTCACTCAAAGTTAAATATAACTTTGGCATTTTTACAATCAACTTAAGAAATAGTTTTTATTCACTCTAAGTTAATGTTTTCAACTTTTAATTTTCTACTCTAAAGTTGATCAACTTTGAATTTTCTCAACTCCCCGAAATAGTAGAAGTTAGCGAGCACACTTGGGATTTTTCTTCATTTCTGTCTATTCATTTATGCCATTCAGTTCTCGACCGATCACCGGATTCAAGCATTGTCGGGTGAGTTAGTACTAAGATGGAGGACCGCATGAGTTATTTTGGTTACATTTTTTTCCATCAGAAGACCATTCAAGCGTAAAATGGTCAGGCTTAAACTTCAAAATCAGCGAGGCGTACACAAAATTAATAACAGGTGTTTTATGGCTTAACTGTTTTGAATGAAACTACTTTAACCGAGTGAAATGCACTACAACTAGATAAAAAAGATCAGTACGCTGAAGATATTGCTTAATATGAAGGTAATGATTGTAAAACATGTTTGCGGTAATAATGTGTTTCATTGTTATTTCAAGATCGAGGAAAGCAACCGAAGCTGCTGAACAAATTTTAAAATTTGTATCACGATATTTCTTCTAAGAACTTATTTTCTTCTTCTTTAGACCAATGTTGTATGTTTCTGTTTTCTAAAGTTCCTTTATTTTATTGTTATAATTAATACACTTCAAAAAACTGCTCCTGGCATTTTCATATTTGGGTTTTTTTTTGGAAACTTAGCACATATGATAATTGGTACTTTTCTGAAAATGTCCACTAAATTTCAACATTTTAATAAATAATTTTGTGACATGGGTATTTTTTTCCGAATTTGCTCTTCAATTCAATTATTTACTCTGTTATAGTAAGTTTCATTCAAAACAGTTTACCCATAAAACACCTGATACTAATTTTGTGTGTGGTTCGCTGCTTTTGAAGTCGAACGCTGGCCATTTTACGCTTGAATGGTCTTTCTATGACAATTAGATACCGCAGATATAGCCAAAAACCGAAAAATACAGATTGTGGTACTATTTTTTTAAATGGTGGTCAAACCCCAACAGGAAGTTTTTGGTAGCTTACACATATAATTGTTGGTACTGTTTTGAACATGTCCACAAAATGTCAGCTTTTTAATAAATATTTATGGTACATGGGTAATTTTTTCGAATTTGCACTGCAATTTAGTCTGTTAAATTCATTTAATTTAAAAAAGTAGCCATGCCATACCTGTAACTAATTTGTATTTACTTTCCTGATTTTGGCTATCTAAGCCCGTCAATTTGTCACTTGAATGGTCTTTCTAGGGCAACATGTTCCAGAGATATAGCCACAAACAAAGAGTGCAAGATTGTGGGCGTACGCCAACGTGGATCGTTTGGGACTTTTCACAGTTGATTAAGGACAGTGTTCTGAACATTGCCATTAAAAAATATACCTGTAATAAATTTTGTCTGGGTTAGGGCTTTTATTTTGTCTAATTTGACTGGGCTCAACGTGAAAAACAAACTACAGTCAACTCCGCTTAACTGCACTCCGCTTAACTGAAAACATGGGTTATCTGAAACAAGAAAATTATTCCGGAGGCTTTTTGAGAATTTTTCACACAAACTGCTTCGCATAACTGAACGCCGCTTAAAATAATTGCAAAAACTGCAAAATTGTTTGCCTCAAAGGAACATTTTTCACTTATTCAACTCCGCATAAGTGAAACTACCCTTTTTTTGTTTTTGAATATGTTGTATTCATATTCGTTTTGTGATTAAAAATCTAAATACATAGCTTTGTTGTTTGAATTGTTTCATATGGAAAAATAACTATTTTGACAGAATACAAAAAATCATACCAACATTATTTTTGTTTGATTTTCAGGTTAAATGAAATTTAATTTGTTTTGACTAAACTCCGTTTATTTGAAACAAGTTTCAACTATCCGAAGTTCGGTTAACTGAAACAAATTGGCTGCAATTATGGTGTTCCAGTTAAGCGGAGTCGACTGTAATTCTATTTACATAATACTTAATCTAAGTTAACTGTTCTAAACTGTTAAAGACCTATTGGCACCATACTTTGATCTTTGATAAGCCACAATGGTTGTTGTAGTCTTAAACTTGTAAGACTAAAACTGAAATTTAACTGACCAAGAACCGATGGAGATGATATTGAACCATTAATAATTCCAACAATAAAATAAAATTATCCTATGATTAGTGAGTGAATAAAGGCTTATTAAAGCGAGTCTTTGAGAATAGGGAGGAAGAGTATTTTGATGTGACCATTGATGAAAACGTAGGCAGAAACGCGAAAATCTTCTCTGAACTGCTTCAAGTCTTTTTATATTAATCATGTAGTAAGGTGTCCACACCAGTGGCGATTCCTCTCAGTTAGCAGGTTTATCGCCGCTAAACCAAGAATTTAAATGAATAAATTATATAATGTAATGTTGCAATAATGATAATGATTAGGTAATTGTTATAATCAATACCAGAAATAGAAAAAAAAAACCCACCTACCTACCTATTTTCAAATCATATTTTCCTTCACACAAGACAAAACTCCCATCTTCCTATCTGCCTCAGCGTTACAATATGCGATACCAAAACCAAATTCTCTAAAAAGAGCATTGATATAATATAAAAAAAAATAGATACCTACCTAACCTACCCACATTGTTCTAACACAATACACAACACAAAACTCTCATACAACAAGTCTCCCTTGAAAGCTTACAACATCCGCGCAGTTTATGAGAGTAGGTTTTCCGACTTCTTATTCATTAAAAAACAAAATAAATAATTTATATCTGCATACCAATAGGAGATAGATAAAAAACTTAAACTAGTTAGATTCTTAGAATTTCATTGTCTTTTCAACAAAAAAATTTCAAAACTCTAGCATTCTAAATAATTAACGAAATTAGAAAATAGACATGGAAGGATATTTTTGCTTTTATCTACTACAATTATATAGATTATCAAAAACAAACTAAAGCCTAATTGATTCACTCAAAGTTAAATATAACTTTGGCATTTTTACAATCAACTTAAGAAATAGTTTTTATTCACTCTAAGTTAATGTTTTCAACTTTTAATTTTCTACTCTAAAGTTGATCAACTTTGAATTTTCTCAACTCCCCGAAATAGTAGAAGTTAGCGAGCACACTTGGGATTTTTCTTCATTTCTGTCTATTCATTTATGCCATTCAGTTCTCGACCGATCACCGGATTCAAGCATTGTCGGGTGAGTTAGTACTAAGATGGAGGACCGCATGAGTTATTTTGGTTACATTTTTTTCCATCAGAAGACCATTCAAGCGTAAAATGGTCAGGCTTAAACTTCAAAATCAGCGAGGCGTACACAAAATTAATAACAGGTGTTTTATGGCTTAACTGTTTTGAATGAAACTACTTTAACCGAGTGAAATGCACTACAACTAGATAAAAAAGATCAGTACGCTGAAGATATTGCTTAATATGAAGGTAATGATTGTAAAACATGTTTGCGGTAATAATGTGTTTCATTGTTATTTCAAGATCGAGGAAAGCAACCGAAGCTGCTGAACAAATTTTAAAATTTGTATCACGATATTTCTTCTAAGAACTTATTTTCTTCTTCTTTAGACCAATGTTGTATGTTTCTGTTTTCTAAAGTTCCTTTATTTTATTGTTATAATTAATACACTTCAAAAAACTGCTCCTGGCATTTTCATATTTGGGTTTTTTTTTGGAAACTTAGCACATATGATAATTGGTACTTTTCTGAAAATGTCCACTAAATTTCAACATTTTAATAAATAATTTTGTGACATGGGTATTTTTTTCCGAATTTGCTCTTCAATTCAATTATTTACTCTGTTATAGTAAGTTTCATTCAAAACAGTTTACCCATAAAACACCTGATACTAATTTTGTGTGTGGTTCGCTGCTTTTGAAGTCGAACGCTGGCCATTTTACGCTTGAATGGTCTTTCTATGACAATTAGATACCGCAGATATAGCCAAAAACCGAAAAATACAGATTGTGGTACTATTTTTTTAAATGGTGGTCAAACCCCAACAGGAAGTTTTTGGTAGCTTACACATATAATTGTTGGTACTGTTTTGAACATGTCCACAAAATGTCAGCTTTTTAATAAATATTTATGGTACATGGGTAATTTTTTCGAATTTGCACTGCAATTTAGTCTGTTAAATTCATTTAATTTAAAAAAGTAGCCATGCCATACCTGTAACTAATTTGTATTTACTTTCCTGATTTTGGCTATCTAAGCCCGTCAATTTGTCACTTGAATGGTCTTTCTAGGGCAACATGTTCCAGAGATATAGCCACAAACAAAGAGTGCAAGATTGTGGGCGTACGCCAACGTGGATCGTTTGGGACTTTTCACAGTTGATTAAGGACAGTGTTCTGAACATTGCCATTAAAAAATATACCTGTAATAAATTTTGTCCGGGTTAGGGCTTTTATTTTGTCTAATTTGACTGGGCTCAACGTGAAAAACAAACTACAGTCAACTCCGCTTAACTGCACTCCGCTTAACTGAAAACATGGGTTATCTGAAACAAGAAAATTATTCCGGAGGCTTTTTGAGAATTTTTCACACAAACTGCTTCGCATAACTGAACGCCGCTTAAAATAATTGCAAAAACTGCAAAATTGTTTGCCTCAAAGGAACATTTTTCACTTATTCAACTCCGCATAAGTGAAACTACCCTTTTTTTGTTTTTGAATATGTTGTATTCATATTCGTTTTGTGATTAAAAATCTAAATACATAGCTTTGTTGTTTGAATTGTTTCATATGGAAAAATAACTATTTTGACAGAATACAAAAAATCATACCAACATTATTTTTGTTTGATTTTCAGGTTAAATGAAATTTAATTTGTTTTGACTAAACTCCGTTTATTTGAAACAAGTTTCAACTATCCGAAGTTCGGTTAACTGAAACAAATTGGCTGCAATTATGGTGTTCCAGTTAAGCGGAGTCGACTGTAATTCTATTTACATAATACTTAATCTAAGTTAACTGTTCTAAACTGTTAAAGACCTATTGGCACCATACTTTGATCTTTGATAAGCCACAATGGTTGTTGTAGTCTTAAACTTGTAAGACTAAAACTGAAATTTAACTGACCAAGAACCGATGGAGATGATATTGAACCATTAATAATTCCAACAATAAAATAAAATTATCCTATGATTAGTGAGTGAATAAAGGCTTATTAAAGCGAGTCTTTGAGAATAGGGAGGAAGAGTATTTTGATGTGACCATTGATGAAAACGTAGGCAGAAACGCGAAAATCTTCTCTGAACTGCTTCAAGTCTTTTTATATTAATCATGTAGTAAGGTGTCCACACCAGTGGCGATTCCTCTCAGTTAGCAGGTTTATCGCCGCTAAACCAAGAATTTAAATGAATAAATTATATAATGTAATGTTGCAATAATGATAATGATTAGGTAATTGTTATAATCAATACCAGAAATAGAAAAAAAAAACCCACCTACCTACCTATTTTCAAATCATATTTTCCTTCACACAAGACAAAACTCCCATCTTCCTATCTGCCTCAGCGTTACAATATGCGATACCAAAACCAAATTCTCTAAAAAGAGCATTGATATAATATAAAAAAAAATAGATACCTACCTAACCTACCCACATTGTTCTAACACAATACACAACACAAAACTCTCATACAACAAGTCTCCCTTGAAAGCTTACAACATCGGCGCTACCAAATTGCATACAATTTTTAATAATATCTATTCAAAATACAAATACAAACACAAATACCATACAATCTATAATACAAGAGCGTTTTACTACACATGTGCTAAGCAAAGTCCAGCTAAATAAATGAAAGCGTAAGCGTAAGTATGATGCGATAAAGCACGATACGGTATGCAAGCAGCTCCAGGTTCGTTTTTGTCATCTCCTTTTTTACTTTCGTATTATGTTTCTAGGAAAATGCGGTAGGAAGGATGAATGTGAATGCGTGTGCTTATTGTTTTATTATTAGTGTTCTTTGATTGAGTAAACATCCAAAAAGTTCTTTTAGCACAGTCAATAATTCCAAAAAAAGTGCTCAATTGGCAAAGCACGATGTAGTTTTATATTTTTGATATGTTGTTGGAGCATGTTAGAGTAGTCTGTATATAAGTTTGCAACTTTGAAAAACCTGTGCTCGCTGCAGGAAAAATTCAACAGTGAAAAAAACGCTAAATTCATCCCATTTTTTCCGACATTTTCCTTTATAACTTTGTGAAATATGCAACTAAGGAAAAAACCGTCAGCTATAAACTTGTTTGTTATAAAATTTTCTACATGACCACATCAGTTCTAAATTCATGCATGTTATATTTGTCTTGCTATCTAACCAAGAACTAAAAAAAAAATCAGAAAAACTAAGTTATTTTGAAGCAATCAAAAAATAGGTCAAAAAATGTCCAATCGTGCTAAAAATTTGTAATCAAATATTTTAGAGTATTACAAGATGAAATTCGAAAATTCGATCCAAATTGGTCAAATAATTTTGGCAAGAAACGTGATGTTAACTAACTGCAACAAGCAATGTTTGCATCACTGCTTTGGTCAAAGTAGGACACTTAAGTTGGCACTGATTTTTTTGTTCATATACTTGGAACCCTTAAGTATGACAAAATATAGTTATGATATTTATATCTTTTTGCAACTTTGATAACAATTTTAAAACTTCCGAAAATTGTACACTTGGCATGTAAATATGTAATTTCGTGAACATTTTCGAAACTTTTAAATTCGCTACCAAAGTTGCTTAAAAAAAGATATAAATATTATAGCTATATTTTATGATAGTTAAGGGTTCCAAGTACGTGTACAAAATTTAGTGCCAACTTAAGTGTCCTACTTTGACCACAACAATGATGCAAACATTGCGTGTTGCACTTAATTAACATTATGTTTGACCGATCTGGATCGAATTTTCAAATTTCGTCTTATATTACTCTAGACTATTTGATTCCAAATTTTAAGCAGAATTGGATAATTTTTGACTTATTTTTTGATTGCTTCAAAATTACTTAGTTTTTCATGGTTAAATAGCAACACAAATATAACATGCATGAATTTAAAACTGATGTGGGCTTGTAGAAAATTTTATAACAAACAAGTTTATAGTGGACATTTTCTTACTTAATTGCATATTTCCAAAGTTATAAAGGAAAATGTCGGAAAAAATGGGCTGATTTTAGCGTTTTTTTCACTGTCGCATTTTTCCTGCAGCCAGCACAGGTTTTCGAGCTGCAAACTTAGATACAGACTACTCTAACATACCCTAACAACATATCAGCAATGCAGAACTGCATCGCGCTTTGCGAATTTATTGTCAAATTGACTGGGCTATTTGCGAAATAAACATAAACAGTTGATTCGTATTGAATCCTAAAAGTGCGAAATTAGTTAATTATTTTATATTTGCGTGGATTTTAAATGTGAGTAAATATATTTGTAGATTGTGGTGCTTTGAAATATGAGAGTTTTTTTTTGGAGAAGTGAGATGGAAGTAAATGCATATATGCTTAGAACCTAGAAATAATATTATTATAATAAAATAGATCATAGTTAAATAATCGTCAATTTATTTTGGCATAAAGTCGCTAGTAGTATCTTTTATCGGGTGACCGCTAACGTGAAATTTGTTTACATAGCTTTGAACGTAAACTAAATTGTTTAAAGATAGTTACATACATACCTTTATACATTAATGTGGGTAGGTAAGGTTAAATTTAAGATTTTTTGCAACGCAAACCATATAAATATAGGATGTAGATATTTATATTTATATAATTGTTATAGAAAGTGACGATTTTTATGAAAAAGTCATCGAAAATGTTGTGTCCGTCGAACGACGAAGCGAATTTATGTATCGATAAATTTTTAAACTTTTATTTTGTATCATTTATTAATGTTTTTTATTAATTGTCGTTATCAATAAAATTAAAAAAAAAATATGATTTTTTTTTTTATTTTAACCTTCCCTAGACCACGTAGCTAAACCAATACTAAGGACCAGGATTCGCCACTGGTCCACACTGCACAACTATTCTAGGATTGGTCTAACAAATGAAACAAAAAGAATCTTGAGGAATAATTAATCCGCGGATTTTATTAGCTTTTTTAACAATGTAACTTAAATGATAAATAAAAGTTAACTTAGGATGAAGAATAACTCCTAAGTCAGAAAATAAGGATAAATTTGCTTTAAAAATAAAAGTTGTATCTAAACCGTTTTGTAAGCTTTCAATTTTGCTTGGTATTCTTTTGATTCCGCGCTTCACTTTTAATGAAAATCCATTGCAATTTTTCAATTATTCGGAATGCAAAATTATTCTAATGCAAAACATAAGTTGAAAATGACGTCTTGTGCGTCATGTTTCACAAATATCCGAAGGATATATTTTAGAAACTGCAGGTTTGTCAACTTTTGTATTTCTACTCTGGAGTTCAGATTCGAAGTAGTGAATAAAAGCATTTTTCAACTTTTAGTTCAACTACGGATTTGAAGTCAACTTTAAAGTTGGCCAACTTTGGAGTTTTCAGCAAGTTGAGCAATAGTGAATAAATTCAGCCTTATTCCACTATAAAAAAATTAGCCTTTCAATAAAAAAATTTAATTTTACTTTACCTCCCACCACTTAGCTAATCAATGATCATAGCGTTTCGCATGCGGCGTTACATATTTTCGTTTCACAAAAATTCAGCCTTGAAATTCCACTCCCAACGCGCGCAAAGAAGTTTCACTTCAAAAACTTTTTGCGGTCCGGTAACTTGAACTAACGCACATTTAGTTGTTTGACTTATAGTTTGTGCATTAACCTCTACGAAATTGATAAATTACAAGAAAAAAGAATATCCAAAAATTCATCCAAATGGATTTTTTACGTAGTTTCTATGAAATGAAAAATATTATTAAGAAAGTTTTGCCTTAATTTTTTCCCACTTTTACTGCTTAAGGTTTACTGAAATGTCAAACTAGTTTAGTATTTATGTAGGGTCCTCGTAGTAAAAATACCATATCTACGGTTAATTCTGCCTCCGGGGTCCGGGGCTCTAAGAACTCAAAAAACTTCGAGATTTTTGTAAGGCAACAGAATACAAACTTCCGGCAGCAAAGAAAACTTCTGTATGGTAGTACCTAAAAGGAAACCCAAGAGCAATAGTAAAAAATGTTTTGGTTTTCTGAATAAATGAACAAAAAAATAATCAAACTTTTTTAATTTGTCGAATGAAGAGTGTTTTCGCTTTCAAATGTGATGCCGTTGATATGCAAACTTTGAAATTGTTTTTCATTTATTTGTAATTCTGAGAACTGGTGAAAAATTTACTTTAGGTTTATGGGAATGTATTAAGTTCCACTTGAAGTTGTTAAATATTGAAAAAAAAAAATGAAATATAGCTACTATTACAAATGGATTCTTTTTGAACAAAGACTTCAACGCTCAACCATCAATTTGATTTTGTGAAGTGATTTTGCAAATTCTCAGCTAAAATTTATGATTGACCTATAAAAACGATTGTTTCAGTTAAGAAATTGGAAATGAAACTTTTGATAAAGAGACTTTTTTTTACATTGATGGAAATCTATAGGATGGAAAGTGGAAGTAAAAGAAAAATTGGCTTAGATTTTGTAACATAATTCATCACTGTATTTTAATTTTTATTGTTGTGTGAAATATGTTTTTTGTTTTAAATTTTGATTGTTAAAACTTGATTGGCATTTATAATTAATATAAATAGATTGCCATATTTAAGAAAAGAATGCGAGAGAAACATAAATAGTAATTGTAGAAGTAAATACTGATAGTGTCAGTTAACTTGAATTTTATCTACTATATTGTACTAGGATTTTATTTGAGGATATTTTATTTTCACCAATCTATCGCCAATTTATCTAGTAAGTTTTTTTGATTATCTTAGATCCCTTATATCTATATATTAATACGATAAGCAAAACCTAACAATACACTTTTCTCTGTAAATACTCAACGGAACTACATAAATTATATAACGTTGGAAAGGTTTTGCCCCACAGATGTGCAGAAACCAAAAATTATGTCTGTATGTAGCATGTAGCTGTTAAAGCATTTAATGAACATTTGAATTTTTCCAGATAAATGATTTTTATCATTTTAAGGATTGGGCTTAACAGTCTGAAATATCGGGAAATGATGACCACTATTGATTTGGATTTATGGTGGAAAATTTGGAATCCATATCTTACCGTTAAGCGCAGAAAGTATTATTTTTATATATTTTTGACCAAAATAAGCTTCCATAGGAAAAACATAAATGTTGAACAATAGTAGACTTGGCTTTGAAATCAAAAAAATTAATATTTTGTATGTACGACGTCAATACAAACATATGTTTGACAGTATTTAAAAAAAGAGAGTTTCTGTGAAATTAAAGTTTATTTGCTATCGTATTTCTTTATATAAACCAGTTCTTATTTCAGTATTTCAAAGGGCCACTAGATACACATAATGTTGCAAGATTACCCCCGACTTCATAAAAGTAAACATTCAGAATCCATGTTAAAACAATTGCGAACTAATTTTACTATTAATGATGTACATTTTTGCTAAACTTTGATATCATTTCCGAAAGCAAACATTAACACTTCTAAAAAGAGTAACATTTATAAATAGGGCTTGAGAGTGGCAGTGATTCAGGATGTTTATAATTATAAACCTTATTTGAACCTCGATCGAGACCTGCAAACATTTTTATTGTAAAACTCCAAAAAAAGTACATTTTAGAATTCACCGGTAAGTCTTAGAGTTTTTCCAGCAACATTGATTAAAGTCTGAAATGTTATGATTTCATAATTCATTTTTAACGTTTTACAACATTTTTCTTGGACATCAGTTACCTTAGGTGGCCCGCTTCACAGGTTCCGAGATTTTTACTCCTTTTATGTGTCTTCTGTCTCACTCACGCAACTCTTTTAAGCATTAAAAAGACTAATGGTACTTTGAAGTTTTGGTATGTGGTTACTCGCCAAAAAAAATTCATATTTAACACAAAGATTGGTTTAACTTAAATTAAGGGTAATGTTAGCTTGAATATATTTAAAAAGGCAAAAAATTAGGTGAATTATATCCGTTCATTTTGAACTTACTAAGCGGGAGAATGTTCTCATATTTTTTTTAAAGCTATACGGTTGGGCACTTATTTAATTAACAAATAAAAAAAGTACGTAAACGCCATGGTGTACGTTTTTTTCGAATTTCAATTTAGAAATTTATATTTTCATACAAATAAAATAATGAAGTGTAATTATGTGCTTTATAGACGAATGAAGGTTTACTATTGAATATGAACAAAATATTTTAAAAATAAGTACATAACATTATTTTTTAAGTTCAAGACAAAATTTGAAGGAATGCTATTCCTTTATTTTTACGTATCCGTAAATTTTGTTTGTTTTTTTTTTTATTTTATTAGTTTTGCTTTTCTTAAATGTTCAAAATTGTCATGGATCTTATATAAAGTAGTAAACAGATAATCTATGACGTATCCATGAATTTGGTGTTTGTATCGCTGGCCGAATGTTCGTCCACTGACGATACTTGTATAAAATAAAGCTCTTATCATCTTATCTCTTATCTTATCAAATAAAAATCAAACTTATGACACTTTGCTTCTATAGCAAAGATCAAACCCTGAGCTGAACTGATGGCGTAATTTTTAACAGGAATATGTTTTTGTACTCGCGTGAAAGGATATTCTAAAAGGTTAGGGGCTGATTTATAATTATTTCCGACATTAGTTCAGGGTTTCAAGATATTCCCGTTTTTGTTGATAAGTATTTATATCTTTTTTTGGCGTTTGTATAAAAATGTGATCAATAAGGCATTTTTCTGAGAGAAATAAATATGTATGTTAAAGATTTAAACCAAATGTTTGAACAAAAAAAACTACCTCTTGTTGTTATATAAATCTTGTTATTTGTAACTATTTTTTTTTTTTTTAATTTAAAAGTGTAAAAACTATTATATTAAATAAAATCGAACAATGATAGATCTTATTTACTAATAACATTTTCTTTTTTTTTTGTTTTTAGGTATACTGCATCCTCACTCAAAGATTTGTTTAAGGTTCCTGTGTAAATAATAATTTATGTTTTTTTTTTAAGTAGGTACGACTTTTGCCTCTTTTCTCTAACTTGAACCTTTATGAAATGATTATAATATTTCCTTATTATTAATAAAATGTTATGTCTTATTAGATGCATGCTGCACCATTTCATTTCTCTTGGTTTTTTTTTTACTTTTTATTCTGTTTAGTCATATGAGTTTTCAGGTGTTTGTTTAAGAACACATATCTATGCATGACAGATTTTGTTTCATTTTTGTTCTTTGTGTGTTCATGCTATCAACGCTTTCACAAAAACCAATTAAAAACTCATTAAACGAGAAACCCCTCCGCCTCCAGTAAGCTGACTCTAATAAATTGTTGTCATTTTTGGTAGAATAATTTCCTTCTTGAATCTACTTTCCTATCTTTTTAAAATTATTTTCATTATATATTCAGACTTATGGTAATTTTTACTTGATGAACCGTTGCTTGGTACTAAAAGCTTCTTTTCAACTTAATTTATTTAGTCGCCTTACCACATCAAATTGCTCTAATATAGGTTCCGTTCAAGGGGGATTATTTTTTTAGAAACATGAGTCAATTTATAATTGTTAATTCTGCTATTTCAATACTATAATTTGAAAGCCTATAATACACAACTTTATGTCTTTTTTAATAAATTTTAACTTGTGTTCATACTGTTTTTAGTTTACTTCTGAATATTCTTTCACTAGGTTGGCAATCTATTTTCGGAGGCTTTAATCACTCAAGCGTAAGCGTACATATACTTTTCTTATTTTATTTATTTTTAAAATTTCGTTAACGTTAAAGTAGGCAATTTGCAATTAAGTTCTTACAGTTTGTTCCATATTTGTTTGCAAATAAAAAAAAAAGTGTTTTACTTCAGTGAACTTTGCTTTGAAAACTTGTTGCTTTCTGCGTATTTGCGAGTTTCAATACCGTATTACTAAAAGAGTTAAAGTTATTGGGGCGTATTCATAGTCATTTTATAGCTGGGTCTAAGTTAAACATACGTTTAGTTGAATTTTCGGATGTTGATTCTATTTTTTTAAGTTTATCATTTCAATCCATTTGAAGATATTTGTGTAGTATACCAAGTTAATTATCTTATAAAAATATAAAACCAACAATTTTTAATTTAAATCGGTCTGTATTCTTTGAGCCAAAATTGTCTTAAACAGTAGTTTAGTTTAACCTGGGTATATCTGCGACTATGAATATGCCCCATTAAATTTTGAGTCCAATGATTTATAAAATCCGAAAAAGAGAGCTTTTAGTTGGTCGAACACAGTTCATAATTTTGATTTGCTCGGAGCATTATAATTATAACAGTATTTCCATGAAAGTAATCCAAAACTAATTGCCTCATTGAAAAAATGTTAGCGCCATATATTTATGCATCTTCTGCAACAGTGCAACTTAACCAATTTTATTTGGATTTAAATATTTTTTCTTTACATTGTTCCGTTCTGTTTTTATATTCAAAACAATAACGGTCTGAGGAAACTTAACATAATAATACAAAAAAGTTGTTTTAAAAACTCATTATAATCTTGATTTAATGTTTCATCCTTTATTACACATTAATTTGCATTTCTATTTCTACTCATGTGTGTTTAAAGTAACTACGTATTTTTCGTTTTTTTTTATATATAATAAATACTTCATGTGTATTGAAAAATAAATATTGATGCAATTTAATTTTCATTACCAATAAGGTAGAAGTAAACTTAAATCGTGGAAAGGACTTTCAAGATGCGTTAAAATCATTCCAATCGTATGGGTAGTTCAAAATATATCCTGTGAATAAGAATGTAAACTTTACACTTGGCATGCCCCGCTTTTTGCATTGAGGTCTACGCAAAAATGTTAACAGCTCAATATCATATGAAAACTCTTATTCGGTTGGCTGACACTAGCATGCTTTGCTTATATGCAAGCAGTACCTCCAAAAGACCATAATAAGTACATAATATTATTTTCTTATATTAATTACATTTATCTTTTTTATAGCGCAGTTTAGCGTTTAAGGTTTCATATTCAAAATTATATTCTTTCGCAAAATCAACTCTCAACAATGATGGTAGGAAGAACAAATATCTTAAAGCCATTCATTAAAACAGTAATTAAGGTCACAGACGAAGCTTGAGATTTCTGAGTCTTTTTCTGTCATTTCCTTTTACTGCAACTATACTGCTGCCATCCAAAGGGAATATTTACACTACACCTTCGCACGTTTTATCCCAGGGAATACATGAACCTACAACCGAAAAACAGGAAGCTGTTAAAAGGAATTATACCAACTAAAATTTAAATGGTGGCAAAATAGGTGACTGAGGACAAAAGAATTGCACATGCACAGTAAAGTATTTTCTTTTTATACTGCTTTTTCGTGTGAAATGTTCGCCTCAAGGAGAGTTGTGGTGGTTTTTTTCCTGCTTGTCTCTTGGTTAGCGTTTATTTTGCCCGAAAGCTTGTGCAATACTTCTTTAGTTTGACTTTATGTGGATGTGGAGCAAACAGCAAAATAATACCTAGCAAATACAAAAGTTAAAAAAAAAAATTAAAACAAAAATATTAAATGCGGTAAAACACTATGACCTGAAGTGTGTATACAAAAGCAAAAGTCGTCGTTCGCCGGTCCATATGGTGATGATGGTTCAAAAAAAAAATATATTTGAATATCTATAGCTAGGTAACTGTTTTCCATGCAGTTGGGGGCATTGTAATACTAGATGGCAGCGCTAAAAATAATAGTGAAATCAAAATGGTAGCAGTTTAAGCAATCGTAGTAGGTACATTCCTTTAAAAAGGAGGAAAGGTACTTTTGGGCGCCCATCAGTACCCACAGACAAATTGTGTAGGTATGAATTAAAAAAAAACAAAATTGGAATGCAGACAAAATGCACAAACCTGCAATTTACGTATAGTTAAAAAAAATTTAAAAACAAAAATATAGAAGGTATTAACGTATAAAAGGTATATGCCGCTTTCAATTGGAATTTGGGAAAATCCCTTCTTTTTTTTCATATGCTATTAAGTTATCTTATTATATACATATCTAAATTGCACAGATCTGAGTTCCATACTTATACATATGTTTATATATGAACAGGTACAATTTATTTATTTTCGAAGCTTTTTTTTAAGAAGGGGTTAAAAAAAACTGACACCATAGCAAAATTATAAATTGCTATTTTGGAAACTTCACACATTCAATAAACAATAATAGTTTATGACTAACGAAATCTGACAACCAATAATTTCTTATTTGTGGCTGAACAGCAAGCACAAATACTTTTTCAAAAGTAATTTCATTGCAGAAATGTAGACCAAAATCTGAACAATCCCACCCATAAGACCTGTTATGGGTTTCGGAAACTGCTAAAATTTATGCAAACCACCTTTTGTTGACGATTCCTAAGCGAAACTCGTATTTTTCCTTGCCGAGGGTTGTCTTTTGTCTGTGCTGTGCAAATACTTAAGGCATCTCATAGCCTATGTAATCCGGATCTAAAACTTTTGGGAATCCCTTCACGTATTACAAGTGAAGTGTTAAGGATTCATTCGTTGAAAAACGAAGCTATAGTAGGAAGTAGGCATAGAAAAAAGTGTTAATATTTTGATAAAAAAAAAGTAAAATAAGCTTTTATTTGTGGGATTTTGTTCGTTCCATAAACAAACTTGTATTATTTTCATCGACGCATATTGATGGAACTGCTTTTCCTAAATGGAAAGTAAACATTTGAATGCGATTCATGATTGCGAGACTAGCTTACAATAACACAGACATTAATATTCTGGCATGGTTGTATCTAAGTCACTAATATTTTTAAAGGTAAGGTAAACCACAAGGTGTAAAAAGAAAGAATATGCTTTTCTTATATTGTTCTTTAGACCCAAATAAGAGAGGATCAAATTATAAAGAACAACATAGTTAAGATATATGTACATAATTATGTATGTAGTTACATACGTCGATATATCCACTTTTTAAGAAAAAGCTTAATAATTAAAATTAGTTTTAATTTGATTGTTTATTTTAAGTTTGAGTCAATAGCTTGTTGCTTGTTAATAAGCGCGTATGCAAGCTTTATTTAAGATTAATTAATATAATGTATGCTTTAATTTACAAACATTTTGATCTAAAATATAAATTATCGATTATAAGTCCAACTTAAATGGACTTTTAATTGTTAATTTGAGCCTTAATTTAAAATTCTTAAATAGTTCTTGAACTTGAAATCGAAGAAATAATGTTCCCTTATTTATTTTGATAATGGAATGCAACGTTTAATGGAAAGTGGTTATCGATAATGCTAACTGAATTTTGCATTTTCAACTGCATTTTTTAACTAAACCCTCTGAATAAATAAATACTATTTAACTTGATATTTATAATTTTTATTTTTAATATTTAATTCAAATCATGCGAGCTCTCTTTGAATTTTAAAAGCTCCATACAATACCTACATGTATACCAAACTAAACAATTTTGACTTCTGTGTTCCGTCTGCCAGGAAACTGTTGACAAAAAATCAATTGGAAGTATCAAACAACCTTGTCATAAATATAACATGAATCCTCCTTTTGATGCGCACCTAACATCAAATTGCATACATCATACATTGCTTACATGTTTAAAGCAATAGACAGAAAGCATAAGGTATATTTTCCCCCTCTATAGAATTTCATTTCCATGTAAATTAAATTTTATACATCCGAAGGGGGTAGTTATAAGATTTCCATCTGTGTTTTGTACTCTTTAAAGTTGTGCGGAAACTTCTTCTTATATAAAAGAAAATTGTCCGTATTTCATTTATATTTTTTCACTTGGAATGGCCTCAAGTAGATTTTACGGGACAACCAGACACAAAAACAAAATATAAACGGGAGCAAGGAAGCTTAAGCAAAACAAGCGAAATTATTGAGCCACAGGGAGTAGTTTACACTTTACACCAGCAAGATTTTCTATAAGCTTAAAATATTCCTGCAAGAATAAAATATTATTCCTAACATAGCATCTATCCCTAAAAGTCCTTATAAACATTTCGTATACTAATTTTGGAAAATTTAAACATAGGACACTTAAGTTATGGGGTAGGTTTATTCATAAGAACTAGTTCGGTAACATTCGGCAGTAAATTATGCCTTTTAGTTATAAGAAATAGCTTGGACACAATACGAGACCTAGGCAAAATTATCCCAAGTATAGGAGACATAAATAAGACTAAGACTTGACCTTAACTTTTTGACTAGAGTTTTGTTGGCTTCGGCATGAAAGAACTTACATTTATGAAATTATATTTTTGGATTTGTAAATATCACTACTTACCGAGACGCGAAACAGACAACATAAGATGTTTTTTGACCTAAACCAGACCGAGATAACCGACGGCAACGCTTTCAAAAATCTCATAAGGTCTTGCCCCAGCGCCACCATTGTTCTCTATAATACACTGGAAAGCGTATTCGTACAAAAAGGTTGACTCCATTTGAAGAACTGTTTTAGTGGAGCTGGCATTTTTGTATTACAGTATATAACAGCATAACAATAAATAGAGTGGTGGCTAGGGATGAGCCATATTGAAAAAAAAAAACATTGATGTCAACATCGAAATACCAACATCGATGTCAAAAATTGTAGAATCAGAAAAATCGACGTTTTTTAACATCGATATTTTTTAATACATTTGTTTGCATAATAAAAGCCCGTTCAGAAATCGATTAAAAATACAATTTATAATAAGTTCAAAATATCTATATTGTTTCGAAAACTGTAGCGATATTTTTGAAAGTAATTTTCTTGTCCGTTTTTAACAAGTAAAAGATGTTTTTGAATCTTGATCATCGATCTTAAGTTATTTTGCATGAATGAACATCTAACAAGTCTTAGGTATAAAAAACTTGTGTAGACGGCCTACATGAACATCGAAGATAAACCTAATTTGATGAAAGTAATATAGCGGTTGTAATGTTTTTCTTTTTTATAGCATGAGGTCATAGACAAAAGATTGCAAATGTAACGAGTGCTCAAAAGCCAAAAATCACTCCCTCAATGTTTTACTAGCAGAAGTAATTATGAATTATTTGCAATTTGTTAGCTGTATTAAAGTCGACGTGTTCAATATTAACATCGATGTTGCAATGTTTCACATGTTTTAGCATCGATGTTTTTTCGTCTAACATCGATGTTTTGCCAACATTGATGAAGATCGCTCATCCCTAGCTGCCTGATGTCAAATGAACATAAAACTAGAAAATTTACAATTCACAACTTCTAATTAACATATTTTCCGCGAGATATTTTTAAAGTAAAAAATCCATTTCCATAGGTAGTCAACAAAACAGAATATAGCGTCACAAAAAAAAAGAATATAGCGTCACAAAAAAAAAAACATCTTTCAATTAATATAACCTAATAAATTTTTCTATTTATGAATGCCTTTACTTATTTCAAAAAAATGTATTCTAAGTAAATTGTTAATTCTTAAAAAAAAAAAACCTTTAAACTCTCTCTGGAACGTTATAGTTAACAATTAGAAGTGACGGTGTAAATTATTAATGGGTTTTATGTATCTAACGAGGAAATATTTAAAAAAAAAACATTTAAATTTGGCCAGGTTCCCCAATAACCCACTTGAGCCTCTTATATAGGATTCAGAAAAGAGTTTTGAAAATGATAGGTGACAGAAATATAACAGAAACATTTGCATCACTTGAACACCGCCGCAATGTTTCATGTCTGACATTATTTTACAGTTACTTTTATAAACATTGTTCAAGTGAAATAGCCATCAGTTGCATTCCTTCCCTAAAGCTCCCCTAGACTAGTAATTCTAGGAATGCACATCAGTTTACCCTCGAGTCCAACTTCGGACGCACTGTCATGTATAGAGTTTCTTTTTTTAGCCGCACTACCCGAATGTAGAATGCCTTGCCCGGTTCTATCTTTCCCGGCCATTTTAATATTCAGAGGTTCAAAACCTATGTGCATCGGTATCTCCTCTTAAATCCCTCCCTATTTTCCTAACGCTCGCACTGTGTTTAAACATTTTAAGGGCAACCAAAATCCCTTTAGTGCGCGCTCAACTAAAAAAAAAATAAGACTAATTTTGAAATTATTTGATTTCATACATTTAACGTGTTCAGGAAAACGAGATATCGAAAATTTTTTGCTGACGAATTTTGTCCAGGCAACTGAGATTGCTGAGGCCCTCTGAAATCTCCTTTTCCTGTGAACGCCTCTAGACTATAGTTCAATGTATATCACTCCGGAAATGATTTTTTTTTATTTAGTTATCATCGTAATGTTAGTTTTTATTAAAACTTATAGACTTTTTTATAACACGAAAGAATATATTATAATCCTTGCCTTTTAGCGCAAGTACAAAGATAAACCTACAAACAGTGGCGTAGCGTGGTTTATGCCCGGGGCAGAAGCAATTTTTGCTGCCCCCTGATTTTTTTCCAGCTTTAAAAAAGGTGTAACAAAGTACCACGGATGGCAATAAAATGATATGAATGTGTATTTGATTGAATAAATAAGAAATTAATGATAAAATATGAACAAAATTGTAATAAAGCGATTCCATTACCGCGGGTGCAAGGGTGCTTCATGAACCGGTACATAATAAAGAATTATCTTGTACCATTTGCATAAAAGAGCAGCAAATAAACAAATTTTAAAAGAAATTATAGAAAATAACTTTTAATCTGGTACAAGAACTTTGAAAAATTTGCCGCCATCGGATATCCCTATTATATATTTAAAAGCACTGGCTCGCGGCAGGAAAATTTTAAAACTAAATTTTCGAGGGCGAGAAATTTAAAATAAAATAAATATATTTTAAAATAAATTAAATAAAGAATTTTGATGTTAAAGAAAAAGATATTAAAGTTAGAAAAGGTACATTTGTGTGTAGAAACCTATTTAATTCATTTTTTATAAGTGTTTTTTTTATAAAAGAGAACTTGTTTACATCTGAAATCTCCTGCTTTTAATTACGGCAAACTCTTTAATTACTGACTCGATATAAATGGCCTCAGTTATTTCTTGCTTCTTGAAATTTTGAATTGGATTTTTTGGGCTCACCAAATGAATTAATTTGAAGAATAAAGGATTTTTTAATTTCTTGTCGCTGATTTTGCCGCCTCTGGCAAGGTGCCGCCCCATGTGGTATTTTTTTTTCAGCAACGTAAAACATAATCAATGTCCGATTTTATTGACTTTGCAAATGAAGCATTTTTACCACTGGGGAAATTTTTAATTGGATTCTTTGGGCTCAACAAATTTATTAATTGGAAGAATAAAGGATTTTTTTTAATTTCTTGTCGCCGATTTTGCCGCCCCTGTCCTGGAAAAGTGCCGCCCGGGGCCTGTGCCCCCTGCCCCCCCCCCCACGCTACGCAACACAGTGGTTCCAATTGTATGGGAGAGCGGAAAAAATTCCATAAAAAGTGAACCACTCAACCGATTTGGATGAAATTTTCAGGGATGATAGTGATTCTGATAAGAAATTACCAAAATTAATTTCCACCCACTGCCACGCCCACTTAAAAAAATAGTAAAATAAATCGTTAGTAAACTTGATGAAAATCAAGGTTGTGTTCTAAGTAAACCTTAGAGATTCTGTTTTTTTTTGAGAGACAGTCGACCATGCCATTATTTTTTCACCATCACTTTTTAAGCATTTTTGACTTTTTTTAACTAGTTTTTCTTTCTTTTTTCCGCTTTTGTAGACTTATTTTGTAGTTCGATAAAATAGGGACTACTTATCCGATGAGGAACTAACACACAAGATTTCAGCCTATTGATGACCCATACAAAAGTTCATCTAAGTCTCAAGGTCGATAAATTGAAGTGGAAAATATATTTTCGCAAAAAATTGCTGAATACATGGATATTCTTATGTACGGCTAAGTGTTTTTATCAGCTAGAAAATAGAAAAAGTTAAAAATGATTAAACCGGTTTTTTGAGCGCTTATATTTCCCGTGTCCTCCTATTACACCCCTTGGTGCCAAGAAAAAACTATATGTATATGGTGGTAAATCATCACAATCTTCTAACCATTAAATAAAATCTCTTAAAAACTTAAGTTGAGGTTGTATTTTCAATTAATGTTCGCACTGAAGAGAATTGGTTTTTCAAAATCCCTGATGAAATGCAAGTATTCTATGTGTATGATTTTACAAATGAGCATTGTATAAATACAAAATTAGATAGCTTTGAATTTGTATGAATACAACATTTTAATAAGTAGATCATTTTCAAGCAGATAAGTATATATAATGTATAGTAAATAGAAGCTAACGGTTTTTTATAAGAACAATTATTTGGTTGCAAAGCTGACAGGTTCATAAACGCATTGCCAATTATTCATTAAAGCATCACACTAACATCACTTTTAATGTAACTTGTTCTCTATTGCTATAACTTACATCACATGATGCGCAAACCTCAAACAAACCATCTGATCTACGAAATGTCTTGGTGCTAGCTATTTTGCTGTTGTATTGCATCAACATCAGCTGCGTTGCGCTTTAGCATTGCTTTAAAGCTGTGATACATAAATTATTTGCTGTTTTTGAATTTACTGAATTTACTGAACATTACTTATTCAAATTCGATTTTTTTAGATTCTGGAAGGAGGAATATTTTTAGAGTATAAGCTTTATCGGTTGCCGTTCCAGTAAATTGTTAGTATTTACATATAAAGATACAAATGAATAAGTTTATTGTGAAAAAAGAAAACTAAAATATAAATTAAAACCTATGGGATCAGGAAAAAGTGTTTTTAAAACAGATACTTTTTAACCCACGTAAATTCACCAATATTACATAGAAATATTCCTTTCTAGAAAACGGAAGTGACATTTCAATTTTTTTTAAAGTTCACTACATTAAATCGGCCAACTGTGTGGAAACGCAGGTAAACGCAGATAAATTTGGTCTTAATGTGAACTTTAAAGTATCTACAGCAGGTGAAAACTATTTTCATCCCGGAGGTAAGCGGAGCTTTTTTGTTTAGGACTACCGCTTTCAATTACTGTGGAATAACTCAAACATTATGCTGCTGTAATTCGTCTAAATTTTTGTTTGCCAAAATTAACCACTTTATTGTATTGTTAAGTATCCCATATTACCAGGAAAAAAATTTACATTTTTTGTTCACCTAGAATCGACGTAACAGCCTTGGGAAGTTAAATCCAATTCCCATACAATTTCAAATATTTTGACTTTGGGCCTCTATTTAAGCGTTTTGAGTTTTGGCCCGAATCGTTGGCTTACCTAGATTCTATGGCTAATATACTGTGTGAAACATGAATCAGCTAATAGAAATCAGCACTTTGAAAATTTGTTTCCACCTTGAAACCACTGTGCGCCACTGCCTACAAACAGTACATACATATATATGTATATGTTGTACAAAATTCTATGGAATGTCTTTAATGACTTCATAATATGAATTTATATTCATTACCTATGCATATACATACATTTACATATCAATTGAAACATAACACAAAGAAAGCAAAAAATGGAAATTAATCTGCATAGCAATTAACAAAAATATTTGTTTTACTGAAATAAACTCACAGAAATATTAAAACGAAATAAATATTATTAATATCATTTTCCAAACCTTAATGAAACACATGGTTTTTAAAAACACAACTGTTAAGAACATCTTAGCAGCGAAAGAAATGTCAAAAAGTTTAAAATGCAATATTCAAATTGGCATATGGTATTACAAATACCTTTAACAAGTTCAGTTCTGTATTTCATTACCTAAAGTTTTTGCTAGCCCGACAAAGATGTGTTTTTATTAAATTAAGTTGTGAACAAAGTTACTTGATTTATTACTTCTTCTCGCCAACATTTACTCCCAGAACATTAAGTAGCTCATTAACCCAGGGGCCAAGGAAAAGGCACAGCTTGAATTTTGTGTTTGTATTATTTTTGTCGTGTGTGGTAAGAAGATGCAACACTTCGTGCTGAGAAAGTTTAAGACCGTCAAAAAATGAGAACCTTAGCAGTCAAAAATACAAAACACACATAACATAAGAGCTAGAATTCAGGTGAAAACCACTCATATTAAACAACTTTGGGTAAGACTTTTTTCAAAATATATTACCACCCTATTTAAAGGGAGAACTTTTCTTTCAGTTTTACCGCCACACCACACGCCACCGTTTCTTGAAAGCAAAGCATTTGCATAATTTGGAAATAAAACTAATGGTAGGTCTAATATTATGCTCGGAAAATCTTTTTCTTTTTCACAAACTGTTCATCATTAAGGCATACAGTTTTGAAATAACGTATCTCAAAGGCTTTACCTTGTGTGCATTAAACATTTAAAAATAAGAACTCATTTTGTCATAAATCGCGATTTTAAATAACTTTTCAAAGATTTTGTTGTATAGTTCGAATTTAGTGGTCAATTTTTTATTTATCTATTAACCAAATGTACAATGATAATATTAAGCTATTTTTTACAAGAAAATTATGAGAAAATAAATAAAATAATTATAATATAACTATAGTACGAACTTACTTTTTATGACAAATTAATACGCATTACATTTAATTTTACTATTGATTTGATTTTGATATTAATATAATAACAAATAAAAATAAATTAACATTTCACACTATTGGAACAACAAAAATTAAAACTTTTTTAAATTTTGTTCCAATATTTCCAGGGTAGTCAAATGGTCCAGGGTAGTCAAACGGTCTTAGAAATTGAAATCACACCTCAGAACTGTCAATATCATACAATGTATGATTTGAGAAATACAAATATAAGCCAAAGTGAGAAGCATGCCTAAGAAAATGTTTAAATGATGTAAAAGTCTCGAAAGTAGATACACCAAGAACGTTAATAGTCGTCATGGAACAGAAATTTCTTAGATGCAATTTTCAAATATAGTATAAATCAAATAATATGTATGCAATATATGTATTCAATATTGTTACTTACATAAATACATACATAAGTAGGTCTTCATTAAATTTTATTAATTCTGGATGTTCTCTTCAATACATATTTCTTTAACATTTATAGGGTCGATTACAATAGCAAGATTAAGAGCTTCAATGTTTTTTTTTAAATGCTAATAAATCTTAAATATCTTAAAATAATTTCTAACACGATTTGAAAGATAATAACACTACTTCTACAACTATATGTACATACATACTAATAATGGGTTTTTTAAATATTAAAGCTCTTAAACACCCTTAAAAGTAGAAACTATATAGGTAGGTTAAGTTAGATTAGGTAAGAATGGGTGATGAAGCGGCAAACCGAATCATCTCACTCGGATCTCTGTGGATCCATTGTGCTCCCCGGGAGCTTACTGGGGTAGGGTAAAGCATGGGTGAGGACAGAATGGTGGGTATCAGGGAGGGGTTATGATAGGAAAAACTATATAGGTAGATAAATTATAAAAATCAAGTGATAAGTTGATTGTTCAAATATTTTTAAAGTAAATATATTATGTATTTAGAATCGATCAGGATTGAAAATGGATCAGGATCTGAAAAATCTGACTAACGTCAGTCACAATCAAAAAAATTATGAGCGAATTTGCCTCATAAATCATCGTTTTTTATTATTTTTTTGTTCAAATTTTTTTTCTGCTAATTTTAAACTTTATTTGTAACGGGTGATTTTTTAGCTGGTTTGTTTTGGCAACACTGGTTTTGACAGCTGACGTGTTTTTAGTACCTTGTGTCACTGTCAAACAGCTTCAGTTTGGTTTGCAATTTAACCATGGATCGTCTTACAAATGAACAACGCTTGCAAATTATTGAATTTTACTATCAAAATTCGTGCTCGGTTCGAAATGTTCATCGCGCGCTGCTTCCATTTTATGGTCGGCATTCTCGACCTTCTGAGCAGTCTATTCGGAAGATTGTGACCAAATTTCGCACCAAATTTACTTTGTTGGACATTAAACCACCAACACGTTTACGTACTGTGCGTAGTGAAGAAAATATTGCGGACGTATCAGCTAGTGTGACAGAAGACCGCGAAATGTCGATTCGGCGCCGTTCCCAGCAGTTAGGCCTTTGTTACAGCACTACGTGGAAAATTTTGCGGAAGGATTTGGGCGTAAAGCCTTTTAAGATATAGCTGGTGCAAGAACTAAAGCCAGCCGACCTACCACAACGCCGAATTTTTGGTGAATGGGCTCTTGGAAAGCTGGCCGAGGATCCGCTTTTTTATCGAAAAATTGTGTTCAGCGATGAGGCTCATTTTTGGTTGAATGGGTACGTAAATAAGCAAAATTGCCGCATTTGGAGTGAAGATCAGCCAGAAGCATTGCAACAGCTACCAATGCATCCCGAAAAAGCAACTGTTTGGTGCGGTTTATGGGCCGGCGGCATTATTGGGCCATATTTCTTCAAAGATGATGCGAATCGCAGCGTTACTGTCAATGGTGAACGCTACCGAGCGATGATAACAAACTTTTTTTTGCCCGAAATGGAAGTTCTTGACTTGCATGATATGTGGTTTCAACAAGACGGTGCCACATGCCACACAGCACGCGAAACAATGGCGCAATTGCGAGGCGAGTTTGGTGAACAGTTAATTTCACGTTTCGGGCCGGTCAATTGGCCACCTAGATCGTGCGATTTGACACCATTAGACTATTTTTTGTGGGGGTATGTCAAGGCTAATGTCTATAGGGACAAGCCCGCTTCGATTGACGCACTGGAAGCCAATATCCATGCATTCATTCGTGAGATACCGGCCGATATGTGTGAAAGAGTATGCCAAAATTGGACTCAGCGGATGGGCTGCCTGAGACGCAGCCGCGGTCAACATTTGCATGAAATTATCTTTAAATATTAAATTGCAAGGTTCAAACTATCGATTCAAATAAATATTTCATTCATTTTTTCGAATTTTTTGTGTTTTTTTTTTTTTAAAGTTCTAAACCTCTTAAAAAATCACCCATTATTTGTATTTTATTTATTGATGAATGCTAACACATTAAGACATAGTATCTTATTACCTAGAGATAAGCTTTAATATAAAACAATGTTTGGAAAAAATAAAATGAAATGAAAAATTAGGAATGAAAACTATTATAGAACAAATTTATAATTTACTTGTATGAGTTAAAATGTGCCTACTACGTATGTATGTTTATAATTCAAATATATGTATACATATGTATTTAATTACAAAATCAATATAATTTACAATTTAATAAGGAATAAGTATAAAAGAAATATGTATAGAAAATTAGTATTTAAAAAAAAAATATTTTAGTTTATAAGCCAGAATATGATTGAAAGTAGATGTGTAGCTCATTACGAAAGTTTTCAATGCCCCACACCCTCGTAACATGCATGCCGTGGTAAGGTGTTCCACAAGCGGATTGCGTTGATGGAGAACTGACGTTCGGAAGTCAAGCAGGAAATACAAGGATGAATGAGTTGTTCCGATCTATCAGATGATAGGTTGGTGTGTTTGAAATACATTAAAGAGTAAAATTAAGGTCCTGTAGCGCAGCAAATTGTCAAAAGAGAAATTATAAACTCTTCTTGAAAATTAGAAATATGATCGAATCGTCTTAAGCCATAAAAGTGGTTTTTATCATTTAAGAATATTTGACAGTTAAAGTTCCATTAAAAAAAACAGCTGTGGTATAAATGCTCAAACAATATTGGTGAAAGGGTAACACGCATTGCTTTCAATATCAATATTTAGATATGGAAACAAATTTGGAAAGATAAAACCGATATTACAAATCTCGAAATAGTTTTAGCTTCGATTCCAGTTTGTAATCCGGACTTGTATCATAAATTAAGAAAAATAATTTAAGTTCCACTTTGAGACGGTTAAAATGTCGCTGAGGGTCACAACAACTGATACCAGGCTTAACGGTTGGAGAATGAATAAATTTGAGTGAATAAATTTGCAAATAAAAAGAAGAGCGGATTTAAAAAACGGAATAAAAAAAGAAGAACGGATTTATTTTTTTTTACCAAATTCTAATACCTACCCAAATTTGTTGTTTCAAACCAAAACAAAATTACAAAAAATATTTATTTACAAAGAAAGAAACATAAAATTCATTTCATATACTAGGGAGTATTTTTTGTGTTTTTCATTTTCATTTCATTTTGTTTTTTTTTTTTATTGAAATTTAACTTCTTATAAATATCTTTGTGTAAGGTGGTTAATAACATGCAAGGTTTTAATTTAGTTTGTAATTTTGTATTATTTAAAAACCAAATTCTCTAAAATTGAGATTGGGGGTCTCAGCAACAAAATCCTGCGTACGCTACTGACTGTCAGTCGTCATCAATCAATAAAAACTGTTGTAAGTAATAATTGAACTAACATCTGTAGTTAAGGAGATTTTTTTTTTTTCTCTGAAAGAAAATATCAAAACTCACTTATATTTAATTTTTGCATTGCAATCAACTTGTTCTATATATTAAAAAAGTAAGTACATAACGTACATTCTTGAGGTTCTTAAATAATGCATCTATGTTACATGCAATGTTGTTTATACTTACAGATACGCTCCAATTATAATTTCATTTTATGCAACAAGATTCACAACGCCAGTCACGTAATAGTTCCATGAAAGGTCGACAGATTTTTAATGGGATGCCACCGTGTCACCAACTAAGTATGTGTTACTGCTACGTTTACAAAGATAACAACACACTGAGCGTATTATAATAAGCATCTATAGATTCTAGGTATATTAATACGATATAGTAATTATTGTTTAGCTTCTATATTGTTGTATGACTTAAATAGATGAGATTGTTTGTTGTACTATATAAGTTGTCTAATTTCAAAGAACGAGACGGATTTCACAGGAGAGAGGAGAAATTCAAAATTTTCTTAAGCCAATAGCCAATCTGAAACCTCACTACTATGCAAAGATTTTAGTTTTATACAACTTTCTCGAAAACAGATTTATGAATTTTGATGAAACTTAGTAGGTAGTAGGTACATGATAAGAATTTTAGAAAATCTCTATTTTCAACCCCCATCCCCGCCAAAGGCTGAAATAAAAACCTGCCAGACTTTTGATTTCGATATCACAAAATATGCACCTATAAACCTTTATACTCAGACTTTGGTTATACATCCACTCCCAAAATTTGCTGTCGGCTCTTGTACTAATAACTAAGATATGCTAGACTGAACGTTATAACAAAAATCTAAAATCAATGAGATAGAGACATTAAAATCCACAAGCAGTTAATGGAAAATCAACTTATTATTTTTATCTATTTTCTTTGTGACATAATATATTATGTCACATCTCAGCCTAATTTGGCCAAATGTCTGCCTCCGGCTTCTTAACAATACTTTGTAGGCGGTCGGGTGAGATCTATTATAATATCAGAAAAAATCTCTGATACATACAATAAAAATGCTAAGACTGCCCATAATGACCTGTCGTTGGCAGGTCCTTCTATAATCTGCCGTCTGCCCACGCAATATACTCCCATTGAAAGATGAGGTCTTATTAATTATATTTTGAGTGACAGCTTATATTTTTTTTTTTTTAATTTTACTCACTTCATAATGTAGCTATCAATAACCTCGAATTAAAAAAAAACACACACAAACAGCAAACATACATACATATATTTTGCTTGGGTGACCCAGAAAAGTGCGATTGAAAAGCGGCGAAAAATGCAAATGAAAAGAATTCCAGGACTTTTAAATTATGTTTCGCATGCAACATTTTTTATGTTTTATAAGAAAAAAAAACAAACTTTAAAGGTGACAAATAAAATAGTTTATTCAATGGAAATCATAATGTTTTTCTTAAATACGTATGAAAAAAAGCTTCAGAACAATTTTTTTTGTTGTAGATTATATTAATTTACTTTTAGGTCTTGGAAATTTTCTTATCATTTATCGTTTTGTCATAGCAAACAAATTACCAGCATGATGACAGTTTTTAATCACTGCCATTTGCAAATGTTTCCACGCTCTGTGCGACAACGACTTTTGAATTTGAACCCTTAATTAAAATTGAGGTTGTTAGCTGTCACAAAGTAAATGCTTCTTATATTTATTTATTTTCTTTTGCAGTGTGTCTTCAATTGCCAAATAGAAAACATGATTCCCCAGCTTTTTTTTGACGCATCCATTGAAAAGCAGAAAACTTTTGCAAATGATTTTAATTGGAAGCAATCTTTCATGTCCAATGGAATTTTAGGTTTATTTATTAAAAATTAAACTACTTTAAATCACATCAAAATGGCACCCAATGACCCAATGTTCAGTACCTACATAATATCTACTGTACGTGTACAATGTACATATTAAATACATGAAATTGCTCATACATTCTCAAGCCGTTATTAAAAAGGCTTATTCTTAAATTAACAACATAAATTATTTAAAAAATTGATTATTATTAATCTATCTAATTATTTGTATAACATATCAAAATCGAACACAGAAATAAAATCAAGGGGATCAATAAACACGCCCATGACCTTAAAATGAAAAAAAAACTTTGAAGCTAAATTAAACAATTTTCATTAATTTGTTTGCGTTTGCCTACAAAATTCTGGGCGAAATGAAAACCTCGATTTATGGAAAAATCTAGAAAAAGGTTTGTAGGTTATCAAACTGGAATCTTCACTCATAACGTTTCGAGTAGGTATATAACAATAACCAATAACGTTCTTCAATCCTGATTAAACCTCCATTAATCTGCCAAAATGAATAGGTTACAATGTTGAACCAAATTAGAACCACGTTCATTACCTTCCACGTCAGCGAAAATTTATGCTGCCACTTCACCTTGCCCATGCTAACTTCATGCTATGCCAAACAATTAAACTATGCCGTATCTAAATATGCCGGTGTTTTATTCTCTATAAAAACGATGAGACAGTGGTACACTCGAGCGTATACGCACTATTCTTATTTAATAAATATTCGTCAATTCGAAGTGGATGATTTTGTATTTGTTTTATTTTTAATAATATTCGAGAGAATGTGCATCGTCTCTCAGCCAAATGCAGTGGCGGATCCAGGGGGGTGGCTATAGGGGCTAAAGCCCCCCCCCACAGCCGATAACTAAAATAATTTGAAATAAGGAAAGCAAAGTTTTACAACGTGTGGAGTTTTATTTTTGTCTAAAATATTGTTAAGGTGTGAAATTTGATGGACAAAATAACGTGGTTGGGGCTGAACAATATACATGTTGTAATTTGTTCCTAAGCCTTAAGCCCTAAGCCAAAGCCTGAAGCGAATTCGACAAAAAGCAAGTTTGGGCTATGAATAATGGACATGTTTCATGCAATGACAGCTTGTGGTTAATATGGTCTGAGAATATTGGACAAAAATCGTAGTCAGGGTTAAACAAATAACTCCCTTAATACTAACCTTATTCCAGAGGGCTTAAGTCTAGGGACTGTCAGTCCGAAGTTGGGACTAAAGCTTGAAGATATAATTTAAAAAAAACGTGGTCGGGGCTTAACATTAACATGTCAAATTCAACAACTTTTTACACTTAAAACTTAGCTAAGTTGACGAAAGAAACGCAACTGAGGCTTAAACAATTGGAGAGCAACGGGGTGTAGAGCTTAGTGAAATGTTGAATACAACAGAAATTGCTTCTTACGGCTTTGGTTGGGGTTAGATAATTTTGGGACTTAGTTTTCAAAATTTCAAAGGTCCAAGGCAATTGTACATACAAAATATTTTTGGACTAAGCAATTCTGCAGTCAAGGAGCCTATTTCAAAAAGCGTGAGAATATTTACCATCCCTATAGACTCTAGAGTGACGTGCAAATTTATCGACACATTTATTGAGCAGGAATAAAAACTATAGGTTTGCAGCGTACACAAAAATTCATTCACATTTGCAGAATTGGGCCGTGAAGGTTATTTTTTAGAGCAGCTGCTTCTTACGCCAGAATAAAAGACTTGAAGTTTTAATATTAATTTTTCGATCCGCAAAATATTATTTTCTGTGCTTTCCATTGGCAGTTTGAACAAAACAAGTAGGTACTCTACTCCTTGTTTGGCTATAGTACAGGAAAATAAGATCTCAGAAGAGTGGCACTATGAGCTTTTGCCAGTAAGACCACTTAAATATAATTTTTCTGAACTACCCAATTACAAACAGTTTTGAAATTTAATCAAAAATGTGAAGTTCAAAGCAACCTTCAGCTAATTTAAACAAACACTTACATAATGTAGGTAGCTACCTACTACCTAATCAATTATTACTAAGCAATATAAATAAACGAATTTTTCTAAAAATATAAGTTATAAAATTAGTTATACTGCCATGTTTTACTGAGCCTTTATATTGGCTTCTAGCTCTGCTTAAAAATAATTCCCATGTTAAACACATATCAATTCCAAAAACTTGTTATTCTTCTTTATATTGAAAATATTTTAAGGCGTGGATATTTATAGGAGCGGATATAAAGGCACAAAAACACGGCTATTATTAAAGAAGGAAAGTGATAATGTCAAAATTCGTTTTCTGTTATATAACTTCATATGAACAAACTAGATCTCCAAACTCCAAGCCCCCCCCACAGCAAATCCTAGATCCGCTACTGGCCAAATGTCATCATTGACTTTTATTTTCATTATTAATTTTGGTTTCATTTAAGCCTATAATAATAGAAATTTTTATAAAACTTATTATTATAATAATTTTCAATGAATATAAGGACTAAAGGCATACATATTTTGTTCAATGATACAAATGCACTATTATGGAAAGTTTGAAAAATGTAATAGTTTCAACAAATATTTTTTTTTCACTGATTTTTCTGCTTATGAAATAAAAATTAATTTGTAAAATTTTGGAATGCTATATTTGTTTTTAATTTTAAGAAGAACTTATGTGCAAAATTTAAACAGGTAAACAAAGATAAGACCAATTTCCTCACTTAACTCCAAAAATATAATTAAAAAAAATAATCATTTTTTGGCACTAGGGAAAATTAAGTAATGTTATTTTCTTACTCAATTAAAAAGTACAAGTGACCTCAACTCCAGAAATTATTGTGTTTCGCCCAAGGTATAACAGTGGGCTCTTCAGTCAGTCTGTTATACCCTACTAAGCCACAAATTTTGGTGGATGTTTACCGACTCTTATAAAAATCACAACAAAAAGATACTGAAGAGCCCACTGTTATACCTTGGGCGAAACACAATAATTTCTGGAGTTGAGGTCACTTGTACTTTTTAATTGAATTTTATTCATTCACTCCACTTAAAACAGAAGTAATTTCAATATATTAATATTTAAATTTCTTCATCTTCTTGTTATTTTCTTACAATCATCTTACACATTACAGACAAGGAGTTTTGTCAAAATTATTAAAGCCATTTTCGAGAAATTTTGATAAAACCGGAATAATATTGCAACTGCCAGTTTTAGACGTGCAAAACTTCGACCACTTCGTATCCATTTCATTACTTTTACGAGCTCGTAGCTCGCCTTTTATTTTGACATGTCAGATAATTCTGTAATATTTATTGTAAACATAGGGTTTATTGTTTAAAAATATTATTTGATATTGACTTTTTTATAACAAGCCATGCGCTCTGCTGCACAAAATATAAAAGCGTAATAGAATTATGTGTGCGACAGCTGATAAATTTGTAAATTCAAAATTACTAAAGCCCGTATGATACAACATTGTTTCTTCATTTTTAATTCGTTAAATCATGTTTAATTTCCAGCCGAGAGAAAAAGAGAAATTAGTATATTTTATGAAAAGAACTACATTATTTTTTGACAATTACAATGTCTACAAAAGTAAATATACACCAAAAACTAATGTTGTCATGAGTCAAGTTTTAACTTTTTTTGTAGTCACTAGTCTCAGTGTACTTTGAAATAATTTTTAAATTTCAATTTCTGAAAAGTATATCATTTTTAATACAATTTTTGTGACTTTTTCACTTTAATGTGGTTATTGTGTACGCGCTCACTCATATAGGTAATTTTAATTATAAATTGTTGGAACTACTCTAGTTTCATTTTCAATGTATTCAAAATGAAGAAAAAATGTAGTAAAAATGATTTATTGACCAATTTGGAATTAATAATTGTGATTGGAAGTGATTAAAAATAATCTTTCCGTCGGTTTTTTTTTTTTTTTTTTTTTTTTTTTTATAATAATAATCATCGGACGGCTAGCCGAGCAGAATCAACAATCCATCAAAATGAAGAACTACTACCAACACATTAAATACAAATATGGTTTACAAGTGTGTAACAATTTAAAACAATACATCAATTCACAAAAAACTTTAGCTTTACAAAAAAAAAAAAAAAAAAAAAAAAAAAAGCCGACGGAAAGATTATTTTTAATCACTTCCAATCACAATGAAAAAATGTAGTGTCATACGGGCTTTAGCACCGTGATTGTGACTTTGATCTTCTGTATATTCTATGTATGTATGTATGTTATTAAAATTTGTTTGTAGAAGAGTTTTAAGTTTATTTTTAGATTTTGGTGTTCAGTACACAATTTAAACTCTGAATTGATATGAAATGTTTACATCAAAGCAAAAATGTACTCCATTAGTTATGTTTACAGGGTGTCCAGTAAATAATGGATAACCTTGCAACCGGTTATAGCTGGTCTTAAGACCTTTCAGAAAAAAATATAAAAAAAATATTTTCCTTGTAGTTTTTAGGTTATGATTTAAAAACTAACTACGAAATGCCTCAAATACTTGAACATTACTATCGTGGTTGAATGATTATAATTGTTTTTTTTTTTTATTTTTATAATATTCTTGATTAATTTTACTAATAGATGTTATACCAAATTTAAAACTTGCTGTTGCAGTTTTTTTTATAATATTTTTTTAAATTTATTTTTGTATACAAAAAACAAACTTTTTGAAAATAAAAAAAATTGATTTTTGTATAAAAAAAAAATATTACAAAAAAACTGCAACAGTAAGTGTTAAATTTGGTATAACATCTATTAGTACAATTATTCAAGAATATTATAAAAATAAAAAAAAACAATAATAATCATTCAACCGTAGTGGTAATGTTCAAGTATTTGAGGCATGTTGTATTTAGTTTTTTAATCATAACCTAAAAACTACAAGGAAAATATTTTGTTTATATTTTTTTCTGAAAGGTCTTAAGGCCAGCTATAACCGGTTGCAAGGTTATCCATTAATTATTGGACACCCTTATGCATGTAGCTTAATCGGGTTGTTTTTTTTATTTTTGGTATTCAGCGAAATCTACCAGAAATAGTTAAAACTACTAAATACTACTACATAAACATATGTAAATATAAATATTGAGGGAGATTACACAATTTATGTGTCTTACATAGATATTATAAGTATTTTCTCGCAATGCTAGTAAGAAAACAAACAGTTTAAACCTCTAAAGTGAATCATGTCAAGTTATATCTGAAAATGCTATCTTATGTCTCTTTTTAATATATATGTCCTTCCAATTGATTCGGAAGATATTTAAAAAGACACTCTCATAGCCGATTATTTGAATGGACACAAGCGTTACCCAAATATTTATCATAATAAAAAAATTGACATTTTGCCAAAAACGTTAGTTGTGTATCTTGCCACAAAATCATGCCAAAAACTTTTCCAAATAAGAAGGATAGGTTTTTTCCCCAACATCTACCTCAAGAGAAGATCTAAAATAAAAAGAACACAAAAACCTTTATACATGTGTACATAGAAAGTTCGTCGACTCATTTATATAAATTTTGTTATTTTATTCTTACTGAATAAATGGGATACTTGCCAGGTCATTTGAAATCCGACAGTTAAAAGGAAAACATAAGATTATCATTGCGGTTAATAAGCAGAGACAAGCGAGTCATAATTAAAAAATATTTTACTGATGCAGATGTAGCTTTCATATACCAACCTTTGCTCAAGGAAGTCATTATCTCAAAAGCTTTTGTAGAATTACAAATTTTGCAAATTAAGTAATTATGAAATGTCGTATTTTTAAAAGGTCTTCATTTAAAAATATTTTATCGGCCAGAAAACAAGTGCATGGATGCAATGTTATCAAATTTGTTCTGTATTGTTTCTTGAAAGCCAGTGTTTTTATTTAAAAAAAAAAACACGTACATGATATAAATGGTTCTGTGTTGTATTTGTATAGTCAGTGTATTATTTTAATGGGAAACTTAACGTGTGTTCAAACACCAGAAAGTTTTTCTACAGGAAAGAAAATCTTTTAAATAAACTCATATTTCTTGTTCTCTTTAAGATTCGATTAAAACCACAAAGGTTGTCATTTTAATTCTAATAAAGGACAACTCCATTTAATAAAAAATTTATATTTTTAGTTTCCTTCTAATATCTAAAATTGAAAACACGCTGACCGGTCACGTAAAAATAAAAAAAAACTCATAAATGTATTTGTTCTTCAGTAATGAATGTAGATTAAAATGTTTACTCATGCAATTCGCACAGAGATAATCATAGGAAAAAGGGCATTTGCTGTTGAAAAAAAAAACTATGTGCAGTGTTGTATAATTTGTCTTTGCTTTATAAAAATGTATATAATATAGATAGAGCTAGATATGTGCTTGTGCACACGGGTTCATTCAGTTCATTCAAGTAATGACTAAAATGATATGATTTGCTTATGGGTCGGTGCGTTCATTGTTGTCTCATTGCTTGACTTTACAATAAATAAAGGAAAAGAACATTAACTTTTTGATGTATTGAAGTTGGTACATAAATACCTACATGATGTTGAATTTTTTTATAGTATAAGGTAATATACATATGTAGTTATTTTAAGATAATTAAATAATTATGGTTGGTTGGTGCTTCTTGGTAATTATTCTATACTCATAATACAAACTGTAGAAAATAAAGAAAAATAAGGATATAACAACTAACTCCATTCTTCCAAGAGAATCCCCTATGAGCTAAGCTATGAAAACTCTTATAACTGTTGACTTACATACTATGTATATTAAATACATTTGTTTGTTTTTAAATAATACAAGAATTAACAAAAAAAAATGGTTTCCTTGTTATTTTTTGTTTATATAAAACTTACAAAGTACATTCAAAATCTTTAATATTATTCGCCATCTTATTTTACTCGTAAATATAAAATATTTTCATAAGAGATTTCCGCATATGTACGACGTTCGTCCTTACAACATACAATCATGCAACAGATCCACAAGCATAATAAGTAAGTGAAGAAATCATGCATTTAAGAAACCATGAACTATAGGTCCTTAGAAAATTTACACTTCACTGTGTCACGTTGCCGTCGCATTTCTATTGTTGAGAAAGGAAATAGCTTTTGTTCGCGGAAAATGACTAATAAGTCCTTCTTACGCTGTTTTCATAAATGGGGAAATTAAATTCATAGCTTATTTCCGAAGTGATTATTTGAATATGAAATGTTAAATCCTTTCATTAGGAAATGGAATTTGAATAAATCGTTTACAAAAGGAGATTACACGATTTGTGGATGATTTATTGCGCGGAACAATGAAAATTTCTGAAATGCCTAATGTAAACTCCGAGATAAATTAAACTCTTTTATATTGGAAATTTATATTAAATGAACAAAATTAATTACATTATAACACGAGGGGATGCAAAAGTTATTGATTTCCTGAAATAACTAAAGGTAGGTTAGCTATCTATCTAAATATTATTGTTTCGGTCTAGAAAAATGTTTGTCTAAATTAAATAAATATTTAAAAATAAATACATTTTTGATCTAAGAAATGAAAGAAGAGTAAATGCAGCACTGCCTCAGCATCGAACAAGAGCTTATTGAAACACTTAATTGAATCAATCCCAAAAATACCAATAGCCTAAACATAATACTGAACCGAAGATCAAGCAGTGATTTGAAATTTTTAAATATTGTGAGCAATTTTGGTGCAGTACCTATACAGAAATGGCACATGATTTCAAGGTAATTTTTAATGTTGAATCCAATAAAAAATAAATGAAGACGATTCGATAATTCTAGAAATTCTAGTTTTTTTGTCAAGTGGATTTTTTTTAATCGAGTTGTACTTAAAAATAACAAAACAATATTTTTTGTTTCCTGTTTTGTCTTTTTATTTTGTTATTAGTAAACAAAAAATCACTCATACGCCACAGTGATCTTTTTTGTATTTATGTAAGGACATATACATAGAATGGGATAAAGATAACAATTGATCATTTACAATGCATTCGTTATTTTTATTAAATTTTGGGATAGTGCAAATAAAATAAAAGCAAAACATATTGGGGCGTATATTCGTTGTGTCATTTTAGACCTGGGTCTAAGTTAAACATAGGTTTTGTTGAATTTTCGGACGTTGATTCTATTTTTTTAAGTTTATAATTTCAAAATATTTGAAGCTATTTGTATATTATACCAAGTTAATTATTTTATAAAAATAAAAACCAACAATTTGTAATTGAAATCAGGCTGTATTGATTGAGCCAAAAATGTCTTAAACTGTAGTTTAGTTAAACCTGGGTCTATCTGCGACTATGAATATGCCCCATTATATTTAGTCGATATTTAGTCGAAATTATCATAAATTAATAGTAGTTCTATTTTTTTAGGAAGATAGGTACTATTATTTGTTTTAGGATTGTCTTTTCGTATTGATTTATCGTTTCAAATCAGCTTAAAATCAGACTGACCCATAGCCCACAAGTAGTACCTTAACTATACTTTTATTTAACAAAATAAAAACCAAACCTGTTTCTTTTAGAATGTATTAAAACGAAATATTAATATATGCATATGTACAGGAAACTAGACTAAAGGTAATAATTTTATTATATATATTTCATCAATTCTCCTATAATAATTCAAAGAGGATTAAAAAAAAATATTTTGTGACTAAATATTTGCATTTAAAGTAATTAGTGGCTTCTTGCACCGCATTGCCTACAATTAAGGTACATTAACTAAATTTACGTAGGCCACATTTGTGTGTTCTGTGGACAGCTAATGGAAAGAGGATGAAATCAGCTTCATTAATTTATACTGGCTTTTCAAACAAGAGCAATTTATTAACATTGCACACAATACCACAATGATTGATTAGGTGTGGTGCTGAAAGTTTAACTATGCTTTTATATCAAAAAGGCTTACATGATGAACACCAAAACAAAGGTCTACATCAAGGCGTCAACAGGTAAACATAAGGATATAAGTGCATGAATACCTACATGAAGCATCCCTTAATCTATGAAGTCATTAGTTAAGGTGTTCGTTTAATAATAATGTATTCATTATTGATTTATTGTTGCTTTCAAAAGCAAAAATTATAACAATGGGATATTGTTACGGCTTTTAAAAATAAAAGATACCTATAAATTACAGGATATGTATATGTATATATTGCATACCGTACGCTGTAGGTTCCGAAAATCTTGAAAAAGTTAAAATGTGAAACGTTCGCGAAAGGAAAAGTTTGTTGTTCACATTTCATAATGTATGTGTACAATTATATATACAGCGGGTTATTTGCATAAGGTATCACAAAAAGCTAGGGCGTGTTGCTTGGACTTAGAAGAGAAAAAAATCGTATGGGAGGGGGGGGTCTATTTCCCCCCGTTTAGACGGCAGGGGCAATTTAAAAAAAAAGTCACTTTAAACAGAAAAAAAAATAATAATACTTACAGAGTCATGCTATAGCTTTTTGAAAAGCCAAAAGTCTTTTCTTTAATATTATTTTTAAATTAAGTTGTTCGAGTCAATAGTTTTTAAAAAATTAATTTTCATAGTCAAAATTTTGAAAAAAAAACTAAAAAAAAACTCAAACTAATTTTTTTCAAAATTTTACTTCCAAACTCAATGCTCTAGTTAATTTTTAGTAAAACACTGAAAACAGCATGGTTCTAGGACTTTGACTTTTCAAGATATTAAAAAATAAAGAAATCAGCATCTTAGTAGAAACAAGAAGTTGATGATAATCAACTAGTTGCTGAAATGATCATTTATCCGGATTCTTCTTACATTTATGAGAAAGTTGCTTCATTCAAAAATCAGTTTGAGTTTTTCTTTTTCAAAATGTTGACTTTGAAAATTAATTTTTTAAAAACTATTCCCTCGAATGACTTAATTTAAAAATAATATTAAAGAATAGACTTTTGGATTTTCAAAATGCTATAGCATAACTCTGTAAGTATAAGCGTTATTTCTTAATATTTTTTTTCTGTTTTAATTGATTTTTTTTTGAAAATTGTCCCTCCCGTCTAAACGGGGGAAAATAGACCCCCTGTTATACGACTTTTTTCTTGTCTAAGTCCAACCTACACGCCCTAGCCTTTTGTGATACCTTATGCAAATCACCCCGTAGGTATATATCTATTATTATTTATATTCTTTATTTCATAAAAATGATAACTTTTGTAAAGGAACTAAATGTGAACTACATATCTCTGCACTAATTGTGAACTAGCTCTTTGCTGACTATTTTTGTATTTTTTTAGCCAAACTAAAAGCTTTACCCATTAGGGCTCGCCACGAGACGAGAAAAGTCTCGATCTCAGTCTCACATGATGAGACCGAGGCGAGACTGCCTTTTAAGCAACCGAGAAGAGATTTAATTATACGAGACCGACACGAGACCGAGACGATACTGAAAATTTTCGATTTTAACGAGACTGAGACGAGACTTACAAAAGTCTCGGAGAGTCTCGTCTCGTGGCCAGCCCTATTGCCCATTTGTGAATTTAGATTTAGTCAATCAGTAATTAATAATTCAATAAATAACAAAAATAAAACTATCACCTGTGCTATTATTTTTTTTCGTTTAAGCTAAACTGAAAGCTTTCCTTTTTATAAAGTTAATAAAACTATTTTAATAATTCAGTTAATAATAACAAATCAAAAATTAAATTGTAATATCTCTTACCCTTTTTTCGTTTTAGCCAAACTAATAGTTTTTTTTTTCTGGTTTTTAAAGAGATTTTTTTAATAATTTAGAAAGCTATAATAAATTTAAAAAAAAATTAATTATCATGCCTTACACTAATAATAAAAATCTATCAAAATCCAATTATTTCACTTGTATTTTATTTTTTCATTATAATTTGTTACCCAGGGTTTAGCCAAGCGAGTAGAACTATAGAAGCGTATATGTGCGATAGTGTATCTGAACACGAGAGAGTCAACTAGCAGGGCAAATACATAGTATTATATTTTTGCCTGCGAGTAGCCTGCCAGTTATCCTGCTAGTGACGTGTATTGTTTTCATTTATTTGTTTTGTTTCCATAGTTTCCATAATTTGTATATTTTTTGGTATGAAATATTTTGAAAAAATCATACTAGTTGACAAAACGCGCAGAGACCTACTAGTCACACATACATCCATAAAACTAACACTATGATACAAATGCTACTAGTTCTACTCGATTGTCTAAGCCCCGGTTTATGTAGAAACGTACTTTATTTATAATCATTTTAAACTTTTTATATTTTACTTTTTTATTTTAAATTTTTTAATAAATATGTATCTATAATAATAGAAGTCTTAGGGCTTGTTTCACAATATCTGAGTAAAGTTTCAAGTAAGCTACTTTGAACTTATTCGTCAAGTAACATCCTTATTTACGTTCCACAATATCCAAACAGTCTTAATTAATAATTAAAGTTCTGAGTATTTTACTGGGCAGAAACTAAACTGTCAATTAAAATATTTTCAGCTGTTATTGCGACCAATAAAACAAATAAATATAATGTTCTGGGCTTGATAGTTGCCTTTAGGACGAATTTCATAATTTTTCAAAATGTTGTAATGGAATTTTTGAATGAATTTGTGTTGTGTATACCTATGTTTGTGTGTCCAAGTTTTTATTATATTTTAAAATTAACGTACATCAATAGGCCACTTACTATGTGAGCTCTTGACATTATTACAATCCATAATGCCACTTTTTTTTCAATCATCATGTCCAAAATAAAATTTGCTGCATTTTAGTTCTCAGATTGGGTCTAAGCCACTAAAGAAGGGAGGTACCCAGATTATACATATGTACATAGGTGGTATGATTTACGATCTATAACACTTTTAAGCAAATATTAATTTGTAGGCAACGCGGATGGTCCACGAATTGACAAAACAAAATTGACACATACACCAAACCTTCGGTAAACGGTTGAAATACCATAGTGTCGCGCCGATACGCTTATAACAGACATTTTTTCTTTTTTTTATACTACGCACATATGTATGTATTTGAAAAACAAAATACCATATTGAGAAGACTTTAACACAAGGACAACGACACTTAAACATCAAGAATCCGACAACTATTATCGATTATTTTTGAATAATTTCATTTTCAATCAGTCAAAACAATAACATTGTCTGGAAAACTGGAATAACTTACAAGTAGCTAATTGACACATAAATTTATAATTTTGATAATTGTGAAACGCAAAGTTTGTTAATGAGAGGATTTACTTTACGGATAACTTAATTGTCGAGTAACTAATTATAACTTTACTCAGACATTGTGAAACAACCCCTTAATCCGGCAGACGGCCCTACTTGCCATGCTTGTATTTCTTTTTAACAATCTTTGTATATTTACATATTTCATGAACAAAATAATATAATAAATAATAAAAAAGGATATAAAAGGAATTATATTAGCACTTCCCCACAAATGACAGATGCGCATGGCATCACCGCGCTGCCACGCACAACGCGTTGCGCCGACGTACCCTACCCCCGCGATGATCACGCATCACAAAATCCTCTATCAAATTTTGTATACTTTATGTTTGTGTACCTACTTCAAATCCCGAGTAACAATAATTAATCTTTTAATTAGACTTTTATTATGAAACACTTACATGATCTTGATACTGAATGTAAATTATCAAAAGCTGCTTATAACCAAAAGCAAGGACAACGGAGAAGGTTCCATACATCACATATGTATTTCTCATATCTGTCATTTGTGGAAAAGTCCTTATCAGTTTTATAATTGTTGGCGACACGAACAGGGTATAGGAGAATTTTTCTAACTATTGTTTCCGCATAAAATATAAAATAGGGGACATTCTGTCGGTTTTCTTTTTTTTTTAAACGGACATAATGTTCATTTGGATATTATGTCTCTTTAAATGGGCTATAAGTCGGCTTTCAACGGAAATAATGTCCAAATGGACATGTCATTCTTAAATAGACAATATGTCCAAATGAACATTGTATCTTTTTTAAACGGGCATAATGTCCAAACGGACAGTATGTCCTTTTCAAACGGATATAAGGTCTATTTGCACTTTGACCTGGTAATAATGTCCATATGTACCTAATGACCGTTTTGAATTGGACGTTATGTTTAGACATAATGTCCATGGGCAGACTTAAGGTCCATGGACTTTATGTCATCCCACCCATTTAATCAAATGAACGCGTTTAGTTGTAAAAAATCATTTCATGATAGGCTTGCTTCAATAAATAAAAACAAAATAAGCTCAAATAACAATTGGAATGAAAACAACTTTCAAATGTTATTGTGTTAAATTTTATTAACTGCAAACATTATTTCCATCATCAGACCAACAAAATATTGAGATTATCGTAAGATCCATTTCGCAGCTACCCCTGTTACGGTTGGTTTGGTCTATTGAACATCATTTAGGGTGATACCTTTTTTATAGATTATAATAATACCTTCAATTCAAAATTTTCAGCATTGAAAACACACACATCCTTTTTACAGATAATCGGATAATCGCTGTTGGATAAGGTTCAGAAGTTATATACCCTCACCCCCTCAGTCTTGCTTAACTATATATACATAGATCACATTCATAATCCCTATCGTTATATGGAAAATTATGTGTCGTTAAATGCACGTAGTATAATTTATTCATAAGTACCTATAGTAAAATCTATTGATGTTGGAGCAAAATTTAAACAAAAGGAGTATAAGATCCATTTAAACCCAAAACTTAGATAATTTGAGGAGGTAGGTATGTATGTATGTATAGTTGATACATATACATATATGTATTTGTATATGCTAATTTATTTAACTTGTTTTGAAATCTATATTTTCGCTCAAGGAAATACGTACCCATCGCCATCCTATGAATAAAATTGTCTACAGAAACAACTTTCAGATGTATACAAAATTAAAGTACAATCCACAAGCATGTTATTGCTAGAAAGTTGTAAATTTGCATATGTATATGCAAAGCTGACAGGCGGCATTGCAGAGATTAAAGTATTATCATGACTTCTGCAACATTCAATGCAAACGATAAAGTTTTACTCATCATTTTTGCAGCTTTTACCCCCTTTTGTATACATTAAGGGATGGCTCTACCTTATGGTTGAAAGGTGTATGACAGGTGGCACTAATCCAAGCGTTCAACAATATTGCACTTCTCAGCAGCTAACAGCATGTAGTCTACTTTTGTGGAAACTTAGGGACAAATAAAACCGAAGGAGCATTAGAGTGCTAAGTCATCAGATTACACTCAAGATACAAAATAAATTTGTTTAATATGTATTGTTCGCTATGTGTATGTGCAATTAATTTAAACTCTTTTTAATTAAAAAGACAAACCATCTTCTAAAATCAAGTGAAATTACAAAACCTTATAGTCGCATGATTATCATTAATGTCGTTGTTGAAAGGAAACAACAATAGTTCCAAGGCCGTATCCAGAAGGGATTACAGGGGTTGGATCGCCCCATCCCCCCCCCAGAAAATTTTCAAAATGTGTTTCTTGATCGTACTTTCTTCTTGACAAAGTATAGAGCCATCTTTTATTAGTGATTGTCGTCAAATTCTATGATAAATTGCTTTCCAAGGCAAAATCTATAAAAAGGTATATACTTGGAAACTCGAGAGCAACTTAGGTCGGAAAACTTATTTATTGGTTGATAGTTTGCAATCTTTTAATTTTCAGTTTTAATGACCAAATTTTGCCTTAGGTTAACAGTGAAGTTATTGCTGGAAGTAACTAACATGTTTTCGAGTACGATGTGTTCTTTGCCTGATTGTACGGTGGTAATTTCGTGGTTTTCGAGACATGAAACAAAAAATGGAAAAAACGTCCTTTTGCTTCTTTGAGGTTCATATCAATTATTTTTTTTCAAAAACAAAAGTAAACTTATTTTCCTCTACAAATCTAAATTTAATATTGCAAATACGATTTTTCCTTTCGAGAAAATTTTTCTTTGTTAGTTTTTTTTCGCTTGATAACCCTCTCAATTTCCTTTGTATTCATTATTCTGGTTTGGAACAGGCATAACACACCTCTTTTTCACGGCATTAAAAAAGACCTCTGTTTTTAATGAGTGGAGACTCTAATACCGTCACACGAAGAGTTTCCTATGCAATTACGCGTTTCTTGGTTAACCTCAAATATAATAAAAAACGGTTATTTTCATGTTTAGCTTGGTTTATCTGAAATCAGTGGATCAAAAGCCTTCGGAAAAATAAACACTAGTCAAAAATTTTGTTTTTGTAAGCAATGGCGCAAAATTTTAAACAGCCTATAATTAAGTGTTAGGTATGATACTACTTAAAAAATTATTAGTTCTTTAATAGTTTAGTAAATTTTTCTTAATTTTAAATACTTTTTAACTGGTATCATACTTAGCCAATTTCCTTCATAAACTTCAGCTGAACACGTCCAAAAAAGTGACAGCTCGTGCAAAAAAATTTTGACATTTATAAACGCCAAAGTTTCATGGATTTAGTACAATACTTAAAAGATTGAACATTGGTGATTTTAACTTTAGTAAAAAATGTTAGGAGATTGTACGATGCTAAACTCGTTTAAAATTAGCAAAATACAATTTTAACCTAGTATCATACTAAAAATGATTTAACATCGTACTAAATGAACTAAAATTTTGCGGCATTTTTTTTAAAGAAGCCTAACTTGCTGAAAGCTAATTTTTTTTCAAAATCATATACCCACCCTCCCCTCCCCTGGCTACGCCCTTGAATACTTCTAAGAAGAAATGGAAAGTAAACTTAACAGTGTTCGATGCTTTTAACACCACAAATGTTCACGATCGCATAGTCGAGATCAAACTATTGCATTTTTAAAAGCATTCCATTTGTTTTTATTTCGATGGCTGGGGTATGTAATAAAAAAATCATTAAGGTATTCAGTCAGGCGGAGTTTAATCAAGCTTTGTTCTTATTTGATTTTTTTATAAAGTTATAAAATGTATTAAATAAATTAATAAAAAAACATCCCTTCAATAACCTCCAAAAAATCAACCTTAACATATCTTCTTACCTTTCCTCTCTTTGGTAAAAGCAAATAGGTATTGTATTTAGTTGGGGCACTCCTGTTTTGTGCAGGTGAAGAGAATTGGGCCTAATTTCTCTTTCTCGTCAATATATATATATTTTTCTGTTTGTAGGTCGAAGTGATATACAATTTTCTCAATTGTTACATCGTTTTTTTTCCGAAACGGAAATGTCATATATTCCAGAATGCAAAATTCCGGGAAACATGATGACTATTATTCATGCTCCAGTTTCCATGTGAATGATTTAAAGTAGTTACCAAATCCATACTTGTACAGGTATTGGCTGCTCTGTTCTCTTTAACAACAGACAATAATATGTTGTTACCGGTTTCTTTTGCTAGAGCAAGTCGTATAGCATTTTAAAAACAACGGAGAAATGTAAATTTAATAATTTGTTCTTTCACGGTTCAAAACTGCTACATTTACGAACTGCAATCTTCATTATTTTATATAACTTAGCCATTAACATGAAATTAATTATAAATATGTTATGTCCATGTATATAATCAGTAATACTATGGAATCCGACAATTCAGTTTATTTTTAACTTCAGTTTGGTTTTGTATTCATGAACTGGACTTTTGCAGAAAACTTGGTTAGGAATAAAACGACAACGAAGGATGAAGAACAAAATCATCACAACCGGATTTCCGCCTGGTGTACCAATAATTATCCTTGCTGCTATCATCTCACCTTTTCATCCTTTCTGTGGTATTTTTTTTTTTATTCTCTTTCATTTTTTATTTTCCAAAAAAAAAAAGATTAAATTAAAAAAGAGATATATTTAAATAAGAACTCTGTTGCCTACCCAAAGTTAGGGTAATATTTTCGTATTATAATATTACTTACAATAAAGCTTTTTACTTTGAAAACTCAAATTAAGTGTGTGTAGCTTATTTAAACGAGTATTTCATTTTCGTGAAATAAAAAAATATATAATAAATAGAGTGCTGTTAAAATAAGTACTACACCAAAATTCGATGGGACCGAAAAATTCCTGGTTAACTTGCTCTCCGAAACGCTCAAAATAGAAGAGAAAGATATCGAACTTTTCGAAGAGGCAAACCATTAAAAATGAGTAAGGAAAGGACTGCAAAAATTACCCCAAATACCTCGATAGGTAGGTCAGTGTTCAGTAACAAAAAGAACTGCGCAGAAGCTGACAGAAATAATCTCTTAAATGTCCTACTTTCGCCAGCATCATAGAAAACACTCTCACACCCACTGGAATCACTTGTTACGATGTAAAAGGGGGCCTCGTAAGCGAACACAAATAAAAGGAAGAGTAAAAGGAAACAAAAGCCAAACGCAAGGATTCCCACAGAAGTTAGCATCACAGACATCATCACTGGGAGCAAAAGCATCTTTTACAAACTTTAAAAAGTTCTTGGGGATTATGTATGTGGAGTCACTTGTTAGTTAGGGTAAAATTTGAACTGAGATGCTTTGGCACTTTTAGTACATATTCGAACGTGAGCTGCGGCAGTCCAAAAAGGTCGAAACGGTTTTAGTGATATAAATGAAAAAACAATAAGGATATCATTTTTTTATCAAACAGAAAAAATAAATCATACCTTATCTGTACGGGGTTACAAAAAAGTAATTGGTGCCAGTGATTTGACAAAATTTATTTATCGGAATAACACCATCCACATCCAGTAATATGGCTCAAGGGTGTTTGCTAAAGGACGCCGCAATCATATGTTTAGTTATAAGTGCTTAAAATGTTAAAGAAATCATGTGTACATAGCGCAAAGTGTGTGTAGAACCGAATCGAAAGATCTCGTCGGCCATGATTTTTTGACTATTCCCTTTTTTTCCTCGTTATACGGAAAGTAAAAGGAAGTGATTAAGAAATTCTACTATTTAGCCCCTAAAATAAATCCAAATGAATCTTAATTCCTGTGGCGGGGTTATATTATTATACGTTTTTTCAAAATATTTCTCACTCGTAGAAATCCAGTCTTATAAGTGCTCTAACTCTTGGTCTCTTACGAGTTAGTGTAAGTGTATTGGCCCTTTTATTTGTTGGATTGAGCAAGTATACATATATGAATGTGAACGGTTCGATAAAAATCTTTCTTCCAGTTCATATTGTTCCGAAAATGTTTTATGGGATTACCTTTGTTACACTATGGATATTACCCGCAACGTTTTGGATACAATACACAGTTGCACAACAATCGTTGACAGAAAAAATTCCTCTTGGTAAGTTGTGTCATATTCCAAAAGGATTTATCAGAAAGACCTATTACGCTGCTGCATATGGATGCATTTATGGATTTCATTATTTTTGACGTATAGGTGCTATTTTCGAGCAGGGAACAGATGAAGTTCAATCTGCTTTTAAGTACGCCATGTTGAATCATAATCTGAACGTGTCTTCGCGGAGATTTGAGTTACAGGCATATGTGGACGTCATAAATACTGCTGATGCATTTAAGCTCTCTCGATTAAGTATGCTTATTGTTTACTAGTTGTTTTCTGGAAATGTAACTGACTGTTAGAGCGAAAAAATACGTTTTTCAATTAAAATTTTGTTTATTTGATGTTTTGGTATATTGTTTTATATTATGTAGGATGTAAGATAAAACAATGTTAAAGTTTTTTTTTCATTTTAAAAATAAAAATATATCGTGAATTTTAAATATTGCAAGAATATACTGGAGAATTGGCCTAGCTTCCCTAACTTAAAACATATTATATGGTTTGCAAATTGTAATAAATAAATTGGGTGACGCAACGGCTCGTGAAGAACCAGGGCCTAGTCACTAACAACTCGCACCCATTCCTTTGTGCGCGTGTCGACAGGAATGGACGGGACTTAAAATTGTTTGCCGAATCCGAACGGCTAGCCGAGAAGCACTTATTCATGACAAGTGATACTTTTGGAGATTTGTCAATTCCTGGCAAGAGGAGTAGCCCTGAAAAAAAACTTTTAAGATTTTAGGTGGACGAGGCTGGGAAGTGAACCCAGACATCCAGCGTGACAGTCCATCGTACTAACCATTACGCTGTACGGGCTACAAACTGTACAAAACTCAAAATCAAACAAATTAAATGTCACGTTTTAAACATAAACCCAGACATTTTATATTATCTGACGAATTTTAAACAGATGTGTTCTTTTGATTTCAATAAAGTTTACAAATCTATTTCATGCCAGTCTAATCTCAGGAGTGGAAAAGATAATTCAGAAATATGGCATCAATATAACGATATGTAGATCCCGAGAACCCATAAAAAGATACAATATGCTCAAGGAGAATAAGTTTAAGATTTCATATTTAAATGAGTATTATTATTTTTTTTGTTATAACTGATTGCATAATCCTTTAATTCCTTTAGTCGACACCAAGAACAAATGAATTCTTACTCTCACAATAGTCATATAATCTTATTGATTTTATTATAATTGTTCATAAAAGGATATTAAGGATTTTTTTCTTGATTAAACAAAAGCTTTTTTGCACCGCAAGTGAAATTAAATAATGTTAAAAGAAAATTCGCTAACTATTGTTAAACTCAACAAGTGCTGAATCAATCGACTAGAGCAGCAACAAGGTCCAAATATATTTCGGAACCCCAACTCTCAACGATAGACAAAAATGAAAAACAAAGCAACACATTTCAAAATCAATATTTTGTGTTTTAAAATATTTGTTTTATGGTTAATGTGAAGAATTATATAAATTAATGAATTAAAAAACGTAAAAAAAAAACAGAAAATGTTGAAAAGTTTTATTCAGTATTTTGTGGAAATACTACGGAAAATTAATTTTTACTTTATTATTATGCAATATTATATGCAAATCGAATTTGGTTTACTTAATAAATGTTTCAATAAACAAAAAAAAAGTTATTTAATTTTTTATCTAAAATGACAAATGATGGACTGACCTGCATTTTAGGTAACTTTGGCCACACGTCATAAGAAGCCGTACGAATCTTACAAAAGCCACATAGAAAAAAGAACATTTGCAAGTCAAGATCTTCTAATAATAATAAAGCTGCAAAAGAGCAGAGAAAGGTTAATCCTCCCAATGTTTTTCCAGTAATATTAACCCAAATTTTCCGGGAAAAGACAGTTTTAGAACCGAGGAACTAGAGCTTAGTCTAATATTAAAATACTTATTTCATAAAATTTAATACCCATACCAACAAAACTTTCGGATGAGATCAGTGTCTTTTATATTTATTTATTTATTTATTCATCTATCGAGTTTCCTCTTACAGATTGCTTAAAACTAATATAAACTTAGTTCATATTTACATTTTCACTTAATTGTAATTTAAATACATTTCTTTCAAGACTTATATCTCAATAAAATGTAAGTTCATTAAATAATTTCATACATCATGTGAATGGTTCATTAGAACCGTAATTATATCCATGCAAGGGGATATAAAACAAATGTCTGGATCGTATATTTCTTCCTGGAACATAGATATGGTAAGACAATATATCATAAACGAACATCACACAATTTAAAAGGCGTCATTTTCCCAGCGCAGCGTAGATACTTAGATAGCTTTAATTGCGTAAGGATTAGAAAACTCTAAGCAATTTCTTTTTAGAAAACCTAGCATTGAGTTTGCCTTTGCCACGATAAAATCTACATGCAGGGAAAAAATTTAACTTTTCATCAAAAACTACACCAAGACCTTACACTTCAGATCCTCTTCAAAATATTGTGTTTGAAATATTATAGTCATATAAAATAGAGGTTCTTGACCTAGAAAATGAAAAAAATTGTATTTTTTTTAGTTTAAGTACAAAAAAATTTTTGTTTTCACCAATCTACTATTTTATTTAGATCGCTTTGCATATAAGTCAATCATTTATGGATTTGACTGTAGAAAAAAGTTTGAAATCATTAGCAAATAATAAATCCGTAATAACGGTAAATCATTCACATTAACTAAAAACAACAAAAGTCCAAGATGGCTTCCTTGAAGAACACCAGATGACACCTTTATTATTTTCGATGAACAGTTTGAAATTTTTCTATAATATTTAATATTTTTAAATATTCTATTGAAGAATTTTTTCCATTTCAAAGTGTTTGTATTTCTTAACGAATATGTGTAAGCCTAGCAAGCCTCAACCTAAAAACTGTATATCCCGATGGGATATATGCATGGAGAAGAATTAGAATTCGCTAGACCTTCTGCATTTAAGCTGCCAATACATCACAATTTTTACGATTAGGGCTTTTATAGATCCTTATACTTCTGAAAGTAAATAAAAATATTAAGTTTCAACTGAGATAACAAAAAACCTAATCAAAAAATAATATGGACAAAATGAATTAAAAAAACTTGTTTTATTTACAAATCTTTGGCCTATCTTTACAGATTGGCCTATCTGACTTTAAAATCAGTTAAAACGGTATTTTGGAGGATGATGACTACAAAATTGAAACCCTGTTATTTTTTGAGCATATTGCACCAAAGCTATGTTTCTTTGTTCAAAACTACAAGCGTTTGAAAATAACCTGTTTCTTAATTTTGCTCTGCTGAAAATAATGAAAAATACAGATAGGCCACTGCGCTCACGGCCTCATAATGTAGTACATTTAGTACCGCTGAAGGTGCATTCCATGAAAATATGGAAGTTTCTTACGAGAGACAAATGTTTAAAGTGTATAATGCTAAAGCGGTAGGTGGAATTTCTAGATTACACTTAATGGACTCGGAGGGCAAAATTGTGGATTGTAAGAAGATTGTGGATTTGCAAAAAAAAAATCTATTATTTCTTATAGGTCCGTACGTGACACAACAACAAAAAATTGTAAATAAAAACCACATGATTTATTTAATTTTTAATTATTTCATGACGTATTTTAGGTAAAGGCCTACAAATAATTTTCGACAAGCGTCTGACTACTTGGTAAATTTTAGCTCTCCGTACGTGACATCTCTTTGTTTTTGATTTATGTCATCTAATAACCAATAAAGTAAATAGTTCAATTTTGAATAAGCGTCGAAGATTTCTTCAACAGTTAAAATACATAAGAATAATTACTTTAGATGTGGGAATACACACATATTTTCACAATAAGATCAAAAATACAATTTGTCCGTACGTGACCATGGAATGAACCTGAAGCGATTATCTTCGAACTTGTCACTAAGTAGGTAATATACATTTAATCAAATCCTGCGTGCAATTTGATTGATTCAGTACTTTCCAATTTTTTTCTTTTGGTGTTTTCAATTGTAGTTTATTGTTTCAAAAGGTTCTCTCTTTTGGGTTTTCTACTTCTTCTTTGTCTTTGTAGATTTTTATTTTGAGACTATTCATGTACATATATTTTGTGCAAATATCAATAATACAACTGAAATTCATCATTAAAGGAGTAATATTACTATTTAACTTTCTATTAAAGCAGTCAATAGGCTTATGTTCCAGATTAAATTTAAGATTTATACTTTTGTTATATTGGATTTTTCTCTTTGCGAGTATTATATCCAATTATTTATTTAAAACAAGAATCCATCCAAACACCATCACTTACCATTCCGGGCCATTATAGTTTAAACGTTAGATTTTCTATTAACTAGCAGGATATTTTGATTTTAAATAAAACAGTTTAGCTATTGAAGATACAAAATAAATAAATTTGGTGACGCGACATCTTGTAGATTACCAAGGCTGAGTGACTTACAACATTAAAATAAGATTTTCTGTCAAAACCAACCGTCACTCTTGGAAGATTTGGTACTTCCACGGAAGAGGTAGTAGGTACCCTTGAAAAAAGCACTTTAATTTGTATGTGAAATAAGCTAATAAATCGATAGCGAGAACTTGGGAAGCATTATACCTATTTTAAGTTTTTAATATTTTATTAAAATAAAAGTTACCGGAAAACTGCACCTATTGAACAGCTACAGAAATTGCGCCAGAATTTAGTTTTTCTCTAAATTTGTAAGAAAAAAAATTGTTATACAGCCTTTCCATCGCGTGTTGATTCCATTTATGACTCTGAAACAGTTTAAATGTACAAATACAAATAATTTTATTTTTGATTTTATTTGAACCCGTAGCTACAAATCAATAATGTAATAATATTGTAAGAATAACATATTATAAAATTGTATCACTAAATGCAAAAGATCTTCTACAATTTGCCGGCTGTGCAATGATATAATTTTCTTGACAAATTTAACCTATCTTATGACGATTACAAGAGAATTTTAAGCATAACTATTGATTGATTAAATAAAGGTGCTTATTGTGAGAGTCTACTCCCAAAAAAGTCTAATCGACAAATATCAAATAGGAAAATTCATAATAATCTGACAGAAAAATATTAACGAATAGATTTTTAAAATATTTAAGTAGACTTTAAGTTGACGACTTTAATTTTATTTTGAAGAGACTCTCGCAACAAGCTACAAACTTTTTTTTTCTGAAAATTCAGAAAAAACAGAAATTCTGATTTTGGCTTACTTTCCCAATCAATTTTTATCTTAATGTATTTTATTTTTGAGATTGGGGAAAAGGTCAACAAAATTTTTGGAAAAAATGCAACAAATTCTAGGATTATTTCCAAGAAAATTTTGCTTTTTTTTGATAGAAAAAGATCGTAGCTTTGTATTAAAAATTTGTTGTTATTTCCGAGTGCATTGTTGATATTTAAGGAACCATACATATTAAATTTTACATTTTTCGTTTTGTTTACTTTAATTAAATGAAATTTTGATTTCAACTTTTAATGAGCAGTTTTAAAGTTTTTGTCAATTTTGATAATTCCGTACAGAATTTTTTTCTTACGGAATTTTCATCAGTAAAATTTAAAAAAAAATCCATTTTTGTACGCAAATAATTTTTTCAAAGATTAATCCATTCGCGTTTTTATTTAATTGTGACTTGAAGTTTTTATTTCATTTAAAGTAAAAAAAGCAGTGTGAAAATTATTGTTTTAAGGTTATTTTTAGTAAGTTTTTTTTTTTTTTATTTCAAAGTGACTTAAATTATTAAAACTATTTTATATAAAATACAATTTTGTTAACAATTATAATTAAACTTTAATTAAAAATAGTATAAATGCAAACAAATAATACCTAATTCAAGCAATGTGTAATGTAAGTTATTACAATTTACAAACTTAATTGAACTATCCCCTAAGAAGCTTTAACATTCCTAAGCGTCCTTTTCTTTTTGAAAATTTAAATTGGATAAAAGAGCTATTTTTAAAAAAATAAAACTTTGCTACATTATGTTTTGTACTGGTAATGTTTTTAAAGAGTTTTGACACAGAATAAAATTGTTAGATCGCAATTCCTAAGAAATATAATATACATAAATCACTGTAGTGATTCATATTTTTTTTAAATAATTAGCACTAGAATAAGTTGAGAAAAGTTGCGACATTATTAAATAATGCACTAGAATTTCGAAGTTGAAATGCTTCGAAATTTAACGATTTTCTATATTATAACATTACATAATCACTTAAATATTTGGAATTTGATAAAATAATAATTTATCAAAACAAAAAAAAAAACAAGGAGTTTCAATGGGTAATCATGGTTGTCCAAATTTGAAAGGGGTTATTTTTTTCACCAAAGTATTCCATTTAAACTTGTTGTTCAGAAAAATGGAACGCTTCAAAAAAACAATCGAAAAGACGAGACTCTGCGAGACTTGTAAGTCTCGTCTCGGTCACGTTAAAATTTTCAGTCTCGTCTCGGTCTCGTATAATTAAGTCTCGTTTCCAGCCAACTTGTTGATTTATTGGAATGAAATATTTTCGATTATAGTTTGAATATGTGCAGAAGAAAATAAATGTTTAACTGAAATTGGATTTTTTAATTAATTAGACTCTCTGTAAATTTCGTCTCGGTCTCGTTTCAGTTGCTTAAAAGCCATGTATCGTCTCGGTCTCGTCATGCGAGATCGAGACCGAGACTTTTCTCGTCTCGTGGCCAGCCCTAATCGGGGCATCTTATTAACTATATATTAAGTATTCCAAACAGCCAAAACAGGATATAAAGTATAGTCAACAAATTTCATCAGCAGAAGATTGGATAACCCGTGTCGAAATATTTCGTAAACAAAAAAATATTAAATACATTTTGGATTCTCTTAAATGTGCAAAAGTATTTTATTTATTTGTAAGGTTTCAAATGATCCTTTCAGAAAACAATTTATAAAAATGTTCTTATCGATTTAAATTAGCTTATATTTAAAACATCTAATTTTTCAAAAGTAGGTACATAATATATTTTTTCCTGAGCTGCTCTTATTTGTCTAGGTTTTAGTTTACTTATTGATTTCTGTTTTAAATTTTAAAGTGCAATATAGGACAATGCTGGCTGACACAAAATAGGGCCCTGTTTTATAATATGTTTTTTTTTAGTTTAATGGTATTAAATATTCACTGAAATTATTTTATAATCTGCATGATGTTGCTTAACATTCCTAAGCGTCCTTTTCTTTTTGAAAATTTAAATTGGATAAAAGAGCTATTTTTAAAAAAATAAAACTTTGCTACATTATGTTTTGTACTGGTAATGTTTTTAAAGAGTTTTGACACAGAATAAAATTGTTAGATCGCAATTCCTAAGAAATATAATATACATAAATCACTGTAGTGATTCATATTTTTTTTAAATAATTAGCACTAGAATAAGTTGAGAAAAGTTGCGACATTATTAAATAATGCACTAGAATTTCGAAGTTGAAATGCTTCGAAATTTAACGATTTTCTATATTATAACATTACATAATCACTTAAATATTTGGAATTTGATAAAATAATAATTTATCAAAACAAAAAAAAAAACAAGGAGTTTCAATGGGTAATCATGGTTGTCCAAATTTGAAAGGGGTTATTTTTTTCACCAAAGTATTCCATTTAAACTTGTTGTTCAGAAAAATGGAACGCTTCAAAAAAACAATCGAAAAGACGAGACTCTGCGAGACTTGTAAGTCTCGTCTCGGTCACGTTAAAATTTTCAGTCTCGTCTCGGTCTCGTATAATTAAGTCTCGTTTCCAGCCAACTTGTTGATTTATTGGAATGAAATATTTTCGATTATAGTTTGAATATGTGCAGAAGAAAATAAATGTTTAACTGAAATTGGATTTTTTAATTAATTAGACTCTCTGTAAATTTCGTCTCGGTCTCGTTTCAGTTGCTTAAAAGCCATGTATCGTCTCGGTCTCGTCATGCGAGATCGAGACCGAGACTTTTCTCGTCTCGTGGCCAGCCCTAATCGGGGCATCTTATTAACTATATATTAAGTATTCCAAACAGCCAAAACAGGATATAAAGTATAGTCAACAAATTTCATCAGCAGAAGATTGGATAACCCGTGTCGAAATATTTCGTAAACAAAAAAATATTAAATACATTTTGGATTCTCTTAAATGTGCAAAAGTATTTTATTTATTTGTAAGGTTTCAAATGATCCTTTCAGAAAACAATTTATAAAAATGTTCTTATCGATTTAAATTAGCTTATATTTAAAACATCTAATTTTTCAAAAGTAGGTACATAATATATTTTTTCCTGAGCTGCTCTTATTTGTCTAGGTTTTAGTTTACTTATTGATTTCTGTTTTAAATTTTAAAGTGCAATATAGGACAATGCTGGCTGACACAAAATAGGGCCCTGTTTTATAATATGTTTTTTTTTAGTTTAATGGTATTAAATATTCACTGAAATTATTTTATAATCTGCATGATGTTGCTTAACATTCCTAAGCGTCCTTTTCTTTTTGAAAATTTAAATTGGATAAAAGAGCTATTTTTAAAAAAATAAAACTTTGCTACATTATGTTTTGTACTGGTAATGTTTTTAAAGAGTTTTGACACAGAATAAAATTGTTAGATCGCAATTCCTAAGAAATATAATATACATAAATCACTGTAGTGATTCATATTTTTTTTAAATAATTAGCACTAGAATAAGTTGAGAAAAGTTGCGACATTATTAAATAATGCACTAGAATTTCGAAGTTGAAATGCTTCGAAATTTAACGATTTTCTATATTATAACATTACATAATCACTTAAATATTTGGAATTTGATAAAATAATAATTTATCAAAACAAAAAAAAAAACAAGGAGTTTCAATGGGTAATCATGGTTGTCCAAAAAAAGGGGTTATTTTTTTCACCAAAGTATTCCATTTAAACTTGTTGTTCAGAAAAATGGAACGCTTCAAAAAAAATTTTCAGTCTCGTCTCGGTCTCGTATAATTAAGTCTCGTTTCCAGCCAACTTGTTGATTTATTGGAATGAAATATTTTCGATTATAGTTTGAATATGTGCAGAAGAAAATAAATGTTTAACTGAAATTGGATTTTTTAATTAATTAGACTCTCTGTAAATTTCGTCTCGGTCTCGTTTCAGTTGCTTAAAAGCCATGTATCGTCTCGGTCTCGTCATGCGAGATCGAGACCGAGACTTTTCTCGTCTCGTGGCCAGCCCTAATCGGGGCATCTTATTAACTATATATTAAGTATTCCAAACAGCCAAAACAGGATATAAAGTATAGTCAACAAATTTCATCAGCAGAAGATTGGATAACCCGTGTCGAAATATTTCGTAAACAAAAAAATATTAAATACATTTTGTATTTGTCTAGGTTTTAGTTTACTTATTGATTTCTGTTTTAAATTTTAAAGTGCAATATAGGACAATGCTGGCTGACACAAAATAGGGCCCTGTTTTATAATATGTTTTTTTTTAGTTTAATGGTATTAAATATTCACTGAAATTATTTTATAATCTGCATGATGTTGCTCGTATCGGATCGTTCGGATCCAAATGTCATCTCTGATCCTTGATCTAAGACGCACATTTTCCATTCTATAGGAGTGCGTGTCTGAATCAAAGTATCTGCTAGGCGCATATTGAGACGCGTCCGATGCATGTGACGGGACCTGACGAGTGTCGCACGACACGATCATAGAAACGTGTCATACCGTTCTCCGCACATTGGTTCGCATTTCTCGATTCAAAATACATACATATTTATGGAAGCAAAAGTCATCTGCCATGATAATTGAAATATACTTTAAAAGAAAAACAAATAATTTCTAAACAGGACACGATTTTTTACTTTAAAAACCAACGACAGTTTATAATTTTATTTTTTGAGAGAAAAAAAAAAAATAAAAACAAACGCAAGATAACTGTGTCACTGTGCACTGTGTCACGCGATTTTCGAAAAATAAGCGTCAGGTCATCTCGTATCGCTCTATCAATATGCGTTGTTGTATTGATTAATATTGCTTACAAAACCTTGTGCTGTGCTGCGTACCGTCACTTGCGCCGAACGCGTCTCAATATGCGTCTGGCCTCTACTAAAAAAAATACTCTAAAATCATGGCCGTACAGCCAATTTTATTAAAGCAGTGAATAAAAATATATTTACTTGCGAACGAATGACCTATTTAGCCAAATCTTTGATAAAAATGAAATTAAAATTGGTTGCTAGTTCTTAAAAAATCATCTTAAAATGTGAGTCTAACATTTTAATATTTAGATATCAAAGTGGGAAAATCTATCGAATTTATTGAGATTAATTTGATTATATGTATATAATACCTAACAATAAAAGCCCTTAACGCATTACAGAATTAAAATGTTAGAATTAGTGAACAGTGGATTTAAAAAAAAATATATATATTTTTTTTTTAAATTCAATATGTATCTTGAAAACGGTTTAGTGATTTTTTTTAAAGCTTTGTTTGCAATAGTATTTTATTAAAACTAAGTATCAAAATATTGTTGAACCTATAACATACATCTTCAATTTATAGCTACCTTAAAGTTGTTAGCTACGAGAGCAATTTCGAGTGGTCCAGTCGTGCAATTTATTTGTGCCCGCTCTCCAATATAAAGTGCACCACCGTCGTAATGTAGTAAATGCCATGCACAAATAATTTCATTTTTGAAATGGAACAGTTTGAAAAATGAATAGGTACTCTCTTGGATTTACACAAGTAGGCAACGTTCCATTAAGAAAGTTGACCTGCCTTTTTGAGCTGAGCACACCCTTCCAGAGAATATTCGCTTATTCCGATGTTTATGTTGAAACACAACTCAAAAATCTTTTATCAGGACGTAGACCTACACATAGACAATAAAGGGCATACACTTCAACTAAAATTTACATGCTTTGAATTTGTTTTCAAAATTTTATATAATGTTTTTTTTTTCTTTTAATTTAGTGTAGGAAAACACATATTATGAAAAGCTTTTTCAAGTCTTCTAAAATATAATCAAGTTTTTATTAATAAAAATTAAAAAAGTTATACATAAATGACGATTGCACTATTTCTAAATCTAAAATCGCAAGGAGTGATTTAATTCCGATTTTTGATATGTTATTACGACTTGTTAGAGTAGAATGCAGCCAACTTTCCGAAACTTAAAAAAAAAAAAACGATTAAACCAGACCCTTTTTCAGAAAATTCTCCATATAATTAAAAAAAAAAGGTAAATTGAGAGAATTTGTCAACTTAACGAACAAGGAAGTCTTCTTCTACAAATATCTCTGGAATTGGTAACGCTGATCACACCTTGCGAATGGAGCACCTTTTTGTGTAGGATTTGACTGGACTAGAACTCATTTTGTAGTATGTTGGCCTTTTGCAAGTGTCTATTCCAAAAAAAGTCTATAGTTGACAAAAGTCGATCAGAAATTCTTGATATAATTCAATTTCTATCAAATTGAAAAATTCATTTAGATTATACCTATACATACTACATATATTAACGAAAACATTTTTAAAATATCGAGAGCAGAATTAAAATTTTTTTTTTTCTTTTATTCAATTTGGATAGTATCGCGCAAGAGGCCCCTTTATTTTTAATTTGTATTGATAAAATCACGAAAGAAGAATAAAAATATTTTGAAGCACAAAGAGTTTCTGTTATCACTAAAAACAAAATAATATTTTTAAGACTTCTTATAGGTTGTGTTGGCCTTGAATCTATTAATAAATAAATAAATTGGGTTGCGCAACGACTCGTGAAGAACCAGGGCCGCGCAACCATTCCTGTGTGCGCGTGTCGACAGGAATTAGGGGACCTAAAATTTTATGCCGACTCCGAACGGCTAGATGAGAAGCACTTATTCATGACAAGTGATACTATTAGAGGATTTGTCAATTCCTCGCAAGAGGCAGTAGCCCTGAAAAACACTTGAATCCAAACCCTCCAAAAATGACAAATAACGTAATGTATGTAAAAATAAACTTTTTATAAGCACCATACAATTTCGGTATCAAACGACACATTTTTCTGTCTTTCATTTGATATGAAATCACACTTTTTTCTATGGTTGTGAGGCATCTGTGCATTATAACCATTTTTATGCAATATGGTATGAAACATTAGATTATGAAATTTATACGCTTTCGACATTGAAGTTTTGTTTAGCAAGTTAACCCAGTGGGTAACGCATTGGACTAACAAGCAGAAGATCACGGGATCAAGTCCAAGATAAATCAATTTTTGATTTGCTTGCCTCACGAGGCAAAAGGGTTCATAACTGCCAAGGCGCTTGTGGTAGCCTATGTTAACCCTTGCTAGCCCCTTTCCAGAATCTATGTAAAACTCTCTAGTGCCTTGTCGAAAACTATATTGTTTTTCTCCGCGGGAACTGATTCCAAACGGCTAAGTTGGGAGTCCCATTCTTATTTTACTTTTTCTGGACCAGGAACCAAGAGGCAGTACCTTAACCATGACAACAAAAATACTGGAAATCTATACCAATTGAGATTTAAATTAATGGAAACCATATTTCAAGAAAATTTGTGCGAATAGAGATGAGTAGGAACTTTAATATTAATATTAATTGTGTTGAGAGACTTATTTCATCGCAATTAATAATTCTCAAACTATTTGTGCAAATAAAATGTTTGTATATCTGCAAATAATTTCACTTCGATTATAGTACTTAATTATAAAAATTCAAAATTTTAAAATGTTTATCACAAATGTGGTACTTTTTTATATGGACAAAAAAAATTATTTTATGTTATTTTAATTGAATTTATTTTATTTTATTATGAGATGCTAACATTAGTTTAAAGAAGAAACGTAAATAACATTAAAGCAAATAATTACAATTATAATTCTTACCCACGCATAAGGGATTTTTATTCCATTTTAAGATGTACAATCGTATATAGAATAGGGTGATCTAGTGAACAAAAATCAAAAATTGCCACAAAAATCCATCCACGCTCTCATTTTGGCACATGCGAAACAACCTACATTATTATAGGAGTACATATGTGTTTAATTTAAAAATTTTATCTTTTCAAGAAAGTGATACTCATTCATTGATTGCAAAGTTGTTTAGAGATAACTGTAGGTACTCGAAAAACAAGAATTTTGTTCAACAAGAATGCAGTTTCCGTAATTTACAATTTTCTCAAAAACCAGAGGAGGAAATATTAAAAAGCATCAAAATACTAACCCCCTTATTTATAAAGAAAAAATAGTTATTTCAGCTCCCGTGTTTAGGAAAACTACTATGGAATAAGAATTTTATGGACTGAAATTAAAGGCAATTGCTTACTGCTGCATTTGAGTCCAGATCATTCTTATTCCATGTTGTAGTTTTCCTAAACACGGAAGCTTAAATAACTATCTTTTTTTAAATAAGGGGGTAAAAGTTTATATACATTTATGTAATTTAATTTGTATGGTGATAGTATAAAAATTACATTATATCATTTGATTTCGGTCTAAAAATTAATTTTATAATCATTCCTTAAAATAAGTTTTTATTTTATTTTTAGAAAAAAATATTTGTTTTGAAAGCTTAACCTAACCAAGTTTTCAGGGCAATTGTTATATGTTAGATACTCACATACATATGAGTAAAATGTTATTTTATTGTATTCTATTAGAATCTTTAAAAAGTGTTTAAGAACCATATTTTTGTGAGCGCTGAACACTCGCTTAATTGGTGAAGTCTAAAAAGTGTGCAACTCCATTTTTTTCTGAAAATGAGGTTTAAATGTAATAAACATCAATCAAACTGGGAATTCTTGTATAACTTCAGATCATTGTTTTGACACTTGATTCACTTAACTTACTAAATTAATTTATACATTGGATCAGGATAGATCTACATTATCATTAGATACAGATAATCATCTAAGTTTCATATTTTTTAGTAAATATGTTGTTTACTAAGCCAACATCCCGAGCAGTTCGGCAAAAAGTGGGAACTATAAAATTTGATGCAAACGGCCCCTTCCATACAAACGACAACTTCACTGAACTATAAACTAAAAGTTACCTTATTATAATATTTATTATATTTAATTTTAAATACTTTTGTATACACATATATTTAAATTATTTATTTGTGTTATATCAAGAAATATTATACTTTGTAATAATTAAAAAAAATAATGAGCCACAATCATTTATATGAAGTAGACTCATTTTACGAGACCTTTATTATTGTATAAATACTCCTTATTATTATTAATGTCTTTCTTGATTCAATTCTTGATAAGAATCGACGGCATTTTCGACGTCGTCACGTTCTTCTTCAAGTCTCTAAAATATTTATATTATAAAGTCAAATTTGAAAATATTATTTTAGTTATGCAGGTAATATTATGTTTTTATGCAGGTTTGACTCAATCTAGTTTAAATTATCAGAACTACACTACTGGGCCAAAGGAAATGACTTTCTAGGTTTATAGTTCTCTAATTAAAATTCTGTACAAAATTTCAACCTTTTTCGCTTTTATCGTACAAGTATATCTCATGGGGAGTTGTTGAGGTTTATTGTCATCAGTTTTGTTTTGCAAACTTGTTATAAAATGGAGCTAATATGAGAAATGAATCTTAAAATGTTTGATTTCAGATCACTTAATAAATGTTTATGTGTTCAGAGATTTCATTTTGTTACCTTAAAGTATAAGACTAAGCTAATTTTAAATTTTATTTCCCCTAACAGTCATTTGCATATGATAAATAACGACTTAATCTCCCGTAAAATGTTGATTTATATGATTTGTTACCTCTTTTAGTATGCAACCAATTTTCAAGAGGGGTGTATTCCATGCTTGGAGCTGTTTCACCAGATTCATTCGATACATTACATTCATATAGTAATACATTTCAAATGCCATTCGTGACACCGTGGTTTCCAGAAAAAGTATATTTAACATTAATACTTGTACTTATAGAATTTTGATAACATTTCATTTCAGGTTCTTACACCATCATCCGGATTTCTGGACTTTGCAATTAGTATGAGACCTGACTATCATCAGGCAATTATTGACACTATACAATTTTATGGTTGGCAAAGAATAATATATCTATATGATTCACACGATGGTAAATTTTAAAATATTTAATAATTCAGGTATATTTTAAAAAACACAAAACACACAATTTTGAAGACCATTTTTTAGATAATCTTCCGAAAGGAATACACATTCGCCACCTTATTGCAAGAGATACGATTTTTCTACTTTTAAATATCAGAACTTTTCGTCTAATATAATTTCGACATAACCAATTATTATAGGAGTTTTGTATAAAGAAAAAAGGTAGACGTGAAGAATAACATTTTTCAATAACGTTTAATTTGTTTCATTTATAGACTTTATAAATTCAAAAAACATGTAATATCGGGTAAGGAATTTGAAAAGAAAACAGGGTTTCTTTACTTCAAATTTCTTTATCTTTGTTATTATAATATTTATCGTTCATTCACGAGATATAAGTTGAAAACTGTTGCCATATATTCGTGAAGGAACTCTTTCAACATTCAAAATAGATTATTTAACCAGAAATATATATTTTTATATCCAACTGCTATAAGCATTTCAAATAAAGTTGCTGCACAAGCATTAAATTTTTAGAAGTTGATATTGTATGACATATTTTATAAATATCTTTTATATTATCTTGAAAGTGTTCACAGGTACACATAAATATAAACAACATAAATAGACAAATAAATTCTCTTAAACTTGAATTTGTATTAGGTATGAGACATAAATTTGAGATGAGATGCTTTTTTACTTATTATAAACAGCTTTCTTTTAAACTAGTATTCGATCTCCTAAAATGAAAAATAATAATAAATAATACATTCATATCAAGTCAATTTTTTTTAAACTCAGTTTTTTTGATCTTATTTCACTTTGAATAAATCGAACATAGTTTTAACACAATAAATTACCTATATGCTGGTTGTGACCAAATGTTACTACATAATGAACTTACAAAGTATTAAACACAAAAAAATCCTACACTTGCATGAAACTTATATAAAATAACAACAAAACAAAGTGAGCAAAAGAGTTAAATTATTATTTACAACATGAATGTTTAGGGAATTTATGGTGTACAAGTTAAATCAAATGGAAGTAATGGAAACACACATTAAAGTACCTTTGTACTATGTACGACTACACAAAAAATACATCCATCCCAAATTTGTTTTTCCCATTTAACGCATCGACTTGTTCCGTAATCATTTTTTTTTATATAAAACAGGCCTCCTGAGACTGCAACAAATTTACCAAGGACTTAAGCCCGGAAACGAGTCATTTCAAGTGGAAATGGTCAAACGTATAGCAAACGTTACCATGGCAATAGAATTTCTACATACCCTCGAGGACTTAAGTCGTTGGACAAACAAATACATTGTGCTTGATTGCCCAACGGAAATGGCAAAAGAAATTCTTATAACTCATGTCAGGGATATTGCACTAGGCAGACGCACATACCACTACTTGCTCAGTGGCTTGGTAAGGTTTCATTTATTTAGAAAAAAAAAAAAATCGGAACAATAAACATAAACCTAAATACAAAAATCCAGGTTATGGACGATAGATGGGAGAGCGAAGTTATTGAATTTGGTGCTATTAATATAACCGGGTTCAGAATTGTTGACACGAACCGACGGTTGGTACGAGAATTTTACGAAAATTGGAAGCGCCTTGATCCTGTGACCTCAGTCGGTGCTGGAAGGGATTCAATTTCGGTAAGAACTATGAGAAAATTAATGTACATGCGGACAATGATTTAATATGGGATTATATGTATTTAAATTCTCAGGCACAAGCAGCTCTTATGTATGACGCAGTTTTTGTGTTGGTTGAGGCGTTCAATAAAATCCTTCGCAAGAAACCGGATCAATTCAGAAACAATGTCCAGCGCCGGAGTCAGACACTAATACCCAGTCCAGCGAATGGAACAACAGCAGCGGGCGGTAGTAACGTGGGAACAAGTACACGTGCTTTGGATTGTAATACTTCCAGAGGATGGGTAAACCCTTGGGAACATGGTGATAAAATTTCACGATACTTGCGAAAGGTAAGAAAAATAGAAATGTACTTGTGTATGCATAGGGCCAAGGGACGAGGGGTATATGGCTTAACATCGGCTTATAAAAGTATAAGAGAAACTCAAAGCATATAAAATGTTTGCCTGCAGGTGGAGATAGAAGGATTAACAGGGGACATCAAATTCAATGATGATGGCCGACGGCAGAATTACACTCTCCACATTGTCGAAATGACTGTGAACAGCGCAATGGTTAAAGTTGCTGAATGGTCTGATGAGGCCGGCCTAATGCCTTTGTCAGCAAAATACGTGCGCCTTCGACCCCCTGTGGAATTTGAGAAAAATCGTACATACATTGTGACAACACTCCTCGAGGAACCTTATATAATGCTCAAGAAAGACGATAGCTTCGAGGGTTATTGTAAGGACTTAGCCGATTTACTTGCCAAGAAATTGGGAATAAACTGTAAGTTGTTTTTATCTTTGCAATATTATTTTGGATTTGTGAGTTAAATATGTGTTTCTGGTTCCAGATGAGATGCGTTTAGTTAAAGATGGTGGATATGGAGCTGAAAATCCGAACGTGCGTGGTGGTTGGGACGGAATGGTTGGTGAGCTGGTACGTCGGGTAGGTTTAAATTTCTATGTAGAAAAAAAATTTCAACTTAACCAAAAAAAAATATTTTGACTGCAGGAAGCGGACATTGCCATTGCTCCAATGACTATTACAGCTGAACGTGAGCGCGTTATCGATTTTAGCAAACCCTTTATGTCTTTAGGGATTTCCATTATGATAAAAAAGCCAGTTAAACAGACTCCCGGTGTATTCAGTTTTATGAATCCTCTCTCCCAGGAAATATGGGCAAGTTTCAATGAATAAATGTTTGAATTTAAATTAACATAACAAATTTTATATTAAGAACACAATTTTTTAATAAATAATTTGTAATTAGAATTTTAATTTTACTTACATCTAAACTTTTTTACAGGTCAGTGTTATTTTTAGCTATATTGGAGTCAGCATAGTGTTGTTTTTTGTATCAAGATTTTCACCTTATGAATGGCGTCTCATTCAATATTCAGGTAAGGTAACGAAAATGCTTATACAAAAGCTGGTAAGTGGGAGAATGAATGGATTATAAATGTTACTAGGATCCTTAGAAAAAATGTCACTTCTCTAAGTCGCACATTTGTTAATAGGGTTAAAAGTTTTTTTTTTTTTTGTTATTTTCTCAGATTGATGCTTTTATCGCAAGTTAATGACCAAGTAGTCATTCATTCTCCATATTCACAAACACAATAAATTTGTTAAATGAAATTTGGTTTCTAAAAATCAAAACTGATTAAAATCAAAAATAAAGTCTTTTCATTATACTTAAAGGGTGGGTCATCTATAGTGGTTTCTTTTAAATCATAGATTATTTTGACACTGATAGCTGTTTTCCGCTCGAAATCTTGGCAGAAAGTCAGTATCATACATTGAAAACTTATTTCCAGAGTGAGTGCTGTGTAGCCCAAACAGTGCGTTTTTGCACGAAATAAAGCACCCAACGCACCTGCTGTACGCAAGTTTTACGAAAAAAGTTCGTGAGACTGCTATGAAAGTCTAAAACTCAATTCACCAACATCAGCTCGCCATCGATCTCAATTGCTTTATATTACGGATTCTCAACGGATTATTCGCTTACAAAGTCCAATTGACTCAGGAATTGAAGGCGCACGACCATCCGCTTCGTTATCGCTTGTCAGTTTGGGCCTCAGAGCAGCTTCATTTGGATAACGATTTCGGGCGAAAAATCATCTTTTCTGACTAGGCGCATTTTCATCTCGGCCACTACGATTAAAAAATAACAGAATTGGTGCATTTGGGGCTCAGAAAACCCGCACGTTACTGTTGAGGAGCCAGAGAGTGACAGTTTGGTGCAGATTGTGGAACAGTGGCATCATTGGACCTTTTTCCTTCGAAATTGAGGCAGGCGTTACGCTCATACCCGTGGGCGTTACAGAGCCATCTTAACAGAATTTTTTTTTTACTGAAATTGAAGACATAGATTTGGGCAACCACTGGTTCATGTAAGATGGTGCGCCATGCGATCATATAGCCCATGTCACAATCGGTCTTTTGTGCACCAAATTGTTATGGTTATGGCGATGTTATGCCAACAATCCGAAAACGATTTAGCACTGAAGGCCAATATCATCCAAGAAATCCGTGAGCTACAGCCAGAAACCATCAAAAAGATCTTGAAAAACTGTAGTGACAGAATGCGCTAATGCAAAGCCAGCCGAGGCAGCCACTTGAACGACGTTGTGTTTCATAATAAATGGAAAAGTTAGCTCTCTTTACTAAAGCCATAATACATGGGGTTATTTTAATTTTGTTCATTTTATTGCATTTTTAAAAAGAAACTTGTATTTGGCCCACCCTGTATACACATACTCTATGTTCTGTGAAATTTTGAAAATATAATTAGTAAAATTGACCTCGGTGTAGGTATTAGGATAGCTTTTGCTATTGCTATTGCTATTGCTATTGCTATTGCTATTGCTATTGCTATTGCTATTGCTATTGCTATTGCTATTGCTATTGCTATTGCTATTGCTATTGCTATTGCTATTGCTATTGCTATTGCTATTGCTATTGCTATTGCTATTGCTATTGCTATTGCTATTGCTATTGCTATTGCTATTGCTATTGCTATTGCTATTGCTATTGCTATTGCTATTGCTATTGCTATTGCTATTGCTATTGCTATTGCTATTGCTATTGCTATTGCTATTGCTATTGCTATTGCTATTGCTATTGCTATTGCTATTGCTATTGCTATTGCTATTGCTATTGCTATTGCTATTGCTATTGCTATTGCTATTGCTATTGCTATTGCTATTGCTATTGCTATTGCTATTGCTATTGCTATTGCTATTGCTATTGCTATTGCTATTGCTATTGCTATTGCTATTGCTATTGCTATTGCTATTGCTATTGCTATTGCTATTGCTATTGCTATTGCTATTGCTATTGCTATTGCTATTGCTATTGCTATTGCTATTGCTATTGCTATTGCTATTGCTATTGCTATTGCTATTGCTATTGCTATTGCTATTGCTATTGCTATTGCTATTGCTATTGCTATTGCTATTGCTATTGCTATTGCTATTGCTATTGCTATTGCTATTGCTATTGCTATTGCTATTGCTATTGCTATTGCTATTGCTATTGCTATTGCTATTGCTATTGCTATTGCTATTGCTATTGCTATTGCTATTGCTATTGCTATTGCTATTGCTATTGCTATTGCTATTGCTATTGCTATTGCTATTGCTATTGCTATTGCTATTGCTATTGCTATTGCTATTGCTATTGCTATTGCTATTGCTATTGCTATTGCTATTGCTATTGCTATTGCTATTGCTATTGCTATTGCTATTGCTATTGCTATTGCTATTGCTATTGCTATTGCTATTGCTATTGCTATTGCTATTGCTATTGCTATTGCTATTGCTATTGCTATTGCTATTGCTATTGCTATTGCTATTGCTATTGCTATTGCTATTGCTATTGCTATTGCTATTGCTATTGCTATTGCTATTGCTATTGCTATTGCTATTGCTATTGCTATTGCTATTGCTATTGCTATTGCTATTGCTATTGCTATTGCTATTGCTATTGCTATTGCTATTGCTATTGCTATTGCTATTGCTATTGCTATTGCTATTGCTATTGCTATTGCTATTGCTATTGCTATTGCTATTGCTATTGCTATTGCTATTGCTATTGCTATTGCTATTGCTATTGCTATTGCTATTGCTATTGCTATTGCTATTGCTATTGCTATTGCTATTGCTATTGCTATTGCTATTGCTATTGCTATTGCTATTGCTATTGCTATTGCTATTGCTATTGCTATTGCTATTGCTATTGCTATTGCTATTGCTATTGCTATTGCTATTGCTATTGCTATTGCTATTGCTATTGCTATTGCTATTGCTATTGCTATTGCTATTGCTATTGCTATTGCTATTGCTATTGCTATTGCTATTGCTATTGCTATTGCTATTGCTATTGCTATTGCTATTGCTATTGCTATTGCTATTGCTATTGCTATTGCTATTGCTATTGCTATTGCTATTGCTATTGCTATTGCTATTGCTATTGCTATTGCTATTGCTATTGCTATTGCTATTGCTATTGCTATTGCTATTGCTATTGCTATTGCTATTGCTATTGCTATTGCTATTGCTATTGCTATTGCTATTGCTATTGCTATTGCTATTGCTATTGCTATTGCTATTGCTATTGCTATTGCTATTGCTATTGCTATTGCTATTGCTATTGCTATTGCTATTGCTATTGCTATTGCTATTGCTATTGCTATTGCTATTGCTATTGCTATTGCTATTGCTATTGCTATTGCTATTGCTATTGCTATTGCTATTGCTATTGCTATTGCTATTGCTATTGCTATTGCTATTGCTATTGCTATTGCTATTGCTATTGCTATTGCTATTGCTATTGCTATTGCTATTGCTATTGCTATTGCTATTGCTATTGCTATTGCTATTGCTATTGCTATTGCTATTGCTATTGCTATTGCTATTGCTATTGCTATTGCTATTGCTATTGCTATTGCTATTGCTATTGCTATTGCTATTGCTATTGCTATTGCTATTGCTATTGCTATTGCTATTGCTATTGCTATTGCTATTGCTATTGCTATTGCTATTGCTATTGCTATTGCTATTGCTATTGCTATTGCTATTGCTATTGCTATTGCTATTGCTATTGCTATTGCTATTGCTATTGCTATTGCTATTGCTATTGCTATTGCTATTGCTATTGCTATTGCTATTGCTATTGCTATTGCTATTGCTATTGCTATTGCTATTGCTATTGCTATTGCTATTGCTATTGCTATTGCTATTGCTATTGCTATTGCTATTGCTATTGCTATTGCTATTGCTATTGCTATTGCTATTGCTATTGCTATTGCTATTGCTATTGCTATTGCTATTGCTATTGCTATTGCTATTGCTATTGCTATTGCTATTGCTATTGCTATTGCTATTGCTATTGCTATTGCTATTGCTATTGCTATTGCTATTGCTATTGCTATTGCTATTGCTATTGCTATTGCTATTGCTATTGCTATTGCTATTGCTATTGCTATTGCTATTGCTATTGCTATTGCTATTGCTATTGCTATTGCTATTGCTATTGCTATTGCTATTGCTATTGCTATTGCTATTGCTATAAGAATAATGCTAAGAATATATCCCCCTATTACGCCGAGGAATTGCCTGAAAAATTTTCCACCGGTATCGTGTTAACGCCGAATTACTTTCTTAACAGCTCAACAAAACCATTTATGTTAAAATCGAAATAAAATGGTTTAAAGTTTTCTTTTATTTTTTTTTTTAATTACCAAAAAATAAATGAAAATTCTCGTCCTAGATGCGATAAATATTCATCCGGATCAGATTCCAAATCAACAACAACAAGTCCCACCTGGAGTCGGGGCATCTTATGCATCGCCCGCTGTAGTTGTGAATGATTTCAGCATATTGAATTCATTTTGGTTTTCACTTGCCGCTTTTATGCAACAAGGATGTGATATTAGCCCACGATCTATTTCAGGACGAATTGTTGGATCCGTTTGGTGGTTCTTCACACTGATACTCATTTCATCATACACTGCAAATTTGGCGGCATTTCTAACCGTTGAACGTATGGTTACACCAATAAACTCACCTGAAGATCTTGCTACACAAACTGAAGTGCAATACGGCACTTTGCTTCATGGTTCAACGTGGGACTTCTTCAGGGTAAGCATACGGCATTTTGAAATTAAAATAAACTAAAATTTAGTGTCTTAGAGCATGAAAAGAAAAGTAAAAGACTGTGTAACTATAACCAGCTTAGCAAATAAATTTATACGCATACCGACAATAACAAAAAAAATGTTAATAATAAAATATTTTTTAATTAGTTAGGGCGTTAAGGGAGCCAACCTTGCACTTAATTCTGACGGGATGAGCTTTGACACACTAATAGTCCACATCATAAATTAATTTTTAAGAAGTGTTGCCACAGTGACAACACTGGCAGACCGGAGATATAAGGGTTGCCTTCTGACCATGTTTTAACACGAAATTTCACATAAATTAGCCTATAAATCGGAAACCAAACATCGCTTGATATCGCGGAATGTATCCTTGGATTTAGAATACTTCAAGCTGTTGTACGCGGGGGGAGCAAAATACCCTCGGCGGATTAGGGTTTTTATTTGTCAGAAAATAATGATTATAAAATGAATATTCGTAAAATTTTAAGATGAGAGTCGACGTAGACGGAAGTCCATTTTTATGCATGCATTAGTTATTTTTGTATAATCGCTTTCAAAATGGGGGGAGGGGAAGGTGGAATTATATCAAACCACTATATATTCGTCTCGGTATAATCTAAGCATATGGCACATGACCTTAGGGTAATTTCAATCCCCAATCATATGCAATCAAAATAATTTTATTATAATTTCCCTAGAAAAAGTTATAACCTTTTTGTAAAATGATGACTAAATTTTCAGTGAAACGAGCAAACCATTACCAAAATTTCAATGGTATAGTGATCAAACTTGGCACACATGTCTCATTTGTCGTAAGATATAAAGCCTAGTACACTGCTGATGCGTAACAAAAAATCCCATACAAAAATGACATGACGAAATCATAAACGAAAAATTTCGTTGTGCTTTTCGTTCTGTGGTACGCTGTTTGACCAGCGAAATTGATCATTATACCAGATTGTGTTGACAAGTCTCCACTCTCTTTTCGCAATAAATTAATTGCCCGGACCATTAATTGTGTGCGGAAAAATGACATTTGGGTTTGTTCGTGTTTTTATTTGTTGTTTCTTTCATTACAGCACTGTTTTTATTTGATTTTTTCGTTAAACGTTTTATTTATTTGCAAATTACTTAAACTCTCCATGAATATTTTTCCGCTGTGTTTTCGTAAGCATTTCGTTGTCTTTTTGGAGACCGCAGGAAAATTTCGTTTCGCATCAGCAGCGTACTAGGCTTAAGAATCAAAAGAGTCCATAAAAATATCTGGGGCGAAAGGGTGTTTTTTTCACTGAAAGGGAAAAGTGAATTACTATTACCAATAAACCCCTCCCAAAACTGGTGTGTTGATGAAAATTGGTGGAAATGTTTTATTTCTTGTTAAAACCAAGACTCAAAAGGATACATGCAGATATATTGGTTCCAGGGATGTTTTTTTAGACGGAAGGAAAATATTGGTTATAAAACCAACATTTTATTTGTATGTAATCGGGGTACAAATGTTCAATATGGTACATGATTTTAAAGTATTTTTAACGCTGAGTCCAATTTAATTAAAATTAAGATGATACAACCACCATTAAAAAAGTAAACGTCGTTTTAATGGAAATATTAATGTATTTTTTGAGTAGAGCAGATAAAACATTTTCCCTCAAAAACCACCTTTGACAATAGATATTTGATTTATCTTTATTTATTCTTGGTAACAATACAAAATAAAACATTCCTACCAACTTTCATCAAAGTACTAGTTCTGGTGGGGGTTTACGGTGCATAGTCTTACACTTTTATGTTTCGCTCATAAAAACACTCTTTAGCCCCAGATTTTTGTTGGACTTTTTTGATTCTTACTTATCACGGCAAATGAGACATGTGTGGTAATTTTCATCACCATACCATTGAAATTTGGTAATATAATGCTCGTCTCACTAAAAATTTAATCATGATTTTATAAAAAGGTTATAACTTTAACACCTTCCCCTCCCCCATTTTTAAAGCGATCATACAAAAAAGTAATACATGGATAAAAATGGCCTTCGGATATGCTGTAGAGTATGAAATTCTACGTCGACGCTCATCTTAAAAATTTTATGAATATTTATCTTATGAACCTTTATCCGCTGAGGGTATTTTGCTCCCCCACATACAAGGGTGGGGGAAGGGTCAAAAAGTGAACATATTCCTATGGCTTCATGTATTCTAAATCCAACGAGACCTTCCACGACATCAACCGATGTGTGGTTCTCGATATATATGCTAATTTATGCAACCCTTATATCTCCGGTCTGCCAGTGTTGTCACTATGGAAACACTTCTTAAAAGTAAAATTAGGATGTAGACTATAAGTGTACCAAAGCGCATCCCGTCAGAATGAAGTGCAAGGTTTGGCCTAAAATATGGCCTCAACGCCCTAACTAAACTGTTTGTTATTGATTTGATGACCTGGCTGTACAAACACTTTGAAAAGATTACAAACACCAAGGTTATTTCGCATATTTTTCTTTTCTTTTAAGAATTTTCAGTTTATTTAAAATTTAAAAATGGTGCAATTAGATGAAATTCTATGATTTATGATTTTATAAATTCGTAATGTATAAGATCAATTTTAAAAACATTTTCAGAGATCTCAGATTGGGCTACACAATAAGATGTGGGAATATATGAACTCAAGAAAACATGTCTTTGTAAACACCTACGACGAGGGTATAAGTCGAGTAAGAACATCCAAAGGAAAATACGCTCTATTGGTGGAGTCACCAAAAAATGAATATGTGAATGCTCGGGAGCCATGCGATACAATGAAAGTCGGTCGGAATTTAGATACCAAGGGTTTCGGTATAGCAACACCAATTGGATCACCGTTAAAGTGAGATTTTATTTTTTACTAAATAATGCATATTTGAATGATTTTGCCTACAATCACATTATTAAATTTCAGGGATCCAATCAATTTGGCTGTACTTTCATTGAAAGAAAATGGGGAGCTTATCAAATTGCGAAACAAGTGGTGGTACGATAAGACTGAATGCAATCTGAATAAAGACAATCAAGAGACCTCGCATAATGAACTTTCATTGAGTAATGTGGCTGGAATATTCTATATTTTAATTGGCGGTCTCTTAGTGGCAGTCTTTGTAGCAATTATTGAATTCTGCTTTAAGAGTAAATCGTCTTCATCCTCATCATCATCGGCGGCAGGAGGGCGCCATCAAAGAAATTCTCTATCCGATGCAATGCACTCTAAGGCTAAATTGACAATTCAAGCCAGCAGAGACTATGACAATGGTAGAGTCGGGGTAGGTATTTCCTGAAAGCACAAATGATTATTTTAAATGAACTAGCTAAATAAAAAATTCAAGAACTCTTAGGGCTGACTAAAAATTTTTAGTTATTTCAAACAGATTGAACAAAATTATACGGGGGGTCTAAATACGCCTGCCTGGTTGTCAAGGGAAAAAATGATTGCCTTTTGTATGCCATACACTTTTATGAATAAATAAATGTAAAATAAACTCAGTTTTCGATAGAAGTGTAAAAATATAGCTCTACAGCGAGACAACAATAACACGTGTTTTAACTCAAAATTTGTGTTTAATAAATGTGCGACATGTCAAAGCTAGCGGATAACTTTTAATTAGCCAAATTTCGCGGAACGGATAACTTCTTAACGCACACATACGTTCTTTTCATAATACATAACTGTTTCTTACTTCAGCGAACCAAATCCTTACGTAAATACGACGAAAAACTTCATTTACTCAACGATTTTATAGTTAAAATTCAGCCGATGTTGAACTTCGTTGACTCAATGATTAGTCATTAATTCCTTGATGAAGCTGTTCATCAAACAACGATTTTTCGTTGAGTCAATGAAATATTTTATTGAAGTAAAAAAACATTTACGAAATTTTTCGTTGACGGGCCTTAATCACGTGAAATTTAAAAAAACATTTTGAATTTTGCTCCTTTTTACTTGCGATATAACTATCTACATGTGTACATATGTACGAAGTATAGGGCAAGTTTAGAATTCGTGCAAAAAATCGAACTGTAATTCTGTCCTGGACCTGCAGCCTAAACCACTGAAGCGATTTTCTTCATACTTTGTACGTAAGGTTCTTAGGTGATTCCCTATAGGGGAAATTGAATTTTATTTTGATTTAGCTCAAAAAGTAACTGTACCTGCCATACAACCAATATACAAAAATTGATTTATTTCAAAAACGATTTCAGAACAAAAATTATGAAGTACTTTTCGGACTATACTAAATATTTTAGTAGAAAAAAATATCTCGTTAACGGCTTCACCGGTTTCAACCAATTTTTTTTTGTAAGAAGTCCCTTACAATTTTAACAATGTTACATAATTTTTCTGAAAATAATTTTTGGATTTTTAAAAAAAATATTGAATTTTTTTTTTTGAAAATTCAATATCTTGAAAACAGGTAAATGAATTTTTTTTTTAATTTTGTGCTAAATTGTATTTTATTAAATACTAAAAGTTGGCATACCAAACTTTATTTTTAAAAATGTTCAAGATTTTTTATACATACATACATACATATTATATAAAAAATAATTTTTAAGAAAACCGCTATAACAACAACAAATAAGATGGCATACTGTTTTGAGCTATATTTTTCATAATTGTTTGTACAGAATAATTTTGGAGGAACAACATCTAATTAATAACAGGTTATTTCAAATTGTATTAATTTCCAGTACTACCCACCAGCGCAAATAAATGCCACCTCTGACACGGAGTCAATGCACATGAATACACATGGTCAGGTTTGACGTGAGCATGCGCAGGAGTCACGGCTTTGACGCACTCCTTGCGCACCAACAATTCGAAGAATAATGGCTAACAGTAGACAGGAGACTGAGAAAATGCTTGGCAACCATGAAAACTTATCAGTCGGAAATCAAAGTAATACCCTAATTCGGAATCCTGATATAAGTAATCCCTACGCTAAGTAAACTAATGCTGAAAGTATGTATCAACTAATGACTCCATACACTAAATAAGCATCCCTTCATTTTATAGGTACTTAAAGCCAAAATAAAAAAAAACACATCAAATATGTGAAATTGACGTTATTTTGCTAAAAGTAGATTAAGAAGAACTGACTATTGTTATTAAACTAATAAGTTAAAAAATAATTCGAAACAAGAAGAAAAATAAACATCTTTTTACAATAATTGTTTTAAGTATATGTAATTTATTAAAAAAAATATATGTAGAATTCCAAAATTATAGTGATAAAACTATGACGGGAAATCATCATGTTAACTGTTTTAAACGTATACTGTGCCAACTAAATTGAATTAACACTTAAATAAATAATACTTACACGAACAGGATGCACATTGCACAAAGCATGTCATTGCAAGTAGAACTATAAAAAGAGAAACAGATTGGCAGAGGCAAAGGTAAAAAAAATCAAAAACTCAATCAAGAAAATCAAATTAATTGCAAATGCGTCCACAAAAAAATTGTAGATATTTTATTGTATAAATAATAGTTATTATTTATTTATTGATTTGTGATTTGAAGCGTGATTTAAATTTATTTAAATAATTCTCGAAATGAAGATGTGTTTAGCAAAAGTAAATTGAGAATGTTTAATATTTGTTTGTATTATTAGTAATTTTTGGGTCAAATTAAGAAACTTGGAAGCCAGTGAGGAGTCATGTTTTCTTGAAAAAAAAACTAAGTACATGCAATAAAACATCCACATTTCCTATTCGGCATGATTTTGAAATCAAATAAGTTTTTTTTTTTTTAATTACACAAAAGGAGCAATAATGGTGTGGCTCCGATGTTAACTATTATATTTATTTAAGTTATTTTGTTCATTAATTTTCAAACCCTTTCAATATTTAAAAGGCATTGCACAAAGAACAGAGCATCATTTCACTGAAACAGAAACTTGCAGGCGGGTGATATCCTCGATCCAACATATCAACATGATAAAAAGATGAATTTGTTTAACATTTACCACTGGCTTTCCAACCACCATTTAAATCCCACTTTTTTCAATATTGTAAATAGAAAATTTAAAATAAATTTTGTGTTAATAAGAAAATAATAGACTAAGAATAAAATAGATAAATGCGTATAGCTAAATTTTTCTTATTATTTTATTCAAAAGTTTATTAGTTATATATTTCATTACTTAGTAAGCAAAATATATGTTTTGCTGACTGCCAACTAAGCAGAAATGAGGAGAATCCTTATATAATTTGAATTCGAGTTGACTGATTTTCTTATGTTGTTTAAATACATAATTTGTATAACTATAACCGAATATGTCAAAATAAATAATAATAATAATAGTTTTATCGGAACTTTAATTTTATATTGAAACAAAATTCATCACATTCCTACTAATTTTTTCAGAACTTATACTTTTACTGTGCCAAAACCAACATAGTAAAGTATGTACTATTAAATTCAAAAATTAAAATAAATAATAAACAAAAACTTAATTATTCCAATGAAAGTGGTTATAGGAATAGGGTGTAATTTGTAGAATTGATAAACAACAATAGCTCAACTAAAACCTAACTATATATAAATATGAATATAATTAAACACATTACATTAAAAAGAAACTAAACAAAAAAATAAAATAAAACATATAAGCTGTCATTAACATCATATCCAGGGTTAAACATTTATTAAAGAAAAATCTAAGACACTCACACAAAAAATACGATCTTTTTTGTATTTAGGATTAATCTAGTCATAAGGAAAAATTGTTATATACAAACTATAAAACTAATCCACTAAGAAAAACTTTTAATAAAATTAAAAAGAAAATATAAGAAATCTTGTGCATTGTGTTCATGTTACAATAAAATAATCTTCGCAAGAATATCTAAAATGTCTGTTTAAAAAAAATATGCTTAGACCATATCACTGTTATTTTTAATGTACAGAAAATGTTCAATTTTTCTTATTTTTTATAATCGTTGGAATATTTCTCATTGGTTTGTTCTTCTTTAAAATGGATTCTTAATATGTCTAAGTCGGTGTAAGCTGATTGTTAAATGATCTTTTACAAATATGTACAAATGTTTGAAAAACAATATCTGTAATAGAAGTATTGTTTTGTTTTTATTAAAATTTTTACCTGTATTCATCTATGTTTTCTTTGTTTTTAATGTTGCTAAATAAGAAAGAAATATAACAAAATCAAAATTGAAAATATGAGTGCATTTTATATATAACTGCTGATCCGGCGAATTTCGTTCCGCCTTAATTTCGTCAATGTAATGAAATTAATAATACGGAGCATGCACAATGCTGTTTCATGTAATGCGGTCATGAATAACAATCGAAATTCAAAAATATTGAACAAAATCGCTCGTACACTCAGCCAACATGGCCAATATAATTCTGAGCGATTTTCGACAAAACATTCGTGATGAGCTCTTCTGGTGTTGTTGTAAAGTGGACAAAAATTCGGTGGAAATTCAATCAGGCCGGTGACTTAGTCCACTGGAATCACCCATAGCTAAAAAATGCATGGATAACTCTTCAGCGAACTGATCATTTGCATGTTTGTTTTCAACTGGAATTTTCACGTAATGCCAAAAAGCCGATGCTTTCAGGCAAGCGTTCAATTCATCTGCTGAAGTTGATCTTGGAATGACAGGTAGCGTTTGACGAAAATCGCCTGACAGCTAAATCATTTCACCACCGAAACGTCGTTTATCACTTCGTTAATCTTTCAACGTGCAATTCAGGGTTTCCAATGCACGTTTTTGAACCATTTGCACTCGTTTCAGATGAGAATCTAACAGTTCTGCAATAGTTTCGGCATCGCAGAGTTCTTTGAAATGTTGCATGTAGGTTCTTCATCCACTTACAGGTTCAATGGCAATTGCAATACGGAATGAGCGTTCGACCGCCTTCCAACAACTTAGCCGCTACTCCAAATACCTTGAACATAATTCAAATTAAAAGAAAAATTATTACATTTAATTTTATCGGACCGCACGCAATAGCAAGTCCCATTTAAGTTTGAATGACGAAACGAACAGACCACATCATATTCCTTTCTTGGGCCAACACGAACCCATCAATCCAAAAATATTGAAAATCAGGATCTTGCCGTTTCAGTTTTCCTGGAAATTTCCCGGGAATTTTCCACCAGTATCTTATGTCTTTTCTAGGGCCAATACAAATTCATCAAGACCAGAATCTTAAAAAATTGAAAACTAAAAACAGTATCTTTCCAATTTTTCTGAAAATTTTCCGGGATTTTCCTCCAGTGTCCTATGTCCTTCCTTGTGCCAATACGAAATCATCAAGCCCAAAATCGTGAAAATCGATCCGTACTCGAGTTATGCGCGCACACACGGACGACATTTCTCTTTTATATGTAGCTCATCTTTGTTTTAACACCACTGCCACTAGTATGGGTGGGTCTTAATGTTATCTGATTTGATTTGTCGGCTCGATCGCTTGGTTAACCTATTTAAATAATACTAAAATAAAAATACAACTCTCATTGAGAATACAGATGGGTTAACCTTGCTTTTGAAGTATAAGTTCTTTTTGAATTACAAACTATTTTTTTAATGAAAATTATTAAGACATTCTAATACAAAGCTTACAAAACAGTAGCCGATAAACAGTCAGGTCAATGAATTAACATAAGGGCTGATGTCTTCTAACAAATTGTATCCACAAACCCATTCCCCAAAAATTCTTCAAACTTGGTACCTACTGTTTTTTGAGTAATATGCCCACACATGTTTTTGATTTTATTTTTAAAACCAAAAATAACGGTACTAATATATTTTTAGCCAGAAAATAAAATAATAAATATTTTTTCACATGCAGACTCTCTTAAATATGTAATACTGCATATAGCCCAGTTAAATTAGACATTGACCCGGAGAAATTTTTTTACAGGTATATTTTTTAATGCAAACGTTCTTCTTTTCTATTTATTTATTTATAAGGTACTTTTGACTTTTTTATGTATATTTTTTGCGTAGTAAAGGGGTTCATACTTTCTCTTTAATAACGTCAGTTTTTTGTTGAAAAACCCCTTTAACGACTTTTAAATTTTTTCAATAAACGACAAATTTAATTTGTAATTTATGAAGAATGATATTGATGTACACTCGGGCGTATACGCACTTTTTTGTACTGAATTGTAAACTTTTTTTTAACTTAAATACGGCAAAACTAAAAAAGTTGGGGGTTGTCTAAAAAATTTAAAACGCTAATTTTCGCGGACTTTTACTTATAAAAAAACATACATTTTTTTATGTCCAAAATAAATTCTACTTCCTACAAATTATAGCACTAAGGTTTTTTCGAATAACGGGCCAAACGCTGGTTGTAAAAAAATTCTAATTTTGTTATACAGGGAAGACTACAATCTTGCCAAAATTATACATTTTGTCCGGATTTATATAAACTAGAAAACTCAAACATATACTTGAGACAAGTGTTTAAAATGTGCATTTTAAACTATATTTTTACCTCATTTATTTCTTGTCAGTTAGTTTTCTTTTTTACTAGGAACTTGAAAATAGGAAAAAAGACCCAACGACACAGAAGTCAAACAAAACAAAAAGAGAGCGAAGCTACACGCTATCGAGTTCATAAATGTAAATATACTGAAAATATAATTATTTAAAAAAAAATGTAAGTAGATACTATCTTTATTAAACATATATACAAAAATGGATCGCGGTTTGTGCGGATGCTTAAAACTTGAAAACGACTGGACCAAATTGGATTCATTCTTCTGCGGGTTTGTTCGAAACTGCTACGCAATGCTTAGGAAAAGAATCCGAAAATTCTCAACAGGTGGCGCTGTATGCCCACATTTCGTTTTTATAACTGGCTCGAGAACGGATCGTTCAATTTTCACGATTTTGTGTTTGATGGATTTGTATTGGCCCAAGGAAAGACACAATGGAGAAATATCACGGAAATTTCCAGAAAAAAATTGAAATCCGATAAAATTCGGTTTTTAGTACATGTCTTCGCATTTCATCGAGAATCGGAGTGAGAAATGATTTTCGATCGAGTCGCATTGAGAAAAGATGTTCTATGAATTGATGTAAGCAGTTGATAATGGAAATAGTGGCATTTTCTTCCTTGATGCGTCCAGTGGAATTGGAAAAAACATTCCTGTTTTCACTGATATTGGCTACAATTCCTACAAGAACTATAATTGCCTTGGTACTCGTCTCTTAGGAGATCAAGGCTACGTTGCTAAAAGGCCGAACCATTCTGCATTGAAATTGCCATTGAATTTGCAAAGAATAAAAACCTACGACGAGCGCATAATGACTCACAAACGCGCCTTGGAAGCCTTGACTCACACGTTGAAAGAATTACGAAATGATGAAAAACGTTTTGATACGCGGTTGCCCACGAGCTTAAAATTAACTCAAAAAGGAACAATATTGAAAGTATTCCAGAAAATCTATCTGATGTGACTTCAAAAAACTGATAGTATGGATTCAAGCCCCACTCTAGGTAGATTCTTTTCTATATTCCCAAGTTTCAACTGGATGCCAGCCGTGACATTTCATGAGATAATTAACATCTTATTCTCCACATGCCGACAAAAATTCTTTCCTTTCCTTCTAACTAGTGTCATGGGACGTAGGAGCGAGCGGCCAAGTTTTTTTTTGAATTTTGGATGTCCTTTAACAAGTCAACACCAGCCAGCAGTACAATTTATCAAAAGTCTGTTCAATTACTTGCGTATCCAGACGACATAGACATTGTTGGTAGAACGAAGCAAACAATTTTAATAATACTGCAAGCCAGATTAAAAAAATGCGATATGGGAAATAGAGATTTTAGGTTTTTGAACAAATTGCAAATTTGGGAATATTCCTTAATATTTCGTCAATTACTTGGTAAATTTTGTAATAATTTTTCATACCGGTACTTCTACAGATAGTTAAAAAATATGTAAATTATGTAAATATTTTTTCATACCAACATATAAAATCAAAGACAAAGTAATTTTTTTTTTAATTTTGACTTTTTTCCACATTTTCTTGCTGTTTTAATTTTAATATTTTCTTGTAATGATATACAAATATTATGGAACCATTAAGAAGTAAGTGGCGTGGCGTCCATATAACACGATTCCTACCGTCTTCCCTTTTAAAAATTGCACAAAAAAACTATCAAATAAACATAAACATAAACTATGCAACCCTACCAATTTGAATTATAAAATTCGCACAAACACACAAACATAAGCTTTCGAATAAACACCGTCAATTCATTCTTCTCGTCGCTCTTTGCTCAACTGCTGAACATACGCTCTCTTTGAAAGTATTAATTTAGAAATAAAACACGTCTTTCACCGTCTTATAAAATTCGTTTTGTATCCCTTTCTTCCCTTAGCATTTTTGTTACTAGATCCTCTTTGATCTAGCTCTTCTTCGATTTATTTGCTATGAAAGTTGTTCATAATACATTTTCTATTTTTGTTTGCTTGTTTTTTTGGTTAAGCTAAGTAGGTATAGTCCAGGAAAGATTTAAATGCGTAATTTAATATGGGTAAGCGGTGAAAAATGAATTCATAAAATATTATTTAAGGTATAATTGCAGAATTTCATTTTCTATAGCATATCAAAAGTCTCGCTAAATCACAGCAGTGGCTTTTTGTATAAAGGCATTTTAAGATGGGTAAAGGGGAGAAGGTATGGTTTATCAATCTGAAATATTTGGTATGGTTAAATGTAAGAATATGACACATGATTTTAGGGTACTTTTTAAAGCTGTATCTAAAAAAAACTATTCTTTTTGATGGGACTTCTTTAGAACAACAAGTTAAATATTAAAAAAAAGTGGTAGATTTGGAATAAAGGTTTCATTGGGGTGTTGTTAAACAAGAATCGAAAGAGTTCCTAAAAATATCTGTAATGAAATAGTGTTGAGATTTTTTTAGTATTGGTTTTTGATTGGTTTTTAAATTTTGTTTATAGCATCGATTGTTGCTTTACAGATTTTCTCTTGGAGGAATCAAAGAATCGAAAGAGTTCCTAAAAATATCTGTAATGAAATAGTGTTAATTTAGTTAGTTGTGGTCGAAGGTTTTGTTCTTTATTTTTTGTTTGATAGCTATGTAAATACTTTTGAGATTTTTTTAGTATTGGTTTTTGATTGGTTTTTAAATTTTGTTTATAGCATCGATTGTTGCTTTACAGATTTTCTCTTGGAGGAATCAAATGAATAAAGCAAACTATGTATCTTTTATTAATAATCGTTTTAATGAAAGGTCACTCTATGCGTCTTATGAAAATAGGCTGCAAACGGAAGAGTTGTTTTTTAGATAATTTTAATGTATCTGCTTGTTTTTTTTTTGTTCAAGATACAAAAAGGTAAGTTTTATTTACTTTCGCAGATCAATCATTTTCGTTACGTCTTCCCATTTCAAATTATTGATGCCACGCCACTGAGAGGTATACGTTGTCATGTTAAGCTACATTCTACCTGTTAACTGCAAGAGCAAGTTCGCTCGATCCATTAGTACATTTTATGTTTATTCCAAATATCAAATATTTGTACCATCATTGTTCATTTATTGTAACATAACGCTTACAGTCCAGGGGCCTATTTTATAAACATTGACAATTGTGGCAGGTGACAATTTGTTAATTTACAACTTGACTATTGTCAAAATCTGTTCCATAAACAATTCCAAAATTTTGTAGAATTGTCGGAAAGAACCTGACAGTTGTCATCTTTTTGTTTCATAAGGAAATTGTCATGACAATGAAATGTCAAGTATTTTTCCACAATTTTCAGGAATTTTCCGACAAATTTGTACTGACAGTACCCATTGTTCAGATGACTAAGGCAAGTAGTCTGTGATTGGCCAGTTTTCAAAAAATTTAATTCAAGTGAAGTGAACTTTTACTAGAAAGTGACTGGAAATTTAGTCAAGAAATATCTGCCTTAAATTTAAATCATGTGTGTTTGTGGCAAAATTGTCATTTGTGAAATTAAAAATATATAAATTGCTTGTGCGGTCGAGTTAAATATATTTAAAATGAGGATTCTCTTTTTCTAAGCCAACTTGAGTTAAGCTATTCACGAAAAGTTGTAAGTTTGACATAATGATAAGCTGAAAAAAAAAAGTTATTTAGAGGTAGATTATCGTTCAATGGATGTAGTTGACTGAACATTAAGTCCCTTAAATCTCCTGAACGTAGCCAGATCTTTTATGAAATGAAAAAAAATAACAACTTACATATTTGGCAGTATTTAATTGACAATTGCGACAGGAAACTCAGTTACGGTCAAGTGTTGACAGTGAAAAGACATAAAATGATAAACGATATATTTTCAAGTGAAAAAGATGACAATTCTCAGTTGGGTCTCAATGTAATACGTCGCCAGCGACTTCGGAATTTTAAATAGAGAATAAATAATGATTTTGAATAGTTAAATAGCCTACAATTTTAAGTAAAATTTCGTATCGGAAAAACAGCCGCGGAATATATTGTATCGAGAATTGGTGCACGTTTACAGCATCCTTTTAAATAATAAAACACGATTTTGCAAATTGTGACATTTTAAAATTGAAACAGTGCCAGCGTTCTGTTATTTCTAATCTAACGTCGAAAAAATTGGTCGAGAAACGATGAAAATTGAAAGAAAATGCAAAGGTTTTGTTCCACATTTCATCGCTTTTCGATCATAACACATTTCAAGATTATACAATGAGATTGTCACTACAAATTCGTCAGTAAGTATAGGTGAGTATGACAATGACAAAATTGTCACGACAAATGTGTCAGTAAAATGACAATGACAAAATTTTGTCATGACATATTTGTCATTGTATTTTTCTGTCAAATTTGTCACCTTTCAATATTTTATGAAATCAGATTTGTCAGACAAGTGTGACGAATTTGTAGAATTGTCACCTGTCAATTTGTATGTAATAGGGCCCAGGATGGACCACGACCGCAACCAACAATTTGTTTAGCCTTCCGGTTTGTACACGCTACCTAAGTGTGGTTTTCTTCTGCTTTTGAGTCCATCACATCGGTGGTAGATTCAACGTTTTCCGTTCTTCACAAGAAACATTCTTCTGTCCAATACAGAGAGATGGGAATAATCAAGGTCGTTCTTTATTGAGATAGGACCTACTAATTAAATGAAAAACGTTTTACTTGACAAAATTTTACTCGGGTCGATGATTCACCCATTCTTTTTCATCCTGTCATATGCACCTTTAAGATCGATAAGATTCGCCAACTTGTTGAGCTACTTGTATACTTCCCTAGACCTCTAGAAGGAAAAAAATGTATTTTTGTTCAAGCTCATCCAAAAAGGGAAGCTGCTATATTATGATTCCATATTTTTTTAAAATTGTCGCGAAAATAGCTTTGAAGAAATTTAATAATTAAATAACATATTACGGGTGAGAGACAAAGATAAATAGAAAAATAAACTGGAATCTGTAAGAAACGAATTTGGTTGTCGGTAGGTAGATAATAACGTCGTATAGAATAAAGTTGCAGTTGAATCCTGACCGCAGAAAAGTGTACTTTGGTTTTATTTTAGCTCGGCAAATCAATAATTGTCTTAAAACAATTAAAATTAAGCAGCTAAGAGACGATTTTTCAATAGTCAGTTAAAGAGTCAGTTATTTACTGGAAGAATAAAGTTATTTGGCTCTTTAACAATCGGATAGCAAAATTGAATTTTTCAATTGAGAACAAATAATCTACAGAATATTATAATTTGAATGTCACTTTCATTGATGTTTGTATATGTTTTTGATATTTTTGTTTTTGTATATCGAACATATCTAAAGTAATTTAAATTTTATTTAACGTTTATTTCAAAGCAATGCTGACAAACAGTAATGTTTGACTTTGAACATATTTATTCCTATGAATTACTTTATCTGAATTTTCAATGAGCAGATAAATTTATTGTTCCTATTCATAGGAATAAGTTATATCTGCCCATTGAAAAATAGATTTTTGCTCTATCTGAGGATTAAATACTAACTGACTGCTTATTTGCCTATTGAAAAATTGGCCCTAGGTCGCTTAAAATATGTTGCACATTTAGGGCCAATTTTGCAATAGTCAGTTAAGCAGTCAGTTAGTATTTATCCTCAGTTAGAGCAATAATCTATTTTTCAATGGGCAGATATAACTTATTACAGACTTTCAACATACACCGCTTCAAACTTATTAAAGCCACGTAAGTGTATATATTATATTTATGCCTCCCAATAATTATTATTTATTTAAAATAATCTTATGAACCATAAATAAAGTTATTGTTCATTACATACACGATAACTAGATTTATAATTATGCGATTTACCGGAATACGATCCGCCACACACGATAAAAGAAACTATTCCATTTACACTGCACATGCACACGTGATACACATATTATACCATTTAAATACTGCACCGTGCGATACCCACACACACTTTAGTACCTGAATAAATGATTTCGATTCTACGTTTGAAGACGCGATTATGAAGTTTTCAACCGCTATAGTAAATAAACAATTGCTCGGACATAAAACATGTTTGGGTAAAAATTGTAGGTGATAGTGCTTTCAACAACTTTTAGAAGAAAATTTTTGCGAAACACTAAACGAAAAAAAAGTATTCGACTTTAAAAAATGTGAACTCCATTTTTTTTTTAATTTGTTATAACTCGCTAAACACACAAATTATAAAAAAAAATTAACATGGACAAATTTGTAGAACGTATGTTTCTCTACAAAAAAGTATTTTCAGTTTTTCGATAAACTCAAAAATACGGGTTTAATTCATGAAAAACAAATTCACTTTTTAAATCAAGATAGCGACAACCCTGCAAAGGGTTGGTGGTCGAAAACTTGGAGTTAAGCTTTCTGTATGATACTCTAAGGCTGCGCGTACAGTGCTGCGACAAAGCGATGCGATGCGAGAAGCGATGCGAGAAGGTATTCGAGATTCGAGCAAAAGTGGTCAAAAGAGTTTGTGATAATTGTGACCAAAAGAGCTGAGCTATTTTGATTTTGACATTTTCTACGAAAGAGAAAGCCACTGCCAACATAAAAGCAATCCATATTGCAATTTTTACAACCCGTTATTTATATTTTGTATAGGATTATTATTTAGATTTTTTTAATAAAATATTTTTGTTCGTATTATATAAAATCAGTTACTTAAATAGGTATTAAACTTCCAACTTTTATTTTAAAACCCAAAAAATTTCTAGTTAGCATTCGTCTTTCTATAAAAAAAATTCTTGTGTCACGTCTATTTTGTTAAAAACATTTGTACCTAAGTAATTACATAAATGTTTAATATTTTGCAAATAAAAATAACAAACAGTTATTTAAAAAAATATTATACATATCAAAATCCACAGTTTAGACTTGTACATAAGTGTACTTCCATATATTATTAAAGTTTATCATTTTTGAAAGCTCCGAAAACGATTGTCTAATAAAAGCTCCGGAATTTCAAAAAGCATACTAAAAGCTTTTATCTGGTTTGCCTATAATTATTATATTATAGTATATTCTTCCTGATTAACTTTTCAAAAAACACTGCGCGTCACAAGATTAGAAGCATTAATTTTTGGGAAATAATTTTTAATATCTCGTGTTCTACGCCAGAGAGATCGAAATTGTGTATGACACATTAATGTGCCATATCAAAACCTATGCTTGCACTTCAAGAACAAAAATTTACGGCAGCCAAGAGAATAAATGTTAGCTGAGTCACTTTTTTCAAGTAATTTTATCGCTCATAAAGTGAAGAAAAATGATGGTTTTAATTTTTAACTTCCCATTGGAAGTATATTGGTGCGATTTGTCAAATTGAAAATTTTGACATATCTTCACGTTTTGAGGTCTCTAGAATCAGAATCCGCCGTTTTTAGCAAGATGTCTTTATGTGGCTATGTACGTACGTTCGGGGTACTGTTTTCGTACATCATATTTTGAGAATGAATAAAGATATCTCGGATAAATTTTATTTTACAGATAATATTGTCACAACGTGCTGAAAAGGTTTTCTAACACATTCAATAAACCGTTTTTTTACTACAGCAATTTAAAAAGGAGCTGTAAAACGTCATTTATATCAAACTAGCTGACCCGGCGAACTTCGTACCGCCTTACAGTCAATAATTGTTGTATTAACTTTTAGTAAACAATTTATTTAGGATTTTATTAACGTAATAAACAAAATTCAAACAATTTATTAATTTAAACAGTTTTTAGCATAAAATAAAAATTTAGTGAAGGTAAAATAATTAATTATTTTATTGACGTATCAGCAAGACGTTTAGACTTTGGTTGATTCTTTTCATAGCAGCACACTCTGTGATGCACGATATTTTTCGTTTTGTTATCAGGCGCAAGAACAATTAAAGCGGATGGTTTGCCGACACGTGAACATGCCACGTACTATTGACCATCAGAAAAACATGCATTTTCCAGATTCAGACCACAAACACTCAAGGACTGACCTTGTGACTTGTTAATTGTCATGGCGAATGCAAGATTTTTTGAATTCTTTTAAACTCAAAGGGCATATCGTTGGGATCATCAGAATTGTCGGAATGAGAACTTCGTCACCTTTAAATTTTTCTTTTAGTATCGTCGCGTGAATTACACTTATTATCAGTTTCCTAATTACCAAATGCGTTCCATTGCACAATTTTGGTTGGTTCAGATTTCGTAGCATGATGACTACCGAGCCAACCTTTAATTGCAAATTATGCGGTGGTAAGCCAGGCACATGCAAAGAGTTCAAAAATTCAGCTGGATAGTTTGTGGCTTCGTCTTCGTTTGTTACAGTGTCGATAGACTTATATGATTGCACAGTACCGATTCACGATTCGATCCTGAATTATGAAATCAAGTCATCTACGTCTATGTTTTTAGCCGCCAGAATTGCACGCTCACTCAACCATTTGTTATTTTGTGGTTAACAGTAATGTTTGGGAAAACTTTATCAATAATATCGTTTTTCGATGAGAAAAAATTACAAAAATTCGGAGGAAATGAAATAAATGCGCTCTATTTGTCAACAGGAACACAGCCATTACCGACAGTCAGCAATTGCTTGGAGAATTCTTCAGCAGATGGATCGTTCATCAATGAAACTCTCATGATTGTTGCTAAATGAAGTTTTTTCACATAGCGCCACAGATTTGATGATTTGAGGTAAGCGTTCATTTCATCGGCAACAGTCGATTTTGGAATGACTGGCTGTGTTTGGCGGAAATCGCCAGACAGCAAAATTTCCACCTCTAAAACAACCAATAAACAAACGAGTCATTGCGCAGATCTTTTAAAGTTCAGTCAAGTGCTTCATAAGCGCATTTATGCGCAAAGTGCACGCATCACGTGGATATTAAAGTTGCAATAACAGTAACAGATGCAGTTTCATTTGAAAACAAAATAAAATGTATTCTTATAAAAAATATCTTTTAAAGAATTTCTCAAAAGGTGAATATAGATTCGCAAGATGCACACAATTGCAGTTGCATTTTCTCTTAAAATAAATAAAAATTAAAAGTATTTGTATATCCTCCTTACAACTTCCTGGACATTTCCCAATGGCCCGGTAAAAACCATTGCATTCAAGAAAAGTGGATGATAATTTAAGTTTTATTTAAGAATGACTAACATAAGTTTAACAAAAAGTTGGTAGAAGTTGCAATTGGAATTATATTTTTGCAAAGTTCAGATGGTTCCCACAATCGAACATACTGCTGTTTGAGAAAACATTCTTGAAAAAAAGAAAGAAATTCAGTTGAACATCAATAAATAATATTTGTTTTTTAATTTTATTATTCGTTTCCTTGTTTTGGCACACAGTTTGGCAACAAAGCGAAGACAATGGCTCAACATTTATTTGTAAGTGAAGGAAAATCCGAGAATCCACACGTCTAATTTTGTGTTTTTAAATGCTGAAATGTTTCTATCCATATTTGAACTGCTTATTGGGAAAGGGCAGAACAACGTCTGCCGGGACAGCTAGTATATATATATATAGCACTCGCACTAAATATACAAATCGACCGTTAACCTTTTGGTAGGTATTCACTTTTTCCAAAACGAACTTTAAATAAAATCGATTTGACAATTTTTTTATTTGTTGTATGAACATATATTTTTTTTTTTTAATTTCGATTAAAGTATTTTCTATATATAAGATTTCATCATGCTGTTTTACCACTATTTCCGTTTACATTTTTCGGTATTTTAATAGTTATTCTGTTATTCGGGGCGAAGGCGAATCCAACAAAAAAGATATCATTAAAATCTGTCCAGCAGTTCTTGAGTCATAACTGTTGTAACTAACACGAATTTGATTATATAGATTATTAGAGAACAGAATAAGATATTCACGTCAGACTAATTTTATTTTACACATAATTACACAATACCAAATTCGTAAATATTAAAAAACAGTTGAAAAATAATTTTTGTCTCAAATATTTCAAGAATAGAAAATGATTCCGACCTCAGTCTATTTTTTGGGTATGATACGTTTCGTCTTTTTTCATTCGTTTTGCATTTTATTGTTTTGAATTTCACTGTTTCACTATTTATTTATTTGGTTTCTTTTTGTTTCGACAATTTTTGTTTTATTTTTCATTTTGTTTAAATTCCATTTTGTTTTTGATTCTTTCGTTTTTCGATCATTTCGCGCGAATTTTAACGCCTTTTGGTTCTTTACATGCACAAAAATGAAAACAAAAATAAACGGTAACAAAATGATCGAAATCAACGAAAAATTTTGTTCTCGTTTTGCTCAGCAGTACGCAGTTCCATAGCGAAAATAGAAAATCGTAGTAGATTACTAGAGTCAAGTCTCCACTTTTTTCCGCACAAATTTTATTGTCCGGAACATTATTGCTGGTGAAAAAGTGACAGCTTTTGTTTTTATTTTTAAACAAAATGGACAAAAATTATAATTGTACATAGTTTAAAATTTACCATTCTTTAAAACTATTAACAGAACACAAAAAGAAATTGAAAGATATTTTTTGTATGAATAATTTAAAATATATATATTTCAATATTTATTTGTATTTTTTTTTTTATTTTTTGACATACACCTGATAGAGCTCTCCATAAATATTTTTCGTAGCCTTTTCGTTTATGTTTTCGATATTGATGTGGAGAGCATAGACATTTTTCCGTTCGCTTGAGCTGCGTACTAGGCTGAAAGTAGAAAAAGAAAAACATTGTTAATATTTCGTACTGCTGGCATTGGCTTTTGGTATATACGCATTTAAAGAGGTGGAGAGAGGATGGAGGCGGGAGTTTATCAAGTTAAAAAATGTGTTATAATACAATCTAATTATATGACATATGGTTTTAGGGTGCTTTTCAACGCTAATTCTAAAGAGATCAAAACTGAAAAGCTACATGTAGCATATAGAAAGTTAAAGTCCTTTTTATGAAATTGTTTCCATTACATTTTTATAATGTAGGGTAGAGTCATCACCCTCCGACACCAAGAGAAAAAATGCAAAAGCATACGGGTTTTTCTTATTTTTTCAAAAAAATAAAAATTATTTTTTAAATTTATGATTTTAACAACACATTGGCGGAGCTTTAGATTTTAAAAAAATTGTTTACTATTTTTTTATAAAAAAAAAAGTAAAAATGTGGCCCTGCACGGGGCACCTCCGAAAATGGGTGGGGCACCTTCGACAGTAAGACACATGATGGGCAATTGATGTATTATATGTTTGTTTTTTTTTTAAATAAGAGTCATAATATATTATGTTATAAGAATCCAATTCATTTCTTTTTATAATTTATATTTAAAAAAAAATAGTTTTTAACGAAAAATAAATACCGATTGGTACCTTAAAAAATAACAAAAAATAAATTCATAAAAAAAACATGGGATCACAGTGATTAAACCAGTCTCTTACGAACATTTTAGTTTCTCAAATCGATATTGAAGATGCTCTTCCTTTGGGACCTCGATGTTCCCGGAGGATGCGTCGGCATCGGCATTTTAGAATAAATATCGCTCCTTAAAATTATGTTTATGTCTGGGACATTTCGATTGATGAAAGTCTAGGTTCCAGAAGTTTGGCATTTTTCGCAGAAAGGACTAGGTAAATAAATTATGACCTTGGACTTCTACTATTTCACAAACAAAAAGTATATTTTTTTTGTCATAGAACTTGACCAAAATAATGTCTCGTTACATCAATATTCCATATTTCTCTTGCTAAAAATGTATGCCTTTTATAAACTGCTACCAGATTGTTCTGGAACTCCTCAATTGCTTTTGTGGTGAATCCATTCATCCGCATGAGTGTCATGTTTTCTGGGGTTCTTAAAACTTACTGTTGGGTTCCTTTTCATGAACCCTAGCATCCAATCTTTTCCAGCTTGTTTTCTTTCGACCCCAGACTCTGGCATGTTGGCTTTTAAAAAAGCTCCAAATTCAAATACAAAGCGCCTTGCGATAAGTCATTATTCCAAAGTGGAGGTTGGAGCAGTTTTTAAAATAACTTGCTAGACCCTGCACTTGTTTTGCTGTAAGCAATTGGCGAGATGTATATTTATACTGATACGGAAAGATTTCGGTATCACTTTGTTCTTGGCCGGAATCATCAGCCGGATGTAGGAGCCTTCCCTTTCCCTTCCTAAGACGAGTTATAAGGGTAGTCCTTTTCACGCCATATTTTGCCGCTGCTGAACTGTGTGATTCCACCTTCTTAATGACATCTTTTAGTGCCTTTTAAATAGCTTCTTCGTCTACAAGAGGTCTTTCTGCTTCTTTTTCATAAACGCGAAGCATTATCTATAGATATTGAAAAATATTTTGCGGTCCTAGCAATTTTTTGGATGAAAAAACAAAGAAGCGGTAGCTCGGACAGTCTGTCGGAGGTGCCCCGGCTTAAACTGTCGGAGGTGCCCCACTGGATGTTTTTTTGTTCTTATTATTGAATACGTTTGGATGGAACGTTAAAAAAAAACAGAACGCATCCCAAAACTGAAATTTTATCCCTAAAATAAATGACGTATGTATGTCAAAACAATCAACTTTGTTAGTTAACCAAATCAAATCAAAGAAAGATGGATTAGCACATTTCAAAAATTTGCGACTGTGATATACGTTCGCTCAAAACTGACTCAGAACGGCATGCTGTAAGATCTAGCCATGTTGCAAAGGCTATAAAAAGGATCCCATTGATAAAATATTATGGATACATATGTACATCGAAATTATTGAAGAGGACTTAGTACAAGGGTATTTTTTTTTTTAATTTTAAGTTTTTATGTAGAATTTTTATTTGGTTTTGTTTTGTTTATTTTTTTTTTTAAATATGATTTCTTTTGATATTAGAACTACAAATTAGAACAACAAATTTGGTGATTTTTTGGTTTGAAATTTTAAATTTGGCGATTTTTTGGCGATTTAAATTTTAATTTCGGCGATTTCGCTTTTTAAAACCTGACAACCCTGGTCATTACGATAATAGAGAATTCGAAAATAGGGGGCTCGCAGTTTTTTCTGTCCGTCTGTCGTTTTGTAACACATAGGCCTACAGACGGAACGGATGGATCGATTTGTATAAAGCTTGGTACTTTCTGTTTTTTTAGGTATGTTTTACACAAATGGTAGCTTGCATAGAACCATTTTTTTCATTTCCATTTTAAAATATGGCGTATCAAGAACTTTTTTAAAAATATTTTTTAAATTTCATAACCCCAAAAAAAATAATTTTCTTAGAAAAAAGCTGTACGTATTTCTTCTAGCTCGTTCAATTTTAAAGAAGAAATCAAATGTTAATGCATCTCGTTCAAAACATATAAATTAAGTATGTAGTATAGGCAACAATGTGATGGCATTACCAATGACAACAAGACATATGTTTCTGAAAAGGTCTTTTTATGTATATTTACTACAATAGCTTCCTTGACAATTAACATCAAATCCCTGTCTGAAAAAAGTTATTCCCTAATTAAGATTGTGATGTGGTGAATTTGGTTTAGAAAATGTAACTTTTGTAGCTATGTAGTATAATTGTGATTGGAAGTGATTAAAAATAATCTTTCCGTCGGCTTTTTTTGGTCACTGTAGTTTTTGCAATGAAACAATTAAGTTACATTAGCTTTCCCGACGTTTCGGCAGGGGTTGCTGCCTTCTTCAGGGGAACTTTATTTGGACAACAAGAAAAAATTTATTGTTTACATTATAATAACAATAATTGAAACAATACAAAATACACTCACTTTAATAAAACTGTGTTTAAATTTAAACTGACATTTAAAATTATTGTATCTAATAATTGTAATATTATTTACAAAAGTAAAGAAATAACCACTTCATACGAAGTTTAGTCTATGGAATTTAAACAAGGAGTAAAGAAACTGAAAGAACACTGTGTTATGATGAGACAAGAGAACAATAGATGGCAAAGATGTTTTGGGTGTCTTGTTTTCTGTTCATGTTGTTGTTGTTGTTGATGATGTGTAATGTTTCTAGGGTGTATCGTTTCGAAACATGTTTCTCTGTCTGTAGGACTTTGACACCTTCAAAATCTGGAGAGTGGCCGTTTTCGATACTGTGGCTCGCCAGGGCTGTCTTTCCAGGATTGTTTGATTTGATATCCGATTTATGATTAGAAATTCGCTGTTTAAGAAATTGTTTTGTAGTTCCGATGTCACACTGGTTGCATGGTTCATTAGGTTTACCCTTACAATTTATTTTGTAAATGACATCAGTAACTTTATCCTTATCCGCTTTCGTTTTAAGTTTGGTGAAAAGGTGACTCAGAGTTTTATTTGATTTGAAGGCCAGGCGAACATCTGTTAGTTTTTGGTTTATCACTTCTTTAAAATTCTCAGTCAGTCTTGGGATGTAAACCATACTTTTGTAGTAACCATTATTCGGGTCTTTAGTGTCTTCGCTTGGAATTTTGCAATTGTGTTTCTGAAGTAGACCACGAATTATAGAATTTGGAAAACCATTGTCACTCAGGATTTTTTTGATTTTTTTCTCATTGGCAGAGTGAAATTGTTCGTCGCTGAGTGCGAAAACTTTACTGACGAGATTGGATGCAGTGTTCATAACTATGTGCCTCGCTTGGTTAGACCGAAAGTTGACTAATCTTCCCGATGCAGTATGTTTTTGGTACCAGTCAAACAATAGACGGTTGTTTTCACGATGGATGAAAAAAACCGTCTATTGTTTGACTGGTACCAAAAACATACTGCATCGGGAAGATTAGTCAACTTTCGGTCTAACCAAGCGAGGCACATAGTTATGAACACTGCATCCAATCTCGTCAGTAAAGTTTTCGCACTCAGCGACGAACAATTTCACTCTGCCAATGAGAAAAAAATCAAAAAAATCCTGAAGGACAATGGTTTTCCAAATTCTATAATTCGTGGTCTACTTCAGAAACACAATTGCAAAATTCCAAGCGAAGACACTAAAGACCCGAATAATGGTTACTACAAAAGTATGATTTACATCCCAAGACTGACTGAGAATTTTAAAGAAGTGATAAACCAAAAACTAACAGATGTTCGCCTGGCCTTCAAATCAAATAAAACTCTGAGTCACCTTTTCACCAAACTTAAAACGAAAGCGGATAAGGATAAAGTTACTGATGTCATTTACAAAATAAATTGTAAGGGTAAACCTAATGAACCATGCAACCAGTGTTACATCGGAACTACAAAACAATTTCTTAAACAGCGAATTTCTAATCATAAATCGGATATCAAATCAAACAATCCTGGAAAGACAGCCCTGGCGAGCCACAGTATCGAAAACGGCCACTCTCCAGATTTTGAAGGTGTCAAAGTCCTACAGACAGAGAAACATGTTTCGAAACGATACACCCTAGAAACATTACACATCATCAACAACAACAACAACAACATGAACAGAAAACAAGACACCCAAAACATCTCTGCCATCTATTGTTCTCTTGTCTCATCATAACACAGTATTCTTTCAGTTTCTTTACTCCTTGTTTAAATTCCATAGACTAAACTTCGTTTGAAGTGGTTATTTCTTTACTTTTGTAAATAATATTACAATTATTAGATACAATAATTTTAAATGTCAGTTTAAATTTAAACACAGTTTTATTAAAGTGAGTGTATTTTGTATTGTTTCAATTATTGTTATTATAATGTAAACAATATATTTTTTCTTGTTGTCCAAATAAAGTTCCCCTGAAGAAGGCAGCAACCCCTGCCGAAACGTCGGGAAAGCTAATGTAACTTAATTGTTTCATTGCAAAAACTACAGTGACCAAAAAAAGCCGACGGAAAGATTATTTTTAATCACTTCCAATCACAATTATTAATTCCAAATTGGTCAATAAATCATTTTTTGCTATGTAGTATAGGCAAAAATGTGTTGGTCCAAACAATAAGAACGCGACTTATGTCGTTGGAAAGGTATTTGTATGTACTACAATAATTACCTAGACCGGACATTTCAAATCGTTGTGTGAAAAAAGTTATTCGATAATAAAGATTATGATGTGGTGAATTTTAGTATAGAGAATGTTTATAGCATAAGCAGTCTTTTATTTAATACTAAAATGTAACTTAATCACAATCTTAATTATCGAATAACTTTTTTCACACAGCGATTTGAAATGTGCTGTCCAGGTAGCTATTGTAGTACATAAAAAGATCTTTTCAGAAACATACTTGTTGTTGTTGTTGGTAAGGCCAGCACATTGTTGCCTAAACTACATACTTACATTTTATGTTTACCAAATTCAAAATTTTTGTTGGCCAATAACTTTGTTCACACAGCGGTTTGGAATGAGCGGCCATAGTAAGTATTCATGTACACAAAAATAGCTTTTCAGCGATATATTTCTCGTTGTTATTGGTTCCTAGACCAGCTTCCATACATTTTTGCCGGTTATGGTACAATTATGGTTCGTTTTTATAACGATATAAAATGAAATGAATAACAAATAATAGTTCCTGAAGAATCTTAACTTTATTTCAAAAAATTAAATTAAAAAGACATTTCTGTACATATGTACATATGTATGTATTGTACAATGTACATAGCGAATAATATAATAAAAAGGTTAAATGTTAGGTGGTTTCAATAAATTTGCAAGGGGCAAGCGAAATGGTATGGGGTTGAGTTGTAAGTAAAGGGGAAGCCTATTGAAGCGGGCGGATAAGGTTAATAGTTTATACAATTACGTTCTTATTGATTAAGTTTCAATAAGTCGATTAAATATTGAATTGGGGGAGAGTACGATAACTTGGGCGTCGAAAATTGATAACGGATTTTTGTAGAAGGTCAAATACAAGCATTTTTTAGTATTATTTTACTTTTACTAGTTTATCTCCTCCCGTTTAGGCGGTAGGGGCGATTTTCTATAAGAACGACTTAAATGGAAAAACAAATATTAAAAAGCAACGACAATACTTAAAATGCAAAACAATAAAGGTTTTTTAAGGCCAGAAGTCTGATCTTTAATCCTACATATAAATTAAAATATTTGTGTCATTAGTTTTCAAAAAAATTGCATTCAAACTCAAAATGTTGATAAAAAAAAAAAAGCAAAATGAAATGATTGGATCAATTTTGCTCAAAATTGTGAAATGGAAAACTAAATTTTCTTTTTGGTGTTAATGCTTATATCAATTCTGAATCGAACACAAAAAAACCGAAAGCTTTTATGTCCTCTATAGTCCAGCCGAACCGTCGTAAAAAAGGGCTTGACCTTGTGTTGATCCGCACGGTCTGTTTTTTTTCTTCATGAATCGATAACGGCTTACAAGAAAAGCTTAACCCTAGATTTGCACCATCTGACAACTTTGTTTACCAAAGTTATTCGTTAAAACATACTTTTTGACTTTTTTTGGATTTTTATATATCTCGGTTTTAGTACATTGCACAGTAAAAAATTTAAATACGGTTTGTTTGTAATAAAATTATCTAGCATGTAGTATTTAGTTTTTTTTGTTTGACCAAATAAGTAAAAAGTTACCGTTAGTTTTAGTAATTTTCTTTCAGTTTTTAGACGGGTTTTCATTATTATTTCGAAAAAAGCTTATATTTTGGTTTGTTTTGTCCAGTTGTTGCTATTCCCTACAATTAAAAAAAAAATTAAGCTCTTAACTCCAAACGGGAGTCGAGAAATCTATGAGGCAAGTCGGAGCCCCCCAAAAGAGACATTTTCTGTTTGTCTACGAATCTTGGCTCCATTATATCGCAGATTAAAAAATGAAAAAAAATATTACTAATTAGTATATTAGCTATTGTTTAAATAAATAAATATTTTTTTTGAACAAATAAATAAAAATTAACAGCTAGTTTTCATCAGTTTTATTCATTTTTTTTGTTGAACAAATACTTTTGAGTTATAATTTTGAATCGCCTTAATCGGCTTGTGAATCGGCTTAGTTAAAAACTCATTTTTAGTCCTTTTAATTTCTTTAAATTAAAAAAAAAATAGCTCCCTACGACATACTAGAGCTGAGCAATGAATGATTGAATAAGAGCAAGTCATACAAAAAAAACCTTTTCTGTATGATAAATAAATAGTAGAGTAACTATATATGTACATTCACGTATGCGTCAAATCTGGCATTTCTGACTTTTTACTGAGTTTTCAGGATATTGGCCTTGTAAATAACCTAAGTTTTCGACCTCGAGTGGCGCGGTGACCGCTTCATGGCCAAAAATAAGTAAACCCACGATTTTTTCGAAAAACCGTCTAAAAACCGAAAGAAAATTACTAAAACTAACGGTAACTTTTTACTTATTTGTTCAAACAAAAAAACTAAACACTATATGCTAGATAATTTTATGACAAACAAAACGTATTTAAATTTTTTACTGTGCAATGTACTGGAGCCGAGATATTTACAAAAATCCAAAAAAAGTCAAAAAGTACGTTTCTAAGAATAACCTTTGGTAAAAAAAGTTGTCAGGTGGTGCAAATCTAGGGTTAAGCTTTTCTTGTAAGGCCCTATAGATTCATGAAAAAAAAGACCGTGCGGATCAACGCAATGTCAAATGACGTTTGACTGGACTACTAGTTTTTGAGAAAATTGAAAATTACTAGAAGTACTTATATTTTCATACATTTACATTTATCATATGTAGATGTTGACATTGGAAACAGAGAATACATTCAAAGTTAATTAAATGCAAACGAAATTTGGCATACACTGAACCTCGAACATACCCCAAATCCTATAGTGAGCCCAAGCAAGGGGGTTGCAGGGGGGCGCATGCCCCAAATACCTCGCTTTTAAAATGCCCACCTAATGCTGGGTACTAGCACTTTATTTAAACATCAAATTTTGCATACACCGAACCTCGCACATACCCCAAGCCCTAAAGTGAGCCCAAGCCGGAGGGTTGCAGGGGGGCAGCATGCCCCCCAAACATACCTCACTGTTTATACGCCGTAAGGCTAGGTGTTGGGAAAGTATGATAATTTAGAGTCAATTTGTGTAAGAATTAATCCATATTCTATTTTTACTATCAAAATAAGACCACGTAAAATACTCAAGCAAAAAAATTAAAATTCGCGCGAATTTTCAAATTTTACATTTCTATTTTTCTATTGTTATACTTTTAACCATTGAGTATTTATTTTAAAATTCGCGCGAATTTTAATTTTCTATTGTTATACTTTTGACCATTGAGTATTTATTTGGTTGGTGAAATTTTAAAACTCGCGCGAGTTTTTAGATTTCAGCAACCAAATAAATACTCAATAATTAAAAGTATAACATTAGAAAATTAGAAATGTAAAATTGTAAAATTTAATTTTGTTCATTTTGTACACTTGTTTGCATTTAACTTTTTATGCATTTAAAATTGGAAAGAAGCCCTGTCCCTGGGGCTTATGTCCCTGCGCCGTTTCATACAACATCGATCTCTTTAAAATTAAAATATTCAATTATATTCAATTATTATTTTCATTTCATTTAAAAAGAAAATAATAATTGCTTGTCCTGCAGTCTAGCGTTTAAAAGTGAAAACATTAAATTATGCCGAAATGAGCTTTTTTCCCCATAAAAGAAGCTTGTAATAAAAAAAATTATAGTCGTCTCTTCAGATTTCAACTCTTATATTATATTTGCCTCCTACATTTGACCACAAAATCTAATAAATCACACATTTATATTGATATATAACACCTCAACAAATAAAAAAAAAATCTTACAAAAAAAAATATGTTTAAGTGGTGTTAAACTAATGTATTTATTCAAATCGATATGGTATTCTTTCTGTAAAAAATCATTTATAATTGTTTCATACACGATGAACTCTTTGACATCAAAGTTTGGAGGTACCTTGAGACTTGCATTGTAGCATAGCAACGTGAGCTCAAACTCTCCCACAGCTTATGTCTTGAAGTTATAAAATTTGTTATGACGTCATTGAAAGCAACACACATGGTTCCACCATCATCAGCTCAAACAACATCATCATGATCAACTAGCGTCATCAAAAAGGATGAACCAAGGATGTATCCAAGTGTATGTAAACACACCGATATGTATGTCAACCTGCACACTCTCTTTCAGAAAGGATGGGCCCAACAAAATTGTTGTTATTATCAAACAAATATTATCAAGCACATTCTGTGCATAGAGTAAGTGTTTTGCAGTGGAAGAAATCAATAAAAGTCTCGCTGAGAGCTGCTACTGTAAGGAGCTCACCGTAACCAAATTCCCGGGGTAAACGCTTGCGCGTTCTTATTCCTTAAACATTTATGAGGAGTTGTATTGTAATACCTAGCATAAGTGGCAAGTGGCAAAGGAAGAGGGAATATTACCAACAAGCTTCCTTGACCATACAAACATTTTGTGCTTAAGAAAACTAGACGTTCACATCGCCATCGCTATTCTGTTGCATACGAATTCTATCGGAGAGAAAATATTGCACAGTAGGTAACTAGAATCACGTACAGAACCTATTTCAGAGGCAGAAACGTCTTCTATCAAAAGTGTGTCATCTTTTTAATTAATTTGCAATTGAAGAAAGTGAGCAACATTTTTCGCTATAAGGGCGTAGGATATATTCCTGGATCCAGGGATTCCAAACGATTTTTTCACAAAACGTTAAAGCTCTGTTAAGGCGAAGAAAACGTGAAACATAAGCTTTTACTCATTTATTAAAAAAAAACACTTTAATGCAAAAAGATGTGCGTATACTGTTCCGACTTCTAACCAAATATACAGGGCTATTTCTTTATTCTAACAATAGAATAGATCAAAAATGTGAAAATGATAATAATGATGGCTAAGAAGAAAACAAGATGTTTTGGTTTAAATGGTGAATTTGAGTGTTGAGTACATTGTACATATATCGAGTATCTTATTGTCCCTGCGTGATAGCAGCCTCGCCGCATTTTTTATTGTGTATATTGAAACAGCAGAAGGATACTTTTGGCTGTAGAAGTTTTTCTCTGTGTGTTTGCTTGCTTTTGTGTAGGTTTTCGTTCGGGAGACTAAAGTTAAATTTGCCTGGTCGCACCCTGAAATTTCTTCGTGATGTAAGTTCTGGGGCAGTCGGTCTCTGCAAATTCGCTTATTTTAAACAAAAAATCTAAAATTTATCCTTTTGTAGTGTGAACAAATTTGTTAAATTCAATGCAAAGAATCATTCAACTAACCAAAAATGTTTATGAATAAAAAAATTATCAATTAAAACATATTTTCGTATAATAAATATATATATTAATCGGTAACGTATTTTAAAAAATAATAAAATAGTGAAAAAGCCAATCATCATCAAATATAAAAATCTTTTAAAAAAAATCTTGTATTAATGGAAAAGTGATTTAGACCGTTTTAAATTGATTTAATAAGTGAAAGCCAATACCTACAAAATGAGAAAATATAAGCAATTTTTAGTCATAGAAATTACAAAGTGAAATCTAAAAAGAAATCCCTATTTTTCTTTCAGATAAAAAAATAAAATACGAATGAATTGAAAGTAAAAACTTTTATTAAAATCTTAAAATATCTCATTGAATTAATTGCAACGAAAAATATATCTGTGGAATAACATATATTTTTTCCCATATCATTTTGGACATATATACTCATATCACAGGCAAAGGATATCAGTTTCAAAATATAACTTAAAAGCGAAGCGCATGCCTACATAAAGAGTCCCACATTTTGGTGCCCCTACTGCCTTTCTTATAATGTTTTCATTATTGTTCTCCTTTGATATATTTTATTTGTATTACCACCACCTTCCTAAGATAAAAAGCATAGAAAACATCTCTCTTTGATTTTTTTTTATATAAAGCTTTTTTTGTCGTCAATACTAATTTTAAAGGCTATAGATGAAAATGAATGATAACAAAGAGAGAACGAATCTGAGAATAAATGCAAAAACACACAAAATAAATATAATAATGACCTTATTCATCTGTTTTCTGTGTTATTGCAAAGCTCCAACCTAAGATTCACAAATACTATTATTCGCGTTCTGCTTTGTTACTATACTCTCAGCTTTATGTATATTGAGTACCTACCATACATTTTGTGTTCATGTGTCCCGCCCAGGTTTAATTCCTTTTTTGTCGTTTTGTTTGAAAAATGTTCAAATCGTTCCTCTAGGAGCAAACTTAATTTGTTTATTCTTCCAAAAGTGTTAAGCTTTTAGTGAAAACTGACAAAAAGTGATTTAATATTGAAAATTAAAAATAAATTGAAATGGTTGATCTAATATGTGATGCAATTAAAGGACGTGTAAAAGACAAACGTAACTGAATCAAAACTAAATTTTAATTTAAACCAAATCGATTACACAAGTTCAAATAAAATAAAAAGTGATATGATAAAAAATGGATTACGAAAACAAGACGAAGATGGGGAATTTTAAAAATTCCAGGTACTACCTATCTAACACAAATACTAAAATAAACTTGGAAACCTGCAGGCGGTGAGATGAACTTGTGGGCAAACGTAATTGGATGACAAAGTGTTGTTGTACTGTATAAGGGATACAGTGATACGTAGTTGGAGACAGAGTAACCAAAGAAGACGACGACGTACAAGCATACCAAATCGAGAAGTGGAAACAGTTCATCAGCACAAAAGGGCTTTTGAGGCAGATCCCTTTTCCAGCCAATTCTATTCCAAACTTTATTCAACTCGCTTTAAAGAACAGAACACGCAATAGGGATACAAATAAATATAAAATGAGTCAATCGATAATAGAAAACTTTAGCATAGCGCTGCCAAGAGCTCGACTAATTACTCTATGGGTAGCATTTAACCTAGCTTTCATACTGCAGGAACCTTCGAAAAAATTGGCTTCAGTCGATGCAGCGTGAGTATAAAACCTTGAATAGTAATTGTCTTATATAAATATATGTATATCCTTATTAAATAACCACACGAACAACACCAGAAAAACACGACACCTTTTGAAGTCAACATTATGAAAAAATATTAGCACATTTTAACGCCCTACTTCTTATGATCCTTCTTGCGTCTCTTGAAACCCATAAGAATCTCTTCAAACCCAATTCAAGAACCTACTTCGACGATGCAATGAAAAAAAAAATATTTGTTCTTTCTTCTTAAGTGAATTATCTGAAGGAGCATCTATAAAGTGTAGTCCTTTAAAATTGTTCGATGGCAAATGCCAAGTATATATTAGCAGCTTGGGGATACTTATATCCTATACAGTTTGATGCTTAACCCGCTAATTTAAGTCTTTAAAAAATATTATCTTAGCCAATTAGATATGTATTTTAAATATTAATAATAGTAATTTCTGATATTATTCCTATTTTTATTGAACATGAAGCTTTTTCAAAGCTTTTATTCCACTACATCGAAAGAAACTCTCTTCTCTGTAGGTTATATAAAACATATTCTGTTGTTACTCTCAACCACCAACATATATTAAATTGACCCAACGTTTTAGATACATTTCCTTTTACCTTTACCCTTATATCTATTTGTACATTTTACAGGTTTAGTACATGGAATGTTTGTCGTCAGTAATTTTCTTCCATATAGTAAACTGCTCCATAAATATTAATTTTACTCTCATTTTTTCATGCTAGCAAAAGTCCTTAAATAGACTAGCTTTCTTCATAGTATACCTTATTTATAAAGAATTGGTGGTGATGCATAAAGTCCATACATTTCAAATAAAAAATAAAATTAATAAAATTTTTGTATAAATGGCTATGGTTATGTTATGATAAGTTATGGTCTTAATTATGTAGGTGTACAAAGTAGGTGATTAATCAATGAATGTTGTTCATATTTCAAGATATACAAATTCTACAACCGATTTTCTTAATATATCTTACTTAGTTATATATAGACCTTTGAAAGCAAAATTGTGCTCTAATCTTTTGACGGCATATAAGTCCTTGTTTGAAATTGGACAAACATGTACACAATATGTACTTACTTTACATGAGCATAACCACAGTTTTAATATGATATTAAAAAAGATTGTTCTTAGACTAGACTTGATTGAAAATATAAACAACATAATATTTAAGACGTTGATAAATTAAGTGTTTAATTTGCAATATGTCACTTATACGAAAAATTAACTTATTTTAAGTCGAAATTGAATCTGTTTGTCTGTTAAAAATAAGCACCTTTAAATTTTACGGGCACCAAAGGTATTTAAAGTTAGAAGTTAAAAATGTTTTATATGACCTATGTTTTTTTTTTTTTTGAAAAGAATTAGAATCTCAAAGATAATGTCCACAATTTTAATTATTTTTTTTTTTTTAACTTAAAACGGGCATGGGCAATGAAATATTTTATAAATTTCGGAAAAAGTTTGCTTTCCTGAAAATCAGATCAAGTTTTTTTTAAATTCGTCTGAAAAATCGAAATTTCCTTAATTTGAACTTCGCTTGGTAAAAAAACGACACTGAAACAAAAAAAAAAATATCATAGTAATATCATTTAGTAATCTTCGAGTTTGTTTACCTACGACAACATATGTATGACTATTTAACTACGTATGGATTTCTAATATAGCAAATACTTGTTTTTATAAAAGAGACTTTTTAAAATATATTTTATTACAAAATGCTGATCATCCAAAAGACTATTTCTCTACACCACCGGTCGGAATACTGAGTTTCAAAATTCTGTACAACCGAAATTCTGTTTTTAATTTTTTGAAAAATACTGTATGACCATAAATCTGAATTTCAGAACATTGTGTTTAAAAATTCTGTCTGTGCATAATTCTGGATATCAAAACTGCTGTAGGTGTATCAAAAATGTTAATCAACAATACTAAGCACATGCAAGTATACAATAGGATTTTTTAATAATTATACTTTGCAATAACTCATTCAAGCACGATCTACAACTTAGTTCCATAATTATATTTTTTACTTTTTTTTTAATTTCTAGTTTACTCATATCAAGAAATTAATTTTTTGCAACTTTGATAAATGTTTGGCCACTGTTTGGCATTGATTTAATGAGGTTTTCAAAACCAGTACCGTTAAAAAATTAAATTCAATACAATATGGTACACTTCGGCGTATACCTACGTACTATATTTTATTGAATTTTCAATAATTTTCTGTAAACATTCAAATTGTGTTCTTATAAATACCAATGGGCAAAGATGGATGGAGCTGTGGCCCAGCACCAATAAGACCGGCCATGTATCATAATACAAAGGTAAATAATTATGCATTCATTATCAGTTAACTGCATGTCAAAATTCGCTGTGTGACGGAAGTAGGGCTGGGCACGAGACGGAACTCTGCGAGACTTTTGTAAGTCTCGTCTCGGTCTCGTTAAAATCGAAAATGTTCAGCCTTGTCTCGGTCTCATCGGTCTCGTATAATTAAGTATCTCCTCGGTCTTAGTCTCGCTTTTTAACGAGAAAATTTAAATTGGCAGTCTCGTCTCGGTCAGCTGACTTTTGGAACAAAATATTCTCGATATGTCAAAATATTATTTGTTCCCCATATGTTTTTACTCGCAACTGACTCCTTCGAACTGTTTTGATTTTACAAAAGAAAACGTAAAAAAAAATCCACCAAAATTTTAATTTTTTTAAAAACTTGTAGATTTTTGTTTACGTTTTCTTTTGTAAAGTCAAAAAACGTAGAGAGTCTCTACTTAAATGTCGGTCCAAATATACAGTCTCATCCCGCTCCCGTCTCGGATGCTGAAAAGGCAGTTAAAAGCTTTGAAAGTAGTCTCGCAGTCTCGTCTCGTCTCGTCATGCGAGACCGAGAATTTTCTCGTCTTGTGGCAAGCCCTAGACCTAATTTTGAAGTCCATTTTGTTAGTCCATTTTGAGCATACACAATTTTTGCTCAAGCTACAAAATCAAATAGAATAGAAAGAAATGAATTTAACGTGGATATATATCACTATGAGTTATTTAATTAATAACATTAACTTCTACTTAACAAAATAATTGAATACTTTACAACTATACACGCAAGGCTAATGACATCTCAGAAAATGGCGCCCGACTGGACAACAAACAATGGCGTCCGGCAGGCCACAAGCAATGTCTCATTAACTTGTCTACCAGTACCTCAAGCCATTTTTGTGTCTGTGAAGACGTTGCTTTGATCCTGATTTAAGACTACGATGTGGCTTTGATTTTGGTCTAGTGATTTTAGTGTAAAAACAACTTCCAGGCTTTGTTTCGGACTAATTTTTTTACAAACTCGTACAACTTTATCTTCAACGACCACCAAGTTATTCTTGTGTAAGAACGACGACTTGGCTTTGATTTTTGTGTAAAACGAGGACATGAATTAATGATTTTTGTATGTGATAAAAAAGGGACTAACATTCTTCTTTGAAAAACCACAAAGACACCTAAGATCATTAAAAAACTAACTAAGTTAAAAATCTTTTATTATCATAAAAAGCAAAATAAATATTCTGTTTTGTTTATACATTGTTTGTATCTGTTTAGGGATCAGTCCGTAATAAATGTACAACCATTTCCTTCGTTACTAAATAAGGAATAAGCTAAAAATATTTTCAGCCCCTAAAAGTATATAAAATGGTGGTTTGTGGGTGGTTTTGTGGGTTGTTATGTCTAATATTTACGAAGTGCAGTTTAAAACCTTAAAAACAATACCCATTTTTATTGTTATAATTGAGATACAAATTGATATTTTTTGTTTTTTTTTTTCCCAGAAAGGATTTTGACATCAAAAATATTTGGTTTTTATTTTTCTTCAGTCCAACTCAAACAGTTTAGTTAGGGCACAATTTAGGTCAAACATTGGACTTCGTCCTGACGGGATCTTTGGTACACGGGAGCTTTGGTACACTAATAGTCCAGGTCCCAAATTTAATTTTAAGAAGAGTTGCCACGGTGGCAACACTGGCATATCGACGATATGAGGGTTGCCTTCTTACCAATGTATAACAACAAAACTCCAATTAAATTGGCCTATAAATCTAGAAACAGACACAGGACGATGACGCGAAATGTCTCGTTGTATTCAGAATACTCTAAGCCATATAGCCCCATATTATTTTGTTGGCCCCTTTCTGATGAAATTTGGAACACATATCTCATTTGTATTAAAAACTAAGTATTAGAACATCCCATCAGTGTTTTCTTGTGTGAAAGTGAAAAGTGTAAAACTTATTCCTTTTTTCGAGACCTTTTTTGCTAAATTAAATTTCCTTCTAGTGGGCTTTAGGTCAGTTTTTGTTTTTCGTTGTTTTAAACTTTCAAGTGACGTTTCGGTTGAAGTTACAACCTTCTTCAGACATATGGTTAAAAATGTTTATAATGTTTTTGTGACGGATCGACATCATGTCCATCTGTTTATGTGGGAACGTCAATGCAAAAACTTAAGAATCGAATAGCAGGTCACAGATCCGATTTAAATACTGGTAGTACAGAAAAAACTGCATTGGCTTTGCATTGCATAGAAGAAAGTCATCGTCCAGATTTTCAAAAGATTATAACTCTACATTCTACAATCTGAGAAGAATTATAAGAAAAGAATGCTTCTTGAAATGTTGCATATCAGAAACACAGAAAATAGCATAAAAGGCGACCTGATTGTGATGGACTTAGTAACATCTATAGTCAGTTCATAAACAGACACTAAACATTTGTAGACATAAATGAGCCTTATATACTTACATACATACATACATAAATATTTTGAATAAGTTTTCAAATACATACATTTGAATTTTAATATTCAAATAAAAAACAATTTGCTTAAACGTCTTTTTAAAGATTTTAAATAAATGGAATAAAAATAAAAAAAAACTATATCATCAAATCTTACAGAGAATTTTAAATACCCAAGTTGTAAGTATTCTCAATTAGTATTTAAAGGTAGATAATTAAAGAAATCCATTTTTAAAATTTTTAACCATAGGTCCGAAGAAGGTTGTAACCACAACCGAAACTTCACTTGAAAATTTAAAACAACGAAAAACAAAAACTGACCTAAAGCCCACTAGAGGGAAATTTAAAAGTGTAAAACTATTACCAGTAAAACCCTCCCGAAACTGGTGTGTTGGTGAAAGTTTGTAGAAATGTTTAATTTTTCATAAGAACCAAGCATCAAAACAGATCATACATTATATCTTTGGTCTAAACATGGTTTTTGAGGGGCAGTGTTTTATCGGCTCTAGAAAATAAGATTAGGCTTTAAGAACAGTCCTTAAATCATGTGCCATATGCTTAAATACCAAGACAAATATAAAGTGGTTTGAAATACTTCCACCTCCCCATCTTTCTTACTTTGAAATCGTTTATACAAAAAACAAATTCATGAATTAGGGTAGGCTTAGGACATGGTGAAGAGTGTAAAATTCTGCGTCGACATCAATCTTAACATTTTATGAATATGCATATTTTTACCATTATTTTCTGACAAACAAAAACCCTTATCCGCCGAGGGTATTTTGTGCCCCAGTGTACAAGGGTGAGGGAGGGGCCAACAAAATAATATGGTCCTACGGTTTCAATAATTCTGAATCTGACCAGATATTTTGCGTCATACTCCGAGGTGAGGTTCTCGATTTGTAGGCCAATTTATGTGGAATTTCGTTCTTATTACTTGGTAAGGAGGCAACCCTCATATCGTCCATCGGCTAATATTGCCACTGGGTCAAAACTTCTTAAAATTTAAGTTATGATATTAGTGTAACCAAAGCTCATCACATCAGGATGAAGTGCAAGGTTAATGCCCATAACGCCCTAACCACTTGTTTCACATTCATCATCATTGAGTTCTCTTGTTTAATATTAAATCTTCACCCAGGATATTTTCTTCGTATGATTTGGAATCTTCGTGTTCTTCCAAATTACGCATGTAATCTGCATAAAATTTGTAAACTGTATCGCCACCGCGACGGCGCGCGGCGTCGGCGTCCTATAAATATAATATTATAAATATAATAATATAAAAAGTTATGTCCAAAAAGTTCCAAGTGACCAGCCGCACCCAAAACTCAAGGACTGCATGCAGCAACAATATGTGCGATATTGAAAGAAATGTAGGTAATTGGTTATGACTCGGTAAATACGGACGATATACAAAAATATGTACTGCCTAGTTTTGAAGAAAATAAATCACTAAAGTAATTTGTTCTAATAAAGTTGTGCAACAGAATTAGGGCACGAGTACGATACGATTTTTCAATTGTTAAATAAAATGCTAAATCGGCTTTTAGTACTCAATGCTTTTTAAATTTTGAATCGTTTTATGTCTTCAAGTTTTTTGAGAAAATTGAAAATTACTAAAAGTACTTTTTATGAGAATTTTATTTTTTTGCTTGCTTACATAAATAGAGTATGTTAGCACCCGCATTCTGGCGCGGCGTATAAACATTGAGGTATGTCGTCCAAGTATTTAAAATGTTAATTGTTTTTGTGAAATATAGGGGTTCTTTCTTCAATTTTGGTCGATTTTTCCAAACGGAATATACTTTCAATAGTTTTATTTAACAATAGGTATCGGGTCCTCTGTCTCGCTCACGCGACTCCGTCTCTCCGCTTAGAGTATGCTCAGTCGCCAGGTAGGCGCCTATGTTGTCAGTTGGTGTGCTTTCAGTTTATTTGTAATAAACAGTACCTTGGTTTGTCCGCTTTTTTAACTCCCCTTTTGTCTCAAAACTAAGCGGGACAGAGGCAGTCCCGCTTTATTTTGAGTTTTAAAGTTTTTTTTTTAAAAATAACGTGGTTGAAACAAAAAATAAAATAACAAGTTTCTGGCTTTCAGAAAATATATAATTTTAGCATTTTTAGTGTTGCCGTTGTTTTGAAATTTTGTTTTTTTATTTTGTAGAGAAACTGCACTGAACTTTTTTTTTCATTTTTGTATCAAAATTTTGAGTTTGCATGCAAATTTTTCGAAAATCGTAAGCATGAATGACTCAATTTAAATTTAGAATTAATGAACATGTTTCTGGCTTTCAAAACCGGTATAGTACTTTATTGTAAGTGTTACCGTTGTTTTTTAATATTTTTGTCTCCATTTTAAGTAATTTGTTTCTAAAATGCCCCAACATCTTAAACGGGGTGAAACAGACCCCTTCCCCTCCCGTAGTAAAAATGCATTTTTTTAACCTTCTACAAAAAAACGTTATCAATTTTTGGCGCCAAAGTTATCGTACTCTCACCAGAATTAGGGATGCACATATAACATCGAAAACAGCGATGTTTTATTATTCGATGTATTGAATCAACCGATGTATCGGATACTTTCGATGTTTAACGATACACCGATGGTTTTTTATTCGATACATCGAATCTCTACAAAAACCAGAGATTATGAATTTGATTGATAATCTGTGGCTAAAACACTAAATATGAGATCGCATACACGCACATTCGAATAGATGTGGTGAAATACAACCAACGATTTTCACGTATACTTACCAAATTATTATTAACAGATTGCTCATTATAATACTAATGTCGATGCATCGAAAACATCGATGTGTCGTGACGTTTCGATACATTACATCGAATAAAACATCAATGTATTTTTTCCATGAACATCCCTTAACAGAACAAAAACAAACAGGGTGTCCCATTAACAATGGTCCAAACTAAAAGTGGTTAAATGCCAGGCCATGACCTATCACAAGAATAGCGGTTCTCGAGTAACGGCTATTTTTTAAATTTGGAAAAAAACTTACTTTGAACCAGTTTTTTGCTCACCCCGTCGATAATTGATTCTTGTTTTTTATAATTTTTGCATTAAAACATTGGTTAATAGTTTTACTAATTTTACTGAGTAAAATATTTTTCATTGGCATCACAATTTGCCTACAACTCATTAGTTAATCTTGAAATTTGCAAAACTTAATTTTTGACCTTAATCTTCTGAATAGCCCCCTAAAAAAATTCGTATGGCTCAACACAGGTTTTATCTTTTAAAAACTGTTAATTTTTAAAAAGGTATAAAACTTTCTAAAGCTATGCTCAGAAAGAAAGTTATAACCGTTTGAACCCAATGAAACAGGTTCAAAATCAAACAAAAATAAAACATTTTTGTTCAAATATTTAGATAAAATTAGAATTTCGCTTCAAATATAACTCCGAAAAAGCTGTGTTTTGGTGGATAGCTTTATTTTGATGTCTTACGCATTTCTTAAATAAATACCTTAGATTTGGACAAGGCATTTCGATTTTGTGTTGTGAAAGCGGAAAGCAGTATTTTTAAAAATTTCTCGGAAACTATCAGGTTCTTAAAAAATGTCTTTGGAAAACTTGAAGCTTATAACATCCAAAAAAAAAAAGATAAAACCTTTTTTTCGTTAGACTAATAGATTTTGAGACAAATGTGCGCAAATGCAACGGTGAGAAAAGGGAACGCAAAAAAGGGTTTATCTTTTTTCTGTAGATTTTTGTAAGCTACAAGTTTTCCAAAGACACTTCTTAAAAAGCTGATAGTTTTCGATAAATGTTCAATAAAACTGGATTTTCCGCTTTCAACACATAAAACCGAAAGTCCTTGTCCAAACTTAAGGTATTTATTTAAGAAATGCGTAAGATATTGTAAGAGATTTATACTAACTAAACTAGTAATAATTCAATAATGGGTTGGGGTCAAAATACTGTATGGGTCATAATACTGTATTTAAAAAACTGTATCTCAAAATACTGTATTTCAAAATACTGTATGTACAAAATACTGTATGATCAAAATACTGTAAGTCAAAATTCTGTATTTCAAAATACTGGTTCGGCAAAATTCTGCATTTCAAAATTCTGTATCCCAAAATTCTGTATTTGGAAATGCTGTTAATAGGCTGAAAAATAAAAATCGTTTTGATAATGTATAAAAATGCGCACTTTTTTACATTATCAAAATGATTTTTATTTTTCAGCAGTAACATGTGTGTACCTATGATAATTCATGTCTATGAATTTCTTAAAACAAAAACAAAATAAATGGCATCTTGTTCTCATTTTCTTCTTCTTAATTGTTTGTCTCTCTCTCAAATTTTTACATTAATTGTTTTCATCATAATCAACAATTGCACCAAACTAATTGATCTGTCAAGAATTCCACGTGTTCATGCATTTCGTTGATGTTTAAGAGCTTGTGCAAATTCAAGCGTTAAGGGTCCTACACATTATCAATTTTTGTCGAAAATAATTATTGAAGATATTTTCTGTCAAAAATAATTGATAAAACGTTGCAACCACACGTATCAATGAATATTGACAACAATTCAACAAATTGTCTTTTAAATTCGCGAGAATTAAGTCGAAAATCACAAATTTAATTTTTATTTGTTTTTGTTTGCCTCCAACTACACAACACAACCGAAACATCGATAAATACCTTAATGCTGCTCAGAACCCATCCTGACATTGACACTTACATTCATGAAAACCAATCAATCAATTAATTTTCAAATCAATTTTGTTTCTCATCAATGTGGTCAATTTTCATTGACAATGACATTGAAGAGCATACAAACGATCAATACCCAGCCAAAAATGACATTTTTAGCGAATATTGACAGTAAACATTGATCGTCTGTAGGGCCCTTTAAGTGCTATTTTTTATATTTATCTATATACATAAATCGAGTTCTGTTTTTTGTTTTTTCTATATAATGGAAGTTTTATAACGGAATTATGCAAAAATAATTTTTTTTATATACAGAATTTTGAGATACAGTGTTCTGCACAAATTTGAGATGCAGTATTTTGAGATACAGTATCTTGATCATACAGTATTTTGAACATACAGTATTTTGAAAAACAGTATTTTGAAATAAAGAATATTAACCATGCGGTATTATGACCATACAGTATCATACAGAATTTTAACCAAACGGTATTTTAAAATACAGCATTTCGACCCGCTACCTTCAATAATATTTACATCACCCTGTACATATTTTCATAACCTTATTATTTAACTTCTTTACTTAATTAAGTATTTTAATGTATAGTATATACCTTAACTTTATTATTAAGTTTATAATCCTCTGATCGTATGATGTTACAACTTTATAATAACATTTTCTATGTAAATGCATTGTCGTATGCATAAACCAATGTAAATTACACCCAATTGTAAATTATAATATATCGTCGCCCTAATATTGGGTTACCGTTAGCGCCATTTTAATGTTTTTGGAAAATCGCATTTGAAGTTTTGACAGCGTATTGCTCGAAAACCAACCGCTATCGTCACGATATTCATACGGAAATCCTCTTTCAAAAAATGTAAGAAATTATTCCAAAGCACTTTTAGTTTTTAAAATATTTAAAATTTATTACAAAATGAGTTTGCCGTATACGCCACTGAAATCAATATTTTCTTTTACTCATATACACATACGTCAAAAATTGAGCACATACGGCATTCCAATAATAAATTAGTAAAAAATGTATTTACTTAAAATCAGGTGTTATTACATACACGTTTTTATGTTTCACATTTCGTAATAACAAAGTAGTAAAATAACTTTAAAAAAACATTTCACATTGGATACTATAAAGTAAAATAGAATAATTATTATTTCAGTTGATTGAAAAGAACTTCAAAATATTTCTTTCGGTTCGCGTACACTGAAACCGATTAACCGGCCGATTTTCGCCTTTGTACCTACACTTCTGCCGTTCTCTTTCGATGCCTATTTTTAACGATGCCGATTTTAAACAATGCCAGTCGGATGTGTGAAAAGTAAAAACTGAACGTGGCTCTATTATAAACACAATTAATTAGTTTTTGAATACTAATTTAATATTATTTTTATTTTTAATTTAATTTCATTTTATTCTGGCAAGAAACAACCGACAAACTGACATAAAATCCAAACAAGTTCAGATATGTCCATTGATCCGTTATTATCAGGCGACACCGGACGATGCCCGTAGAAGTGTTGTAGCGCATACATACCTTTGATTCAATGAGCCGAATTCTTCCGACGACACGGCCGAGCATAATTCGGCCGATGACGGGTTTTGTGTACGCGAGCCGTTATCCTCTTATGATATAAAAGGATACAATATTCTTATATCATTAATTTGTTTATTTATTGATTAATTTAATTTTTTTACCAAAGTCTTGTTCCGATGAACTTGACGAAGCAATATTTGTTTTTCCCTAAACTCTGCTTCATATGGGACTAGCTCGTCAAACAAACATCAAAAACCAACAAAAAGATAAAAAACAATGGTGCAAAAATTTGTGTTCATCCAATTTAAACCCTACAAATGTTCTACTGTCTGCTTAACTAGCAATTTACTAGTTAGCAAAAGGTGCGAAACTTTGGAATAGCTAGTAAAATGGTAAATACTTAGGAAATTGCTAACTAGTAAAACGCTCAGCCCTTAACAAAAGATTGTTTAAAATTTTGCGCCAATAAATTAAAACTTATATACATAAGACTATAAATTCTCACGAAAGAAGGGATTCTTCCATAATGGGTACTGGAGAATTCATTTATATGATCCTTCAATCAACTCGTCTCACGACAAAAGATAGAAACAAATGAAATATTTTTCAAGGAGAACCTTATTTATACCTACTTTTTTACGGGCACAGTAAAATCGTATGCACGTACGGCAAAACCAAAAAAAAATATAAAATATTGACGTACGTGCATACGATTAAACACTGTTACCTTGTATATTGTAGGCACATAAGTCAAAACAATACTGAAAAAGCATTATAAGTTTGATGACGTACGTTGTAGGACAATAAGACGTACGTCAAAACAATTCTTAAAAACAAATCTGCTTAAATTGTATGCAAAATTTGACGTAAATGCCACATTTTGGCGTTTACGTCAAAACAATACGTGACCTTAATGAATTTGATGGATAAACGTCAAAACCATTCTGTATATCTTTGCAATGGAAAGAGATAGAGCATAACGGATAAAAGATTTGGAAAGATCTACCCCGAAAACATAAGACTGCATACCAAACTCAAAAAGTGAATTTTGGCGTTTACGGCAACCCAATATTAGGGCGACGATATATGAGTTGGTCAGTTGCAAATAAACATTTAACATCGAAACTACGTTAGTTTTTTAGTTTGGTTGGTCGCCCTTCCACGCCGTGCCCCTTACAACATCAACCAAAATTCAGTTTTTTGAAATTAGATTAGAAGTGAAATTCTAATTTTATCAAAATATTTAAACAAAAATGTTTTATTTTTGTTTGATTTTGAACCTGTTTCATTGGTTTCAAACTGTTAGAACTTTCTGTCTAAGCATAGCTTTGGCAAGTTGTATACCTTTTAAAAAGTTTCAACAAAAATTAACAGTTTTTAAAAGATAAAACCTGTATTGAGCCATACGAATTTTGTTCAGGGGGCTCTTGAGAAGATTGAGATCAAAAATTAAGTTTGGCAAAGTTCAAGTTTAACTAATGAGTTGCAGGCAAATTGTAATGCAAATAAAAAATATTTTACTCTGTTGAATTAGTAAAACTATTAACCAATGTTTTAGTGCAAAAATTGTATAAACAAAAATAAATTATGTACAGGGTGAGCAAAAAACTGGTTCAAAGTAAGTTTTTCGGGATGGAAAATCTACCAAATTCTGACAGGTCTGGCATTTCACCAGTTTCAGCTTGGACCATTGTTAATGGGACACCCTGTATAGTCGTTTGTTGATTTACCTTGGTTAATCATTGTGTTTATAGAGTTAATCTTTAGGCACCCTTTTATTACTCTTCAACCATAGACTTTTAAATATTTCAAAATTAAAGTTTAATATTCGTTTCCTCTGTCAAGAAATTGTTATGTCAGAAAAATATTTTTAAACACATTAAAAAACATGTTCGTTTTAAATTCACCAATATGTAAGGAAAACAATTTCCGTTCAAAAAAAACAACCAACTGTCACATGTTTTCCTTGTTGGTTTAGAAGTTATGATTTTTGCAACCAAACAACAAACAAAACTCAGCAAACATTCGCTGATTTGAGTTTTATACGTAAAGGAGAATGGGCAAAATGTATGGGAGCTGGTCTACCCAGTCAACAGCAATGTGTTGTATGTCGTTGAAAAGGTAATTTTACTTACTTCATTTCATTGTATGACCATTAAGCTCTAAACTATGGGGTTCGTGAGATATTCGGAATCAAAGCACCGAAAAAGACAATAATGCATTTCTTCATTGGTAGTGTGTCCTCATACCTACATTAATCTGCGATACATCGTTGAAAAGATAATTTTGTGTACTTTATTTTTGTATATAGCCGTGAAGACGTAGATCATAGGGTGCAAGAGATATGTGGGCATACAAATCGGCAAATATAACAACAATGCAATTCTTCATTTGGTACTGGTCTACCGGCTCAACAGTAATGAGTCATACGTAGTTGTAAAGGTTATGGCATTTGCTTCATTTCATTATATGGCAGTTAAGCTCTAAACCATGGGGTTCGTAAGATATTCGGCTCTTAAGCACACAAAACAGCAATAATGCAATTCTGCATTGGTAACTTATCAACCAAGTCAACAACTATGAGTCATGTGTCGTTGAAAAGGCTGTTGCGTGTACTTCTTTTTATTATATGACCGTTAAAGTGTAAATAATGGGATACGAGAGATATGTGCCAAAAACGCTGAAAAGTGCAGTAATGCAATTCCGCACTGGTAGCTGGTCTTTCAACTCAACAGAAATCTCTCTTATATCTTTGAAAACGCTATTGTATGTACTTCATTTTGCAATATGCCGTTAAGCTGTAGACCGTGGGGTTTAAGAGGTATTTGGCTACAAAATATAAACATAAATAAAAAAAAACACACTTAAAATATTTTATTTGAATTTTTTTTTACATTTATATCATACTTTCGTCCAGTATGACATTACTAAGGCGGTCCGCAGGTGGTGTAAACCCAAAATTGATACAACATATGCATATGTACTGACAGTTCGGCGCCCCTTCAAGCATGAGCAATAAAAGTGTTTAAAAGCCTCTCGTCCTTCCCTACCTCTATTTATAAGTATATATGTGTAGTATTTCTTGGCTCTACTATGACGTGATTGTATTAGTTATATTTGCCTATTTTGATGGCCAAATACCTCTTGAACCCCACGGTCTACAGCTAAACGGCATATTGCAAAATGAAGTACATGCAATAGCGTTTTCAAAGATATAAGAGAGATTTCTGTTGAGTTGAAAGACCAGCTACCAGTGCGGAATTGCATTACTGCACTTTTCAGCGTTTTTGGCACATATCTCTCGAATCCCATTATTTACACTTTAACGGTCATATAATAAAAAGAAGTACACGCAACAGCCTTTTCAACGACACATGACTCATAGTTGTTGACTTGGTTGATAAGTTACCAATGCAGAATTGCATTATTGCTGTTTTGTGTGCTTAAGAGCCGAATATCTTACGAACCCCATGGCTTAGAGCTTAACTGCCATATAATGAAATGAAGCAGATGCCATAAGCTTTTCAACGACGTATGACTCATTACTGTTGAGCCGGTAGACCAGTACCAAATGAAGAATTGCATTGTTGTTATATTTGCCGATTTGTATGCCCACATATCTCTTGCACCCTATGATCTACGTCTTCACGGCTATATACAAAAATAAAGTACACAAAATTATCTTTTCAACGATGTATCACAGATTAATGTAGGTATGAGGACACACTACCAATAAAGAAATGCATTATTGTCTTTTTCGGTGCTTTGATTCCGAATATTTCACGAACCCCATAGTTTAGAGCTTAATGATCATACAATGAAATGAAGTCAGTAAAATTACCTTTTCAACGACATACAACACATTACTGTTGAGTGGGTAGACCACTTTGCCCATTCTCCTTTGAGTTGTTATTGTCAGTGGTTAAGATTTAATCCGTACACATTTATACATAATAACAAAATACTTACTCTAAAGCAAATCTATAGATGCACCATTAAAAATCTTTAACTATCTCAAATATGTAACAGCTTTTAAAACCAAATTAATAAGAAATCTAAAAATATATTTAAAAAGTGTATAGTATTTTAATTTATTTTTGTTTCATATTCATTTCAGAACTGGTGGAGGAAGTATGTTGGGCGATGTCAACATATCTGCGATATTGGATTCGTTCAGTGTAAGCTACGACAAAAGAGTAAGACCAAATTATGGAGGTATGTATACTGAAAGAATTGTGATTATGCAAGTTAAAATAGTATTTATTGTATATATATACGAAATATAGAATAGAAAGATATTACAAAAAGGACACAGGCTCTACAATTTTATCTATTAAAATCAAAATTGAAACAAAAAAAAACGAATATCCTGACATTAATTTGTTTGGATTTTTGGATTAGCTTTAATTTTAAATTTTTGGTCTCAGAATACAAAATCTGGCCAGATTAGTGATATAGCTGGCTAAATATTGGAATTTTACTTAAAACATAGTTTGAAAATTTACTTGAAATTACTAATTTTATTAAATGGTAAACGAGTGATACAGTCAGCTAGAAATATTATTTTATTTTCCCCAAACGAATGCAGTTAAATAATAAAAAAAAAAAATCAAAACTTTACAACAAAACAAGAAAGAATAGCTATAAACTCTATTCGTGTTTCAGGACCTCCGGTTGAAGTTGGAGTCACCATGTATGTGCTATCGATCAGCTCGCTGTCTGAAGTGAAAATGGTACAAATAAGACCATGTACCTTTTACCTTGTTCATACACGAAACATATTTTTGTTCTTAATTTCTTTGTAACTAGACTTACTTTTGGTTTTTGTTAAAGAGTTGTTATTCTATTTATTAATATTTTTGTTTTAATTTTTCGTTTATTACTTTGTCTTTTTTGTTGATGTTTTTCTTTTTGATGTCTTTAATCTGATTGTATTACAGACCACTTTATTAGTATTCATCTTACATGACCTAACGTATTTTGATAAATTTAGTACCCTGAGGGCACAATAATAAGTTCTTCCTTTTGGAAAAGTAGGGACACTTTTAAGTTATTGATCTTAGTAGAAGTGTTTTGTTCATATTCTTTTAGAATTTATAAATAATCCTTAATAACTTGTAGCACAATCGAATTTTAACATGTTTGGTGACCTAAACCTCAATTTCCCCTTGTCTTGAAAGGTCAAACTTATTACAAGAAAAATAATTTAAATTAATTGATTTTATAAAACTTACTAAGTACACATAAATTTTTGTATTGAAAAATATCCATTATAATATTATTGAAGGCAGCCGACTCAAATAGGATATGGTTTATAAACACATTGGAATAAATAACATTATATATTATGTTTCCTATATTTTTTTTTTATAAAGCACATGTCTGTAGAAAATAAAATCACAAAAGGCAGTTTTGTTTTCTTAAACCACATTCAATTTGTATGTAGGTTATGTTGAACAATGAAATACATCTACAGGTGTTTGTTAGCGTGTTTAATGGAATTTAAAATGGGAGACATGTTTTGAACAGGCTCTGGGAAAAAATTAGTAAATTTTTTCAAAATAAAAACAATCCCTCACTAGATAATTGTTTTATGTTATAGGTACTAAAAAAGATATCTGTAATATAACTATTAAGTAAACAAAAAACGGTTTTACTTCATGACGAGTATGTTCGAGATGCATAGATATATAGTATCGCAGATTGATTTGGTTTTCATTCGCGCGTCATCATACCTTTTGTTTTTTTTTTTATTTAAGTATCTACTATTCTTTAAATCCCTTAGTCAGGAATTTCATATAAAAATATTTGTGTCAAACAAACCTTAAAACAGTACATCAATTATAAAACAAAATAAACAGATTTTTGAAGTTATTAATTAGAAGAAAAAACGTGTGTATATGTTCCAGGTCCTCCTGTGGAAGTTGGAGTCACTATGTATGTCCTCAGTATCAGTTCGGTTTCGGAAGTTCTTATGGTACATACGTAACAATTAAACCAAAACTAACAAACAATATACAATTAAAGGAATCTAAATTGCATTTTCACCACATTTTTTTTTTTTTGTATTAAACAAAATGAGACGTATAACCTTTATTTTGTTTGATATTGCTACGCATTTTCAAATTATATATCATTTTTCTTTTTATTTTTCAGAACTTTAAATAAATCAAATGTATTTAAATTTTGTTAACAGTTGACATATTAACATTATCATAAACAGCAATGCAATTTATTAAATCGGATTTTTTATTGGTGTTGTTAAATCAAAATCTATCTCTCTCCCTCTAACTATCTTAAAATCTTTTTCTATCTCAGTATTACAAATTAATTTATATTTTGTGTTTTATGATTTTTATCCAATGTACACGTCATTACATTTCATTTTCAAATTTCATATACCTACCTTAATATTTTATTAAAAAAAAAAGAGTTTTTGTTGTATTTTTGTTTTGTTTTTAAGTTCTTTAGTTCTTTAACTGTGTAAAAGTTATTTTGCATCCTATTTCATTTCAATTCATGTACATTAATTGAATGAACTCATATTTTTCGATATAAAGGCAAAACGCTCCTCAAAAAGTGTCGATTCTATCAAAATACCCATTCAACATGGTACTTATGGAATTTCTATGAAAATATTACAAATATTACAAAAGTTTCGTTAAAGGAATATGCATACATATCGTTTACACCGCATAGAATGCTTCAGTTTCATATGTGTTCAACAAAACATTACACAAATATTAAATAACTGCTGCAATGTACCTACACAAAAACATATTAAATGTCCATAATTTATTGGTACCCTTTTAAAGTTATTATTATTGAAATATCGTGTGCTTAGTTAATATATATAAATGTACAAATCTAAAATACCAAAAACGTGTGTGCGTATATGTTATTCACAATGATAAAAAACTTTTGTAAAAACAAAAACAAGCAACCTGAATACTCTGGTTGCGTGCATGTGTTCTTATTTAATACACACACAAATACGTTATAAAACAAAATACCTATTTATTTTCTAAAAACGCTAAGCCGATAAATCACTTCACTTTGCTAGCTAATTTTAGACATCTTAAATTAACAATACACTTCTAAACACAATTAAAAACATAACTAAAAAATGCAAGCCAAATCAGCAGAAAATTAAAAACCATTTATGTACATCATTTTCCATTAGTAGGTAGGTATTCTAGGCTAAGCACATTACAAATGATAATTTAATTCAAATGACAACTATTTTGACTTTAATATTCCATTAACACGTTATTATTCATAAATCAAATTCATTATTATGAGTTTTACCATTAATTGATTAAACGATACCTTGTTTAAATAATTTGAAAATATGTAGATATATTAATTATTACGAGGTAATAATCATAAAGTCACTGAATTTTTGAAGAGATTATAAATTATAATTATAAAACTCACTAGCTTATAAAACAAACAAGTACATAAGTTATATTGAAACATATTTTTTGAAACAAAAAAGTCACGATTTGCAGATGTATTATGGATTAATCTTTAGGTTTTTTGGAATAATAAACTGTGTATTAATGTTATTTTCTTCGAGAATTCCTGACACATAGTTAGATTTACTTTTGGAGCACCAATATTTAATAGTTCCTATAAGAGTTGTACTTTTCAGTAAATTGAATTTTTTCTGATTTTGTTTTTTTGAACGCTCAGAAAAAGCGTTCATCAAAAAGTGTCATCAGACAAATTTTTTACAGAGGGATATTAGTAGAAACTCCTATTATATTTGTACATTTACTGAGCTTGAAGTTTTTTTGATTAGTTACTTAATTTCCTAAAACAAAACTGACTTTTTGATGTTGATTAAATTTATAGAGAAACTGCAATCTTCCATTTTTTTTGTTCATAAAATAGTTTTATTAGTACTATGTACAAAATTTGGCCCTATCGAGGTAACCGTCGGAGCGGAACTTTCTCCGCAACGCATCCTTCTTCTGAGATTGAATTTCGGTTCGAAATAGCTGTCATCGGAAGAAAATTTACAGAAATGAGTCGACGCATTGCGATGGATATAAATTTCAGGCAGAGATGTGCAAATAGCCCGATATATCGAAAATGCGATATATTTTCGATTATTTTTTTATAAAATAAACACGTTTTAAACCATGAAAAATTGTTGGGAGACTGTAATTTATTGTTTATAACAAGTAATTTGTTCAATTATAATGCGCTTTCGTTTTTAAGGAATGAAATTAGATGCACTGATTAATAAATCAAAACTATCGAATAAAGTCCCATCCCTATTTCCATTTCCATGTGAATTGTCAAAAAAAAAGAATAAATAGAAACAAAAAAAAACTTTTAAAACACAATATTATTTATTTATTTGACTTAAAACAAACAATAATAAATAATAAAATACATGAAATTTGCATACTTTAATCACAATGCAAATGAATGAATGCACAAAACAAAAGATCACGAACATACTTTTTTCCATCAACCAACATCCCTTTGCCTTGGTCCCAATAAAGCCACAATTTCTGGTGACTTGTTTGTGTGTCGGGATATTCAGTCAGCAATTCACCATCCGCTCATATTGGTGTGAGCATGTTTTTTCGTTCTGCCTAACACAAGTTAACGTAAATAAAGTTTATTTCTTTGTTATTTACATTTTAATTAACTATTTTCTTAAAAGAAACCGATTTCCGCAACAAGAACTTGTCGGAGGACTTCGGAGAAAATTTTGTTTGTTATCTGTCAAGAATAAAACCATTACAAGTTCTTCATCGCAAAGCATCGCATGAAAATGGCATGCGCTGAATTTCGTCGGAGAGAATTTCCGATCAGCTGATCGGAGAACTGCCATGAAGCAAAATGCCTCCGACTCGTAGGAAATCGGAGAGAATTCCGCTCCGACGGTTACCTCGATAGGGCCGATTACATCGTTTTAAACTACATTTAAGTTAGTACTTTTCAATACTTATACAATTTATAGAATATATTCATAATTTCATATATTCGAAAACCATATATTCGAAAACTATAGGTTTCTCAGGCAGTTTTAAGTCAAAAAAGTTAAAAAGCGTTTGTTCGTGTTCGCTTAGTTTTGGAATTAACGGTTCTTATAATTTTGTTTTTAAATACATCTTATTTAACAAATTAACTGAGTCTGATCTGCTTTTTTTGTATAATGTCTAGGAATGCTTACCTACTTAAGTGACGTGTTCGCGTTGACCAATCAAATTTTGGGATCAGGATATTAACATTGTACATTTTTTATGAAACTTTATAAAAGTAAACTTTAAAAACCCAAACAAAATATCCAGTTCTTCGAATATACATAACTAAGTATATATTTGAAGAAAGATACACAATTTTCGGTGAAACTTGAAAACTTTGTAATTTTGTTTAAACTGTTTAAACAACTTTCGCAAATAAACATCTTGAATTATAACATAAGAGAATTTCCAAGATTATTTCAACGTGAGAGATATTTAGGCCTGTTCTGCCAGATCTGTTATTCTGCTATGAATTTTCTGTTATGAATCATAAAAGATGTTCACCAAAAAAGATCTTTAATAATTGGTATTCAGGAGTTCGAACTTTTATGAAAGTCTGATATGAAACTTTGAAAAGGAAATTTTTGTAGGAACAGTCCTAAAATCTGTTATCAATAATCTGATCAGCTGTAGTAAACAATGGTGGTGTGCCTAAATAAATAATTCAATTTATCTAAGATAAATCTATGTAATAATAAATATATCAATAATAAATTACTAAACACATCGGGAATATCAAAGCGACTTAAACTTCGTTCTTCCATGAAAAATGTTTCTTGCTTTCATGTTTGAAAATAACTTCGTGCTTTGTGTAAAAATAATTTGTGTTTCCATGTATATATTTAAATATGTATTTTAATATTATTCTGTTATTTTGTGTCCATGTTTTTGACGAAATAAAATATAATTATCAATTTTTAATTCATTTATTGAAATCTTTTCCGATAAAAGTCACAAAACTTTGTTTTTTATTCGAATATGATTCATAAAAGATAACATAACAGATTGTGGTATGCTGAATCCCAAAAATGCGGTAGAGTTTCGAACTTTTGACAGCACTCATAGCTGATTTATTAACAGATGTCATAACAGTTTGGTGTGCCGAATACCAAAATTATATTTCATAAAAGATTTTTGACAACTCAAACTTTATTATAGAAATAACAAAATAGCAGATTAACAGAATAAAAGATCTCACCGAATATGCCTAATTACACTGTGGTAGTAAATCGGTTTCAAAATGTATTTTAAAACAGATTGAAGTCACATATATGTGCATTTTGGCATATAGTCAACAAAAAGAAATAATTGTATGTACGAGTATGTTATGTAGTAAAAAATATATTTAGTTTTTCGAAAATTCAATCCAATCTAGTGGAATATTAGTGTATACTAATATTTAAGTAAGTTTTTTCAGAAATTAAAAGAAATTTTGAAACTTGAAATTAAAAGAAATTTTTGGAACGACATAAACCAAATTTTGAAAAACAAAAAAATTAGTACAATCATATTACAGGAAAGATAGAATTTTTTGGGGAACGAAATATAGGACGGCTGAATTTTGTATAGCTGAAAGAGGGCTATCAGAAAAGCTTATGTCCAGTTTTTCGGGACGCCATCGCCATCCCTCTGAGGAAATCCGCAATTTTGGAAAACGCGAAGTGATCTATATCTTCGAAACTATTGCTCTTAGATGAAAAATTGTAAGACCAAGCTTGTAGGCAATTAAATTATCTTTCGTGCATTGAACGACATAACCTCGAAAATATTGCCTGCACCGAATAAATGTATGTAGAAACAAAAGATGGGTTATGTTGTATGCACTTTGGCCTTACAGTTTTTCCTCTTAGATCTATAGTTCCAGAGATATAGGTCCATTCTCATTTCATTTTCCAAAATGGTGGATTTCGCCAGGGTCATGGCTTCCCGAATACGCGGACATAAGCTTTTCAAATAGCCCATCATTTACAAAAAAGTATATATTTATTGTACTTTATCGGCTCAATTAATATCAGCTAATTTTCCAAAAGCTCTAGCTTAGGACTGGGATATCGCATCAGCTTCAAAAATATATGAAAATTTGTTAAACTTTATGGTTTATAATTTACTGCGAGAAAATTTTACGTGAGTTTCTTACGAAATGAGAAAAATGTGAAAAAGTAAAAAATTAAATGACATAACCTCAAAAATATTGTCCACGGAGAAAAAATTGTGATGACAAATAAAAGGTAATTTTATTTCCAAGAAATTTGATTTACACAACTTTTTATTCAAGTCGATACTTTCGTAGATATATATTAATTAGCGTTTTCCCAAATGGCAGATTTTCCCAGGGGGGGTGGGGTCCGAAAAACTGGATATAAGCTTTTCTCAAAACCCTTTTTCGGGTATACAAAATTCAGCCGTCCTTTATTTCGTTCCATAAAACGATTGTTTTTTCCTGTACTATTACTACTAGTTACAAAGTAAAAAAAAAATACTTCGCCTTAAAAAATAGGAAAATATGTTATTTATCTCATTTTCAAACGAACATTTCCCAAAACCTGAGCAAAAGGAGAAAATTGATGACGGATTTGAGTTCAACACCAACAATTTCATTAGGAAGCTTGTGAAACCTACAGGAAATTTACGATAATTTGACTAAACTTATCACGGTTGTAAGTAGTAGCCCATAGCGTAATGGTTAGTGCGTTCGACTATCACGCTGGAGGTCTGGGTTCGCTTCCCAGCCTCGTCCACCTCAAAACTAAAAAGTTTTTTTTCAGGGCTAGCCTTCTTGCGAGGAATTGACAAATCCTCAAAGAGTATCACTTGTCACGAATAAGTGCTTCTCGTCTAGCCGTTCGGATTCGGCATATTATTGTAGGTCCCTTCCATTCCTGTCAACAGGCGCACACAGGAATGGTTGCGAGTTGTTAGTCACTAGGCCCTGGTTCTTCACGAGCCGTTGTGCCACCCAATTTTTTTTTTGTTTTATTACGGTTGTCAAGATTTTTTTTAAAACATTTACGGCCAATTTCTTGACAAAGTTCTAACTCCTAAAACTAGGTTTATCAAAAAATTAAAACTTAATTGAGTTCTTACTCATTCCTTCACTTATTTCTAACGGTTTAGAACTCTGATTTAGATCTCAGTTTGAGATAGAACTTCGATTTATTTGGACCCTCAAATTTGAGGATCTAGGAACTTAAAACTCAATTGAAGAATGTTTTCATTTCTTCAAAAAATTGATATTGATAGAAAGATAGATTGATAAAAAGAATGCCCAAAAATGTATGGGCGAAAAACCCAGAGTCGATTAAGAAAAGTCATACATGGTTTGAAAGGACATTAATTGTATATAACAAATATGATGGAATTATTTTCTTAAAAAGTTATCCCCGGGACCGGATATGACAATTTAAAATTTTTAAAAACACAGTGTTTCTTCATGTAAAAAAAGTAAAAGTAGCACATCTTCATATTGTGGTTGATTCATATTGTTAAATAGGTTCGCCACAAGCCACTAAGATCAGCAGCCGCATTCAAAAATCAACACACGCACAATAACACAAATCCATTTTTAAAAGACCGAAAATAAGAAAATAACACCAAACTAAACTACAACAACAAAAATGCCTAATTTATTTCAAATGAATAACAGTAATAACTGCCAAAAAAGGTCACCGCCAAAACAAAACTGATAGATATTTTTTAATTTGTCAATGGAATATCAGAAATTTGTGTCAAAACAAGCTACCGGGTGCTACGTAAATTGTAAAAACACGTTAGAACTTAGTTTCACTAAACCGAGATCTATTGATATAAAATTCAATAATGATTTTAGGCCGAGTTTTAGGGAAATGATTTAAAGTGAAGAAATGTTCGAGTTCTAGATATTTTAAAAACTAAGTTCCAAAAATAAATCAAGAATTACTAGATCGAGTTTTAAATTGATTTTAGAACTTTTATCATGAAATTGGCCGTTAGTTATGTTCTCTAAAAATGGTATTTTGTTTCTGAATAGATTTATAGATTTTTAGACTCGAACAAAACATTGTTGTTGACGACAGTTTTTTTTTTTAAACAAATTTAATTACTCTGTAATTAATTTTGTATCTGTATAAGGTATACGAAGAGAGAAAATGAGAAAGACAAATATCGGTTTTGTTATTTCGGTTAGTGTGTTTTGTTTTAGTTGCTATTTATCTATTAATATTTTCTGATTCCAATACAACTTGTACATTTTTAAGAATATATAGGTTTATAAGTTTTTAGTATATTTTAAACTTATTAAGTAAACTTTGCTAATTTTTTAAAGTTTGAATATTTGGGTACTTAACTTTTATTGGCAAACATTTCAATTTGAATGGTGCTTTAAAATTAAGCATTACCTCAGCTGGTTAGTTATTACTTCGATTTGAGTTACGACTTCAATGCGATTTTCAGTGGAAAGGTTTCAACTGACTTTTGACCAACTCTCTTTTGTAAAAAGCTGCTATACAGTTGAAAAAATTCACATTTCATTTTAATATAAACATTTACAACAGAAACAAACATTTATACAAATACATACCAACTCGTTATAGGTTTTGTTGTGCTTCTTATTATCTGTGTGTGTGCCTTTAATCGTTTACATAATAAATGATAGGTAACTATTATTTTTATATTTATTTATTTCTAATTTTTGTTGTTTAAAACTCAGTTTTAAATATTGTATGAGTTTTAAAACGTATTTATTTTTTATTTAATAATGTAATACATTTTTGGCGAAAAAACCCGAGTGGAAACCAAATCAATAATTTTTTTTAGATTCTGGTATGAATTCTTCTAGATGCTGGTAAACATATTCGTTTTTTTTTTTTTTTCAATTTGGTACAATGAAGACAAAATGCCAAATGTAAAAAAATATTGCTCTTAGAGCTTTAACTTATATTTCCATTAATAGATGATAAAAAAAAAATTTAGGAAAAGTTCATATAGCCACAACAACCTGATGGTCACTAAACGACGTGACTTTATTTATTCATCCGTTCAACTATACAGTAATAAATTGTATTTGTCTTGTTTCCCCTCCCATTTCAATAACTGAACTTATCTCATTAGAATATTATATACAAATAAATACGTATATAAACCTAGCTACTCAAATTAACTCATTCTTTTAACTAGTGGTTTATTTATAACCATTGCTTCTTTAATGTTATTACACCTTAATTTTTACATATAAAAATTCTTTTGGACTGCTTAAGGTTCCAGTGGTTTTGTATTAAAGGCCCTTAGAACAGTTAACATATTTTTTTCCACCAACGTTTAGTTTCTTTTGTTCTTTAAGTTTACTGTTTTGAAGAGAAAATCGAGCATTTTTAATTTCATATGATTGTATTTTAAATAGACATTGATCATTTGGCTGATGTATGTTGTTCTGCATGATGCATTTAAGCTTTAATATAATGTTTGTAAGACTAAACTATACATATACATATAGCAACTAATGAATCTGGAAAAATACATTATCAACAGAATGTAATAAAACTGCATGCGGTGTAATATGAATATTGATTGTAATACAAATGTTTGAGCCATGAACGTTATAACAATTTATTCAAATTTGATTTTTGTTAACTTTGTTATTGATTTGTTCTATGCTAACTTTGGAATTTTTTTTTGTTAAATAACTTTTCCTCTTCTAATTTTTAAATCAAAGTTTGCTTTTCTATCGCATTATTTCAATATTATTTATTTCGGCTAATGACGTTTTTGTTTTAATTATTGTTATATTATTATTACTCTAAGTTTGTAGCAAATCTGCTTTAGAGCATGAACTAATTTTCAATTTTTTCATTTCATATTTTGTTTATTTGTCAATACAAAATTTAACTGAAATGTGGATGTGCAGGACTTCACATTGGACTTTTACTTCCGTCAATTTTGGACTGATCCCCGATTAGCGTATAGGAAACGACCTGGGGTTGAGACATTATCAGTTGGATCAGAATTCATAAAAAATATATGGGTACCTGACACCTTTTTTGTGAATGAAAAGCAGTCATACTTTCACATAGCAACAACCAGTAACGAATTCATTCGCGTTCACCATTCAGGGTCCATAACAAGGAGTATAAGGTATGTAATGTTAATGTTACTCATACATACAATAATAGCAAAATATAGCCTATGATTTTTTGAGAAGTTGTTTCGTGTAAGAGTACAAAAAGCCTTACGTTATTTTTGAGCATCTAATTTTTTTTAAATTGTATTAATTAAAGGAGTAGGTAAGCAAGATCAAAAATATATTTAACTGTGAATTAATTTTTTTTAAATAACCACACTCTACAATTTTCTTCACATACAAACAAATTTCTTTATCTACATTTATAAAGTATACGAAAGTGCGTAAATCTATTTGTTCAGCATACGCGCTTAGCAAGCAACCGATTGCGTTACAGTTACATGTGTGTGACCTCGGAAACTGGCAACGCCAACGTCTTAATTATAGGTTATGATGGTGCTTTTCAAAAATGTAACAGTCCTTGGAGCATCTGTACATTTTAGCTCGTTTCAAAAACATGTGGTGCTATTTTAAATTTTTTTAATAGGTGTTTGAGATTTAAAAATGTATCTCCTTCGGCTGTTTTGGTCGTTTTTTAAATTTTTGTATACATACATATGCAGGTATATATGTAGATACATACATAAATATATTTTTCTGCCTGTAAGTTATGTGAAATTTGACAATCGATTTAAAAAAAAAAAATACTTTACAAGCGTGCTGTATACTAGTTCTGACATACAAATGTTCAAAATTGCAAGTCTCTAGCAGGTCATAGGTAAGTTATTTTAAAATATATAAGGTACATAATTCTAGGCGAACAAACAAACAGAACAACAAGAAAGCGATGTAGTAAAAACGTTTAAAAAAAAATTATTTTATTTACATATATTTAGAGAAAAATGTTATTATTATTATAGGTAGTCCAGGCAAATTAGAATCGAAGTGATGCAAAGATGGATGTAAGGTAGTAACTTAGATTTTTGTGGAATTCGGTCAGACACAATATATACATTATACATATAATAAAAAAATATATACCTAGCCACTCCGGCTCAAAAAGATGTTCTATTTTCAGGAAAAATCAAAACGTGGGAAAAAGTGCAACTATCTTGTTCTTTTTTTTGTTATTTTCATACCTAACTTTACTATACGTTACATACATAACAATATCTAATTTTGCGTTGATCCGCCCTGCATGGTGTCAGCAATTATTTTATAAAATACATAATTAGCAACGAGAGGAGTAGGCAGAAGTATGTAGATGTATATTTAAATTTATTTCGTTGTTTTCGAAGTAGAATAGGGAGTGAAATTTAAATTTCTGAAATTATGACGTTACAACTCCATTTTCAATCTAATACTACGTTTTCATTAGAGCCGAAATGAGGTAATTTCGAAATTTGGCAAAAAAGCGTTTTTATTATCAAATTTGCTAATTTCATTTGACATCTCATTTCATTTTGATATTGCAATGGCAGTTTTAGCCATTTATTTCTGTTGTTATCTCTTTCTGTTTTATGTTGTTGAGTATATAGTGTATTGATATTTTCGTGCAAAAGCTTTTAAGAGCTTTTGAAACTGATTCCCGCTGGACGCATTCACCTAATTTCCAACCTAATTTCGTGCAAATGAGGTTGAAATTACCTCATTTCGAAATGTGATTTTGTATAGGAAATTAGGTAATTTCGGATCTCTTTTGGATATTTGCAACGGAATTACCTCATTTGGCCCAGTGAAAACGGCATATAACTTGAGAGTTGATGGAACTTTAATGGGCGTTTTTCTTTTTTAGTTCAGAGTAGAGCTCTGAACGGAGTCTGAACACTCTGAGAGTTCAGATCTATTTAAAGAAAAAGGCTTCACCAGCTGTCACTTTTGCATTTTTCATTCACAGTTGGTATATTCTTTAACACAAGAAAATAGAAAACATTTCGAGTCGACCTGCTCAAAGTTAATATTTGTTTGGAATTCATTGCTGAGAATATTTGCAATTTGCTGATGAACAGTCTTCTAAACGCTGCATTGCAGGCGTTCAAAATTTTTTTTAACTAAGCTTATCAGCATTAAAGTTATTCCAGAGGTTCATTTCAAGCCTGTAATAGTAACGTAAGCAATAATATTATTATTGTTAGTAAATTTATTAAATTATTTTACCTTCTTTTGCAGTTCGACTATTCTCGTCCGCCATATTTACTTTTTTGATCTTTTTCCACTTGTCAAATTTGTGTTCAGCTATTCAACTCCGTCTGCTCTATCAATTTATTCTGAGCTCATAGAGCGCGCTCTGAACATGCTCTGAACATGTTCAGAGCGATAAAAGAAACACAAAGTTGGAGCTCTGAATGCTTTAGGCTCTTCTCTGAACTATAAAAGAAAAACGCCCAATATCGCAGCAGTTAAGTTTGCTGGTATATAAAAGTTGTAAAAATAAGTGTATCTGTAAAATTGTAACAGACATATTTGAATGCTGTAGGTATTTATATTCGTTTTCATATTGTTTATTTTAGATTAACTATAACTGCATCATGTCCGATGAATCTTCAATATTTTCCCATGGATAGACAGCTATGTCACATAGAAATTGAGAGCTGTAAGTATTAATTTGTAAGAACTTAAAAAAAAACCTTAATAATCGATGTAAGAATCAAATGCGCTTGTAATTTATTATGGTGAATTTAGATGTTTACAAATATTAAACTCATTCAGAATAAAAATTAATTCTGTAACATTAACATTGTGCTGTTTGTTCCTTTACAACTATATAAATGTGTGTGTTTAGTTTATTTGTTCTAAGATATGGCAAAAAAGAAAGCAAAACAGTACACGATTTAAAAAGTTACGTATACGTTAAGAATTTGCAAAATATAACAAAACCTCGATTTCAAATATACTGGCACTCAAAATTCACAGCTTTCTAAAATAAATTCGTTGCAATATCTACATAAAATTATCTTTTTTCTACACACTTCCGTGTAAATACTTAACAACAAGAAAATAAATTCAAACAGCATAACATAAATACGTTTTCTTTTTGTTTAATATTTTATATCGACGAAATATTTATCTACTAATGAATTTGTATAATATGTACATTAAAAATCTATTTTATACTTAAGGAGCAACAATTATAAAAATAAAAGTTTATTGGTTGGTTTTCGGTCGCCTTCTCTTATACAGCAACCGCAGAAGGTTGATTGCAAATATCGACTGGTAATTATAAGCAAAGGATTTTTTTTTGTTTACATAATTGGTTAAATAATTGAATTATACATAGGTACTTGATACTTAAGTAAGATTGTTAAATAAAACAAAATCAAAAATATATTATATATTATCTAGTCCTTATTACTATCTATACAGGCAATTCAACACTCTTTGTATGCACTGCTTGAATTTAATTTACGAAACATGGTTACACAGTAATTACAGCACCGTTTTAAATAATTATTTTATTATTTTGATCTTAAATATTGAATACGCTGAAAGCGATGAATTTCAAAATCAAGTTTTGTTTAAGAACTGCACTGCAGCGGAACTACACTTCACAGAATTCGTATGAAATTGTATGAAGTTCAGTAGCTAGCTGCTTAGTGCGATATCTATAGCTCATACAAATGATGTTTTGTCGCGTGCGTCTTGAAGTGTAGTTCCGCTGAAGTTAATTGCGGTTAATAAGTGAATTTCCTAAGTCAATTTGTGCTCAAATAGAAAGCGGGAAAATTGTGAGGCAATTTTGATTTCTTCCGTCCTGTTTGTATTCTGCGGTGCTGATTCCGCAAGTTTCGTATCGGAACATAAAAATAAACAAAAAAAGGATTGAAATCTTGTTTTTGGAAGTATTTTGCTTATAACTGAAACTAAACAAATGTTGTTGTTGTAGGTTTTTTATCCGACAAAAAAAAATGATGTATTTGGGCTCAAGCACTAATTAAAAAAGTGGGTTTTTTTTAAGTTTATTTTATAACTATAAACAACATGGGATCCATGAGTTAGCAAGCTCAAACCGACAAAAAAAGCAAAGAGATTTTCTGACTTTGTAAGCTTAGTATGCGCACAAGAATATGAAAACTCAGTACAACAAGATCCAAATTGCCTTGTACCCTCTGAAAGTGCACCAACAATATCGCACAAGTACAACTTAAGAACAAGAGAACGTCAAACGTCAGTCTTATCCCGTGACCACGAAGAGTGCAATTTGTTCGAAACGTGCGTCGGGAAGTAGAATAAATAAATATATTTCTAATTAAATACGCGGAAAGTTCACGAAAAACTATAAGGAAATTAACTTTGTAATAACAAAAATTATGATTTAAAAAGATATACCTACCATAATGTTTTTTTGATTTAAAATGAGTCTAAACATTAGAAATCAATTTATTTTTGTACACACTTTTTAAAGAATTTGATTATTTGTTAAGAAGTAAGAATTTTCTTGATTTTTTTTTTCAAACTGAAAAGAACGTAAGCGTTTTCCAAGCGTGAGAGTTTTTTATAAATAAATATAACATACAAATGACTTTGTTGTTGTACATTAAAAAAAACTCAAGGATATTCATAAAACGAGTCATAACTCATAACATATTTTTTGTCGCAGGCTTTTTGGAAAATGTTCAACATCAACAATAGTACAGTCACCTAAGGAATTTTGCTTGCTAAAAATAGTGCTCCCTGGATAATTTTTTTTTATATGGTAGGGGTTACACCTAGGTATAACATACCCAAAGTCCCCAGCCCAGGTCCGCGAACTAAGGTCAGGATGGGGGAGGGTTAAAAGTGTCCCTTCTAAGATTTTAGTGAATATTTGCATAACGTAGCATTTTAACAGAAAAGTCTTGACTACAAAATTCGAGCAAATGAAATGGTATATAATAAAGTGATGTTTATATTTTTGCTAGGGTCAATAATAAGGGAGATGCAGGGGGTAGAAAAGTCAACAAATCTAGGCCCTTATTATGAAATAGGAAACGAACGGCAGAAAAAACAAAACCCAGATAAACGATAGTCATGTGATTTTGAGCGATTATGAGAAACGAAAATGGAATCAAGAAAATGCTGCCAGACAGAATTGAAAAATGGTATTTTTTTTAAAACGCAACTAACCTCACACCTATTTACAAATGTCAAAATACGAATGTTGGGAAAGCTTCAAATATAAATTTGATTTGCATTAGTTCGTTAAATTTGTTTTTTCTTTCATAAAGATTTATTCAAAACAAACAAATAATGTGTACACTGTATGTGCACATACGTAAAAAAGTAAAACTTAGAATTTGTTGAAAGCGAAGAAGAAATGCGAATAACAAGAGGACTCTTAAGAGACTCATACAATCCAATGAGCCTTTCAAGTTCCAAGTAAGTAATTGGAAATCCATTTGTTTATGTTGCATTTAAGAAAATTCCAATTTTTGTCTGAACAAGGATGCTTTAAAATATGTATTGGAAGGGATTGATCCTCATGTTCCAAATTTTAATTCTACATATAACCAAAACATTTACATTGAAATAAGCTGGAACTTCGGTGTCTGGAAGAGGATGAGTACCAATGAGAAACCGGACAGTATTTCTCAGTATGGCACAACCAACATTTTCGATCATTTACCAATAATTAATTTTAATGATTTTTCGTGAATAGTGACAAACAATATGTACGAAAATACGGGACCAAATCAAAGAGGTTTGGTGAACAAAATAAAGTTTTTTTTTTTATTCAGTCACTGAGCACCAGGCGCGAATGCAGGGGGGAGGAGTTGGTGGGTTCAAGTCCACCCAACCAGAAACAAAATTTTGGCGTACACAGAAAGTTTCGTTCCAAATGTCACCCCTTAGCCCTAAAATCGCCTTTTCCCACTTGAAAATTTAATTTAAAAAATCTCGGTTTTTTAATATTAATTCTAATTTTCTGCGCTGCCATGTTTACAAACACAAATTTATTAAAAAAAAACTGCCGCCTGCTTGCTTTCTGCAGGCAAAAGACAAATAAAATCGATATGCAGAAGCTAAGCAAATATTAGGCTTGCCGCAGATTTCTGCAATACGAAGTCGCCCTAAGTTCTTAAGAATTGGAATCTTTTTTTATTTTTCTTTTTTATATTCCACGCGCGCAAAAGGGGTTATGGCTACCCTTAAAATGTTTTTAACACAGCACGAGCGATTAGGTAAGTATGAGAGCATTTAGAAGGAGATACCGATGCACATTGGTTTTGAACGTTTGCACATCGAAATGGGAGGGGGAAGTCGAGTCAGGTAAAGCATTCCACATTCGTGTGGTGCGACTGAAGAAAAAATCTCTGTACATAACAGTTCGTCCGAAGTTGGGCTCGAGTATTACGGTTGAATTTTTTAAGGGTAGGAATGCAACTGGCTATTTCACTAGAACACTGATTAAAATAATAGCGATTAAATAGAGAAAGACACGAAAAATTACGGCGGTGTTCGAGAGATGTAATTGTTTCTTTTATAGATCTTTCGCCTATCATTTTTAAAGTCCTCTTTTGAATTCTGTCCAACAAACTAAAGTGATCATTCCACAAAAGGTGGTCTGTGACACACATACCGAGAACTGAAAGCTGTTCGGTTTCCTCGATGCAAGTGCCGCCCATGGATAGCGGCATTGGGGGTGGGTTTCGCTTTAACGACAGGAGACAACATTGAGTTTTAGGAGCATTAAATTCTACGCGGTTTTTGATTCTTCATTGGACATTGCTGTCGAGATCATAATTTAATGAGCTTATCATACGCTGCCGTTCAAGTTCCACATCCGAAGGACATGGATGAGAATCTGTAAACGAATATGAGAAGCTGAGGGTACTATCGTCAGCAAAACAGTTTAATGGATTAGAAGTTTCAGACAAAAGATCATTTATAAAAATAGGAAAGAGAGTCGGAGACAAAACAGAGCCCTAGAAGTCTTTGAATACAAACCAGTCAATAAATGCTAATAGAAATTGTTCATAAAAGGACCACAATACATAAGCAAATTAAATGAAAGCAGGAACCTTCTAACAGTGCCTACCTACCTTAAAAATATTTTTTTTTTATTTTCGACTTTCTTAATAATAACCTGATTGAGATTTGTATGTAAATGATTATGATATAATTATTTTTTTTTTTTTTGTGGATTTAAAAAAAAACATCTTGTGCTGCTCAGGCTGGCTCAGGGATGATTTAATTCAGAGAAAATGTTTTTTTTTTCTAAGAATAACTTTTTTAATTTTAAAAATAGATGTTTTCATTTAAATCGGAATTGAAACATTATTGTCCTTCAAGTCAAGTTTTCGACTTTTCGTGATGAAATATAGTATTTAATAACACTTAAAATTTTTCACACCCCCCTCCCCTCCCAGGAAATTTTTTCCTGCGTTCGCGCCTGCTGAGCACACATGTATTAATAGAAAAGCACAAAAAAAACTTCAACCAAAACGAAAAAAGTAAAAACACGTTAATTTCATCATGTCTTGAGGCTGAGAGTGGAGTTATAATTTCCTTTTTTTTATTCATACATATATCCGAAACTATACGAAAAAGTTGATTTATACTAAATTAGGCAAAATTAAATTAGAAAGAGTTCGTTTCGTACGGCGCGCGCCAAAAACTAATAACGTGTTTTTTAAAGGAACACAATACAAAATTTGTTTGCCCTAAAGGGTGTTCTTTGTGAGGTGCATTTTTGTTTAAAAAAAAATTCTTCGCCTTTAGAAACAAACTCTTGCTAATTAAATTTTGCCCTAATTAGTAAACATCTAATTTTTCGTATAGTTTCGGGTATATATGTAGAAAAAAAGGAAATTATAACTCACGACATTTACCTTTACCTTTTTTGCTTGTCCATAACTTTTTTAATAGACAGTTTAATTTTCTATAATTTTGTTGTACAGACTTTTGCCGCTTACATGCTAGGTTGTGCAAATATTCAGGGAAATCTTTACTTTACTTTAACTCTCTACTGAGCTTAGCTCTGCGCCCTGGGCTAGGGACTTTGGGTATGTGTTATACCTAGGGATATCCCCAACCATTTAAAAAAATAAAACAGAAAGCACTATTTTTTTTGCACATATTTTACAATTTTGAGTCTTCGTTTACTGGGCTACAACAAAATCTTAATCTTATCGAAATCTTCGTCATTAGATATCTTTTGATTTTTCATTAATGCAACATGAAGTTTTTTTTAAAGCCTTATAAATAGAAATAAAAGTTTTGTTTTGAAGATTTTGTCTGTACGGGTGATTCTACAAATGATGGAATTTTCTATGGCCACGCTGATATTTTAAAAAAGGTTCAACCAATCAATCTGATTTTTTTTACAGCAGTCGATCTAGTCGATACTCACATGGGCAGACAAAAATATCAAGATTTGAAACATTTTCATTACTCTTAAAATTCTTCAAAGTGCCTAATTCTCAGTCCCCTGACGTGTCCCCAGCTTGTTTTACAAGAGAAGAAAAATAACTGCTGGTTTTCACTAAAATGAAATAACCTCGAATAATAAATCTTTACTAGTACCAAATTCATGGATACGTCATAGATTATCTTTTTACTACTTTATATAAGATCCATGAAAATTTTGAAAATTTTAGAAAAGCAAAACTAATAAAAAAAAAAAAAACAAAAATTTACGGATACGTACATTCCTTAAGCATTCGTTCAAATTCTGTCTTGAATTAAAAAAAAATAATGTTGTTACTTATTTTTTAAATATTTTGTTCATTAACTATTCAATAATAAATCTTAATTCATCAATAAAGCACATATTACACTACTTTATTTTCTTAGTTAAACCAAATTTTGGGCACGAGTACGATAACTTAGGCGCCAAGAAATAAAAACGTTTTTTTGTAGAACAGCTCAATATAAGCATTTTTAACTATAGGAGGGGGGGGTCTTACTCCCCCCGTTTGGACAGGAGGGGCAATTTTATAAAAAAGGTACTATAAATGACAAAATAAAATATTAAAAAATAACGGTAATACTTATAATTAAGTTTTATACCTTGCCAATACTTTGTACTATTAGATAGTTTTTAAATCAAGTCAAATCTATGCATATTTTCAAAAAAAACAGGCTTTAAACTCAAACTTTGGGAAAAAAATCCTTAAAAAATTCTTTAAAGTGCAATTTTTCAAAACCGTAAAATTATATATAATTTTTTTTTTCTGGAATTCGTTGCTCTTATTAATTCTTCATTAAAAAATGGAAACTAGATGATTTTATATCTTCTAGTTTTTGAGAAAATTGAAAATAACCAAACCTAGTTTTTTATAATTCTTTTAGTTTCAGTAAATTTACTTAGTCTTACTTTTTTAGGCAGCTTTTTATTAATTTTTCCATTTTTTTGTGTTTTCGTTGTCCTTGTGCATAAATAGAATGATGAGGAAGGGGGACATGCTGCCCCCCCTGCAACCCCCCTGCTTGGCCCAGTATAGCATTTGGGGGGGTGCAAGTTTGGGTAAATGCACAGTTTCTTATGGATTCAAAATTTTCCATACAAAAACCTCCAAGCAATCACGTTCCTCGTCCAATTTGATTAACTAGCAAAGTTTCAAAATATTAAAACTTAAAATGTACAGAACACAATTAAAATCTTGTGTGAGACCATTCAAGTGTTAAGGACTGTACATAATAGATCATAGAAAAAAAAAACGCACAAGCTTATAATTTTTCCCGTTATTTTATTTTTGCATGCACATTATGTGTAACAAGAGTTTATATAAAGAAAGGTCATTCTTTAATCTGCCTTTGTGAGAATAAAGTGTTTTTATTTAACAATGGCGGCTAAACATCCACTGCTTTATCCTTAACTTATTTTTTCCATTTTTTGATTATTTGAGGATTTAGTTTCGATCAACGAAAAAACATAACATTACTTAGGTACTGTACTATACCTATTATAAAAAGAACTATTTTTTCCAATTTTTGATTATTTTAGGATTTGGTTTCGACCAACGACAAAACATTACATTACTTACTGTACTATACCTATTATAAAAAGAACTATTTTTTCATAATCCACAAAGAAAAATAATTAAAAAATAAAAAGTAGGTTTGGTAATTTTTAATTTTCTCAAAAGCTAGAAGATACGAAATCATTTAGTTTTCATTTTTTAATGAAGAATTAATTAGAGCAACGAATTTCAGAAAAAAAAAACTATGTATAATTTTACTGTTTTGAAAAATTACACTTAAAACTTTTTGTTTATCTTTTTTTCCCCAAATTTTGAGTTTAAAACCCGTTTTTTTTCGAAACTGTGCATAGATTTCACTTAATTTAAAAACAGCTAACAGTCAAAAGTGTTGTTTTTGGAACAAGGTATAAAACTTAATTGTAAATATTACCGTTATTTTTTAATATTTTTTTTTTAATTTTTAGTACCTTTTTATAAAATTGCCCCTCCCGCCCAAACGGGGGGAGAAAGACCCCCTTCAATATTGAAAAATGTTTGTATTGAACTGTTCTATACAAAACAGTTATCAATTCTTGGCGCCTAAGTTATCGTACTCTCCCCGGTTCATGTATATTGAGAAATACGATAACAAATAAACTTTAATTTCAGACAAACTCACTTTTTTCTAATACTTTCAAACATAGTAAGTATGTGTACGTCATTTTTTCATATAAATTTATTTTAATAACAAAAAAAATCTTTAAACTTTGTCCCTATGATTTCCAATAGGCGGAGAGCCGACCGTAGTATCACTTAGCTCATAAGGTAAGAGGTTCTAATACCCGTTAGTCGATAGATCTATTCCAGAGAAACTCAACGCACATGGGTTGCCTAGCGAAATTTGGTAGGTGACGTCTAAAACGGGCCACTTCCGGTTGGTTTTTTGGACCATGACTTAGCTCATCGAGTAAGAGATTTTAACTACGCCAAAATTATAGGCCTTGAAGAGAAAGAACGAAGAATATAGGGTTGCCTAGTTTAAAATGGGTAGGGGGTGTTGCCAACCCTTTTTGAAAAGCACTTTTTTTGAACTATGACTTAGCTCATCGAGTAAGAGGATAAAACTAGTATCAAATTCAAGATTAAACTGTACTGAAAATAAAAAAATAGGGTTGCCACTTTTAAAATGGGTAGGTGTACGTGTCAACCCTTCTTAAAGTAAAAAAATGTTAGAAACACGTTATTGCTTCCAACTTTTTATTTTGATCGAGTTTGATAAAGTATTATATACCTAAAAAAAAGAAGACAATCTGTAGAAAATTAATAAAATACACTTTTTCTTTAAATCGTAAATAAATGTTCTAATCGTAGGAAAAAAATAGATTTAACTCAGTCTTAAAAGTTTTCAGCTACATTTTGTATAAAAAATTGTTTTTTTTATATAGACACAAGTAAACCCGGTATCATTAAATTAAAGCCCAGACGGTTCTATTTAAAAAATATAGGTTGGCTCCTCTTAAAAATGTGCACACCCTTGCCAGACCTGATTTAATACAAAAATATACCAAAATATCTACATTTTCAGGTGAAATGTTTAAAATTTGATAAGGTAAGAGCTTAAAACATACATCAAATTAAAGCTTAGACTCTAATCTATCAAACAAATATAGGGTGCCTTTTCTCAATCAGGTGCATTTACCTGTCAACCCAGATTTAATGCAAATTTTTACAAAAATCACTTCTTTTTCAGATCAAATGTTTAAAACTTGATAAGGTAAGAGCTTAAAACATACATCAAATTTAAGGTTAGACTCTAATCTATCAAACAAATACAGGCTGCCTTTTCTTAATCAGGTGCATGTACTTCCCAACCCGGATTTAATGAATTTTTTTTTACAAAAATCACTTCTTTTTCAGATTAGTCCAGTCAAATTAGACTTTGACCCGGACAAAATTTTTAACTGTATATTTGTTGGGTCATGTTCAGAACAGTGTCCTTAATCATATGTGAAAAGTCCCAAGCAATCTACGTTGGCGTAAGAGCACAATCTTGAAAAACGTAGCCATTTTTCTCTCTTTGTTTGTGGCTATATCTGTGGAACATGTTGCCCTAGAAAGACTTTTTAAGTGACAAATGGACGGGCTTAGATTCACAAAATCAGGGAAGTAAATAAAAATTAGCTACAGGGATTGCATGGCTACTGTTTTGAATTAAATGAATTTAACAGAGTAAATTGCAGTGCAAGTTCGAAAAAATTACCCATGTCCCATTAATATTGTTTAAAAATCGGAAATTTAGTGGACATGTTCCAACAACAGAATACCAACAATCATATGTGTTAAGTTTCCCAAAAATCCCAAATATGAAAATGCCAGGAGCAGTTTTTTGAAGGGTTTTAATTATAACAATAGAATAAAGGAACGTAAGAACGGTAAATTATTAAAAAAAAAAACAGAGAAACATACAACATTGGTCTAAAGAAAACGAACTTATTTATAATTTTTTTAGGAGAACAATCGTCATATAAATTTTAAAATTTGTTCAGCAGCTTCGGTTGCTCTCATTCAAATGAGAATCTGAATTATAACAAGCACTAGATTTCAGAGACTGATTCCTACCTAATGATATACTTTGAACGAGTGTTGCTCTGCTGCAGAGGATGTCGGTGGAAGTTTTGCCAAATAAAATTGTGATTTAATTGACTGCTTGGCAAAAGTTCGCATGTACAATTTATATCGTTCGATGTCTAATGAGCTACTTATATGGCATCTATATAACTAAAGCAGTAAAGTCTCTCCTGGCACTGCGATTCCTGCATGCGAGACATCAGATAGCCAAAAGCCGAAAAATGCAGATGATGCTCCTTTTTATTTTAAATGGTGGTCCTACCACTATACAGAGATTTTTTTGCAACGTACACATATGATTGTTGGTATTCTGTTGTTGGAACATGTCCACTAAATTTCAGATTTTTAAACAATATTAATGGGACATTGGTAATTTTTTCGAACTTGCACTGCAATTTACTCTGTTAAATTCATTTAATTCAAAACAGTAGCCATGCAATCCCTGTAGCTAATTTTTATTTACTTCCCTGATTTTGTGAATCTAAGCCCGTCCATTTGTCACTTAAAAAGTCTTTCTAGGGCAACATGTTCCACAGATATAGCCACAAACAAAGAGAGAAAAATGGCTACGTTTTTCAAGATTGTGCTCTTACGCCAACGTAGATTGCTTGGGACTTTTCACATATGATTAAGGACACTGTTCTGAACATGACCCAACAAATATACAGTTAAAAATTTTGTCCGGGTCAAAGTCTAATTTGACTGGACTAATCTGAAAAAGAAGTGATTTTTGTAAAAAAAAATTCATTAAATCCGGGTTGGGAAGTACATGCACCTGATTAAGAAAAGGCAGCCTGTATTTGTTTGATAGATTAGAGTCTAACCTTAAATTTGATGTATGTTTTAAGCTCTTACCTTATCAAGTTTTAAACATTTGATCTGAAAAAGAAGTGATTTTTTTAAAAATTTGCATTAAATCTGGGTTGACAGGTAAATGCACCTGATTGAGAAAAGGCACCCTATATTTGTTTGATAGATTAGAGTCTAAGCTTTAATTTGATGTATGTTTTAAGCTCTTACCTTATCAAATTTTAAACATTTCACCTGAAAATGTAGATATTTTGGTATATTTTTGTATTAAATCAGGTCTGGCAAGGGTGTGCACATTTTTAAGAGGAGCCAACCTATATTTTTTAAATAGAACCGTCTGGGCTTTAATTTAATGATACCGGGTTTACTTGTGTCTATATAAAAAAAACAATTTTTTATACAAAATGTAGCTGAAAACTTTTAAGACTGAGTTAAATCTATTTTTTTCCTACGATTAGAACATTTATTTACGATTTAAAGAAAAAGTGTATTTTATTAATTTTCTACAGATTGTCTTCTTTTTTTTAGGTATATAATACTTTATCAAACTCGATCAAAATAAAAAGTTGGAAGCAATAACGTGTTTCTAACATTTTTTTACTTTAAGAAGGGTTGACACGTACACCTACCCATTTTAAAAGTGGCAACCCTATTTTTTTATTTTCAGTACAGTTTAATCTTGAATTTGATACTAGTTTTATCCTCTTACTCGATGAGCTAAGTCATAGTTCAAAAAAAGTGCTTTTCAAAAAGGGTTGGCAACACCCCCTACCCATTTTAAACTAGGCAACCCTATATTTTTCGTTCTTTCTCTTCAAGGCCTATAATTTTGGCGTAGTTAAAATCTCTTACTCGATGAGCTAAGTCATGGTCCAAAAAACCAACCGGAAGTGGCCCGTTTTAGACGTCACCTACCAAATTTCGCTAGGCAACCCATGTGCTTTGAGTTTCTCTTGAATAGATATATCGACTAACGGGTAGTAGAACCTCTTACCTTATGAGCTAAGTGATCCTACGGTCGCCGCTTGGACTATTATCAGTCCCCTGGCAGATTGAAACAGTCAAAAATTTCGATAACTAATGTACCGATCTTCCGATATGAAATATTGAAGTTTAAACTTTCAAGTCTTGCTAACACATAACAGTGAAAGTTCATTGCGTCCGTTATGTATGTATGTCAGTTGTGAAGAAGACATTTGTGATAGAAAACGTGGAATGTCCACTCAGTTTCTCAGTCTCCTGGCAAGGATTTATGTACAAATTTTGTATGAGAGCAGGCATATTTAATCTATTCACCACAACAATTATTTGTTTACCACAATTTTAATAACTTTTTATTAGAAACAAATGAGATACAACTGAATTCTAAAATATGATGTTAGGTACCTACATAGGATACTTTTATGTATTTTTTCTTAAGGATTTACTATATGTACTTGTACATATGTAGATATTTTGTAGGAATATATGTTTGTAATAAGGAAACATAATTATTTATAAGATATTTTGTGTTTTGTATCAGCTTTCGGAAAAAAAAATTGCCCATAAAATTGTTATTTTTTTGACTGGCCGCTTTGTGTTACGTGAAAGAACGGTCTTATGTTTAACTATAGAGTTAGGTCTTACCACTATTTGCTTCCTACTTTCTGTCCTGCCGAAATTATCATAATTGTATTCCATAGTTTGTATGTAGAATCACCCACCTACTTTCTTACCTGTACTATATGTACAAGAACATATATGCACATAAATGTATTATGCTATTGTGTAAAGTTTTCCTACAAAAAATATGAATTATTAGCAATTCATTATTCCAATTTTTTATTAGCGCACGAGCCCGAAACAAAAAATTTTAAATATTTTTTTAATTGTAAGAAATTGTTTAGTATCCGAGTAAGAAATAAGCAAAAAAACCACCAAAAATCTGAATTACCCATAGTATTGTCGTTTTATTATTTTTATCAAAGTTTCGTAGCATGGATTTTAATTTCAATTGAACTAATAATCAAAAGTGCGAATTTCTTTATAAATCTACTATTGGAAAGTGAGACAAACGCTGATGTCGAGATTTGAATAAAGTTTTGAGAACTTTACTTATTAAAAAAAATATAGATTAAACTAAAAATTTAGAGAATTTTGCAAAGGTTTTCTTTAACCCTTATTAAAAAGGAAACAGTGCAACATTTTTGTAAAAATGTCTTAATTAAAAATTATTTTTAATTACACACATAATTATATTTAATAAATTTAAACACTTTATTTAATTGTTTGTTATTTTCTTTTAATTCAAATGTTTAACAAGCTAGATTTAATTTTGTTATTATTTCTCGATATTTTAAGCCATAAAACCGATCTTCTATGTATATCAAGAGGGCAGAAAAAGTTCCAAACTTATTTTGTTCATGTTTTGACTAAAACTAAGTGACACTGGAGCATATTCATAGTCATTTTAGGGTCTAAGTTAAACATAGGTTTTGTTTTCGGACGTTGATTCTATTTTTTTAAGTTTATTATTTCAAAATATTTGAAGCTATTTGAGTAGTATACCAAGTAAATTATCTTTCAAAAATATAAAACCAACAATTTGTAATTAAAATCGGTCTGTATTCATTGAGCCAAAAATGTCTTAAACTGTAGTTTAGTTAAACCTGGGTCTATCTGCGACTATGAATATGCCCCATTATGTTTTTCCACTGATTACAAAGACTTTTATCTGAGCATATTTTAGCTACACATTTCTTTCTGACTAACAGGAAATGAAATACACAGATTAAAGGTAAAGGGGTGGGAAATTGGTGCTTGATGTTTAAGACTTTGAGAAACTATTAAATACAAAGTCTAATCCATTGAACTTGACTGTTTCATTTAACATTAGGTAGTGATGGTTTTATTTTATGGTTTTTGAATGAATTACATTTTATATACCCTTCCCCATTTCGTGAGTTTTAAAGATTCGATAATTTAATAATACCATTTGTTATATATAAATACATTTATACTTTCTCTTTTCTAATGCTCGTCCATCAATTTCATTTTATTTATTTGTATACATATTATAATTTTCATTCATATTCTTTTTATTTGAAAATAAATAACATTGGCACTAATATTTTTGTATTTTATTTTAGGGGAATCTAATGAATATCTTTCATACCATTATGACAAAAAAAGCCGAAAGAAGTGAAAACTTAAAATTTTATTTTATTTTAAGCCTACTAAGCCGAAAAATCTATTCTTGGATTTTATGATTTAAGATTTAAATGTATATGTATGTAAATTAGACTGGACCTTAGGCACCTACAAAAAAAAAACACTCTTCTCCACCCGTCAATAGTTTCTAAATAGTAAAAAAAAATCCCCTAATTTTTTCAGTTTTTTACCCTCCCCTTTAGTCGCCCTGTTTTCAATTAAAGATTGATATATATCAATATTCATTCAGCCTTAATACGACAAAAATTTCAAATTATTATTTTTTTTTACTGTCACTGAATAGTTTAAGCTCTTAAAAATTAACATGGAAAATAATAATATGTGAGGAATTCTATTTGAACAGACATTTAATTTAAATAGTAAATTTCTATTTTTGTTCTTTCTTCAAATTCATAGAACAAAAATAGCAAGTAGTATACGAAGTTAGTTATCTTATAAAAATATAAAACCAACAATTTGTAATTAAAATCGGTATGTATTCATTAAGATAAAATTGTCTTAAACTGTAGTTTAGTTAAACCTGGGTCTATCTGCGTATATGAATATGCCTCATTGTATCTTACTGTTTAAGCAAAACGAAATAAAATAAATTAAAAAAATTAAAGTTCCTGTTATCTAGATGGGAATTTTATTATGTATTAACTTATATCACACATTTTGTTAGCCTTGTTTTTATTGGCAGTGAGCGAATTAATCCATTAATATTAAAACCAAAGTGGGAATATTTATATATTTGTGTGTGTGTATATGTTCCGCATAGTAACTCAACCGGTTCATTTATTGATACAGTATTTTACGGATATAAGAAACACTCATATAAGAAGTAGAAGTAGTAGTAGCCCGTAGCGAAATGGTTAGTGCGTTCGACTGTCACGCTGGAGGTCTGGGATCGCTTCCCAGCCTCGTCCACCTAAAAACTAAAAAAGTTTTTTTTCAGGGCTACTGCCTCTTGCGAGGAATTGACACATCCTCCAAGAGTATCACTTGTCACGAATAAGTGCTTCTCATCTAGCCGTTCGGATTCGGCATTAAATTGTAGGTCCCTTCCATTCCTGTCGAAATGCGCACACAGGAATGGTTGCGAGTTGTTAGTCACTAGGCCCTGGTTCTTCATGAGCCGTTGTGCCACCCGATTTATATTTTTTTATTTTATTCATATAAGAAGAACTCGCTTATAAGAAATGCATTCCAAAACGCTGTGTCTTTTTCTTTAAATTTCCTTTTAAATTGATCGTACAAAAGAAACTCGTATATAAGAAAAACACGGCTACAAGAAATCATTTCTATGCAAAAATTTAATATTATTTTGTCTGTATAAGAAATTTCCTTTCTTATATCCAGGGGCGGACTGGGCAACCGGGATTTTGCCTGGTGGGCCCTTGGGTAAACAAAAAGTACATAAAATTCTCTCCTTTTTTTTCATTAAGCGAGAGGTTTCTCATAAAATAAGACTTTTGAGGGTTCCCACAGTAAATATAGAGCTTTCGTGGCCACTTAAACCTCTCCTCAAAGACCCTACAGCCCTGTTGAAGGCCATATATCTTTGGTAAAGGTCTAAACATTTATGTAGGAGGCCCTAAAGGTTACTTGGTATCCCCTACACATTTCTTGAAGGTTCTCGGGCTCTGTTGGAGACCTCTGCATCGCTGTAAGAGGCCCTAGAACTCATTTGGCGGCCCCTAAATCTTTCTTGAAGGGCACTAGAGCTTTGTAAGAAGTATTAATTACTCTGTTGGAAGCCTCTACAGCTCTGTTGGAGACCCTATAGATCTGTTGGAAGCCTCTAGATCTCTTTTAGACCCCCTAGCAAACAGTTGGCATCCGCTAAATCTTCCTTGAAGGACCATAGAGCTCTATTAGATGCCTCTACAACAATTTTGGAGGCCTCTACATCTCCTTAAGAGACCATAAGGCTCAGTTGCAGGCTATGAAGTGAATATTGAGTTGTAAGGAGCCAAGGGTGGCTCCTACAAATTTTTGGATGATTAAAACAAAAACCATAGTTGAAATTTTTGTCCCACTCTCTCTCTCTCTCTCTTAAGGAAAATGACAGAACATCATGGCATTTATTTTAAAATTTATTAAAGTAGTAGTACCTCTGACAAAAAAAAATGGAAAATCGCACCCACCCCCGCTATAGGCAACAAAAAAAATATGCCAGACTTTTGTTTTCGATAGCACGATATGTGCACCTACGAACCCTCATACTCGTATTTTGGTTATATGCACTCCCAAAATTTGCTGTCGGCTCTTTTACTTTTAGGTATTATTTAAAAAAGACATGTACATTTTGGTTCAACTTAAAATTAATTGACAAAAGTATGTTGAGACACTTTTGGAACTCTCAGCCATTTTTGAACCACAGGAACAGACGACGTTCTAAATATTTGGTTAACACGCTTTTTTCAAAACAGCAAATGAAGCCCAGCACTTACAGCCGCGCAATTACCGATTTTCGTCATAAAATTTGATAAGTATATTTTTAAATTATTAAATTTGTTTGTCTCTGCCGACTAGCCTTAAAGCTTCCGGAATACAATCTCCCAATAACACCTTGAAACTTTAATGCTTACTTCTGTGAAGTATCCTCACGATATTATTGGCTTACTGACAAAATGGCGAATAAGAGCGGTTTATTAAAACAAAATAATTGAAAAGAAGCCACAATAAGATTGTTTGAAATTTGCCTAATTTATATACCTATGTATGAACCAGTTTATCCATGAATGTTAATTTATTTTTAAGTTTAAATAAAATTATTGATCGGCGTAGAACATATCAATAATTCTTAAATTGTTAGTTAAATTAAAAGATCAAGTGACGTGCGTTTAACAATATGTAATTTGTGGCCCCTTTTCTAAATGTCCCGGGAGGCCCTTTGACCCCCCAGTCCACCCCTGCTTATATCCGTGTTTCGCATATAAGAAAAACTCGGATATAAGAAAGAAATTTCTTGGATTATCAGAGTTTCTTATATTCGTGTTGTACTGTATACCTTTTTGAAATCTGACAAAATTTGAATAAATAAATCCATAATGTTGCACAAATCGCATTATCGAGTTAGGTACTGGTTATTTTCAAAAAATTTACGAAGCTACTGAAATGTAAACATAACATAATTTACGTAAATTCTGAATAAAAAACTATTAGCAATGTTTGTTTTTATTTCATTTAAATTTTCTTGTCTACTATTATAACTTTTGTATTTAGATTTTTGTGCCTAGGCCTATTTTTTATAAGAAAATGACTGGCCGTGGAAAACATAAAAAAATTGTATGCAATTTGTTGGCGACTTATAAAGCTTTGATTCGAAACAAACATTTAAAAATAGACTTACCAAACATAAAACAACAATTATTTGTTTAATAAACTTTCCAACGCAATTTCTATTGTTGTTTCCATTTAATTTTGATTTCTCTTTGCATTAGTGAATGAACTAGGCTTTAGGAATAATAATCTGGGAGGCGATCCTAGAGTATCATTTCTCATTTCTCATCGCGTCTATATTAAAAGAAGGTACCAACCGAAAGAATTACTCAACTGTAATAAAAAAAATATTCGGTTCGGCCAACTCTGATTTTTTTTTTTGTAGATACATATTTAAAACACCTAAGTAAAAAACAAAATTAACGGCTGATCTACAAATTTTGCATTTCGTCTTCGCTTATCCAGTATAAGCCAGAGTTTTGCCGTAAGCTAATTATAGTGAACAACAAATTATTTGAACACTTTTTCATATACCTAGTTTGTAACAGATTAAAATAACCGTTTTTTGTATTGTGTGCGCTTAGTTCTACATTTTATTTTCAAATTATTGCATGCTTCAGTAAACAAATATTGTAAGGCATGTAAATAAATTAAGTAGGTTCATTATTTTAAACACGTATAATGTTGAGTCGGTTTATTTATGTGTTACCTAAGATAACTTCTGTAAAAATCTATAAGAACTTCTATTTACTTATTTGTATGACGTGTTCTGTTCAAGCTTGAATTTTTCTGATAATATCCATTTCTTTTGGTTTTAAGCTTTGTCACTTTTAATATTTTATCTGCACACTTCATTATTTTATCAGGAAATTTTATTAATCTTAATGATCGAAGATTTTTTAATTTGCTGAAAAGAGTGATACAAATTATGAATTAGGGACCCTGTTTAATCGTATGTCAAAGTAAATTCACATCTTCTGATAATTCTGTAACTGTAAAGATAAATATAGTTAGACATATAATATTATTAAAGCAGGGTCCATATTATAGCTAACCTATATTAAAAAAAAAGAATAAGTTGTCATCATGTATTATGAGAGACTGTTATTGTATGAATTTATAACACAAAAAATTGGGAATGACACTATTTTATATATTGTTTTGGCTCTGGAGTCGGTTACACTATGCGAGATATACGTTACTTCTGGAGAGATGGACTGAGTAGTGTTGGCATGAGCAGTGAAGTTGAGCTACCCCAATTCCGCGTTTTGGGACACAGACAGAGGGCGACCGAAATTAACCTTACCACAGGTACCCACCAATCTTGCAAACAAAATTATAAATTCAGTACAATAAAACACCTGTGTTTTTTTTTTTTTTTTTTTCATTTTAATTTTAAGTACCTATAAGTTTATGAACAAGATGATAAAGCTTTTTTTCATTATTATTTTACTTTTCGTAGAAACTTTAACATTATTATTTCGTTATTTTTTTTTTATTTTTTTTTTTCGTTCGTATGATTATTATTGTTTTCTAATTTTCATTTCTTTGCACCTTTTTTTTAGTATGAAATATAGGGATTTAATTTAAGTCTTTTTTGGCAAACTTTTTTGAAATTAACATTCTTATGTTACAGAACAAATAGAGATAAAATGTGCCAACTAAATACCCAATTTTGTTATTATAACTTCTTATTATATTGCTATTGTAATGAGATAGATTTGAGGTCATGTATAATGCTTTCGAGGAGGATTATTTAATAATTGATTTTTTAATATCACCTGACACAAACATTTTATAATATAGCTTAGAAAACAAAAAAGTGCCCTCTAATTATAACTGCCAAATCAATCCAAACTAAAAGCACTCCTGCCAATTACTACTGCCAATAAGAACAAACAGTAGCCGTAAGTTTTATGGATATTGCATATAAAATTTCTTTAACAATCGTAATAATAGTTAATTACTAAACTATGAAGTTCTGAATGAGACTATTAATATGTAATAAATAAAATCTATATCTGGTAAATTATATAAATAAAATATATTTATTATACAAAATTATATTAAAGCACAACAAAAAACAAATTTTAATGCAAATGTGTTAATAGTCTCACAAAATATTTTTTGTTTACGCATATTTTTATTTATTGCAAAATGAACTACTACCAATTCTACTGCTACATCGAATCGTTTTCCAACTGAAAAATCGCTGAAAAATAAATAAATCAAATAAAAAAACGTATCGTAATTCGTAATGATACAGTTGGATATACCATGCGAGACATACGTTATAAATGGAATGAAGGCCCTAACTCAGTGGGTGTCTCAAGTGAGGTATCTCTTCCCCAATTTAAGGTCTTGGGTCATCGGCAGAGAGCTATGGAGATCAGTCTTACCACAGGTACCTGTAGACGGTTACCGATTTTTTCTGAGTTTTTTGTATTGTTTTTAATTTTGTTTTTTTTTCATATAACATTTAAAAATGTTGATATTTGGTTCATAAACATTAAACAAAAATTGATAATGAAAAAAAACTTTGAATATCTTTAATGTTTAAGCAGGTTTACTGCTGTGAGCTGAAATGAAAATCTATTTTTATTCATAATATTAAAAACATATCAGCTTCTATTTTGTCTTCAAAATTGTCTTCTTATTTTTCGTAGAAATAAATATAACCATTTTTTTAAATTTGGCGAATTTCCACCATACTCCTCGAATGACCTAATAATTTTGAATACCTGTGTTTAATACAGCAGACCTATACAATAAATTTTTCTTAAGTAAATTATAAGGGTTTTACATTTTGGAAAATTACAAATAATAAAAACTTAATAGAATAAATTATTATTTTCACATTTAATTTGCACTAAAGATACTCAAAGTCTCAAACTAAATTAGATTAATAGACAATTTCAAACGCATTTGAATGTTTATAGAAGAAAAAGTCGTTTAGAATCGGGTAAAAGAATAAATTTATTCTTAAATTGAACATATTAAGAACATATACTTTTGAAATCATCTTATATTATCCCCAGTTTTATAATCATTATGAATTTGAATATATATTTAACTTTTCTGAATACACATATCAACACTTAGTCAATGCATGTTAAGCCCGCAAACTTACTCGCATTAAGAAATTAAGATTTTTATTTTAAGTAATGCTATGCAACGTTCATAATATATAGTTTCCTTTTTAATCGTTATAATAAAACTTAAGCACAAGTCAACATCAAATCGATCGATAGCATATTATAATATAAGCGTTTATCTGTAGTTTAAAAAATCATATCCCAAGCTTTAGAAAGGCTTGCGAAATTCTATGACATAGCCACAAATTGAAAACATGTTTATCATTTTCACACTTCATTTACGATAATCTATTTTAATTTGAATTGCAGTTACTTAGTTACTTACTAAAGCTACTATTGCATTTAACTAATAGAAACAGCCATTAAAAGCAAAAGCCCTCCCACAGCATGTTCTCTTATATAAGAAAAAAAAATTGTTAGGTTTATTTGTATTATCATCTTGACGATTAACTTGAACCCAATATTATACAACCCAGCTTCTTTCATCTGTACATACAAACGGAAGTTAAAATTATTTTTATTTAAAATATATTAAATCCCACCGTATAAAAAATGTTCTTTAGACAACGTACACTTCAGTTGATTAATAAAGAGTTGAAAATGACTTCTTATTAATACAACCACAAAAATGAAAACACTTTTAAATATTTAAATTTCGTAAACTCTTTATTTTCAGTTTTCTTTTCAAGGAGGTTTTTTTTAAAGCCGGAAAAAGAACTTTAAAATACAAAGTCACCTTTATTCTAGTTTTAAAATATTTTTTTATATATATATATTATTTAATTAATTTTTTGTGTCATTAAAAATAATCAAATCACATTTATTTATTTGTTTTGTAAAAAAAATGCTTTTTTCTTACTCATTCGGAATTCTCAACTGTAAAATTATTCTTTTTTATTTAAAAACTAACTTTTGTATGTTCATTTAACAAATAAATTTATAATAAAATGATTGTTTTTTCCACTTTTGCCTTGGTGGATTTTCTTCCATTTTTCAGGAAACTATTCGCGATTGGCTTGTGAAATCCAGTTTGTAAGATCAATGGGGTATTACCTTATTCAAATTTATATACCATCTGGATTGATCGTTATTATATCGTGGGTATCTTTTTGGCTCAACCGTAATGCAACACCTGCCCGCGTAGCATTGGGCGTCACAACCGTGCTTACAATGACAACGTTGATGTCATCAACCAATGCAGCATTACCAAAAATTTCATACGTAAAATCAATAGACGTTTATCTTGGAACATGCTTCGTTATGGTTTTTGCTAGTCTTCTGGGTAAACAATTAAATTAAAAATATAAATTTTCTATTTTTCGTTCTCTGTCCCGTTAAATATCCTGTATCGAGTAACATTACTTAAAGCAAACAAAAAAAATTGTATCCTGCGTTTGAATGTGCGTACAGCTTTTAAATTGTTTGTTTTAAAATATTATTGTTATGAGTTTTGTATATTGATCAAATATTCTCCCCTATGTCCATTGTCAATTATTGATTTGTAGTTGATAAATATTGAAACTCGATATTATATAACACAGCCGTTGAATGTTTTGATCATTCAGAATTATGCACATCGTTGTGAAGAAAATTATCAAATATCAATGCATATTTGATGAGATTTTTAATAAATTGAATTTTAAAATGCGAAATTTCAATATTTATCAACTATCAATCAGTAATTGACAATCGAAAAGGGGTGATAATATTAATTTTGTTTGAAATTAATCTGAAATCCTGTGTTATTAATATACGACCAAACAATAATAATATAATCAGAAAAATCAATTTAGAACAAGTGACAACTAATTTCAACTATAAAAATATATAATCGGTTTTACAACAGTTTCGAGCAATGTTGTACATAACAAAGACTGCACAGAAACGCATGATACAAATAACACACAACTAAATGTCGCAATTTTTTTTTCTACACAGAGCATTATATTGATAAACCGTAATTTCTTTAACAGAAGTTAATTTTGCTAACAATTAAAAAAATACTATGCATAAAGATAAACATATAATTATATATATATATAATTAACAGAAAAATATATATATATATATTTATATATAATATAACTGCGTGTATGTATGTAGGTATACGTACGTATAAAAACAAAATAAAAATCTCTTTTTTCGTATTTGTATGTTATTGTTAATTTTCGTATAATGACATATTATCATTTTGAGAAAATTTATGTAAATTCATTGATATGTGCTAATAGAAAATGCAAGAACATGCCGAGCTTTTTTATACGCAGATGTAATGTACTTTATTAAAAAATTATAACTCTGAACCTTTATGATATGCACTTTAAACCCACTAAACACTTAATTTAGCTTATGCTAACCCTTATGGTATAAATCAAATATTCTTAAATTGGTTGAATATCGATTCCAATTAGACAGTATTCAAATACAACGAAATTAATTCTCTCAAAAGTCTCAAAAAAAACAAAACAACGAATACTTTCAAGGCCAGTATTTTTTATATTTTTAATAACTTACAAATTATTTTTTATTAAAATCGAACATTTTCAAATTGAAGTTTGCTTATGAAAGAAGGCTATTTATTATTTAACGGTTTCCCAAACAACCTTAAACAATTTTGATTATGAAAGCAGTTTGTATACCCTTTTATATCGTCAGACAATAAAATCATATTTTATTAGGTTCAAACAACTTTATATTGTGTTTATTAAAGGCTCAACTTTTGACATTTACTTTATTACTACTATACTTAACATACACAAAAATCGATTATAAAAAAGCAACGGTTATGTTTTGCGAGTGCTTGTTCAATGACTTTCCATTCGAAATTATTTTCTTTAAATGGTATTATAGTGACAAAACCTAAATTTTTCGGTTGCTATTAGCATAATTTCAAATAAAAAATCTGCCATTGGAATTAATAATTATAGTTTTTTTCTTTAAATCTCACAATCGAATGGAAATAATTCCTTACCACTTGCTACTATTGCACTTCATATTTTTTTTTTTTATGTAAATAATAAAGTTTTTGATTTTGATTTCAAGCGGAATCTTAAAAAAATGTGTGTATAATCGCAATTGAATATTAGAAATTGTTATTATCAATTAATATCGAAATTGAAAGAGTAAAATGCGATATTACACTGATTTTGTGTACTATGTGTATGTTCTGTTGCTTTCCACGCAATCAAACGTATTTTTTTTTGTCAAATTTATTCAACATGTTATACAATACAGAACATTTTTATTTGCATCTTTTAATTTCACTGTTTTAACTTCCATCAAATCAAAAAATGTTAAAATCATATAGAATACGCTACCGTCGGTTACATGGCAAAACGAATTCAAATGCGAAAACAAAGATTTATGGCGATCCAAAAAATAGCTGAGCAAAAAAAGCTACAAGTTGAAGGGGGACAGCCAGCGCCCAATCCAAATCCAACTGGGGATCATGGACATGGGCATGGCCATGGTCACAGCCATGGGCATCCTCATGCACCAAAACAAACAGTGAGTAACCGCCCAATTGGCTTTTCCAATATCCAACAAAATGTTGGTACGCGCGGTTGCTCGATAGTGGGACCCTTGTTCCAGGAGGTGAGATTCAAGGTTCACGATCCAAAGGCTCATTCCAAAGGTGGAACTCTCGAAAACACTGTCAACGGTGGACGTGGTGGTGCTAGCGCTGGTGGTGGAGGCGGTGGAGGTGGTGGTGGAGGAGGTACTGAAGGCGGGGGTGGAGGTGGAGATGCCGAGGCTGGCAGTGCAGTCCCTTCTCATTTACTTCATCCTGGAAAAGTAAGACCTTATAAAGCTTAGTATAAAACTAATAATTAAATAACGTTTTGGAAAAAAAAATTATTTCTTCTTTACAAAGGACATTAACAAACTACTAGGAATCACTCCCTCGGACATAGACAAATATTCAAGAATAGTCTTTCCCGTGTGTTTTGTATGTTTTAACCTAATGTACTGGATAATATATTTGCATGTGAGTGATGTCGTCGCTGATGACTTAGTACTACTGGGAGAAGAAAAGTAAATTAATTCGTTCGTTAAAAACAAACACGCAAAGTTAAAAAAGGAAAATATCGATTTCGAAAAACAAATATGTATTGTATATCCATAATATTAAAGAAAATACTGAAACACTACCATCATAATAATACCCGCAGATCAACACTATAAATACAAAAATAATTTAGATTAATATGTTCCCGATGCTGAGCGCATAATAACTTCACCAGCCCAAAAAATTAAAAAAAATAAAAAAAAAAACAATAATTGTTATCACCAATCTTAACTCGAAAAGAACTAGGTTTAAATCATAACATAGTTTTATAAACAAATGATATAATTTAGTCTTAAATATTATTGTACAAAAATAATTTTTACATACATACATGTTTATTATATAAATCGTATGGACAATTTGCGAGTGATATAACCACTAAAACACGCTTCCTAAATTAAATAAAGAGGTAAATGTTAAAAAGCAAGATCGTTACAGAGCCCTTAAATGAAATTATTGTTCACTCATAAAATAATAGGTACATACCAAACAAGTAAGCGGACTCTCGCTACGAAATTAACTTATTAAAAAAATGCACAATTATAGTGCCCGCACCAAACAAAATTCTAAATTGGTTTACCAATACTATTTATGAAGAAAAAGCAAGTGTTTAAAATTGTTTTAGACAGCGCAAAATCGATTCTCTATTTTTATTAGTAAAAAGAAATAGTTAAATAAACATTCGCGCTTCCAATACTATTTGCCAAATTTATTTACCCTTGAGAAATCTCGATTAAAAAAATGTACTTAAGCACATCCAGATCATTTTTCATTTTTGTTTCATGTGTGTTGAAGTAAAGATTTGAATGTTATTTGTTAAGCCATTAAAGCTTTGAAACAACTAGGAAAGTTTTTGAAAACTGTTGCCGATTTATTCTTTTTGTTCTTGTATAATATCTATCAAATAATAATAATATCAAATAAAATACATATGTACGTACATCTTAGACGTACGTTCAATTGAATTTAATTTATTTCTTAACAAGTATTTCAGAAGCGATAATTTATTTATATCTGTTCCAAGTTTTGTCATGGTTTTGATTATTATTAAATAATTATTTTGTTCTATATTATATGATCTTGCGAATAAACCTAAGTTTTTTATTTACATATGTTATTTAAATGTCTGAATTTTAACTTTTTTGATTATTTGAACTATAATTGGCGACATACTTCCAAACACACAAATACATTTTTAAAGTATTACTGTTATAAAAAATAAAAGCTAAATTATTAGCTCTTGAGTTATTGTTGAAATTTTGTTTCTCGAAAACGCATTTTGTCACACCTTTTTGTGTCTATTAATGTTCAATTCCAATTATAAATATACATACATAATAAATTTACTTAAGAAGCATCGGGAAATAATAAATTACAAAAAATACTCTACACGCAAATTAGATAGCATTAAAATGATTTACAAGTTAAGAAAATAAGAGAAAACATTAAAGTTAATTCATTTAGAATCTAAAAAGTAATACAAAAAAGAAGAAAAAGGAAAATATGATATTTTCAGTATTCTCTACAGAAATCTTTTTGTATTTTTTTAACCACACCTTTAAAAATCCAAAAGAAAAAAAGAAACACTTAATTCTGGAGTAAAAACACAATATTGGAATTTTTATTTCTCACAACACACTACAAAATTGCAACTGCAAACTTTTCATCGGAGTTTAGCTGCGCTCACCATTTAACACAAATCATTATAGAAAGTGTTTGTAGATATAGGAACAGTTTTTATTTAATTTTACATCTTGCACCTTTTCTCTAAATCTCATTCAATAAACACGTAACACATAGATATACATGTATTAAAGTAAAAAAGATAACATGGAATATGCATACATAAATATATATTTATATAAAAGTGTGTATAGGTACTTATAGATTGTACAAATAGATATACTAAAAACAATTCTTACTAAAATGTTATATAATATTAATTTTGCAAAAAAAAAAAATAGGGAAAATATTATAGTAATACAAGATTAAATTAACAGTAAATTCAAGAGGGAAAGAGGTATTCAAAACGTAATAAATATTTACATATTTCTTATTGAGATAAAACAAAGATTACATGATCATGTAAACGGTTATATGTAAGCATATAAAATGCAATGTTGATTAATCTCTCACGCACTCAATTTAACCAAAATATACGTTTACCCATAAAACATTTATGTAAGAGAACACAATTTATTCATTTCCATTTGATGGTTGTGAAAGAAAGGAGCACATTTTTCAAAGTGTGGTTGACCCAATCTACTCAAACAGCATTTTAAGAATCGTTTAGTTTGTTCACCTTCTTGCGTTAGCATCCTTTGGAAAAACAATTTTATTTAAACAGCAGTGGTATATTTACAAACTACATTATATATCAAAGTGAAATCTACTTCAACTGCCTAAACCGCAATAATGCGATAAAAATATACTTTATTTATTCTAAAAATTTAGACAAATTAGAAATATAATGCTCTTATTCAATTTAAGAATCAAACATCAATTGGAAATTGTGAACGATGAAAAATGTTCATAAATAAGCATTTTTCAATTTGCAGTTATTGAACAAATAATATCTAACAAAAATGTAAAACAAATATTTACTTATAAATACCCAAAACATGTTTGTATTGACTTAACCACTTCTCAATACTTAAAGTAAACTTTCAAGTTTACTTTTAGAACAACAACTTCATTAATTTGTCTTCGAGCCATAACTTAAGATACAAAAATTAAGTTACAACAACAAATATTTTGAAACTCAAAAAATGTATATCTTGTTGTCTCCAGGTCAAACAAACTTATTCTTTACAAATTGAAAGCACTTATTTTAACATCGTTGTCCAGTTTTTGTTATAATATTATTTTCGTAGGTCTTCTAGGCATACCATCTTGTTTTAATTATGTATGTAATAGTAATCAATACAATTTTATAGGTAGGTACAAAGTTTTAAAGTTAATAATTTTCGTATATTTTAATATTTCTTTTGGGGAAATTCAAACCTATTACTTATAACAAATAGAGATAAAAATATTTGTGTAAATAAATAATTTGCAGGAAAAACAATAAAACCTTCAGAGCAACTACAGCAACACAAAATATTATTTTTATGAAAATAGGTAAATCAAGCATTATTTTGTAGGAACAGACTTCGCAAGACACTTTGACTTAATTTTATTGTATTGAAAATAACAAAAAAAAAAGAAATTTTCGAAATAATATAAATACTCCATTTTGTGGAATGGAAAATAATATCAATCTCCTTATATGAAATAAAAACACATGCCCATTGTACATACCTACATACATAAGTACATACATGCCTATTTTATCTTAAAAGGGTTTATTAGCGCTCCAATCCAATTTATCTTACTTCGTTAGTAAAATATGGTTGTAGAGGAAAAATGCATAGGTAATAGTTTAAATAAATTTAAAAATGATCACACTTAACAAAATGGGCAGGGAAGTTATCCACAAAACTATAAATCTTTTCACAGCACAGGTTTCGAGTCATATTTTTTTTAATTTTCCTTTTATGTTCGTTTATTTGATTGAGCATAGTTTTTTAAATCAATCATTTTTTAATATCGATTTTAGTTTTTCTTTGTCGAGCAATATTTAGTAGGTGTTTTTTTTTATTGAAGTTTTACAGAGAGCCCAGAAAAGACTTCAAATTTATACAAAAAATGTTCCTAAGCATAATTTTTTTTTCATTTTAAATAATAAATCACGTCTCATTTTTTATAAAAATTCTTTACTTACATAAGATTTTATTAAGAATTATTTTAAAATTGGTATGTGTGTATAAAACTTGTGTAAGCGTGTGCGTATGTAGAATTCATTGCATTAAAAAAAACACTTTAAATGCTCCCTCTTTTAAAACTTATGCTATATGCTTACGTATGTATGTCTTATAGCCAGATCAAATTGTGTATATAACCGAATAACGAGTATAATGACTGCATGCAAAATATTGATACATTTTATAAATATATCATATTTACAGAAACACTAAAGCCAACCCAAGAAATACTAAACAAATTATTATATGATTGTTTTAAAACTGACAACACTCTTTCCGATTCCTGGTTATTATAATAACTTTTGAACTTAAAAGTGTCGCACTGTAGAATGAAAATAATAAATAAAAGAATATAGTATAAATAAAAAAATGTGTTTGAATATAAAACAAAAGCAATACACTTAAAACATATTTTTTTTAAATTTTTATTTTTGTATTTTAGCTAAATTATAAAAATAATTTTTATGAAATTATTATTTAAACCAAAATCTTATGTAATAAAAAATAACAAAACCAAATCCAAGTCTAAGAAGGAAAGAGTAGTGAAATAAGAACTACCATATTACTGAAATAGACAAACACAAATTATAGAAACAAAATTTGTTGCAAAATGTTATCCTTGATATGAACGAACTTTTAACTTTAACCCTATGTTATTAAGAATAATTGAACGGTAATCTATTCTACCATATCAAGTTTTGGAAAAATTCTTTTTGGAATTATTTGTAAATAGTTAAGCAAATTCGATTTTGTGCTAATGCTAAATGACATAGTTTTGAAGGCGTTTTTCCAAAAAAATAAGTATGGGATGTTTTAAACATTTTATTTCTGTTTTTTTTTAACCTTTCGAGGAGGTTTGTGAAATACTACGACTTATTTACAATAAGTTTTTTTTATCTAAGTTTTACTTGAATGAATTAAACATCAAACTTCTAAATTATATAAAATTCTATACTTTTCAACAAAAAAAAAAAAAATCTTATTTTTATACATTAGGTACCGGGAAAAAGATCTACTATTTAATACTATTATGAATGATATTTAATATAAGATAAAACGGATGCTCAACGGTTTCGGAGCCTATATAAGTTTATAAAAAATTAGAAGTATAGACAAACAAATCGCAGGGAATACATTCGATGTATTCCCATATAACATGTTTAAATATACACATAAAAATAATACTTTCTTCAAAATTAGAAAAATGTACATTTAATAAATATTTGAATACATTTGAACACAAAATAGTTACAAAATAAGTGAAACCATGAAATTCTAAAATATAATCACGTAAGTAAAACATAGCTAACAATTAACTTATATAATTATAATAAATAAACAAAATATATTATAATAACAGAATGAAAAAAAAAATACAAAACTTGAATCAATTTCGTTGCTTGATTTCAAAATGAAGAATGAGTTGTTTTTTATATTCATACACATGTAGACACAACTTCACATATTATATAAATATTTATATTGTAAAAAAAAAGACAAAATACAAACAATTCTGAGATTATTAAAAGTAATATAAACCTTAAAGCAGTTCTGTACTTTGAATGCATACAGTAATATATATATAAAGAAAAAAACTAATCACGCATGGCCGTTAACACAAATAGACATTTTGTTATTATTCAATATTTGACAATCGGTTTTTAAATTTTTAAATTAATTGTTTACTAAACTCTTATCATCCAAATTAGAACTTGCTTTTTATAAGGAAATAGTATTAATTGATATGCAATTTTGATCCGTCTTTGGAAATTGAAATATGAAATTCATTGTTAATTTGCTTTATTAATTGAACATAAAAGTTTAAATTTATGTGAGCAGATATTTCATTCTCTTTTAGATAGAAAATTCTCTTTTTGATTAGCAATATATTGCCAAAATTGATAATAGAAAGCATACATTTATTTGGTCACATCTCAATTTTAATCTTTAATATGTATTTGCTTTTGATTCCGATCCAGATAAAATCTGTTTAATATATTATTTATCCGTCCATGAAATCAATATCGCAAAAGTTCCTATAACTTCAAAATATTTCATTTATTATAAACAAGCAATTGATTTATAAACCTTGTGAATTACATTAACAATATCTGTTTTCTCGAAGCTTTATCATCGACCTCCCCAATTTTACATTATGCTGCTCACTGAATTATAAATTCTATATAAACATATATGTAGCTACACACAAAAACTTTCCGTGTTATAATCAAGCAAATATCTTTCATATATGTAAACCATTTTGATTTTAAGGAGTTATATCTGTATTATGCTTATGATTGTATGCAATTTTTGTTCGAAATCCTTTATTTAATATTTAAGAAGTACCCACAAAAATAATTGAAACAGTGATTTTTTACCACAATGCAACAATTTAATTCTTAAGAACTAGCTACATATTTATCGGTCCATGCGATAAAAAAGGACTCTTACTAAAGAGACTTTTAAAAAAGAATATATATACATATAAATATGTATAACAACTATATAAAAAGAAGTACGTATGTAAAATGATTGATCAATGATCACAATTTTTGACTGTGTTAATTTCATTGTAAAACTTACAATATATTATAACTAGAAAAAGAGAAATTTAAGAAAAAAAAAATAACTATAAAATTAAGTTTAATACAAAAAAATACGAAAGTGAAAAAAATAAAAATATAAAAAAAGCAAAATAAACTAATTTGAAATTGAACTTTTGTTTAAATGTATGTAAACAATATGGATGTAAGGTATCTTAGAAGTGGACTATGGTTCTGTTCTTAAGTTCAACTACTAAGTCCGCTTTCACAGAAGGAAACTGAGTTGTAAGCAGTTTCTAGTTTGTGGGCGAGAAGGGCGTAAGAGGAAGGAATACAATCTCCCCTCACACCCTTCTCGCCAACAAACTATCTTGTTTCTGGCAACTCAGTTTCCTTGTGTGAAAGCGGTCTAAGGTATAGGTTAGGTACTATAAGGCAAGTTTTGGATTCTTAAATTATTTACCAAACATTACAATTAGGGCTGGCCACGAGACGAGAAAAGTCTCGATCTTGGTCCCGCTTGACGAGACCGAGACTAGAATGCCATTTAAGCAACCGAGACGAGCTGCATATTTGCACCGAAATTTACAGAGAGTCTAATAATTTAAAAAATCCAATATCAGTTAAATATTTATTTTCATCTGCACATATTCAAACGATAATCGAAAATATTTCGTTCCAATAATCGACAGTTTGTCCGGAAATCGTATTTTTCGGAGACGAGACACAAGACGAGACTGAAAACTTTCGATTTTAACGAGACCGAGACGAGACTTATACAAAATTCTCGCATAGTCTCGTCTCGTGGCCAGCCCTAATTACAATGAAAGACAACGTGAAAGAAGTGAGACCCGCAGTGCAGCCTAATGCCTAAGCCGCTGAAATGATTTTCTTTCAAACTATAGACTTAAGGTTTTTGTATGATTCCCTAGAGGGAAATCAAAAACGCATACAAGTTCGAGAAAACCGTGCAGCATCTATCTATAGACTTAAGGTTTTTGTATGATTCCCTAGAGGGAAATCAAAAACGCAAACAAGTTCGAGAAAACCATGCAGCATCATTTTCATCCAGGCAGACGACATAGCCATGCACTTAAGATTTATGTACATCAAGTAATTATAATTTAATTTATATAATATGAATTTAAATTTTGAAACAAATAAATCTAAATCTAATCTATTCTCATCATTTTCATCGAATATTACAGACACGAGTTTGGCCTTCGATTTTCGAAGTGTAAGCAGTACACGACCAAGGAGTAAGTATCTAATTTCGCACAGATCTTTTCAGTGGTGTAGAGGCTTCCTATATTTTTTTTAAGGGTTGTTGAAGTATTTTGCAATTGTATCAAATTAGTTGCGTAGTTTAAGATTTGTTCGTAATTTGATTATTAGTCCAGTAACCATGTCGTTTGTATATGGAAGGCACCGTTTGCGTCAAATCTGGTATCTCTGATTTTTTGCTGCGTTGTTCAGGATATTGCTTTAGTAAATAACCTAAGTTTTCAACCTCGAGCGGCGAGAACGCGATTTTGTTCTTGCCTTTTTCAGTTGTTGGCCATTTGAGTCTTAATGAAGTTAATTTAAATAAAAACATTGTTCCACGATTTCAAGGTTACCTACTTTGCTCCAATTTGAGCCCAAACCCATCTTTGTAGACCGAATGGTGCCAAAATACAGCGTTTTAAAATTTAGCGATAAAAAAAATATAACAAGTAGTATTATCAAACAGTATAATGGAAAATAAAGAATGGTTGACATAAATGCATCGAAGCACTGGAGCGTGTAGGTTGAGCCAAAATAATAGGACAATCATACCGGAAGGGGGGTCTATATACCCCCGTTAAGATGGGAGAGGCAATTATCTAAAAAAATTACTGAAGCCAGAAACAACACTATTGAAAAATAATTGTAACACCCCTGATCTTATTTTATTATTTTAAGCCCAGAAACCCATTCTTTAATTTATTTTTTAAATATAGTTATTTTAATCGATAGTTTTTGAAAAATTAGTTTCCAAACTCCGTACCTTGGAGCAAATTTCTTTTTCAATATTTTGTACAAGTTCTGACTTCAGAAAAAAATCAGAGACACTAGATTTGACGCAAACGGTGCCTTCCATATACAAACGACAAGGTTACTGGACTAAAAAAAAAAAAAAAATTTACATAAACTATGTCTTTTTTATTTAAAATCTAAAACTACGCAACTAATTTGATACAATTGCAAAATACTTCAAAAACCTTAAAAAACAAAATATGAAGCCTCTTCACCACTGAAAAGATCTGTGCAAAATTAGATACTTACTCCTCGGTCGTGTACTGCTTATACTTCGAAAATTGAAGGCCAAGACTCGTATCTGTAATATTCGATGAAAATGATGAGATTAGATTAGACTTAGATCTATTTGTTTCAAATTTTAAATTCATCTTATATAAATTAAATTATAATTACTTAATGCACATAATTCTTAAGTGCATGGCTGTGTCGTCTGCCTGGATGAAAATGATGATGCACGGTTTTCTCGAACTTGTATGCGCTGTAGAGCGAGAACCGTAATTCATAATTAGAAACTTTACTAGCAAAAAATGTAGATAATTAAAAGCTCTATAATTTTTGTTTGAGTTTTTTTTTCGATTTAAGTGCCAAAAAAGAATATGACGAATACAAAAAATGTTCACACAATGCACTCTAACTTTTAAACAATATGAGTTTTCGAAAAAAAATTCTTAATATTTTTTGTAGGAAATTTGATTTGCTCCAAGTTAGTCGTATAACTTTTTTTCTCTAAGATCAAAAATACAAGAGCTATACAGAAAACAAAAATTACCGTTAAAAACAAAATGGCGGCATAATGACTCTAGGTACAGTTGTGAAAAATGTTGTTTTTTGACTGGTGTACTGATGCTCTTTCGAATAGCAAAGTCAAACTTCACCTCACAATTATTTCCCAGTAAAAGTCTAATTGCCCCTAACATGATAAATGTTCACAAATTGCGGACTTGGTTCTTTTGTATGGCTTTTATGTGTTCATTTAGCCGTGTTTTGATTCCTCGTTTGGTTATTTGACAGAACTGTGTCAACATCTTTTAATTCAACATGTAGATGTTCTTGATCACATATCACATTTGTTCTGTTTATAAGAGCAGGAACTACGGAGGTAAAGTATAAGGGATGATAATGTGAAGCGGCATGTATTTACCTGTCTGCTTGGGTGCTGTTTCTGTACACCGTATGTCTTAACGTTCCATCTCGTCGTTTAATAAGTTTTTCATCCAAAATTGGCAACGAGTGTTCTCTTTCAATTTCCATCTTAAATTGTATTTTTGTATGTGTACTGAGTTTAAGTGATTCAGGAATATTTCTACTTCATTTTTGTTGAGGATACAAAACGTATCATTCACATTTATATCTTCCAAATAATTGGTTTCACTGGAGATGTGTTTATGGCATGTTCTTCAAAATGCTGCATCAATATATACGCTATTGTTGGAGCAACTGGTGAGCCCATGGCAACTCCATCAATTTAAAGATAGAACCTTTTATTATGAAGATAGAACCTTTCATTATTCATTGAGATCTCCGAAAATTAAAAACCCTCTACAAAATACAGAAGTATATTCTGTCCCTTGTATCTGTGGTTCCTCTTACATCGGCGAAACCAAACGAGAGGAATCAAAACACTCAATGAACATATAAAAGCCATACAAAAGAACCAAGTCACAAAAATGTAAATATTTCTAATCAAGACCAAGAGAGAATATCGGAGTTGAAATACCATTCGTTATTGGGCATTCAATTAAAATATTTTCTGTTTACTTTCCGGGAAGTAATACCTCAGAAAGAAAAAGATATGTCTGACGAAACGATTTGCGTAAACTTGTCTCATTTAATGAAATTATTTTGTTTCGAGGAGATCTTAATTGTAGACATAGAAATTGGGGGTGTATAAGGGGTAACGCATAGGGTAATAATTTGTATAATATTTATTCAAGACATCCGTTTAATATTTTGTATCCGCCTCATCCCACATGCATACCTCCTAACGATAGAATGAGTCATTCGACAATTGATCTCTTCTTTACAAATAGGTCTGAGCTTTTTAGTCAGCCTGTAACAATAAATGATTTAAATTCGAATTATCTTCCGGTAACGTGCAGTGTGAATTATGCACCTGGCTTAATCTCAATATGGTTTATGACTTTAAAATGCTAGGTGGAGCAAATTCAAAAGGTTGATGCGAAACAATATAAACATCTTACCTTTAATAGACCCAAATCAAGTCTCTTGCGAGCAAATTGATGAAGTTTTACAACTGTAGCGTTTGAAAGTGTAGTATAGTCTGTTAAAAAAAAAAAGTTACTTTTGGCAATTCAAATTCACTTCCCACCAACATTGTCGAACTTATAAAACTAAGGAATGGATATAGGTCACTATGGATTAGAACTAGAAAGGAGAATGGGCATTTTTGGGTTTGAGCGGCCATGAATGAAATTAGTCTCAAATGAAAGGTCTGGTACAAGCGAATAACTTTCAATATGGGCGTTTCGCTGCACATTTAGGAAAAGAGATATGAAGACATTTTCAAATGTATTTTTAAATGCATTTTTGGGGCAGGTGGCATTTTCAAAAACTATCTGATACTTATGCTGATTTGAAAATGTCTAATGACACAATAAGTACCAGGTCAAGATATAGCCCGCAGTAACTTTACTAAGCTCGTTATACGAGTTCAGAAGGCAACAATATAAGATTATTTATTTCATAGCAGCTTTTTAAAAAGAGGGTACCAACCGATTCTTTTAGTACAATCATTAAACAAACCGGTGGCAGTGGTCAGATACGCTTGTTCAGGCTGTTTCGGTGGGAAAATGTACTTTTCCTTTTGCATTTTAGTGTAAGTATACCTCCTTTACAAGGTATTCCTAAGAATGGAGTATCAAATGACAAAGCTAGATTGCCCTCTTTATACGAATGTAAGGTTCAAATAGGTCCGGTCTAAGAAGGTTGGGCCTCTTTTGAATTCTCTAAGAACACATGTTTCTCGTACTAATGTGAATAGGCAAAGACTAACTTTCGGAAGCATCACTGATGTCCATCCCAATTTTGACGATTTTCCAAATCTATCAGAAGCTGATTTTGTTCTATTTGCTCTGGGTACGTACCAAGTGAAGGTAGCCCGCGGTTATTTTGCTAAGCACCTAGTACAGGGCTAGTTTAATATTGAAGTGCACCGAGGACAACAAGTAAGGCATCTTCCGCAATATACCGAAGAGCAAGACATTTGGTTGCAGCGCGCAACCACAGTGGGATGCTGAGCGCATATTATGTGCGTAGTTTGGTATTTAGGCTGGGCAAGAAACCGAACCAACGATATTCGCTTTGCAGCAGCGGAATTAATTACGATTATAGAGGATGAGTAGTGCCTACTCATTTTTTAAAAATATTTTTTTAGTAGGTATACAAAGTATGGTAACTGTAGTATTGTACTAATATTTAATGTTTTATTTGCCTCGTTTATAATAAAAATCTTTGAGACTGATGTCTGTAATTGTTATTCCACTTTCCTTTTCTATTTTCCATTCACATTAGCCACAATACTGACTAAAACTCTATTAAAGTGTTAACACAAAAATGCATTTCATCCTATTTCGAAGTACACCACAACGAAAAAACTTCTACACTCTACTTTAACGACCAAAACACATCCAAAAATAATAAAACCGTTCTTGGCCGCTCGCACCCACTTTTCATACACATTTGCCCATTCTCCTTTTTATTATTTCACAGAAATTAAAGTTTTAAATAACATAATTAAATTATGTACTGTAGATTTATGGAAAACATCGCGTGGAATTCAAAGCTTTAGAATTTGGATAAAGCCAGTAAGCCATTTTGGAATCTCATTAAAGTAATTAAAAAGAAGAATACTCATAGATCCCTGCGATTAAAACAGGGAAGTCTGTTCTTGTGACAAACGTCGAAAAGGCAAGTGCCCTAGGAAATGAATTTAATGCTAATCATCTTGCAGCTAATAACATTATAAGCAGTGGCCCTATTGAATCTGCTGTCATTGATAAATTCGCGACAAATACAGGTTAATAATTAATTTATTTTAGTACAGGATGTAAGAACTGTCCTGACATTTCTTAGGAACTCCAAGAGCCCTGGTATTGATGGCTTGAAAAATGTAATTTAAACAAATCTTCCCAAAACAGGTGTTAAATTTCTTCATGCACTTTCTACTGCTTGTTTTAAAGGAGGTTATTTCCCTAAACAATGGAAAACTGCCAAAATCATTCCAATTCAAAAATCTGGGAAAAGTCCTTCAACACCTAGACGTTATAGACCCATAAGTTTAGTCAGTTCTCTTAGCAAATTTCTAGAGAAGCTTATCAAAAAAAAAATTAATTCTGATGCATTTAAATACGCATAATTTCCTTCCACCAGAACAATTTGGCTTCCGAGTAATCATAGCACAGTTCACCAGATACACCGCATAACCAATGATATTAAGAATAATCTTACAGTAGGAAAAAGTACTTTTATGGTTTTAGATGTCGAGAAAGCAATTGCTACGGTGTGGCACGAAGGGCTCCTAAATAAACTTCTGGTCCTTGATTGTCCAGTCTTCGTAATAAAAGTTATTTATTTGTTTTTATCTGAAAGGTCATTTGAAGTTTCAGTAAATAATTCGTTTTCAGATTCGTATGCAATTGTTGCGGGCAGGCCCGTAGCGTCCATTGCCCCCCCTCCCCAGGAGGGCCACCAAACGGAGATCTCATTTTTGTATCGCTCGAATCGGTATTAACTTTGTTAAGTTAGCTTCGTTTAGCTCAATCCCACTATTTGAGTCATTGCAACTTAAATTCAATTGACGATTAAAAAGTCTAATACTAATGAACTCGAACTGTAGATCTTACGTATAAGCTCACTTATGTAGTGAATTCAATTAACCGATGCAATTCTAGATTTATTCACTAATATTTAAGTATTTGTTGCTTCTTTTTGTGTATATGTGACCGTTGAAGCATTCATTTGTAAAATTAAAATAAAAGAATTGGGAGAAAACTCTAAAAATATGTGTTCATGATTAGTGAAAGCTCATAACCATTTTGTTTTTAACGTTTAATTCTTTTAAAACGTTACTCACGTACCTAGTTTATATCCAAGTGATATGGCATACTTGTAGCAAATTAAATTTTCTGCAAATCATGTTTTGTAACTTTTTTCGCTTGCTGCTATGGCATAAAAGTTTGTACATTTTGTTTAAAAAAGAAGTTGGAGTTGATTTTTTATATGCGTCATATTTCTTCTGTTTGTGTCATCTGAAATTCTGCTTAATTACTTTCTATCAGGTCAACATTAATTGGCAACTTTTTTTATCATTAAAAATTCTTCAATGTCTTCGAGCTATCCAGTTATATGAATCGCTCTTATAATGTTTTTAACTGTTCCTGTTACCATAGCGAAAGCGGAAGTGGAACAAAAAAGGCTTAGTAATTTATCATTGATGTCGATCAAAAATCTAAGAGCACGGCAAATAGATTTGAGAAAAGTAATAGCTTCTGCAAAATCCAGAATAAAAATTATTTTAGTACCTAACTACCTAACATTTTATTTCTGTAAAACACATTTAGAATTTTTTGTTGAAATTTATTTAACCATTATTTAGGAAGTTATTCAGAAATGGGGCCCCATATTTGGTTTTGCCCCAGGGCCCCACAAGCTGTAGCTACGGCCCTGGTTGCGGGTGTATCCCAAGGTTCTGTTCTTGTCCTATTTTTATATAATATATACAATATACAGGGTGTCCCTTAATTCCTCAAGAGTATTTTAGGGTATATGATTCTGGGGTATATTTTTAGAAAAAAATTGTTGTACAGTAAGGACCTATCTCCAATTTTGATACCATTTTTCGGGAATTTAAGAAAAGTCTTACTTTGGGGTACCCTGTTCCATGTAATTGCGCCGTAAGTACTTATGATAGACACTTCGTGTAAGCCTTTATTTTTAGAAGAAATACCAGCCTTCGTAAATGCGTTTAAAAAAATTTAATACCTTGTCTCAGTCCTAAGATACACAGTTTTTAGCCTGTTTCATTTTTCTTGCCCATCCTAATTTTTTGACTTTGGGGTCGATTTGCTCCAAAAAATGTGTAATCAACATGATGTTTTAATATTTTTTTTGAAAGTATGTAACAATACTTAAAGTAAAAGTCACTTTGAAGTTTGCCGAAAAACCCATAGATTTTATGATAATTTGGAAAACCAGCGGCAGGTAAAATTTAATAAAAAGTTTTTTTTTTTGCTTAACGCTCGAATGGCTATGATTAAAAAATGTTATGTGTGGTTATCGATAATTTTAATTTTATGTGTGAACTAAAACAGTTATAGCAGGTGTACAAATGAGTTCTCTTTGATTTTGTATGCATGCTATAGCCAGTTTTCGCATTTTACTGATATTAATATTAATGATCCTCGCTACTGCCTCACTTCGGAGAACGCTTTGAGCATGCGCTCTTTTAATTCATTTTAAGTTGCTATTTTGGTTGAATAAAAGATTTATTTCATTCTTCCCCATTCACAAACATCCAATATTGTTGGGTCAGGAGATCTTGCAGGCCATTGAACTGCTCCATCTTTTTCCTTTCCAACGATTATCTTTTACTCTTCTTCTTGTCAATTTTTAACCTCTCGAGCAAAGTGGGCGGAAGCACCATCAAATTATGAATGAGATTAAGCTAGTTGAACCTATGGAATGTCCTCCAATAGTTCTGATAAATCATTTTGCAACAACTGCAGATAGTTTGTAAAATTCAACTTAAGTGGCTACTAAAATTAGCATTTTTTCAAACCAAGGAATATCAAAGTGCTCCCGTTATAACTGTTTTAGTAAAAAAAACATACTTAAAAAATTATCTAAAACTACACAAATAATTTGTATTCATATCTTTTCGAGCTTAAAGCTAAAAAAACATTTTTTTTTAATTTAACCTGCCGCTGTTTTTCAAATTATCATAAAATCTATGAGTTTTTCGGCAAACTTGTTGCTGACTTTAATTTTTAGTATTGTTGCATGCATTCAAAAAAATTATTTAAACATCATGCTGATTACGCATTTTTCGGAGAAAATTGACCCCAAAGTCAAAAAATTAGCATGGGCAGGAAAAATGGAACAGGCTAAAATCTGAATATCGTAAGACTTAGAAAAGATGCCAAATTTATTTAAACGCAATAACAAAGGCTGGTATTTCTTCTAAAAATAAAGGCTTAAACAAAGTTTCGGCGCAATACGGCGCAATTACTGGTAACATGGATCAGGGTACCACAAAGTAAGATTTTTCTTAAATTCCCGATAAATGATATCAAAATTGGAGATAGGCCCTAACTGTAGAACAATTGTTTTCTTAGAATATACCCCAGAATTATACCCTAAAATACTCTTGACGAATTAAGGGACACCCTGTATATACATGTATGACTTTCCGCAATTAACAGACTGTAAATCAGCGATTTACAGAAAGCTTGTCTTTAACGTTGTAAAAAGCGTTTGAAAGTGTAGCACAGTCTGTTCCAAACAAAAAAGTTACTTTTGGCAATTCAATTCCCACGCTTATTCAAATCAATGGTTTTTCAATAGAATGGAAGTCCAGGAATAAATATTTAGGAGTACATTTGGATAAAACATTAACTTTTGGTATTCATATACAGGAGACAATAAATATGGTACACTTAGCTATAAAAATGCTATACCCTTTCATTAATAGAAAAAAGAAGCTAAGTACCGAAAATAAAATCATAATTTTTAAATTCATCTTCCAGAGCATAATGCTATATGGCTCACCTGTTTGGGGTAAATGTGCTAATAGCCATATACTTAGATTACAAATAACTCAACATAAAGTACTAAAGATAATGCTTAATCTGTCATGGCATTATTTCATTCGTAATACAATATTTATTTGAACGATATAATATATCTTGTAGCTCATCTGAAAACTACTTATTCTCAAATCGAGGTGTTTAATATAACGGGTGATTTTTTAGCTGGTTTGTTTTGGCAACACTGGTTTTGACAGCTGACGTGTGTTTAGTGCCTTGTGTCACTGTCAAACAGCTTCAGTTTGGTTTGCAATTTAACCATGGATCGTCTTACAAATGAACAACGCTTGCAAATTATTGAATTTTACTATCAAAATTCGTGCTCGGTTCGAAATGTTCATCGCGCGCTGCTTCCATTTTATGGTCGGCATTCTCGACCTTCTGAGCAGTCTATTCGGAAGATTGTGACCAAATTTCGCACCAAATTTACTTTGTTGGACATTAAACCACCAACACGTTTACGTACTGTGCGTAGTGAAGAAAATATTGCGGCCGTATCAGCTAGTGTGACAGAAGACCGCGAAATGTCGATTCGGCGCCCTTCCCAGCAGTTAGGCCTTTGTTACAGCACTACGTGGAAAATTTTGCGGAAGTATTTGGGCGTAAAGCCTTTTAAGATACAGCTGGTGCAAGAACTAAAGCCAGCCGACCTACCACAACGCCGAATTTTTGGTGAATGGGCTCTTGGAAAGCTGGCCGAGGATCCGCTTTTTTATCGAAAAATTGTGTTCAGCGATTAGGCTCATTTTTGGTTGAATGGGTACGTAAATAAGCAAAATTGCCGCATTTGGAGTGAAGATCAGCCAGAAGCATTGCAACAGCTACCAATGCATCCCGAAAAAGCCACTGTTTGGTGCGGTTTATGGGCCGGCGGCATTATTGGGCCATATTTCTTCAAAGATGATGCGAATCGCAGCGTTACTGTCAATGGTGAACGCTACCGAGCGATGATAACAAACTTTTTTTTGCCCGAAATGGAAGTTCTTGACTTGCATGATATGTGGTTTCAACAAGACGGTGCCACATGCCACACAGCACGCGAAACAATGGCGCAATTGCGAGGCGAGTTTGGTGAACAGTTAATTTCAAGTTTCGGGCCGGTCAATTGGCCGCCTAGATCGTGCGATTTGACACCATTAGACTATTTTTTGTGGGGGTATGTCAAGGCTAATGTCTATAGGGACAAGCCCGCTTCGATTGACGCACTGGAAGCCAACATCCATGCATTCATTCGTGAGATAAAGGCCGATATGTGTGAAAGAGTATGCCAAAATTGGACTCAGCGGATGGGCTACCTGAGACGCAGCCGCGGTCAACATTTGCATGAAATTATCTTTATACATTAAATTGCAAGGTTCAAACTATCGATTCAAATAAATATTTCATTCATTTTTTCGAATTTTTTCTGTTTTTTTTTTTTAAAGTTCTAAACCTCTTAAAAAATCACCCATTATGTATGTAAGCAAAAAATACAAAATACAAAAAAAAAAATATGGTTAATGCTTTACATTATTATTTATTTATTTACTTGTTATTCAAACACATATTATATTTATTTATTTATGTATTAATTTGTTTATTTATTTATCTATTTAATTGATTTATTATATACTTACTTATTTATTTATGTATTCATTTATTTATTTATGTATTCATTTATTTATTTATTCATTTGTTTATTTACTATTTGTTTATTTATTTATTTATTTTTCTGCAATATATGTATATACATATAATGTCACTACATATATTAGTTTGTATATGTTTATATATTTATTTATTCTTTTCTGCTGTTGTATATATGAACATTAAATTGTTTTTTGTTTCATTTTATTAATTTATTAAATTGCTAATTATTTATTTATTTCCATATTTATGGTTTCATTTCATGTTAAACCCATGTTATTTTTTAACTGTATCAATATCTGTATAATTTTGATTTTTTTTCAAGCATTTAAATGATAAAATTAAAAACCACGTATTTGGGATAAGTACTTTTTGTGTGTTTTGAAACCTCCCATTCTCTCCATTTTCGGATAACATTATTTGACAATTTAAAGAAGGATTTTTTCTTGCAGCTTTTCTTTCGATTTTTAATTGCTATATTATGTGATAATTAAAATAAATATGTTATTTTTTTCAGTAGTAAGGTAGAGTAAATTGTAAATTGTGCAACATAGTTTTCTTTTAAGTAAGAACAAATATAAATAATCTCAGCTACAATAAAATAATCAAGTCACCAAGTCCGCAATTTGTGAACATTTATCATATAATGATGTTGATCACTACATTAGGTTTGATAAAGCAAAATCAATTGCCACAGAAAGGTTCTATGGATCAGGATGAGTTCCAGAAGCGATTGAAATAAAATTGCATAAAAACTTCAACAGAGATCAAAGCTTCAACTTTTCTTGTGCATGGGATCCGCTGAAAAACAAATTAAAGCTAACCAAACACAAAAATCAAAACAATGCACCAGCTGATGCCGTAAGCTTTGCATGTTCAAAAGCTTATGTAAGCTTACAACAACAACAATATCACAACAGCAAGCAGAATAATCAGAACAACAACAGCCACCGGTACAATCTTCGCAAAAAAATAATTAAAAAGAAGATTCTCGAAACGTCAGAAAACGATTCAATATATTTTTGAATAAAATAAATTAAACGCGGTAAGTCCGAAAAGAGTAGTAGTAATGGTTAGTGCGATAGGCTGGAGGTCTGGGTTTACTACCCAGCCTCGTCCACCTAAAAAAACTAAAAAGTTTTTTTTTCAGGACTACTGCCTCTTGCGAGGAATTGACAAATCCGCCAAGAGTACCACTTGCCATGAATAAGTGCTTCTCGTCCAGCCGTTCGGATTAGGCATAAAATTGTAAGTGCCTTCCATTCCTGTCGACACGCGCACACAGGAATGGTTGCAAGTTGTTAGTCACTAGACCCTGGTTCTTCACGAGCTGTTGCGCCACCCAATTTATTTATTTATTAATGCCGAAAAGAAAATAATTTTATTCAAGGAATAGTGATCGTGTTTGAAATCGAAAAATGGTTTATTTTATTTAACTCATGCTAAATAGGAATGGTTAGGGTTTGGCTTAAGGGGGTCATGGATAAAATGAGGTTGCCAAAAAGAAGGGTGTGGCCAAAAAACGTGGCGTGTCCCAAAGGGGCGCGTGATCAAAAAGAGGTTTGGTCAACAGGGGGCGTGGTCGAAAAGGGATATTGAATGTGCCCAACAAAAATAGGGTGTGGGCAAAATAGGGCGTGGTCAAAAGGGGCGGGTTAAAAAAGAAGTTTTACTAACAATTAAGGAGAGGCGTGGCGTATATATAATTTGGCGTGGCTAAAAATTGGTCTTTGTAAAAAGGGGCGTGGTCAGCGACTAAAAAGCGGCGTGGCCAAAAATATAAATTGTAAGTGGATTAAAAATGTGGTCAAAAATGGGAATGACTGCAAAGGGCGTGGTCAAAACATAAAAGGCGAGTGACCAAAAGCCTCAAAATGGGTGTGGCCAAATAGGTGCCAGGTGAAAAAGGGTTTGGTCGAGAAAGGAGCGTAGCTTAAAAGAGACATTGCCAAAAGGGAGTGTGGCCAGAAAGATACGTCCTTAAAGGGGTTGTGGCTTTGAGGCGTGACAATGGTTTTGGCAAGGGATGTTTCAGGGGGTGTGACAGAAGTCTTGAAAGAAATAACTCACAATTGAACAAGACCATTTGCCACAAAACCTAAATGTTATGAAATTGTATCGATATTGACCCTACTTTTTACGACACTTCCATAAATAAGGATTTTAAGTTCTCAAACCGTTATTTTATGCAGTTCTAAAAAAATATTGATATGTACATTATATGAACTAATGCTGTACAAGATAATTAAAATTCCTTAGTCAGGCGCGAACACAGGTAGGGGTTTTGGGGGTTAAATCCCTCCCCCCTAGAGAGAGCGGGTATAGCTGCCATACAACGAACTTTTCTTGAGAATGCGACTGTATAGATTTTGAATAAACTTCGTGCCTGAAGTGAAAAAAGTAATTTTAAATAAACTGCATTGAAATTGACTCAAACAGAACAGAAACTGGATTTTGACGTCTTTTTTGGTGAATTTTTGGGTTATCACGTCAACGTCTAAGAATATCTTGCACACAGGCCCTTCTAAGAAGTAGGTACATACTTTATACTTAATTCCAGTCGTGCATTTTATTTCCAATGAACTGTTTTTAACTGTATATATTCCATAGAACTGTTTTTATAATCTTCGAATTTCCCTGAGACGGCTTAACTAATTTTGATTAAATTTGTATACAGACGTCTCTGGAAAGTGACGTACCCTTGCACCCCGGGTGCAAGGGTAGGACGCACAGTGGTTCAAGAGCGGAAAAAAGGTCTTTGGAAAAAGTAATTTTAGGCCTTTTAAGCTTTATGTCTAAGTACTTATAGATAACCAGAGCGTATGATTTCAATGCAGACCTGGGAGTTATGTTCAAATTTGTCTCACTGAATCGAGTTTCAAAAACCTCGCTCTTGACGGTGGTATATATCAAAAAGTTATAATTTCTTCGGTATTAATTGTCAGAATGAAATAGTTAAGAGATTTCTATATTTTTAGAGAAAAGGCGTACCTTTATTTTTAAAATAAAATGAAATTGTCATGTCTGAGAAATTCGATTTTTTGCGAAACTCTTTATTTCTGAACGCCACATTTTTCAACATTCAACTCAATTTTCTTGGAAAAAATATATGAAAAATACAATTATTTTATGATAGTTTAAATTATATGATAGAGCTTAATAAAGAATAAACAAAAATGTTAGGGATAATCCCACATTTTTTTTGATTGCAAGCAAAAGGTAGAAGAGGTAAAAATAAAAAAAGGTGTTTTTTTATATGGGCTTTTCCTTATACCTGTTGGTTTCATATAAATAAAATGCAAATAATTTTACTGTTCTTTAAAATTGTATTGCTTAATTTTGTATGACGTTTAAGGATTAGTAATGCCTCATTAGTGTTTTTAGACTCTCACTTAAAACTATATTATGTATATATACCTAAATGATTAAAAAAAAATAAGTCAGTATAGAGTAATTGCGCATTTATGCAACGTGATGAAAATCAATAATATATATATACAAGGTCTACACTTTTTTAAGAAGAAAGTAGGACCATAAAATACATTGTTTCAGGGGGGGTCAGAACCCTTTGATCCCCTCCCCCTTTAGTTACGGCCCTGCCAAAATTTGGTCGAAATGTGTGTTAGCCAAATCCAAACATGTGTACGAAATTTCATTGCTCTCCGTTTCATAGTTGAGATTTTACAGACTTTTTTCCGCTCTCCCATACAAACCAAACCACTGTGGGACGTAGGTACGTCTGTAAAGTTGTCAGGTCAACTTTCAGATAAAGTAACGGGACCAACGCAGCTGTTTGCATTTTGTTTGCATTCGTTTTGCATTTCTGTTCCCGATTTTGCAGTTCACCAAATAGTGGATGTAATCAAGTACTTGATGGAAGAGTCACTATTGAGTCACATTTGATGGAAGAGTAACTAATAATCAAACTTAAAAATAAAGTATAGGAATAAGCTTTTTTTCAAAACAGTAAAACAGTTTTTGACGAGCTTCAAACACCAGCTAGAAAATCTTCCGTCGTTAAATATTTGCCGCCAGGGGGTGTCTCTCTCTCTCTATTATATAGCAAAAATGGCTCTGGCACGGGCATTAAATTTGAAAACTAAATTTTTGAGAGCGAGAAAGTATTAAGTTGCATTTTTGATAACATTTAATGTGTTTTGCATTTACTTTTATTGATCAACTGTCCTATCTCCAGCTAGATAAATGAACCTCACTTACTTACTCGAGAAACAAGTCTAGCGAGTTTCCAATCACTTCAGAAAATCAGGTTTGAAAATTTGAATTCCTTTTCAATGTTTTTCTTTTGAAATTTAATCTTTAACTAAGCAAGCTTGTTTTCGTATGCCTAAGGTTGTACATTAGCATTTGATGTGGTTTGTTGCATTTTTGTTGAGCAACATTTAATACAATCAATGTCCAAATAGTTACTATGACTATGAAGCATTTTTACCACTGCGACAATTTTAGTTTGGATTCTTTGAGCTCAACAAATAAATTAATTTGAAGAACAATGGATCACCCTAAGAAATTTAGCACAAGACATGTTTCACAGTGACACAACTGTCTTTCGGAATGAAAGACTTTTTATTTTAAAGAATTTTGATGTTTTTTTTTTCTAAAGTCTGAATTTAAAGTTTTTATTTTTTCTCTCGTATCAGAATGTTGTTTTTTAAAAATGATCTGATGTATAATCTTTAAGATGAAGTCAAAATAAATAATGTTTTTATGATTCTCGCGAAACGGGTAGCGTCCTATTTTAAAGAATTTCTTATGATTACTCGATTTTTCTCATCTTGTTTTTTTTTTTAAGTTTTCCAAAAAAATATATGAATTTTAACTATTTGTTTTAAATATTTGAGTTAAATAAATATAATAAACGAATAATTTTATTATTTTGCTTCAATATGTTTTTGATCATTAATTACTTTTGTCCTCAAAGCGTGTTACTTTCGTTCTGGACATATAGGACGAAAGTAAAAATTATAACAGCTATGTAAATTTGTCAATTTATTAAAACTTAACTGCATCCTTTTCTAAATTAATAACCCATCTCTTAGATGGCATATTTTTTTTTTTTTGATATTCAGACAATCGCAAGAGCAGGAACCCCAACAGTAAAAAATGTTACTTTTGTCCCCAGTCTCCCCTACTCACTGATTTCGGCGGATTAATAAATGTTCAATCACGATTCAAATTAGGAATTGGTTACTACGACATATACCCCGTTTACATGATGTATTCGAGCGAACTTCAAGCTCGCTTGGCCCCTTTGTATACCTGCGTTGACTTGAAATGAGCTTCAACCGACTCGATTCCACTTCAGGAGCGGAGTCGAGTCGAAATTGTTGATACAAAACCTGGGTCGAAGAGTCGGTCTTGAGGATGTGTTCACCACAGTGTTTTTGCACATGTGCGAGTATAATTATTTATTTGTTTTGATAGCTATGTGAAGTATGTACTAAAATTGATTAAATTTGAACTGTTTTTGTGTAAAATAAATATATTTTTCCATTCAATTAAATGTAATCTCAATACCATATCAACTCAACTTCAAATGGGGCTCTCAACTCACGTGACTGGGTCGAAAATCCGACCCTAATCCAACTCGAGCTCTCGATTCTGTTTGTAAACGGGGTAATAACTGAACCTAATTTTCCACTTGTTGCTTTGATGTGGCGAAAGACATACCAAAAAAAAAATGTAGGTACTCTATTAATCAACAGGGGAATCAGTACAGTAAGATGTAAGACTAGACTTGATGTACAAGGTACATATATTAGAGGTAATACAATTAGCGTTTTCAGTTTTGCGTATGTTTTTAAAATAAAAAAAAAAATTGTGGGTCCTGTGCGTCACATATTTTTCTTTGGGGTTAGGTACAAGAATCATAATCTCCAAACCAAAATCCACAAATTAAAATCCCCAAAACCGAAATCTCCAAACTTATAATCTACAAAAACTAAATCCTTAAAACCAAAATCTCCAAGCACCAGAATTCCATACATTGAGTATATCTAAGAAATAATATTGGCGCGCGAAAATAAAAAATTATTTCTCGCGCCTATATTGTCTAATGGTCGGCTATCAAAGTTTTTTTTGTACTAAACACTACTTATGAAGGCTCGCTTCGCGGGTTCAAGGATTTCAACTACCTTTTCGGGTCCTTTGTCCCGCTCACGCGACTTCGTCGCTCCGCTTAGGGTATGCTCAGTCGTCTGGCAGGCGCCTATGTTGTCATTCGGTCTGTTATCAAAGTTTTTTTTAAATTTTATTATTGGGGTTTTTTTTAGAGATTTTAATTTTGGAAATTCTTCAAAACAAGGGAATTTTAGGATTTGGGGATTTTGTGCTTGATTATTTTGTTGGTCTCCCTTTTCTTTGTTTACTTCAAAAACAAAGGCATCCCCATCCTTAATTTCTGACAACCTCCGCATATAATACCTTAGATATGTATACGGTATTGTGGTATTCCTTAGTTTCTGTAGATAAAAGTATTGCACCGCAATTTAGATATTTATTATAGACACATTTGATTGAAACTATTTTATTTACGATTTAGTTAATGTTTTAATTTCTATGATTTTTTTTTACATTTTGACATAAATTCTTTTTAACAAATTCTGATACAACTACAGGTAATATACATGTACGTACATTATTATTATTTTAACATATTATGAGTATTTTGTGTGTATTAATTAACTTGAGTTCTCCGTATTGTTCGACATCGAGTTAAGTTTTTGCATTAGGCATCCTTTTTTAGACAGAAACGCATACGTCATGCATCTATTTTTCGTTCACCTATTTCTCAAGATAGTTCCAAATTCTTATAAATATTTATATACATTATTAAAGTTATAAACAAGCATTTTTTAATGTATTTAATTATGTCATGTATGCTAAACTAATTATTGTTTTATGTTTTGTATTTCTTTGTAAGTAGGTATAGTTTTTGGTAATTAAGTAGGTACATAGTGGAGACAAATTTAGTGTGTTTCAAGTTCACGTGATCGTATTATTTTATTGTTTTTTGTATTGTTTTAAATGCTGACTTACAAAGGGCCTTATTGCGAAAGTCTATTCGACTTATAGTTAGGGCGTTAAGGACATCACCCATGCACTTAAATTGTACACTAAATTGTACATCCTAAATTTAAAAACAAATTCACACGGCGAATAAGGGTTTTTATTGGTCGACGCAAAATTCCATAGTCTACATCATATCCAAAGCCCATTTTAAACCATGTATCTGTCTATATATTAAACCACTATAAATTTGTCTTGGTATAATATTAGCTTTAGCATATGGCACACTACTTTAGGATAGTGTTTAATGCCCAATCTTATGCACTAAAAATAAATACAATACAACTTCGCTAAAAACAGTTATATTCCTTTTATAACATGATGACTCAATTTTCAGCGAAACGAGCATAATATTATCAAGTTCTAATGGTATGGTGATAGAACTTGGTACACATTTTTTGTTTGTCGTAATAAATAAGAATCAAAATAGACCATAAAAATAGCGGGGTGGAAAGGTTGTTTTTTTGAGTGAAAGGGAAAAGTGTAAACCTATGACCAGTAAACGCCTCCCAGAACTAGAACGTTGATAAATGTTGGTAGGAATGTTTCATTTTATATTATGAACAAGAATAAAGAAGATAAATTTATTTTAAAAATACATTATTTTTTCCATGATTACTTTCATAAGGGTGATTGCATCGTCTCAGTTTTACTTTAATTGGGTTCAACGTAAAAAAATACTTTAAAATCATATACTATTATATTATATATTAGTACCTCCAATACATAAAAATAAAATGTTGGGTTTATTATAGTTGTTTGCGATTTAAAATGTATCTCATTCGGCTGTTTGGGTCGTAATGATTTGTTAATGAAACAATTTCATTTCCTTTCCCGACGGTAGTTGTCATCTTCTTCAGGGGATCTTTTATTTACAAAAATAAATTGAATATATTATACACATGAGAACATTTGGTGTAACACTTAAGCAAACTTAGTAGCTGTTTACAATTTACAAAGATAAATTTACAATAAAAGTAGAAACAATAAATACATGCCAATGTATTGAAAACTGTTAAGACAATTTGAAAAATAAAATTCTAAACAAATTGTTGTGGTGAAATAATAAAATTACTTTGGGTTTATAACCCATATTTTCCTTTCGCCTCAAAAAAACACCCCTGAAACCAATATAATATATATATATTTCTAACAAACAATAAAACATTTCTACCAACTTTCATCAACATACCAGTTTTGGGAGGGGTTTCTGGTAGTAGTAATTGACTTTTCCCTTTCACTCAAAAAAAAAACACCATTTCACCACAGATATTTTGGTGGACTCTTTTGATTCTTATTTGTTATGAATGACAAATGAACCATGTGTTCCAATTTTCGTCACCATGCCGTTGGAACTCGGTTATGTAATGCTAGTTGCACTAAGATTTCAGTCATCTTTTTATTAAAATAAAATAACTTTATTCATGGGTATTGGATTGCATTTATCTTTATTTCATAAGATTGGACACTAAAAACTACACTTAATTCATGCATCATATGCTCAGATTATACCAAGGCAAATATATTCCAGTCACAGTTGATTTCTTAAGTTCAATCCCTATACATATATATTAAGACTCAGAACCACACAAAGAAGTCTGATGATCGGGTTGGCACTCGTGAAATATCTATAACTTCAGCCAAATAACTTGGTTGTAGAACACTTTATTAGTTGTTGTTTCATTCAAAAAAATTATCAATATTCAAACATTTTGGTTTGACGTATGTTTGTACATCCATATACCCCTCTCCCCCACTTGAAAGCGATTATATGCAAAAAACAAAGTCATGGATTTGGGTAGGCTTCTGATTTACCGTAAGGTGTAAAATTCTGCGTCGACACCAATCTAATGATTTTATAAAGGTGTACATAATTACCATTATTTTCTGACAAATCAAAAACCCATGCCCGCCGAGGGTATTCTGCACCCCCAGTGCGCAAGGGTGGGAGAGGGACCACCAAAATATTATGTTTCGATGGAAGTATTCTGAATTCATTGAGACATTCCACGTCATCGTCCGATGTCTGGTCCTCGATTTATAGGAACTTGTGTGGAATTTCGTTGTTATACTCGTAACCTGGTAAGGAGGCAACCCTTATATCTCCGGTCTGCCAGTGTTGCCACCGTAGCAACACTTCTTAAAACTAAACTCAGGGTGTGGACTGTTCGTGTACCAAGGCTCATCCCATCAGAATGAAGTGCAAGGTTTGACCTAAATCGATTTTTGCTAATAAAATAAAAAAAGCTCTCGAATAGATCTTTAAGCCTAGTACGCAGCTGAAGTGAAACGAACGAAAAGGTAACGTAAACAAAAAAATTACGAAAAAATATGTATGAAGAGCTCTTTTAGATGAATGTACAAAATTAAAAAAAATCAATACCGAAAGACATCTTAAAAATTTCATTCAAAAAATATTTTTGTTTTTCGTTCGAATATCGTTTTTCCACACAAGATTAATGTTCCGGGAAAATATGTAATTCTGTGCGAAAAGAGAGTGGAGACTTCTCAAAATAATCTGGTATAAACATAAATTTCGTTGGTCGTACAGCGAAAATTTTCGTTTATGATTTCGTCATTTCATTTTTGTATGGGATTTTTCGTTTTGCTTCAGCTGCGTACTATGCTTTAGACTGAAATGTCAAATCTCCCCTAAAGTCTTAGAAAATAAATATAGTTTTACGAAACTTCTACGTTTTTTTGATGTACTAAATAGTTTTTCTTCAAAAGAATAATTTTATATAGTGCGACTAATTGGAAAAATGAATTTCGATCCTTTAGATCTTAGACATTCCAATCAATGTTGATTTGTGCATCTTCAAAATGCACTTTCTCCAAAAGCCTTAATAATAGTTATAACAAATTGAAAAATGATTTCGTAATTGAATGTAAAGCTTCTTTGTACCAAATATAACATTGCAGCTTTTTGCAAGCGGAACAGAATTGTGTTGGACATCCGCATACATAATCAATAAATACATCAGTATTAACAATTGAGAATTTTGGAAAAAAAGTGCATTTTTGAGATGCATTTAAAAAATGCACAATTTCTAAAGAATGTATAACAAGTATATAAAAATCTTTAAAGAAAATTATTATAGTAGCAAATTTTATATATTTTATATTGCAGCGCATGTTAAGATGATTGAGCGTCTTGAAGGAATGACACCAAACATGGATGATGATATGAAAGTTTATATTGTACCAGAAGGTATTCTTTTCCACTAAAATACATTCTTATTATAGGTTCGAAAAAAAAAACATTTAGTAGAAAAAAATTGTTTATTTAATTTAATAGAAATTCGCAATACAAGCCTTTCTGAATAGACTCTCGCAATATGCCCAAAATATATTTTCAAACAGATTGACTATTTCCCCTTGAGCATTAAGTCAATTTTCCTTGAGTTCCTGTACCTACTGCATGTTAGGGTGACCCTTATGAATAAAAAAATATTGCAGTATGACCAGAAAATTATAATCAAATGATTTATTTATTAAAGTCAAGAAATTATTATGTTATGTCATGTACATAAATAATTCAAGTGGTAAAAATAAAAATCTTTATGTACGAGTATTATGTTTTATTTTATGTGTAAGTAAGTATGCATAAGTAAGTAAATATCTATAAGTTGATTATTTATGAATGAGTCTGAAGTTTAAGGTAGAAAGATCTTATAGTAGGTACATTTATTTTTTGCTTCAATTTGCATTAAGGGTCAATCTTATGAAATTAAATAACTACTCAAATGCGTCAATAAACAAAAAAACATGCTGCTAAGTTACATATATTTAAATTTAAGTTATACCAAAAGTAAAGAAGATAATAAACTGGAGGCACAGTTGAACTTCCTTCAAGTTAAAAATTTTAGGAATTCGAACCTGCATAATATAGGTAGGAATTTACTAGCCATAATAGATCAAATTGGTTTACAATTAAATCATTGTTAACAAATTTAATTTGGTTTAATAATGAAAACTAGATGGAATATTTCGATGATTCGTGCAGAATATTTTTAACCGTTTTTATTTTTCCATCAACAAAAAATACAAAACAAGAAAATAGGTTAAATAGGTTAAATAGGCACTGATGAAAGGATGTTAAGGCAGCGAAATGAGTTTGATAGATACAGTAAGTAGGTACATAATAGGTAATATATGCATACAAACATGCAGCCCATTCTTCTTCATTGTAGTCTTAATTACAAATAAGGTGGTTATGCAAACACATATAATAATTAATACTAAGTTATGTTAGTATCTATGTTTATATTATTTAGCTAGTATTCGACAAATTATTTAGATTTATTTTTCTTATTTATTCCAAATTTCTTTTAGCTGACATATGATCAAATTTTGTTAGCCTTTTCATATAAATGCAATGTATGTATCTTATAAAGGAGAAACAAGAGTTCGCGATTTCAATTTCATTAACTATTCCAGTTAATTGGATTGTGGAGAATTGAATTCGGTATTTTTCTATTTTTTTCAAAATGAATTGTGTCAAGAGAAAGAGTAAATGGTTTTTAAAAAACGCATTATTAAACGATTACGTCATGCAGATTTGCGTACCTATATACTAAACAAGGATTATATTAAAATACATACTGAATACAACAAAATTTAAAAACAATAATTCTGTCCCAAACGAAACTTCTAGTTATTTCTACAAATATTACATTGAATGAAAAGCAAAATCAAAAAGATAAACCAATTATCAATTCACTGGTTAATCACTCCAATTACGAAATTCGTATTTGGTCGTATATTGGGTTTGTGGTTTCATAAATGGTAAAATGCCATCTTTTTTGATGCACAGCTTTAGGGAATTTTAGAATAGAGACTTTGCAATGCTGGTATTTAACATTTAAGCTTAAAAACATAATTATTAAAAGGCATGGCGAAAAGAACAAAAGTTGTCCGAACAGAACACAAATTGTTCTTTAAGCCATGACTTTTGATGATGATATTGTTAAGTTTAAATACCAGCATCGCAATGTCTCTATTCGCAAATTCTCAAAAGCTTAAGCCCAACATTCAACCAAATACGACTTAATAATACGAGTCTCGTAATAGGGGTGAATGAAGGCAAACAAAGCGTAAAAGTTTTTGTTTTGCATATAAGTCTAACAGTTATTTTATACATATTACTATGTTTAATGGAATTTTCTGTACCTACTGATAATATTTTGTGATTTGCGTATTCCAGCCTAAAAACATACATATTAATTTACTTTGCAACAGTATTAAAACCAAATAACTCTAATAGTATATACATTTAACTATAGATAAACTATATGGATTCATTCCTCTAAAATGTTTGTTCATTAGTATGTGTGTATTAAATGTGCATAATTCTTCTGACCCTATTTATAGTCATGTAATACATATTTTGATATAAAGATATTAACGTTATTTATACCTATTTTAACATTGAACTAATATTTAATTATGCATTCGATTCCTTAAGATTTTGTAAACGTGCCAATTGATGGGGAGCTAGTTCTTCTGGTATGCTGGCTCTGCCCCCAATCACCTGTTTGGGTGTTTCACGTTCATCTTCGGCCGAGGCAAAAGCATCATCAAAATTGGCTTCGAAGTTTGCTTCAAATGCATTATCAGTAGATTCAACTTCAAAATCAGCAGTGCTTTTTTCGTTGAAAGGATCTTTCGGCTCTGATTTAAAAGGCTCCACAAGTTCGGTGTGAGATTTGGGCTTCTCGTCTGCTTCAAAATGCAGTTCAGAGTCGTCCTCTAGATTTTCATTTTCATCGCACATCCTTTCAGAACTTCCGTCATCCAGAACAGAATGAGTCGGTTCATCAGTTGCTCGTGATCCGCCCCTTTCTCCTACAGGGGGGAAAGATTTATCTGTTCCATCTTCAACCATAGGGGTTGCAGCTGTAACAATTATTTGTGCCATACCTAAGTCTAATGTATTTGCATCATCCTTCTTAGAAATCGCTTCCGCGGCCAAGGCTGATGACTTTAGTTTTTGTAAATCAGCTTTCATATTAGTCTCAGTATCGTTGTCCTATAGAAAAAAGAACGTAGTGTTTAAGTATTCACACAATTTAAATTGAACAAACTATTAAAAATCATCATCATTATACAAAATAAAAGTTAAACAATTTATGAACGTTTAATAAAAGAAAATCATCATATCCCATAAAGTATCTAAAAAAAACTCTAAATATGTACAAAGGGAAAGTAGATATTTATGTGATAACGTATAAAAATATTACATACTCAACCAAAGACATTTATGTGATAACGTATAAAAATATTATTCAACCAAAGGAAACAACAGTTCAACTTTAAGTCCAGAATTTTACTTTGTATCCTTGAAAGGGTGCGCTTTCTGCGGGTGTTATTTTTAGGAAATCCAAAGTGGCTAGTTTGGCCAACAGTTTGGTAGACAGCTTTTACTTTTATTACATGAATTATCTATCACAAACTATCTATAGCTCTTAAGGCAGTATTTTACATCATGATATACATATGTATAGTACTCGTATATGTATGCGGCAAACTTACCATATAAATACGATACACAAGTGACATATAAGCGTTATACACATATTTATGTGACAAAATCACGTACTTGTACACATATGTATGTGTCTTACATATTGTGTCATATAAATATGTACATATTTTAAACTTGTATGCCACTTTTGGGTCATATTTATTTATAAGTATTTTGACAAATTTTCCATACAATCACCCCTATTGCGAATTGCGATTGTTGATTGATAGTTCAAAAACTTTGAAATTCGATATTAAACCACCCAACCGAAAAAAGTTTTGGTCATTGGGAATAATGCAGACCGTTGTAAATCATAAAAAAATTGACAAACATCAATGAATAGTTGATCATATTTGCAGTAAATTGAGTTTAAAAATCCGAAAAATCAATATCTATCAACTATCAATCAACAATCGCAATAAGGTTGAAATAATATGATAATGTAATAAGGCCCATAACGTCTTTTTCTAAGCGAACACATACCTGCCTTGCAGGTTAAATAGGACATACAAAACAACAAAATTTTACCCGTTATGAAGGTTAGAGGTTTTATTAACTGTGAAAATGAAGAACCAAAGAAGACTATACACATAGATTTTTATATAATAACTAGATGGTTTTAGTCCAGGAAAATAAGATATTCACTTCGAAAAAGTTCCGACAAAGCTGAATTTAGCTGGAGAGCTTCATTTTCCGTCCTTGACACTTCTTTAAAAGTAATCTAAATTTGGAGTGGAGCAACAAATTTTAGGGAAGGGAAAAGGGGTTAAGGTGCAGTTTTTTCCAAATTACTCCAAAACTTTAGGTTTGTTTTGAAATTAGTTGTAGATACACATTGTAGGTCGTGTAATTCTACACAAAAAAATATTATAACCCTTTTTTCGTACAATTGATAGATTTTGAGAAAAGAGGTCGAACACACTGTTTATACATAGTATATAGAATATAGCACATTTAGTCAAAAAAATGTAATAAAACAATACTTTTGGGTGGGGAAATTTTTTGTTTTGGGTTATGTTTGGATAAATTATTTCCACTAGAAAAAACAGTTTTTAGAGTAATACCGGAAGGGAAATGTCACCATGTTTAACGGTTTGATTGTTTTTGGTTTCGATTTATAACCAAATGTTGAGGCGATAATCCTGCTCCTAAAAATGGGTAGTGCCGTGCCCCACGGAATAAAAAACTTGCTGGCCGTCGAAATCCAAAAAAACACGGTTAATGTGTATATACTGTACATATAATTAAAATATCAATGTGTACATATAATTTGGAAAAAAATGAACTTTACACCCTTTCCCCTTCCCTAAAATTTTGGCTCCACTCCAAATTTAGGGTACTTTAAAGGAAATGTCAAGGACGGAAAAATGAAGCTCTCCACCAAAATTCAGCTTTGTCGGAATTTTTTCGAAGTAAGGACAGTTCCTTATCTAATTTTCCTGAACTATTAACTTTGCGGTGAAAGTTGAAGCACGTCGGCCATTTTCCATGGGGCCAAATGACATACAAAGTTGTGTCTATCTCCCTTATATTTCTTTTTTATGTATCATTTTCCCTCCCACGTTTTTTCCCCAAAGAAAATGGGCGCAATGCATCACTTTCTCTTCATACAAAAAGGTATGAGTTAGACATCTACCCCCTTATTTATAAAGAAAAAATAGTTATTTCAGCTCCCGTGTTTAGGAAAACTACATCATGGAATGAAAATGTTCCGGGCTCAAATGGAGCACTAAACAAATGCCTTTGGTTTGAGTCCAGAAAATTGTCATTCCATGGTGTAGTCTTCCTAAACACGGGAGCTGAAATAACTATTTTTTCTTTATAAATAATGTCTCTAGTTATTATTTTAAAATCTATGAGTATACAAGTATCTGAGAGAGAAGAGAAGGGTTCGGTTTAGAGGCTAGAATTTTCTTTGTTCTACGGAAAATAAAGTTACATATCTTTATTTAAAAAGGACTTTAAGATTATTTGCGGTTATTGTAAATCGTCTCAATTTGACTTTTATTACATTTATCCAAAAATCATATTATCTGCTTAAAGCTTAAACTATACTATTTTCAGTTTACAAAAACCACTCAATTTAAATCATATAGCATAAGTGTTAAGCTTGGAAACTTTGCTGCCGTCTATTTTTTAGGCACTTAGCACAGATAATCGGAGCTAAGGCAACATTTATGTTTAAAACTGTAAGTTGAATATTTGTTGTTTACAAATTTTTATCTCTCTATAAAAGAATTAAAAATAAAATTCTGGTTTTAAAAGATACACATCATTTTGTTGTCTTAAACCATCCATTTTACTGGACTACATTATGATAAATGAAAATAAAGTGAAAAACCATAAATACAAATCTACATACTTCAAAGAAAACTATAAACATTGACGAAACAAAAAGTATATCGGTTAAAAAATACCTTTTGATAGTAAAGTGCAAAAAGTGGAACATTATTTAACATATTATTACATTTTATTTATATGTAATTGTTTTCACTTTTTGTCTAAATGTTATGCTTTTTGTTTCATCAATTCTTTGCAATATAAATACGTATATTTTTATTTACCTCATTGTCTGGTTCTTGAATGATAACTAACAACAAAAAATATTTAGTATTAGATTACAAGTAAGATTTAATTTAATTTTTGTTATGCATCAATATTGAGCTATTAGGTATGCACTCTTCGTAGTTTATTAAAATATTTGTTTTAATTTATTTTGATTTGATTAAGAAAGTGTTGTTAAATTTGATCACATGCATTTTATTACGCAAAATATTACTTTTTTTTATATAAAATTGACTAAAGAAGCTACGAAAAGTGGAAACCCAATTTAAATAATGTTTGAAGAAGCAAAATAGCAGTTGGGGTTTGTTAAAATGGGAATCACAATCAAAAGATGTTGTATTTAATGTTGTTCATATTATGTAGATAAACAAATTATTAAGTTATTAAGAATTTTTGTTTAAATTATTCACAAATACTTCTGTAATTGCCTTTATCTGTAGCAAACTGTTTATTGACATATGAAAAATTACCTCTAATGATTTAAAAGCTGTTTTTTTAATAGTTTCAAGGACACTTATAATAATATAAAAGCCTTTTACCTGGTGGAGGAAAGCTTGGAATTCCATTAGGTATATGGCTTGAATCGTCATCTGAAAACCAATAATTATTTTAGTTTTAGTAACATGAAATAAGAATTCAGAATTGAAAAATGGAAACAGTTCGTTATAACCCATTATAACAGCTGCGCCGTTATAACCCCAAGCAATTACAATTTTTAAATAATTTTCATACAAAAATAAAATATTGTATAAAATGGTAAAACTGAATAACACGAACTTAAAAATAATAATGTGAGAAGGGATTGAACAATATTATGGCAACTATTTATTTTATGTGATTATATTGTTAAAGATAAACTGCCAATAATACATGAAAAATGCTATATTTATTTAAACTGTCTATAAGTACTTGTTTGCAAACCCATATACAACATCAAAAAATCTTATCCAAAAGTTTAATCAAATTCGTTCTATCTGTTTTTCAGAAAATCGAATTTAAAAGCCTTCTCTGGGAAATCACATGAAAATACGTGTGCAGGCGTAACTCGAGATAGAGCCTACCAAATCACATGTTTCGATTAAGTACAGGGTGGGCCAAAAGTCATTTCCTAATTTGAAAAAAACCTTTACTCTTCTGTTTTTAATTTTTGTTCTTTTCTATTTGAAGGTACTTATAAAGAAAACTTGGGAGATTTAATAAAATGAATTACAGCCCTTTGGAGAGGACCAAACTAATCACTCGATTATTTAAACCCTTATATCGCTTATCGTCGTCATCTCATAGTAAGTGATGAAGCTCATTTCAACTTAAATTGATTCATTAATAAAAAAAATGGCCGTATATGGGGTACTGAGAAACCAAGGTTGATCCATCTGCGGGAATTGCAACCACTTAAATGCACTGTCTGGTGTGGTGTAACTTCATAAAAAATTATTGAGCCATTGTTCTTTGAAGACGATGCTGCCAATAAGCTGCTAATAAGTGGTGAAAGGTATCGGGGTATGATCGAAAATTTTTTGAGGCCAGCGATTGCTGATAGTCCTGAGATGTGGTTTCAGCAATATGGAGCTACTGCGCACACTGCTCGCGCCACAATGGCGCTACTAAGGGATATTTTCGACGACCGAATAATTTTTTTCCATTTTATTGGCCTCAACGTTCTCCGGATTTGACTGTCCGAGACTTTTGTCTGTGGGGTTATTTGAAGGGTAAACTGTACGTCAATAAACCCACCACTACCCTGCAGCTGAAGGAGAAAATTCGTGATGAAATACAGGCGCTGAGCCCAGATGTCCTACGAAGTGTTATGGAAAACGAGCTAGAAAGAACTCGTCTATGTAAGCATTAATCTGGTGCTCATTTGAAGGACATTATATTCCATACTCAGCTCAAGAAAATCTCCATAAACCATTCTTTGTGATTCTAAAATAAATTATTAATTAAAATTAAATCTATAAAATTCGAATTCCATCGTAATCGGAAACTTCTTACGAATCCCGAAAAACGGATCACAGAATCCATCGTAGTGGAAAATCCCATACAAATTGAAACTACAAACGGATTTGGTGATAGTTTTTTTTCGGGATTCGTAAAATGTTTCCGTTTACGATGGAATTTGTGATATGGCTGATTATCTATTTGAATTAGAAATTGACTTTTGGCCCACCCTGTTTTATAAAAGGTGTTGGCGTTTATTTTCATACTCATTTCACTGTCGAATTTTACGTTACGACCATGTTTGTTGAACTTTTGTAAGTAGGCAAAAGTATTGTTATTGAATGAACAGTCAACAACATAAATAATAGGATAATGATTTTATTGAAAACTTTCATTGATGGTTTTCAAATTATTAAAATTAAGAACTTGAACATAATATCCTCATTTAATTCAAAAAATAATACCTGGAATATCCGTTGATTGGAACATATCCTCATTTAATTCGTCAGCATACTCCTGTGGTAGCGTTGGCGCCATAGGAAGCGCTATACTGGGTGGTGCTGTTGGTGGGGGTGATTCATCTCCACCGTCTGTTAGAGGTTCTCCGTTTTCGTCGCATTCTTCTACCACCAATGATGGAAAATTACCAAATTTACCGTCCAGTTCTCCTTCCCACCATCCATCGTCAACTCCATGTGCACTTTTTGTGACAACCTTTATAATTTGTCCTTCCTCAAACGTCAATTCATCTTCAGCAGTGGCATCGTAGTCATACAAGGCAATACAGAATTCTTGATCCGGTTTTTTCTTATGTGGTGCCATTATAACAGACACCTGGTCAGGGGACTGTATGGAGTCTACAGTAGGATCCTCGTTATCCACTGTATAATCAACTGAAGAAAATGATATCTGAGACTTGAGTTGGCTAGTGTTCGAAGTGCTGTTAACGGTTTCTTGTTCAATATCCAAATAGTTATGAGGAACATAACCCTCTTCACCACGGTAGTTCCGTGCGCGTAACCAACCATCACCATCTCCTTCGCCAATAACTTCAAGTTGTTCGTTTTCAACAATCGTTAGTTCATCAGGATTTTGAGCCTTCATTTTTGTTAAAGAGTTATTGTTTAACGTGCATGACAAAAATTATATATATGGACGTATTTACCGTATAACTGTATAAGGCAGTGCACTTAAAAATGGGTTCCTTTGCCTCAGGAATCGTTATATCTTCATCTCTATCGTCAGCACCCCAATTGACTTCAGTTGGATCTTCCCAAGCTCCTACAGTCGGCGCAATAGCTTCTACTACGCGAACTTCTTCCTCTTGTTCTGTGTTGGAAAGATTAATTTAAAAAATGATTTTCGAAAACAGCATATATTTGGTTTTTGCCTTCGTCACTTTCACTAAATGTCCTTGCTCTTGCCAATTGCTTATCATCCAGGGGTGTTTTGACATGAGCAATGGCTTCAACTGCTTCCTCTTTGTCACTATCATAAAAAGAGTCTGAACTAGGATTCTCCTGAAATTAAGAATTGATATTAAATTAAACACGTTGAGTAAAATATTGAAACCTATGCACATAACTGAAACCAAGCTTAAGTATCTAAGCTAAATGGGGTTTAGACAAGCGAGTAGAACTAGTAAGTAGCGTTTATGTGTGTTAGTGTACACAAGAGAGCTAACTAGTAGTTAAATTGATCAAAATCTATATTAAACCAGCCAACCGAAAAAAAGTGTTGGTCATTGGGAATAATGCAGACCGTTGTGAATTATAAAAAAATTGACAAATATCAATGAATAGTTGATCACACTTTCAGTAAATTGAGTTTAAAAATCCAAAATATCAATATTTATCAACTATCAATCAACAATCGCAAATCTCAATAGGGATGACTAGTCGTTGAAAAAACGCGCAGAGAGATACTAGTTACACATACATTTATAAAACAAACATTATGACACAAATGCTACTAGTTCTACTCGTTTGTCTAAGCCCCGGTGAGGAAAAAGTAGAACTAGAGCGTTTATGTTGAACGTAAATATTTAAGTTCCGTATCAACAAACGGCTCTTAGTTTAAAGTAGTGTGTTTTTAGGTACATTAAAGTATGGCTCAGTCGTCTACCGAGAAATAGCAAATACGAATTTTTCTTAGGGTGCTATTTAGTCCAGTCAAATTTTTATTATAAAGATATAGTTACTAAAATTAAAAATTCTTTCCTTTCCTGCTCTTCCTTCTAGCTAGTGACGTGTATGGTACTTGTAAAAAAAACTTAAATATATTACGGACAGATTGAAAAAAAAATCAAAACTATACATTTTTAGAAAGAAAGCTGAAAAGATAAGAAAAGTTCTTTAAATATATTAAAAAAATTATTAAAAATGTCCGTTAACTGGCTAAGTTCCCCCCACCACCCAGCTACACGTTTGATGTTTAAATTTTTTTTATCGAAATGTGGGCTTCTCGTTATTAAAAAATAGAAAACAAAAAATCACTTTCACAATCACATGAAATAAAAAAAAAAATTGGTTGTGAAATGTGATTGTGTTATTTGAGGTGCCAAAATATATTTTGACCTTATCAAGGGTTCCAAAGCTTGAAAAGTTTGGTTAAGCGCTGGTTTAGCAAAAGTTTCTTACAAAGGAACAAAGTATAAAGTAAAAATTATAAATGAAAAATTCTTCAACATTTTGGGCCTCAAGAAATAGCGAGGTACTTTTGCGAGTTAGATACTTATGCTAGAGGTTCTTATCCTCTTCTTACATTTATAATTTTTTGAATACCTACATAATCTTAAACTTACCCCTTGTCCTGATGCATCTGTTCTCATCGATAAGGAACTAGCAGATCTTGTTAGTTCTTGAACCCCCATTATTTCAGCTTCTTGAACCCACTCATCTACGTTTATTCCTCCGTTTCTTAAACATTCGAGACAAGCTTCTGCCTTAGCCTTCTCTGTTTCGGAGCGTCGAATAGATTCGCGGAACTCTTCTATCTTCGTATCCAAATCAGGCCCATTAGGATCATTAGGATCGGTTCTTTGCCCTGAATCCCGTAGCGCAACGCAAAGAGCTAACTTCTTTGCATTCTCCCGAACACTACTATTTTCTTTTACTACACGTCCTGCTAGATTTTTGGCCTCCTTAGTAAGAGTTTCGGTTGCTGACTCATGTTCAGCAGTAACCTTGCGCACTGGATCGTTGTCACAGGGTTCAAAATCATATTGAATATGTTGCTTAAGTACAGGATAAAAGAGATAGCAACACTGCAAATTATAATCTCGTGTCAATTGCTGTGCCTGATCCCGAATTTTTCCAAAAGAATTTTGAGTTGCAGAGCATGTGAGCAACTCTGTTCGCCCCATTAAAGTCAAGTACTCAGCAACTCGTTCAAATACGTAATTTTCCATTGTTGTCATAGTTGTTTGTAAATCAACAGTGAAATAACGATTTTGATGTGCATTGGCTGCTGATAAACTAAGAATATAGTCATTTCGTGCTCCTGTAGACTTTTCCTCAAGTAATTCTTTACGTGATGTTACTCGAGCGCTATTTTTTTGCAATGATGTGATGGATTGAAAGAACGACCCTTTTTTCTTTTTAAGTTTTTCTTCTATGTCTCGAGCCTTATCGCGAACATCATGTGCACAGTGCTCTTCGTCAAAGTATTGCTTTTTAGTTTTATCTACATCTCCTACAGTAAGATGAAGCTCCTTTTGGATATTAACGACTTGGTTTAAACATTTCTTAGCAATTGCTAGTTTGTAATCGCGTAAGACTTTTGCTTCATCCGCAATTTGCTGTTGAAAGACTTCGATTGCTGCAAGTCGAGCTCGAGCCAACTTTTCATTTTCTTCTAAAACCGTACGCCAAACGCTCCACATATTCCTAAAAAATTACAAAAGCGTTTCTAATTGAATACAATTTGTTGATGGAGGTAAATATGTATGTACATATATAATAAAGAAACAATTTATACGAAATAAAAGAGACCATTTGTTAAATTTGAAATTGCTGTAATGTACGGGTGATTCTAAAAATGATGGAATTTTCTATCGCCACGCTGATATTTTTAAAACGGTTCAACCAATCAATCTGATTTTTTTTACAGCAGTCAATCAAGTTGATACCGACAATGACAAAAAAAATTATAAAGATCTGATACATTTTCATTACTCAAAAAAATCTTTAAAGTGCCTAATTCTCAGTCTCCTAACGTGCCCCCCGCTTATTTTTCAAATAAAAAATCATAACTGTTATTTTATTTTTGGGTCCACACTAAAACCAAGAACAAATTAATGACCTTGGGTGATAAATCTTTATTATGACGTAAAAAAATCTTTCATAACTATTTATTTTATTACAAAAAACAATCATTCAACTTTGTTCCCCGTGATTCTTATCAGTCCCTTGGCAGATTGAAACAGTCAAAAATTTCGATAACTAATGCACCAATCGAAGTTCCAGATATGGTATATTGAAGTTTGGAGTCTAGCTAGCACATAACAGTGAAAGTTCATTGCGTCCGTTATGTATGTCAGTTTGAAGAAGACATTTGTGATAAAAAACGTGGAATGTCCACTCAGTTTCTCGGTCCCCTGTCAAGGACTTACGCACAAATTTTGTATGAAAGCATGCACAATTTTTAGCGCTATTTTATTGGCCTTGTTGAAACCACAGTATACAAACATTTTTTTCATCATGTCAAAAAAAACGTTACTATGTTTTTGGCGCAAAAACTATGAAAACACTCAGTGGCCTGACCTCAGTCCCCTTTGTTTTTTGAATTATTTAACACAAAAATAATTTATTTACCACGGTTTCTTAGTAACTTTTTATAAGAAACAACGGAGATAAAACTGAAATCTAAAATATAATGCTATGGACCTACATAACAATTACTCTGGATACTTTTATGTATTTTTTTAAGGCTTTACTATGTATTTTGTGTATAAATTATATAAGTTCCAATTTTAATAAGAAAACATAATATGTGTGTTTTATATTAGTCCCCGTAAAAAAAATTAAGTCCCCTGAGCACTTAATTTTTAAAAAATGCCCATAAACTGATAATTTTAAATTTTTTGACTTGCCGTTTTGTGATATGAGAAAGGACGTTCTAATGTTTCATTAAAGTTAGTTTTTACCACAATTTGCTTCAAAAAGTATCGTGCCGAAATTATCACCATTTTATTCCATAGTTTGTAGAATCACCCTTACTTATGTTACAAGACAAATCTAAAAATTGAGGATGGTTTCGGTTGATAGTTAGTATAGTCATCAAGAACAAGATTTGTATGCCCTAAAAACACTTTGCTTATATGCTTTTCAAATACTTTTGTTTTTATTTTTATTTGAAAATATTGCATTCGACCTCAATGGGTATAGAGCATAAGCTCTGAAAAGGATTTTGGATCTATTTGACACTAAAATGGAACACAGAGATCCTTTGTAAAATAATAAAGCTTCTGAATCTGGCGTCTGACCAAATATTTAGCTATATCGAATAACTTTTGCATATACCAACCTACCATTAAACCTCTGTTCTTCAAACATTATCAGATCTTAAGCTACCAAATAAATAATGGTATCTTAAGCTATGAAGTTATAGCAGGGTTTTTAAAAAAACATACAATTAATATTGATAAGAAATACTCTTACCATCTTTCCTCCATTCCTTCCATTTTAATATCAGGAATATTTGGATTTTTTTTGTTCAAGTAAGCTGACGATATCTTGAGCAGTGCTTCGCTGTACGATTTTTCGATACTTGATCGTTTGATAGTAAACTGTCGAATGTCCTCCAGCAAGTCGCACTCATGTTGATTTTTAAGTTGCAACTTAGAAACTTGTTCGGTATGTAAATTTTTCAGAAATTTAACATAGTTTCCCTAAAATAAAAACAGAGATATACATAAACCTATACACAGATATAATGTATTTAAGGCGCTAATGAATATTTTATAGAAATAAAGTTACAAAATCTGTATTCAAGCACCAGTTATAAAGGCAATCCTTGAAAAGGAAATAAATAAATAGACTTTAAATGTGTTGTTGTGTACATGTATTTATATACGAATGTATGTAATATGCATTCTGTTCTCCTTTTACTTATCGATTTAACGAATTTCATGCTATAAATCGATAACTATGTACATACAAAGGTAAATTATTTGAAACTTCTATTTTAAAGAAGTGCAGTAAAACATCTAATGATACAGAAACTTCAATTGGACAGATGCTATGATGCTTTACCTTTCGCGGTGGAGGCTGCATGTTTTTAGCTTTTAATGATTTTGAGATTATTTCGGATTAACGAGCTGGAGCGGTAGTTGATTCGACTATAACTTTTTGAAACGCCCAAGCAAAATATTAATGGTATAACTTTAGTAAAAATGTATTACAGAATATTTTTGTTTTTATAATACTTTTCCATTATCACAGATAAAATTGAAACAATAAGACTATTATATAATACTATTTAGATTATAAAAAATTAACTTTGATTGATATGAAAAAGTAACACAAATTTGTTTTTTTTTAACTACATAAATACATTTATTTTAAAGTGATTTTTTATGTGGGTGTGATGAATTATAAAGGATTTTTAATAGAACAAAAAATTGCGTTAGGTTTGTAAGTAGATATAAATTTGATTTTCGAAACATAGATTCAAAGAAACAGGTATTAGCTAGAAAATATAATTAAACTTTTTTTAGAATAAAAACGTTTTTAATGTTTTTTGTCAGGCGCAACGAAAAAAGTTTTTTGCTCTTATTTTATATATGTATAAACTTCGTTTGCTCTAACAGTTTTCTTAGCCATTCCTTTCAGCTATAAACACTTTTCAATTATTTTAATATAACTATGCTGTTAGATTTTTCATTTACACTTTAAACAATGTATAGTCAGAAACTTGAAACATTGAACAAACTGACAATTTTTCTCTTATCGATTACCAACCCCGTCCAGATTTTTTTTCCTTCCACTTTCCAGTTAAAGCTTTTCCCGAATAAAGAAAGCTCAGAACACTTGCGAACACAATGCGGAAATGACATTTAGAAAATTAACATCGCTACGCGCAACTACCAGTTTTTCTTAAATAATGATGATACGATACTCGGCCCAAAATAATTTCAAAATTATCAACAATTCAACATTTCAAATTTGATAAATGTTCTTTTTAACAACTATTTATGTACATCTATGCCATAACCAAAAATACCTTTTGCGTTCAAATTAATGCAAAAACAAAACCTAAAACACAATTCCAATCTTCACTAATTTTTAAATGATTGCACAATCTATGTATTAATAAGAAAATAAGAAACAAGGGGCCGATCACGTTATCAGTGAAAATATAAATAAACTAAGTCTAAATTATTAACAATTTTATCAATAAACTGATAAAAATGAGTATCTGAACTTAAAGGGTGGTTCATGTATTTATTTATTTCTTAAAGTCTAGTTAACACAGCGAAGTTAAATTTTCATATAAAAAATGACACATTACCCAGGCGTGAAAAACATGATAACATTAAGTGCAATTATTTTGGTGAGAGCAAGTTTATTTCGAAACGAACATTAAAAGTTAGACTTATGAAAAACAATCAACACATTTATTTTGCTAAGCCTTTCAACGACTTTTCCTCAAATTTCCGTTTCACTTCTTAAGGGTTTTCCATTAAGGGTGAGTCGATTTTAAAATCGAATAGAACAAGTTGTGTATGAGATATCAATTTCGATGACTTTGGCGCATAAATCAGGATTAATTTGACCGATGGCATCGATTATGTTGCCTTTGTAGCCGCGGTGGTTTGCGGCTTATTCGCATAGACCTCTGCGCCTCCAAAAGGGTCAAATCACAAGATCTTGGTGGCCAATTTACGTCGCCTCGGCGACACGAGATAACCATGCCATAAAAGATGAAACCGCACGTGCAGAATATGGATTGTGTCTTGAGCTGTGTGGCACGTGCGCCATCCCGTTGAAACCATATGAGCCTTTCCAATAATTAATGACTAAACAAGCGTTTAGATAAACGCCACGTTAAACTTTAGAGACGAGTTAATTTGTGTGTTTACCAATAACCAAATTAAACACGTCTTTAACTAATCAGTGCTCTTTTACATTATCATAAGAAGATGAAGAAAATTTAAATATTAAAATATTGAAATTACTTCTGTTTTAAGTGGAGTGAATGAATAAAATCAATTAAAAAGTACAAGTGACCTCAACTCCAGAAATAATTGTGTTTCGCCCAAGGTATAACAGTGGGCTCTTCAGTCAGCTTGTTATACCCTACTTAGTAGTTTGTTATACCCTACTTAGTAGGGTATAACAGACTGACTAAAGAACCTACTGTTATACCTTGGGCGAAACACAATTATTTCTGGAGTTGAGGTCACTTGTACTTTATAATTGAATTTTATTCATTCACTCCACTTAAAACAGAAGTAATTTCAATATTTAAATTTCTTCATCTTCTTATTATAAAAAACCTGACCACGGGTATTTATTTTCTAGGTGCACGAATTTAAACAAATTCCCCTAGAATAATAAAATTCACAGTATCTTTTTGCTGTGATTTTTATAAGAGTCGGTAAACATCGACCAAAATTTGTGTCTTAGTAGGGTATAACAGACTGACTGAAGAGCCCACTGTTATACCTTGGGCGAAACACAATTATTTCTGGAGTTGAGGTCACTTGTACTTTTATTTTGACTTTTACATTATCTATTACATTTGTTGCCAAACAGACAGCTTCTGTGAATGGAAATGGCCGCGTTCAAGAATAGATGCGATAGCCTATCTAAGATAGCTTCCTATCCATGTAGGTTTCTGATCAACCAAAACCGGATAGGTTAATTAAAAGTGTTTTTAGCAAAATACAAATCGATGACGGCAAACAAATTTCCGCTTTGCATTTTGTAGTCGGCTTTTTTAACAATTTCACTTGGGATACAAACGTTTATCAACATTTTTCATAGCTATCCAACAGCAAAAGCTGTTTTGTAATCAGCAGTTTTTTTTTACATGGGATTACAACAACAAAAACTTATCTGGACATAGGTTTTTGACCTACATAGGTTTTTGATCGCGGCCAATGACATCTTAAGTTATCATAAACAAAGTCATCAAACAAATTTTAGGCTGCGTGCGATTTTTAGTGTTAGTTTTTCGCCATTAACTCTTAAACTGAAATTCACAAATAAACAAATTAGAAGGAATAAATCTATTTGTTTATTTTGATTACCTTATTAGTTTTATAGCTTTGCAACAAAATTCACGAACAAGCAATTTAATTTAATTGTAAGCGACACACATAGAGGATAAGGGTTATTATTTTTCTCCTCTCCTTTTCAGAATGACAGCACAAACGTGGCGTTTACACTTAATCACGAGTTTAAACATGAGTTTCTTTACTCTAAAATTTAAAGTGACTTTAGCGATAAGCTGACTATTAAATTGATTATTGGTATGGTTCATTATTTAGAGTCCACTTAAATGTTTAAGTGATCTCTAAATTTGATTATTGGTAAGGCCCCATATGTCTTTTCGGTGTCCATATCATCCAATTCAGGCCACAAGAAGTTGGTGATCATCGAACTATAGCGATCGCCGTTGACGGTGATGACCTGTTCAGTACCTGACCGGTACTGAACGATGACGCCTCCTCTGCCCAAAATCCACACCCAACAGTAACTTTATTTATATGTATTGGCACCTTGTGAATCTCGCATGGATTGGTGTCGTCCCAAATCCGGCAATTTTGCTTATTCACGTACCCATTCATTCAAAAATGGGCCTCATGATGATTTTTCGACCAAAATTGGGATCAACTTCCAACTGCTCCAAAACCCAATTAGCGAACACACTCGACGACGCTGTAATTTACCACGATGATTTGTCTTTAGTAACTGATCAGACGATATTTTGACAGAAAGTAAAAGAAACAATATGGCCGCCACGAGCTGTCAAAATCAACCCGTCCCTATTAGAAAATCCTTTATAAGAAAAGAATAATAGGTATGTAATATGTATGTTTTAACTGTTCCAATGTTGTCATTTAAAACTTAATAAAGTAGGTATTTTCACTAAAAAAACAAATTTAGGTACAGGGAACATTCACCAAGCTAAAGTCAATATTTATGTGCGCTCATAAGATTATATATAAATATGAGTAGTAAAAAGATCAAAACTCTTATGTTAAAATTTTCCCGAAAAATGTAGGTACATATTCAAAAACTTTGGACATCACATATACATACATAAACAGCATATCAAAAAATCATTTGAGAAATCAGACTCAAAAACCTAGACAATAACTACTTGACAATTACGGCCTAGAAAAAGTTAGTATAGTTTAACCGTCATTTGACCATGCGCACAGAGACATTTTTTTCTGAATCGAAAGGGATTTATAAAAGAATCTTTGCACCACATTTGTACAACACAGATATTCGTAAGATGCTATATTTTTTTTTTTATATTAAGCGCGTGCAAAAGGGGCTGTGACTACCCTTAAGATGATATACACAGCACGAGCGATTAGGTAGATTGGAGGGGATTTAAAAGGAGATACCGATGCACATTGGTTTTGAACGTCTGTAGATCACAATGGGAAGGGAAAATTGAGCTGGGTAGAGCATTCCACATTCGAGTAGTGCGACTAAAGAAAGAATCTCTGTACTTAACAGTACGTCCGAAATTGGGCTCAAGGGTAAACTGATGGGCATTCCTAGAAGCGCGAGTATTACGGTTGAATTGTTTAAGGGGAGGAATGCAACTGGCTATTTCACTAGAGCATTGTTTATGGAAATAACGGTAAAATAACGAAAGACATGAAACATTTCGACGGTGCTCAAGAGATGAGAATGTTTCCGTTATAGTTCTTTCACCTATCATTTTAAGAGCTCTCTTTTTAATTCTATCCAATAAACCCAAGTGGGTTATTGGAGCACCTGCCCAAATGTGAGAGTTATACTCAAGTTTTGGACGAATAAAGGCTTTGTAGATCACAGCCAGATCAGAAGGGGAGAAAAATTTCTTGCATCGACGGAGAAAACCTAAACACTTAGCAGCATTTTTGGCGATGTCGAATATGTGGTCGTTCCATAAAAGGTGGTCTGTGACACACATACCGAGGACTGAAAGCTTTTCGGTTTCCTCAATGCAAGTGCCATACCTTCTTTCACACAGTGAAAAATAAAAAATACAAATTCACAATCATTTTATTGAAAGTAGGTAGATAAATATGTACATTTTGAAAAAAGGTTGCACTTATATTTTAATCGATTGCCATCGATTAGTATCATTTTAATGTTTCAAAACTTTTTATAACACATGAGATTATCCAAAAGAAAATTTATACTGATGGTTTTTACTTATCGCTATAACTGGCCCCTAAGCGAGGCCGTAGCTAGGGGAGATTACAGGGGCCTGAACCCCCCCTGAAATTTTTCAAAGTGTGTTTCTTGCTCCTACTTTCTCCTTGAAAAAGTAAAGACCCATCTTATATTAGTAATTATCATAAAATTCGATGATAAATTGTTTTCCACAGCAAAAAATATATACTCGAGAAATTCGGAAAACTTATTTATTGGTTGGCAATTTGCAAAACATTTCTTTTACTTTTCAGTTTTAATTACCAAATTTTTTTGTTTTTAAAACCTTAGGTTTTCAGTGATGTTATTGCTGGAAGTAACTAATATGTTTCAAGTACCTATGTTGTGATCATTGCTTGATTTAACAGTGTTAATTGCGTTGTTTTTGATACATCCAACAAAAAAGAAAAAAACGCTCAATTTTGATTTTGTAAGCATTTGTAATTAATGAGTCATTAATCTTGCTTAAAAACAATGGCGACCAATTTTAAACGGCCTATTGTTAAGGGTTTAGTATGATAGTACATTCTTAACATTTTTCTAATTATTTAACCCCCATCACATATTAATAAACGGAGCTAGCTATTTCTGCCACTTTCGAGCTAGCAAAATATAATTTTTAACATAGTATCATACTAAAAATGATTTAACGTCGTAGATACTAAATCGACTTAAATTTTGCGCCGATGTTTTTAAAGAAGCCTAACTTTCGATAGCTAGTTAAATTTAAGAATCAAGATTAAAACTTAAAATACTATTTTTTTTTTTTGAAAAACATATACCCCCCGCCCCCAGAAATATTTGTCTAGCTACGGCCTTGTGTTTAAGCGAATAAATAAAAAGTTACCAACTAGTTAGAATGACCCTTTTTGTTTGTAACTACTTTTTCATTTTTATTTTTGAGCCTTAGGTCTCACTTAAGTGAGATATAATGCCCAAATTGAATTTAGGGCTTAAGTCCCACCCAAGTGAGATCCAAGTCCCAATTAAAAATGTTGGGGGTTATGTCCCAATAAATAGGAATCTTCAAATGAACTTGGAACATTTCAAAGTAAACAAAACTATTCAACTGTTCGTTACTTATTATTTAGGATGCAGTGCATTTAAGACCACGGAACTATCCCCCGCGGGTGTTAGTTCGGCGCGACATCGGTCTTTCTAGGACAATTAGACACCCAGATATAGCCAAAAACCGAAAAATACAGATTATGATACTTTTTTTAAATGGTGGTCTAACCCCAACAGGGATTTTTTGGTGGCTTACACAAAATGATTGTTGGTACTGTTCTGAACATGTCCACAAAGTTTCAGCTTTATAATAAATATTTATGGGACATGGGTAATTTTTTCAAATTTGCACTGCAATTTAGTCTGTTAGATTCATTTAATTTAAAACAGTAGCCATGTAATACCTTTAACTAATTTGTATTTACTTTCCTGATTTTGGCTATTTAAGTCCGTCAATTTGTCACTTGAACGGTCTTTCTGGGGCAACAAGTTCCAAAGATATAGCCACAGAAAAAGAGTGCAAGGTGGCTGCATTTTTTCAAGATTGTGGTCGTACGCCAAGCCGGATTGCTTGTGACTTTTAACAGTTGATTAAGGACACTGTTCTGAACATTTCCACTAAAAAATATACCTGTTAAAAATTTTGTCCGGGTTAGGGCTTTTTTTTTTGTCTAATTTGACTGGGCTATGAGTATTTATTTTAAAATTCGCGCGAACTGTAACAATAGAAAATTAGAAATGTTAAATTTGAAAATTCACGCGAATTTAAAAATAAATACTCAGTGGTCAAAAGAATATCAATAGAAAATTATAATTGTAAAATTTGAAAATTCGCGCGAAATTTCAAATTTTACATTTCTAATTTTCTCTTGTTATACTTTTGACCATTTAAAATAACACCCGCGGGTCTTAGTGCCGATTCCAAAAGGCAGTAACACCCACAGGCGTTACTTCTTTTTTGTGGTGGGCCTTATTACCACTTTAAAAAGGAATTAACCTACGCGGGTGTTATTTCCTTTTATTTTTTGGGAATTAACACTCGCGGGGGATAGTTCCGTCTTCCGTAGGCGTTATAATAAGGCTCAAAATAGTAGTAGATCTCAAGATATTAGCTTTTTAAGCGAGACATAATCGATTTTTGTTTGGAGACTTTGTATTTTTGATTGTTTGCGTTTTATAATTATCCAAGAAAAAGACGATAAGGTCCTCTTATCTTGTGGTCTTATATCTTGAGTTCTATCGTTCGGATTGCCAAGATTATGACGTTTGGACTTAAAGAAAATGATAGAGCACCACAGTATATATTCTTTTAATTTATTGAAGTGGTAAGTAATATATCTGAATAAAAAATGAAAATCGTTATTTTTAAACCCCCGCCAAAAGCTGAAAACGAAACCTGCCAGACTTTTGTTTTCGATACCACGATATATGCACCTACAAGCCCTCGTACTCATATTTTGGTTATCAATCCACTCCCAAAATTTGCAGTAGGCTCTTGGTCTAATACTCTAATGTATGTATATTACAGATCTTGATTCTGACCGGGTTATACCCGGAATGTCCAAGTACCCGGGTACCTGAGTACCCGAATATTACCGGTTATTACACGGGTAGTCGGGTAGTTTGATATTCCGGGTACCCGGGTATCCGAACCATTACTTGTGGGATTATTATTTTATTATTATTATAAATGAAAAAAAATACAATGATTTTTTCTAATCACGCTACAGCTAAAACTACAAGTATTAAAAATATATGCTTAATTTTTTAAATAGGACATTTTATGTAGAGGTGCATTAAGAAAAAAAATTTTTCAAATTCCAACTTTTAGTAGAATAAAATAGGGTAAAAGTGAGGCAAAGTCCAAAATCTAACTTCTAATCGCGACGTTCTGGAGACTTGATTTTTTTATTTTATAGATATTTTAAAAACTAAAAGAAAACATATGCATATTTTTTTTCTTAAAATCTACAAAAGTGCTTTGTAGTTGTATGGGAGTACATTTTTAATTTTTTTTTCTTTTTCTATATTTTATAGATATTATATAATTTATTTATATATAATTAACCATGTTTGAGGGATTTTCGATAAGCTTTTTTTTTCATGTCGAAAATGATTTTTCAAAAACACGGATTTTTTTTTTTTGATGATTTTTTGAGTCTTTGATTTTTATCTTTTTAATGGATAGTTAGAAAAATATAAAGCTTTAATATGCTATAGGTATATTTGATAGCAATTGAATGGTGATTGGTAAAAATTTTATCATTCTAACTTATCATTTGACGGATTTATTTAAGAAAGGGTACCCATTTTGAATTTTTTTTTTTAATATCTTTTTAATAAACAGCCGTAGAGATTATTTTTTAAATAATTGAACAGGAGCGAAACTTAAATTTTTACAATAAAAATGCATTTTTATTGAAAAACCTGTATATAAATAATTTAAAAATTCTCAATGGATCTTGAAGATTGATGTATTAAAATATTGTCATTAAACCAGGAATAATCAATTTCAATCAAGAGCATGATATTAAATCCAGTTAATAAATGCGGGGTTGAAGTTAAACCCGAGTTTACTCACCGAATTTTGTTAAGTTAACTCTGGATTAACTCAAGAACTACTTTTGATATTCTATCCTCCGCGGTTTTTAAGCCTTTCTGCATTCGTCCTCCACTTATGTACGATATTGCTATATTTCTCAAAAAAAATTTGAACTCTGCACAATCCATCTCGAAATTGCACAATTTCACTTCGTTAATAATATTTACTTTAATGCATCGACTTTCAATTGAGATTTTTCAAATGTCCAAGTGTTGTTTGAAATAGAAAACACCCGTTCGTGTTCAGTGGGTGCCTTTGATGTTGGCAGTGAGAGTGAACACTTTAAAAACTTTAATATATTATTATATTTATGAACTCCAAAGATGGAACTTTTTGCAAAAGTACCCAATCGAAGAGTTCTATGTCTTAATTATTCCCATTGACTTAAGTTATCAATACAGTTTTCATAAAAAGAAGCGACTTTTTCTTTAAAAAATGATAATGTCAATATTACCTTCAGATTCCAGATTTGAAAGACATTCTTTTCTTTTTTTTAATGCCTAGTAGGCAGATCGCGCTAAATTTTAGCTCCCATACAAATTTCCTTTAAAAATTTAGCTTGGGTAAAGAATTTTGTATGGGAGCTAAAAATTAGCGCGATCTGCGTACTAGGCTTAACCAACAATTGTAAAAAATTTTCTCTTTCGTTTCCATTACCTTTAATTTAAAATCTTTTAAAATAAGAGAAGCTTCAGCCTTCAGGCATTGACGTTTTTGCTATTCTATACAAATCCAAATAATTTTTAGTAGAAAAAGAGGACATTGGGAGGACATTTTAATAAAAAGATGACAAGATGAGAGAGGACACAACACAACTGCTAAAAAGAGGACTGTCCTCTCAAAAAGAGGACGTATGTTCACCGTAGGTATAACTCATCACTGGAAAACTGGGCGATATAAGTGGAATACCTATGAGTGTTTTTTTATAATACAAATTCTATAGTATACTACTGAAATACATCAGCCAAGTAGAAGACTAAGCATTAACATTAAGTGGAATACCTCCATATATTCTTTTCATTATGAAATGTGAATTTACACTCACACTAAGTTCACGTTTTTATAATTGTAGTAAGCTCGCCATTCAAATGGTTTGGTGTGTTCAAAACGTGTTTCCTTCAAAATTTCTTTTTCAGCTAGTCAAAACCTTTTAATTAGGTAGGGACCATTTAAATTGAAAGAAAAAACAATAATAATATTTGAAGACGAGTTATATCGTGGATTTCAATAGTTTGGCTTAACTCAAAGAGTCTGACAGTTACATTTTTCGACTCAGGGAGTCAAGCCCTACAAATTGAGATGCATTTCAAGAGATTTGTATTGATAAATAAATTGGTAAACTAAAGTAATTACATCCGCGACTTTTATCGCGCTTTTCAGCAGTTTGGCGTAACGCCTGTAAGTTATATTTTTACTTTCTTGAGTCAAAACCTTGTATTTGGTAAACATTTGAAGAAGCTACCGCTAATATACAATTACAAAAAAAAAATAGTAACATCCGCGAATCAGTGTTGCCGCTGAAAAAATGTAAAAAGGGGCCCAAAAAGGGGACCGAGACAAAAAAGGGGCCAATATATAAAAATTCGATAATACGTTCACACAAAACAAAACAGTGTGCAGAAGTAAAACCGAAATTGTTTATACATTTATATTTATGATTATTTCAAAAAATATAAAAAAATAGATTACCTCTTCATGTTTTTTTTTAATTTTTAATTCGATAGATTTGACTCAAAACAAAAGGAACTTCTTGCAACAAAACAAAACTAAATAACTGTTTAATTTTTCCAAATAATTCGAAAATAATTTGTTGTGTTTCCCTTCCTGCTATCATTATGCATTGCTAATTCAAATTTCGAAACTAAACGACAGCGTTTTGTGAAAAGAAACTTTGTGATTTTTTTTTAATTGAAATTTTATAGAATATCTTAACGAAAATTATTAAATTAAGAGTAAAATCTTAAAAAGGGGCCGATTGGGCAATTTCTGAAAAAGTCGGGGCCACGGGGATTGAACGCAAAAAAGGGTCCATTTGGCCCCTTTAGTGGCCAAAGGGCAACGCTGCCGCGAATTATATCGCTGCTGTCAGTTGTTTGGGGCCACTCAAATCTCAAACGTCTGTCATTTACATTTTAATTTTGTTTGGGTCTGAACCATTTAATTGGGATACATTTCAATTGGTTTCCCTCAAAATCCTATTACTAAAAAAATAAAATAAAAAATCCGCGATTTAATTCGCGACTTTCCAGCTGTTGGGTGACACTATGAACTCCTTTTTTTATATTAATACTTTGGTAGTTAAGACCTGCTGATTGCAATACATTTTGGTGGCATCCATCAAACATCTAAAAATTTCAATACAAAATCCGCGACTTTAATCACGTCTGTCGGGGGTTTTGGGGCCACTTAAACGTCAGTCATGTACATATTCGCACTCAGGGGGTCAAGATCTTTCATTTGTGATACATTTCAGGTGGTTTCCCTTTTGACAAAAAACGCCAAAATAACGCGTTTTCAGGAACGTCTGTCGGGGTTTCGGGGACACTTAGACACCTGTCACGTACATATTCACACTTAGGGAGTCGGGGGCTAAAATATACGACCAATTTCAGGTGGTTTCCCAAATGCCTTAAACGCCAAAAAAAACGCGTTGTCGGGGATGTCTGTCTGGGTTTTTGGGCCACCTAGACGTCTATCGAAACCATTTATGTAATCAGGGAGTTGATGGCGTCAAGTTGAATCACATTTGAAATGGTTTTCCACCCGATTTCTATTTTCAGAAAAGTTGTACTTTTGAAGCACTTTTGCATGGTAACGGGGCCACTACAAACTGGCTGACGAACGTATTCGTTACCACCTTTACCAGGACCACTTATACTGTTCCTACTGTGAGTTTCACTCGGAAAACATTTCGCCCGAAAATGTTTTGTTCGCCCGGATTTTTAAAAGATATTGCTTGTTTCACCCTCTATTTTACAACAAGTGTTGCCTGATTCGCCACCAAAAATTAAATGGAAATCTTGCTGTAAATGACGACATATTTCACACGAAAAAAATGCTATCAATAGTGCCAAAAAGGGAATTTTTACAAACAGCGAACATTTTCGCCCGAAAGTCACAATAAGGCAATAGTGAAATTTAATTTTTCCGGGCGGATTTTCTTTCACACGGAACTCACAATTGGGCTGAATATCTTTTGGTTTCCTTTCACGACCAAAATCTGCTGCCAGCTCTCGGTCTAATAATATAAATCTTTTATTTAAAGGTAGTTTAAAAAATGATTTTGGTCTTAAGCTCTTATTACTTTATTGGGTTGTACGTATACATTCATATCATTTACAGTATAGCAACGAGAATCGTCTAGGAAGCAGACTAAAGCATTTCCATTATAACATGAGTGCATGGTTTTTTCCAAGAATATGTAGCATTCTGAACTTGTTTCCAGTTGGACATTTACAAGACATGATCCGTAAGATACTTCCTTTTCAGAAATAATTCCCTTGCACCCACAAATTATTTCAGCCCGTTGCTCATAATCTAAAAAACCTGCATCTGCTTTTGCTTTGTTGACGGCCTTGCGAAAACTGTCCACATATCCACCATTTTTAATTGTCAATTTCTGCTTAATATTTTTTGTTCGTCGAAGATCTTTCTCAATTTCCCTGACGAATGAGTCCAGTTCGTATTCAGAATTCACCTGGTTTTGCAAAGTGTCCAAACGGCTTTTTTGCGTAGATTTACCTTCGTGTTCGGACTCATTGGAAGATGACCAATCGATTTTAAATTCGTGATGTTTACGTTTTAAATACTTACATCTTGAAACACAATTTTTCTTGTTGTTTAAGGATTCATTTTCTTCATTTTCAGACTCAGAAGACGACCAATTGATAACACTTTCTTCATGACGAGCTATTAAGTTACCTTTTCGTCTTGAAATATCAGTTCTTTTTTTTAAGATTGCAATACCTAAACAACTATCAGACTCTTCATTTGATGAAGACCAAACAATCGCTGGTTCAATAAAATTATCTTGAGACCAATTTGTTTTGTAGGTTGTGTTTGTGAAGCTAGAAGATTGTATAATTCTTCTTTGTGATCTATTTTTTTGTGTTGCTTCCCTAGTTGTTTTTATGATTTTTTTCTTTCGAGTAGATGGTTTTCCTGCAGGTTTTCTCTTGTTAATCGAGGGTTTGTCCTTGATAAGATCGAATGTCCCCAAGACCTTAAGCCATTGATAACTATTTTGCTAAGAGAAATGTTTATTATAAACCTCGGTATTTTTATATAATAATAGCTTACTTTTTGAAATCCTTCATCTGCTGATGACTTAGACGTAAAATTAACAATTTCTTGTTCTTTGAGCATTGAAATATCCATTTTGAGTGGGTGAAAGTCAACCTTCACTCCTTTTTTATATATTATTCTTATTTATATTTTATTTATAAGGAAACTTTTATTATTTTGCTGTCCTGTTAAATTCCAAAGGAGGTAGAAACAAAAAAATAAAAAACAGAAAGCTGTTGAGCTGGTGATGGTGAGTTTCAAGGTAAAGGAGTGTTACCAGTGATGGAAATCAAATTTTGTCGATTGTACTGAATGCTGAATCAAAAAAAGTACTGAAAAAGACCAAATAGTACTGGGCTCTTTTATATGCCGTTTTCACTGGGCCAAATAAGGTAATTTCGTTGCAAATTTCCCAAATGAGATCCGAAATTACCTAATTTCCCATACAAAATCACATTTCGAAATGAGGTAATTTCAACCTCATTTACACGAAATCAGGTTGGAAATTAGGTGAATGCACCCAGCGGGAATCAGTTTCAAAAGCTCTTAAAAGCTTTTGTATGACATATGAATACACTGTACTCAACAACATAAAACAGAAAGAGAACACAACAAAAATATACGGCTAACTGCCATTCCAAATTCAAAATGAAGTGCGATGTCAAATGAAATTAGCAAATTTGATAATGAAAACACTTTTTTGGCAAATTTCGAAATTACCTCATTTCGGCTCTAATGAAAATGTAATATTAAATGTTAGACCGCACACAACCGCAGCGGAACTACACTTCACAACGCGGCAAAACATTATTTGTATGAAATTGTATGAACTATATCGCACTAAGCGGCAACTGAACTTCATACAATTTCATACAAATTATTTTGAATCGCAGTTCCCCTGCAGTGCAGTTCCGCCTAGTGCGGTCTAACCTTAAGGGTCTCCCAAACCAATGCGGAACATTCGTTGCGGCGAAGAAAATATGGTGGATTTAAAGTGAGAAATTAAAATGTTTGCTAAAGAATCATGCTTGCAAAAAAACATACGGAAATTGTTCTGACATATAAATTAAACCACCATGCACAATTCTCCATGGTTTTTTTGCAGCAGGTGTCTTCAGAATAGATATTTATTTCTCACTTTTGTACTTTTGTTCAAAAGTAGGACTATGTAGTTAAGCCTTTTGAGTTATAATATGGAGTGCTCGTTCTTATCCCTAATGTATCGTAGTACTTGAGCCTGTGAAAGGGGGCGTGATTTCATTATAGAGAGGGTTTTTCGAAAGCTGCAGCTATGACGGTGTTGTTGTAAAATCCCTTTCTATATTGAAAATTGAATAATCGCATAGATAACCGCGCCCCCTATAATGGTTACGTTTTTAGAATGTAAACGAGCACTCCATCCTATATATACTCAAAGGTTACAGCCCTATTCTGCCGTTGCGTTGTGAGGCTCAGGGATCACAATTTTTTGTGAGTTTGTTTTTGTATAAAGGCTTAACTACATAGGCCCACTTTTGTACAAAAGTACAAAAGTGAAAATTAAATATCTATTCTGAAGAGACCTGCTTGCAAAAACAACGATGAAGAATTGTGCATGGTGGTTTAATTTATATGTCAGAACAATTTTCGTAAGTTTTTTTGCAAGCATGTTTCCTTAGCGAGCATTTTAATTTCTCACTTCTGTACAAAAGTAGGTCTATGTAGTTGAGGCTTTATCGTCTGAGATTGAGAGGTATAAACGACCTCACTATTTCAATATTACAGCAACATACAAAAATCGGCCAATACCCTCTATTCTTTATGCAACTCTTCTGTTTTACACCCCGACTCCACAGGCCATGAACGATGTCCATAATGCAATCTACAATCCAATCCACAATCTGATTTGTATGGATATGTCATTGCTTGGACATGGATTTTTGCAAATCCATGGGATTTATTTTAGATATGTTCCATAGTCCGGCCAACCTTAATGGCCTGTGGAGTCGGGGTGTTATAAGCAGTAGACGAGTACGCCGCTTCGACTAGCGCTCTCGCTTGCACAGTCTGTTCTATGCATAAACCATGTCTCCTGACAAGCGACACCTGATTTTCAAGTACAGAAGCTTCAACAAGCTTTCTCAACAATGAACTGTCAGTAAAAATGATGTACATGTTTGCCTGCTCTTGCGTTTGCACAAATTTTTCTTTTAACTTCTGTGCAATGGAGGTAAAATAATTTTGCATTTGGTAGTTTTTTATAAATTAATTTTAATGAAATTGGGTATGTAAATAAAAATGTATTAAATGTATAAGAAAATACTTGATATCAAACTTATTATTATAACAAATTGTAGTACAATAGCAAATTTCACATAAAATTGTATGTATTAATCGTAAGGAAAAATGATTTGCGTCAGTCAATAAATTGCAATGCAATCAATATTAAATTTAAGAAATAATCCAAAAAAAAAAAATCCTTTATATTTTATAATTTTTAATACTTAAAACCTTACCCATTACAGTTTTAATTTCCATGCGAAATAAAACAAATCTGAAAAATCATGTCGAAGAGATTAGCGGACGAGGCAAGTAATGCCAGTGGGTCCACCATTGGCCAACCTCCTATAAAAAAAGTTCATTTTGAACCTCACTTAATTGGACCGGTTTCAACTTTAGAGGAAATGGATATTAAAGTTTTAGAATTCCAAAATAAAAAACTAGCTCAGCGCATAGAACAGCGAATGCGAACAGAAGCGGAACTCCGCCACAGAATAGAACAACTTGAAAAACGCCAGACACAAGACGATGCCGTTCTTAATGTGGTCAATCGATATTGGAATCAACTGAATGAAGACATACGAGTTCTTCTGCAGCGTTTCGATGCAGAGACTGCTGACGAATCAGAGAACAAAAATGAAAACGAAGTAACAACATCGTTTTTGACTCAATTATCTACTTGGGATAAAGAAGAACTGGATGATAAACTCGCCAATAGAGTTCAAGTTTCCAAGAGAGCTGTGGCAAAAATTGTACAAGTTATAGACCGACTAATGCAAAGAAATGAAAAGATAACATTGGCTTTAAAAAGTGACACTGTAGAAGATAGTGAAAAAATGCCACCAATAGAAGAAACTCTAAAGCAATCGCACATTGAAATCATGACGGAAAATAGGAATTTGCAAAACCTAAACACATCATTACACGAGAAATTTCACACTATGTCATTGAAAATGAAAGAATATCAGGATGCTCTTACTGCTAAGGAAACAGAAAATGCAGAGCTCAAAAACCAAATTGATGAACTGCAGTATGACCTGGAGAAGATCCATTGCCGGAACGACAAGTTAGAAAACCATTTAGCTGAGGCTATTGAAAAATTGAAGGCTTACCATCAGATGCATGGTGATCCAAGTAAATCTACTTCATCAGCAGTCAAAGGTACAACACCTACCAACGTAAACAGTCAACATTTTGAGGACCTTCAGAAAGAATTAGAAGAATACCGTGAATTAGCTAATAATCGACTCCAAGAGCTAGATAAACTTCATGCGACTCATAGGGAAACCTTAAAAGAAGTTGAAAAACTAAAAATGGACGTAAGTCTCTACTGGCCCCCAACTTAATTTTAAATGCATATGTTTAATATTAACCTTTACCAATACTTTTCAGATACGTCAATTACCCGAATCGGTCATAGTTGAGACTACGGAATACAAATGCTTGCAATCTCAATTTTCAGTTTTGTATAACGAATCCATGCAAATTAAAACAATGCTCGATGAAACGAGGAATCAATTGCAAACTAGCAAGAATCAGCATTTGAGGCAAATAGAAGTTATGGAAAGTGAGGAGCTTATTGCCCAGAAAAAAGTTCGCAGCGAAATGATACAAATGGAAGATGTGTTAGCCCAAATTCGAAAGGAATATGAAACATTTAGAATTGAATTCGAGCAGAATATGGCTGCTAATGAGCAAACAGCGCCTATTAACCGTGAAATGCGGCATTTGATTACTTCTTTGCAAAATCACAATGGACAGTTGAAGGGCGAAGTCCAGCGTTACAAACGGAAATATAAAGATACGTCTGCCGATAACGTAAAGGTAATATCGTTTTATGAAAAAGGAAGAGCGCTTCATAGTTTTTTTTGTTTTTGCAGTTAAGAAAGGAACTTGATGATATGGTTATAAAAATAGAAGGCGCTAAAAATCAATCAATTTCTAACGATGATTTCAAACAAGAGGGTTCTATTAAGGAAGAAATTGGTGCCGATGCTTTGTTGTCTGTTAAGGAAGAAAACACAGAAACACATATTAAAGGTATGATTCACTTTATTTCTATTTGGTGTAGTGAGACAGATAACTGAATATTTATGTACATCATGTGTTCATCTCCATTATCGTTGTAAACCAACAAAGAAAAAGAAATTTAAATATTAAAATATTAAAATTACTTTGGTTTTAAGTGGAGTGAATGAATATAATTCAAATAAAAAGTACAAGTGACCTCAACTCCAGAAATTATTGTGTTTCGCCCAAGGTATAACAGTGGGCTCTTCAGTCAGTCTGTTATACCCTACTAAGACACAAATTTTGGTCGATGTTTACCGACTCTTATAAAAATCACAGCAAGAAGATACTGTGAATTTTATTATTCTAGGGGAATTTGTTTAAATTCGTGCACCAGAAAATAATTTCCCGTGGTCAGGTTTTTTTAATAAAGAAAAAGAAATTTAAATATTCAAATTACTTAGTAGGGTATAACAGACTAACTGAAGAGCCCACTGTTATACCTTGGGCGAAACACAATAATTTCTGGAGTTGAGGTCACTTGTAATTTTTATTTGAGTTGTAAACCAACGCTCGCACTATATTTAAACATTTAGTGCGCGCTTAATATAAAAAAAAAATGTTGGGTACATACCTAGAGTATCTGGTAATCTGGTGTTTACCAAAACATTCTATAAATACGTTCGAAATACATATGTTCAACAAAAATTATAGAGCAGTAGGCGCACATTTTGTTGCTTTTTTTGCATATAATCTAAAAAAATATTTAACAAAAACTGGTAATACTTTTTGTTTTGTGACAAAAAGCTAGAAGTACGAGAGGAAGTATCTATTTTCCCTTGGGGGGTCCTTTTTTCCTTGCTCTTTATGCTGAAGAAATTTAAATTTAGGTTAGTTTTTTAATGCCAATCTTATAAAACTAAAATCATTGTAATTCACTTGCCCTTCTCCCCCAATTTGGTTGCGACTATAAAAAAAAAAAACATGGATAAGGTGGTAGCCTAAGAGCTCAAAGCAATTTTTGGGAGTGAACCATAGCAAAAATTCCTTTTGTTTACTATTCCCATACTATTTATATGCAAATATGAAAGTGGCATATCGGGGTTGGAGCCTTTGTATGCAATACAGCAATTAAAATGCAGTGCTTTGAAAATTCTGTGTAGGAACTTGAAAATTATATGTAATAAAAGAGCTGAGTGCCATATACATGGCTATGTACTCCAAAATATTTTCCGAACTGCCAAATGCAAGACGCAGTCTTTGGACCACAGATAAGGTTTTAAACCCCATATTCACATCTAGGGCTAATATCTAAATACAATTTTGAAGTTCCTACCCTTGGTACCTGGGCTTTAAGAAAAATGCATTTTCAATGCAGCATTACGTACAAAGGCCCCAACCCCAACATGCCAGACTTTCATTTTTACATAAAATAATTGTAATTTTTGTGGGCTACAGGTCAAATTTAATAAAAGATGTTGTTTGTTCATCGCAACGTTTCGAGCATGATTATGCTCTTCATCAGGCCTTTGTTGGTTAACAAAAATAATATAAAATACAAATAATTAGTATTATTTAAAACACATTATATGTGACGTCAAAAACCTTACAATAAAATAAATAAATTTAAATCCTTAAATGTATAAAGTTTTTTCATATTTTGTATTAAATTATTTTTAGTTTTTTTTTTGAAGAATAATGGGTTTGTTGACGTTAAGTTATGAAATTTAACGTACTATTGACGGTGTTCACATTGGACTGACTCCTCCGAATTTTCAAAAGAGAACGACAAAAAAAATCCACAAATTTTTAAATTTTTCAAAAAATTACTACTTTTCTCCCTTTCTAACTATGAAGTGGGAGTGAGATAAATTTCAGAGAAGTAATAAATAGTCGGAAGAGTCAGTCCAATGTGAACACCGTCATTTGTATATTTTATTGTAAGTTTTTTGACGTCACAAATAATAGTGTGTTTTAAATAATACTGATTATTTGTATTTTATATTATTTTTGTTAACCAATAAAAGCCTGATGAAGAGCATAAACATGCTCGAAACGTTGCGATGAACAATTAATATCTTTTATTGAATTTGACATAGCCCACAAAAATTACAATTATTTATCTATAATGATACTAAGGTCACTAAAATCATAATTTATTAGACTTTCATTTTTGCAAATGAATAGTTAGGACCCATCTTAAAACACAAGGAATTTATACTATTACTCACACCCGAAAATTGCTGTGTGCTCTCGGTCTATGAACTTCGGATATTCCTTAGACTCTTAAATTCTGTGCAGAATAAATAAATAATAATAAATAAACAACTCGCAACCATTCTTGTGTGCGCGTGTCGGCAGGAATGGAAGGGACGTACAAATATATGCCGAATCCGAACTCTCACTCATTCATGACAAGTGATACTCTTGGAGGATTTGTCAATTGCTGGCAAGAGGCCCTGACAAAATTTGTTATTTGTTTATCAAATGCATTTGGAGCATCAGCATTTTTATAAGCGCCTTTTAAGTATGCTGTCTTGTTCTGTCAGTCTCCTTTTTTATGGTGCTGAACTTTAATCCAATTTTATTTGAAAAACTTTATGCACAACATAGGATTCGAACCCACGCATATCAGATTTGCTCAGTCTTGGCATTGTTTATTAACAGAATTATACTATATAAAAGAAAGAATTGTAATCGTATTAAATATGACCATTTTAACAAATCACGCTACAGCCTAAACAAGTCATAAAAATTCAATCTAAAATTTATGTGAAAGCCTATTTTATGTAGGTGAGCACTAAGAACGGATTTGTTGATATTCGTATATTTAATAGGATAAACGAGGGTAAATGTAGGGCAAAGTCGGATTTCTAAGTTCTAAACGCGACGTCGGTCGTACAAACTTCATTTTTTCTTTATTTTAAAGATCACGTACACGTACATCTTTTTTTTTTTGCAAAAATCCAAATCACCCAGATATATCCGTTTTAAGACTGAAATAGGCACAAATGTCGTTACGAAAAGTGCTTAAAAGTCGTATAAGGATAATTTTTTTTTTTTTTAATATTTTTGCATATTTTTAAAGATAATAAAAAAATAAATTACCCATGCTTAAGGAATTTTTGATAGGATTTTTTTTTTCATAACCAAAATAATTTTTGAAAAAAGGTAAATTTTGTTGAACAATTTCTCAAAGGATTTGCTTTGTAACTTTTTAATGGGTTGTTGGAAAAATTTTACGATCTTATAGATTAATTTGATAGCAATTAAATGGTAAACATTTTATCTTTCTAACTTATTATTTGACAGATTTATTTAAGAAGGAGTACAAATTTTAAATTTGTTTTTGTTTTTTATTAATATCTTTTTGCAATGTACTAATGAAATATAGCTACATATATGTTCTAGGAATTTGTATAAGTAAACATTATATTCCTATTGTACCGTTGACAGCTGAGAAATTAACAATATAATATTGTTTATACATATAACTTAATAACATGTGAGTGTGTGCCATGGATTGATTTAGTTTTTTCTTATATTTAATCTCAATGGAATACCTATTAATTTGGTACCTCATTTTTTAATCTACCTCCTATATTAGCGCCACAATAGATTTTTTAAAATCCATACAAAAATCGAATAAAATCAATAGAAATGCTCAGCTTTGTTCATTGGCAAAATTCGCCAACCGCTACAAAGACCCGTTATCTCAAATGATTTTTTATTCGATTATTTTTAATATAAAAAACCATAACTTCATTTCTACTCGGCCGATATTTAAAATTAAGATCTCAAAATTTAGCTATGCGATGTGGCTAAGCTTGTGTATGAAAATGATTGAAAAACTTTATACTAAAAGGGTGTGTAAGTGATCCGTCAAATTTATATTACATATATTAAATTCAAAACATGATGAAATTTTTTCGAAATTTAAAAAAACTAATGATGCACAATTATAGCTGTAACATTCTTCTACAAAAATGTGGATAATTTTATATTTGTAAATCTAACTAAACTAAAATGTACTAAAAATGTGTTTTAATGATTAGTCAACACAATTATTCGAACTTTAAATTCAAAACTTAATGAAAAATGTATATATTTCAAAAAACTAATGATGCACATTTATAGGTTTAGCCTTCTTCTACAAATATAAGAGTAATATTGTATATGTAAATCTAACAGGCAAAAAAAAAGGGTCAATTTAAAAATAAAAGCTCCATTTAGCCAACTTAACAGGTTTCAAACTGGAGTAATACTTAAAAGTTCATAACAAATGATATATAAATTTGAGGAAGAAATCTTCAATCTAAATTCCTGTGTTAAAATTTTTGCAACATCTTAAAAAATTCATACAAAAAAATGTGATTTAGTGAAAAATCAATTCGATTTTTGGTATTTTAAATACAAAAGTTAATCAAAAATTGATACATTTTGAAAAACAAAACCAACACAATAATTGCTCTAATTCTCCTCTAAAATATTTCTAATAAATGTTAAGTGATTATTTCGACAATAGTCACTCTAAAATTAGTTTTATTGATTTATATACCAACAAAATGCAAACTAAAACATGCTTTTTCAACGAATTTTATTTTTATAATTTCACCACGCCCATAAAATATTTTTAAATTTTAAAATTATAAATCTTGAAAACCCAATAAACATTTTGATATATAAAACTTAACTGTGCGTTGATCACAAGCTTCTCAAAATAATTTCAAATATTAAAATTTTACATTAGAAATATTTTTACAGAGAAATCCAGAAAAAAATTTAAAATTGTCAATTTATCTGCATAAAATTGGCTATAAATCGGAAAGGAATTATCCGAATTTCAAAATTTAGATGTCTATGGGAAGGTCATTGTCTCACTATTTAAATACATACAAAACTGTAATAGATGTCTATACAATTTTAAAGACTAATACGCTTAAACAGATAAAATAGCATTGTTTTGACTAAATAGTGAATATTATAAATTTTTATGCGACCGATTATCAAAATTTAAATTTTAGAATAATTTATACCAATCAACAATTATTTTGGTATATAAAACATATTTCTACGATAACCGTAAGCTTTATTATGGATTTTTAAACATAATTGAAAGAAAAATTTTGCAAAAATCCATTCTATTGGTCGATAAAATTTTTTATTTTTCGAAAAATATACGTAAAATACCTGTAAATAGCCATAACTTGGGCAATACTTTTTTGATATTTATAAATGAGGTATCCAATGAAAGGTTATAAGACATAGAAAATTATAAAAATAAAAATTATTTGATTTGCATGACAAAATAAATTGTTAAAATAGAAAGAATTTTCCATAAAGCGAAAAAGTCATACCTTTTGAGTGTATTTACTTAGAAAATTGCTAAAAGTTAATGAAAGAATTATAAGTTTTGAAAAACTAATGATGCACATTTATAGGTGTCACCTTCTTCTACAAATATTTGAGTAATGTTGTCTTTGATAATCTAACAGGCATAAACATAGGGGCAATTTAATAAAATAAATCACAAAAAAGATCCATTGAGCCAACTTGAGAGGTGTCAAACTTCAGTAATCTTATAAGTTTATAACAAATGATACATGAGTTTGAGGAAGACATTTATAATCCTAACTTCGGAGTTTGAGTTTTTGCAAAATCTTAAAAAAATATATTCTAAAAATGTGATTTACTGAAAAATCAATTTGATTTTTAGTACCTTAAAAGCAAAAGTTAATAAAAAATTGATAAATTTTGAAAAACAAACAATGACACACTATTAAAAAATTAATAGTGATACACTATTATAGATGTAAATTTCTTCTACAAATATTTGAGTAAAAATAATTGACAGGAAAATTTATCAAAAATCCAGTCTATAGGTTGATCAAATTGTTTCTTTTTGAAAAAATATACACGTAAATGGCCATAGCTGGGCAATTATTTTTTAATAGATATTGATAAATGAGGTATCAGATGTAAGGCTATACAACATAGAAAATTATTTTATTAAATACAAAAATAACCTGTGACTGGTCGCTAGATTAGTTTAGAAGCAAATACCATTTAAGTAGAAAAATGTGTCGATTTTGAGAAATAATTATGTCGTGTCGTGCGATGTAATGATTGAAAGGTGGTACTCCCTAGATCACGAATATGCCAATTTTAAGTCACTAGGAGAAGTAGTTTTGCCGAAAATCGAGTTTTAAATTAGAAAAAGTGTCAACTTTGAAGCCTCTAGGACGTTTAGTTTAGCATCAAATCGCGTTTAAAGATAAATGATAACAGCATGCGATATATCGATGGAAAGGCAGCACTCACGAATATGCCTTTTTTTTAATTCGCTAGGACGCTTAGTTAAGCCCAAAAAATTGTTAATTTGAAGTCAACTAAAATACCTACCTTCCCTCAAAATCTTGCAAACAAATACCATATGTTCTATTCAGCTAATGTGTGTTAGTCTGCGAAGCGACTATTTCTGCGGGTGGCTAGTTTTACATATAAATAAATATAAAAAAACAGAAAAATGAAATTATGTAAAAATCAACAAATTTAAAATAAATCTACGAAAACACCCCTGTAGAGGTCGTGGATAACGACAAAACGTCGGGAAGAGATGAAATAGACTTGTTTTATTTGCATTAAAGAAAAAAATTGACTTAACAACCCTACAAAAAATAACTTAAAAAAGTTAGTTTTATGAGTTTGTATTTTTTATTTCCTGAAATGAAATTTTGTCTAATTTTTTATTATTATAAGTGGAAGGCGATGATGCAGATGATGATTCCAGAGAACCAAAAGACGGTGTTAAACAAGAAAAAAACATTTCTTCTTCTCCGGTTGATAAAAAGGATCTTCAGACTTGTACCAGCGCCTCCAATGTAAAGGTAGAAAGAGAGACAAGAGATGCTCAAAAAGTTAAAGAAAAAGCAACAGAGTCGGAGCTTGTGAGAGATTTAAAAGCGCAACTGAAGTGAGTAAACCATTTTTTTTTTTTTTTAAATTAAAGTATTATTTCTTGCAGGAAAGCTATAAACGATCAAAAAGAGATGAAACTATTGCTAGATATGTACAAAGGAGTACCCAAAGATCAACGCGATAAGGTACAATTGATGGCTACAGAGAAAAAACTTCGCTCAGAGATTGATGAGTTAAGGCAACAAATAAAAAAAATCCAAGAAAGTAAACGCGAAGAGCGTAAAAAGTTAGCCGACGAGGAAGCAATTAGAAAGATTAAGCAGCTCGAGGAACAAAAATATGAATTGCAAAAGCAAGTTGCAAATCAAAAACCAGTCGAAAATACTTGGGGCGCTGCACCTGGCTATGTTAGACCATTTGTTGGTTCGCATGAAGAAGAGGCTTTGCTCAATGAAATGGAGGTAACTGGACAGGCCTTTGAAGATATGCAAGAACAAAACTCACGACTCATACAGCAACTTCGTGAAAAGGATGATGCTAATTTTAAACTGATGTCCGAGCGTATCAAAGCCAATCAGATGCATAAGTTATTGAGAGAAGAGAAACAAATATTGGACGATCGTATGGCTACAAGAGATACACAAATTGAAGCTATGCATATAGTTTTACGAAAATTAGAAGAAAAAGAAAGAAACTTGCAAAACACAGTTGCAACTATAGAAAAAGAGCTGGTTTTACGTCAGCAAGCAATGGAGATGCACAAACGCAAGGCAATAGAATCTGCCCAATCTGCTGCTGACCTAAAGTTGCACTTAGAGAAGTACCACTCCCAGATGAAAGAAGCCCAGCAAGTGGTTGCTGAAAAAACTAGTTCACTTGAAGCGGAAGCGTACAAGACTAAACGCTTGCAAGAAGAGTTGGCACAGTTCAAACGCAAAGCCGAACGTATGAAAAAAATTGAAATGGCAGGAACTACAATAGACGAAGTTATGTTAGAAGAAATTCGAGAATACAAGGAGACACTCACTTGCCCATCTTGCAAAGTTAAACGGAAAGATGCAGTTCTTTCCAAATGCTTTCACGTTTTTTGTTATGATTGTTTAAGAACTCGATACGATACACGTCAACGCAAGTGTCCCAAGTGCAATTGTGCTTTTGGAGCAAATGATTATCATCGCTTATACCTTACATAAACACATTAGGTTGTTTAATATGCTAGACATTTAAAAAAAAAATCTTATTTGTATTAGATGTTTAAACAAATTTCCAGGAATACATTCAAGGAATTAAAGAATTTATATTATTTCCAGAAAAATGCTTTTATTAAAATGCATCTAGAAATTAAAAAAAAAAATAGTATTCAAACAAAACATTTACATTTTGTTTAATTGAATTATCGTGATTATTCACACCATCACAGCAGTTCTTTCATTCACCCCTACAACTGATGTCGTGGTGGTCGTTTATATTTCAAGCGAAGAAATGGTAACAAAAAACATCAAAAATGCCGAAAAAGAGATATATTTAAAACTTAAAAACACACTGATTGATTTAAGGGTTGTATTTATTACAGTTGGAATGCGGTTAACGGAGATGGGTTCTATTAAGACAATTACTAGCTTGGCAACTCGCCCAAGTGTGCTCTAATTAAAATAAACCAACGGAAAGTAGCTTTCCAAACTGTCAAAAGGAAAGTGAACCATGATAGGCGTGCAATTACAAGAAATGAAAAAGGGATTAGTTTTTTAGTATTTAACAAATTGTTTTTTCATACAAGCCCATATTTCCTCATATTGAATTCAAAATTAATCATATGTACATATATCTCGTTTTTCAACCTTCTAACAAACATCAATTTACCAGTTCGAAACTACAATTGAACACAACTTAACTAATGTATTGTATTAGCTTAGACCTCTTTGACACAAGAAACTGAGTTGGTGCTTGGTGATTTGCCAGAAACTAGCTAGCTTGTAGGCGAGAACGGTGAGAGGGGAGATGAGAGGGGAGATTGTTTTTCTTCCCCTTAAGCTGGCTTTAGACTTTCGGTGTTATCATCGGTGTACGTTGTTCGTTGCTGTTCGTACGCGGAACAACGACAATTTAAATGATAAAACCGAACAACGAATGAAGAACGTGCAAATTCAAATCAGGTCAGAAATTTCGGTGTTCGTTGTTCGTAGTTACCCGAACAACTTGTGTTTAAATAAGAAAACCGTTTAAATGAATATTGTTTTGGAGTGTCGTGCAACTTGTAGGGATATTTTCGAAGTTTTTATAATTACTGAATGACAGCCTAGTTATATAAATAAACAATTTTGTAAATAGAGTTTAATGTCGATTTCTTTTCAACTATTGGAGATCAAATCTTTTTTTTTGTTGTAAGGAACTCCCAAACAAAATAGATTTTTTTCTGTGATTGTATGTGTGTGCAATTTGTCAGGCCCGAACCCACAATTCTTAAATTTTTTTTGAAAATGGAAAATTGTAATTCTGTCTACATATAGTAAATTTTATTTAATTTATTTTATTTTATTTACTGAAGAACGTGAACTTTATACTTTTACACCACGGAAATAATTGAAACAATTGATTGAACAAATTCACTGAAAAGCCAAACGTAAACAATAGCCAGAGAAATGTCAAATCTTCCTAGTGTGTGTGCAAGTCGGTGTAAATCTTTCTAATGTCGAATTCCTTACAACCAAAAAAATTCGAATTTTTCTGAACAAATCGAATTTTTTCTAAACAAAATCGATTTTAATGCTGTCAAACAAATCTTGCGTTTTTAGCTAGATTTCACATCAAATCGCACGCACACTATCAAGATTTGGCATTTCTCATGCATCAGGATGAAATTAAATGCTCTCATTACAATTTTGTGAGGATGTTAAAAATGAAAACAAATGTTAAAGTGTTTCAAATTATTTAATATTTCAGTGAATGATCAAAAAAAGTAAAGATAATTGTGCATATATCTTCAAGAAACAAAAATCCCATTTAAATAACATACAATTCGCGAGAAAAACACGTTGCAAATTTATTTATCTTCGTCCCCTAGTGAAATATTCAGAATAGATCTTCGCTGCTGTGTCTGGATGGATTTTGGATTCTAATTTTTTTACTTGATTACGCGCACAATTGTTTTTGTTTTTTTTTTTAATTTTCAGACGAAATATATTTGGTTTTAAATTGTCAAAACAACGCGAAAAATAAAATACACTTTAATATTTGTTTAGCGCGCACCACTTCTTTGTTTTTGTGCGGCAACAAAATTCCTGTCAAATTGTACTCACACACTCACAAAAAAAAGTCGATTTTTATTTTTTAATTCCTTCTACCAAGAAAAATTTTTAATTGAAACCGACTTCAAATGGCTGTAAGGAATTCGACATAAAATTAAAGATTTGTGAGTGTGCGATTTGATGTGAAATCTAGCTAAAAACGCAAGATTTGTTTGACAGCATTAAAATCGATTTTGTTTAGAAAAAATTCGATTTGTTCAGAAAAATTCTAATTTTTTTGGTTGTAAGGAATTCGACATAATTTTAGAAAGATTTACACCGACTTGCACACACACTAGGAAGATTTGACATTTCTCTGGCTATTGTTTACGTTTGGCTTTTTAGTCAATTTGTTCAATTAAATTATTTCCGTGGTGTAAAAGTATAAAGTTCACGTTCTTCAGTAAATAAAATAAAATAAAATTTACTATATGTAGATAGAATTACAGTTTTCCATTTTCAAAAAAAAAAAATTAAGAATTGTGCGTTCGGGCCTGTCAAATTGCACACACATACAATCACAGAAAAAAATTTATTTTGTTTGCGAGTTCCTTACAACAAAAAAAAAGATTTGATCTCCAATAGTTGAAAAGAAATCGACATTAGAAAATTTGATCTTTTCTTCTAAACAAATGAAATTTCCCCTTCACAGATTTGATTTTTTTGTTGAAAGGAAATCCACATAACTTTGTAATGTAAATGCTTTCTTCGTTGTTCGTTGTTGGGAGAAGAACGAACACTGAACAACGGACACCGAATGAAGAACGAAAGTCTAAAGCCAGCTTTACGCCCTTCTCCCATACAAACTAAAAATTGCTTCAAAATCCCTCGTTATTGTTACGTTGCGATTACGTTTTACGATAGTCGTTTTTATTAAACGATACTCGTTTTCTCTTGCTCCATTGGCATTAATCCTTAACTTTCCAGTCTGTTTATGTTCTCTTTCATCTTCTTTCCAGTTTTTTGTGTATTGTCGGTGTCAGTGTGCCGTTCGTTTGATGGTGTGAGTGAATATCAGTGAAAAATGAAGAGCACAGCAATAAAAAAATCTCATTCAAAAAATCATTTCACACGATTTCTGGAAAAAACGGGCAATGTAGATCGGGACTTTCATGCAGGCAAGTAGTTTCATAAAAAGATGCAGTACAAGCTTAAATTGTACATAACTTTGATAATATTTATTTTCGCGCATAATTATTATTATTTTCACTTTTTGTAGCCTAGCTGACATCTAAAACGCATTTTTTTTTTCATTTTTTCGCCGACACGCTGGCAGTTTTTGTTGTTATTTAGCATAGTTTATTTGTCATTTTTGTTAACACTGAATGCTAAGCATGGCTTAGCGAATGTTCCGCGTTGTTTTGAGAGAGCCTAAACCAACCAGTGTCAAACATTCGGCTTATTCGGCGCGACAGCGAATCTTCCGCCTGCCAAATTATATTGTTAACCTCTTTTGATAGCAATTTGAAGTACGAGTACATCTTAAGTTCATTAAATTTTAATTGTTTTTGTTGTAAAATAAACCGATTGACCATTGATGCCATTCCTTGTGCTGAAATCTCAACACCATTTCAACTCAACTCTAATTGGGGCTCTCAGCTCAAGTGACAAAAAAGTTCTAAAAACCGACGGTAGTCCAACTCGACTTTCTATACTACTCGTACTTGGGAAAGGGGTAACAAAGTCCACAAAACTCGATCCGCAGTGGAGTGACTTAAATGTCGCGCCAACGTTAAATGGGCTGCTTTCACACAAGGAAACTGAGTTACCGGCAACTGGGAGTTTGCTGGCAAGAGGGGCGTAATGCATTGTATATAAATATCTATAGAACTATCAAAAAACCAAAACGACGGTGGCGGTGCCACTGGCCTGGGAGGGCATTTGCTCTGTAGATAATGTAGAGTTAAAAACACATTGAAAATCTCACTAAATCTCTCTAGCGATAATCACTCTATCTATAGACCTAGACTATCGTCCCGAAATTCGACTCGTTAATAGTACTATAGGTTTTATATACAATGCGTAAGGGAAAGAAAAAAATCTCCCCTCTCACGAACAAACTAGCTAGTTTATGGCAACTCAGTTTCCTTGTGTGAAAGCTTTCATGGCAATTGCATCATTTAAAAGCAGTCTTGGGATCTAGCCATCACATCAACACTTAAATACATTCCTGAACGCGTTCATTTGTTGTTTCGTATTTTGTTGTTTTACTGACAGATGTTATAACATTTTCGAAGTATCTATTGTGAATTCGAATTATCAAATTTATCCATAATTTTAAAACAAAAAACATCAAACCGTCACAGCTTGCTATCGAATTGATTTTTTTTTGCTATTTTTCATTGCAAAATTAAAATGTTACTAAATAAAAACGAACATATCCATTAAAATGTTATATCGTAGTAAATAAATCGTTTTCTATTAAAAATAAATATTAAAATACGTGTTTATAAATACAATTTAAATTAAAGTAGTCCCACGAAAAAAAATACAATTTATGAGTTTGTACACAGCGTCGTCGATTCAGAAACATGCAGTTATGTACTTGCTAGTGCAGAAGTTAATTTGTGTGTTTTAATTCCTGTTTTTGTGTTTTCACTAGTTTATCCAATTGCATTAAAATTTAAGTTCTTTGATTTGCTATAAATTTTTCTTTTGCAAAAATACTTCTGTTTATATTTAGATACACATTTTTGTGATTTGTTTTGGTTTTAAAGTACAAACATTCTTTTCCCTACATTAGGCTCAAGAGTTTTTAAGTGAGAAAAATAAATGAAGTAGCATGTATTTTAAGTTATCGATGCAGAAAAAAACAGCATTTTAATGTGTCTGTGGAGGACAGATATATAGCTAAGCTACTAAAGGTTTGAAAATTTTTAACAAATTCCTACATTTATTCAGCATGCTCTTGATATACACAAAATAATAATGTTGGCAAAATGTCACAAGGAATAATGTACTTAATAAAATGCTAAATGAAAAAAATATTTCGGTGAACATTAAAGGTTGGATGTGGTAATAACCTCTGCCCTTTTATCTATATGTACCTACATAGAATATATACGGAATAATAAAAGTATGAATAGATTTTCCCAGTTTATAGCATACATTTTCATTAGAGTAAATTTCTATGTTCACTTACCTACATACATACATACCTACATATACCTATAGGTATAAAAACTATGTTACACATTATATAGAAGTAGGTACATTAAATGGGGGAGTTAACTACCGAAATTTATTTTTATTCCTTGCACAATAATTGGTTTGTAGGAACATCAAAAATTATTTGAGTATGTTATGTCAAACAGTGGCAAGAAGAGGGTCGGTTTAATTAAATATTTTATAAAAGTTTGCAAATTTCAAAGGTTACTTTGCATTTCTGCAGACAAATAGATATTTTTCGTTAGCAAGTTTGTTAATTTTTTACTCTCAACCAAGTGTAACCAAAAATGTAGTTAGGTATCTAGGTACATTATGTAAATAGTTCCATCTTTTTCAATAATTGTATTTTCTAGAGATAACTACCCATCACTGCATTTTGCATTTGTGAAATCAGGAGGTCCCTACCTATCTTTCAAAATAGGTACATTCAAACTACATTGTTACCTAGTATAGTTACCTAGTTTAAAAAATAAAGGTAGGTAGGTAGGAAGTAGGAGAGCCAGTTCAATTTAGAGATATTTAGTTATTACCTAATTAATCATTTTAATTGATTACCTTCCTGTATATTACTACACAGTTACATGTCTTTTATATTATATTATGTAGGTACCAGCATAATTATGAAGATAAATTCCAATTTTATTTTCTTAAGCATATAAACTGCCTACCTTATTTTTGACACCGATTTTTGAAAAATAAAAACCTACCTAGGTACCTATTTAGGTAGTAAAAGAATAACTGACTTGATTTTTTAATAGTTATCTTTCGGGCTATACCTATTATTAAATGTTTTGATATGTACCTACCTACCTACATAGGTACTAGGTATAAACTTCAAAGCTCTTAAAAATTCCAAATGAAATGGTCCTTATCAATTTGAATTGAGACCTTTTTTATATTTACTAAGATGCATAAATGATTTAAGCCTTAAAATCCACAAAAAATCGTGTTGAATTGTTCTGGTAATATTCTACCATGGTGCCTACCTAGATAGATACTTATAATTTAAAATTCAATGAACTCTGATTCAAAGCAAACATAAATCATTTATGTTGGTAGGTAGGTATTCCTAACTCACTATTTTTTTTTTTCCCAAAATTTCACTAACCAAAAGATGATAATCTCTTTTAAACATTTGCCTATCTTCTTTTGCACTCATTTTCTTCTCCTGAGAAACTATGAAATTCAAACAAATACTGTGCATTTTTCACTTGGCAAATTCTGTCACCACCACCTAATTCTTTCATTTCCAAAACCAAAAGATGCTAATGAAACGTTAAATCCCATTTCCAAACTTTGAAGAGCGCTCATGTCATGCTCAAAAATTGATTTTATTCGACATGTCGCTGCATCGATAATTCATGATGAGCGGAGGTGGTACTTTAAATTTAAATATCTTCTTGGAAGTTTTGAGCCGTGTCTTTTCCTAACTTTTTTTGTTAGAATCAATTGTTATACCCATTTTGGGTTATCAGGGTTTCTTATATCCGTATTGCACTGTTTTTGTAAATTCACTAACATTTCGCAATTAACCCAAGTGTAAAAAAATAAATTTCTATGTGATACCTACATCAAATAAGGTCAATTACAATTATTGTTCTATTGCTTTAAAGAGTTACTGTACTGTTAAGTTTATACACCAGAGAAATTTATAAGAAACCGAGAATCTACTTTGTATAGGAACGCACGTAGAATCTGTAAGAACTTAAATATCATATTGCTTTTATTTTGCCTTGGAAATGTTATACTTTGAAGATCACATCGCGATTGTTTAATGCACTCATGTTGTATACCTATTATTATTATTATTAAGATAAGATGCAAAAGTTAATCCCGAAATTCAATATAACACCGCTATACTTATTTTATTTAGATACATGTGTGTACTTATTTATCGTTGGTTGGTGGTTGTTTTATATATGTGTACATTGGTAGAAATAATCGTAATTTTATTAACACAAACAATTAAAACTTTAGGTACCTCCTAGTTTGCTAAACAAACAAAAAAAAATAATCGATAAATAATTAAGATTAGCTACATTTAAAGGTTTCCTATTAGGAACTATGTATGTTTGTATGTACGTTACATTATAAAAACAAAAATAAATCTATGGCTAAACGCTTTCGATTATTTTTGTACGTACCTAAAATGTATGGCATTAAATTGTAAGATATTTGTATATCAGCTTTATGCATTTTAAACCTTACTTTATGTTTGAAATACCACAATCAAACTGTTTTAAAGATGAATTTGTAATTAAAAGAAAATAAAAGTACCTTAATTAGAATATGAAGCCAAAAAGTCATGTGTTCCAAATTTGAATTTGAAAACAAATGGATTTGATTGCTCCCTTTTTTTTATTTTTATAATATTTAAAGCGCATACAAAAATGAGAAGACAAGAAAATGTACCACGTGTATGAAATAATTTCATCTAAATGATTACAAATATTAATAAGGTTGATATGTTTTGGCAAGTTATCAAGTGTTAAGTATATAATTAGCTGTTGGTGTTGGCAGAAGATACAATGTGAAGCACCTTAACCCATAATGTTTTATTCTTTACTTTATTATTATAAAGTTGTGGAATTCATAAGTTTGCAATATGTAGGTATATCAGCAGCAAACAATCATTCACCTATTTGCTTATACAAATAAAAATTATTCAATAAATTTAGAAATCTTGGGAATTTTGCAACTTATTATGGATTCAATTTTATCTTATTGTTATAGCTTGAACTTCGTCAATAAATCATTAACTGCTTGAATCATGCTGCAAATAACAAATGCAGAAACAGCTGAAGGCGAATTGAATAATTCTCTTCCAGTCATAGACATCCCAGTTCAAAAAACGAGAGATATTTGTGAAAATGTTTTAGAAAAGAAAATAATCGATATAGATTTAAATGAGGTTAGCGATGCATGTTCCAAAACTCATCTTAACTATGAAGGCAGTGATAGCGGTTTGGATATAGCTACAACTGTAAGCTTACGTTTGCAACGCGCACTTAGCAGTAATAGTGGTGATTACGCTAGCAGTAGCGGGGGAATAGATGTTGAGTCAAATGTAAATGACAACGTGTCATGTGGATCTAGTATGATAAGTTGTACTTCTGACTTAGGCACGGAACATAAATCAGTTAAAACAGTTCCTAATCAAAAATTGAATTATGAATGTTGCAGTGAAAATGGAAGTGAAAGTTCTTCAGTAGCTGTTGGATGTAAGATTCGTAAAAATAACAATGTCAAGAAAAAGGTAGGTATGTTTGAACCAACATCTATTAAATCAGTTTGGAAAATGAACGATGGAACTCAACAAAATACTCAACTCAGTAAAATGAGATCTTGTATGGCTAACACATCACATCCAAAAACAGAAAGCTTTTCCCTACAAACACGTGAACGAGCCAGATCCCGAGAAAAAGCGGAAAAACCATTGTCAAACTCCTCAAGCAAAAACGGTACTCCACCATTCCGTTCCACTCCTATAAGACGCACACCAAAGCCTGACTCCTTGCCAAGTGCTTTAAATTCTACAGTATGTTTGCAGCGTGGTTCTCAACGTACTCCATCAGCAACAAGAGCACGTACACCAGGTACACCATCTGATGATGGACGCTGGCCTTCAATCGGAGGCAGAGGATCAGGAGTTGGAATAGGTCCTAAACGGGGAACATCTGTAACACCAGAATTAGGATCACTTAAAATCCGAGGACAAATAATGTCTTTTGACTCTAAGTGTTTGAACTCTAGTGGTAATTCATCTAATACATTACCTCGAAGAAGAAAACAAAAATCCGTCGAAGATTTAAGAGGCCGAGCTTCAAGGAGCAGCTCGAATTCCAGGGATAATGGAATGGTTTCCTCGATTACAGTAACAACGAGAAATAATATGGGCTCAACATTTTTCACACCCTCTAAAACTTTTACCCCGCCAAACAAAGTAAGTTATAGAAAAACAACGTCAAAAACAAGAATCTACCATGAAATGGGGATACAAACCGTTATGGGTGGACATGATATTCAAAGAGCATTCAATGGAAAAACATGTCGATGCGTGCAGATAGATTCAGCTGAATTAGCAGAAAAGCAAACACAATCAGACATAAGGGACGTTGAAATAGAACATCTTCGCGAGGAGGTCCACAAACTTATGATTATACAAACAGAGATATCAAGTAAGTTAGAAGAAAAAACACTAAAAGTTCAAAGCATGGAACAACAAATAATTAAGGAAAGAGAAGAAAAAATGTCTGTTCAAAGAGAATTAAATCAAAACACCGAACGCGTAATTGGTATGCTAGAATATACACGCCAATCGCAGACAGAAGAAGGTAGTTGCGATAGTCTCATGATGTTAGAATCTCAAATACAGATGTCTGGGCACGAACTAGTTGAAAAGCAGCATGAAATTATTAAATTACGAAAGCTTTGTCGAACCTTACAAGCAGAAATGGAGCGTGTATTGATCTCACAAGAGTGTCTGATGCAGGAAAAAATATGCATGGAGCGAGAAGCAGTTGAGCTGCAAGACTTCCTTCAGCATGAAAAAACAGCAATGTGTGATGCACTTAACGAAAATGAACTTGAATATCAGCATTGTAAAAAAATGCTCTCTGAAAAAGAAGAAGAGGTCAAAGTTTTACGTGACGAGTGTCGACATTTAGTCAGATTAAATGAGCAAAGAAGGTAATGTGCAAATAATTTCTGTTTGTTAGACAATTTTTTTAAATTTTCATTTCTTAAAATTCAAAAAAGGCAAGAAAACAAACTTATGCAATCAAAATATTCACTTCTTGAGTCAAAAACCAAAGAACTTAAACTACATCAAAATACAGCAGTTAATGGGGCTTCAATGGCGCTTTCTGGACTTCATACTAGATTGGACAATTTGGTGGAACAACTTATATCGTCATATAATATTTCCGAACAGGATTTAGAGGTGATTCTTATATTGTATTAAGTTTTATTTTGTACATAAATTTTTTTTATATATTTGTTATATAAAATTCTTGCAATAGGATTTTGCATACCACAATGAAGCTTACCCAAATAGTGTTAGCAGTTGTAACGTGACCCCTGAGTATGAAAGTAATGTCGATATGGGACACATGGACCAAACTGACGGCTCATTGTCGCCGCAAAGAAATCAATCTTTTATTGCAGCAGTTATTAGTGCTATTAGAAATGCTACCGTTCCAAATGGTAAGAAACTACGTTCTTTTAGTGGTAAACAATCAGACGCTGCTAATGGAGGTAAAATAATAAAATAACATACATATTTTTGAAACGTATTGACAATATGCTATATTTATTTCATATAAAAAGACGAATCTGATTCTACGGAAATGCTCGATTCTGAAACAGAACCGTGCCTCATGATGGATAATGTTTTAGAGGATGTTACAATGCCTGATTCCCATTCTCATAATATGGTTTCCTCCACAGGAATTGCAATTTCTCAAATAGATCTGCCTCCCGATCTAGTTAATGCGGGAGACGATTCACTTCACAACCTGTCGCAAGCAATTACAAATCGGCAACAAGCTGAAATGCAAATAACTTCAACAGCTTTGAACGTAGCCTGTCAGTTTGGGTAAATATCTTCATTTTTACATAAAATACAACCGTTCATTTTTTTCTTTTATTCCATGTTTTTTCTGCCTATAATTTGTCTTTGGCACCAAAAAACTACTGAATCAATATTTTTTTTCATTTAAAAACAAATTTAATTATTTGAGTTTCGTACTAACAACTGCTGAACGTGGAGAGATTCGGTTGTGTTGGCATTAGTTTATGTCTGAGCAATATAATGCTAGATTTCCACTTGTCATTGAAAAGACGCAAATTGACACACGTGCCAAGACAGGGTGAGTTATACTTGCTCCCTTATACTACTTTCTTTTCTTTTTGTTCTGATAAAAGCCACCCCGTCAATTTGCGTCTTTTCAATGACAAGTGGCAGATGGCATTTTTCTATATAAAATCTAGGCTTTCCGTACAAAACTAAAATTTGACATAATTTTCTTTCAACGGCTTGCTGTTTCCTTTGAACGTAACCATTATAAATTATTTTCTGACACATAAAAAGTAAATTTTTTTAAATTAGTATATCTACTTTTATAGTTATAAATAATAATTTACTAATTTGGAAGGTTTTTGCGACCTATCGTGCAGATGTGTTTCGCTCTGACAACAACAATTGAGCTCTTCAGTAAGAATTGTTGTTGCCTTTCTTAGACACATGATTTTAGTCGATGGCTACCGAGGTATTAATAAAATAAGCTGCACTGATGTGCTGCAAATTATATAATTTCCAGGGGAATTTGGTTAAATTCTTGCACCTAGATAGTTGTTGTAATTGCCCGTGGTCTGGCATATTAATAAGAAGAAGGTAAACAATAACAATAGAAAAATTGTTTTTGTTTTTTTGTTAAGTGCAAGTGCACAACTATCTAGGTGCAGTTCTACGGCAGACGTGGTAGATTAGAGGAACTGCCTCTCTATCCTGTATCAGCCCTCGACTGTCTTAATAGAAGAATGCATTAGGTGGTATATAACCGTTCAAACGAACACTCTCAAAGTATTCGTTGTTGGGGTAGTAAGCCCCAAAAATTAAGCTATTAGCCGAGGACATCGCTCTTGCAATGTGACCCCGAATCAGCTTTAATATGAAATTGTCAATTCTGTTTATGTTGGCTTCATTGTATAGAACATCGTTGGAATAATAATGTTTGTACTCCGACTCTGGTGTTCTGTGTAATCCAAGGCAGCATCGAAGACACTCACCCCAATTACGAAAATCGTATTATTAAGTCGTATTTGGTCGAATGTTGGGTTTGTGGTTTACTCAATGGTAAAATATCATCTTTTTTGGTGCAAAGCTTTTGAGAATTTAAGAATAGAGACATAACGATGCTGGTATTTAAACTTAAAAACATAATTAACAGAAGAAATGGCGAAAAGAACAAAAAGTATTCGAAAAGATCACAAATTGCACGCTCGTGCTGTGTACAACACTTTAAGGGTAGTCATAACCCATTTAGCGCGCCCTAAATATAAAAAATACAGGTTTCAGCATTTGTTCCTAGTCATTAAATATGCATTGTTGAATGAATGGCAAACAGCTTCCAAACGCCGAGAAATTAGTTCATCTATCTCCTAAAAATGACAAATGAGAATATTGTATAAACACACTTCTTTTATACAATATTGTTTATTCCAAAACAAACATTTTAATTTAATTAAAGTCTTTGGGAAAGAATTGTATTTAATGGAAAACACTGTCTGCTCATGTATAAGATTTTCAACCACTGGGTATAAATGTGCTTATTATATTTAAAATAAACGTAAAATTTTGAATGTACTATGTTATGTAAACAATTCGTGTTGAACAGAATTTACCTATAAAGCTAAGTACGCTGCTGATGTGATATGAAAAATCTCATCTCAAAAATGACATGATGAAATCATAAATGAAAAATTACTCTGTGCTTTTCGGTCTGCGGTACGCTGTTCGACCTGCGAAAATAATTACAGCATGGCTTTCTTTCGTTTTTTTTCCGTAAAATTTTGTTTTATGTATTTCCAATTTGTGGAACTCTCCATGAATATATTTCGTAAGAATTTCGTTGTCTTGTTGGGGACCACAGACAAATTTTGTTTTGCATCAACAGGTTACAATCTTAAGCCTAGTATGCTGTGCAAAAAGAGATTGGAGACTTCTCAAAACAATTTGGTATGATTATATTTATTTCATTCACTCGTCGAACAGAGCACCGCAGAACGAAATTTTGTACTTATGATTTTGTTGTGTCCTTTTTGTATGGGATTTTTTGTTTCGCATCAAATGCTGATGCAAACTAGGCTTCATACTTATTTAATATAACAAAAACCCTGGGTTGACAAAACATGTAATCAACCGATAAACCAAGGGGTATCAAAATGCAAGAAAAAAAACTTCTCCCATTAGTGGTTTTGTATATGTGTTTGACTTAAGGTATCGGTTAGCATTAGCAAGGATTTCCTTCTTGTAGATTCTGGGCTTTTTGTCTTTGATTTTGAAACTGTTATAGGTTACTTTTTAACTTCATATTTGTGTTAGAGGCTTTAGCGCTTTCAAAAAAAAGGATATTTCGAGTGACATACAATGTATCTCATCAATAATTTTTTTTAAATTATGAAAATAACAGTCTCAAAAAATATAAAAATACACAATATGTAGACGTGTTTTATTGAGCTTCTTTGTAAAGCCAAGTGTATACATACAAATGCTACAACAACAACAAGTTAACAGCACTTTGATTCATATAACGCAAAATGGCTAAGCACAACAAGACACGTCTTGTATTGAAAAGTAATTAAAATGTATACAAAGATTTGCTGCACAATTAAATAAATTAATTTTTTTTTTTAAGTAAAAACAGTGAAAATAGCTTAGGAGAAGAAATAAGCTTCCATGAATCTGTTGCTGAAATGCCGTCTATCGTGGACTATTGTTCGACACAAGCACTTGTTGATCAAGTGATTGAGGTTGATAACCTCATTACAAAATTACTAAAAGTTTTAAGACTGATTCAAATGGATAATGATCTTTGCATTCAGCAACTTATTGTCGATAAGTAAGTTGAGAATTAACTTTTTAATAATAAGTACTAGAAATTATAATAAATTAAAACTTTATTTTCAGAAATAAGCTTCAACAAAACAAGGAAGATATGTTGGAAAAACTCAAGGACCTCCAAAATATGAACAACAAATTACAAGATGAACTAATGGATGCTACCCAAGAGCTAATGGTGAAAACAGCAGATCTAACTTCTTCTAAAGCTGATATTCAGAGACATAGAAATGAAATAGATGTAAGATTTTAAAAAAACAATCCACAATACCAATATCATTAAAAAAAAATTATGTATAATTTAAATATCGATCATTAATATTCAAAAAACACATCACAGTTTGTTCAGTATTTTTTATTTCATTACAATTTCTTTCGAATTTCATTTTAAAAAAATATTTTTGTTGGTATCTTATGTTCATTTTAAAGTTCTGCAAGTTATGTATGTTTAGTTAAAATATTATTTATAGGTTTTGTACATGGTTAAATTTTTCTCATGTTTAATTTTTACTTTAAATACATAATAATTTAAAAAAAAATGTCTATGCCGATAGTTATTTTGCCATACAAACATATACATAAAAATATTTGATTTTTTTAATCTTTAAATTTTTTAAGTTATAAAATTATGTAATATAATCAATATATCAGTATCATAATTTTGCTGAGATATCTAAATTTCATCATGCCTTTTTAATATAATATTTCAAACAAGAATTCGTAAAACATAATGGTGGCTACTTAAAAAATGCTTACAAGAATATAATATAATAGATGCCTGGAATTAGAACAGAGATTTTCTAAATTTCTTATCAGCGGATTTATCAATTCAATTTTTTTTTTTTAAATACAGCTGATGGTCTATCATTTTCTTTCAGAGGCCAGTTATAGCGATCAGGAAAACTAATCAGGAAAAACAAAACGGATTTTTTGCACTGTTTTTATTAGATTTGAAACAAAAATGCTAGATAAATCGATTACAAATAACTCATAGAAGTGTTTGATTAAATATAATTTTCATCTAAACAATTATCAAATGTTGATCATTTTGAATGAAACAACAACAACTAAAGTGTTCTGCCACAAAGTTATTTGGCTGAAGTTATAGCTATTTCACGAGTGCCAACCCGATCATCAGACTTCTTAAATTGTCTTAATATGTTCATTTTTATTTGAAAAGCTTTGCTCGTCATAGGGATTGAACTTAAGACATCAACTGTGACTGCGTACCCATCGCTCTAACAAAGTCACAAGCCAAGCTCCATCTAAGTGCAGGTTTTGTTGCCAATCAAATGCATTTGAACGACTAGCATTTTTAATAGAGCACACAATATCATTATGTTGAAAATGATTTTATTTATTTTCCTGATGGATTTGTATTAGAAAATTAAAAAAATAGTCTGGGGTCCACCCACACTAGTAACTTCCCATTGGTGCACTTGAAAACCATTAACATATGTTGGTGGTAGAGTATATATTATATAATTATATTTTTTATAGTGTATTATCTTTGGGTTTCGGATAATCAGTATATAGGTAGGTATAGATATAGAGATACAAGGCAACAATACAATACAAAAAAAATACAATATAATAGTAAAATTTTTATATTTTACATTTGTTAAGAATTTTTAATAGTTTTTTTTTCAGTTTTTTTGCTCTAAAAAAATTGTCTTTTAAACTTTTTTTAACAAATGTCCAGTTGTTGACTACGTCATTATATGTAAAAAAAATAGACTGGGTTCGGAATCATTTGTTGTTCTTGAAATATTTGAGACGAAAATTGTTTTTCAACTGTTTTTCTTAGTTTAAAAAAAAGTGTCTGTTGATTTTTTTTTAATATTTACCAACTTGGTATTGTGTAATTATGTGTAAAATAAAATTATTCTGAAGTGAATATCTTAATCCGTTCTCGAGATATTCGCGATAAATGGCATTTTACAGCTTCTTTTTAAATTGCTGTAGCAAAAAATTGGTTTATTGAATTTACTATAAAACCTTTTCAGCACGTTATGAAAATATTATCTGTAAAACAAAATTTATCCGAGGTCGATATCTTTATTCGTTTTCGAGATAAGGTGGACGAAAAAAGAACCCCGAACGTACGTACATACACACACAAAGACATCTTGCTAAAAACGACGGATTCTGATTCTAGAGACCTGAAAACGTGAAGATATGTCAAAATTTTCAATTCGACAAATCGCACCAATTACAATAACTTCCAATGAGAAGTTAATAAATACAATTCTAACATAAGATAATTATTATAAAATTTAAAATTTTATTTGGTCAAAAAATCATATGAGTTATTTGCAGCATTTGTGTTTCAAATCCAATTAAAGCAGTGCAAAAAAACCGTTTGAAAGTTTTTCCTGATTCGTTTTTCTGATCGCTATAACTGGCCCATAAGTCCTTGTATCTTAATATTGGCGATCCAATTAATAGAACTCAAGATATAGGTATAATTTTTAAGCAAACCTTATTAGACTTTTTTTGGAGACTTGATTTTATTGTTTTTTATTATTTTCGTTTTAAAAATCTTCAAGAAAATAACCAATAAGGTTTTATTAAAAAGCCCACAGCATATTTTGGGAGTAAATGTATAACCAAAATCTGAGTATGAAAGGGCAATAAATTTTGTGATATCGAAATCAAAAGGCTCCCTTAAAAAGCTTATATCTTGAGTTCTATTAGTCGGATCACCAGGATTAAAATGTTTGGACTTATGACAGAGCAATATGATGTGTTTAAAAAAAAAAAAACAGAAGACCCGTGCGAAAATTTGACACATTCAATAAGCCTTTAAATTTTCAAATAGAATGTTTAAACAAAATAAACAAATTCTTTTTATTATTGATATGAACATATTAGTTTTACAAAACCTCTTTGTAAACAATATTTGATGTAAGAATGAAATGTGTTTTAATTTTTTGTTTATCATTTTCTTTAATAGATACATATATGTATGTTGTTTTCACTTTTTTATTCAGTTTAATAAGCGTTATTACTATTAAACTTAAATCTCAAAAATACATCTCTCGAAAAAACAGCTAAAAATTCTTTTGGGGGCCGCAGCATTTAGCTATCTCACTGCATTCCGACCATGTGTGAATGCATTTTGTGTTTATGTAACTCACACTATTTTGAAAAAATCCTCACTTTTTCCCCAAAATGCCCGTTTTCTAATTCTTCTTCTGAGATTTTAAATTAAAGAATTAATAAATATGTTTCTTTCATTCACGCAATCCAGTGATACCTAATAAATGCATTCGGCTTTTTATAATGAGAAAAAAGATAACAAACAACAGAAGTAGGTAACAAATATGTTTCTCCACCACTTACTCAATGTGCAAGCAAAAAAAGAGGATTATACATTACAAAAGTAATAAATATGCTGCTTTCATTCATGCATGGTGTAACTAAAGAATGTTTCTACCCCACTCATCATTCAAGGTGCAGCGAAAAAAAAAAGAAAATTTTAAATTACAGAAGTAATACATATTTTTCTCTTTCACTCATTCAATGGGTTAAAAGTTATGTATTCCTCATGTCTAATTTTTCATTTATTGAATTATTTGAAATTTCCGAAATTTATAGAAAATAGTGTGGTGTAATATAAAGTTTTTGTGCAATGTCAATAGTATGTGTAAATTCATATTCAGTGATACCTATTTTAGTGGGTTTGACTATTTTATACATGAGAAAAAAGGAGTTTGACAACAAAAATAATATATATGATAATTGAAGTGATAATCCCCCTGATAATAAATTTGGAAAATCTTTATTTTCAGCTCCATGCCCTCGCAAAAGGCTGAGAAAAAAACTTCCAAACTTTTGATTTGAATATCACAAAACATGCAGTAGGATCACTAAGATTATGTTTGGAGTTAGGCAAAATGCAAGAGCTCATAATTTATAAAAAAAAAATGCAAGTTACAATGCCCTCGATAAGAAATTTAGAAAATGTCTTTTTTTCAACACCCCCACCCCCGTCAAAGGTTGAGAAATAACCTACAAGACTTGATTTCGATATCATAAAATATGATACGCTGCTGACCTGGAGGTGTGGGTTCCTTCCTTTCTATTCCTTCTAACTAATGCCGTGCATCGCATTTAAGAGCCCTAAGATCTTACAAGGATATACATCGTTAAAGTAAAAAAAAAATGCACAACGAAGGAGACACTCGTTTCTGTGTACAAGAGTGTACAAAATCTGCGTACCAGAGTGATTAAAATTTTAAAATAACCTGGTTTTAGTTATTTTCGGCTTTATATGAAATATATTTTTTTGGTTATTCGAACGCAGATTGTCCAAAAAACTAAACTCATCCCATATACATATATAATTGTTCATGAGATGAATATGATATTCACGTTTTAAACACAAACGTGATTCAATGCGTTTGTTAGCTTTGTTTTCAGTTTCTTATTTTCTTTTTAATTCACCCCCACTTCGCTTTTTTGTAAAGTTTAACATTATAAGAATACAATAATATTTGAGGTTCTTCCACATGTCTACTTTATGGGTGTATTTTTAACTGGCTATAGGAGAAAGCTACTTTTCGTTGGCTTATGAAAAATGACATGAGTCGAGCTGCGCTTCCGAAAGTTTCTATTTCTACGTTAACAGTCCATAAATTGAATCCAATTAAGTTGTTGTGTTTATTCCAATTTCATAGTATAAACAATATAATAAATTAATGTGTCACATTTGCAATTTGAAAGTTTTTTTTTAACGTAGTTTGCAAACTTTGAGAGTTCCATTATTTTACTATGCTTTAGAAACGGATCGAACCTAAGCAAAAAGCTTGCAATAAACTTTCGACAGGAATTGAAAACAAACAGATGAACGGAGATGTATCCTTATTCTTTAGCAAACTAAGTAAATAAAAAGGAAATATGGAAAACTTATCTAACCAAATTAAAGTCTAAACAAGTAAGTACAGATATTTTTATAAGAATTATGATGGTATATGGATGCAATTGTTTAGCAAAATTTAAATCAATCAATCCAAATTTTATGTAATGGCATTGATACCAAAATATATGCATATGCTTAGCATACACTATCTAGTTTGTAAATAGATCTAAATAAAGTTTTGAGATTTAAAGTACTTAAAGACTTTATTAAAGCCGTAAAGTTAATGAGTAAAGTGTATTTAGAATAAAAGTTTTTGGGACATAGCTTTAGCACTGGGATGGTTTGGATACTTGTGTTCATTGACGTTAATTCTAATTACTCAGTCATTTGACCATTAACCTTTTTGTGAACAATTTAAAATATGTTTAGCAATATTAACACCACTTTACATAAAAATAACACGGTTTAATATTTGGACGGACATTATTATTTCTGTTATTATACTGGTGTTGCCTCCCAACTTAAAAACTTTCTATTCGTATTCGATTGCAAATTACTCTCTAGCATTACGCAAAACTACACCGCTGTGATAATTTGTGTTAAAATTATTAATTGTTAAGTGCCCATGATTAAAAAAAAAAATTTTTTTAAAATTAAAAAAAAACATATTTAAATGTAATTAAAAAATTTTTTTCATATACAATAAAGACTACCCCGAAGAAGTCGGGAAAATCCCATAAAACGTAGGGAAAAGTTATGGAATAACTTTTTATTTGCATAAAAAAGACAAGTGACCAAAAAAACCGAATTCAAAACAGAAAACAATACACCATATTATGAATTGCCTATAGTGTTGAGTGGAAAATATTTTTTTTATTAATTTCTTCATATGAATTGCCTTATATTATGAGGTTGGTAATTATCGAACTTGTTTAAGTATAATATATGAGACTTTTAAAAACAGACAATACAGGAATTTTTTTAATCGTAAAAACCATTTTATTGATATATATTTGCTAGATTTTTAACAATTTATCAATTCATTTTATTGCGTCTCCGAGCACATTTTTTATATTTATTTTTTTTTTATTTAAAACGTATGTTCATTGTGGACATAGAAAATAATATTTTTAAGCTTTTATCTTTGTTCTTATTCATTTTTAACTTTTCAATTGCATTATATCATAAAAGTGCACCATCGCCTTTATATCAAAATCTTGCGGGAAGCTTTAGAAACAAAAATTTGAAGATATGGTTTTTTTTTTATTTTAAAAGAGACTTAATGAAGACATTTGCCAACTCAGCACCTTATGCAGTCAAAATAATTCTCAATGCAATTCATTGGAACAAGAGGAGACCTCGGAAAGTATTTTGAGAATGTTACAACACTGGAATAAGAATGGACATTTTAAAGAAGAAGATGTTAAAGGTTATTTGGCAAGTGTTTGTATTGAGGTACCGATGTGTTTATTTTTATTTTTGTTTAACTAAAAACTAGACATGTATTTCAGAATGTTACACTACTTGAAGAAAACATCCAAACAAAACTCCCAAATATTTTATATGAAAAACCGATGCAGGAGATTCGTCGTCAATGCGAATTAATAAATAACGCGTTAAATGTACTCAATAAACTGGACAACATTGTTCGCGAAAACCCATTAATAATACAATTGAAGCTTGACCTTGAAAAAATCAATGCGGAATCCAATAATTCCCTTTCCTTTTATTCAACATTGATGCTTTCCTCTACCACATCTTCCCAAGACCACATTAATGCCAATGACTCATCAACGACTTTGGGGGAAATAAGTTGCGATAATTCCGAAAACCAAACCCCCTTTTAAATATTATGACAAAATGCTGGTATTTTTAATGTTAAAATAGGATGTTTTAATTATATAGAGAAGTTATGACGTCCATTTTGATTGTAATATAATTTATATTATATTCTTTACATAACCAATTATTAAGAATGTTTGATAAAGAAATGCTTTAGCAAAAGTATAAAACAAAATAAAAAAGCTTGCCAATTGAAATATTATATATGTAAGTCATCAACTATACAATAAATTAAGTCCGCATTTATTGCTATCCGATTTGAAAAGTATTTAATAAAAGTTTATGCTCATTTATGTATCTGTTCTGTTTTATTTTGCAGAAGAATCTCAGTTGCCTGAACAGGATTCCTCAGCAAAAAATCTCAGTTTGGCTGTCAAAATACTGAGGAAAAAAATTTTTGGATTCGCTTGCTTCAGTTTTTGACGGAGAAAATCTCCGATATCTCCCTTTCTTGAACGCGCCTAATGACAAAACACAACTTAAATTTTTAAAGTCTCGACTTAAAGAAATGGACAGTTTTTTTTAAACAATGCGACGAGTTAAATTTTTTTACTTAGGCGTATTGCTGAAAACGTTGACAACATACATATGTATGTACATACATAAAGTATACTATGAGGCATTTCAGGGTTATGCTACGTTTCCACTTGTCATTGAAAAGACGCAAATTGACAAACTTTCCAGGACAGGGTGGCTTTTACCAACACAAAAAGCTAAGAAAATAATGGTAGCGAGTAACTATAACTCACCCTGTCTTGGAAAGTTTGTCAATTTGCGTCTTTTCAATGACAAGTGGAAACCTAGCATTATCCATTCTTTACGAGGCACCCTGTATATCAAAATTCATTCAGCCTTAATAAGATTAAAAATTTCAAATTATTTTTTTTTTACTGTCACTGGATAGTTTAAACTCCTAAAAATTAACATGCAAAATAATTATATGTGAGGAATTCTATTTTAACAGACATTTAATTTAAATAGTAAATTTTCTATTTTTGTTCTTTCTTCAAATTCATAGAAAAAAATAGCAATTCACTATTTAAATAAAATGTCTGTTAAAATAGAATTCCTCACATATAATTATTTTCCATGTTAATTTTTAGGAGTTTAAACTATCCAGTGACTGTAAAACAAATAATAATTTGAAATTTTTAATCATATTAAGGCTGAATGAATTTTGATATATATCAATCAAACAGGGCGACTAAGGGGGAGGGGAAAAAATCTGAAAAAATTAGGTGTTTTTTTTACTATTTACAAACTATTAACGGGTGGAGAAGAGTGTTTTTTTTTTAGGTGCATAAGGTCCAGTCTAATGTACATATTAGACGAAGAGCCGGCAGCAAAATTTGGGAGTGGAATGATAACCAAAATATGAGTATGAGGGTTTGTAGGTGCATATATCGTGGTATCGAAAACCAAAGTCTGGCAGATTTTTTTGTTAGCCTCTGGCGGGGGTGGGGTGTCCAAAATAGCGATTTTTCAATTTGTATCTCAGAAGGTATTACTACTTAAATTAAAAAAAAAAATACATGCTCTGTCATTTTCCTAAAGTCCAACAATCATAATCTTGGCACAATCCGACCAATATAACTCAAAAACAACTTCAACGACTGAGTTCTAGGAGGCAATCAAAGGGTGCTTTATCCTATGGATAATTAGTTAAATATTAAAGAAAATGTGTTTTTTTTTGTGATATTCGGTGTCCTATGATTGAAATTATTTCGGAAATAAAAGATCAACATAATCACTGTTTTGAAAACCCCACCCCCGCCAGAGACTAAACAAAAATCAGTCTTTGGTTTTCGATACCACGATATATGCACCTACTAAACCCTCATACTCATGTTTTGGTTATCCATCCACTCCCAAAATTTGCTATCGGCTCTTACCCTCATATTTATAAAGAAAAAATTGTTATTTCAGCTCCCGTGTTTAGGAAAACTAGAACATGGAATAAAAATGTTCCGGACTCAAATGGAGCACTAAGCAAATGCCTTTGGTTTGAGTCCAGAAAATTCTTATTCCATGGTGCAGTTCTCCTTAACACGGTAGCTGAAATAACTACTATTTCTTTACAAATAAGGGGGTTAGACGATATGTTTATATGGGGCTTGTTGCGAGAGTCTATTCAAAAGTCGAATACTAAAATTTTTCTATCGATATTTCAAAAATCTATTCTTTAATATTTTTCTGCCAGATAGAAAATTATTTCGTTTTCGGTTGGAGGTTCGGAGTTACTCCTTTTTGACTCCGCTTAATAATAATTCGATTGGCTTTTCCGAGTAATGTTTTCGGAGTTTTTTTCTGTTACGGATTTTATAAAGGAGTAGACCCAGAATACACATATACATGTAAACCCTTTCATCGAATTATTTGTAAAATTAATCAACTCGACTGAACATGCAAAATATAAATAAATATCACACAATTTACTCACACACACATAAGTATCTCGAAAATTAGACTTGGAACAACAGCAAATAATTCGATTGGAACCAAAAAGGAGTAGTACCTACTGTTACGAAATCCAATCGAAAACGACATTATAATCGATCATATGTAAAAAGCTTGAGTTCTATTGGAGTTCTATTTGAGTTCTATTGGACGATTGCCCAGATTATGAAGTTTGGACTTAATGAAAATAACAACATCGTGGCATATATAAAAAAAAATAAATTTATTCAATTGGTAGGTAATACCTAAGAAAAAAATTGGAAAATCACTATTGTCAAACCCCCTTCCCCGCCAAAGGCTGAAAAAAACTGCCAGGTTGTTTTCGATGTATGCACCTACCCTCATACTCATATTTTGGTTATCAATCCACTCCCAAAATTTGCTGTGGGCTTTTGGTCTATACGTACATATGTATACATATTTGAATTTTTGAGAATTTATTGCTTATGATTTCAATCTCGTACGTAGCTAACAACTTTAACGTAGCTAGAAATTGATGATGTACAAGTATGCACATATGTATTGGTTCCAAAATACTTTTCTTTGTTTTTGTTGTTTCCCATATAAATTGTTGGTGCAATTTTTGATTTCATTGGGGCCAAATTTCATGTAGCTTTGAAATAAATGGAAATACTAGTTTGCTCACCCAGCTTATTTTGTAAATCTGTAGAGAGTTGTAGGACAGCCACGAGATTGCAAAATTTTCGATTTCGTCTTGGCAAACCGAGACAAGACTAGCTACAAAACATCCGAGACGGGACCATAGATTTTGGACCGAAATTTACCAAAAATTTACCAACAAATTACTGAAATTTACCAAAAATTTCGGTTGTCTCGCCAGAAAATATTAAAAACAAAGTTTTTAAATTCAACAATTGGAATAAATGCCTTGGTACTCATGAGCTATAGCTAGAACACCGTACAACGAGTAGAGACTATGGATGTTTTTGGGCAGAGATGATGCAATTTTTCTGGTTTAACAGTGAAATTTTCAAACACGTCTTCCGCGGTTTAAGCATCTAGTTTTCCGTCCGCCATTTTGGATTTTGCTTTCTATAAACCTAATTATTAAAATAAAAAAAAATCGGTATCCACGTACCTTATAATTTGTTTTTGCCAAAATTTGACAAATTTAACGACGTCTTCCGGCTACTTGGCCTCTCGCAAACCGTCTGCCATTTTGTTTCACGTTTCTTGACGATAGACAGAACATATTTGCGTTATCAAAATCCATGTACCTACCTTATAACATTTTATTCACAAAAATTTGCGAACTCCGCCCCCGCCTTAAGCCTCTAACCGCGCCGACAGACGTACATACATATATATTATGTGCGCAGATACTCTGAATGATTCTCTTCAGTAAAAATCAATCGTGTACCTATGACACACTTTTATTTTGTAGCCAGCTCTCATATACACACATATTAAAAAAATATGGGTTATTTAACATCAACCGATTATTATAATTTTTTTAAATTAATTATTTAAGTATCTTTTAGTTTTTAGTTCGATATAATGAAAATTTATTTAGAGGTAATGTTTTCAAGATATAAAATTATAATTATAAAAACCGAGCAAAATGTTTATACATTTTAGTGACGGAAAGTGCACCCACCCTTTATTCATAGCTGATTTTTTGTTTTACCAACATCAGTTTCAAAAACTCAAAATAAATAAATTAATGTTAGGCATGAAATATCAAAAAAATTATCATCCACACATACACTTCCATAATTCCATTCTGTGTCGATACTCTACATTGGAACAATACGATTTTCATGGAACTTAAGTATTATCGAAAGCAAAACATTAATCGGGTGTATTTTTGGTTCACGCATACAATGGTGTCACGCTTAAAATGATGTTGAAAACGCAAATTTCGATGGAGCTACATATTACGTTTTGCTTTTAGTTAAGGATTGATCGTTGAGGAATCTGGTGATTTTTCAGTTCAGAATAATTTTTTCTTAGCTATATTGAAATTAAAACAAAATTAAAATGAGTACCCCGTTTGTTGTAAGTGAATTTTTGTTCGTAATTTACAATGTTTGTGACTAAAAATATAAATTATCTTATTATTTATTTAAGGATGAAGATCTTACACCAGAGCAGATTGCCGGTAAGCACCTACTAAGTTTATATTAAAAAAATTAATTTGTGATCTTCATAAACAAATGTATTAATTAAACCTTTGTGATATTTAATGCATATCTTTACCTATACTATGTAGGTCATAAATTAAGTGTTTTCATTTACCATTCGCGTGAAACATAAAAATCAAAAATTTGTGCAAACTATGTGTTTACTCTCATGATTTAAATAGTAGGTACCTACATAATATATAAAATGTTAGATACATTTTCGTAAAAAATACATGGTTTTATTATTTTAATTTATATTTTATGTACCTAATTTATTTTTTACAAGCTAACTTAATTCATTTTATGTGTTTATAGTTCTTCAAAAGGCTTTCAACAGTTTTGACAATCAAAAAAGTGGAAGTATTCCAACTGAAATGGTAGCCGACATTCTACGTTTAATGGGTCAGCCCTTTGATAAGAAGATTTTAGAAGAACTTATTGAAGAAGTTGACGAAGACAGTAAGATTTACACTTTAAGTTAAGTTTAGGTGTTCGATAAAAAAGTACATTTTTACAGAATCTGGACGTCTGGAGTTTGGAGAATTCGTACAGCTGGCTGCCAAATTTATTGTTGAAGAAGATGCGGAAGCGATGCAAAAGGAACTGCGTGAAGCTTTTCGCTTGTACGATAAACAAGGCAATGGATTCATTCCAACTTCCTGCCTTAAAGAAATTCTTAAGGAATTGGATGACCAACTAACGGAAGCTGAATTGGATATCATGATTGAAGAAATCGATTCTGACGGTTCCGGAACCGTTGATTTTGATGGTGAGTAAAAATGATGTTTATAATTTTACCTAAACAAAAAATCGCTATACCTACTAAGAAAATAAATATATTAACTTATACTAAAATGCACAAACTTTCGTTTTCTTAACCATTAAATAAAACAAAATATTATTTTTATAAACATTTCTAAAAAAAGTGCAAAATTATTAATTTATCAAAAATATTCAATTTTTTTTAAAATAACATACATACATACAAATAAATATTCAATAAAACGTTAAAATTTATCTGTATTATCCTCCCACGGAAAAAAATTTCAAATCATATTATGATTGAAATAATTTTATAATTCCAAATCATTGATATTCTAAAAATAAATATTATTATTTTTACCGTGAAAAAGAGCCATATTGCTATTTTGTTATTTCCATGAAACTGAAACCATTTTTCGTTTATTTTAGGATTGTATTTGTGTTCAGCGATTCTTGCTGTATTCATTTAAAATCTATTTTTGATTGTAAATACTGTGCCGTTAGCTATAAACACATACATACATACATATGTAGGTTTAGTGCGAGCAATAAAAATGTTTTTTTTTTGTTTACAGAATTTATGGAAATGATGACCGGGGAATAAACTGAAGAAGATGAAACACCACCTGTTCTTAATTCGATCCTTACTCTTTTTCACTGATGTAGTGAGCCACTTCTGTTAACAAAAATATTTTACATTAATTCTAAGTTTTTTAAAATATATTTGTTTACTTAATTTTAATAGTAACAGCAATTACATTCTCAAAATGAAGTTTTTTTTAATGAGTTTTTGTTGGTAATGAATGTTTTCACAAAGCGCAAATATTTATTTACTTATAACTTCTTCAGCATAAAATATCGTCAAGTTTAATAATCCGGTTAAAGGCTTATTGATCTTTTTTCACTCAAAATTAAGTCTTTGGGAGACATTAACCTTTTGATAACCACATTTGGGGGATATCGGGAATACATTTTCCATTCTATCGAAAATTAAGATTCTCAAAAACTTTCCTCCGAATTAATAACTATTATCGTTAAAAATTTACAAAGCGGATTTGGATGTCATTTCAATAGATAACACGGAACATTGGAAAGTGTGTGTTTCCAATTTTCGAAGGTCTGAAAAATGTCTAGAGAAATTTAATTCATGATAGCTCCAATTTTGACTGTTTCAAAGAGGATCTTAAGATGATTAAAATCTTCTGTTTGTTTTAAGAAATTTAAATACACACATGTACATACAAACATATGAACATGTAGTGTACATATCCTATAATGCTTTATTGAAAAATAATAAAAATTAAATGTTAACAAAATTGACGTGTCATAGTTTCTCAAAGTAACGGGTCCAAATGAAAATCATGGGTTTTTAAGTCATTTTTACCCGTAAAACAAAAGTGATAACTTTCTCATTTCGACCTTTTTTTTGATGTAATAACAGTTTTTATGATTGTTGGTTCCGTTTCTGCTATGACTATTGTCCTGATAATGTCGAATTTGAGCATTATTTTTCTCTTCGGTTAGAACACTTCCCTTTGGCAAAGTTGTTAAATTCGTGAAAAAATGTCTTTAACTGTTAATTATTTCATTTTTTTGCATGATATTTTCAACGATTTTCTGAACTACTTGTTTGTTTTTCAGGGTGTATTTAAACGAGTGACACACAAAATAAGGTCGATTTTTTGACTACAATTGTTCAAAGAGCCATAAGACTAAAAATTTTTTAGGAGGATTCAAAATTCTTCCTGAATCTTAATCCACATATTACACTTAATAAATTCTATAATTAGATTTGTCATAATTATAAAAGGTTATAGAGAAATCTTTAAAAGTTTATTGAAAAAAATCTGTATTTAAAAGAGTGAATTGGAGTGTATGTATAAATATACAAGAAACAAATTTCTAACACATCCCGGACGTCACTTTTTGTTCAAGCAAAATCAATACGTTGACTGTAAAAGGTGAGGTGCGGGATGATTTCAAAATGTTTTTTTTAACGTTTGTAATGAACAATTTATGATATTAAATTACATATTAAGTAAAAAATTACAATAATAATTACGTAGGTATTTCAAACGAAGCATAGTAGGGTGCTCTGCTAATGCGAAACGAAAAATCCCATGATGAAATCATTCCTTCTGCAGTACGCTGTTCGCCCATCGAAATTGATTATACCACGATTGTTTTGAGAAGTGTCGTCTTTCTTTTCGCACATCCGTCATTTTTAGCAAGATGTTCTACAGGGTGATTTATGCATAAGGTGTCACAAAAGGCTAGGGCGTGTAAGTTGGTCTTAGACAAGAAAAAACACGTATGGGAGAGGGGTCTATTTCCCCCCGTTTAGGCAGTAGAGGCAATTTTCAAAAAAAATCACTTAAAACAGAAAAAAAATATTAAAAAATAACAGTAATAGGGAAAATTCCTAAACGCAAAACTTGCGCAAATTATGCTATTAAATGCAACCATTAAAATCCCTGCAAAGCAGACTGTCCCAAAACGCAGTCGACTTCTTTACGTGCGCAAATGTAAAAGCGTTTGAGCAAATGTAAAAAATATCTTGCGCACTTCACTTGCATTTGAATTTGTTTGGCGTTAGTTGTGTCTGGAATTTTGCTACACTTAATTTATTTGTTTTTTGAAGAAAAGTAATTTATATTAACTAAAAGATAAGAAATAACTATTTTATGACTAATTTTAAAAGTATGGAAAACTGAAAACAATTTTCTTTTACAAAAGGAGAAATGCTTCGTAAATGGAGCAACCTTTTTCTAACATATAAAACAATAAAATAAAGGAATGGGGAAACTGGAGGAGCTGCAACAAGATGGGAGTACCTACTATGACTTGTTTGTTCCATGAAGTGTAGATATGGAACAAAGCAACATCAACTCAGTAAAATCTTTATTAAAATAGATTTTGTTCGGGGTTCCATAATTCATTCCAGCAAAAATCAACTAACAACGCAAATGCCCGTTCCGAAACATCATATACATAATAAATGCTATGCAAACATGCGTTTAACATTTCAACTTGCTTTTTACATATGCTTTGTATTTTGCTTTGCAAATGTTGCGTTTAGGAATTTGGCCATACTTACAGAGTCGTGCTATAGCATTTTGAAAGGCCAAAAGTCTATTCTTTAATATTATTTTTTAGTTGTTCGAGTAAATAGTTTTTGAAAAAAAAAATTCAAAGTCAAAATTTTGAAGAAAAAAAAATAAAAAAAATAATTTCAAGCTAATTTTTTTTCAAACATTTTATGTAACTAAGCATAATTTTTGTTTTCAAAACTTAATGCTCTTGTCAATTTTTATAGTCAAACACTGAAAACCGCATGGTTCTAGGACTTTGACTTTTCAAGATATTAAAAAATAAAGAAGCCAGCATCTTAGTAAAAACAAGAAAAAACGAGGTTGATGATAATTAACTGGGTGCTGTAATGATCATTTAGCCGGATTCTTCTTAGTTCTATGCTATGAGAAAGTTGCTTCATTTGTTTTTTTTAAATTTTGACTTTGAAAATTAATTTTTCAAAAACTGTTTACTCTAACAACTTTATTTAAAAACAAAATTAAAGAATAGACTTTTGGATTTTTAAAATGCTATAGCACGACTCTGTAAGTATTACCGTTATTTTTTAATATTTTTTTTTCTGTTTTAAGGGATTTTTTTTTTTCTGTTTTAAGGGATTTTTTTTTTTTGAAAATTGCCTCTACTGCCTAAACGGGGGGAAATAGACCCCTCTCCCATACGTGTTTTTTCTTGTCTAAGTCCAACTTACACGCCCTAGCCTTTTGTGACACCTTATGCAAAACACCCTGTATATGTTTGTTTGTATGTATGTTCGAGAACGAATATAGACATCGACTTCGGATGAATTTTATTTTACAAATAATATTGTCATAACGTGATGAAAAGGTTTTCTAACAAACTTAATAAAACATTTTTTTACTACACATATATTTAAAACGGAGCTGTAAAATGCCATTCGTCTCGAATATCTCGAGAGCGGAAAAGATATCGACTTCGGACTAATTTCATTCTACAAATAATTACGTTATAATGATTTTGTAAAGATTAAAAAAAAATCAAACGGACTCTTTTTTTTTAACTGGAAACAGTTGGAAAACATATTTCGCCTCAAATATTTCAAGAACAAATAAAGATTCCAAACCCAGTCTATTTTTTTCTACATATATTAATGTCAACAACTCGCTGGCTCAATGCTTTAATGTTCTGTCATATAAAATGCACAAATACGTTTTTTTACATCAAAATGTTCGTCTTTTTGTCGACTCTAAGAAAATGTATGTTTCATTTTTTTCTTCAACAAATGGCTTTTTTATAGCCCTAACAAACAGAAACATTCCATAGATTCTATGAGTACTGAGTACTTAAACGTTCATATACATCATAAAATAAATTAAATCAATAAGTAAATGATTAAAAAGTATTGGCAAGTGGAAAAAACTCTATTGATACACTTTAATCTAGAATTTTGTAGTTTATTATATAATTTGTAAGCATAAATAATAGTTTGTTATGGTCTTACAATCGCAGTAACCAGTTTCACTGCATATTTTATTCCATTTTTCTCTGATTATCCATTGCTTTCCATATGTCTCTTTCAGTGCAATAATGTTCTATGTCCGACATTGAACAAAAAACTCAAAAAAGTTGAAAAATGTTCTATGTTTAAATTGAAAAGTGTTAATTAAATCGATATTTAATACACAAAAAAAGAAAGAATGTCCTTAATTTAAATAAGTTTCTTAGACGTTTTAATATTTTAATACTTTTTTTTAATAAATCATGATATTTTGACACAAAATCAGCTTCCTAAAACTTTGCAAGCGATTATCTCTGAATAATGAAAACCTAACATAGAACATTAAAGTATTTTAAACTTAATTAAACTTAAAAAAAAGACTACTAAAAATAAAAACTCTTAAAAAAATGTGTTTAAACTCAAATATCTTGAGAGAAAATAACGATATCTGCTTCAAATTTTGTAGCAAAAATATATACAAATACAATCTATATAGGTATGTTGTGTAATTTTGAGATTTTTAAAACCACCATTTGAAAAAATTAAAGTCAAAATAATGCAAAGAACGACCTTTCATAAATGTATTAATTCAAAAAATTCTTACACTCAAAATGGTTTCAAAATTTATCATTTTATATTCTTTGGAACCAAATAATATTTTTGTTGAATTACACCCCTGATTTATGGTATTTTTTTGCCAATAGTCTGTTTTGAACTAATTGGCTTTAATAATTTAATTATTTACAATCAGTTAAGCTCTCCATGAATATTTTTATTCCGTTTTCGTAAGCATTTCATTGACTTGTTGGAGACCAACGAAAAATTTCGTTTCGCATCAGCAGCGTGCTAGGCTTGAAACTTGGTGAACATTTGAAGTTACACAGCTTTCACACAAGGAAACTGAGTTGCCAGAAACTAGCTAGTTTGTAGGAGAAGGGTGTGAGGGGAGATTTTTTGTCTTCCTTCTACGCCCTTCTCGCCAATAAACTAAAAATCGCTGGCAACTCAGTTTCCTTGTGTGAAGGGGGTCTTATCAAACATGCAAATTATGGAGTATCCTTGGGAAGGAATTGGTATTTAGACTAAATAACAAATCATCATGGCGTTCAAGGAATTCACAATATTGGATTCGCAGTGTTGGGCTCTCTTTTTCCTTAAACCTGACGTATGAACATCAAACAACAAAGCACTGTGATTCTCAGCAAATCCAGAATTGGGAATTCCATAATCAGAATTCATATATTTCAATCATTTATTTATTGCATGTGGGGATCAAGGGTAATAAAAGCAAATAATTATAAAAGACCTTCCACACTAGCCCACTGTGTATTAATACATGTCAAAAAAGTGGGAACAAATCATGTAGACTAGTGTGGAAACAAAATATGAAAACCCAGCCTACACAACCCGACATTCTATCCCACACGATTTGACATGTGTTAATTACATGAATAATTTTAGGAATGGTTCTAATTCTATCCCACATTCTATCACACTTTTTTTTAGGTTAAGGTATGTATTAATACAAGCAAGTGTGGAAGCAAAATATGAAAAGTCATTTCTTTTCCACAAATTTGGCAGTCGCGTGGAATTCGTTACCACTTTCAATTTGACATTTATTAATACACAGTGGGGTAGTGTGGAAGGGCTATAAGCAACATATTTATATGCGTTGAACGAGTTCATTATGTCATCGCCCATGATTTGAAGTTTTGTGGAGGATACAAAACTACATTTATCACTTTGACAGTTTAATGTTTTCCTTGTAGGGGGTGGCCAAGTTTTGTAATTTGTACATGTCAAAAATGGCTGACGCAGAAAAAGACGAGGCGAAAAATCTTGTAAGCATTTAAATTGTGTTTAATTGCAATTCAACAAAAAAATATTTTCACTGTAAAGTAAATGAAACATTGTTACGCAGTTAAATAAAGTAAAAATATTAACAAAATACATTATGTATCGTATATAAAGGTCTTCATTATTATTGATTGAGTGTCAGCTGATAGTGCTTAGGAACAAAACAGATTATAGTAGTACCTACTAGAGTTAATTCAATAAAATTTTTAAATCTCGTATTTTGTTTCAGCAAGTTGAGTTCGAATGGGTTCTTCGTGATGAAGTGCACCCAATTCTTAAACAACTCCGGATGATCCTTATAGTAAGCCTCACAATTTTATTGTTAAAGCAATCTTAACTTATTTTTGTCTCAGGAATGTGCACATCGTTTTCCAGTGCCCTTGTATGAAAACGAAGGAAAAAAGACAGAAAAATTTGTTTTAATGGCTCCACATGATCAATTAAAGTGTTCAGTAACCCTAACGGGAGACAGCATAACCCAAGCGGTTCGAAAAATTACATAGGCATAATAAAAATAAAAGTTGCTTATCATTTCATTTCCCTACAGGATATAAACTTTAAACTTCAAAAGGCACCTAATCAGGTACAGAGAACTTCAATAACACAAGATTCCCCATGGAAATTGCAACAAGTTCAAGACGCTGCTAACCATTTGCAACAAGCAATAAATCATATTGACAATGTTGACGACACTTATCATTTTAAGTAAGGGAAATAGGTTTCAATAGCTAACACCTTCAAATTTTACAATTGTATTCATTTATTGCAGAACGTCTGACGAAGTTCTTCACGTTGTTGGAGATATTCTCGGTGCCTTGCAACGCGGTCGCACTAGTCTGGTTATACCAAAGAAAAAGCCCATTGATGAGCTCATGAAGGGAAGGAACATGGTAAATTAAAAATCACAAATACTCTCTAGGAGTCGATATTCCAACTGTTGTTTATTCACAGAAATCACTTGCACCGAATCTGCCTGAGGATTTAGCTATTAGCTTCTATCTTCAAAGCCACAAACTAATTATTGCCGTGTATCAATTAACAAATATTCAAGGAACAATGAAATTTGACTCTTGTCAAGCGGAATTCTCTGTTCCTTGGTTAAATGAAGTTCTGGTTTTATTTACAGTTGGTTTACAGCTTTGTCAGCAATTGAAAGACAAGGTAAGATTATTAAGATGTTTCCATTATGCATGTACATGTCACTTGTTTTGTGAAATACAATATTTTCAAGCTGCTCTTACAAAACTTCTTTACAAGATTTAAATTTTATATATTTTTTACAAACGTAACGAACAATGCATTTTCTCATTATCCAAACTGGTCTTTTTAGTCAAAAATCTTTTATTTAGGGCCAGTTTGTTCACAGCTGATTATCTTTAATCCATGCTTAGTGGAGCTGGGAACTCCTCAAATGTTTTTGTTGATCAAATTTTGTATACAAAATTCAAAGTATGAGTTGCTAAACATGGATTTCACTAATCAGCCAATTTTGGTTGATTAGCGTTAGTTAATTAAAGCCTATGAAAGTCGCATAATAAATTTAACACACTGTGAACAAACTGGCCCTTAAAATAAGAGCAATTGTAGCAAAAGTTATCTCAATCAAATTAATCAACAATCAAATAATGCACACAATACAAAACTGTTTTCAAGCTAGAACATGCAGCTGTTAATTAATATACTTATTGTTGTGCCATAAAGAAATATTAAAGGAAGCACATGCTAATAAAACGTTTGTTTTTTTTTTTGTACTTTTGTATTTTTTGCTGAGCTTATTTTCGTTCACCAAAAGATCTACATTTGTACATTTACCTCGGAACCCAAATTACTTTTAATAAAACCTTGTTCTTTATTTACTATACTTAAATTTTTACCTGTTTTTTTTTTTTTTAATTTGCATTTAAGAAATTTTAAGAGAATGTAACACATTGTTAAGTAATTAAAGAAGCAAAAAATATTATAAGGCTTTTCCAAACCAAAGCGAAAAGTAACATTGCGTTAAACGGGAATAGCCACACAGAAAAAATGCGATTTTTCATAAATAAATTGCGATTTAGACGTTTTCAATAACGAATGTTTCTTTTGTTTGTTGGAAAGAGCATTTATACTTTTTTAATTATTATTTAGCTAACATTTAAAATTAGAGTATTCAAAAAATTGACAAGCTTCAAAAAATATGAAATTACAAAACTAAGTACATTATATACTTATTTCACTTGCCGTGTTTAGTTCTACACCATGGATTAAGAATTTTCCGGAATCAAACTAAAGGGAATTTTTTATTGCTCCATTTGACTCCGGAACAATCTTATTCCATGGTGTAGTTTTCCTAAACACGGGAGCTGAAATAACTATTTTTTCTTTATAAATACGGGAGATAGTTATTTTCTGAGTTGCTATACACTCTATCAAATAATATAAATGTATGTATATGTACATACATATATGTTTGAATAAAATATTAAAGATTTGTTCTTATGCATTATAAGAACTTTCTTTGTATGCGAAAATATGAGTGCACCAAAAAAACCACACCTAAATCAATCAACCCAATTCTAAATAAAAATTCCTGGGAAAATTCTTCTCATTTCCCTACTATCCTATTCTAAACTATAAATTCCCGGTAATTTTGTTCCCTTTTCCTTAATTTAAGCAAATTTCGAATATGAGAAAAAATACAACGAGAAAGAAGCTGGCATTCTAAATGTCAACAAAATGGAAAATGTAAATATTTTGGATGTGAGGAGCATTTTAAATTTTGGAGAACAAACCTCCCGGGGAGTTTTTTTCCGGGGAATATTTAGAATTCGTCTGAATCAAAAAGGAAGGATTTTGGCGTCAAGGTATTCCTTCCGACAAGCCACTCAGGACAAAAATACGAATCGAGTTAGTTTAAACAAAATTACCGTTCGGACCCATAGTACGATAATAATCTGTCAACGGATTTACAAAAGTATAATTTGTGAAGACCTTAAGCCTTGTTCACACGAGATCACAGCGCACGTTTTTAAGCTGTAAACATCCGAATATAGAACTGTTCACACGATGATTTTTTTCAAAAAACGTGTTTACCTGTAAAGTTAGGATGTCTACAGCTTAAAAACGTACTGTGTAATGTTGTGTGAACTAGGCCTTTGATAAACAAACTAACAAAGCCAATGGTTATTAAAAACTTCTCTTCGTGATAAAAAATAGTTTTCATTACATGCGATTCTTTTCTTAATTTCCATAAGGATACATTTGAGAGTAATTTGATGACATTTCAGTAATTTTAAAAAGTATTTAGAAAAGAAGCGTATAAAGGATGTCGTTGTTCTTGTGTCAAGCTATCATTTATTAGCTGCAATTAATTATTGCTACTAATTTAAAAGATCACATGACAATTGGGCCTATTCTGCCCCATCTGTTATTCTGCTATGAAACATAAGAACAAATGTTCACCATAAAAGATTGTAATTGCTAATCAGCAGTAAATTTTGTATAAAACTATATAATAAAACTACAAAAACGAAATCTGCAGGCAAAAAAAAAAATAAATTGGAACCAGGGCCTAGTGACTAACAACTCGCAACCATTCCTGTGTGCACGTGTCGACAGGAATATAAGGGACCTAAAATTTTATGCGGAATCCAAACGGCTAGACGATAAGCACTTATTCATGACAAGTAATACTCTTGGAGGATTTGTCAATTCCCCGCAGGAGGCAGTAGCCCTGAAAAAAACTTATTCGTGTTTAGGTGGACGAGGCTGGGAAGTGAACCCAACCCTCCAGCGTGACCGTCCAACACACTAGCCATTACGCTACGGGTAACTAGAGACTTAAAACAGCGGGCAAACAGACTTAAAATCTATAATCAATATCAGAGGTTTGACAAATAAACCAAACGGAATCGTCGTGTTCATGATTTTCTTAAATTATTGGAATTTGTCCATTAGAATTCTGGTATTCAATTTATCAAATATAAAAAGCTGTATAAAGATCACATCGGGAACCAAAAATATGACTTTAGTTCCATCAAATTTCATTGAATTATACAAAAACTAAAGAATTAAAAACAATAAAAATGTTCTTCCTTCGCAAGTAATTTTGTTTTCTTTTAAAACAAATTTCAAATAAAAGAAATCAAAAAATAATTAATGCTCAGTTTGATCAGTTAATGCGTATCGACTACGTTTCGGATGCGTTAATGAACTTTATGGTTTGGAACTTTTGAGTTTTGAAACTTATGATTTCGGAACTCAATATTATTTTCTTTCATTTGTCTCCTTTTAAGACCATTTTGTTTGAAAAAAATAAAAACATCTATTCCCACTCTCAATTATTAAAAAAATTTATGAAAAAAGTCACAAAAATGTCTCTTTCATTCTTTTATGATTCATAAAAGATTTCATTTCCGATTTTTAAATGTTGAATAGGTAACTAAAATGTGATTAGTATGAATTTTTTTGAGAGCTGGAACCTTTGACAGTTCATAAAAGATTTCTCAGCTGATTTTATACCAGAATTTGTCCAGTAGAATACCAAAATTATAATTCATAAAGATTTAATGACTGCTCAATTTTCTGTATGGAAATTTATAACAATAACAGATGAAAGACGTCGTCGAATAGGCCCTAATAAAGCAATTGGCTTTCCACCAGACGTCAGTAAAATAAAACGACAGTTGAACAGCTCTACTTAGGAGGAAACAAAATACGCGCGTGTGTAGTTAATGAATTTATAGTTGTATATTTATATTTGTCTGGATTGCATTTGTTTCCCCCTAAAAGGCCTTCCACACTAGCCCACTGTGTATTAATACATGTCAAGAAAGTGGGAACAAATCATGTAGAATATTGTGGAAACAAAATATGAAAGCCCAGCCTACACAACCCGACATTCTATTCCACTCGATTTGACATGTGTTAATACATGAATAATTTTAGGAATGGTTCTAATTCTATCCCACATTCTATCACACTTTTTTTTAGGTTAAGGTAATGTATTAATACAAGCAAGTGTGGAAGCAAAATATGAAAAGTCATTTCTTTCACACAAAGGAGAATGGGCAAAAATGTATGGGAGCTGGTCTACCCGCTCAACAGCAATGTGTTGTATGTCGTTGAAAAGGTAATTTTACTTACTTCATTTCATTGTATGACCATAAAGCTCTTAACTATGGGGTTCGTGAGATATTCGGAATCAAAGCACCGAAAAAGACAATAATGCATTTCTTGATTGGTAGTGTGTCCTCATACCTACATTAATCTGTAATACATCGTTGAAAAGATAATTTTGTGTACTTTATTTTTGTATATAGCCGTGAAGACGTAGATCATAGGGTGCAAGAGATATGTGGGCATACAAATCGGCAAATATAACAACAATGCAATTCTTCATTTGGTACTGGTCTACCGACTCAACAGTAATGAGTCATACGTCGTTGTAAAGGTTATGGCATTTGCTTCATTTCATTATACGGCAGTTAAGCTCTAAACCATGGGGTTCGTAAGATATTCGGCTCTTAAGCACAAAAAACAGCAATAATGCAATTCTGCATTGGTAACTTATCAACCAAGTCAACAACTATGAGTCATGTGTCGTTGAAAAGGCTGTTGCGTGTACTTCTTTTTATTATATGACCGTTAAAATGTAAATAATGGGATTCAAGAGATATGTGCCAAAAACGCTGAAAAGTGCAGTAATGCAATTCCGCACTGGTAGCTGGTCTTTCAACTCAACAGAAATCTCTCTTATATCTTTGAAAACGCTATTGCATGTACTTCATTTTGCAATATGCCGTTTAGCTGTAGACCGTGGGGTTCAAGAGGTATTTGTCCATCAAAATAGGCAAATATAACAAAAATGCACATCTTCATTGGGTACTGGTCTACCAACTCAACAGTGATGAGTCATACGTCGTTGAAAAGCTTATGGCATCTGCTTCATTTCCTTATATGGCAGTTAAGCTCTAAACCATGGGGTTCGTAAGATATTCGGCTTTTAAGCACAAAAAAACGCAAAAATAAAATTCTGCATTGGTAACTGTTCAACAAACTCAACAATAATAAGTCCATGGTAAATGAAAATAAGGTGTGCTTAATTTTGTTATGTGGCTTTTATTGATTAGGTAGTAGGGTTCAAAAAATACTTTACAAAAATGAAGTTCCGTAGGAGATTCGCAAAATGAGAGGCCCTAGGGTCTAAACACTGACTCCATCTTAAACCGCACTAACTTCAGAGTAACCATTGCTATGAAATTCCACGCAATAAACGCTACACAAACGGTCTACAGCTTAACGGCATATTGCAAAATGAAGTACATGCAATAGCGTTTTCAAAGATATAAGAGAGATTTCTGTTGAGTTGAAAGACCAGCTACCAGTGCGGAATTGCATTACTGCACTTTTCAGCGTTTTTGGCACATATCTCTCGAATCCCATTATTTACACTTTAACGGTCATATAATAAAAAGAAGTACACGCAACAGCCTTTTCAACGACACATGACTCATAGTTGTTGACTTGGTTGATAAGTTACCAATGCAGAATTGCATTACTGCTGTTTTTTGTGCTTAAGAGCTGAATATCTTACAAACCCCATGGTTTAGAGCTTAACTGCCATATAATGAAATAAAGCAGATGCCATAAGCTTTTCAACGACGTATGACTCATCACTGTTGACTTGGTAGACCAGTACCCAATGAAGATGTGCATTTTTGTTATATTTGCCTATTTTGATGGACAAATACCTCTTGAACCCCACGGTCTACAGCTAAACGGCATATTGCAAAACGAAGTACATGCAATAGCGTTTTCAAAGATATAAGAGAGATTTCTGTTGAGTTGAAAGACCAGCTACCAGTGCGGAATTGCATTACTGCACTTTTCAGCGTTTTTGGCACATATCTCTCGAATCCCATTATTTACACTTTAATGGTCATATAATAAAAAGAAGTACACGCAACCGCCTTTTCAACGACACATGACTCATAGTTGTTGACTTGGTTGATAAGTTACCAATGCAGAATTGCATTATTGCTGTTTTTTGTGCTTAAGAGCCGAATATCTTACAAACCCCATGGTTTAGAGCTTAACTGCCATATAATGGAATGAAGCAAATGCCATAACCTTTACAACGACGTATGACTCATTACTGTTGAGTCTGTAGACCAGTAACAAATGAAGAATTGCATTGTTGTTATATTTGCCGATTTGTATGCCCACATATCTCTTTCACCCTATGTTCAACGTCTTCACGGCTATATACAAAAATAAAGTACATAAAATTATCTTTTCAACGATGTATCACAGATTAATGTAGGTATGAGGACACACTACCAATGAAGAAATGCATTATTGTCTTTTTCGGTGCTTTGATTCCGAATATCTCACGAACCCCATAGTTTAGAGCTTAATGGTCATACAATGAAATGAAGTCAGTAAAATTACCTTTTCAACGACGTACAACACATTACTGTTGAGTGGGTAGACCACTTTGCCCATTCTCCTTTGGCAGTCGCGTGGAATTCTTTCCCACTTTCAATCTGACATGTATTAATACACACTGGGGTAGTGTGGAAGGGCTATAACTAGATTTTTATTTTGTTTCTTATCAAAGTAAGAAAGAGAAACAAACCATTTTCTTTTATTGTTCGAGTATCGAGCATGCTCTTAACCGAGTGTCTTCTGATCTCTCTAATTTATTTTCGAAACATACCTGAGCACTTATCTTCATCCACCATTTAATTTGTATCGATATAATTTTTCTTATTTCTCAACAAACATGTTCAAGTTCTGATTTGTTAAAAAAAAAATAACTCTGTTTTGAATTAAAAAAAGAATACCTACCAGATGAAAGACCTCGCCGTCGAAAGTTCCAATACGGATAAGATAGTGAAAACACTGTTATATTGCCCTCTGTTTTTCCGTATGTCTTTCTATTTCTCATTTATTTGGTGTTTTATTTCACTTTACTGAAACCATTATTTGCAAAACCAAATAATCCTAAACTAACCTAATCACCAGATTAAAAAGTAATGTTTGGATCATAAAAACACTGCTATCAATACCGCTACCTAAAAGCTTCCGTATAAAAAGTTGATAAAAATCATTTAAATCCCAAATCAAAAATACAAATAAATGCTTACAAATTCTATCGAAAAGAAGAATGGATAACATACATACACCACTATTTGACCATTAACCCAATGGCCGAACCAACTAAGTATCCAACAGCTCTTACAACTAAAATGATAAAATGCTTCTTACGCCTTCGACAAGGCCACACCCAAATCACACAGAGTATTCTCCTTAAAAAAAAAAAACCGAAAGCCCTCCAAGCTGCCACCTTTGCCAATCCAGTTATATCTTGACACTTAGGCATCTTATTTTTAATAGTTTCAAAGTAAAAGACCTATGTAATTCATTTTTCAACAAAAAACTTATCGATCTATTGTCAACAACATCTAATATAAAAAATGTATATACAATTTTAAAAATAATAAAAATTGAATCTAATAAATAACAAAAATTATTTTGATGTATATGTGGGGCTGTCGGAGATCAGTGTTTCTCCAACTTAGAGATCCCCTGACCTCCGACAGCCCCACGCATACATTTTCTAATCATAATTATTCTCTTACTTTATAATTATGAACTCCAAGCCGCAAGTCCTGGTAGCTAGCACTGTTATATTTAAATTGTAATGTAAATTCATTTATATTGTCATAAATAATATACATATACATATGTATGTATATGTATATTAAAATTAAAATTCGAGTTTTGCGGATTAAGATGTTATCTTGATTTAAATGCTAAACGCTCTCCATTATTAATAAGTTTTTTTTTTTTTTGATTTTACAAAACCTCTTGATTGCAAGAAATATTATTATTTATTTTATTTTTAATCTACCGTCATTTTTATCATCATCTTAAAATTTAATTTTTGTTCCATTTATTTTGCATTGCAGATATCCGTGTTTTCGCTGTATAAAGACTTTACAGTTGGCTCCCGATCACCGTCTGCTCTTTCATATTAAAAAAAATATCAGTTAAGTTTAAATTTATTTTTTTTTGTCACATATACTAGAAAATAATATAATGAACTAGCTAAAGTTGTCGATATAATAATTTTATCGAATACAAACAACTATACCGTATAAATGTTAACTTTATTAAAATTTTTATAGAATTTACTATTTTAAGTTATATTTTCCCTTCCTGGAAACAAATTCAAATATTGTGCATTCTTACAAAAATTAAAGAAATAGTTTACAAACTTGACGTAATTAGTTTGATTTGTTTGATAAAATTAACTAGTCCATACTAACTGCTAACTCCCCAAAATTGTTGATAACCATGTGAAGGGCCCAGGTGAAAAACTGCTAAAATCCAATTGTCTGTTTTTATCGAGTAACATGTATGTCAACGGAAACGAAAATAAATGGCACAGCAAAAACTGCACTCTGCAAAATATAGTAGAGCACAATGACACGAGACAATGTCTTGGGCTTAGGTCATTGATTTTTGTTGTTGTTGAGCAGTCACATTTTTTTAAAAAAGTAAATCACCCCTATTGCGGTTGTCGTGTCACTTAAACGACAGTAAAACGACACGTCCCAGGAGGCGGCAATTGATATTATATTAAAACTAATTTCGTCATAATGCTGAGATGGTTGGAGATTGGAGAGAATGTCGAAGATTTGGGTTTATTTAAACGCCAACTGTTGCTTCTAAAGCCTTGTCGTTTTACTGTCGTTTTAGTGACACGACAACCGTAATAGGGGTGAATATAATATCATATACTTTTTACATAAGGGTGGTCCTTATAATGGTCATTGTCTTATTTTGAATAACGCACCCCTCTAATTTGTTCTAAATAAATTTAAAAAAATCCTGTAAATCGTTAGCCCATTATATTAACGTTAACCCGGCCTCCAAGACCACTGAAGTTTTATATGTAAAATCCCATGTATTTTTGTAAATCCAACTTTGAAAATTCTTAACTTTGGTAATGATTGATAAAAAAAAATTATTTTTGGAACACATGTAGTCACTTTTGTCATATTTATAAAAATGTATCAGAAAAAAATCTACAACAGTTATTTCCCTACTTATAGATATTAAAATAAAAATATTTTTTTTTAATTAATTTAAATAAATGTTGTACAATTTTTTCTAATAAACTTTTTTTAAACGTGACAAAAGTGACTACATACCTATGTGCCAAAATTCAATTTTTTTTATCAATCATTACCAAATATATGAATTTTTAAATTTGGATGTATAAAAATACATGAGATTTCCCATATAAAACTTCACACATCTTGGGGCGGGGTTAATATAATGAGCTAAAATTTTACAGAATTTTTTTATTTATTAAGAACAAATTATATAGGTGCGTCATTCAAAATGACAATGACCTTTTAAGGATCACCCTGATATACATACATAATGTATAAATGCGTCATGGGCAAACTTTGTTCAGCGTTTTGCTCCGTAATGACTCAACGGAACGGAAAGGTTTGGCCCCACAGATGTGCACAAACGCGTGTGTATGGAAAAAAATTGTTAAATGTCGAATTCTGGCCGATAGGCGATGCAAGTTAGTTTGATTTGGAATAAAAGTAGGCCTAAGCCGTTTTCTCTTGGACCCTCCATATTTACATAATTTTGTTCAACACTTAAACTAGATAGTTTCTTTTATTTTGACTCCAAAAACAAATACATACATAAATTAACTTAAATTTCCTAAATGTTTTATAGATGACCGATGATTTGATATTTGTAGCTATCATTGAAAAGCATTACTCAAAACTTTGATTTTAATTTTGAGACGTGCGAAAAAGGCAAACATAAAGTTGTCCAACGAGCAGTATATCCTGGATAAAAAAGGAGGCTTTTTATTAGAGCCAAAGATATTTATGCTCCTGGTACACAGGATCTTTTTAAGATTACTAAAAAGATAAAAGAATGCTCATTTACTAGATCGATACATCATCTATGTTAAGAGGCATAAAATGTGTGAAAACAAGCTTAAAGTTAGGACGTGTAGATGCATTTCTAATTGTGGAGACTTATTTCCACTACTTAGGTTTCTAGTCATTAACCAGGGATGGAATCGGCAAAGCTGGTAATTCTTTACTAAAAAAATATTTCTAATTTTTAGAAAATAAGTCATTTTAGAAAAATACTACTAACTGTTCAGAAAATTTATAGTAAAATGAAAATATTTCTTATTATTTAGAAAATACTGATTTTAGAAAAAAACATTTCTAATTATTTAGCAGAATACCACCTAAAAATCTTCAATTTTTGTATCATTAATTATGTATTTATATTTGAAAAATTAGTAAATTACTCAATTTATGGACAATAGAAAATCTATTTACTAATTGAGGCTGTGAGTGCAAAACTGGCGTAACGTTCATATTCGACGAACCAAATTTTTACATGATCAAAAATTACGGCAAAAAATACTACAATGTCCCAAAGGTAGTAAATTTTTGGTCATTTGTAAAAAACATACGAAATACCACCTCGTCCTCGGTTCCAACGCTCGTCTTCAATGATACTCCTTTTGTCAGCTCTCAAGATAAATCCAATTAGCTTGCAGCACAGTTTGCTGTTAATTCGACGCTGCCAGAAAGTGTCATGACTCCTCCTGTCCTTGAGAGCGTAAATGACTTTATGTGGCAAATCTTCTTTCGTACTCGTGCAGTTGCTAGTGTTCTGAAAGATCTTGACATCCACAAATCCGCTGGCCCGGATAGTATCCCTCCCATTGTTCTGAAAAGGTGTTCTTCAACGCTGGCAAAACCACTGCGTAAGCTTTTCCATCTGTCCTACTCTAATGGTCTCTTTCCGAGTGGATGGAAAACAGCATTTGTCCAGCCTGTCCCTAAAAAAGGCGTGTCTTCTTCCCCCTCTAACTATCGAAATATTGCCCTTACGTCCCTTCTTTCCAAGGTCATGGAAACGCTGATTAATTTCCAGCTCAAGAAATATCTCGAAGAACGAAAGCTTCTTAATGACCGGTAGTACGGCTTTCGTAGCAATAGGTCCACTGGTGATCTGATGGTATATCTCACCGAACAGTGGCACAAATCTTTACATCGTTTTGGAGGAAGTAAGATTATTGCGCTTGATATTTCAAAAGCATTTGATAGAGTTTGGCATCAAGCTCTTTTATCGAAAATGCGTGCATTTGGTATCGATGAATCTCTTCTTCGTTGGACTAGAAATTACCTTTCGGACCGTTCAATACAAGTTGTATTGGACGGTTTTAAGTCTGAAATTCACAAAATAAATGCTGATGTACCCCAGGGCTCCGTTTTGTCTCCGACTCTCTTCCTTATTTTTATAAATGATCTTTTGGCTGAAACTTCTTATCCATTAAACTGTTTCGCTGACGACAGTACACTCAGCTTTTCATATTGGTTTTTAGATTCACATCCATGTCCTTATTAAATAAGCTCATTAAATTCTGATCTCGACAGCATTGGCGATTGGGGAATAAAAAATCGCGTAGAATTTAATGCTTCAAAGACTCAATGCTGTCTCCTGTCGTCAAAGCAAAACCCACCCCCCTTGCCACTATCCATGAGTTGCACTTGCATTGAGGAAACTGAACAGCTTTCGGTTCTCGGTATGTGCATCACAAACCACCTTTTGTGGAATGATCACATATTCGACATCGCTAAAAACGCTGCAAAATGTTTGGGATTCCTACGGCGATGCAAGAATTTGTTTCCTCTTCTGATCTGGCTACGATCTATAATGCATACATCCGTCCGAAGCTTGAGTACAATTCACAAATCTGCACAGGTGCTCCTCCAACTTACTTGAGTCTTTTGGATGGTATCCAAAGAAAAGCTTTAAAATGATAGGTGATAAAACCATAACGGAAACATTTACATCTCTAGAGCACCGACATAATGTTTCATGTCTTGTCTTATTTTATCGCTACTTTTACAAACAGTGTTCCAGTGAAATAGCTAGTTGCATTCCTCCCCTTAAACAATTTAACCGCAATACTCGCTCTTCTAGGAATGCTCATCAGTTTACCCTTGAGCCCAATTTCGGACGAACTGTCAGGTATTCCTTTTTTATCCGCACAACACGAATGTGGAACGTTATACCTAACTCTATTTTTCCCTCTCATTATGATATTCAGAAATTCAAAACCAATGTGCATCGGTATCTCCTTTTAAACCCTATCCTATTTTCTTAACGCTCGCACTGTGTTTTACATGTTAAGGGTATTAACAACCCCTTGAGTGCCCGTCAATTATAAAAAAAACCGTATTTTGAAAAATTGCCTTATTTTGTTTCTCATTTTTTCGTCTTAGGGAGATAAATTATTATCAACATAGTTTCAGATTCTTGAATATCTAATTCTTCCAAAAAAAAAATATAATATTACTATTTTAAAAGCATATGTGCTTGTTTTAGTCAATTTAAAACCAATTACAAAAAGTGGGTTACGCCACTTTTGCACTCACAGCCTCAATTATTACTCAGTTTTTGAAAAAAAGGCAATTGTTTCTAAAGATTTTTTTAAATTCATTCACTCCACTTAAAATAGAAGTAATTTTAATATTTAAATTTCCTCATATTCATTGTTAAAAATTAAATTTCAAAAAATCACTTGACCGTTTTTAAAATGTCGAGTTTTCAAAAAATTATAAATTCAAAATATTTTTTTATAAATTTTGGTCACCTATATAAACAAACAAAATAATTAAAAACGAAAGTTGATGGTAATTGGTTCATTGTGAGGAACTATGTATAACATCTATTGGTAAATAATTTGATATTCAAATATAGATCGTAGCAATAGACAAATATTTATCAAAATCGATGGAAAATAAGATTTTTCTTAACGAGTTGTTTGAATTTACATTTAATATTGTTCATTTATATAAATCGTTGCATTCTGGTATGAACAGTTTTGGGCGTATGTAATTAACGAATCGGGTGGGTCAAAATCCCTTTCTTTTCCTTTCTTCAATAGTGCTTTTGATTATTTTTCCACTTTCCACAATGAAGATATTTAAATTACTTCTCAAATCGTCTTTATTATTTCTTGATTATTTCTTTAATCGTCTTTAATTATGTGATTTTGTAATTGACTGGAAAATTGGTAAACAAATATGTTTGACAACGATAATACCAATTTTATGAAAAGAAATATTGATAGGGACAGGGATGATATAATAATACTAAATAAATACTTAATAATTATTTACGTACTAGGTCTAGGTCTAGGCCACTTGAACGGCTTGTGTTAAATTTCAAAAACATTAGGTATAGGCATACCTACTATATTATCATAAAAGCATGTATTTAGTGAGAGCATAAGATTATTTTTTTTGATTGGGTAAAGTTTGAATCGGTCCATCCAATATTGAGAAAGTCGAAAATATGAAAAACGGATGTATAGAAAAACATTCTAGTTTCCGACATGGCACTAGAGAGTTTTAAATAGATTCTGGCAAGGTCCTAGCATGGCTGAGTAATGGCCAAAACTAGAGCCTTGTCGATTATGAACCCTTTTGCCTCGTCAGAAAAACCACTCTAGGCCCCGGACCAGCAAAAACTAGATTTGTTCATATTTTAAGAAAGGGTATTTTAGTGTCGGTTGTGATCCGATAGTAAAATAACTCAGATCAAAAACAAAAACCTGAATAATAAAAATAATAGCGCAAATTTTTATGAATTTAATACGATATTAAAGCAAATTTAGTATGATACTCGACATTTTTGTAAAACACTTATTATCATATTATTTGATTTAGTATCGTGTATAAAAATGCGCTTAATCTAAATAACATCCCACCACAAAAACAACCGGATATGAACCACTTAAGATAACCATCTGGTATTAAGTAAATATAGTTTAAGACAGTAAATTATAATTTTTGATTAATTTGAATGAAAAGTTCAAAAAACCTTTGACGGGGGTGGATGGTTGAAAATAGAGATTTTCGAAAGTAAATACCTATATGATTATCTTGCAGGATTTGCGAGAGCGTGAAATTTGTAACTTTTTTTTTGAAACCAAAACTGATCAATTATAATAAAAGTTAAAATTTGTATTTTTCGATTCATCGATTCAATTTGTTTAGTTAAAATGTTGCATATATCAATAACGATAGTGCTTAGTCTGATAGGATGCCGAAAACGTCCAAAAAGTTCTTACAAGCGAGAACCTCACGAGAGTATGAAACATTTTCCTCGTCTAAATTTTACTTACTGAAAACTTGCAAGGGCTCGACGTATATTTGACAAGTTTTCCTCGTCTAGATTTTCCCTAAAGAAAACTGACTAGTGCCATGTCGAAACTAGACAGTAACTGGGCATTTTTCCAGCCGGGAGGTACTGTTAATAACAATGCAAAGTAAATTTGGTTTTCACTTAAAATGAGATTGAGAGTAAGGCCTAATTTAGGCCTAATTTATTCACTCAAAGATGAATAGAACTTTGTGATGTTTACAGTAAACTTGAGAAATAGTTTTTATTCACTTTAAGTTGACGCTTTCAACTTTTGATTTTCTACTTTAGAGTTGATCAACTTTGGATTTTCTCAGTAGGAACAAATTATAGTGTTTGAAAATTCACCTCTTATTGTTAGATATATATTTGCTTTAAAAATAAAAGTTGTACCTAATCCGTTTTGTATAGCTTTTAATTTTGCTTGGAATTCTTTTGATTCCACGCTTCACATGAAATGAAAAATCCATTGCAATTAGTCGGAAAAATTATTCAAAATGCAAAATTATTCTAATGCAAAACAAAGGGTGAAAATGAAGTCTTGAAACTGCAGGTTGGTCAACTTTTGAATTTCAACTCTGAAGTTCAGATTCGTAGTAGTGAATAAAAGCATTTTTCAACTTTCAACCAACTTTGGAGTTTTCAGCAAGTTGAGCAATAGTGAATAAATTCAGCCTTAATTGCGAGACCCCACTTTTTCGTTTTCCCCTTCAGCGTAATGTCAAGCTTAATCAAAACCTCGAATTGATTTTTTTTAATGAATCCAAAACTTGCCATGTAGTATCTAGGTATGTATCTGTCGCAAGTTATAATGAAGAATTTCTTTCGAATAAGATTGTGTGCGCAGTTGCCAAATTCAGAATCCTTAAACCATAATGCCAAACCTAGGTGAAAATCTCAAGTTTGTCTATTTGTTCATCTTTATATTCATGTTTTAAAAAATAGTTAGCCATATATATATATTTTTGATGAAGTATTAATCCATAATTAGTTATATAAAAATACTCCATACAAACAAATTCTCAGAACACTTTTTCTTTACAGGTAATGATCTAAGGTAAAACCTTAAGCTACAGAAGATATTATAATGTTATCTACTCCTATTAAGTGGAATGTGACCGATAAAAATATATACATGTTTATTTAGTAGGTAGATATACCTTAATGGATACATAATTGAGCCTTTGCAATTTTTCAAAGGTTTAATATTATATAATATACACAGTTGGTTTGTATTAGCTTCAAAAGTCATATTAACTCGTTAGGGGTTGCTTTTAATTAAGTAAAATAATACTATTTCATTGACAATAATATAAAGTGTTGGCTAGTGAAAATAACTAAATAAAATTATAAAAAAGCTAAATAATTTTTGTGTATTCATTTTAAGTTTCATGTAACAAAAGTAAGAGATGAATACAAAATATTTAAAAAAAATATATCCTACCTATATTATCAGTCGTTAATGGAAAATTATGTAAGGTACAAACAAAAGATCTAATTTATCGGATAACTTTCTAATATAGTAATTGAAGGTAGGTACCTATATAATCTGTTAAATATAATAATTTATGTACATAGTAGGTACATACCCTTATTCATCACTAGATTTGGTTAATTCTACACTTAAGTCACCTTTCACACAAGAAAACTGAGTTGCCAGCGACTGGGAGTTTGTTGGCGAGAGCGGCAGTATTTTTTCCCTCCACTTATGCCCTTCTCGTCACACAAACTCCCAGTTGCTTGGAATTAAGTTTCCTTGTGTGATTTGATTATCCCCCAGATCTAGTCCCGATTTGATCATGATAACGAAGCAAATAGAATCACAATGAGAGAATTTTTGTATATACCCACCTTTTTCTTTCTTATTATTCATCTATTCCTTTCTTTATTCATCACTTCAAAGATCCACCTACTCGTCAGAGTAAAAATTAATATTTAGAAGGGAGTACTAAGGGTGTGTAAATTTGGAAATTCAAATCCACAAGGATACCTGCATCTTGTTTTGTTTTTGTAATACATGTATTTTCGTATTCAAATTCAATCCGAATCAGATATGGGGGAAAATAAAATGCAGCTTTAATTTGTTTGTTATGCTGGCCATTTACGTGCTTTAGCTTTATTTTTATGTCTTGCAATTTCAGCTTGCAGTGGGCGGTGGTGGTGAGGAATGAATGTGTTGGCCGAGTAAAAAAAAAACTAAAATTTCTTTGTGTTTTTCCTTTTTGCCCAAGAAGGAGTAAAGAGTACCGAAAGATGATCTCTTTTCACTTTTTGAACAAATTAAAAAGAAACCTGGAGAAATTCACCGCTAAAAAACGATCTCTCGTAAAAGCAGACTTAGAAGATATTCATATTCATTGCAACAAAATACGCAAAACTCGATCCGCTCCGCAGTGAAGTACTTTCTTCGTTCTTCCCCATCATGCAAAGAATAAAAAAAGACTGCGTTGTGAATCACTGAGTATGTAGTTTTGCGGATTCTGATAATTTTGCCAAACTTTGTCGTACGTTTTTCTCCGTAAGTACTCAACGGAACTACTTGAACATTTACCGTGCGCCGGAAAGGTTTTATCCCACAGATGTACACAAACCAAAAATTATATGCGTATGTAATTTCGGCCGATAGGCGATACTAGTACCTATATGTAAATACATTATGTACATTAGGGTGGTTCTTATTTGTTATCTTATGCGAAAATTGAGTGCGACGCCCTCTAAATCATGTCTAAAAAATGATAAAAAAATCTCCTATTTTTTTCAGATCTCTAACCCTTCCGATAAGAATTTCTATTTTGATAAGAATTTTTTTTTTATTTTTGGATTTACACTGTACCAGGTGTAATTTTTGAACTAATCAATGAAAAGACTTCGAATTTGGCTCAAATGAAGAGTCTCTGAAAACTCTACAGCCGCGTGCATGTTTAAAAAAATTTCGATCATTTGTTTAAACTTTATTGTTAATAAACAAAAGGGCATATTTTTTGTTTCGTTCAATACGCGAAAAGTAAGCAACATTTTGACATAAATTATTTTTTTTTTTATGATCTCCATCGTTTTCATTAACCTGAATTAAATGAGATTTTTCCTTATATATTCGACACTATCAACGTTTCGATGTTGAAAACGGCTATAGTGGCGGCTGCAGCGCGCCGTAGTTTTGCTAATGATTTTTTAAAAATATTTCATACAGAAAAATATACAAATTATGGAAGCTATGGAAACAAAACAAATAAATGAAAAAAATACACTACACTAGTAGGATAACTGGCAGGCTACTCGCAGGCAAAACTATTATACTATTTGGGCTACTTGTTGTCTCTCTCGTGTTCTGATACACTTACACACATACACGCTACTAGTTCTACTCGCTTGTCTAAACCCCGGGTTAAAAGCTACAGGGAAAATATTTGTTTTAAATGTTTTTTGTTAGGTCTTAAGGCCTACTATAACTGTCATAAGTATATTATACAGGGTGTCTCTTATGCCCTTCCACACTACCTTACTTTGTATTAATACATTTCAAATTCAAAGTGGGAAAGAATTCCAGGCGACTTCCAAATTTGTGGGAAAGAAATGACTTTTCATATTTTGCTTCCACACTTGCTTGTATTAATACATAGCCTTAACCTAAAAAAGTGTGGTGATAGAATGTAGGGTTGTGTAGGCTGGGCTTTCATATTTTGCTTCCACACTATTCTACATGATTTGTTTCCCACTTTTTTGACATGTATTAATACACAGTGGGCTAGTGTGGAAGGCGTTTTAATGCGTCAATAGTATTTTAGGGCACGAATAAAAACCTTTTTATTAAGTTTAATCTGCCGCTGGTTTTCCAAATTATCATAAGATCTATGGGTTTTTCGCCAAACTTGACATTGATTTTAATGTTTAGTTTTGTTACATACATTCAAAAAAAAATATTAAAACATCATGTTGATGACGCAATTTTTGGAGCAAATTGACCCCAAAGTCAAAAAATTAACATGGGCAGGAAAAATGGAACAGGCTTAAAACTGAATATCATAAGACAGAGAAAAGATATCAAATTTATTTAAACACAGTTACAAAGGCTGGTTTTTTTGAAGTTTCTGTCATTAGTTTTACTAGCGCAATTACCGTTAACATGGGTCAGGAGTAAAGTTAGACTTTTCTAAATTCCCGATTAATGATATAAAAATTGGAGATAGACCCTTACTGTAAAACAATTTTTTTCTTAGTATATCCCCAAGAATCAATCAAACTATTGACGAATAAAGGGACACCATGTATACCAAAGAAACACCTTATAAGTTGTGAAAACCTTACATTATTTTCTAATTAATTTACTGATAATATTTCAAACGCATAACGAACAAAACTTAATTACTAAAACATCAATCTGGAAATATAAACCCGATATTGTATGTCATTTGTTAAATTTAGCTCATAAGCCGAAACTTTGATTCGGTTTTGTGATTTTTTTTAAAATTAATACCAGCTTGGTGTAAGCCTTATTGGTAAAATGAAAATTAATGTGAATGCACAAAGGGATCTACTGCGGGCTATCGTGAATAAAATTTCCATGTAAATTGGACACCAATACTTTTCCAATGCTCGTTGTGTGCTCGAACTTGGCCTATTGAAATGATAACCAAATTCCTATGAAATATGTACCTATCTGTTAAAACAATAACTTTCGAGGATAACGTTCGATCAATTTTCAGATTCCCATTTTGCAATAGAGGGAAACATTCCTAAGGAAATTTTATTTGCAATGGCCCCTAGCATGCTTAATTTGATTGTAACTTTGTTTGATTGAATATATATTATTCTATTAACAGTTTAGTCTTTTTTGTGCTTGAGTCAATTTATGGAGTTATTAATATTTTAATATTGTTATCTATAAAATATAAAACTATGTATAAAGAACAAATAATGTTGTATTCAAAAGCAAACGATGTAATAAATGTAAAGCGAAAATTTTAAGCAATAAATAATTTTAAAATATCATTTTTATTTTTGTATTTAATTATGTAACTAGGTAGGTACATATGCATGTATGGATATGTTATGTATGTATATATACCTATTACATAATATACACATCTACTAAAATAAGACAAACTACAGTATTATATTAATACATGAATAAAGTTATAGATTGATTAGAAGCCACCGCATTTCAAGTTCTACAGCACAACAGCACCTATGTACTTTACAAGGTTTGAAGGTTTATAAAGCTGAAAACTAAACAACTAGGTATACGATATTTCTATAAATAAAAATAGATTATTCTTACAATTTTATTAAATAATATAAATAGATAAAATAAATCAACATAAATCATCAGGTGTTAAGCTCTTTAAAGCTTTAATAAAGTTTAAAGCTTGATGATGGAAAAAACTATAAAACGTGTCTCGTAATATTTTAAAATGAACACCAATTTATTAATTTTAAAATTTTGTTTGAAATAATTTAATCTATTTCTTTTTTTAATTTAAACAAATTCTCTTTCTTTATTCGTTTGTTATGTAAACTCAATGACACAACTCGGAGACAAAAACCAACATGAATCACATCGAAACCTTAATGAATGATAGTTCTTCTTTATAATGCATAAAGATGATTACATGATTGATTGCATGAGGTCGTACTCATAAATAGACATGCATAAGTATTTCATTTATTCAGATATTCAAGTGTGGGTAACATTTTTTTAAAATGGATTTTAAATTTTTTTAAATGTTGTTTTTATTCAATAAATATACGCGCAATCAAGGGGTTATATGATTATTATGATCAATTGCCTATTTCTCTAGAACACTGTTTTAAAAGTAACGATAAAACAGTTTTAGGAAATAGACAATAATATTTAATTCAATTTAAGCAGTATATTTCCAATATAAATTAAATAACTATGCAAGTTAAAATACTTGCATTAAATTTTGAAATCTTGAAACATTATATTATAGGTACAGAATACATTATGTACCTACATAATAGGTTTACGTAGTATGAAAAGTTTGACAAATATTTTTCAAGATACATTTATTTTCTTTTGTTTTAATGCAATTACTTTGAGCTTGAATTAATTATAATTCCGAATCAATTAAAACAAAAAATTAAGTATTCCACAGGATATCACTGCGAATGAATATGCGAATGGCATGGAGAAAAACCTATGTTTAGACACGAGGCTGTCCACAGGAAGGGGCACTGTTGTCCCTAGAAAATCTTACTTTCCAGAGAATATGTGTTATTGGTTTCGCTGATTACATCGTTATTGCAGCATCAAGGAAGATCGATGACACTTTGTGACATACTGGCTGCCCTAGCGAGGTATCCTTCAAAGCGAAACATCCTGCGCAACTCCATCGGACAGGGACGTAAAACGATTATCGTTCAAATTCTATCGTTATCGTTAAAATGGGATTATATAAAAAAGATAACCATTTTTACTTACGACTGACATTTGGCAATCGTACAGATTTCGTTATCGTTTAAAGATTTTTAATTTGCTGCGGTCTGCCGCTGATTTTTTTTTTCTGCTGAGGTGTGAACATTTAAATAAGAAAAAAATATAAGTAAATTATCAGTGAAAATGAATATTGTGTTGTTATTATTTATTTTATACACCGCCAAAACAATCAAAGCAATTGTATTTGCTAATTAATTGCTTGTATGGAAAGCAACGCGGGTGTTGCTAATAGTTATCTACCTTGTAGCCAAGCCAAAGTAAAGTCCAAAATATTTTCAGGTGGTGGACCCCTTAAAAAAACAGTGGGACGGAAAAATGAAGAATCATTTCATCCAATAAGAAAGTCTTGGCCGGTTCCTCTTTGGTATCCACCTGCTAAAAAGCGAAGAGTCGAACACAATTTTATAATATTTGACATATATGTTTATCTTGCACTCGGAAATTGCGAATTAATCCTTTTTATGAGTACATATATACATGTATATGTAAATGCTTCTTTGGTTAAACGAAAAAGGTTACGTCAGTATCGTTTACTCGCTGTTCGTTTCGTAATACGCAATAGGGGCCCGAGATGATCAAATTGCATTCGAGGTATCCGATTCAGAAAGGAAAAATACGAAATGCGGCAGCGGCCGGTGGCGGGCACGGCGGCGTGCGGGAGGGGCAGTTTTATAAAAAAGTACTAAAAATAAAAAAAAATATTAAAAAATAACGGTAACAGTTACAATTAAGTTTTAGGTGTTTATTTAAAGCCAATACTTCGTTCTATCAGCTAGTTTTTAAATCAATTGAAATCTATGCATAGTTTTGGGGTTTGAACTCAAAATTTGGGAGAAAAAAAACATAAAAAAAGTTTAAAGTGTAATTTTTCAGAACTGTAAAATTATATATAATATTTTTTTCCTAAAATTCGTTGCTCTATTCAATTCCTAATCACAAACTGAAAACTAGATGATTTTTTGTCTTCTACTTCTTGATAAAATTAAAAATTACTGAAACTAGTTTTTTATGAGACTTTTTTTTTTTTTTGCTTGCTTAGATAAATATAGTGCTATAGCACCCAGCATTACGATGTATAACTAAACAGTGAGGTATGGAAGGGGGGGTATTCTGCCCCCCCTGCAACCCCCCTGCTTGGGCACACTATAGGATTTGGGGTAGGTGCGAGGTTGGGTGTATGCAAAGTTTCAATTTAGAAAGTCATTTAGCGTTATCCAGAATGCACCGCGAGGAGGCATTCCACGTCCGAGTCAGTCAATTCGTGTGTAGACGGTGTCTCAGTGAGTGAGTCAGTCAATTTGTTAAGTTTAAATAGTCAAGTCCGTGTTTTAAAAATGTATGTTAGTTTCATCAACGAAGTCATACCGAAGATACCAAATCCCCAAACGAACAAAACATTGAAAAACTTTTGAGTTTTGAATGGAGCAGTGGATGCTTAGCCGCCATTGTTAATTAACAAAAGAAAAACACTTAATTCATTCAAAGGTTGAACAAAGAATGACCTCCGTAAATATTAATTTGTATACCACACGTGCATGAAAAACAACGGTACAAAATTCGATTGTTTGTCGGTTTTTTTTTAATGATCTAAGTAGGTATACATACTTATAACATTACTATTGCATTACATAGGTATGTAAGACACAAACATTAATATTAAGAAATTATATAAATTTGCTGCAGCGAGCAAACAAAATTTCATAAAAAAGTAGTTTTAGTAATTTTTAATTTTCTCAAGAAGTAGAAGACAAAAAATCATCTAGTTTTTAGTTTTCGATTAGAAATTAATTAGAGCAACGAATTTCAGTAAAAAAAAAAAAAAATATATATAATTTTACAGTTCTGAAAAATTACTATTTAAATTTGTTTTATGTTTTTTTTCCCAAATTTTGAGTTCAAAACCCATTTTTTTAAAAACTATGGATCATTTGCCAATAATAAATTTTAATCATTTTTCGTACATACATAGTGACACCAAAATATGAACGAAAATACGGGACCAAATCAAAAATGTTTCGTGAACAAAATAAAGTGTTTTTTTTTATTTATTCACTGAGCACACATGTATTAATAGAAAAGTAAATATAAATATAAAATTAACTCCCTACAAAAAAGAAACTTCAACGAAAACGAAAGCTGAAAGACAGCTTGAAGGTACTCGTAAATAAAAATACGAGTATCGTTTTTTTTTTACGATTCTTGTTTCTCGTAATCACATTTTGACAAATACGCTCTACTTATATCGTTTCTCGTAATCGCAATTTAACAAATGCTCCGTATTAAAAACGATTATCGTTTTTCATAATAACCCTCCTGTATACATTGAGCTAAACTCTTAAAAAATTGTCTTCAAACTATGTGTAGAGTTTTTTTTTTTATTTAGGTGCTTATGTTATTCATTCGAGAAGAAATTGGATTTTTGCTGTAACTAGATCTTTAATGTAGGTACCCATAAAAGCAACTAGGTCGTGAGATCCAGCAAAGCATTAAGCCATTTTATTCTTACTCTAATTTGTTTTTAAGTTGCGATTTCAATGTGCACTCTCCACTCAAGTCCAGCCTACTAACATTTAAAACTAAACTTAATAACGGAATTGAAGCCGTCGAAGCTGTTTAAATTGATCTAATTTCTTTGCATTTGGAATTTGGTTAAACTCAGTCCAAGAAATCACACTTGTTAAGCTCTTTAGCTTACGCTCTGAAATATTTCTCATCTTTTAGCCACGACTCGCAGCCATTACCTTTATCTATGTATGTATTATTATTTTTGGATTAAAAGAAAATAAACAAGCAGAAGACCTTCTCCCTCCATCATAAAAAAGATAATGACATAATAAACCAGATGTTTTGGATGTAGTTTCTGGTACTGGTATCTATCCATGCCTAAGATGTTTGGCCGGTCAGTGTCGAATTGTATAGTGTATACACCTAACGTCAACATAGTAGGTATTTTCTATTATTCAAGTTCTCATTACTGCAAGTGAGTTGTTAAATAAAAGAAACAAATTTAAAATTGTTTATTGGGGCTTTGAAATTTTTCTTACAAAATTATGGCTGAATTAAAATTGTGGACAAAAAAAAAAAACAAAAGTTTGACAATAAGAGTAGATTATTGTAGGTACAAACATCTTTCGATGAACGGTGGGAACAATGCCGTGAGAAATGTCGTAAAGTGTTTTTATAGTGTTTCCTAATCTCAGTAAATAATGATTACAACTCCATCTTCATCATCTAAAGTTTCTCTGTTTCTTTCTATTTTGTATGTTTCTTTCATGATGTGTTACCAAATTGCACGGGATGGATTTTTCTTTATTTGTGATACAGCGTGTATAGGTATAGTTTTTCTTATACCTAAACTGTTAAATATGTTTTTAATGTCATTTTTCTTAATGTCTACTGTTTTTTCTTTATTTGGTTAATAGAACGACATTTGAAAACATAATTTGGGTTTTTGATCAATTAAATATGCGTAAATACTTTAACCATTGATCTTTTAAACCTGTTTGAGTGTTAACAACAAAGTAGCTAATAACAAGATAATTTCCTCATTGTGAAGGAGCCTAATTTATAAGATGTAAACATGTCAAGGGTGAAGTTTTGTGCTTTTAACAATTTCGTTTGCAAACATTATTGAAGTGAGTTCCGATCTGAACGTTTCATAATATTGAAGAAGGCTTTTATCGATTTAAAACACATAGAGGGGCATAATCAAAGTTGCTGATAAACTAAGGTTTTTCTAAACTACAGATCAAGATAAATTGGGCTCATTGAAGTTATGAACACATTGGGGTATATTCATAGTCATTTTAGAGCTGTGTCTAAGTTAAACATAGGTTTAGTTGAATTTTCGGACGTTGATTCTTTTTTTTTTCAAATGTCTCGTTGACGGCTGCACCGATTTTAACCAAAATTTGTATACAAGAGCTCCTTCACAATTCAAATAATTTTTGGATTTAAAGAAAATATTTAATTTTTTTTTGAAAATTCTAACTTGAAAACGGGCTAATGAATATTTTTTTTTTATTTTGCGTAAAATTGTATTTTTATTAAAAACTAAATGTTGGCATACCAGATTTTGTTTTTGAAAATGAGCGACAAATTTTATATATAAAAAATTAATTTTTAAGAAAACCGCTTGAACGATTTATTATTATTTTTTATAAATTCATATTTATAAAATAAATCAGATGGCATACTTGATTTTGAGCTCTTACTTACTTTCAAATCCGTTGATATAAGTAATTTATAGTAATTTATAGTAATAATTTATTAAATTTTTAATGATATCATAATATTTTGGAAACAATACCTATGTATTTCTACATCATCAATTTATAGCTACGTCAAAGTTGTTACTACGAGAGCAAATTTGTGCGATCCAGTCGTGCTCAAATGTATATTGGTCGAGACCATCAATTTTATGCAAAAAACGTTTTTATAGTTTTTAATTTGTATAAAATACAAAAACCTGTTTTTAAATAATATTTTTGATGTACAAATCATCTCAATTATATATTTCAACAAAATGAAACAAAAGGATTTTTAAAGTTACAAAAAATATTCTAAGAAGACAACACTTTTCTTTCAATTAAAACATTACTTGCCAGACTGAGACCAATTATTTCATAATCATTTGCATACAAATATTAATCAGTTTATTATTAGTAAAGTGGAAAGTTAAAAAAAAACATTCTATTTAAAGTTGGTATACTGTTAGAAGGTAGTTGCTGTCAGTTGAATTGTTTTCTGCCAAGAATTTAAGAATTAAGCAGGCGTTCTTTGAGAAATAAATTATTTTTGTTCACATTTGTATGTTCTGTGGTCTTTTATGAGCAAATTTTTAATAATATCGACTGGTATGCAATTAAAGATTGCTAGGATCCAATTCTTAAGAACATAGTTATTTATCAAAATTTAGGTATTTATTTAAAAATATTTTTTTTAAATGGACAAATTCTCACGACATTTTATGTTCCATTATGAAGTAATTTGCTACATTTAATTCTTTTAGGCGGACAAAAACTTTCTGTTATTTTTCTTTTTTCTTTTATCTTTTCGGCAATACAATAGTAGACAAAAAAAAAACACTTTTACAATAAATCTTTGTTTTCATTATCGTTATATTGATAAACTGTAAAACCTGTACTTGATTTTATAGCTTGAGCAAAAAACGTATTTAATAAAAAAGGACCTAAATTCTTCCGCAAAGACACTTAAAATCGGAAATAAACTGAACGAGTTAAAAATCTTTTAGTACCATAAGAAGCAAACAAAAATATTCTATTTTTTATTTATTTTTATCTATTTTTTTTTTTATCTATTTAGGGATCAATTCGTAATAATTGTACAACCATTTTCTTCGTTACTAAATAAGGAATAAGCTTAACAATATTTCAACCCCTAAAAGTATAAATAAGGGTGGTTTGTGGGTGGTTTTTTTCTAACTTTTATATGAATTGTAATTTAAAACCTTGAAAACAATACCCATTTTTATTCTGATAAAAGAGATACAAATTGATATTTTTTTTCCATAGATGATTTTGACATCAAAACCAATTTTCGTATTTTTTTACAAATTAAAAACGCATAAAATAGATGCTCGCGACCCCTTAAACATTATTAGAAAAAAATCGGAAAAAACTGAGGAAGCGTATCAAGGGTTCAAGAAATTTAACTCCAAAAAATGGCTCAAATCGAACGAAAAATACATAAAATATTAAAGAAAAACTATGGCAATAGAGAATTATGAACCTCATTTTATTCAAAGTTAAATAACTTGTGTCACACAGCGAATTGCGACATGCGGTTAACTGATAATGAATGTATAAATATAAACCTATAATATATAGATAGATAGATATTTTTTATTTCTTAGAATCCAAATACAATAATTTAGAAGGAAAGAAAAATAAGTTACAATAGAGTTATTGTCACTCTTTAGAAAAAAATAACATGAATATAGTGACCCTTAAAAGAAATATACAATTTTTTTTTAAGTTAGTATAAGATTTCAATTAGGTTATTAATTTCATCCAAACATCAGGCAGAACTATTAAGAAATCTTTCAATATTTTCGTTATCAATACTAAAGAGCCAGTTTTTAACTTGGTTTAAAAATAACAAATGAGAAGTTTGCATTCTGATAGAATGAGGATGAGGAAGCTTATTGAAAATTCGACACGAAGCAACACCATACAAATTTCGGAAAGCAGTTGTTCGAATTACCGGTATAGACACTTGGTTCAAAAAATTCCCACGTACACTATAATTCGCCATTATCCTAAAATAAAGATTACCTGATCATTTATAAAAAATGTTTAATACCTTATAGAAATATAGATGGCGGACTGGAAGAGTTATCAAATCTCAGCAAGATATTCCATATTGTAGTTTCGAATGAAAAATACCATTGTATATTTTAGCAAGAAGAGCAAACTTTTCGTAGAAAATATGATATGAAGGGCGTTCTTATTGGTGCTGGGCCAGATTTGCCCATTGTCCTTAAAAAGCCTAAAAATCGGTTCTATGACAGGTACCGTAAGTTACCATTATTATTAGTTTTTTTTTTATGAAAGTATTGACCATACCTTTGTTATATTCTTGTCACCTTTTTTGTTGATAAGTTGTGTATTTTTAATGGGGTTTAGGTCAAATGAAACAAATTACTTTGATGGTGACATCAGAATAATTTGTTTCATTTGACCTAAAGCCCATTAAAAACCCCCACTTATTGACCTGACCATACCTTAAATAGAACCTAATTCATAAGTTTTTATCAAAATTGATAAAGCCGTTATTGAGAAAAAGTAAAAACATAAAATTAAACTTGTCCTTTTTACTTGCGATACATGTATGTAGTAAGATACTCATACTAGAGAGCAAGTTCTGTATTCAAAAAATTACGGAACATGCCATACAACAACTTTGAAAAAGTTATTTATCTCAAAAAAGGTTGTAATGATTTTGTTATAGAAAATTTCGGATTACTGGTAAGGGTATGGTTAATATCTTGGTTCTCGTTAATGGCTTGACTGATTTTGATCAATTTTTAACATTGAAAATGTTTATACACTTCTTTTGAGAAAATTACGTTATTACCAAAATTTATAAAGTGACAAAAATATAAGAGAAAGTCAATGAGCGGATGAGGGAAGGAAATGGAAATTTCCAAAAACAAAAATAAACAGATAATCGCAAGCTGATGGTTTCAAGCACAATTTTACATTTACAAATTTTGAAGTTTTTGAGGAAATCGCTCTGACGATTTTTGTCCATAAATTAATATTTTATTATTAAAATCAGATGGCATAACATAATTTATTTGTTATTATTATATTTCAACTCGTTTTAACACTTTTTTTGTTTAATGAAGTCATAATGTTACTGAACCAATAACATAACTAGTCAATTTCTGGCTACGTTAAAGTTGTTAGCTAAGAGAGTTCGTGCGAACTAGCTGCGTATTTTATTTTACACATACGATTTTTTTGCGGCTTCAATCAAGTGACGCCACTTTACCACAATTTTTGGAGTTCATTTTCAGAATTTGTAGGATTTCTTTAGATTTATAAACGTATATTTTATTGTATTGAATTTTAAACATTTTCTACAAATTATGTATGTACATTTTCCATATAATTAGATTCACCTCAGTTAGTAAAAACTGATATTTTATTGATTATTTGAATAAAAAACAAACAACAATCACCAGGAATAAGGATGGAACTATAAATATATCACGGCTGCCACACCGATCATCACATTCTTTTAGTGGTTCTTAGTTCAATTTTAGTTTTATAATTATTGTTTTCAACTGAATTGAACCTAGACCAATCTACCTCAGGAGCATTCCACGAAAAATGGTAAACTGATGTGAAATTTAAAACATTACTTTTTTGATCAAATTTGTTTGCAAGTTTGTAGCCCCTCAGAGGCCTTTTGAACTATACGCATTGCATCACCGAGGTCACGTGATTATTCTTTAATCCAATTTAGTTTTTTTTTTTGTCTATAAATTGCCACACACAAGTTAGTTGTTGTTCTTTCGGGTTCTTTCTCTTAACGATAAGAACCCACATATATGGATTCCAAGTACTAACATTATATTAACTATTATTTCATGAAATCAAAAGAATATTATATTTAAATTAGCATCAGAACGTTGATATTTTCAATAGTTTCTCATTTTCCGTTTAAGTAAGTATAGTAAAGGGTAGGTCAAAAGTGACTTCCTAATTTGAAGTGATGATAACTTTTATAGATTTGATTTTTTATTAATAATTAATTTTAGATTTACAAAGTAGAAGTTATGGAGATTTTTTGGGCTAACTATGGAATATAATGAGAATGACCCTCAAATGCGCACCAGCTTCATGCTCACAGAGACGGGATCTTTCATAATACTTTGTAGGACATCTAGTCTCAGCGCCTATATTTCAGCACGAATGTTCTCCTTCAGCTGCGGGATAGTGGTGGATTTATTTACGTACACTGTGCCCTTCAAATAACCCCACAGAAAAAAGTCTGGTGCAGGATAATCGGGAGAACGGGGAGGTCAATTAAATACTGAATTGTTGAGAACTATTCGGTCGCCGAAAATTTCCCTTAGTAGCTCCCACTGTGGCGCGAGCAGTGTGCGCAGTAGCTCCATCCTGCTGAAACTACATCTCAGGAGTATCAGCAATCGCTGGTCTCAAAAAATGTTCGATCATAGCACGATACCTTTCACCATTTGTGGTAACAGTATTGGCGGCATCGTCTTCGAAGAAGAATTGCCCAATAATTTTTTATGAAGTTACCCACACCAACCAGTGGGTTCTCAGTACCCCATATATGTACATACGTCAATCATGTGCGCAGATGGTGGATTTCGCACATTAAAATGACGCCGATAAGCTCTTTGGGTTAAAAAAATCGAGGGTGAAATTCAATTAGTTTGGCCCTTTCTAAAGCGCTGTAGCTCATTTTTTAGTAAATCTTACTTTTTATAAGAACCTACCTTAAAAAAAAAAATTAAGAGCATAAGAGTTATGATTTTTTCAAATTAGGAAGAAGCTTTCTTCTCATACTACTAATACTAATGTACTGCATGTAAAATATATGCTTACGAAAAAATCTGCAAAAAATAAATAAATACATAACGTTTCATTATTGGTATTGGTATCTCTAGTAAAAATCATCATTGAAAATTAATTCTTGAAAATTCCTTCATTATTGATTTTTTAATTTTCCTGGATATGTAGTGCTTTGTATAAGTATTACCGCACCTGTAAAAATGCATTTTATAGAACAATGGAATAGTCCAGGCAAATAAGATTTTGGCATGGATGTACCTAACATATAGTATCTTTGATTTTTGTGGTATTCGATCAGAAATAAAAAAACAAAGAGAATATGAGGTTGCTCCTGCTTAAAAAGGTCTGTTATTTGCAGGACAAATCAAAACGTGCAAGAAAGTGCATTATTCACTCCCTGTTTTGTTTGTTATATTCCATAGGAATAACTTTGGAAATATGCATCTTAAGAATATTTATATTTTTGTTTCGTTGATCTCAGAAAAAAAATCTGTAAGAAACAGAGTAGTTTTAAGCGCTAAACTGACAGGTAAGAAATGGCCCAATTCTACTATAAATGTGGAGTCAAGTACTCTAGGGAATTACAAAATGAAATATCGAAATCCGATTCAATTCGGTTTGATAGATTCGACATGAGAGATATATGTTAATTAAGTGCATTGCGAAATGTGTGCGTCAATGCAGTAGTCAATATTAGACATTTAAGCTGGCGCTAATTTTTGTACACATACTTGGGACCCTTATGGCCAGTTTCACTGTGAACACTTACCGGAATAAGTTGCACTTAAGTTTAGCATATTGATACTTTTAAGTAATTTTGCCAGACTCGGTTAGTGACACTTAAGTGCCCAACATGGGAGACTTAAGTGCAACTTATTCAGGTAAGTTTACACTGCGAAAATTGGCATTTTGTGTCCAAGATTTCACACTTAAGTGCCACTCCTATGACTGTGAAACTGGCCCTTAGTTATTGTATAGTATCGTATTAATATTTATTTTATTTTTTTAGTGACTTGTAAGGATTCAAAAAGAACCAAATTCGAATGAATAAATGCTTTTTAAATAAATTAAAATAATTATTTAATTAAAAAAAAGCATTTAACATACGATTTTTGTTCTTTTCAAATCGATACAGAAGTCGCAAAAAAAAATAAAATAAATATGAAAACGATATTTTACGATAGTTAATGGTTTCGGATCAAAATGGCACCAGCTCCAAATCTGACAACAGTCCACAAACAAATAAGTATGGAATTTGCCCGTCCAAACATTGACCGCAATTAGAAAACCGTAAGTAAGATTTTATTATTTAACGCTTAACTCTTCTAATTTAAAAAAATTATAAATGCCAAAATCTAATGCATTTTTTATTGGCAAAACAAATACATAAGATTGTGGCATTAATAAATTTTTAAAATTATAAGAGTTAAGCGTTAATTAATATTGCGGACGCCCGGGCCTTAATTCCGTTTCATAACATTCTGGATCTTGTATGAAATTACGGATAAACGACCCGATCTCAAAATTTTCCTACCAATAGCCCTAAAGCTTAGGCCACTTACCAAATGGCTTGAATTCTGTCCTTTTCCGTATTGCTTAAATGTGTACCACGCGGCTTCGTTGTTTGTCATCTCGAAGCACATAATTGAAAGAAGCTTAAACGATATTTGCATAGTGCGGTTATACTTATGCAATACGATAAAATCTATTTTTAATTTATAAACAACGCAAGGGAAAATAACGGGACTTTTTATAAAAAAAAATAATAAGGTGTCGTTTCCGTTTCCAGTTTTCTATAAATTGCATTTTTACAGGTGCGGTTATACTTCTGCAAAGCACTGTATGCATATGCAGTTAATTTTAATTGCAACTCCGTAATGTACCTATACGAATGAACATAGAAGATATTGTTTTATCTTTAATAGAGAACTTTAATTCATTGTAAATTAAAAATGAAGGCAAATGTTTTGTTAATTTTAAATTAATCGAAGTTCCTATCGTTCCTAGTACCTACATTAATATTGAATGTTGAACTTGATACAAATTAAACATACATATTATTTCGATTGATTGCAGCTTAAATATATTCACCAGATATGACGATCAATGAAATCGTACTTGTCACCGGGGGAAGTGGTTTTATTGGACAACATCTTATAAAACTACTTATGCAATTTCAAGACGAATTGCAAATAAAAGAGATTCGATCTTTGGATAAAGTTCCATACAAAAATACAATTGGTAAGGAAAATGTATCAATGTAAAAAAAAAAAAAAAAAAAAAAAAAAAATACCAATACTAAAAGATGTTTTTATAGGGAATTTCAATACTGACAAATTGATTTCATTTGTTGGTGATATATGTGAGCCAGAAACTTTAGAAACAGCTTTCACTGGTGTGGAAACAGTTTTTCATTGTGCAGCGTACGTAAATATTCAATACCCTCCAAATTATGAAGAACTGGAACGGGTTAACATTAACGGTGAGTACTCAGAAATATTAATATTTTTCCATAAATTATTTAATCAACATTTTACTGTAGATCTCAGAAGTGAGAAAATCATAGAAAATGATTTCATATTTTATTGATTTTTCAAAGGTTTTTCAAAGGTTTAAAAAATTTTGAACAAATAAAAAGAGATTCAGAAACCCTATTACATGTTCATGTTTAATACTCTTATCAATTGATGATGCTCACTGAAAATCAGATAGTTTTATTTATTTTTTAGTTTTTGCGAAAACTGAAAATTGCTAAATAGGTATACTTATTTTTTGAGCACAGAAAAAAAGGATATATTTATATGTTGTGGCACTAACGATTCAATGGAAATTTCATGTTTTTAATGAAAAAAGTTCCCTCTTTTCTAAGTAAACAAAATATATGGGTGATTCTATGTACAAACTATGGAATCAAAAGGTGATAATTTCGGCACGACACTTTTAAATAATTTATGTAAAGTTAATTGTAATTCTTATAATAATATTTTGAAGTATGTATACCTATAGTTTAATCACTTAATAAACTTATACAAGGTGTTCCTTAATTCGTCAATAGTATTTTAGGGCATGACTCTTGGGTATATTCTAACAAAAAAATCGTTTTACACTAAGGGCCTATCTCCAATTTTGATATCATATATCGGGGATTTAAGAAAAGCCTTACTTTGGTGTACCCTGACCCATGTTAAACGGTAATTGCGCTGTTAGTAATAATGATAGCAACTTCGTTTAAGCTTTTATTTTTATAAGCCTTTGTAACTGCGTTTAAATAAATTTGATATTTTTTCCCAGTCTTAAGATATTAAATTTTAAACCTTTTCAATTTTTCCTGCTCATGCTAATTTTTTGACTATATGGTCAATTTTCTACAGAAAATGCGTAATAAACATAACGTTTTACTATTTTTTTTTTGATTGAACGTATTAACAATATAATTTAATGACAAGTTTGGCGAAAAATTCATTGATTTTATCATAATTGGATAAACAGAGGCAAGTAAAATTTAATAAAAAGCGTTTTTTTTGCTTAAAGCTGTGAATAAAAAATGTTATGCGTGGTCATCCATAATTTTTATTTTATATGTGAACTAAAAGAGTTATAACAGGTGGTCAAAAGAGTCCTCTTTGGTTTTGAATGCATGCTAGAGCCCGTTATCGTATTTGGCTGATATTGATCTTCGAGCATGCGCTCGACCAAAGTAAGACTTTTCTTAAATCCCCGATAAATGATATCAAAGTTGGAGACAGGCCCTTACACGATTTTTTTCTTAGAATACCTAAGATTCATGACCTAAAATACTTTTGACGAAGGGTATTTTAATAGACAGTAACCAATTTGGTTATGAAACGGAATTATATATATTAACTAAAGTTATCTAAAACATAAGTTAAGCAAAAGTGACTATAAATACCCCAACGAATTTAAGAGTTTTTTTTTTACATTATAGGAGGTCAGACGAAGACAATCGTTAAATAATACCTACGGAATTATTTTTCTTGTTTATAGGGAACCAATCATTTAACATTTCTCTGATATTTTATATTTTAATATTTTTAATGATTCTTCTTATGTATTTCCATATTTGTACAGGCACACGTTCAGTTGTTGATATGTGCATAAAATGTAACGTCAAGCGATTGGTTTATACGAGTTGTGCATCAGTTTGTTTAGTTCCATTTAAAGGATATAGCACGTTTGCCGTTATAATAAACCAGACAGAATCGAAGGCCCTTACACCAGTTTTTAATGCACAGAAATCGGCAGTTGATTTTGACAAAGGATTTCTGATACCAGGATACTCATCTTCTAAGTTAAGAGCTGAACAAATCGTGCTTAACTCATCAGGAACTACATTGAGCAATCAAACAGGTAAATTTATGCAAGCAAGAGAAACTGAATTTTTTGCTGGTTCTAAACTAAAATATATAAATTTTAATATAATATATAAAAATAAAACTTAAGATTGTTTATATACTGTCGCATTACGCCCACCACTCACATACGGAGAAGCTGATAATCATTTCGTCCCATCAGTGCTCAAATTTTTGTCAAAAAGAGGCAATATTTATCCGCGTATTGCCGGGTCTGGTGGAAAACAGCAGTTGGCCTACGCAGGTTTGAAGTTAAAACATTAAACTCTTTTTTGTAGTTATTAATGAAAAAATCTTAACCTTGCTTTCAGGAAACGTTGCCTGGGGTCACATCTGCGTTTATAAAACGTTAATATCGTCTCCGGAAGCCATTGCAAGCCTTCCAGTTTTTATTACAGACGACACTCAAATAAATGATATGGCAAGATTTATTCAAAAAATTGGAAAGGCCACCGGTACTTTGAAGGTTAAGACAAGTTTTTGGTATATGCCGCATTTTATTTTTTATCTACTTTCATTCTTGATTGAAATGAGTGTTAAAGCATTGCATCCGTTCTTTAGAACCAAACTCAGTTATTCCCTTCGAGCAATAGCCTCGTTTACAGCATCCGTTTTATTATTTAGTCGGCTACGAGCCGATATTCACATTGACTACGAACCACTTTTTGATGGTGATAAATCATTGGAAATAAGTGGCAAATGGTATAATCAATGGTATCAGCAGAACATCCGCCATCATTAACAACATAAAGTAAAAATAAAAAATTGTAAATAATTTTAATCAACGAAGTCCTTATGAAACGCTCCGGTCATTGATATCTCAAAAATGTGGAACAATAAGTTTTTGTACAAAAAATCATGTTACATACATAGGTACATAGGTTGAAGCTTTTTTGTTTTAGTCTTCACATCAAAACACAAGTCGTGCAGATACAAAATACAAAGATATACTTACCTACCTATTTATTAATTCAATATAACATTCAAAAATAAGAAAATATCAATTTAACAATTAAAAATATATGTATGTATATATACATACATATGTAGCTAGCTACAACATAAACGTATACTTAATGTATGTACCTTATATTGAGCATTTACTTATAATTTTTGTTGTTGGTGCATATAGCGGATTTTTAAAAACAATATCAATAAGTGCATGATTAATAAAAACGGATTAAAATAATGTATGTATGTAGTTTATTATTGATTCTATAGTTGTAAAAGAAATAAAGGGTATAAGGATGGTATATTTTGACCAACAACGTTCCTTATGTTTGCAAATGTAACACAGAAAACACGCAGAAGTTTTTACTTACATTATGTCGTAGGTGTATGTCTTTTTATTATTAAAATTGACTCAGCAAAAGGGCAATATTTAATGGCAATATTTTGAAACCTAAACCTTATAAGATCTGTTTATAATTTTGTTAATGGCACATATGTATGTACATTTCAGTGGCGGCCAAAATCATTTAGATGATCAGGATGACCTCTCGTAATGGGCTTCGAATGTTAGATATTAAAATGACTAAAAAAATAATATTTATCTAACTGTAATCAAATCTAAAATACAAATTTACATAACTTAATGGTAACTACACATTTTATAAAACATGTTTTTGACGCCTGATTTCGCTAAAGTTCTATATAACGTCATCAAAAAACAGTGAGTCGTTACTATTCTTTTAATTGACAAAATTGTTAAACGTTTTAGTCGGCCTTCGGTCATAGTAGATCTTAAATATTTTTTGATTAATTTCAAACACATCACATTGTTCAAAAGAACTTTATGACCTTTATGATTTTAAATTCATTTAATTATAAATTGGAAACAATTCTTATACTGCACAGATAAGACTCAATTCTGTATTCGTATTTGTCGTCGAAATGCCTTTACCTCTTTGTCTTTCATCATTTCTTCTTTCTACAATTTGTCAAAAACATTGTTGAGATTAACTATACCACTGTCACAGACGTCGCATCTTTTAAATATTATAATATTTTGATATTTAAAATAAGTATTTTGATTTAGAAATTTAAGTAATTAAAAATATAGAATATGCTTACCAAATTTCATTTAAAAATATATAGAATAACATTATTTAATTAACGCAGTATATACATTTCTTGATTTTTTCTTCAAAATTAGTTCGTTTCTCTAAAAAAAAATGGAAAGAAAAAACGTTGAAAACAATTGAAAATATTTCATTAAAAACTAATAACAAAGATAAATTAAAAAAAAATGTATAGAAAAAAAAAAAATTAAATATATGATTACAAATTGCATTTAAGGTTGTTTCTTGTTGGCTGTTGACATTTGGTTATGATTGGGGCTTTGACAATGGCTTCCATTATGCAGTGCAGACTCCATATAGAGTAGTTTCTGTCTAAGATGGTGGCATAGTGTAAATTCACAAATGCATCACTGCGCAAATGATGCGAAATCGTTTTCGTGAAAATGATATAGTGAAAGTGCATCAAACCGGCATAACTTTTTGTAGCAGGATGAAAACTCACAATCTGAATAAGGACATGCATACTTATACAAGAAGTGATGCCGGTTTTCAGCTTTTTAAACATCCAACTAAAATAATTAAATGCCAAATGTAAGTGATTCACGCAACTTTGCGGTCTGTACCACAAAACAACAAGTAAAGTTTAACAAGCAAATTTCAACAAATACAAATATTTTCAAAAAAATAAGTTAATAATCCTCTTAATGATTATAAAGTTGAATTTTCATGCATTTTTGCGTTCGGTACCACAAAACAACATTGCGATGAACTAGAGCGATGCTCACCATTGGTCTGTATCACAAAACAAAAATATAACTTTCTTAAAACTAATTTCTTTAGAAGCAAAGTTAACAAGTAATGATGAATCTACACTTGCGAGCAAAAAAATGGAATCACTCCAGTTCGCCTTCTAAAAGCAACAATTGCGATGGATACATTATCTCTAGTTAATAGATAAAGGACTCGAACTTAAAGCTTGAACTTAAAACTTTAAGTAAAGTTAAGTAAAAGGGTAAAATTATAAAAATCGACTGGATAGTTTTCACACTATCCGCCATAAAAACGAAGATAAAAAATTATACTTGTTAAAGTAGGCAAAAGTTGGAAACAATAAATGCGCCCATTGTTGGTCTTTAGTTTTGAATGTGCTGTTAAATGTGAACTGCACCATAACTTGACCTATTATGCTTCCTAATCTTAGAAAAAAATGAATGCTCCGCCTGTAGCAGTTGGTCAAGTTGTCACAGTACTGCAACAAGGAATAAATCAATGTATTGTGGCCCGTCAGCTCCATCTTGCCTATCAAAGAAACTTGTAGATTAGTGTAAAGGCCGTTATTTTGTCTGACTCCAATCAAACTTCACTACTTAGCAATATTTTAGACGAACATAATACTCTTCAAGTTGTAATGTATTGATTTCTATATTTTAATCAATTTTAAGAATCAGCTGTGGGGGTGGGGGCTTTAGCCCCTATAGCCACTGGTGTTATTGTGTATAAAGCAATTGAATACACAATTATTGAGAATAAACCACCAGAATATTTTTTTAAACCTACAGTTCATAGTCTTAAAGCCAACGACATAAAAAGTCAAGTCATTTGCGTAATGTTGAAACCCATACCAATACATAGCTCTGGAAAGGTTAAACCAGGATTACCTTGTCTGTCTGCCCATACCCTTGACGAAGGGGTGGGTGTGGGGGTTGAAAATGAAGATTTTCTTAATTTTTTATCCGGGGTATTATTACTTCAATTAAAGTCTCCAAAAAAAGTAGATTATGGTTCGCTTAAAAAGCTTATATCTTTAGTTCTACTAGTCGGATCATCAAAATCAAGGTGTTTAGAAGTAAGGAAAATGACAGCGCATCATGATATATTTCCAAAAAATAAATTGAAGTGATAAAACCCCAGACAAAAAATTAAGAAAATCTCCATTTTCAACCCCCCACCCTTTCGTCAAGTGTATGAGCAGGCAGACAAGGTAATCCTGGTTTAACCCTTCCAGAGATATGTATTGCTATGGGTTTCAACATTACGCAAGGGAACATTACGCATTACGCAAGGAACATTGGCTCTCGGTCTCGGTCTATCACTGGTTGTGTTTAAATAAAAAAAAAACATCTGATCGTTGTGAATTTTTAATACAAATTACCTATACCAACATAATTTATTTAAATATTAAAATGAGAGACGTTTAGATATCGTTTAGTGACTATGATACTAAAAACATCCGCGAAATTGTTGAAACGGCTCAAAAGGCCGACTCCAAAGTCCAATATCTAAAAAAACAATGTAAAACATATTATGTGTAGGTATAGGCGCACATTTTTTTTTAGGTAAGTCAATTTTTAGTTTTTTTTGCCTGATGAGGCATAATGGGTTCATAATCACCAAGGGCCTTGTTCTGGTCAGAAGTAAATCTTGGTAGCCCCTAGAAAATAGACTAATTTTCCAGGCGGGGATCGACTTTGTATTAACCTTTGTGTACGCACGTATAGTAGGTTGCTACATAATCTCTGCCGCTGTAAAATTGTATAAGTGTAGTAGCCGGCCAGCGGTTTTCCATATTAACCCATATACTTACTTAGGTACTGTTTAAATGACAATCTTCAGACAAGTCAAAAATGAAAATGCCGTCTTTAACATTATCTGTTTTATTTGTTTATTTTTTCCAGTATATCGTAATCAATATTTTAATATAATACTTTTCACATACACACGGCACGTTGTGAAGAATTTTCCACCATATTTTCCCTACACTTAAATTTAAATTTAATGTATGTTTATTCTATATCTGTCCCTCTTTATATAATATGATGTTTTTTTCTTAAATATTGATTTAAACATTTGCCTTCGTTTATATTTTATTTCTCAATAAAAATTCTATACATTTTGTAATTATAAAGATAAAGTAAAACGAAAACTTTAGGTGTCTTAAAAGACTACTGAAAAGTTTTCTTATCTTTTTCGTGTATGCTGTTCTTTACTAACAATAGTTATACATTTTTGCACTATATGTCTTTTACAAAATGTTCAATTTAAATTCTTTTTTGATTTAAATATATATTCCTTGTATATGGTATATGGTTTGAGTTTAGTCATCAGTAAATATGTTCAACATGTTCATTAAGATAAAATGGCTTGACATTACTTTTTGTTGTTTCTAAATACAAATCGTCTTGGTTTACAAAAATTAAAAGTTTTATTATATTTTTCTTGTCTATCAATATTGGCATCATGAATCTGACGATTCACTTTCTTTTATGTACACTAATATATCTTGTCAAATGCTAGATAATATATTTTAAAATACATTGATCGTACTAAAGATTACAATGTATAGTTACTCTAAGCCAAGGGTTGTTTTAAGCCTGGGGAGGTCTGGTAGACATAAAAAGTTTCTTCAAGGTATCAGCTATAACTTTCATGTTCTATTTTCTAATTAATTGATTTATTTATGCTAAGAATAAAAGCATTTTTGCCTTACAAAATGTATCTACTTGCAAACAATTAATTTGCAACGATTATCTTTATTTTAAAACTTTTATACAGTTTATATAAGTTGGGTAAAACTTTTAGACTCTGTGTTTCTTAAAATCTAAGTATCATTTTATGTTTTTTTTTGTAAATTGTTTACTTTATGTTTGATTAATATATATTTTCTTATTTTGTAAAAATTTAAGTTTATTAATTAATAATCAAACTGTTATTGCTTTTAATTCTTTTTTTTTTTAAGGGATACTTAAACAGAAATTATAAAGGTAAATAGTTTCTTTTACTTTCACGTCGGTAAGGCCCATTATAAAATGAATAAAATAAAAAAAAAAAAAACATTTATTTAATAGATTTATCCTACTTTATGTAATTATGAATTACATAAAGCAGCGTGAAATATGTAACATTTCTTATTTATTTATCTAAACAGTTTTTGTATGTTAATTTACAGACTATATATAGAAAACTACATATATACATATCTTTATATATATATTTCGATATGTATACATATAGGTATACACATATATTTCTTCAAATGTTCCGTTACACTTTTCGGTGTGTGTATAAAGATTTAAATTCTTTAATATAATTATACATAGTTTTTTTATATAAATATGGTTGTTTGTAAAATTTATATTATATTGTCAATTAAACATAATGAAATGTTTTGCGGAATATTTTTGAAAAAAATCAACAATTCTCCGCAAAACCAATCCACAGTCGAAAATACAAAAATCAAGCAATTCTGCTTTAAAAATTGCTTAAGTGATAATCAATTTAGTTACGCAATTTATTTCCCTTAGGCTGAAAATTGTTGATTTGAAAGGGCTTAATCCAATCAAAAGCTGCCCCAAAAAATGTGCAGTTCATGTAAAAACCCATAAATGTTATGTTCTTATAAAAAAAGAGAAAAGTATGATATGTCATCAAAGAATCAGTTTATTTGTTTGAAATAAAATAAGGTTTGCCAAATTAAGAAAGTACGTATGTACAAGTATAATATGTTGTATCAAATATAGTTTATCTCTTGCTTTTAAGATTGATCCTTGTTTTACACATCAGTAAATTTATAAATTTATAGATTTCAAATTTCATATCAAAGTAAAATTGACTCTTCATAGGGTGTTTTTCTTACTTTTATTTTGAGAAAAAAAAAACTGGATTAAAGGTTGCTTATTGACTTTTATGCACGAATAATACCTATAGTTTTGTTTTAATCAATTATTACTAAATAAAAGGAACAACATAAGATATAATTGACTGGTTTAAAAAATGTTGTAAAGTTAAATTGATGTGAAATGCAATAACTCTAAAATTAGCGTCTGACAATTTTAATTTTCAAGATTAAATTTTTGTTTTAACACCAGTTCTACTTTGTTTTACTATATGCTTATAAATGTGTTAAGAAGTGCAAAAAGTAAATGAAAAATTCAAATTCCAGCTATTAAGATGTTGATTTAAAGTGTAACTATTTAAAACTCAACTTCAAAGATTTTGTATATAAAAAATAACACTTCTTTTAACAAAAAAATTTCAAAAGGATATTTTTGTTAAATACCCTTATTGACAGAATTAAGTAACTATATAGAAAATAATTGATATTATGATTTTATGTACACCTTAACAGTCAAAATAGTCTAAAATTTTCAATATATTTTGTCATTATTTCTGTAACTATATTAAAGAATTGCACATTGTTTGTTAATTCATTTTAACTTGTATTGTATATAGTTTTATTGCTTTTAGAACTTTTCTTACATATATATATTTAACTTTTGTCCTTATATTATCTAGATCATTATACATATCTCTAAATACTTGTATGTATAGATATTTTACCTTTTAGTTTGCTTTCGTTATAAAAGAAAAATTAGTCAGTCAACCAAATAAACAATTCTTAGAAGAAATGATGCACAGTTAATTATTCCTCTATGTCACTTCGTTACATTTTTTTAAATAAAATGCATCCAAAATGTTATTCTTTGCAATACATTAGTTTACCATTTTTTGTTTATGTTAATCAGTATATCACTATCTACCTTACTTAATAATAGCATCTACATCTGTTTTGTAAATATATTTTTTTTTATTTTTCTTTGTGTAAAATGTTATCAATTTTTAAATAGAGTTTTTTTTTACATTTTTCTTTGTTATATATAATTGTAGAAAAGTATAGATTTTAACTTTTTAATTTGTTTATAATAATTCTGCTAGGCAAATCAATTTCGTTAAATTAATTTCGTTTAATTGGAAAAGGCAGTACAAAAATTATTTCAAAAACTTCAAAAATTTAAATGTTTTCACAATTTTATAAGAAAGAATAGCTGCTACAATGGTGTTAAATTTAAATTTTTAACTGAGAAATTTTGGGTGGTAAATACTTAAAATGGTATATTTCGTTCACCTCTAAAAACGAAAAAGAACTAAGAAAAACTATAGAGGTTTATAAATGATACATAAGTATATGTATAAGTACTTTTAATTATTTCGTTTGAAAAAAAAATTATATTGAGAGACCTGAAAAACCTAGGTATGCTATCTATTCTTTCTTTTACTTTTGTTGCCTATCTATGTAAATAAATAACATTGAAATTATTGCGTGTTCGAAATGGTGGATGTATATCTGAACATAAATATTTATGTAATATTGATAAATATCAGTATCTTAAAAATTGGTGTTTTTGTTTGCTTGGAATTTGTTTTTTTTTTTTGGTCTGATGCCATTGTGTAATATCATTTAGTATTGCACAAGCGATTTTTTCTGAACGCAAAAAGGAAAATGCCAATTGAATAATAAAATTCAACTTCCTATAAACAATTTACACGATTAATTTAAACAATTTCCATTTACATGAATAACAATTGCCGTAAACGGGGTATAAAGAAAGTGTCAACAAAAAAAAAACGAATAACAAATTTTTTGACCATACTATTTTTTAAACATTTTCTATCTAATGATAATAATTTTAACTTACAACTTTTAATAAAAGAACAAATTAATAGTTTTGAAATTAAAAGTAAATCATGTTTTGATTACATTAGGGAAGATTTTTTCACTTGTAGATATTTATTTACAAGTAGTTTAAAAACGTTACCATTTTTATGAATTTTTGTATTCTCTCTTACTTTCATGGGCATCTCAAATTTTTTCTTTGTTAATAATGATTTATTAAGTAGTTTATTAAGTTAATTTTCATCGTATCATGGCTTCTGTAGTCTTATACTGAGTATATTTATACAAATTTTTGTAGTTAAAAATATAAACTGTTTTATATCTACGTTTCATATTAATATTAACTTACTTAATACATGTAGGTATATACCGATATATACCGCTAGATTGGGTACAATATGGTTTATTTATATTTCTCTATTACTTATTCCATTAATCAGTTAATCATTTAATATATTCTTACAGTTTCAGTTAAAGAAATGTTATATTTTAAAATATGTATTAACTGTGGTAGCCAAACATCAGAATGGGTGCTTTTTAAAACCTCACATTTGTTTTAAATTGGCCAAATTTTGGTAGATGTGACATCTTAAATTATTTATTGTTTAATGTGTGAAGTGGTTTTCAGCATGTTGCTGATGTGGATGCTTCAGTAGCCCAAACAAAAACAAAGTTTACAATAGATGAATTGTTTAGTGGTATCCATTTGTGAAAGCTGCAGGAATAAGCGGACCCTAGAAAAGGAGCAAATTACATAGTTTTGGTAAAGAAAGAAAAACAAAACCTTTAATTCATATTCTCCCTATTCTTAAACTTTTGTTTACTTTAACTTAAATAGAGAAGTTACTATCGTATCGGTCTCGTATAATAGCCTCGTCTTGGTCTTAGTCTCACCTTTTTCGCGAGAAAATTTAAATTTGCAATCTCGTCCCGGTCTCGTCTCCGAAAAATACGATTTCAGGGCAACATGTTGATTATTGGAACGAAAAGTTCTCGAAACGTCAAAATATTGTTTGTCCCTCATATAGTTTGAATATGTGCATTATGTGCATTATCAATAATTAATGACTAAACAAGCGTTTAGATAAACGCCACTTTCAACTTTAGAGACGAGTTAATTTGTGTGTTTACCAATAACGAAATTAAACACGTCTTTAACTAATCAGTGCTCTATTACATTATCTACTACATTTGTTGCCAAACAGACAGCTTCTGTGAATGGATATGGCCGCGTTCAAAAATCGATGCGATTGCCTACCTAAGATAGCTTCCTATTCATATAGGTTTCTGATCAAGCAAAATCGGATAGGTTAATTGAAAGTGTTTTTAGCAATATACAACTCGATGACGGCAAACGAATTTCGGCTTTGCATTTTGTAGTCGGCTTTTTTAACAATTTCGCTTGGGATACAAACGTATACCAACATTTTTCAGATAGCATGGATAGCTATCCAACTGCAGAAGCTGTTTTGTAATCAGCAGTTTTTTTTACATGGGATTACAACAACAAAAACTTATCTGGATAGCTCTACATAGGTTTTTGATCGCGGCCAATGACATCTTAGTTATCATAAAAAAGTCATCAAACTTATTTTAGGCTGCGTGTGATTTTGAGTGTTAGTTTTTCGCCATTCACTCTCAAATGGAAATTTACAAATAAACAAATAAGAAGGAATAAATCTATTTGTTTATTTTGATTACCTTATTAGTTTTATAGCTTTACAACAAAATTCACGAACAAGCAATTTAATTCAATTGTAAGCGACAAACATAGAGGATTAGGGTATTATTTTTCTCCTTTGCTTTTCAGAAAGACAGCACAAACGTGGCGTTTACACCTAATACCGAGTTTAAACATGCGTTTCTTTAGTCTTAAATTTAAAGTGACGATTAGCGTTAAGCGACTATTAAATTGACTATTGGTTTGATTCATTATTTAGAGTCTACTTAAATATTAAACTGATCTCTAAATTTTATTATTGGTAAGGCCCCTCAAATTCGATTTATGAACATGTGCAATTTGTGCCAACATTTTTCAAATTCTTATAACTTCGCAGTTCTTTTTTCTAAAAAAATACAAAAATTATTTTTTTGAAAAATTGTAGGTATATGCAGAATTCCATAAAAAAAATTGGTTAAAATCGATGTAGCCGTTAACGAAAAATTTGAAAACCAAAAAATCGGTTTATGACAGGTACCGTTAATAACCGTTATACATTTTTTTTTCTACCAAAATATAAACTGTAGTAATTATAGTTGCTCGTAATTTTTTTTCCAAATTCGTTAGAGCCGTTTTTAAAATAAATCAATTTTTGTATATTGGTTATGGCAGCGACCGTTATTTTTTGAGCTGAAAAAATTTCAATTTCCCCTATAGGGAATCTTATAAGAACCTTAAGTCCAAAGTTTGAAGAAAATCGCTTCAGCCGTTTAGGCTGCAGGTCGAGGTACAGACAGACAGACAGAATTGGGAGACCCACTTTTTTCGCGTTATAATCGTAATGTAAGGGAAAATAAATATTATTTGTTTGCACGAATCCTAAATTTGCCCTATACTACGTATATCGCAAGTAAAAACAGTGTTTCTTCATGTTAAAAAGTGACAAATCTTCATAGTGTGGTTGTTAATAAATAGGCCCAACACAAGTAACTAAAATCTGCAGCCACAAGATGATTCTGTCTTCATTCATAAAATGGCTGTTTTCACTCATACCGTTACACAACAGTAACAAAAAAAAAAGTTACCTAATCATGCCGGACAATTAAGTTCAACTTATAAATCATTCGCATACTGTTATCAAGTGGATTATTAAGACCTGCCTCTTCCTTTTGTATCTTTAAAACTCCGAGATGAAAACGAAAATTGCATAGATAGTGTTTGACTGCTAACCTGGACGTGTGGGTTCGAGTCTAGGTAGCATTCTTTTTTATATTCCCCAGTTTCAACTGGAAGCCACCCTTGGAATTTCATGAGATAACTATCATCTAATTCTCAATCTACCGTGCCAACGAAAATCTTTCCTTTTCTTCTATTGCTTCTAACTTTAACTTCTTACTAGCATTGCATTTAAAAGACCTGAGGTCTTACAGGCATTTATTAAAAATTATTAAAAAAAAAACTACGAATTTTTCAAAAACAGTGGTAAAATTCCGAAATGTTCGTTTTCATAATTTAATCCGGAATTTGTTTATTGATTTCTTGGACAAGAGTACCTACTTTGGACAAGAGTACCCACTTATATTGACGAGACTATAGTAATATACCAGTTTATAACATTTAACACATTGTCGCATTAAAATAACGCATCAGGTATTTTCGGCTATACCCTCCTATCCTATTGCTATCTCCAATAAAAAAAAAATATAGCGTCCGCCACGCTTGTAACAATTTTTTTTTCGAAACCTTTTTTCCAAAAATAGTTTTCGAAGCCTTGTCATACGAAACTTTTGCGGATTAAGATGTGCCGAGTAGATACGTAGGTATGTTTTTTAATCAATACCGGTTTTTTCTGTACTGCCCTCAACAATGTTGTATACATGAAAAAACACCTTGCTATTAAAAAATAAATAAATTGTCATAGCCAGTCCCGCGGATAACTTTTAAATAAAATGATTTTTATGTTTGATATCTATGTATGTATTAGTTAATGCCCTTTTAAACCATATATGTTTTTTCTTAGCGACTCTGGGTTTTTTGGGAACTCTCCTTTAATCGAAAGCGTCTTGTACCTTTCATAATTATGAAAAAAGTTAGATACCTACATACAAATCCACATGTTGCACTATTAGCCCAGGCAAAATGTACAGAAAAAAGGCCAATCTGCCAAAAAAATCGAAGTGAAGGTTTTTAAATGCAATTGTCTTTATTTTGGCATAAGAAATACTGTCGCAAAAGTCCATTACCAAATCGTGTGCGTGTCAATAGTTATCCAAGGTCAAATGTCGAAAATATCAGTTTTTCACATAAAACTCGGAAACGGTAAATGCTATCGAAAATTTATGACAATTTTTTTCTTACGGCCCACCGTTTAGAAGATATCGACATTTCAAAAAACATAAAATGTCAAAAATAGTCGTTTTTCACGTATAACTGTTAATCGGTTCAAATTTTTTAAAACATCTGTATACAAAGTTTGTACATTATGTGAATCCCTATCAGAAAATATTATTATTTTTTTCTTAAAAATAACCACTTTAAAGATATAATTTTTTTAAAAGTTTGACAAAAAATTCAAATGTCTATGAAAGCAGCCTAGAGTGATTAAGTTTTGTTTATTCGAAAGCATATCTGCGAATTTAAAATGATCTCAATGTGATTTACTTTGAAATAAAGAAAAAAAAAAAACTTAAATGTTGTAAGACATATTTAATTGGTTTTGTAGCAACAACAAAGCATGTTAAGGATCATCACAAATCAGCGATCAGCACAAACTATTAGCCTACTTAAATATTGTAAGGAACTTATTTTGAACTAATTCACCTTACCTTTCTCATATTTATGTTTGTATGCACGTATTCTTAATCATGTAATATTTATAACGTCATTAACAAAATAATTTGTTTTATTATTTTTTTTTTCAAAAACGTTCGAAAATTGACCATTTTTGAAGGCGCAATATCTTGCAAATGATGCGTTATACGTAAAAACGTTTGATAATGTTTCCTCTGGGGAATATTAAAATATGCAAAATAGGTATACATTTTTTTCCGAAAAATTCGTCATTTAAGAGTAAAGAGCCAAAAACTAGTAATTTCGACCTTTGCTGATTTTTTCAAAATAATGATATCATACAAATTATAGCTTCTAGAAAAAAAAACTGTTGATGCATGCTTATATAAAGTTACATAATGTATACATTTTGCATATACAATTATTCAATTAAGCTTACAGTTTAAAAGATATATGTGAAAAACCGTTTTTTTTCTAGCAGTTAACACTATTGAAGTCACAATATGTAGTGAGAGTCGTATGGAAAAAACTGACATATTTTTTATAAAGAGAATATTATGGTCTTTAAACTGAGCGTAAGATTTTTTTTCGACAACTTGTGTTTTTAAGAGTAAAAAGGAAAAAAACCAGAAATTTGAATTTTTTATCAAACTTTTAAAATAATTATATCTTTAAAGCGGTTATTTTTAAGAAAAAAATAATAATATATTCTGATAAGGATTCACATAATGTATAAACTTTTTATTCAGACGTTTTCAAAAATTTGAACCGTTTAAGAGTTTTACGTGAAAAACGACCATTTTCGAAATTTTACGTTTTTTGAAATGTCGATATCTTCTTAACGGTGGGTCGTAAGAAAAAAATGTTCACAACTTTTTTTTTTTGGATGACATAATCTACAAGTTTTGCATGAATCACTATTCGATAGCATTTACCGTTTCCGAGTTTTATGCGAAAAACTGATATTTTCGACATTTAACCTTGGTCGTCGCCGTGTTATTATATATTTATTTTGTTAGTTTGTTCAAAATACTGTGAAAAAGTGATATGGGTCGGGTAAAAAGCGTATAGCTTGACTTCTACGGGTCGGATTTTCAGGATTGAGATCTTAAAATGACGATAAAATAGAGGCTATATTTCAGTTAAAATTGAAACAATTTTATGGTGTTTGGCGGACATATTGAAAGGAAAGACGAGAGGAAGAAAGGAGGAGGATTGCCACTGTAATGTAGTCCAATATTCGGAACTTCACTTATTCGCGGTTGCTTGTATTATAAAAATAATAAGTAGAACGAATTATTGCAAACCAAGAAGATCTAAACTAAACAGTCTTTCCCTTTGGTGTGAAATCAATGATATGGAACTAAATGCATTAATGTGCAAATGTATGATTCTTACTTGCAAACGTTAATTATTTATTGGGGAGAGTAAGATAACTTTGGCGCCAAAAATGTATAACGTTTTATTGTAGAATGTTCAAAAAGAAGCATTTTGCACTATGGGAGGGGGGGTCGATCTAAACCCGTTTAGGAGGCAGGGGCATTTAAGAAAAAAAAAATTACTTAAAATGGAAAACAAAAATATTAAAAAACGACGGCAACACCTACAATAAAGTACTATACCGGTTTTGAAAGCCAGAAATCTGTTCTTTAATCCTAAAGTTAAATTGAGTATTTCGAAAAATTTTGATACAAAAATGAACAAAAAAAAAAGTTTAGAGCAGTTTTTTTTTAAATTGTGAAATGAAGTGCTAAATTGGCTTTTAGTAATCAATGCTCATATCAATTCTGAATTGAACACAAAAAACCTAATGGTTTTATGTCTTCTAGTTTTTGAGAAAATTAAAAAATACTTTAACTACTACTACTATTTTTTGGTATTAACGGTGATCTCACTTTGAGAGGGGGGGGGGGGGTACGGTAACTATGGCGCAGCAAAATAATAACGGATTTTTATAGAGGGGCTTAATACAATCATTTTGTATAACGGGGCGTGCTTTTATTTCACTTGTTGTGTCTCCTCCCTATCTATCTATACCTTCCAGAGGAAATGCTAGAATCGACTGACGCGATCGTTAGTGAATACGTCAAAGCTGTAAAAAAAATAAAATAAATCGGGTGGCACAACGGCTCATGAAGAACCAGGGCCTAGTGACTAACAACTCGCAACCATTCCTGTGTGCGCCTGTCGACAGGAATGGAAGGGACCTACAATTTTATGCCGAATCCGAACGGCTAGACGAGAAGCACTTATTCGTGACAAGTGATACTCTTGGAGGATTTGTCAATTCCTCGCAAGAGGCAGTAGCCCTGAAAAAAAAAACTTTTTTTAAGTTTTTAGGTGGACGAGGCTGGGAAGCGATCCCAGACCTCCAGCGTGACAGTCGAACGCACTAACCATTACGCTACAGGCTACTACTCAAAGCTGTAAACGCTTTAGTAAAAAACCATACTACCCAGGCAGAAGACCTTACAAAACAGCTTAAAAAGAGCGAGTTTAAGCGTAAGGAAGCCGAGAAACAACTTCTGAAAACCACAGAAGAGGCTGACCAGGAAATAGACCAGCTCACTATTGAGTTAAACAAAAGGGAGCTAAGAGAAAAAGTTTTATTATCACCTTATTCTGAAAGTTCAAAACACTTAATTCCGTTGCTCTGTACCCCTCAGCATACTTCTACACCAAAATCATCTGTGGATAAAAACCTTGTCGACACAGGAGTTCAAACCACAGTAGTCGAAGTATTAAAATCAAACAAATTTACGCAAATAGAAAAAGAAGCAAATTGTAGCGAAATGTCACTTGAGAATATAAGCAAGGTGATTTCAAGGGTAGTCCCCATATTCAACGAGGAAATAAATCATGAACTTTCCAGAAGAGTTCATGAATTCTTAAATGCATGCGATCTGGCTTTACAAATGGCAAAGCCAGAAGAGGAGGAGATCTTAGTGTCTCTAATTTCAACCCGACTACAAGGCGATGCGTTTGAGTTAATTCGTTCAAACACTGTGAATACAATAGAGGATTTGGCAAAACTGTTTGAAAACAGTTATTTAGTGCCAAAAACTCTAGACAACGTGATAAACGAATTAAAGCAATGCCATCAATTGTTAGGCGAAGATGTTAAAGAAATCGCTAGACGTCTAGCGAAACTAAAAGTCACATCTGTTGAGATTATTGACTCGAGATATTCGGCAACTGAGTCAGTAGGCCTAAAACAGGAAGTTGAAAACACGGTGTTGACAACTTTTAAAATAGGGCTAGTCGATCCAGCTCTTCGCCAGTTTATGCTGGGCAGCAAAAGCAAGGACCTCAACGAAATCTCTGAGGAAGCCTTGAAAACTTCACTGCTATTACAGCAAAACGCGATGGGCTATATGGGAGTTGGAACAACACCAAACTGACCTTTTCCGTTGGATCGTTTTAGTTCAATGTACCAAATTCCTGGTAATTTCCAACATAATTACAATAGCCTCACTGACACATATCCATCTGCGCCTTCTCTGCCTCAACCTCCAAGCATTTATAATACACTTCCCCACCATGTACCTCAAGTGATATCTAGTTTGCCGTTGCAAGCAAACTCACAGAATTACTCAGCATCCACACCGACACATAATGAAACACCGCAATTTACTCAGAATTTTCAAGACCCTCCCCACTCCAGCAATAGACAGCAAAACCACAGCTATGTTGACAGCAAAACCACAGCTATGTTGATTGTAATATTCGTAAAAGAACGACATACTGCGACACTTGCGAGGACTATGGGCATACTCAAAACAGTTGTCCCCGCTCACAAATACGAGCTACTTGGACAATAAGTCAAAGATCTAGAGTCAAATGCAAGTGGTGTTCTAGGGTGGGGCATGTGGAGGACGATTGTTTCTCTAAGATGAGTTACCTCAAAGACCAATCGGGAAACGCCCCGGGAGCCAATTTAAATCACTAAATTGTGCCCCAAAAAATGCGCCCTCCACAAAATCAACTACAAAAAATAAAATAACGAAAAACAAAAAACAAAAAAAGCAATGTAGACGAATTAAAGCCATCAGCGCCCGTATTAAACGATCGACAAAAAGAAAAAAGAACAGAAAACGTTGAGGTGTTAAATTTCTTTACTTTTGAGTCGATTCGCAAAACGAAGCAGAAATCAAGGCCACCAGTTTCTGGGACAAATATAAACCTAGGTCAGTTTGGTCTCTTATTTCTGATTTTTAATCTTCGTTTCGTTTGGAGTAAGTGCTGTTCAGAGGTGAAATTCGTGTATAACCTTTTGGATGATTATTTTAAGTGTTTTGTTTTGAAGTGTTTTAACCAGTATGCTTTGCCGTGAAATAAGAAAAAATTATATTATGCATTTAAGAATCTTCGTAGGCATGACGTGTTCGTCGAGCTGCCTATGTCAATGGCCAAGTCCGAAAAGGTACTCCTTCTAGTCGACACAGGAGCAGACTCGAGCTTACTAAAAAGAATTTCATTAAAAAATGCGACCAATATAAATATAGATGAAACAAAGCAACTGGTGGTGTTTTCGGTGGAGTAGGTATGACATTGGGTAAAATTAAAACCAATTTACTTTTCCTAGACAAATTTGGACTAAGTGGAATGTGGTAGATGGACTAGAAGATATACCTGCTGATGGTATACTGGGTCGTGATATCCTTTGGAATCACACAATCATCGACGCGGTTTCCAAAAGAATACAATTTTTGGATGACAAAAAAAGAAGTTTAAATTGATCTACCCCTCAAATGCTTGTCAATGAGTTCTCTTACTATTTCTTCATTGAACGTTGTGAAGTGTAAGATTGAAGCTGGTACGCAAACTATTGTGAACATAAAAATTCCTAATTCCAAGTCAAATGAATTCCTGATACATTCACAGGAAATTGATAATGGAATTTATTTAGGAAACACAATAGTTAAGGCAAACGACAGTTATGTCCATGTCCCTGTTTTGAACAGCACAACATAGGACTATTTCATGGATACAAGCTTCATACCTACACACTCAAATTTGAAAAATTAAAAAATCGTTAATAAAAATCCGGAGACGAAAATATATGTGAATTTTCAACAGATTCACATTAAGAAACGGGAAAATAACCTTCTATCTTCACTTAAATTAAATCATAACTTAACCAAGCAAGAAAAACATTCCATAGAAGATTAATGCATTAAGTTTAATGATGTATTCCTACTAAAAGGTGATCGTTAAAGCTATACACCCGTGTTAGCCCACAACATACCAACCAAATCCGACCAAGCACCAATTAATACTAAGCAACACAGAACTCCGCAGGGTCATAAACAGGAAATTGAAAGGCAAGTGCAAGAAATGCTTCACCATGATATAATTTCAGAAAGTAAATCTCCTTGGAATTCACCATTGCTCATTGTGCCCAAGAAAATGGTTGAAGGTCAAAAGCGGTGGAGGGTGGTTGTTGACTTCAGAAAACTAAATGAAGTCACAATCAAAGATGCATTTCCCCTTCCTAGAATAGAAGAAATACTTGATCAATTGGGACATTGTCAGTTTTTCACCACATTAGATTTGGCAAGCGGCTATCATCAGGTGTTGGTCGATCCAGCCGATAGAGCAAAAACTGCGTTTAGCACCAGTATAGGACATTACGAGTTCAATAGAATGCCCTTTGGTCTTACCGGTGCTCCAGCAAACATTTCAAAGGATTATGAATCGCATTCTGACTGGGTTGCATGGAATTGATTGTTTCGTTTATCTAGATGATATTGTTGTCTATGGTAAAAATCTGGAACAACACAATCCAAAACTTTCTAAATTTTTGGGAAAACTTAGGCATCACAATCTCAAATTAAATACCGAGAAATGTAACTTCCTACGGCGTGAAGTAACATATTTGGGACACGTATGTTCTGAAGCTGGTGCTTCAACCGACCCAGCTAAAACACAATGTGTTACCAGACCCAAAACAATAAAACAGGTGCAATCATTTCTGGGACTAACGAATTACTATAGAAAATTTATACCGCAATTCTCTAAAACAGCATCCCCATTAACAAAGCTGCTGCGTAAAGAAAATAGTTTCGAATGGTCTCCAGATTGTGAGAAATCATTTAAGTTCCTCAAGGAAGCGATTTCCTCACCACCTGTTCTCATCTATCCAGATTTCACACAACCATTTATCCTGACTACCGATGCCAGCAACGAAGATTCGGGAGCCGTTTTGTCTCAGGAAAAAGTGGGTGAGGATAAGCCTATTGCTTATGCTAGCCGTTCGCTGAACGATTCTGAAAAAAAATACTCTACGATAGAAAAGAAATTGCTTGCCGTAGTTTGGGCGTATAAGCACTTCCGAGCATATCTTTTAGGTCGACCATTTACAATTTGTACAGACCATCGTCCTCTTATAGGAGTATTTAATGTAAAGGATCCAACCACGAGACTTATGCGTTTTCACCACAAATTGTCTGAATATCAAGGTAAAATCATGTATAAGCCTGGCAAAACCAACTGCAATGCAGATGCGTTAAGCAGGATACATAAAGATAATGATTGTATCAAAATTGTACAGACAAGGAGTAAGGCCAAACTGAATAGAGAAGTTCCTAATATTAGAAACAACATAAATATTGAAAACGACATCGTAAGACAAAATGGTAAGAAAGGTAACAACAATCAAGGAAATAGAAATGACTTCCAAATTCTAGAAAATGCTGCGGACATACAAACAGTCCTTCGCGATTTCCACAACTCCGCACTAGGAGGGCATCAGGGGATGATAAAAACTTCTGCACGGATTTGTCGTCAGTTAAGATGGAAAGGCATGAAGAAAGACATTGCAAATTACACCAGGAATTGTGTCAAATGCCAAAAGAATTAGTCAGGGAAAATGACTAGAATGCCAATGGTATTGACAGATACCCCATTTTTTCCGTTCGAAAAGGTATACATGGATATGGTCGGCGTTCTTCCACTGACGTATTCAGGTAATAGATATATTTTAACATTCCAGGACGACTTGACGAAGTATATGACCTGTGTGGCAATTCGTGATGCTGAAGCATGTACTGTGTGCAAGAGCCTTTTACGAAGAGATTGTTACAAGGCTCTGCATACCCAAAATTCTAGTCACAGATAATGTAACAAATTTTACTTCCAAGCTTTTTTCTTAAACTTGTAAGCTTCTGGGAGTTAAAAAGATTCACATTATCGCCTATCATCCACAAGCCAACGGTTCACTTGAGCGCAGTAACAGACCCTTAGCGGAATATCTAAGGAGTTTTGTTGACAATGATGATCAGTGTTGGGACCAGTGGCTGAGACAGGCAATGCATGTCCACAACAACACTGTGCATACCGCCACTAAACTGACACCAACGAAGAGCTTGTATGGTTTCGAGTTCGAAAGGGTATACATGGACATGGTCGGCGATCTTCCACTGACGTATTCAGGTAATAGATATATTTTAACATTCCAGGACGACTTACGAAGTATATGACCTGTGTGGCAATTCCTGATGCTGAAGCATGTACTGTAGCAAGAGCCTTTTACGAAGACATTGTTACTAGGTTCTGCATACCCAAAATTCTAGTAACAGATAATGGAACAAATTTTACTTCTAAGCTTTTTTCTGAAACTTGTAAGCTTCTGGGAGTTAAAAAGATTCACATTACCGCCTATCATCCACAAGCCAATGGTTCACTTGAGCGCAGTCACAGACCCTTAGCGGAATATCTAAGGAGTTTTGTTGACAATGATGATCAGTGTTGGGACCAGTGGCTGAGACAGGCAATGCATGTTCACAACAACACTGTGCATACCACCACTAAATTGACACCAACGAAGAGCTTGCATGGTTTCGAGTTCGAAATGCCGACAAATTTAAAAGGAACACCTAAACCTATGTATAATGATGAAGATTATCCGAAACTTCTTCAACATCAACTTCAGAAAACTCACGAACTTGCGAGAAAGAATCTCGAACTGGCAAAACAAAAATCGAAACAGCAATACGACCGCGAAACCAACCCTGTTTCGTTTGCAGTCGGAACAAAAGTCATGCTTAAAAATCCAACTAGGAAAAATAAGTTCTCCTCTATTTGGTTGGGACCCTACGAGGTGGTCTCCGTAAATGATTCTGTTAATACCAATATTTGAGTAGGTAGGAAAATCAGAAGGGTACACAACAACCAACTTAAGGCTTATTTTAATGATTAATTAAATATAAATAATAATAAATAAATAAATAAATTTATAAAATATATAAATTTTATTTTATTTTTCTTTATAGATTGTTGACTGACTGGTACAAATAATCGAATATTTTTTATTGAGATAATTTTAGATTAGTTTATTTTAGGTTAGATTAGGTTATTTTTAGATTTCAGGTTAGATTATTCTAAAGAAAAATGTGCGCAATACTAAATTTCAAACAAACCCTTTTAAATGTTTCTTTAATGTGCAAATTGAGCTTTATTTTTCTCGTGGCAAACATACTGAACGTAACAGCATCAACTCCCTATCAAATAGAAAACCTGACTTTAACTCCGGCACTATTTGAAGGCATTGGGGATGCTGTGTTTTTTAACAACAAATGGACCATATTCACAAAGATAACACCCATGGATTTTTCGGAAGTTCTTAATTTTGTAAAAGTGTGACGGTAAATCAAACAGTTGTGCGTACCTCTACAATCGAAATTCCAAACAAATTGCAACATGAGAACGAACGAATTGGAAGCGATCATATCCAACCTTCGGCAAAACAACATGCGATTAAAGCATATGGTCTCTCACCGAAGAAATAAGAGAGCCATAGAAACAATTGACAATTTCTTCCATTGTGCTTTTGGAACTATGGACAAGGAGGATTCTGATAAGATTTATGACCATCTAAGCAACTTGGATACCAACGAAAATGAAGCGCTCAATTTGATTACGAAACAGATAACGGTGGCAAATTCCAATTTTGATAGGCTCAGTAAACCTATCAAAACGTTAACAGAGGATGTGGAACAAATTGGAAAGAGTTTCGAAAACTTCACCACGGATATTGAAAATTTCGCGACGGCAGCAATCAAAGAGTTAGCTGCGACGAAATTGAAGGTGGAGATTAACGAAATGATCTCATTAGTTACCTCTAAACTGCTTGAAGTCCAAAGTCGCCAAACAACTGAGCTATCAATTTTTAATGGATTCGGAATTCTGCACATTGTTCATCCTTGTGAAATAAATACGAAGGAATTGCGTATACCATACGAGCATGTTTGGAGTTCAAAGCTTAAGATCCATCAACTGAGAGTGAACCATTCGGATCTTATTGAATATGCCAATCTTACAGTGAGGACCTTTTCAAAACCACCACCACTATCCTTAGGTAGTCATAGCGATATGATTGCGAGTTTGAAGGAGGGGAAGAAGTCGTTAGAAGATCTACAAGAGGAAGCGAATCAGATCGAAAACAGGAAGCGTGTGAACAGTCAGCGATTGGAAGTCGACGTCCATCGATACTCTCTTGTGTCCATCAGTGTGCTCATAATAGCACTCGTATTGTTCATATAGTACCTTTCAAGAAGTTCGTTTGCAAGCACCGCCAACATACCAAGTCAAATCACAACAAATATAACAAACGTTGTCCCAGAAAAATCCGATGCCGTCAAGATAGATGCCGTCGAGATGGATGCCCTACCAGATCGTTTAGCTGCAACAAGGAAATCGACACGAGGAGTAACGTTTGCCCGAGTATAAGATTCTTATTTGTCTATAATGTCTTGTAGTAAGAAAAAGAAAAAACAAAAATAATTAATAAATAAATAATTTTAAAATGAGATCCGATTAAAAATACGTTTATACCATTTAGTAAAAAAAAAATATTTAAAATAAATAAAAAACAAAAATAATTACTAAATAAATAATTGTAACATAAAACCCGAGTATAAAATTCTTATTTGCCTATAATGTCTTGTAGTAAGAAAAAATAAATAAATAAAATCGGGTGGCACAACGGCTCATGAAGAACCAGGGCCTAGTGACTAACAACTCGCAACCATTCCTGTGTGCGCCTTTCGACAGGAATGGAAGGGACCTACAATTTTATGCCGAATCCGAACGGCTAGACGAGAAGCACTTATTCGTGACAAGTGATACTCTTGGAGGATTTGTCAATTCCTCGCAAGAGGCAGTAGCCCTGAAAAAAAACTTTTTAGTTTTTAGGTGGACGAGGCTGGGAAGCGATCCCAGACCTCCAGCGTGACAGTCGAACGCCCTAACCATTACGCTACGGGCTACTACTGTAGTAAGAAAAAGAAAAAACAAAAATAATTAGTAAATAAATAATTGTAAAATGAGATCCGATTAAAAATACGTTTATACCATTTAGTAAAAAAAAATATTTAAAATAAATAAAAAACAAAAATAATTACTAAATAAATAATTGTAAAATAAAACCCGATTAAAAATACGTTTATACCATTTAATATAAAAAAAAAGTTATTTTTATATATAAAAGAAAATATATAATACAATGTATTAGAATGAATTAAAAACAAAAATATTCTTGCTGATTTATGTAAAAAGTCTAATGCACAAATACAAACAAAATTAAACCTATTCTTAGATATAATGTTCTTAATAATAACGTTCTTAACTAAAAAAAAAGTAAACAATTGTAATGTAATGAAAAGAAAAAGTAATTCCTAGAATATAAAATTTTATTTGTAACGTATTTTTAAGAAATTGTTTAATAAAAATAATATAATCTTGTCGATTGTCATCCGGTTGTTCGTGAGTTCTTCCTCCGGGTGGGGAGGGATGTTGTGTCTCCTCCCATACCTACCAGGTATGCGTTGAACTCAGCACACTTCAATTGTGTTGTTCACTTTGATTGTCAATTCGGTATCATCTTACGGATATTGTTTTGGGTCAATCAAATTGCAATCATACAATAGTTGAATTGTGCTGACTCTTTAAACGTGCCGGCCATTATCCTCTGCGAATGTTTGGGCTTGTGACCACCGAAATGCCACGACAAGATTTGTCTTTTGAAAACAGTAACAAAACTAGTTTTATGGAGATTTCAAATTGCAAGTTTTATACATATTGGTATTATTTAGGAAAGTTTTGGTATCCCAGTTTCAATATTTTGAGTTTAAAATACCAAAATTTTAGTTAATAATACCGATTTGTCCAAATATTGGGACTTGAAACATCTATTGAACTAGTTTTGCCGTAAAACTAGTTTTGAATCAAGTCAATAATATGGCTGTAAAAGAAGTCGGTTGTTTCGTGTGTGCTTCTATTTAAAACAGTTATAACACACTCCATTTAGGCGGGAGGGGTAATTTTCTACAAAATGACTTTAAATGAAGAAAAAACAGCAACTAAGATTATAGGTTTTCTCAAAGTTAGCAACTTGTTATTTTATTTTCTGTTTCAACCAAGTTATTTGTGTTAGTAGTTTAAAAAAAAAAAAATACTTTAAAACTCAAAATTTAGCGGGACAGAAGGGAGTTAAAAAGCGGACAACCCAAGGTACTGTTTTATACAAATAAACCGAAAGCACACCAACTGACAACATAGGCGCCTACCTGGCGACTGAGCATAACCTATGCGGAGCGACGGATTCGCGTGAGCGGGACAGAGGACCAGCGTTACCACTTCCGGGAAAAAAGTCGAAGCTGATTTGAAGAAAAAAAGGAAGTCGAAGTAGATTCCAAAATTAACTCTTTTTTCTATGAATGCATATTAAAAAAAATTTAATTAAATTCAATTTAATTAAACAAAAAAAGAGCATTACAATTATTATAACTAAATATAATATAATTAAACAAAAAAAGTGATGCAAATTAAGTGTATATAATACTATATTTGTACATATATAAATTTTTGTATATTATTAAATAACATCTCAGACTTCATGTTAAGGTACTTAAGTAATTATTTTTTAGTTATAAAGCATAGCATTAGTATGTTCTTACAAAAATAAGAACACATCATTAAAAATAAACGAAAAAGATTTCAGTCTTTAAAAAGTTTTAAGGAACAAAAAAAAGTTCTAAATTGGCATTGATATTGGTTTTTAATTTAGTTATATATTTTCATGTTTGAATAGTTTGTTGTTTCGTATTTAATGAAGTGCATTTCAGCGAACTTTTGCTCTGCAGCTGCGGAACTGTGGGGCAAAACTGCCAAGCTTAGCATACACTCAGAAAGTCCTTGAAACATTCAAAAGAGGACACCACATATGTCAGGTGTAATTTTTTTGTACAAATCTATTGTTTACTTCTAAAAGTAATGGAATGGAAACGCTTTCAAAATTGGAAGAATAGTTCGCATACTACCATTTTCTATTTTTTTTGGATTTAGATATTGAAGTTATTCGACGTCCGTATTATTAAGCTTAAATCTTTTAAGGATTTTATATGTTGTAATGATTTGCTTACACAAAATTAAATAAAATTGTAAACAATTTTTTTTACTTCCTCAAGTTGTTGAATTTCATTTTCCGTTTCATATTTCTCAAATTAAACCCTACAAAATATTTCACAGAGAAAAAAGAAGTAGATTCGGCCTTCTTTTTGTAAAATTGAAGTAGGTTGAAGCAGAGATTTTTAGAGTAGTGGCTATATGGTGCGAAGTAGGAAGTAGATTTTAAAATTAATTGAAAAAAAGAACAATTGAAGTAAAGTGGTAGTACTGCAGAGGACCAGAAAAGGGCTTTAAACTCCCTGAACCCACGAAGCGGACCACCCAAAAAATAAATAAATAAATCGGGTGGCACAACGGCTCATGAAGAACCAGGGCCTTGTGACTAACAACTCGCAACCATTCCTGTGTGCACCTGTCGACAGGAATGGAAGGGACCAACAATTTTATTCCGAATCCGAACGGCTAGACGAGAAGCACTTATTCGTGACAAGTGATACTCTTGAAGTATTTGTCAAAACCTCGCAAGAGGCAGTAGCCCTGAAAAAAAAAACTTTTTAGTTTTTAGGTGGACGAGGCTGGGAAGCGAACCCAGACCTCCAGCGTGACAGTCGAACGCACTAACCATTACGCTACGGGCTACTACAGCGGACCACCCAAGGCACTGTTTAATACAAATAAACCGAAAGCATACCAACTGACAACAGAGGCGCCTGCCTTGCGACTGAGCGTGAGCATACTCTAAGCAGAGCGACGGAGTCGCGTGTGTGGGACAAAGGACCCAAAAAGAGAGTTAAAATGATACCTATGGTTAAAGAAAACTATTGACAATAAATTCCGGTGAAATTTGGTTTGGAAAAATCGCCCAAAATTGGGGAAAGAAAAAACAATTTAAATTAAAAATACTTGGGCGACATAACTTTTCACGTTTAATTTGCTAATTTTTAAAACATTAGTTTTTGCTGATTTTTATCTATATAAATGTCAGTGTGAATAAAGAGTGCTTGGTTATAATAAAATTATTAGAAGTAAAAGTATTTAAAATATAAGCGTTTTATTTTGTGAAGTAATTGTAATTTCAGTATGAATAAAGGAAATAAGTTTTATTTGCGAACCCGTAGTAAAATATTACAAAACGAAAAAAAAACGGTAGAATTCATTCACTTGTAGTCGTGGTATTCAAAAACGTAAAGTAACGCAAAAAATAATGCACAGAAAAAAAAACACATAATCTTTTCTTGTGGTTGGGATAGACTTTTTTCTTATTAGTTTTCCACGACGGTCATAAAGTCTGCTATGAGGCATTCCAAGGTTATCCATTATTTACTGGACACCCTGTATATCAAATATATATAAAAGAGAAATGTCGTCCGTGTGTGCGCCCGTAACTCGAGAACGGATCGTTCGATTTTAACGATTTACGGCTTGATGAATTCGTATTGACCCAAGAAAGGACATAGGACACTGTAGAAAAATCCCGAAAATTTTCGGTAAAATTGGAAATTAGGGATCATCCTCTTTTTAATGCATATCTCGGGAACGGTGTCTTCGATTTTCACGATTAAGTGGTTCATGGATTCGAATTGGCTCAAGAAAGGACATAGGACATGGAAAATTTCCAGGAAAATTGGAAAACAGGGAACATCCAGTTTCTTATGCAAAACTCGAGAACGGTTACTTGGATTTTTACGATTTAGGGCTTGATAAATTCGTATTAGTTTAAGGAAGGGCATAGGAATCTGGAAGAAAATCCCCTAAAATTTCCAGAAAAATAAAAAATCCGGGAACATCTGGAAAGTAACCGTTCTCGAGTTATTCACTAAGCATATCTCGACAACGGTTTCTTTGATTTTTACGATTTATGGCTTGATAAATTCGTATTGGCCCCAGTAAGGGCCTGAGAGCATCGGCATTATTGCAATACGTGGAGAAATTACCAATTAAAAACATACATGCGAGTCGCTTTACGAAATGACCAGTTCGCTGCAGATTTCTCCAGTCAATTTATTGGCGATGGGCAATGGCGTGATAACAGTGGACTTAGTCACCGGCCTTATTGAATTTCACTCAAAATTATGTTAACCATGATTGGGTGAGCTCACGCGCGATTTTGGTTGCGAAAAACAAGAATGATGATCATTTGAATTTCGTCATTCAAAATCAAATCGTCGGTGAGTTGATTTATTCAAATCCGTGGATTCCGTGATGGATGCAAACGAAGCCCCCAACTATCCCACGCATTTTTTGAATTCTTTGGATGTTCCGAGCTTTTCACCACACAATTTGAAATTGAAAGTCGGGTCAGTTATAATTTTGCTGCGCAACCTTAATGCACCAAAACTTTGTAACGGAACGCGTTTGATTGTGAAGTGCATCAAATCAAATCTTATATTCCAGCCACGATTTTGAGGGGAAAATTCAAAGGCAAAGATGTTCTCATTCCACGGATTCCGCTTATTCTGAACGATTTGCCATTCGTATTTAAGCGTTTTCAATGTCCAGTGCGTTAATTGCTTTTGCGATGACATTAATTGACAATCAATAAGTCGTAAGTCGACAATCGCTGGATGTTTGTGGCATCAATCTTGAATTCCCATATGTTTCTTACATGGTCAGTTGTATGTATTCTTTAGAATAAAGAATTTCAATTGATCGAATTACATGAAACATCATTGTATATCATGCTCGGAATTATTATTTTCTTTACATATATGAAATTAGGCGGAACGAAGTTCACCGGGTCAGCTAGTATCTTATAAAAGAGAAATGTCGTCCGTGTGTGCGCGCATAACTCGAGAACGGATCGTTCGATTTTCACGATTTTAGGCTTGACGAATTCGTATTGACTCAAGGAAGGACATAGCACACTGTAGAAAAATCCCGAAAAATGTTCAGGAAAATTGGAAATCAGGGATAACCCTCTTTTTAATGCATATCTCGAGAACGGTGTTATCGATTTTCACGATTAAGGGCTTGATGGATTTGTATTGGCTCAAGAAAGGACATAGACACTGGAGGAAAATCCCGGAAAATTGGAAAACAGGGAACATCCAGTTTTTAATGCATAGCTCGAGAACGGTTACTTCGATTTTTACGATTTAGGGCTTGATAAATTCGTATTAGTTCAAGGAAGGGCAAAGGAAACTGGAAGAAAATTCCCTAAACTTTCCAGAAAATTCAAAATCCGAGAACATCCGGTTTTCAGTGCATAACTCGAGAACGGTTACTTTGATTTTGACAATTTAAGGCTTGATAAATTTGTATTGGCCCCAGGAAGGGCCTCAGAGCATCGGCTTTATTGCAAAACGTGGAGAAATTGCAAACAAACATACGAGTCGCTTTACGAAATTACTAGTTCGCTGCAGATTTTTCCAGTCAATTAATTGGCGATGGGCAATGGCATGATACCAGTAGACTAAGTCACCGGCCTTATTGAATTTTCACCGAATTTTTGCTACTTTACAACAACGCCGGAAGAGCAAATGTTTTTCCGAATTCCTTTCAAAATTATATTAACCATGATTGGCTGAGTTCATGCGTGATTTTGGTTGCGAAAAACAAGAATGTCGATCATTTGAATTTCGTCATTCAAAATCAAATCGTCGGTGAGTTAATTTATTCAAATCCGTGGACTCCCACGGAACTTTTGAATTCTTTGGATGTACCGGGCTTTACACCACACAATTTAAAATTGAAAGTCAGCTGAGTTATAATTTTGTTGCGCAACCTCAATGCACCAAAAATTTGTAATGGAACGCGTGGAACGATTTTGAGGGGAAAATTCAAAGGCGAAGATGTTCTCATTTCACGTATCACGTGACCTACCGCTTTGTACGTGTACGCACCTGAATATAAAACGAAAAATGTTTTTTTACCATTAAAGCTCTTCAGTAAAGAAGCGCAAGGTTGGCCGACACGCCAATCATTTATGGTTTCATTGAAACACATCGATATTGTTAATTTAGTTATTTTATTGTATTTAATAAAACTTTAGAATAAAGAATTTCAATTGACCGAATTACATGAAACATCATTGTATATCATTTTCTTTACATAAATGAATTTAGGCGGAACGAAGTTCGCCGGGTCAGCTAGTTTAATAAATTAAATTAATTAATTCAAAATATATTAATTTAAATACATAAACGATCGAATAAATAAATGAATACAAAAATAAATAAATAATAAATTTATTAAATAAATAAATTAATTAATTAATAAACAAAGAAATAAATAAAAATTTTAAATACTAAATTTGTCCGCTATAATTCTGAAGAAAAAAATGTCAACGATTCCTAAAAGTAATAACTGATAAGTTTCAGTTTGATTATTTCCATTTTAGAAAAGTTTAGTCCGATTTCTGTTACAAAAACGTTGTTGACTAGTGTAATTTAGGCAAACCATCTATGACCACAAAACACAGTAAAACAAGCTAAAAGTTGGCAAAGTCCGGAATAAACTGGGAAAAGAAAACATTTCGGACTTTTAACAAATTAGCTCAAAATTTCTAAGTGCTACAGGTACCTAAGTTCTAGAGATCCCCACTTTGGAGTATTTTCTTACTCGTACATTTTTAATGGCTGATCGTGTAATTGTTGGCACCTACGATTTTATTATGTTTGGTATTAATTTTTCAAAAGTCTTTTAATTGAAATATATTTATTTATTTGTTCTTCCCAACCTTTCGAAGAGTGAAATGTCTTCGAAACGTTAATCAGGAAGAAGAAATAAACAGATATATTTCGCTTACCAACCGCGTATTTACGCGGTAAGTCCTCTTTCACACAGGGAAACTGAGTTCCCAGAAACTTTATTTTATTAGCAAGAAGGGCGTAAGGTGAGGGAAACAAATCTACCCTTACATCCTTCTCGGTTCCGAAAAAATAAAAAAGTAACAATGTTTAACCGTGGAAAGAAAAGTTTAAAATTACATAACTTTTGAATTGATTTAACCCAAACAAAATACAGTGGAATCGAATGTTAAATTTCCGTTATCCCCTTAGAAACACTTGTCCGAAAACGTATTTTGATAAAATAAGCAATTTAAAACAACTTTTCAAGTCAATGGTTTTTACTTACCGGACTATAATTCAGTGGAGCCCGGCTAACAGCTATAGGAAATCCTGATGGCTGCGGGCTGGCTGCTTGAACATATCCAACGCTATCTCCACCACTGGAGCTGTACATATCAATAGTCGGCCCGGGCGAGTTTGTTGATGGAAACCCTTGTCTTGGTGTTGTTGCATGAGGTGATGCCGACGGTCCAAAACCTTGGGCAGCGGCCGCTGCCTGATAATTATTCATTACTGTAAATGTTTGGTAAGAGGGTAATTCTATCAGAATTAGGTTAGTATTTGTAGTGGAAACCGACTTTAATTTGGCATTTAAAAAAAAAAAAATTCACATCAATATTATTTAATACCTGAAAGAGCCTGAGTAAGCAACGGAGTATTATTATTAGGAGTTAATTGGCCATTAGAAAGATCAACTAGAAGAGAGAGTTAAAGAAACATTTATTATATTGATAAGTCAACTAGTTTTTCCTACAATGCTAGACAATTTTATGTATTTTTTTATATTTTTAACTAGGTGAATCTACTTCTTATAAAAAAAACATGAAAAGTAGAATACAGTCTAAGCACTTATATAATGACTAATTCAAATTAACTTGAATAAATAGATTATAAACAATTAAATTTGGTATATGTGTGTACCTTTAAATAAATAATGTGTATGTATGCACTCCGCTATTCTCCACTATAATTAACTCAGTTGATAAGCAAACTTTAAATCACGGTTGCCATTCTAAAATTAAAAATTTTCCACTAAACGTTCTTAACAATCTAGCAAATCGATAAGTTCTACCAAATGTACATCTTGAGCTATTTAGATAAGGAAATCATCTTTTTCGGTGATAAATTCGAACTTATATAAATTTATTGTTTTTTTTTTTTCTAAAATATATTATAACTGGGGCAACCAAAAATATGCCCTAAGAAATCCGTTTTAAGCTCTGATGCCCTAAAAACGATTATATGCTCTTAAAAAAACGATTATATGCCCTTAAAAAACGATGATATAAACCTTAAAAAATGGAACAAAAAGAACAACACTAATCCAAAAAAGATTAAGAATGCGTCTTTATAATTTAAAATGCAACATGTAGACATTTATTTACTGGTAAATTATTTGAATTAGGATTTATTTAAGAAAAAAATAAGACAATCTATAAAAGAAAAGTTTTAAAGAAATTAACCGATAGGTATTAAAAAAATTTTTAACTTTGATTGCAATAAATTTACGAATATTTCGCTTAAGTTTTCAAACAGAAAACTTTGTCTATTCATTTTTGTGCATCAAAAAGCTGCGTTCAATGTCAACGGATGTTCTTATGTCGTATTTATGTAAATGCTTATTTTTAAGCAGATGTATAGCTTTCATTACCTACGGATTCCTTTCCCGACAAAGACATTGAAATCGTTTATAATTTTGAAAATCAACATGTATTTTGATAACACTCTGCTTTGCTTATCTTCTCTTTCACTGCTACTTTAGCCGCCTTGTTTTGAATGCTATTTATTGCCTTAACTTACTATTTGAATACTCGAAATCGTTCTTAAACCAGATTTTCGTAATGTGGTAACTGATGAGACCAGGAACACATAACCATGTATAGATACTCGTACAAGAAAATGTATATACAGGGTGTCCCTTAATTCGTCAATAGTATTTTAGGGAATGATTCTTGGGTATGTTCTAAGAAAAAAATCGTTTAACAGTAAGGGCATGCTTCTTTATTTATTCTTATATAATTAATCGGGGATTTAAGAAAAGTCTTACTTTGGTGTACCCTGACCCATATTATCGATAATTGCGCTGTTAGTACTGATGATAGAACTTCGTTAAGGCCTTTATTTTTAGAAGAAATAACAAACTTTGTAACTGCATTTTAATAAATTTTATATCTTTTCTCAGTCTTTAGATGTTCAGTTTATAGCCTGTTCCATTTTTCCTGTCCATGCTTAATTTTTGACTTTGGGATCAATTTTCTCCAAAAAATGCGTAATCAATATGATGTTTCAATATTTTTTTTAAATGTATGTAGCAATACTTAAAATAAAATGTGAAAACAATTTTGGCGAAAAACCCATTGATTTTATGATAATTTGGAAAACCAGCGGCAGGTAAAATTAAAAAAAAAAAGTTTTTTTTGTTTTTAGCTCGAAAAACTATGGGAAAACTATGGGTTCCTGAGTTAATTTTAAGTCGAAAAACTTAAGAGGTTATTTTCTCTTTTCGCTACCTTTTCGACTAATAACGGATTTTATGATTTTTGATCTTTTAACTAGCTCTTACTTTGCTAAACTGCATCCAATTCTTGATTTGTTTGCTTTATTCACACAAGGAGAGTAAGCCCTTTATACTTGCCATACAATTTTTTTTTTTATTTGCGGATAACTAGTTTTCCCACAATTAAATATCAAACCCGTTTTGTTGGCATTTTTAGGTCGTTTTTTTTTACTTTGGTGCATTTTTTTCCACAAAAACACCTTGTTATGGGGCATCTTTTATATTTTATTATGAAAGCCCATTTTATTTTCTTAAAAATACTTAACATTTTTTTTTACAAAGTACAACAAATAAAATAAAGAAAAAAAAAAAAAAAAACAAATAAAAGGAAAGTTCAACAAAATTTAAATATTTGAATAAACACGAATAAAATATTACTTCTAAGCTAGGCAGGAATTGTTTAACACCTTTCGTAGGTTACTCGCTACAAACAAAGAATTAATTTTAATGTTGTGTTATTTCTTGAACTTTCTTTTTTCTGTTTTTATTTTTTCAATAAACTTTAGTGTTGCATTTTGTTAACAAAATGTTAATTCTTTTTAAGAAAATAAAATGGGCATTCATAATAAAATAGAAAAGATGCCCATTAATAAGGTGTTTTTGTGGAAAAAATCACGCCAGTCAAAAAAACGGCAAAGGTAAAATTTTAAAATTTGAGATTTTACATTCAGGGGGCCTAGCATCAGCACATTTTCGCAGAATTGATATCAATTATATGGAGCACTTGTTGTTGTCGTAAAATGATTAAATTTGGTAGAGCGGTAGAACGAACTTGAACTGCAAACATAGGCTAAACTCTAAAATTTGATATTTAACATTCATGTGGCGTGGCATCCGCCCATTTTCTCAGAATTGTTATTAATTATTTGGATCACTTCTGATTGTTGCAGAATAATAAAATTTGGCAGACTGGTAGATCATGTGGTCAATACAAAGGAGATACATAATGTATGTACATAATGTACGTAATTCGACTTACAACCGAAGTAGTTTTAAAATTCAAATTTCTTCATCTTCTTTAGCATAATGTACGTATGCATGAAAAATTCAAAATGCAAACTAATTATTTTTTCTTTGATTTATAAAAATTGAAATAGTAAAATTTTGTATTGCAATATTACTGAATTATAGTAGACACACTTCGAATGACGCGGTTGGAGCAGAATCAACCAAACTATTAAGTTCAAAAATCACCTAGGAATAAGGAAGCCAGATTTATCGCATTCGCTTTATTTCAACACTGGTTAGTTATGTATGTAGATCGAGAGAGTTCGAAAGCAAAAACAAAACTGTAAGACAAAAATTAGAATTTTGTAGAGAATCAGATTAAACAACTTGCCATTGCACACGTAGACGTAGAGTAGCTTTCAACAATTTTAAATTAAAAAGCCACGAAAGTATTTTACAGCAGTAACTAGTATTTTTCGGATATAAGGTACACTCATATAAGAAAAACTTGCTTATAAGAAACGCAATCAAAATTACCATGTATTTTTCTTAAAATTCTCTTTAATACTGAACGTATATAAGAAACTTGCATATAAGAAAAACACAACTTTTCTTTGTACAAATATAAATTTCAAGAAGAAAAAAGTACGCATATAAGAAATTTAGTTCAGCAATTTTTAATTCGCATTTGCCAAAACTTGTTTGTATCCATGAAATTGTTTGCTTCTTAAATAATATCATCTCAGTTTCCTATATAGTTGCAGCAACAGCGCCTCATACTCTGTGAATATTCTAACAATTTGATTTTGACTGTGTTGGCTTGGTTTTGTTTCTGATCTTATGCCTGTATAAGAAATTTTTTATCTTATATCTGTGTAATAAAAGAAAGTTTCTTTCTTATATCCGTTGTTTGCATATAAGAAAAACTGGGATATAAGAAAGAAATGTCTTGGATTTTCAGAGTTTCTTATATCCGTGTTGTACTGTACTAGTTGTAACAAGAAAAATGTAGTGTAATAGTTGGGGAAACTTCAACTTTCCTTGGTGGGCGGAAAGTAAAGCTCGACCTAGACAAAAACAGGAATTTCAAATGAGCTTAATATGTACAATACATTGTATAAGTAAATGAGATTCGGCAAAAATGTATTGAAGCTGGTCTAGGAACCAATAGCAACGAGACATAATGTCGTTGAAAAGGTATTTTTGTGTAAATGAATATGGCAGATCATTCCGAACCGCTGTGTGAAACCAAAGATGTGGGCCAACAAAGAAAGTAATTTGGTGCATATTATTTTAACATATTATGTACCTAAATATGTAGTATGGGCAAAAATATGGTGGCCTTACCAATAACAACGAGAAATATGTTTCTGAAAATATCTTTAAATGCACTACAATAGATACTTTTTACTTCAAATCCCTGTGTGAAAAAAATTATTAGTTTAGTATGTATAGAAAATGTATATTTTGTATAACGACAAAACGTACGTCGGTCGTTGGAAAAGCATTTTTATGAACTACAATAGTAACCTGGACAGCACATTTCAAATCGCTGTGTGAAAAAGTCCCTACTCAAATTCACCAAATCAAAAACTTTGTTAACGAATATCTTTTTTACACAGCGATTTGAAATGTGTTGTCCAGGTTACTATTAATTGTAGTATATAAAAATACCTTTCCAACAACGTACGTCTTGTCGTTATTGGTTAGGCCAGCACATTTTTGCCTATACTACATACCCACAAAATATACATTTCCTTTACTAAAATTCACCACATCACAATCTAAAGTATCAAATACCTAACTCCAGGTTACTATTGTTGTAGTAGGTGCACAAAAATACCTTTCCAACGACTGACGCGAGCGACGTACGTCTCCAAAACATGCCTCTGCGACTGATAATGATAACAGCATCGATGAAAGTTCCATGCTATTAGTCCAGTCGAATCGTCATTTGACCATGCGTTGATCCGCACGGTCTGTTTTTTTTTTCATGAATCGATAGGGGCTTAAAAGAAAAGCTTAACCCTAGATTTGCACCACATGACAACTTTTTTTACCAAATTTATTCGTAAAAATGTACTTTTTGACTTTTTTTGGATTTTCGAAAATATCTCGGCTCCAGTACATTGCACAGTAAAAAATTTAAATAAGTTTTGTTTGTAATAAAATTATCTAGCATGTGGTGTTAAGTTTTTTTTTTTGAACAAATAAATAAAAAGTTACTGTTAGTTTAAGTAATTTTCTTTTGGTTTTTTGACGGTTTTTCATTATTATTTCGAAAAAAGCTAATATTTTGGTAAGTTTTTCTTTTGTGTTTTGTCTAGCTGTAGCTATTCCCTACAATTTACTAAAGTAATATTAAAAATTTTTATTTATAATAACTTTTTGTACATCCAAATATTTAACTTGTTTTACAGTTTTTTAAGTTACATATCTTCATGTACACATTTTATTATTTAAAGTTTGTATAATCAAACCTCAATTGAATGTTAATTTTCCACCATGTTCTGCTTTAAATGTTCTTATGTTTGAAATGTTCATTTTATTTTTGTAAATAAAAGATCCCCTGAAGATGATGGCAACAACCGTCGAAACGTAGGGAAAAGAGATGAAAATGTATTTTTATTAATTAACAATACGACCAAAACAGCCGAATGAGAATTTTTTTTTCAAATTCTCAAACATCTATTATTATTCAACTACTTGGTCAACTCATCAACTGATATTTTTTGTGTTATTTAAATGTGGTTTAACATCTTTTTGCAACTTTCTGTAATTTTTCATATTAAGTGGATTGACATTTTCTAAGCAAAAATCTTACCTATAGATGTGGCTGGTTTATTTACAACTATTGAGGTGGGATGGTACCTAAAATGCCGTGGACCGTATGTAAGGATGAAGCGATAACGTTTCTGTCATTGAGATAAGAATAGTTTTGTAAGATATAAATGGCTATGTACGTAGTTTTGTTGTAAATATGAAAGCAAAAATAAAATATAATCAAACACATTTCTGAAGCGAAGAGAAGAGTTTCATTTACAGAAGAGTTATGAATTGTACGCATATTGTTGGTACATAAATTAACAAATGGATAATAAAAATAAAAGAAAAGGTTTTAAAAAACGCATAGTTATCAAAAATTATGTGAATATATGTGCATAATTTGTAGATAACAACAAATATATTTTTTTATATTCATAGATAATTCTCAGACAACTAATCATCCCTCAGTGTCATGGGATTTAAATGAGTTTTGTACTGCTCTGGCCATCTCCTTCTTCCAGTTAAATGTTAAACCGTTTAAAGAATTTAAATGATTTATTGATGCAACATAAATAATCATTATATCGTAGTAACAAAAAGGAAAAAAACGTTTAAACTCTTCTTTGTAAATTTCACACGATATCATTTCAAAATGACATTTAGATACTAAAACGGCTTTACTCAGGCTTCAAACCTCCTATGAACCAGCTTACTCCGCCTCTATTCCTGGTATATTTTTTTTTAAATAAGCTTTTTCAGGTGTTCTAAAGTCGGAGTAGCTTTACGCCGTGCGTCGCGTCGTCGCTAAAACGATCTAATAAAAATAAGGCTGTTTGCGTTTTGACACAAACTAAACGATCACCCCAAATGAGCTGCCCTGTTTGTGTGGTAGATATTCTTCGCCGCAGACGAGCTGTGAGCAAGCACAGTTATCCGAACTTAAAAAAATAAAAAAATTTCAACCAAGATGGCTTATTTCAAAAATTTATAACTTCGATCAGATCTTCAATGTTAAGGTATTTAAATAAATATGAAATCTCAGGCTACAATTCTGTATAAAAATTATTTCGAAGGGACAAAAAATTTCATACTAAAATGGTGTTAAAACACCTCATCAATTTTATTTGCCATTACATTTTTTATTTAAACCTTTAAAAAAAAGCCGATTTGGTCACTTTATGCGGCTTATAACTTGAATTATATTTGTCGGATATTTAAAATCGAAGAACTTAAATAAAGTTAAAATGTCAGGCTACATTTGTATTGTATCTAAAAAAATTTGCAAAATTATGCAGAAAATAATAATTGAGTGAAAAATCAATTCGATTCTTGGCATTATAAAATAGTTGATAGAAAAAGTTGGTTAAAAAGTTGCTTATGTGCGCGGTCATCGTGATTAAACTATTTAATTTCGGTAAGAGTTGCATGTGCGACGCTAGCCTTAAGGCCAGCGTTCGACTGAGAGTGATAGTAATTGACAATGAATAATAAAAACCAAAGCCACATATGTAATATCTGCAAACATAAAAAAAAAAAACTTGAAATTTTGAAGTAGGTTCAGAGAATTTAGGGGACTTGCAAGTAAGGCAAAATTATAGACTGTGATTGGCCAGTTGTCGTGTTCATTTTAAACAATTTTTCGACAGCTGACCAATCACAGTCTAGAAATTTGCCTTACTTGCAAGTCCCTTAAGTTCTCTGAACCTACCCAATGTTTGATTGAATAATGTTTGACAAGAATTATTCATTGAAATAGCTTGATTGTAAAAAAAATTTGATTTAAAATAAAAAACTAGGTAGGTATTGCCGTTTTTTTTAAATATTTTTTGTATTTTTGTATAAATCGAAATTGGTTTTAATTTAAATATTAAATCGCAGTCCTCGCTAACGCGGGGCTTAGACAAGCGAGTCGAACTAGTACCATGTATCATAGTAAATTAAAATAATACACTCCACTAGCAGGATAACTGGCAGGCAACTCGCAGGCAAAAATCATATATATTATTTCTGTTGTCAAACTCCTTTTTTCTCATTTATAAAATAGTCAAATCCACTAAAATAGGTATCACTGAATAGGAATTTACACATACTCATGACATTGCACAAAAACTTTATGTTGTACCACACTATTTTCTATAAATTTCGGAAATTTCAAATAATTCAATAAATGAAAAATTTGACATACAAAATACCTCACTTACCCATTGAATGAGTGAAACAGAACAATATGTATTACTTCTGTAATTTAAAATTCTCTTTTTTTTCGGTGAAGAAACATTCTTTAGTTACACCATGCCTGAATGAAAGAAATATACTTATGACTTTTGAAATGTATAATCCTCTTTTTTCTGCACATTGATGTTTGTAGGTAATCTTTTATCTCATTAAAAAAGATTGCATGAATGAAAGAAACATATTTATTAATTCTTTAATTTAAAATCTTGGAACAAGAAATAGAGGAACGATATATCGAGGAAAAAGTGAGGTTTTTTTTTCAATATAGTGTGAGTTACACAAACATAAATGCATTCACACAGGGTCGTAATGCAGTGAGGTAGCTAAATGCTGGAGCCCCCAAAAGAATTTGTTGCTGTGTTTTTGAGATTTAAGTTTAATAGTAAAAAAGCTTATTAAACTAAATAAAAAAGTGAAATAAATGTAAATATAGTGAATACATGCAATACTTCATTGAAAAAAAAAAAATATATAACATATGCGGTGCTGCGTTAAATCCTGTAAAAACATCATGTGGAATATGAGACACAATCAGCCCGTGAGATGCAAAAATTGTAAACGCCGCATTAAAGGTGTTTTTAAAAGATTAAACGCATATTTTTTAAATAAAGTATTGCAAATATTCACTATGTTAACTTCTATTTCACTTTTTTATTGTGTTTTCACTATTTTAACGTTTTAAAATCTCTAAACACTTTCCTTCTAGCTCGGCAAAATGACAATGGTGCTTTCTTTTTCTTGAAATGAATTATTGTTGTTTTGTATGGCATCAAATTTTATTAGAAAAAATATTATGATCACTTAAATGCATATCTATAATATTTAAATTAAATTCTTCTAATATGTTCATATCAACAATAAAAAGAATTTATTTATTTTGTTCAAACATTCTATTTGAAAATTCAAAGCCTTATTGAATGTGCGAAATTTTCGCACGGGTCTTCTGGTATTATACTATTTTTGTTGCTAGTCGACGCTCTTGTGCTCAGATACACTAACATACATAAACGCTATCACGTTATTTAAAAAAGCGCGGATAATCCGAAAATTAATTTATGTGTTATACATGTTGTTGGAAGGAAAATTATTTCATTCTGTAAATCTTTATTAGGGGAGGACAAGCATAATATCGAATTTTATAAATGAAAAACCAAGGGTATTTATCATCTAACACACTTATTGCGATTGTCAACCATGAATTGATAGTTGTTATTTATCAAGCAATTTTTTCATTCGGCATTGTGTTTGTCAACCTTCAATGATTGCTTGATAACTTGTCAATTTGTATCAATTCCTCATTGTGAATGAAAAACTCGGTATTGTCAGTGTCAATTTCTATCAACTTTATTGATATTTGCCAATTTTTCTTTCAATTGAAAAAATGTAGTCGACGGAGAGTAAATTTACGGGGATTAATGAGTGAAACGGTTGACTGACAAGGCCAATTGAAGAATCATTCCCTACACTTATTGGTTCGACCCTTGTGCAAAGAAATGTAATGCTGTGCACAATTTTATAATGTTTAATGCTTATTATGTCTGGACAAGAATATCCACATTTTTTTCCCAATTCCGAGAGTCCACAGCAATTTTCGGGTGTGAACAATAGCAAAACTTCCTTTGTTTAAAGATAGGCTCATACTATTCATATGCAACAATTAAAGTCTGGTATGTTTTACATTTTTTCTCTTAAATTCGAGGTACCAAGAGTAGGGACTTCAAAATTGTATTAAATTAACGAGTTAAGCGCCCTAGACATGAATATGGGGCTCAAGACCTTTTCTGTGAGTTCAAATTTTTGCAAGACGCACTCAAAGATTGAAGATTTGAGTGCGTCTTGCAGCCACTTGGCTCTTCCGAAAATATTTTGGACTCCATAGCCATACGTCTAGTCTAGGGCACTCAGGTCTTTTATTAAATATGATTTTGAAGTTCCTACACTACATTTTCAATGCACTGCATTTTAAATGCAGTATTGGATACAAAGGCCCCAACCCCGACTTGCTTGCCTATGAATTGTTTGCATATGAATTGTATAAACCTACATACATATGTACATATATGTATACATAAATACAGATACATTAAATGCACTGCATTTTAAATGCAGTATTGGATACAAAGGCCCCAACCTCAACCCCGACTTGCTTGCATATGAATTGTTTGCATATGAATTGTATAAACATACATACATACATATGTACATATATGTATACATACATAATCCTTAAGAGAAATTTTTGCTATCGCTCACACCAAAAAACTGCTGCGGGCTTTTAGTCTATTCCTTTTTGTTCTTATTATTTAACCACAAAATCACAGCGTCAAACCATATGTATGTATGTACATATGTATTTGTTTTTATTTAGACAAATAATTATTTTGATAAAAAAAAAATCACATTCAATCATTTTTATTTGATAGAAAAAACCTCCTTACGTCAAATAAATTGTGATAAATTCAGATCGGTCGATATAATTCTCAATGATGAAAACTTTTATCAACTGAGTTATACAATATCGAATTTTCAATTGATTGAAAAATTTTAGCAATCGTCAACTGGTTGATAATTGACAATCGTAATAGGGGTGTAAGACATACAAAATTCTTTTTTGTATTTGTGCTTGTATTGTATCGTGCTTGTAATTTGAATTAAAAACTATAGGAATTCTAGCTGTGGAAGAAAGGTAACATTTTAATGTTGAAATTCCAATATTGGGTATTATTGCAAGCGCAATGTTACCTTTTATATAGTATGTTGCTTAATCTAAGACAATATTAATTTTTAACTTGCGTTTATGACTGACACAGATGTTATTTGAGAAATTATTTTAAAATAAAATTCAACAACCCGTGCAAAATTTGAATACCTTTCTGTTAAAAACTATGATTATTCTAAAATGTTATTAAAAAAAAGGAAAAACTATGAATCATTCAATCGTGGTCGTAAAGTTATGTATTTGGGAAACGTGGTATTAAAAAAAAAAATTGAGAACACTAAGAAAATATTTGGTTATATTTGTTTTCTGAAAGATCTTATAACACTTGCTAAAACCGGTGTCAAAGACATCTATTATTTTCTAGAAATCCAGAAGACACATTACTTATTGATTTTTTTGCATAGGTACTAAGCTTCAAGGTCGACTTAAAACACTTGACCCATTTTTTACTATATCTAAGAATTCATAAACATTGAAACAATAACATCACAAATTGTCAAAAAACAACTAAATTTGATACTTTAGACAGTTGATTCCCACAATAGTCTGAATAACAGCGCTGAACATATAAAATTTACATCATTAAAGGAAAGCTACCTTCCAACACTATTGTTAGGCTGTATTAAATCATATTAGGCCTACCTCGGAAAATGGTGTTTCTTATCCATATTTGTTTGTAAGTACATTTGATTTTAAATCGAGTAGGTACCTATGTATGTACATACATTAATATTTCAAAGGGGTTATGTTAACTTTTTGAAAAGCTTAGTTATTCAAGAATCATATATATTTTCTGAAAGTTATTATATGCATATATGTACATCCAATAAATTAAAAAATAAGAGACAGGTAGATACTTTAACCGGAAAATTACAAATACTCCTGCATTATGTACCTCCTCATTTATGACACTGTGGTAGATAAACATAGGCAGAATATTTGTTTAGAATTGTTCGGTTTGGTTACGAAATCAAAAATCTAAAGATTTAAGTATTTTAAGCGAACTATATATTTTTTTTTTTGGATGATTATAATACTTTTGATTCCGATATGTCGTGGGAAATCTTTAAACAAATCCAATTTGATGGTAGACAGTTGAATTAATCCTCCGACCTTGGTGAGTTAAGTCGGGTTTTACTTTAACCCCGCACTGAAAAACTGGCTCTTAGACTCTTTTAAACGCCTCGCCTACTAGTTAGAACATTTCTTTCGCCCATATATATATGTAATACAAAAAAGTAAATATCTTAGCACGTAATAGCCAAATTTATAATCGTGGAATAGGGAAGTACAAAATGTTATTAAAAAAACAAAATTTCGTCTAAGTGACGTTTACTGAGATAAACCACCGAACATGGTTTAGCGAAGGAATAGTAAGTGAAGATTTTTGAATATCATTTTGAATAACAAATTTTGAAGAATAAGAAAAAAATATAAATAAACAGATATAATTCACAGCAATAGGTTAGTGAGAAGGATTTCAGGAACAAATATAGGTTTTTACCTTTTTTCAATTTATTCCTAATTCTATCTATATTTCTATGTATCTTTTCATCTATCTACCTTTCTTTCTATTTATCTTTCTATCAATCTACCCCCTCTATTTAATTCGAATAGAATTTAAAAAAAAAAAAAAAAACAAAAAGAAATTACAACTTCATTTATCTCCATGAATACACCAATCACAATTCACGGAATGTAGTTCTACCCACCTAAAAATGAAATTAAAAAAATAAAAAAAAACAAAATATATACCATAAAATATATACGTACAATTTACTTATATAATTCTTTTATAGGTTTTATATTTTATATAACTGTAAAATAAATAATTCCATGTTTAATAAACTAAAAAAACAATTCATAACAAAATAAATAAATTATTATTAATAAAACTAAAAAATAAAATATAACAACAACAAATAATACAAACAATTGAAAAACTGATAATAACTTTGACAGAATTATTAGGTGTGTTTGGTAACGTGATCTACTTTTTTGTAGATTTTGGTAAACCTCACTTTAATATTCTGAGAACATTTTGTTTCTATTAATAGGAAATTTTAATCCATGGCTTAACTCTTATTCCATGTGTTTGTAAACACATGCAATAAGGGTGGAATAAGTGTTTTTAATTAATACGGCTGTAAGGGTATATTATACCTACTTTGATTAATAAAATAAACTAAACTAAAAAAAGATATTTTTATATAAGAACCTTTCGTATTCACTGATTTAAATATAATTTTTTCCAACTTTTAGAAAAAAAAAATTTAAAATGAATTTCTTATATATCTACACATATCTACATATTTATAGATTTTTGATTTTAATGTAAAGAAAATCGATTTCATTTTAAAATTCCAAAAAAAGCATAATTCATAGAAAAAGATAAAAAATATGATTATTAACAATTCAATAGCTAATAAAATGTCAATTCTTATATTGTTCTAATTTGTATGAAACAAATTGAAGAAATAAAAATTTTATCGTATTTCAAAGAATGAAAGCTTAAGTACATACTGCTTTCACAAACTTCGGCTTATACACTTATCAGTTAGAACAATGAATTTTAAGAAACCATTTGTTATATTGCTGACAAAATAATGAACGCACATATAACAATGACGGCGAAAAATAACGTTGTTTTAGTTATTCATCCACTTGCAAAATTAACTGTAAATCTAAATTATTAACTGACGATATTCGATCAGCATACACAGAGGTAGATAAATAGTTTCGCGAATCAACTGATAAATAAGTATTGTGATTAAGGAGCTATATGAAGAATCGGATCTTGACGATCAAATTTAAAGAACGCAAAATATAAGCTTTTCCCTAACATTTAGATGATAGAGAACACGAAAAAGTGGGTCCCGGTATTCTGTCTGTCAGTTTGTCAGTCTGTAAGTCTGTCAGTCTGTCAGTCTGCGAGTCTGTCAGTTAGTCAGCCTGTCAGTCTGTCTGTCAGTCTGTCCGTCAGTTTGTCTGTCAGTCTGTCTGTCAGTCTGTCTATCAGACTGTCTGTCTATCTTTCTGTCTGTGCCTGTCTGTCTGTAGCTCAGACCAGTAGCGTACGCAGGATTTTGTTTGGGGGGGGGGGGGGGCTTAGTCTCAATTTTGGTGAAATGTTTTGAAGGTATCAGAAAATATCAAACAAAATTAAAGGCTTTCGTATTATCAACCACCAGAAGTTAGATTTCAATAAAAAACAAAAGGAAAAATACACAAAATACTTCCTAGTTATGAAATAAATTTTACCTTTCTTTGTAAAAAATATTTTTTGTAAAAATCCACTTTGACAAAAATCCACTTTAGGGACTCGATTTAAACAACTTCATTGGTAATAGGGGTAGATGAAAAGTGTATTCACATTTTAATAAATAAAATGTCCGTTTTTTCTTTAAATAAGCTCACAGCTATTGTTATACACGTAGTCCGTGTTTTTTGAGAGAGTAAATATCAGCTCAGCTCAACAATAAAAAAAAACAAATTATTGTAGAGAATTTTGTTTGTGTTTTCCGTGTAAAACTTTTACTGAGTTGCTAGTCACTCTCTCATTTTTTACGACTGTTCCTTTACTTTCTGTGAATTTCTGTGATTTTCAGTCCAAAGTCCTGCCAAGTTCATATAAAAGAAATGAAATTGACAGAACTTGGGAACAAAATGCACAAAAAATCACAGGAATTCAGAATAAAGGAACAGTATCTATACAATGAAAAATATGGTAACATTTTTCAAGGGAATTCTCATAATACAAATTATTATTGAAGTTTCGCTAAACTCATGTTTTACTTAAGTACAGTTTAAATAAGATAAATTATAACAATTTAGTCCAATTCGATTTCTGTACTTATCAAAACAGAAGTTTATTATATTATTGAACGCCAAAAATAGTGCATTGACAAAACCTTTTTGAGAAGATTGTCTACCTCTGATACAAGTTAAAGGCAGTTTTTCGATATGTCATCAATTGACTGAGTCTACAGCATTCTTAATGCCTTATGTCGTAGCATTAGAAATAACATTTGGCAAAAAAAGTATGCAGTTTACAGATATTTAAAAATATTTTTTGAATATTTGATACTTAGCGCGAAGATACTTGACTGATTTCAAGGGAATTTTGTTTGGGTTTCTATAAATAATCCTGAGATACGCTTGAAATGTCAAACTAAATCTAGATTACGTTTGGTATGAACTAATGATTTCAATACGACATCCATGTCTATAGTTTTCTTTTTAATTAAAATTGAAAATACTGCTAAAGTTTAAAAATAACAAAAATAAAATTTGAACTAAAAAATAATACAAAACTTTCTTCGAAGATATATGAAATCTTAGCACAGTCTATCATATTGCTTCGGGGAGGGGGGGGGCTCAAGCCCTCCCCTGCGTACGCCCTGGCTCAGACTAAACCACTGAAGCAATTTTCTTTAAACTTTGGACTTAATGTTTTTAGGCGATTCGCTACAGGATGAATTTAAATTTTGATAGCTCTGGAAATAACGGTACCTACCATACAACCAATATACAAAAATGTATTTACTGGCAAAATGGTATATGATCAATATTTTGGTATACAAAAATGTTGCTCATAACCGTTATTAACGGTACCTTTCATAGAACCTATTCAAATTTCCCGTCTTCACCGATTTCAGTTATTAAAATAATAAATTTATTAAAAATTATATTGTAATTTGTATATTTTTTTTAACACTTTATTTTTTAAGGAATCATTGTATTATTTAACTCATTACATGCATTGTCAATTTCTAGCTACGTTAAAGTTGTTAGCTACGAGAGCAAGTTTGTGCGATCCAGTCATGCAGTTAATTTATATATGTACATGTTAATTAATTTAAGTGACTCCTGACATATAATTCGATATTTTCAACCACAACCCCCAGCTAACGTTCGCACTGTGTTTTACATATTAAGGGTGGTAACAACAACCCCTTAATAACCCATTATAAAAAAAGCGATAAGAACTGTCAGACTTTTGTTTTCGATAACAAAACACATTCTCCTCTCAAAATTTATTTCGTTAATTGTAAGTATTTTAATGGCTCCACGAAATTTGGCCCCAATGAAATATGGCCCAAACATTTAATGAAAAATGGCCCCAAAAATGTATATGGGAAACAACAAAACAAAAAAAAATTTTAAAATTTGTAAATTGGGGCCATTTTTCACTGTTTTGGTGCCTTTTTTCATTTTTAAATTTTGGGTGAAATTTCATTATGAAAAATGGCCCGAACTTTTATTCTTACACCAAAATACTATTACAACAAAAACTTTGATAGCAGACCGACTGACAACATAGGCGCCTGCCAGGCGACTGAGTTCTAAGCGGAGCGACGGAGTCTCGTGAACTGAGCGGGACAGATGACCCAAAAAGGGAGTTTAAATCCTTGAACCCGCGAACCGGGCCAGGCAAGGTACTTTTAAGGGTCTCCCAAAGCGAAGCAAAACATTTTTTGTACGATTGTAATTTATCTCTTGTTGTTGCTTTTTATATTAATTTTGGGCATTTTTTCATTTTGTTTTTGGGGCCATTTTTCATAAGTTTGGGCCATTTTTCAATTTTGAAAATTTGGCCATTTTTCATTATGAAAAAAAGCCCCACATTTGGGGCCATATTTCATTGGGGCCTAATTTCATGTAGCCATTTTAATAGCTACCTACTTTTTTTCAAATTTTGTTTGAAACTACTTACAAGTATTGTTATATATTCTCACAAAGTTAAGGGGAACATGAAGGAATTGTCTGTTTTCCAGGATTTGGTGTTAAAACTTTTGAAAAAGTTTAATGTTTTTTTGTAATTTAAAAACATTGAAGTGGATTGTTTTTAAAAGTGGTATGTATTTTAAATTATATGCATCCACATGATATTTTAATTCTATTATTATGTAATTGCAATCAGTATTTTGTTTTTTTTAATCAATGTATGCAATTTGTTTTTTTTTTTTTAAATAAAGAGATACTGCTGGCTGCATGTTATTAATACTGCATCAATTTAAAAAAAAAGACTTTTCCTTCAAAAACATGTCATAGGTATTGTTTTAAAAGAAGATTTATATGGTGTACCTAGATGCGGTTATTTTCCACACATAATTTAAGATAAAAGATTTTTGTTCTGATTATAAATTCATTATCCCGGGATTGCTTGTGTCATTATAAACTGTGGTTATCGTGAACTTACAAACTTTAATGTGAAAGTTGTGACTTTAACGGTATTCCCAGAATCTATAAAGATAAACTACACCATAGAATAAGAAATTTCGTATCTCGACTCACTTCCGCCAAGTTTTCCTAAAATATTAATTAACGCCGTATAAACTGTATCTACCTGTATCGTTTCTCACCAGGCGAATAATAAAATAATAAAAAGAAGGTCTCGAACCTTACCTATTTAATATTGGAGTCAAGTATACCTGTTTTAAGTTAAACTTAAATGTTAAGATTAAATTAATCATTATTAAAAACAATAAGTGGCTCTCGAATTAATAATCTGGGCCCTCATCACGTAAAACAAAAACGATCGATCGATATCGTTTTGGAGATGGCTGTCTTTATTTTTCTCTACTGAAGTGATAGAGATAGCAATATAGTTTTTGTTTTACGTGATGAGGCCCCTGAATAAAAATATTCTATTATTGTTTTCCCAAATTAAATCTTTAGCTCTACTGATATATGATTTTAAAATAGGTAATTTTGAAAATCTACGATGAGTTATTAGATATAGTTCTAAATCTATGGCAAAAATTATTTTCTGTGACACAACATAATCTTAAGCCTGTTTATACACCAGCAATGCGAAGCTGACGCAAAATCGTAAAAAAAACTAAAATCAATGCGAAGTGGAAAAAAATAATTGCAAATATGTATGTTATTAAATTTGTGTTATATGTTTTTAAGTTTATGAAAATTTCACTTTGCTTGGATGTATAAACTAAGTTAGAGATTTAAAACAAGTTTTAATCTAAATACATATCTACATTATAATATAGGTCATGAACTCAGCAAAAGTTTACTATTAAAATCAAAGTTGCTCACACAGAAATTTTTACAAATATTTTAGTATCTGACCTTTTTATCGTCGTGATGTTGCCTCTGGAAACGCAATTTCCCGTGCAATCCATTGTGTGTTAGCTAGTATTTATCTCAATCAATAAAGACCCTTTGTTAAATTCTCAAAACATTTTTTTTTAAACAATTTTGAATGTTAAGAACTTTCATTAAACTATAATCTGGATAACTGAGTCAAAATAAAGTCGATATCATTTGTAATTGTTTGTTGTTCATAGAAAAAAATGTGTGGTTTTGTGGTATCGAAAGTACACTTTATTATGCATTAATATTTTGTGCTCAAATCACAAATTACATAACATTAGCAAGCAAGAAGCAGTAAAAATATTTGTATTTACACATATGCGTTTGTTTTTGCATCATAAAATAGTACATCAGGATCATTTAATAATTGAAAATATTAAAAAAGCAGTTTATTTCAATAAAAAGATTAGTATCAATATTTAAAAAAATTGCAATCTTTAAAATATAATTGGTTTTATTTGTTTGCAGATGTACACATAAATTTAATGAAAAGAATCTTATTCGCATTCTTAATATTTAAATATTTTGTTTTTCTTTCACAAAAATGGATGGACATTTCATTTTAAAATATATTTCTCCAGAGAAATTGCTACACTTAATAACTATGTATATATTATTACCGATTTAAAATAAAATATTTGGCCAATATGAATCTACCAATTAACCAGAATAGCTAATATACTCAAATGAACAAAAAAAAAAAACATACAGCTGTCATGTATTACAAAAGCAAACTACATATCAATATTCAAATAAATTAAACTCGACTAAAGTTCTAACTAAAGCTAAGAATAAATCAAAATTGTATTATTGTTTTTATATTATGATTATATCAGCTACTAGTAATTCAACTACACCTACATATGTATATACTTAACGCTAAAATTGTATATACTGAACGCAAAAAAATAAAGAAGTGAGTTGTTACGAAACAGATTAAATATTTTCAACTTAAATCTACAGAAAACAATTAATATACTCTAGAACTCAGCAGTAGTTTTTTTTTACCTCATTCTTCATTTCAATATTTTGTATGTTTTTCTTGTAGAAGATTTACTCATCAAAATCAGATGGCCAAGCTCAGTTCAAAAAACAAGGAAAATATTTTCAAGTTCTCTTAAGCATCATTATGAAGAAATACATACCGGAATGGAAATTGCATGCGATGATAAAACCTCTTCACAGAAAGGTTTTCGCTTACCATGCACTGTGGCAATTTACGTATTAGTATTTAAAATAAAAAAATAAACGATGTTAAGTTCAGCAATGACTGTCTTTTAAAATATCCTGTTAACAGTTTGATTACTGACTAAACCCTAAGTAGCTCCAATAATTTTGTATCCTCCTAATAAGTGTATGGTAGGTTGTATATACGTTAACACTAACATAATTATATGTTGGTATGTATGAAAAATAAATATTAGAATAAGATCGTTTTCCAAAGTTAAGACGAACTACGAATATTGCCAATAATTTGAAATGGGACCTATAAAAAAGTATTAAAAATTAAAATAAATAACAAGTTTTGTGTACTTAAAGGTTCGAATGACAACGAGAATAGTAATGTAGGTATTCCATATACTGTATCACAATAAATACGAAACTATGTCTTTTGGATCTATATTCTATAGGGAATGTTTATCTTCCTAGCATTCAAAAAGTTTTTTCATGCATGCTGACACCGATTGAATTAGAATGAAACTCTAGTGTTAATTTATTTACTCATTTTAAATAGTTACCTACTTTAAATTACCTTTTAATATTTGAAATTAAATTACTAACTTTTAACTAAAACAAAATAAATACAAAAAGCTAAATAATCGATAAAAATGTTTCAAACTTGTTTTTCAATTGGATAAATTGTTTTTTTTTTTAGCTTAAGAAGTTATGCATAATATTGATTCTTTTGTAAATTTGTTCCACTTAAAAAGTTACATTTCCCAGGAATTGTGACTTGATGGCTGTTGTACGCGTGAGAGCAGATGCAATTGGCAAATTTAAGGCCTGTTGGTATCCTGATGAAGGCTGCGTGGAACTTGTATTACTAGTACCACCGCGCCTTACTGAGTTTAATGTACTACAAGTGGTAAAACTTCTACCAATTCCACAAATTGTCAAACCTAAGAGTTTATAAAGGAAATCGGAAACAGAATTAAGTGTTTAATTAAAGATTATCGCTTGACATGTAAATGTTTGTTGTGAATAAGACATAAACAAAAAAATAAGTGGACATTTTTTGTTAAATGTTTTAGAAAATCTAAGTAGGTTTATCTTTTACTTTAATGTATTATAATTTAATAGAAATGGACATTTTTTCGTTGATAAACTTAAATGATTAATTTTTGTATGATGGCATACCTACCTTTATTAATACAAATATTTACATACATGAAAAGATACTTAACCGCAAACTACAGATAATATCAGTTTCCGTACTGTATAAAGTACTTCTAATATGAAATATTTACAAATGGAAATTTGTACTTAGAATACAAGATTATTTTTGGGAACGTCTGAACGAAAATTACAAATAAATTAATTATGTTTATTTTAACGCGGCTAAACAGATTTATTAAAAATATATTATTGGGTAAGATGTTATGTTACCAAAGTAGGTGTAGGTACTGATTTTGATGCATCTTGTCACTTTTAAAAAATGTCTTAACTTTTCGGTTAGCTAAAAATAAAGTGTGGGGCAACTCTTTAAGAAAGTAATCATACACAGGTCGTTACACAATACACATACACTGTCAAACAAATTAAAGTGCAACATCAAAGTTAGAATCATATCGTATTTACTATGGAATGTTTTTGTTCCTTTTTTTCAACAATTCATTAAATTATAATATTAAACTATTTTGTAAATATAAATAAAAGATATATAACTTAAAAACACTTAGTTTGTGATCATAAAACTGGGCATTAAACATTATTAACAAAATTAACATTAGAAACGATATTAGAAATGTGTAGATTGCGAACTGACCGACTTATGTTCCAGGGATATAACTGATTTATATTTCACAAATTTAAGGAAACGAAATTTTGTTTACTTTTGTTTTTTTGAATATCTGTATCTCTGTTATTCCAGGTAAAAAAAACAAATATTTGGTTTCAAGATTTTAGGAAATAAAATAAGTGTTTTAAGCTGTTTGAAATAATCTTTTTTTATTAGTAAAAAATCGCGTTGAAGATCTATTAAGTCTAAACCGATGAAACACAAAAAAATTGTCATTCAGATTTTGTATATTTATGAGGCTGGAACACATTAGTCGTACACATGACCGACTTAAATGCCTAAGAAAATTTTAACTTTCTTGAAATAAATTAGTTGTGCAACAATGTTGAGCATTAAAATGCAACAATGTTTTAAATATTATTTTACTTAGATATGTTGAAATATAAAAATGAAATAATCAGAGTGAACGGTTATCGGAATCGTCTACTGTATACCATTCAAATCCTCCAAAGTTTAAAAATCTGGAACAATAATTTGGTTGTTACTACCTAAGTTTTTGAAAGAAATATAAAACTATTATTATAACTCCTATATACAGTTTGGATCTGAAAAATATACATTCGGTGTTCATATGGTGGGTGTTAGGCGGTTCAGCAAGGTACCTCCTATTCCTACAGTATTTAAAATTTTCCTGAGCTTTAAGTACAGCCAATCTAGACAAACAATTGCGGGTACATCACAATTCATTGTAGCGAAATTAATTTTGTATACCTGTATAAGATTCTTAAAATATTTTCAAGATTTTCCTCAACATGGTTTTACCATTTTTAAATAAATAGGTTTTTATAGCAATTCGTTTTTGTGAAATTTAAGATGATTTTTAAAAACTTCTAGGTTTCAAGTTCAATAAAAAACTATGCGCAATTGTTTTCGAATTATTTAAAAAAAAATAATTTTGATATTTCTAAATCTAACCATGTTTTTTTGGTTTCACAAAAAAATTTCGATAAAAAAAAGTGTAACGGTTTTTCAGAAAGTCAAAAAACCTATCAAAATTGGTTTTATGGAATGCAAGTAAGAGTAACTATAGTTTTTGGGTTGTTTTTGTTTTTATCAGAAATAGTCTAAGGATACCCTACATACAAAAATTAAGAGTTAACTGATTTTCCTTACTTTTATCATTTTCCCTCTTTGTAATGCTAAGTTTTATCAACATCTCGAGCTCAATTTCGTTTGTGTTCACATAACTTTCCATAAGAAAGTACCTTTATATATAATCCATATAAAATGTGTAAGCGAAAGTCACGAAATACCTAGCTGTCAACATGCATACTAAACATTTTGCGTCTTCAAAGGATTGCTACACATTTTCCCAGTACATCTTCATTATAAAGTCCCTTCCAGCTTATCTTAACCATTCGGATTCGCTAGAAAATTGTTGGTTATCTCCATTCCTGCTGACAAATAACACACACAGTGCTTGATAGTGGAATACCCTGTGTCTCTACGGGCTCACGCACAACTTACTTGTTTTATTTAATTTGTCGTTCTTAGGTAAAATATTAATATCTATTGTAACTGTTGAAATACATTAATAAATGTTAATGTTTGGTTAACGATTATTTATTTGCATTATTTTTTTATTTTTGTATGAGTTCATTAAACAAAAAGAAACGCAAAAGTGAGAATCGTGGTGTAGGTCATAATTTTTAAGTCAAATTTATAGATTCACCTTCGAAGTGATAGTTAATTTTAGAAAATCTTTTATGTTTCATAAGTCAAAGACTGCTTACCTGTAGGATAAGGTAATCCGAAACTGGGATATCCAGAGTATCCTCGGCCTGCAGCGTATGCAGCATAAGCAGCTGCTGGGAAGCCTGTGGATGTAAAATTCATAGTCTGACAGTTTTAAAGTGGTTCATATAAGTACCAATAAAAGGTGATTAAAAAATAAAGAACAAATGCATTTTTGGGTACCAACAAAAAAATTATGATAGGCATAATTGCATATACAAACATAAACACGAAATTAAACTGGGCAAGCACATTTTTCTGTAAATGCTATAATGAAGGAATATGGTTTGAATCAATATTTCAATAATATACAAAAAATCAATCAAGTTAAGCTATACCAGATCTCATATGAATGTACTTTGTAGGTTTGCATAAGGAACTTATGACAAGTTTCACAGTAGACACTTACCGGAATAAGTTGCACTTAAGTTTTGTATTATGCTGAATTTACATGTGTCTTCGTCTGCAAATATGAAGAAAAGTAGAGCGGGACAGATGCATGCCATCAAGAAGATGAACATGTTCGTCTTCATATCTGCACTATGAATCTGCATGTATGAAGATCTTCTTCATTTTGGTGTTCTCTCTCTATCCAACAAATGTAAGTTTTAATTTTGCATCTCCTTTTTTTTTTGCAGAAGCCAGACGAAGATACATGTAAATCTACCATTATAGTAATTTTTGGCAATTTTCGCAGTTTGAATCAGTGACACTTAAGTGCCTAGCACGGGGGACTTAAGTGCAACTTAGTCGGCTAAGATGTGCACTGCTGAAATTGGCATTTCGTATCCTTTGTTTTGCCCTTAAGTCTCCTTCCTTTGACTGTGAAACTGGCCCTTAGAAATGGAGGGTTCAAACATTTCCTACCCGCAATATGCTGCTCATTAAATTAATTGATTCTACCGTTAAAAACCATAACAGGTGGTGGGCATAAGTGGAGAACGACCACAACAAACTTTGTGTGCGCAACTGGAAGCGGCTAAATAGCGACAGAGCTGGCTGAAAGGGCTTGTTGGCTGAGGCCGTGTCCCATCTTGGGCTGTGAGCGCCATCTAAAGTTAAGAAAGTTACTATCAAATGAAAGCCTAGACTAAAGCTTATACAGAAAAAGTGGTCGAACAGACTTTTGTTCATAGTTGTTGCGGCGAGTCCGACAACTTTTGCAAAAAACTAACAAGAGTAGCGAACAACGCGCTTAGATTATTTCATTTATGATTTAAATAAGCATAGGTATTGTGAAAAAGTAGAGATTTTAACGTACATTAAAAAAGAAAAGTTGAACCCCAAACCCTTCGATTCAACGCATCGATCAGAAATAGAAAATTTCTTACAAAAATCACATTATGAAATACAAAATCCGACGATCGATAATCGGAAAAATTCTTTCATCGATAAGCAAATCGATAAGAGCCTGGGTTTGTATATGGTATATATTTATTCATCAATTCTGATCAATATAAGTCATAGTACGAGTGCATTATACTTTATACTTGATAAAAAAGGATATATTTATTCTATCGAGCAGCCATAGAAACCACGAAAATACCATGACACTTACTTCGAGCAAAATTAAGTATAAACATGTCAGTAACGTGGTATTTCATATTTTTTTGTTTGTTCTACTTTTAATTAAATTCTTTTGAATATTTTTTATTTATACGTTTAGACCAAGTTGATATTGTTTTGTGCAACTGAAATTGTGTTTTTAGACTGTATAAATTAGGAAAAAAAACGTGCCTATATTTCATCAAAAATACTTTAAATAAACTAACATTTTTTTTGAAATAGCTACGAGAATATTGTATTCAAAGTAACAGCTTTCAGGGTATGAACAAATTTCATAAGTGTCAGAATTTGTTCACGGATGTTATGGTAATAATCACTCACTTGCATCTCTCCGTAAAAAAAACACCCTTTAACCAAAGATATTTTTGGGGACTCTTTTGATTCTTGGTATACATGCCAAATGAAACATTTATACCAAGTTTCATTAATATCTTATTATTTTAAAAAGGACAAAAGTGTTATCACTGTCGCTATCCGCCTCAGAACCTCCCTGTGTATTAAAAATATCAAATTAAGGACAGAAACACAAACAGATTCCAAATTATATAAAACGATATTTTGCAGTTTAAAAAATTAAAAGGCCTATAATTATATGAATTTGCATTTTTAAAATACAATAAATAGGACTCACCATCAGGAAGTGTACCAAGTCCCCACATTATATTATCTGCGAAAAATTAAAAAGAGTAAAATCAATTTTTTATGTTAAAATAATAAAAAAAAAAATTATGATGTTCCGAATTGATTATAAAACTCCTTTCTTATAATAAATATATGTATTTTAAATAAATAATAAATATTGACAAAAAACTATAATTTTCTAAAGTTCCTAGAAAAAACATAGATATGTATGTATAGGTAATTTTAAGATTGTTGTTTTGTCATATGTTGTATATCCACTACAGAATTATTGTTTTCTATTATGGCTCTTATTTAGTATACTTCAAACACTCTTCTAATATTAGTAATAACATCGAAAAAAAACTGCTTTGAATGACAAATATGAATTTAAAATTATTGCATAATCTACTTGCAAGTATCACTCAAGGTCATATAAGAAAAATAAACAATTTAGAACATCTGCACTTGGCTTGTTATGTACCTTAAACAATAAAACATGAATAAAAAAAGTTCTCTAGTAAATCTAAAAAGACGAATGTCCTTTTGAATTGCTTGTACAATTGCTAAGACAAGGAAGATTGATTATTATTACAAAATTTACAAGGTTCGTGTAGGAATTTCGTAATCAAACAAAAAATATATGATTAGGAGCCACTTATGCGAAACAAAAGAATAGATAAATAAATGCATGAAACATTAAAACAAGAGAACGCTTTTATTTGAGCTATTCAAAGTTAAACCATTACTTTAATTACGCATAAAGATAAAGAAATGTTTTAATCAAATGTGATTAGATTGAAATCGCTCAGCTTTTAAATATTTATAAATCATCAGATCAGAAGCTATTGCCACAAGAAAACTTTGTTGTAGGAGTACTTACAAAATTTAACTGATAAAACAGCGATATAATAAAAGATTATTTGTATGTTTGTTTGAATAAGCAATCATGAAAGCTAATTTTCATAAAACGGGTGTCATGCAGTTCCAATTCCAAGCATATTTTGTATTGTAACGGAATAATACGTTGATGCATTATTCCGTTACAATACATAATATGCTTGGATTATGTAAACTATTGCGCTGAGCCGTCCCTACGATAGAAGAAGAAAGAGAGAGCCTGAGTGATACGAGCAACACATGTTATACTACAATGTTTTTATTATATCAATATAATAAATCACCACTTAAAATATTTCAATGCACAAAAGCACTGGTAAATCTAAAAATAAAAACTAAGTAGATTATAGGTGTTTTATAAAAAAAAAATATATTATGATATTGCATAGTTGTAATAAAACGACACACACACAATGTTCTATAAATTTTGCAACTCATGGAACTAACCCACAAGTACTACTTCAAACTAAATAGCAGTTAGTTGCCTAAACAAAAAGATTATTTTGAAACTAAAGCGATTATATGTATATAAGTGTTTAGTTATAACCACACTCTATAAAACAAAAAAAAATTAAAATACGACACTTTTTCTTAGTAATAATAAGTTATTAAGACATAACTTAAATATGAAATATAATTTAAAAGACACAATTGGACATAGTTGTATGTTTTTTTTTTTTTTTTACTAAAATGCAAAGTTTTTTCCAATGTATTTCCAAATATTCACTATATCGGTGCGTTATTTTTCATCTGGATGAGGTTGTTTAAAGTATGTCTAAGTAGCATGTAAGATAAGTAAATTTTTAGTGGTTATTTAGCAAATAAGACATTATTCATTGAAAATAGTCAGCTTTTTTTATATTGCAGCTGTTGTAAGATTTATTTATAATTTACATTTTTACAAACACAAGATGTGTTTATAGTCCTAAGTCTATTATTTTAAGTAAATCTATATACGAGTAAGTTTTTACACACGTAATGATTTTAAATTATTACAGTAAGAATTTGTAAACTAAATTATGATTTTATATCCTAATTAATTTGTTTTAATATTTTATTTCTAATACAAAAACAATGGGCTTTTTAAATCCAAAATATTTGATGATATAGAAATTAGCTTCTAATTTTGATAAATTTCAACCAAAAGCATAAAACAAGTACCTATTAATTTAGATAAAATGTGTACCATAATTATAATTTTGTCTTCTATTCCTTTTTAATATTTTTAAATTTAAATACATAAATGTAGGTATGTTAATCTAAATTAATTGTCAGTATTATCTATTAGTTTAATTTATATTTTAATGTATTTTACTTTATGTATTAACAATTATGTTGTTAAGTTACCAATGGCTTTGGAGCCCTAATATATTTCATAATTAGTTTTAAACTTTATCTATACCTAATAAAATAAAAATTATAACTATATAAATACGAGTACATTCAATGTCAATGGAAAATCCAAAAATAGAATTAAAATTGCATTAAGGCACCTTATAATCTTTAAAATATTTTAAAAGTGTTTTGCAAAAAATGATTGCTTGACAAGAACAGCGCAACCAGGCTATTCTTTGTTCAGTTACGCTAGGAATGTTATCGTTGTATTGTGAATTAAAGAAATTATAGAATTATTAAAGCTGAAACTATAATTGTCGCAGAGGCACTGAAGTGGTCGGACGAAAACAAGCGAAAACAAGGAAATCATATGATGCGCCTTTAATTTTGGATTATTGGTTTTTGTCTTGTTTCATTAATTTTTGCTTTTGAAGGTGAAGATCGCTCCCTAGCGTACCTTACTAAAATAAAACTGACGTAATGAAGTAAAAACGAAAAAAGGGAAAAGATGATTCATTTCACTTGACTGTTCGGAAAGCTTCTTTTAGCTTTTTTATGCTTTCGGACATTAGTTTTAGTGTATTCACCAGTCGGAATTAACCTTAATAAAAAAAATAAAATAAATTGGGTGGCGCAAAGGCTCGTGAAAAACCAGGGCCTAGTGACTAACAACTCGCAACTATTCCTGTGTGCGCCTGTCGACAGGAACAGAACGGACCTACAATTGTATGCCGAATCCGAACGGCTAGATGAGAAGCACTTATTCACGACAAATTTGTCAATTGCTCGCAAGAGGCAAAAAAACTCTTTAGGTTTTAGGTGGACGAGGGTGGGAAGTGAACCCAGACATCCAGCGTGACAGTCGAAAGCACTAACCATTACGCTACGGGCTACTACAACCTTAATGTTGGATTTAAAAGACTCGATCAGATCGACATAATGTATGTATGCTCTTCCATTGTGTATCATGACTATAATTAAAACAAATCTGCGATAAACCTATGTAACCACATGCCAATCTCTGAACTATCTTGTATTCCTGACCTTTTGAGCAGTTTTGAGGTTTCCCAATCCGTCGTTTTCAGAAAGATGTCTTAATGAGTATATACGTACGTTCGGGATACTTTTTTTCCACCATATCTCCACGAATACAGATATCGACTTTGGATGCATTTTATTTTACCGATAACAACGTCATAACGTCCGAAAACATTTTTTATAGCACATTCAATCAACCGTTTTTTACTACAGCAATTTAAAAAAAAGCTGTAAATGTCATTCGTCTTGAATATCTCGAGAACGGAAAAAGACATAGACTTCGTATTAATTTTATTCGAAACATAATTACATAGTAAGGAATTGGTAAAAATTAAAAAATCGATTAAAAAAATATTTGTCGTGGCACATATTTCAAGTAAACATAATGATTCCGAACAAAATCTATTTATTTTTCTACACATAATGACGTAATCAACAGGTTATTTAAAAAAAAAATATCAATAGACAGTTTTTTTAGAGTTTTTTTTTGTCGTGTCAAATATTTGAAGAAAACATAATGATTCCGAACGAAATCTATTTTTTTTCTACACATAATGACGTAATCAACAGGTTTTAAATCAAAAGACAGTTTTTTTTAAAGAAAAGGAACTGAAAAAAAAATTTATTTTTTAAAGTACACTCCCTTGATTTATGGTCTTTTCAGTCTTTGGAAATAATTTGCTTAAACAATTAACACACCTCCATACCGTATGTTAGATAAGTAAGATTCTTACGGCCAATTTTTTGACTTTATATATAGTTCACATTTGCTTCAATTCAAATTAGATACAGTACAACACGGATATAAGAAACTCTGATAATCCAAGAAATTTCGTTCTTATATCCGAGTTTTTCTTATTTGCAAACAACGGATATAAGAAAGACAATTTCTTATATGATAAACACGGGTATAAGGAAATTTCTTATACGGACATTAAAGAGATACAAATTCAAGCAATAACACATATTTTTTGAGTATTCTAGCTCCTTTTAAACAGTTTGTGCAATTCAATATGGCTGTCATTAGCAATGGAAACATATTTATGGACACAAGCTAGTTCTGGCAAAGGTAAATTTAAATATAATGAAGTAAATTTCTTATATGCGTACTTTTTTGTTGATTTCTTGATGATTTCTTGTAGTTGTGTTTGTATTATGTGCGAGTTTCTTTTATACGATCAATTTCAAATGGAATTTAAAGATAATTGACACGGTGTTTTGGACTACATTTCTAATAAGCGAGTTTTTCTTATATGAGTGTTTCTTATATCCGTAAAATACTGTATAAGTATTAGTATTAAAATGGACCGAATTGGAGTAAATTTTTTGTTTTTGACTTTAGTTAGCCAAAGTGTATTTCAATGTGTACCATTTGAATTTTAAATGAAGCCATTTTAAATCGAATTTAAAAGTGAGAGCTTTAAAAACACTTTTGATTTAATAGTGAATGTTGTAAATGGGTTTGACACTTTTAAATAGGTGTTTACTTTTAAGTTTAAATCGATTTGCGTTAAAGTTGAAAAAATTTAAAGTGTACCTTTTAATTCAAGTACGTTCACTATTAGTTGTCTTTCTTACATTTAAGCTTTTAATTTTAAAGTGGTTCAGGAGTTTAAAGTGTTTTCCCTTAGTGATAAGTTTTAAAAATAAAGCGATAATTACTTCATCGAGTTATAAATTGATTTTAGAACTTTGTCAAGAAATTGGCCGTTAGACCCTCAAATAAATGCAATTGAAATCAATTTGATATGTATATGATATGTATATGAATGACCAAAGTCATGGTGGAATGATTAAAAAGTTTAAAAGAAATCAGTTAGGTGAAATTTTGGGAAAAGAATTGTATATTAGTTTAGATTGTAGTTTGGGCTAAGGGTTGGAATTTATATACATATTGTACGTAGGTACGCAAAAACAGCAGGTGTCTCAAAAAGTCATGGCACAACCAGAACGTAAAAAGATGTTTGGCGGATAGCTCTTTCGTATGAAAGAAACCCAAAAGATACCAATGTTGCAAAACCTTCGTTGTATTTTTGTGTTGCATTTTCTTATTTCGGGATAACCTATGGCAATTGGGTGTATCTCTACATTCCAGAGTTTAAATTCTTGTTAGGATTTGTGGGATCGTAGCTGAACGAATGTATTCATATTGAGGGATTCCAAGATCTTTAAGCCATTACTGTAACTAACTATATTTTCAGAATAATGCAATTTTGATGCACAGTTAATATGTTTTGATTTGCTATTTAATTCAAAAAATCTGCTGCAATCTCTCAGGAAAAACATCAAAAGTATTGAAAAAAGAACCAAAGTATCGAAAGTATAATAAAGATAAAACCAAAACAAACAAAATTGGCACAAAATAAAAACGAAAATTAAATAAAAAACAAAACTGAAATATAAGGTCCGTTCCTTTACTTTAAATTTCTGTGATTTTCTGTGCATTTGTGTGATTTTCAGTCCAAAGCCGTTCCCGTACTCAATAATTTGACAGTTTTTTTTTACAAAAAACAACGCTCACGAGAGAGTAAATAATTTCCCCTACCTGTGATTTTCAGTCCGGGAAATTTTTTCGGAGTGAAAATCACAGCACAGCAAAATGTCAATTTGAGAGCAAAAAAATGAAAGCCAAACATCGTGCCTTACTCGAGTTTTAAGGAAATGATTAGAAGTAAAGAAATGGTCGAGTTCTAGATATTTTGAAAAATAAGTTCTAAAGATAAACCGAGAGTTTTAAATTAGTTTTAGAGCTTTGTCAAAAAATTGGCCGTTAGAATTTTGTAAGCTTCGTTTTTGCTAGGCGTAAAGTCAACCTTGAAATTTTACTTAAAACAATAAAAACAAATCAGATCAGAAAAGACAAATTATGTATTCTTAAGGCAATTGGGGTAAGTAATAGTCATTTTTAAACTGTTTATAAGCTACACCTAGGTTTAATTACGTATATTCTTGTTGTTATTAGATTTGATCAAGGTTCATAAACTATATGCATTATTTCATTGATTTAAATTAGTCTTTAAGAGAGCAAAACTACGAAGAGATCCCGGCACATCGACGTCTCGTTTCCTTGCAGCATGAATTATTGAAAACTAGAATTTTCATATCAAAAATAGAGCAAATCTGGTTTCAACACCACTACATAATAATATTTTTGATATTTCTTTATTTAAAATTAGTAAACAAAGCATCAAACCCTTAAGGAATATTCTGGGACTTCCAACTCCTTTTGAATCCTATTAGTCTTGTGTTGTCTAGATCCTTCCAAGGTATCATTCGGAAGCAAGAAGATTAGAAGTATTTGTTTTGCCGTAGTTACAATACTTTCTTGTGAGCTTAAGTTTCGACATCTTTTTTTAATTTCAAAATGGTAAAAACAAGTTAAGTAGAGAACCAGCATTAAAAATGCAATAAGATAAAAATATTCTGTTAGGGGAGATTTTAGTGACTTTTAACTCTTTTAAGTTTTTGGACTTATAAGTAGAGAATTTCAGTCTTGGAGGGTTTAAAAAAAAGTAGATGATTTCGCGCCAAATTTTAAGGCATTTAAATGAATACAAGCCAACAAATTAATAAACCACTGAATACCAAATAAAAAATAACAAAACAACAAAATTCTAATTAAAAAGAGCAAAAGAACAAAATGACAAATAAAAAAATGCAAAACAACAAAATGCCAAGTACAATTGTCAAACTTAAAAAACTGAATGAAAATTGCGTAATGAGATCCAGTCGTACTATCATTTAAAATATTAAAATGTATATGCGCGACGTATTATGCGAAATAATGTAATGCTTACTAACAAAGGTGAAAATTGTCAATTTAAACATACCACATACTATACACGGGCAAATTCTCTATTTTCTTTCGTAAAATAAAGGATGTACATAGGTACTACCAAAATTTACTTGTCACACAGCAACACAACACTCAAATGTGGTTCTACGAATATGAATTTTAGCGAAAGCGATACATCACAACACACGAGACAAGTAGTGTGGTTCTGGTTTTACATAGGAACAAATAATTTAGGACAGAACTTTAATGTAGAAAAGTTTAATAAATGCTTATTTCAGCTGGTAAGTAACCAACAGATGTGCTTGTCCAACAAAATACTAACCAGAGTTTAATAAGCGAAACTGAAAATTGGTAAACGTCGTTTGTTAAGTATTATTCTGGACTTTTGATATCTATTCTGCTGATAATACCAAAATTATTTCAGCCGTCAAAACATTAAATTAATAATTTTAACACGGATGTTAAACAATAAGAATTTTAAATTGATTTTAAATTTCATAGTTCGCTACAATCGATTCTAATACAATTTATATTTTTTCTAAGTTAATCAACAATGGGGCGTATTCATAGTCATTTTAGACCTGGGTCTAAGTTAAACATAGCTTTGGTTGAATTTTCGAACGTTGATTCTATTTTTTTAAGTTTATAATTTCAAAATATTTGAAGCTATTTGTGTAGTTCACTAAGTTAATTATCATATAAAAATATAAAACCAACAACTTGTAATTCAAATCGGTCTGTATTCATTGAGCCAAAATTGTCTTAAACTGTAGTTTAGTTAAACCTGGGTCTATCTGCGACTATGAATATGCCCCAATATGTTTTAATAATTTCATTTAAAATAAAATCAGATTCATAATTCGCATATCAATCGAATATTCTTTTGGGTCCTTCAAATGTCACAAACGCCAAATTGCTCCCATTTCGATTCACACAATAAATTATCATGTCTACATACCTACCAATAAGTTGTCAATAAACAAGCCAGCACAATTTCGCATTTGATAGAACCTTAAGAAATATATTTTTTTTCGGGAATAATCTTAGAACACTTTTTAATTAAGTCTCTTCCATAGAATTAAAAAAAGAGTTAGAATTACAACTATTACGGAAACACTTTCATGCCTCGAATACTTAGTAACAATTTTTTATAAACAGTTTCCTTTTAAACTTTTTCTTAAACAATTCCACCGTCAGATTATTTTTGTATTTATTTATTTCGGACGTTATTTTAGCCACAGAGATTCAAATTTTTAGACATACCACCCAAATGAGGAATCCTTTTTTATTTATATCTTCCATTTCCAGAACTTAAAAACATATTTGGGGCATATTCATAGTCGCAGATAGACCCAGGTTTAACTAAACTACAGTGTAAGACAATTTTGGCTCAATGAATACAGACCGATTTTAATTACAAATTGTTGGTTTTATATTTTTTCAAGATAACTAACTTTGAATATTACACAAATAGCTTCAAATATTTTGAAGTTAAATCAACGTCCGAAAATTCAACTAAACCTATGTTTAACTTAGACTAAGGTCTAAAATGACTATGAATACGCCCCATTGTGCATCCGTTTCTCCTTTTACATCGTTTCCTATTTCCTTGACGTTCGCATTATGTTTACCATATTAAAGGCAGGTAGTCAAAACCCCTTTAGTGCGCACTCGAAACAAAAAAAAAATAACTTAGCTGAATAAATAATTTTATATAAATTTGTGTTAACAGATGTATCTACGAGTTAGGCAAGTCATTGTCATAGTTATTGACAATAAATTCGAAAAGCGCGATGTAGTTCTGCATTTTTGATTTGTTGCTGGGGCATGTTAGAGTAGTCTGTAGCCAACTTTGCAGCTTCGAAAAAAAAAATTCTACAATACCATATAATATGCCGCTGTGTTGCTATTTACCAACAAATAAAAAAAAAAAGGAAAATGAAAAACTAAGTAATTTTGAAGCACTCCAAAATCAGGTAATAAATGATCCAATTCTGCTTAAAATTGGAATCAAATAGTCTAGAGTATTACAAGACGAAATTATTAAATTTGATACAAATCCGTCTAATAGTTTTGGCAAGAAACATGATGTTAACTAAATGCAACGCGCAATGTTTGCTACATTGCTGTGGTCTGCTCCCAGTAGGATACTTAAGTTGGCACTGATTTTTGTACAAGGAACTTGGAACCCTTAACTATCAGAAAATATTGTTATAATATTTTTACCTTTTTTCAAGCAAACTTGGTAGCGATTTTAAAGTTCCGAAAATTTGACACTGTATAATTAAAAAATGATTTCGTGAAGCATTTTTGCGAACATTTTTCAAACATTAAAATCGCAACCAAAGTTACCAACAAAAAAGAAATAAATATTATAACAATATTTTATAATAGTTCAGGGTTCCAAGTACTTGTACAAAAATCAGTGCCAACTTAAGTGTCCTACTTTTACAACAGCAATGATGCAAACATTGCACGTTGCACTTAGTTAACATCATGTTTCTTGCTAAAACTATTAGACCTATTTGGATCAAATTTTAAATTTCGTCTTGTAATACTTTAAACTATTTGATTCCAAATTTTAAGCAGAAGTGGACAATGTTTTACCAGCTTTTTGAGTTATTCAACATTTTTTTTTTTTTAATTTATTGTTAAATAGCAACACAAATAATTTAAAACTATAGTGTGGTATTGTAGAACATTTTATAACAAACAAATTTATAGTTGATGATTTTTTCCTAAATTGCATATTTTCAAAGTTGTAAAGGAAAATATCGGAAAAAATGGGGTAATTTTAGCGTTTTTGCATTTTCCTTTTGTAATTATTGATTCGGCTAAGTTATGTATATATAATATTAATTATAAAATAATATTTTTAAAGATTCTAAGGTGCCTGAGTAACGGATTTTTTTTTTTAAATCGTGATAAAAAATATACCAATATACCAAACCCCATTTTGATGCAAGTGCAAAACAAAAAAACGCATGTAAATGAGCTATTGCTGACGGGGAAGTTGAGTAATTACCGTCGTTGGTGGTCATAAACCAAGTGTATTAGTTCCTGGTATTTGGTATAAAGTTGCAGTGGGCATATCAAGTCCTTGCATTGATAAAAGATCACTTAAAGGATAGCTGATTGCTGTTGAAGAACGAATTTGGGGTTGTTGAGAGGAAGGTGCAGTCACCTGGGGTCTAATTTGTGCAGCTGCAGCTGCTAAAAGGCGCTTATAACTAACTATTGCTGCTGCATCATACAAAGCTGTTTGCTGATTATTAGCAGCAGCAGCATATTGCAAAAATGTTGGACCATGATGGGTAATTTGTCCTGCACCTGCATTTGAAGCAGAGGGGATAGGAATTATAGTATGTGTTGGAGCAGCAGCCACGGCTGCAGCTGCCATAGCTGCCGCATTCTGTTGTTGATGCTGTTGTTGTAGGTGTTGCTGGTTAGCAGCAGCCGCTGCAGCTGCGGCTGCCGCAGCTGCAGCGATATTTGTTGGCATCGGATATGGTGTATAGCGTATAGAAGCTGTAGCTGGACCCGAGCTTACAGAGCTCGATTGATGAATATGGTGATGGTGATGTGCGGTTGAATGGGCAAATGAACTTCCCACAACACCACCACTACTACTGCTATTGCCCCAAACTACCAACTCACCGTAAGCTGTTCGACCTGCAGCGCGAGTCTTTGCCAGATTTGCCGGTAACATGACTTCCTTTGGCTGGGCCTTTTTGCACTCGACCTGTAAAAGTAATAAGAATACATTATAAAATAGAAATAAATCGAGATAAGATAGCAAATTTATGTTGACACTTAAATCCCATAACTTATATTTAAGGAATTAAGGAGCAGTGACAAATCTACATACATATATGTAGATCAATATCTTAATTATCGAATAAATTTTAACACATCGCACCCCCAGAATGAAAGTGACCTAATTCAAAATTCCTGTAAATTCAGATTTCGCAATAAACTGACATTAAAAAGGGATCTCTAAAACCCTGTGTTGAAAAAGATACCGAATGATGAGTAAGAAAGGGACATTCTTTATATCGGCCACTTTAGTTGATGAAGCTATTCACCTATGCATTTTATGTGAAAGAGACCCAATCGGTTTTGCGTCAGAGGTGCTCGCGAGTGGATGTGTGCTAAATCGACGGATCTCGAATTGTGGTAGTTAATTGCAAATACTGTGAAGGTAAGTACATTACATTTTTTGTGCTAAGCTGACTCTTTTTTCATATAAGTCTGTTTTTTACAAAATATTTATAAGATTTATTGACCGTTTTTAGATTGAGTCTCAGGAGATGTGGCATCTTGCGTGTTAAACAGGCTGAACTCGTAAAAAGTTCCAGAAATACGGAAATATTTTTGCAATAGAGTGACTTAATTTGAAAGGGTTTTTTATGTTATCCCAAAATATATATTTAAAAAATATTTAAATTGAATTTTATGTTATCGATTTGTGCATAAGTGATTAATAAATAATTCCGCAAAGAATCAATAATTTCCAATGAAATATGTAAGAGATACATTCAAACTTACTCCAAACTATACTATTTTTAAAACTTTATTACTCATTACCACAAACTGCAATTTTTGAATTAGGGCACTTTCCTTCTGGGGCTGCGACATAGCGATTTTAAATGTGTAGTAGGTAACTACTGTAGTACATAAAAAAAACCTTTCCAACGACATACAACGAACTAGAATTTAGCTAGACATTGACGGGGTGTATTGTGAAGGTTTACTAATATAATTTGAAAAAGAGAAAGAGAGAGTCGACCTAAGCTTACACGATTTTAGGTAGCTCTTATATTTTTTTTAATAAATAAAACAAATAAAATCATTGAAATAATTAAGAAAGTGAAATAAAAATCAAAATATTGGGCTTAACATCATTCTATTAATTTCAATTTTGTATCTCAGTAATTTCAACTTAATATTTAATAAATTACATACTGTGTGTGCCTACATAAAAGTAGAACAAGACCACGTGCATGACTCAGAGGTTAACTTGTTGAATACTCTTGTCAAACCCATTTAGCATTGATACACAAAACACACAAAACACAGTGAAAGACAAAATTAAAAAAAAAAAATACTATAAAGCTATTGTGCCAGTATTTAAACTTTTTTTTTTTTAATAATTATTAATATTAATGCCAATATTCTGTGATCTTCCCATGTCCGCATAATCATATGAACAAACAATTGTCTTACTTTTAACGTCATGGCCCAGAAATGCATTACCTGCAATGGCTATATAAATAAAAATAATAAAGGAATTCAGTGTACCGACTGTAATAAACACTTTCATTTTTCCTATATCACACTAAAAAGTGAAATAAAAAAAGCTGTTGAAAATGGTACAGTCGCTTTTCGTTGTACAAACTGCTGCGTAAACAACACCACCATCTCCACCGGAGAAGCTGAATCAGATGACGACAACAACACATCAAATATCACCGCTGCAATTCAACTCATGTCAGATGAAATCAAAAGCATCAAAACAAAACAAGAAAGTTTCAACAAATCTTTAGAATCTATGGTAGCTAGCCTTTTAAAAATTGAAAAAATTGCTCCTCTTATTGAGGAACATAATAAAAGAATCAAAGTCTTAGAAGAGGATAAAATAAAACGTGATACTGAGATTCGTTTAATTAAAGATAATCTTTCACAACTCGAAGATCGAAGTTTGTGCACTTTTATAGAAATTGTTAACGTTCCTTTGTTGCAAGTGAAAATTTATATGAAATTATTGAAAAAAAAAAATAATTATTTTGAAATAAGTATATCTACTAATGATATTAATAAGATTTATCGTATGCGTAAGACCGATAGTAAAAGTAATATAATTGTTCAATATAATTCAGAATCTATTAGAGATAGAGTTCTAGTCGGTTATCAAACCAAAAAAGATTTAAATATTAAAATTCTTAATTTTTCTGAAGACAAACCTATTTTTGTTAATGAATTGTTATCCAAATCCAAAAAAACATTATTTTATAAAGCTAAATTATTTAAAGAAGAAGATAAACTAAAGTATTTGTGGGTTAGAAAAAGCAAAATATATCTAAAACAAGAAGATAATTCAATTCCCTTTATTATAAAAGGAGATTTTTCATTTGAGCTCATACTTAAAAAATTAATTAAAAATAATTCTCCAAATTAAACATGGTCTACAAAATTTATTATCAAAATGTAAGAGGTTTGCGAACTAAAACTGAAAATTTCCGTCTTGAAGTTTTAAATTGCGAATATGACATAGTTTGTTTAACTGAAACATTCCTTCGCGAAGATATTAATAGTAGTGAGTTATTTTATGAGAGATATATAGTTTTTAGAAAAGACCGGAATATCAACAATCTTTATTCTAAAAAGGATGGTGGTGGTTGTCTCATTGCGGTGAAACGGTGCATTCTTTGTTTTCGTGAGTCTAGTTTTGAAACAGATAATGAGGATCTAGTAGTCGTTGTCAAAGATAAAAATATAGCAATATATTTTTGTTGTTATACATTCCACCTAAAAGTAATGTCGATGTCTATGAACAAATCCTATCAAACATAAGTGAAAAATCACTAGCACTGCCTGCCAACTCGATCCCTTTCATAATCGGAGATTTTAACTTACCCCAGATAGCATGGAATTATGATAGAGCCAAAAATTATTTATGTCCTTCAAATAACACTGATAGTTCATCACTGGCACTCTTTAATAATATGTCATTTTTATGCCTTACTCAGTTTAACAGCCAGTTAAATCTAAACGAAAGAATACTTGATTTAGTTTTAACAAACATTCAATCTGACAAAATCTCTGTATCCGCAGCTCTAACGCCACTTTCAAAAATTGACCCCCATCACGTTCCCTTAGAGATAATAATTACTGAAATTAGAAAATTAAATTTTATAAATGATTTTAAGAAAAAGAAACGCAATTATCAATTAGCAAAATATGATAGCATAATCCAATATTTGTCAAACGTTGATTTTATGAATATTTGTTCCGAAGACGTTGATATATTCTTAAATAGGTTCTATAACATCCTTGAGGAGTGTCTTAATATTTTTATTCCTACTAGAGAAATATCGAAAAATGAATATCCTATTTGGTACTCTCGACATTTACTGAAAGTATTAAAACTCAAAGAAAGATTTAGATGTTTGTATAGGAAATTTAAAAACCCGGAAACATATGCAACATTTTCGTACCTAAGAAAAATAGCAAACAAAATTCAAAAAAAAAATGCTATTTGTCTTACAAAAATAACGTTGAGGAATCAATTAAAAGCAACTCAAAAGTTTTCTGGTCACTGAGCAAGAGTCTAAAGTCATCAAATTCATTTCCTAAGGAAATGAAATTAGGAAATCGTTGCTCCGACTGCCCTAATGAAGTCTGTTCCTTGTTCTCAGAATATATTCAGTCTGTTTACTACGTTGATAATGTTAATTTAACTTCTACTAATAATACACATGCATATAGCAATAGACAAATCATAGAAATGTATAATATAACTCCTCATAGTATCTTCAACGTTATAAACGGTCTTGATTCCAATAAAAATCCGGCAACTGATGGAATTCCAAATATTTTTTACAAAAAATGTGTTTCGGTACTGTCTGAACCAATAAGTAACATTTTTAATTGCTCTATTAGGCAAATGAAATACCCAACCATGTTTAAGACATCCTTTAAAGAGCCTTTTTTTAAATCAGGTGAGCCTAAGCAGATATCCAATTATCGCCCAATTTCTATTTCAAGTAGTTTAGCATTGATTTTTAAAAAAATTGTTTACAAGCAGCTCTTTCCTCGGACCAAAAGCTCTTTAAGCGATTTTCAACACGGCTTTGTTCCAGGGCGCTCAACCATAACCAACCTTGCTTTGTTTACAGATATAATCGCACGTGCTCTTGACAATGGTGACCAAGTGGACTGTATAAGCACTGATTTCTCAAAGGCCTTCGATAAAATGCAACATGAAATAGTTTTAGTAAAAATGTTTAAAATGGGTTTCAATAATACTTCCGTTAAATGGTTCGCTTCTTATCTTGAAGGCAGGAAGAATGTCATTATTTTTAATGGCAGTCAATCTCTTCCATACTGTAAACCTATGGGTGTCCCTCAGGGTACTATCCTAGGTCCTTTTACATTCATTGTTTACATTAATGATCTTCCCAACAATATAAAATCATGTTGTTTAATGTATGCTGATGATACAAAAATATTTAGGGTACTTAAACATTCGAGTGATAGTTTTAGCTTACAAAGTGATCTGAGGCTTTTATAAAATTGGTGCTATGTAAATTGTTTATCATTAAACATAAATAAATGTAAAACAATATCATTCACTAGAAAACGCCACCACACTAACTTTTTATATTTAATTAATGGATCCATTCTTGAAAGGGTAAGCGAAAAAAAAGGACCTGGGCATAATTTTTGATTCGAAACTTTTATTCTCTTCACATATAAACTTCATTACCAAGAAAGCGTTTAAAATGCTTGGTTTTATAATGAGAACATGTAAATCTTTCCAAATGACTAAATCTTTTACGACCATGTTTAGTTCTTTGGTAAGACCGTTAGTAGAATATGGTAGCACAGTAAGGAACCCCTTTTATTTGACCTACTCGAAACAAGTGGAAACTGTCCAAAGAAAATTTACAAGGTACCTTTTCTTTAAAATGAATGGCCCTCAAGTAGAATATAATGTAAGGCTACAAATGTAATCGTTCTTATCACTAGAAGATGAAATGTTTCTTTATAATATATTACATAGTTTAATAGACAACGCTAATATTCTCGAAAAGATCTGTTTTAACGTTCCATACGCTCAACGCAGACATCTAAATCCTATTTTCAATCTAAGAACTGCAAGTACTAACTTAATGCATAAATCACCGTTTTACAGAATTCAAAAAAATCATAATCAAATCTTTCATGATATCAACTTAGACGAATTTAGTATCTTCAAATTAAGGGTTTCAGTTATCGATAAAATCATTTCATCTAGAACCACAACACTTCCCTAAAAGTAAGTTTCGCAAACCTCATTATGAAAATAAGCAATCAAATATTAAAGAAATATTACAAAACTGAATTGTCAATCATATTATAATAACTAATAATTAACTGTGTAAATGTTCCATCTTTTAGAGAATGTAATTAACATTCAACAATTTTCTATTTTTCTTCTCTTTTTTTTCTCAATTAGTACTAATTTACATTGTATATACATTATATGGTAGTATGTAATTAGACACATGTTTGTATATTATCATCTATATTGAAATAAAAATAAAATTAAAAATACGTTGCGTTCTTTTTAGTTCGACCAACACATTTTTGCCTATACTACATATATGTACCTACAAGATGTACATTTTCTTTGCCAAAATTCACCACATCACAATCTTAATTAGGGAATAACTTTTTTCACACAGGAATTTTATTTACGCTGTCAATGTAGCTATTGTAGTACATAAAAAGACCTTTTTTAGAAACATATGTCTCGTTGTTATTGGTAAGGCCAGAACATTGTTGCCTATACTACATACTTACAATACTATGTTTAAATTATATGTAACAAATTCCAATATTTGTTGGCCAATTACTTTTTTCACACAGCGATTTGGAATGAGTTGCTACAGTAAGTACTCATGTACAAAAAAATACCTTTTCAACGACATATGTCTCGTTGTTATTGGTTCCTAGACCAGCTTCCTTTAGTTACAGTCGGTGAAGATTTTAACGAGAAATTTGAAAATCAACAAATTGGTTATATGAAAGGTACGCGTTAATAACCGCTATTGTTAAAATGTTCTGTTACCAAAATATTGACCATACCACAAATTATAGCTCGTAATTTTTTTTTTCAAAATCGTTTGAGTCATTTTTGAAATAATATTTTTGTGTATTGGTTGAAAGGCAGAAAAATAAAAAAAATAAATTGGGTGGCACAACGGCTCATGAAGAACCAGGGCCTAGTGACTAACAACTCGCAACCATTCCTGTGTGCGCCTTTCGACAGGAATGGAAGGGACCTACAATTTTAAGCCGAATCCGAACGGCTAGACGAGAAGCACTTATTCGTGACAAGTGATACTCTTGGAGGATTTGTCAACTCCTCGCAAGAGGCAGTAGCCCTGAAAAAAAAAACTTTTTAGTTTTTAGGTGGACGAGGCTGGATCCCAGACCTCCAGCGTGACAGTCGAACGCACTAACCATTAAGCTACGGGCTACGGTTGAAAGGCAGGTACCGTTATTTTTTGAGCTACAAAAATTAATTTACCTTTAATTTAAAGATTTTAACCGAATGACTATGTGACTGTGCTAATTAATTTTGATTTAAGTCTCAAACACCCTAAATAACATACATACACTCGTGGCCACCAAATTAAGAACGATATTTTTATAAAATTTTAAAATGCATAACTTTTGTATGGGAAATCTGTTTAGGGTGCATTGATTTGTCATAGTGTGGTCGATAAGTTAGAAAAAATTGCTCGAATTGATCAGAAAGTTTATAAAGACATTGGGCCCTACCAGTAATCAAATTTGGTAAAGACTTAAATATTTAATTAAAATGGACCATAATTATTTGGGCTCTAAATAATAAACTAACCATGCTATGACTTAAATATTAGGTGACCCCTAAATAATGAATTTTACATGGTATGGACTCTTAAATATGAAATATAACATGTATGGTTCATTTTTTATAGTCCATACCATTTTAGTCTATTTTCCTTAAATATTTAAATCGTTACTAAATTTGATTATTGGTAGGGCCCATTTAGAAACATGTTATGGAGTCTTATTCATTTGAAATCATGCCCATAAAATTTGTTTTTAAGGACGATAATGATCCAAGAAGTTCTCAACGGATTGCTAAGAAGGTGTTTGCGTAGTCAAGAAGTCATTTTTTAGATTAGACCGTCCAAAGCTCGGGCCTAAATTCTTTCGAAAACTTGAGGGGAGACATCAAGGGATGGTTAAAGTAACAAAAACAAAATTAAGGTTTTCCTACAATATAATCACATTAACATATTTAAATTTCAAAGATTTATAATGTTATAACAACCTTTTGTTTCTGTTCTTAATTATATTGCCAGACGAAATAAGAGTTAAATTAATGTTTTTTTTTTTTCCTACCAATATTCTCATGCTTATATTTTTTAAACATCACTCAAAGTGTACAGTAGTTCATGGGCTATTATTAAAACCACTACTCAACCTCAACAGATTTGCCAAACAAAAGTTATGCATTTTATAAATTTATAAAAAATATCGTTCTTAATTAGGCGGACACGACTGTATGAACATACAACTTAAGCGTGTTTAAGACTTTAATCAAAATTAATTATTTTACCCTTTAGGGAATCCCCGAATATCCTTAATTCCAATTTTTGAAGAAAATCGCGTCAGTGGTTTAGGCTGCAGGTCGAGGTACAGACAGACAGACTTATTTGCGGGATCCAGTTTTTTTCACCTTCTCTATCATAGTGGTCAGAAAAAAGACACACCTTTCTTTCAAACAAAAATCTTGAGCTACTTGTACCGTCAAAACAAGCAAACACTAATTGCATTGAAGAGCGTTATAATGGTATCAAAAGCTGCATATATGAAGCAAACGGTGTACCTGTTATCCAAAAAATCAAGTTTGAGCCCAAGAAGCCTTGGTTTAATTTAGCTTGTTATTCCATGTTTAAGAAAGGAGATGCAAACTTGATGTCTAATTATAGGGGACTATCCTTCCTTTATAAGCTATTGACCACTGTTCTTCTAAGAAGACTAACGACATGGTTAGAAGAAAATAAAATAATACATGAATTTCAGGCTGCTCATAGATCTAACTATTCTTCTTTCGATCAAGTTTATAACCTATCTTGCCTCGTTCGACTTCAACTCAATCAAAAAAAGAAACTTTGCCCGTTTTTTATCGATCTTAAAGCTGCATTTGATAATATTAACAAAAATTCATTATTTTACAAACGTTCTGCTTTGGGAATCTCTGCGAAAATGATTACTATTATCAAAGCACTTTACATGGATACGTCTGCTGCTGTTTGGGATGGTAAAGGCTTGTTGGATTTCTTCTACATCGAAAAAGGAGTCAAACAACACTGCTTTTCGTTCTGTATTTAAACGATCTTCAAGTTAATCTACCCTTTGGGTTACCTATAAATGGTCTCGGAATTAATGGCCTCTTATATGCCGACGACATTGTCTTGATTTCCGATAATCCTTCCAAGATACAAGAACTTATTGTCAGCTTTAAAATATACTGTCACAAGTGGAATCTGGAAGTAGATCTTGGCAAATCTGAAATAGTCATTTTTCGAAACGGAGGACGTAGAGCTGCTTGTGAGAAATGGTTTTTCAACGGCACGGAGATTACAGTATCAATTAGAATAGAATCTTTATTGTAGCTGAATTAATATAAATATTTTTTCATAAAAAACTAGATTGCACAATTTACAGAGAAACGGTATTTTCTACCTTACTACTGAAAATTTTTATAACATTTTATTTAATGATAATATCACAGATTCAATTTTTGTATAGAAGGAAAAGCTACTAGAAAAAAACCTTCATTTAATAAAAAGACATACATTTTCCATTGGAAGAGAGAAGTGGGGTCGAGAGATCACAATTTAAGATGTTGCTTACATTTGTTATATAAAGAACTTAAGAAAAATAAATATGTAGATTGATTAATATGTTTACAATTATTTGTATTTATCACAGTATATTATTACATTCATTACATAAATAAACAAATCAAATTAATTAATACATTGATTATGGACGGATAAGATATTTAACAAAAAAAATAAATAAGTATTAATAAATAAACTAATATATTAGATAGATAAATATATATATATATATATATACATAAGTTATAAATAAATAAATAAATAACTAAATAAATCAATAAAGAAATAAATAATTTAATAAATCAATAAATAAATAAATATAAAAGTAAATAAATAAATAAATATATCAATAAATAATAAACAATTTAATAAATTAATAAATAAATAAATAATAAATAAATAAATAAATTAATTAATTAATTAATAAGAAAATAGATAAATATTTTTTTTTTTTTTTTTTTTTTTTTTATTTTTTAGTTAGTTAGTTATAACAAATCACAGTATTGTATATAAATAAATTAACATTTACATAAATAAATATATGAACAAATGAAAAAATAAAAAAAGAAATAAATAAATAAATAATATAAATAAATAAATGAATAATAAATAAATAAGGTGATACAACATCTTAAGCTGTTAAGTTGGATACCAGGTTATTGTCTGAAGAATTGCACGATATAATATAACGCTCGTATAATTTTGCAATACGACTAGATACTTTTTCAATGTTTGCTTCTTTATGAAGATCTTCCGTAGAATAATGCCATGGTAGATTTAGCATCATTTTCAATATTTTATTTTGCATTATCTGCAACCTACGAATATGGCTTTTAGCACATGATCCCCAGACAGGTGAACCATATATATATATATGGGAGTTGTTTTCAACTACAATATGTCCTGGAATGAACACTTAAATAATAGACTTGCATCCTCAAAAAATTCCATAAATGCAACATGGTCTAAGCTGCTTAGAAACAAATCGGTTCAACACAACAAAATTTAAAATTCACGATGCTGCTACGAGATCTATAATGTTGTACTGTGCTCAAGTATGGGGATATAGAGAACACACACAAGTTGAAAAGTTGCAACGATTTTGTATTTAAATATGTTTTCTCCTACCAGAATCAACGCCCAACTATGCCTTACATATTGAAACTGGACTTCCTTAAGCTCTTTTAACGACACTAGACATGCATTTTTCTTTAATACGGAAAACACTGCATCTTCCAAACGGTAGGCTACCCAGAATCTTGTCAGAAGCTATAATTAGTAAGAAGATATTTTGGGCTAAGGAATGGCTTAATCTTTTTCATGTCACGTCAATAGATTTTTTTTCACCACAAATTTAAACGAATGTTAAGGTTTGCATAAAATTCTTTTATGTAAGCTGAAGGAAAAGCATTGGGATGATTTTATCAGCAATGCCAATCAGTCACAATTTCACGATGATTACTGCAATCTGCTTTATTCTGAAGTGCCAAACTACTTTGATGACTCAAACCCTCTAGATATGATTTCCCTCATCCTAAACACTCGCTGTGGACTTCTCAATCTGGAGGTGATAGAAATGGTTTATTCACACTTTGCAATTTAGACGCCTCATAGAATACTTATCACTTCGTTAGAATTTGCCCAACCTTTAAAATGTATAGAAGGATATTTCTTGAAAATGATGTAGGTACTTTCGCACAATTTTTAAACGTTTTAAATGGCAGCTGTTACTTTAATCTCTATAAGTTTTTAAAAGCGTCACTGAAATATCGCTATCTTATTTTAAATGAAGTTTCAAAATATTTTTTGTTAAAATCACTACGCTTAATTGTTTATCATCAAATTTTAAACCTGACAGGCAACTTTTTGTTATTGTCATAATTAATTTGATACCAGCATATAAAATGTTTTTGTTAAACCTTTTAAATAAAATAAAATTATATATCTTATTAATTTTTATTTTATATTTTTTTTTTTAATTCCTTTTTTTTGTTAATAAAAAATCTTATTAATATTTAGCTAAAGCACAACTATGGAAAAAGTTGACAAAAGTTGTCATTTTTATTTTTATTTTCTTTTGATTTTTTTTTTTTTATTAAGTGCGCCCACTAAAGGGGTTGTGACTACCCTTAATATGATTGAACACAGTGCGAGCTTAGGAAAATAGGGAAGGATTTAAGAGGAGGAACCGATGCGCATTGAATTTGAAGTTCTGAATATTAAAATGGAGGGCAAAGATATAGTCGGGTAAAGCATTCCACATTCGCGTGGTGCGGGAAAAGAAAGAATCCCTGGACTTGACAGTACGTCCGAAGTTGGGCTCAAGGGTAAACTGATGGGCATTCCTAGAAGCACGAGTATTACGGTTGAATTGTTTAAGGGGAGGAATGCAACTGGCTATTTTGCTAGAGCACTGTTTATGAAAATAACGATAAAATAATGAAATACAAGAAACATTGCGGCGGTGTTCTAGAGAAGCAAATGTATCAGTTATATTTCTTTCACCTATCATTTTCATAGCTCTTCTTTGAATTCTATCCAAAAGACTCAAATGGGTTATTGGAGCACCTGTCCAAACATGAAAGTTGTACTCGAGTTTTGGACGAATAAAGGCTTTATAGATTACAGCCAGATCAGCAGGGGAGACAAATTTCTTGCATCGCCGAAGAAAACCTAAGCACTTAGCAGCATTTTTGGCGACGTCGAATATGTGGTCATTCCACAGAAGGTGGTCTGTTATACACATACCGAGGACTGAAAGCTTTTCGGTTTCTTCAGTGGGTTTCTCTTAGACGACAGTAGACAGCATTGAGTTTTTGAAGCATTAAATTCCACGCGGTTTTTAATTCCCCATTGGACGTTTCAGACAGAAGATCATTTATGAATATAAGGAAGAGAGTCGGAGACAAAACGGAGCCCTGGGGCACACCAGCATTTATTTTGTGAATTTCAGACTTAAAACCGTCTAATACAACTTGTATTGAACGGCCCGAAAGGTAATTTCTAATCCAACGAAGAAGAGATTCATCGAAACCAAATGCGCGCATTTTCGATTAAAGAGCTTGATGCCAAACTCTATCAAACGCTTTTGAAATATCAAGTGCAATAATCTTACTTTCTCCAAAACGATGTAAAGATGTGTTCCACTGTTCGGTGAGATATACCATCAGATCACCAGTGGACCTATTGCTACGAAAGCCATACTGCCGGTCATTAAGAAGCTTTCATTCCTCGAGATATTTCTTGAGCTGGATATAAATCAGCGTTTCCATGACCTTGGAAAGAAGGGACGTAAGTGCAATTGGTCGATAGTTTGAGGGTGAGGAAGATACGCTTTTTTTAAGGACAGGCTGGACAAATGCTGTTTTCCATCCACTCGGAAAGAGACCAGTAGAGTAGGACAGATGGAAAAGCTTACGCAGTGGTTTTGCCAGCGTTGAAGAACACCTCTTCAGAACAATGGGAGGGATACCATCCGGGCCAGCGGATTTGTATACATCGAGATCCTTTAAAACTCTAGCAACTGCACGAGTGCGAAAGAAGATTTGTCCCATAAAATCATTTACGCTCTCAAGTACAGGAGGAGTCATAACACTTTCTGGCAGCGTCGAATTAACAGCAAACTGTGCTGCAAGCAAATTGGCTTTATCTATCGAGCTGACAAAAGGTGTATCGTTGAAGACGAGCGTCGGAACCGACGACGAAGTAGCATTTCATATATTCTTTGCAAATGACTAAAAATTGTAGTATTTTTTGCCTTAATTTCTGGTCATGCAAAAATTTGGTTCGTCGAATATGAACATTACAGGTCTTTCTAGCTTGTTTGAACTTATTCCGGTTTTCCTCAGTAGGGTTGGCTTTATAACATCGGAAACTGACCCTAATCTCTGACCCTAATAACCTCTGTACAGTCCGAATCAAACCATTAGTTTTCCTTGGGTTTGACAGATTTTGCCCCTATTCGGGATAAAATTTCTTATTCCACAAAGAATTAAGTTTGTAATCATATCTGCACTGGAATCTACGTCACTATCGAGGAAGCACAGGGACCAGTTAAAGTTACTGAAGAAACCGTTGAGACCGTCCCACTTGGCTTTCTCGTATTGCCAAACGGTTCTCGTTGGTACTTACTCTTTAACTGAGTTTTGTTGGCAGGAGAAATTAGCAGATATGACACAATGGTCTGATGAGCCTAGAGGCGATAATACACTAATAGTGTATGTATCATGGTCAGAGGTATGAAACAAGTCTAGTGTGTTGGCGGACTGACCTGCGAGTTGGCTCGTTAACAAGCTGAGTCAGGTGGTTTAATTCAGCAAAGAGCTCAACATACCTTCCTTCGGGTGTTGTCTGGCCAGAAAAGCGAAGCCAACTAGAATTGCGTACATTGAAATCGCCCGCAATGACGATTTCAGTGTGAGGATAATGGGCAACAATTCTTAGGATGGAGTCGGACAGAGCATCAAATTCGTTAAAAGTTGAATTTCTGTCCAGGTTTGGACTCCGATAAATAAAACAGGAATGAATGATGTGCTTATTGACCGTAAATTTGAACCACATGAAGTTAAAATTTGCACAAACCATATTGTGGTTGAAGTTGGTACGCAACATCATTCCTTATATAAACAGCGAGACCGTGGTGTGCAAAGAATAATGGCACTTAATTATAACCAGGTAGATTGAATTCCGTATGATCGGAGTTTTCTCCTACCTGAGTTTCAGTCAGTGCCAAAACGGCTGGCCTGCTTTGCGCAGTATAGACGTTTACAGCACAGACATTTTATCTAATCCCCCGAATGTTGCTAAAGTCGACTCTAAATTCATCCACCAATTCAATAATTACAAAACTAACTAAAACCGAATCAGACAATTAACTAAGATGAGTGCCTAATCTAAATCCCAATTTGAACTTTACTATAACAAACTATCGCCAGTGTTATGCCTTGGCGACAGACTGCTGCAGATCCAGCCCTGGTTATTTAGAAAAGACAAACACCTATATATCTAATATCATGAAAGCTTAATTCCTGCGAGCACGGTGAGGGGAGACCTACACAAATGCAACAGCAATTAAGCTTACACGACTGTGAGAGATAATGGGTAAGGAGAAGGAAGGATACCGCTTTGTGTTATGATTTTTTTTTTGTTATTTTTGTTTTTCATTTTTCGTCATTTATTTGAGCTATTGCACTGTGTTGATTGTTGTTGTAAATTTTATATGCTCAAGAACTAGCACTGATTTGCATTGCACGACAAGAACTGGGAATTTTTTATTTTTTTTGCTTAGGTGGTGATGATGTGAAGATGATGGAGATTTGATATATATATATATATATATATATATATATATATATATATATATGACAAGCACTATTGTAATTAGGAATTTATTGCACGGAATATTTTTTTTTTTTTTTTTGATATGTTTTGTTGAACTATTTTTTTTTTTTTCAATTTATCTTCTTAATTTTTTTATATGATTTAATTTAAAAACAGTACTATGTAAAATAAACAGAAAAGAGATCAAAGCACATTAACGTTAACGGGGGTGGGGACAAAACTCTCACGAGACGTGTGCTGCCGGTGAGATGCAGCTCGGCACTTATGATGATAAAACAATGTTCAAAATCAAAGAAATTGTTCCTTTAATTTTTTTTAACAGTTTGATCTTTAATTACGAAAGAACGGTTCGTCAAGTCAACTTGAAAATTTTGTTTGGTTTATTTTTCTGTCAAACCTATTACTAATATTAGGATTGTGATCGATGTTTGTAAATCTACAATGGAATTACCTACTAAGAGACTAAAAACTCGTTTTTTGATTTTTTTTTTTTAAATACGGCGAATGGTAAAAAAATGTTTTCTTGAAATTTTAAAAGAATCTTGTAGTAATTTAGCTCAGGATAACGGCAAATTGTGAATTTAAACCTGAAGAAACAATATTTCTGAGGAATTTATTTTAATAAATCAACAAAAATCTTTGAAGAAAACGCAGTCGGTCAGTGTTTTTTTTTTTTGAGAATATTTGTCTCGTGCTATTGTTTGTGATTTCGTAGAAACGGTATATTAAAATAAAATTATTTAAACAAAATTGAAAACTAGAAATGAGGCTGTGAGTGCAAAAGTAGCGTTAAGTTTGCTTATTATGTCTCTCATTTTTTTGTCTTGGGGAGATAAGTTATTTTAAACATAGGTTCTTGAGTATCTAATATTTCCCAACAAAATATAACATTACTATTTTAAAAGCATATGTGCTTTTTGTAGTCGATTTAAAACCAATTTCAAAAAGTGGGTTACGTCACTTTTGCACTCACAGCCTTTAATATGGAGTCTTAAGAATGCTTTTTATTTCATCTCAATACACCCGTTTTCACAAAGACACATTTCTTCAAAAAACACTAACAAAACCGTTTCCTTAATTTTGTTGACTAGTGTATATTAGTTGTGTGCGAAAAAATGACATTTAGGATTTTTTGTTTTTATATTTGTTGTATCTTTGAATCTCTGATTACAGCATAGCTTTCTGTGTTATGTTCGTAAATTTTTGTTTTATTTATTTGAAATGGTTAAAACTCTCCATATATATTGCATCTGCTGTGTTTTCGTAAGCATTTCGTTGTTAGAGACCAGCGACAAATTTCATTTTGCATCAGCAGCGTATACGGTTTAAATTAAAACAAAACTCTACACGAATGTTGCCTCTGATTTTGTAGTACGAAATGTTTTCCTGTGCTCTTTAGTTTAAAATGTATCAGGTTTTGGGATCGGGACATTATCTAGAGGCACAAAATTTCGAAAGGCAAGGACTGCGAACCTTGAATCCCATAACCCCGAATGCTCGAAAATCCAAATGTCAAAAAACTCGAAAGTTAAAATCTCGAATCCCGAATTCCAAAATGTCGTATGGGAAAAATCTCGAAAACATTTAGTATTCAACCCGAATTTAAAATTTTTTTTTTTGTACATTTACAATACTTTTTTCTGAGCTTTTTAATTTTAGTTATGGATCGTACAAAAAAATCGAACTCGAGATAATATTTTTCCCTAACATTCATAGAGAACGCGAAAAAAGTGCGTCGACAATTCTGTCTGTCTGTCTCTAGCTCGACCTGCAGCATAAACAGCTGAAGCGATTTTCTTCAAATTTTAGATTTAAAGTTCGGGTTGGGGTCGAAATTCTGCCGAGGTCAAAGTTCTGCTTTTCAAAATTCTGTTTTACAAAATTCTGCGAATAATAAATAAAAGTTTCAAAAATGTAAGAAAGCGCGCGCTTTTAGTAGGTACCTAGTTTTCTCTATAAAAGTATGTGAAAGTGAATGCTCTCTTTTTTTAAACTACAAACAGAAAGTACCTTATTGTCTTTTGACAAGTGGAAGTGAAAGTGTGCTTTAAATTATTTATAGCAGTTCAAAAGCAACGAAAGAGGCGTCGTCGAATTAAGCTGTGTACACATTATCAGATCTGTTTGACAAACCAGTTTGACGTTAAACATCAGACAGTATCAACAAAAATTTGTGAACAAAGAACGAATTTGTCAAACAGAGAGTACACATTATCAAACGTGAACAGATTTGTCATACAGGTTTGATAATGTGTACCCCGCTTTAAGGTGATAGTCAATCGCAGTCATGCATCAGATCTATACAAAATCATAAATGATCTCAAAAAGGAACTTATCACTGCCAAGTGCCAAAGCTGAAGCTGAAAGGGTCTAAAATGGAGAGAGAATAAAACAGAAAAAAACAATTACATATTATTAAGAACAAAAAAAAATTTTTAAAAGAGAACAGACTTAAGTCATGTTGAGTTCCTTAAGCGAATAGCAAATAATGTACATAGTTCTCTGTGGTTTTGCTTAGATGTTGTTTTTGTATTAATTAATTAGACTATGTATATTACTTTTTGTGGTTATTTTGTTTTTGTTACATCGTTAATAAATCCTTCTTGAATAAAATCAGAATAAGCAGAATTTTATTTTTCTATGTTATTACTTGTCCGTATTTTGAAAAGCAGAATTTTGTAAAACAGAATCGAAAAAAAGCAGAATTTTGAAAAGCAGAATTTTTGTACCAATAGGCAGAATTTTGAAACCAGAATTTCGACCCTAGTGAACTTGCCAGCTGCATTCCTCCCCTTACATTTTACCCGTAACACCCACCCCGCTAGGAATGCCCATCAGTACACCCTTGAGCCAGATTTTTTTTTAGCCGTACTACACGAATGTGGAATTCCCTACCCAACTCAATGTTTCCTTCCCATTTTAATATTCAAGCGTTCAAGACAAATGTACATCGTAATCTCATTTTCAATCCTCCCTCTGCTTCCTAAATGCAGTGCGTTAAATTTCAACATTTAAAGGGTAGTCATAACCCCTTGTGTGCGCGTGAATTATAAAAAAAGTAATTTATCTCAAAAATGGGTCTAACGATTTTGATAGAAAAAAATACGAATAACTACTAACAGTATGGTTAGTATTTTGGTTAAAAAGCTTTATACCAATATTGTCTATTAACATAACTTTTCGATTTTTTGATTCTCAAATTTATCGTTAACTGCTACACCGATGTCAACCAAAATTTTAAAACAGGATATCATCCACAATTTTAACAATTTGGGTTTTTTTTAATTCTGTGCAAAATTGTATTTTATTAAATACTAAAAATTGGTATACCTAATTAAATTTATTTTTTAAAATGTTCAAGAATTTTTACATATAAAAAATTAATTTTGAAAAGCAGAATTTTGTAAAACAGAATCGAAAAAAAGCAGAATTTTGAAAAGCAGAATTTTGTAAAACAGAATCGAAAAAAAGCAGAATTTTGAAAAGCAGAATTTTGAAACCAGAATTTCGACCCTAGTGAACTTGCCAGCTGCATTCCTCCCCTTACATTTTACCCGTAACACCCACCCCGCTAGGAATGCCCATCAGTACACCCTTGAGCCAGATTTTTTTTTAGCCGTACTACACGAATGTGGAATTCCCTACCCAACTCAATGTTTCCTTCCCATTTTAATATTCAAGCGTTCAAGACAAATGTACATCGTAATCTCATTTTCAATCCTCCCTCTGCTTCCTAAATGCAGTGCGTTAAATTTCAACATTTAAAGGGTAGTCATAACCCCTTGTGTGCGCGTGAATTATAAAAAAAGTAATTTATCTCAAAAATGGGTCTAACGATTTTGATAGAAAAAAATACGAATAACTACTAACAGTATGGTTAGTATTTTGGTTAAAAAGCTTTATACCAATATTGTCTATTAACATAACTTTTCGATTTTTTGATTCTCAAATTTATCGTTAACTGCTACACCGATGTCAACCAAAATTTTAAAACAGGATATCATCCACAATTTTAACAATTTGGGTTTTTTTTTAATTCTGTGCAAAATTGTATTTTATTAAATACTAAAAATTGGTATACCTAATTAAATTTATTTTTTAAAATGTTCAAGAATTTTTACATATAAAAAATTAATTTTAAGAAAAAACGATTTTTGAATTTTTTTCCATAAATTCTTATTTTTTAGCCATTAAAATGATAAATTTATAGTAAAGTCTATTCCTAGCTACGTTAAAATTATAAGCTACGACAATGGACAAAAATGTTTTTTTTTTTTTCCTCAACGCGACGAAATGGCTCTAGGACAAATTTCGGCTACTTCTGCATTATACCCTCCTTCAATTCCCTATGGACTAGAGTTCTGGTGGAGCATTGTGGTGCACAGCGGCCGGATGATCATTCAATCAGATCAGTGGACGCTCCAGTGCCAGCCAACGAACTGCCTAGTGGGCTAACTGTGGGTTGTGCGGGATCGGGTGCGGGTGCGGGTGCGGGTGCTGGTCTGGTTAAGTGAGTGATTCACTTTCTGATGATTGTGCTAAAAGCTACAACAAAATCCTATTCTAAACTCAAATAAAAATAGACGATATCCTAAGGATCTCTCTTCAATTCAATCCACAGGTTCTAACGAGTTATGGTATCAAAACGGCGCATTTCAGCGCTAAATGGGCTATGGTCTAGACTGCCCGTGGCCACCATTTCTACCTACCTGTAGCTCAAGCCATTTTTGTGTTTGTGAAGACGTAGCTTTGTTGATTCTTTTTTTAGACTACTACCTGGATTTGATTTTGGTTTAGTGATATTAATGCAAAAACAACTACCAGGCTTTGATTTTGGACTAATTTATTTATAAATCCGTTCAACCATAATGTTAACGACTACCAATAGTGATTCTTGTATATAAACGACGACCTGGGTTTGTTTTCGGACTTTTAAGGGATTTTTATGTAAAACGAGGACCTGTATTAGAAATTTTTGTATAGGATACAAAATATTGGGATATTTCAATTCTCGTCTTTCTTTTTCATTTATATACATAGGTACAATTTTCGATGATTTCATTTAAAAAGTTGACAAATACAATCTATTTGTAACTATTTTACAGAGATGGATAGGTCAATTTTACTAGCTTAAACAAAAAAATTAAAAGATTAGGATGAGAGCTAATGTTGTATTTAAAGCTGTTTAATGTTTGTGTAATAATTTCATTTAATGTTGTATATTTTTCATTAATCTTACCATTTTGTTGTTGATTTCATGAAAATGAATTTCGCAGACCTTATCTACTACATCTTCACTTTGAAATGTAACGAATCCAAAGCCTAGAAAGATATAAATTTTAAATTTTATAATTTTTGAAGTTTGTTAGAAATATTAAGTTAATAAGTAGCATAATTATGTATCTGTTTTACTCATATGAACTATAGATTTTTCTTAAAAAGCTTTAAAGCAACCCTGGAAAAAGGAAAGCTTACTTCATACTAGTGAACTAATTTTAGGTTCTATAATTTTAATATTAAGTATGTATTAGCATTTAACCAAGCACACACTGCAATATGGCTGGTTCCTAGGAAATATTTTTTAGTAGACTTAGAACTAAATGACAAATAGAAACTCAAGTGATTAAAAGAAAGAAAAGAATTTAAATTTATGTGAAACAATTAAAATTAAAAATTTTAATTTTTTCAAACTCACAGATTTAACAAATAATCAGGCAAGCTTCTCAATGAGATTAAAATATCCAAGTCACATTTATCCCTTGTGATCTGCAAATCAGGTAAATATTTTATTTTAATAGTGATGGAAAATCATATCGGACATTCGTTCTCTTAGAGCTTACATACTTACATACATACATGCTATGTAAGTATGTATTTCGATAACAAAATACACTGATTTACCTAAATACAAACAAAAGATCATTTAGACTTTTGATACACAACCAGGACTCTCATCACGTAACTTTTCAGAGGACTATCGCCCAGACGATATCGTAGTTAGTAAAGTTTGCTTCACCTAATACGTCTACTCTCGTGTGGTCTATCGTTCTCGTTGTTTATCAAGATACATGTACAGGGTGTCCCGTAAAGGATGGTCCGAACTGAAACTGGCGAAACGTAGTAGAGGCAATGGGGAAAAATCTGAAAAAAGTTATGACGTCTGAAAAGTTTGAATGCAGTTTTGAAGAGGGGTTGCTTTTTAGCATAAATCTCGATTTGCGGAATTTTTGGTCTTGTTGGGCGTCCGCCATCTTGAAAAAACGACTTTGCGTTTTTCTCACTTCCTGTGCTTTTTTATGAAAAAAAAAAAAATATATATATATTAATGAAAAACGAGTTCAAAATTAGGCCTTACGGGTTTAGTCTTAAATACTTTGCATTAGGTTTAACAAAAGGCTAGGCTAGGTGTAAAAAAAGTCGTATAGAAGGGGCCATTTTCTAAAAAAATGATTTAAAATATAAAAAAAAATTATTAAAATTCAACGGCAACACTCAAAATATCATGTTATAGCTTTCTTGAAAGCCAAAAACCTATTATTAAATTAACTTTTTAAATCAAGTTGTTTCAGCAAACAGTTTTTGAGAAAATAATTTTCAAACTCGAAATTAAAAAAAAATTAATTTTATTTTCTTCTTTCCAAGATGGTGGGCGCCCCACAAGACCAATAATCCCGCAAATCTAGATTTATGTTAAGAAGCAACTCCTCTTCAAAACTGCATTCAAACTTTTCAGACGTCAAAACTTTTTTCAGATTGCCCTTATTTGACTCCCCGTTGCTTGTACTACAGAGCATGACCTATAAGGATTTGGTAACTTGTTCATACCGAATCATAACGGTTATCGAGTAACGGCTATTTTTCGAAATTTAAAAAAATTTGAACCAGTTTTTTGCTCACCCTGTCCATAATTGACTTTTGTTTTTACAATTTTTACACTAAAACTTTGGCTAAATAGTTTGACTTATTTTACTGAATAAAAAAATGTTCATTTACATCGGCATTTGCCTACAAACTAAAAGATAAACTTGAACTTTGACCAAACTTAATTTTTGACCTCAATCTTCTTAAGAGCTCCATGAATAAAAATCGCATGACACAATACCGGTTTTATCTTCCAAAAATATCTCGTTTTTCTGTAGTTTGTAAAAAGGTATAAAATTTGCGAAAGCGGTGCTCTGATAAAAAGTTATAGCCGTTTGAATCCAATAAAATAGGTTAAAAATAAAACAACAATAAAACGTTTTTGTTCAAGTACATCGATAAAAAATCTTTTCAAATATAATTCCGGCAAAGATGAATTTCGATGGCGAGCTTCATTTTGATGTTTTACGCTTTTTCAAATAAAAACCTTAAATTTGGGCAAGGACTTTCAATTTTGTAGGGTGAAAGGGGAAAAGTCAAGTCTTTTTAAAGATTTTTTGAAAACCATCAGGGTTTTTTAAAAAATATCTTTGGAAAAATTGTAGCTTATAATATTCTACAAGGAATCGAAAGTCCTTGCCCAAACTTAAGGTTTTTATTTGAAAATGCGTAAGACTTCAAAATGAAGCTCTCTAACAGAATTCAGCTTTGAGTTATATCTTTTCAAATATATTTTAATTTTATCGGTATACTTGAACAAAAATGATTTTTTTTTAACCTGTTTTATTGGATTGGTTATAACCGCACCGCTTTAGCAAGTCTTATACCTTTTCAAAAACTACAGAAAAACGGGATATTTTTGGAAGATAAGACCTGTATTATGTCATACGAATTTTATTCATGGAGCTCTTAAGCAGATTAAGGTCCAAAATTTAGTTTGGTCAAAGTTCAAGTTTATCTTTTAGTTTGTAGGCAAATGGTGATGTAAATGAACATTTTTTTATTCGGTAAAATAAGTCAAACTATTAGCCAAAGTTTTAGTGTAAAAATTGTAAAAAATAAAAGTCAATTATGGACAGGGTGAGCAAAAAACTGGTTCAAAGTAAAGTTTTTTTAAAATTTCGAAATATAGCCGTTACTCGAAAACCGTTATAATTCGGTAAGAACAAGTTACACAATTCTGAAAGGTCATGACCCGGCCTATCACCATATTCAGTTTGGACTATCCTTAACGGGACACCCTGTATCTTTTAATTTTTGTTCAGTTCTGCGCATGTTGTCAAAGTCAATAGAAAATTAAACTATCACTACAAATTTTTTTTTTGTTTTTACTTCAGAATCACAAAGGCAGTCATTTTTAAATTTCTGACGACACTGCACATGATATGTGCACCTTAGATATGTGTACTGTGGTTGTTTATCACAGTACACATATCTAAGGTATTATCAGGCGCAGCTTGTCAAATTTCAAGATGGCTACGCTTGTGCACAGTACACACTAAACAGAACAAATACCTCTGTGGTGATTGTTTGAAATTTCAATTTTGTTTACTATTGATTTTGACAACATGCGCAGAACTGAACAAAAATGAAAACGCTAGTTATATTACCTGTAATATATAAAAATATGTTTGAAATATAAAACATCACAACTTGTTCAGTCATCGATAGGAACTTCGTTCTGTTTGCTGTTTGATTTAGTGGAAATCTTAGATATCATAAGTCTTTATATACACTTGCGAGCAAAAAAATGGAATCACTCAAGTTTGTCTTCTAAAAACCACAATCGCGATGGATATAATATTTAATTAATTGTTAATGGACCCGTTTTTAAGCGAATTCAAAACTTCAAATTAAGGGTAAAATCATAAAAATCCGTTGGATAGTTTTTTCGCTATCCGCCGTAATAACAAAAATATTGTATCCATCGCGATTGTTGTTTTTAGAAGACAAACTGAAGGGATTCCATGTTTTTGCTCGCAAGTGTATTATACCTTATATTACTCGAGTTACTTAAATTTTCAATTTTGTCGTCGGGGTCGTTTGGATTAACAAAATGTTTTGTCGAAACTTTTACTATTAAAAATGTTAATTTTTTGAGTGATGATATTGTAAGAGCTGACAGCAAAGAAGAATGGAAAAAGCAGTCTACCTATACTGGACAGATATCTCATACAGCGTTGAATAGCTTATAGCGTATACTTCATTTGGTTATGTGGCTGTTAATCTGTAGACCATGGGATTCCAGAGATACATATTCGGCCTTCGAAACTACGAAAACCACGATAACAAAATTCATCATTTGAGGGGATTATTTTCATGTAGGTAGGTATCTCTTGAAACCTACTATACTTTATACACAATAACCTTTTCAACGATGCATGATACATTTATGTTGAGTGAGTAGAACAAGACCAGTTCCCAATGAAAAATTGTATTATTGCTCTATGGATCGCACGTATGGATCGCACAAACTTAAACGTAGCTAGACATTTATGATATACAAGTACATAGGTATTGGTTCCAAAATATTATGAAACATTTATTATTTTAATGGCTTTGAAAGCAAGTGCTCAAAATCAAGTATGCCATCTGATTTGTTTGATAAATATGAAATTATGAAAAAAAAAAAAAAAATTAAAAAATCATTGGAGCGGTTTTCTTAAAAATTATTTTTTTTATATAAAATTTTCGCACAGTTTTACGTACAAAAAAAAATTATTTATTATCCCCGTTTTCTAGAAACTGAATTTTCAAAAAATTGATTTGATTTATTAATTAATTTTGGTTCACAATAATGTTTATACTTTTTAGAAATTTGGCCATAAAAAAAATGAAAAATTTGTTTTAGAGAAAATCAAAAAGTAAAAAAATTGGCTGTTCTGAAGGTACCTACTAAAAATAACCAATTTTTGAAAATAAAAAAATTATCAAAAAGTAGGTTTTCCTTATTTAATAATTTTTGTAATTTGTTTTTGAGATAAACATCATTTTCTATTTTGGCGTAAAAAAATTGTACGGCATGTACCGTTATTTTTGGTCCTAAACAAAATTTAAAAAAACGTGTGGGCATATAATTCAAAAAAAAAAAAACACAGTTATCAAGTTTGAAGAAAATCCCTCCAGCCGTTTAGGCTGTAGGGGCGAGGACAGGCAGACACACAGACAGAAGTACGGCTTTCGCAGCAATAGGTTCACTGGTGATCTGATGGTTTATGTCACCGAACAGTGGCACAAATCTTTACATTTAATGCTTCTAAAACTCAATACTGTCTCCTGTCGTTTAAGCGAGACCCACCCCAAATGCCGCTTTCCATGGACGGCACTTGCATCTAGGTAACCAAACAGCTCACAGTTCTCAGTATGTGTGTCACAGACCCTCTTTTGTGGAATGACCACAAACACCAAAAACGGCAAAAACACTGCTAAGTGTTACGGTTTTCTCCGAAGATGTAAGAAATGTTTTACCACCTCTGATCTGGCTGTGATCTACAGAGCCTTTATTCGTCCAAGGCCTGAGTATAATTCTCATATATGATCATTGGTCAGGTGCTCCTATAACTCATCTAAGTCTCTTGGATAGAATTCAGAAAAGGGTCCTATAAATGATAGGTGATATAACATTAATCGCAACAATTGCATCCCTTGAACACCGCCGCAATGTCACCTGCCTGTCGCTGTTCTTTCTGCCACTATTTTTATAAACTGTGTTGGAGTCAGTTGCATTTCCCCCTTTAAACAATTTAACCGTTATACTCGCGCTTTTAGGAATGCTCATGAGTTTACCCTTGATTCTTACTTCGGACGTACTTCTTTAGTCGCACAATAAAAATGTGGAATGCTTTATCTGGCCCTATTCCCCCTCCTCCCATTTTGATATTCAGAACTACCAGATTTTAAACATGCTCGGATTTCGGATGTATTATTGTTCCACAATGATTGAAAGCTTAAATTAAAAATTATTATTAATCCTACGCGTTAAAATTTAATCCAAGATCAATATCGAAAGCAGATAAAGGTAATTTAATATCAATTTTACCAAAAGAATAGTATTTAGAGAAAATGGAGAGTTGCTTGAATGAGATGCATCTCATAGAATTAAATCTTGTTCCAACAATAAAGTATATAACAGACTGGTGTATGAATGGTCAGTATGAAATGTCAGATCAGAAAGATAAGCTTGCGCTTAAGAACCCTAGCCCATCCATTCCTATATTGTATGGTCTTCCCAAACAACAAAAAGGATAACGCTCCTGTACGTCCGGTTTGATCATCCTTAAATGCCCCTTCCCAGAGGTTATGCAAAAAACTCTGCTATTTTCCATAAGATCTTGGATTTCAAACCAAAATACTCCATTAAAAACACATTGGGTCTCATTGATAGAGTGAATGATTTAGTCTTGCCTCGCAATGCTAAACTTGTTTCTTTTGACGTTAAAAGCTTATTTTCATCTATTCCAACCGACAAATTAAAGTTAAACTTTAAACAAGCTATCTCTTCAAATATAAACGACACGGTCAAATGCAAACAAATCGAAAGACTTGTTGAATTTGGCATTGATCCAAATTATTTCGAATTTAATGGAAAATTTTACACTCAATCATAAGGATCTTCCTTTTCACCTTTTGGAGCTGAATTTTACATGTATGGCTTCGAACGAAGATTGTTTGGTTCGACACATATTTTTATGGATTCGATACGTATAGATGTTATTTTTTTCATATGGACAGGAACTCAATTTCAATTCCAAAATGATGTCTTAAATAAAATTACAGATAATATTCAGTTTACAATAGAATATGGCCCAAATAATCTCAATTTCTTGGATTTAACAATTTAAATTGAAGGGTGTAAATTGGATTTCGACGTTTTAGGAAAGGTTCTAGCACTGACATTTTTTTTTTCGGCAGACTCTTAAAAGTACCTCTTAACAAAGATAAGTATAACAAGGAACTTTACACTATCCTTCATTTTGCAACAATAAACGGATACAAAAAGCAAGTAGTTTTTAATATTTTACGTCAAAGTCCCATCGTTACGCAATACAGTCTTCATTCCCTATATCTAAGGAAAATGTCGACACAAATTGGAGAAGGATTGCTAATATTATCTGTATCTAATATTATCTGTATCCGAAAAGTTCATACCCTTACTCTCAGCAGCTTAAATCAAACCAGCCTCATTAATCATTAATAATAAAATTAAATGCAAAATTGATAATTTGAAAAAAAAGTGGCGTATTCAAAATTAAATGCAAGAGATGCGACGGTGTATATATTGGGAAATCATCTAGAACCTCACATACGCGATTTATTGAATACCAAAGATCTCCTATGCTCTCGGATCCATCTTCAGGCCTTTCACAAGATCTCAAAGATTCTGAAATTTTTGTTCTATAGACGATATGGAACTTCTACACTTTTTACCTTTCGGTCGCGTACTTGATAAGTACGAGATTCTTCAAATAAGTAGACACAAAACACAAAATATTTTAAATTGCCAAATAGATCATTGCAATAAAAGACCACTTTTAAAGTTATTATTGCTTTGCTTATGTTTGTATGTATAATTTATTTTATTTGTCATTATTTTGTAATGTAACATGTAACGTAATATCCAATCGCTAAACTTTCTTGGTTTCTTTTTGTATTCTACCTTCATATTTAGCTTGAGCTTTGCACATGCAAAATTTATAATGTATAATTAGTGCCCAGAGGATGTCCTAACCAGACGAAACGTGAGGCTTAATCATAATTTGTAATTAAAGCTTTCAATCATTGTGGAACAAAAATACAAGTGTTTTCATTTATATCTTTATATTCCTAAATGTCATTGTTCCACCAAGTGCCTAAAAGATGCTCCGTAGAGCTTATTAAAACTTACGAAACTCACAAATTAATTGTGTTTTATAAACGTCTCGTTTATACCTATACAAAATGCTCTTTAGAGCTTATTAAACGCTTATTACCTGGGCGAAACGCATCTCGAAGTGCTTGTATTTAAATTGTAATAAAATAATGAATAGAAGTAAAAAATTTCCAGAACTTTTTTCAGATTTCCGAGTTTTGAAATAAATTGAATTCTAGTTTAACAGAATTTTTGAACAGAATAAATGATTTACAGATTATTGTTATACAAAGGGCTGGCCAAGAGAAGAGAAAAGTCTCGGTCTCGCATGCAGAGGCTTGGACGAGACTGCCTTTTAAGCATCCGAGACGATACCGAGACGAGACTGTTTATTTGGACAGAAATTTACAGAGTCTAATAAATTGAAAAATCCAATTTCAGTTAAATATTTTCTTCTGCACATATTCAAAATATATGGGGGACAAATTATAATTTGACGTATTGAGAATATTTCGTTCCAATAATCAACAGGTTGGCGGAAATCGTATTTTTCGGAGACGAGACCGGGACCGAGAGCCGGAATGCTTATTCAAGTTTTCTGGCGAAAAGGGCAAGACTGAAACCGAGACGAGACTCAATTATACGAGACCGACACGAGACCGAAACGAGACTGAAAATTTTCGATTTTAACGAGACCGAGACGAGACTTACAAAAATCTCGCCGAGTCTCATCTTGTAGCCAGGCCTGGTATTCTAGTAATACAGAATTTTCGATTCATTTTCATTTCAACATTTTTATTTAACTATACTCGGACTTCTTAAAATTGCTTACCTCTGTGTCTATTCGTTTGTTTGTCGAACATTAGCATCGCATCTTCGATCTGAAAAAAAAAAAATAAAAATTATTTTTCTTGGAGTTTAAATGAAATGTTGAAAAATGCTTATTTTTTGCACATCTAAATAAAATAAATCTATTTAGTATTAAGAAAAAATATATCCCTTAATGTATAGAAAAGATAAGACATCAGCTAGCGTATGTAAACGGGCGAAGTGGTAAAATTGTAATATCCAAGTAAACATTTTTCTGAATATCCACAAATCATTCACATAAAATGAAGACTAGATATATTATACTTCAGTTCAATAAAATATAATACTATACATTCGATAAACGTCCATTTTAAGTGAATAATATCTGATAATTCCTAAAAACCCTTTTATTTTTACCTCGACAAGAGTCAACGGATTTTTTCAGTATGAAAATTTTGAAAATAAATAAAGGAAATTGAATATTTCTTTTGTTTTCCTCCATTTCGTTTTGAAAAATCATAACCTAGTCGCGACCAAAATTGAAACACAAGTTATGTAATAGGTACTATTTATAGACGTAATAAAGTGAGGTTAAGTAAAATTACACAATTACGTATATTGAATATTTATTTATTGAAAATAAAAAAAAATTAAATTTATAATAAAAAAATACTTTAAGTTCTAGGATAGTAAATGAGACCATGAGTTCGAACCAAGCATATCCAGCTTATCTGCATTTCTCAATCCAATCGTATCCCCTTAAAATGATATGGTAAATTAACCCAAGGGCGGATGCAGACTTTCAGCCAGGGGGGTGGGGGGGTGTCGCAAGACACCTATGTACATATGTACAAATTAAATACAAAATTTGCTTTAATTTTTTATTAAAGCGAAACCCAATGTTTAACAAAAATGCAGAAATATAAGTATGTCTTTGGCTTTTAAGCGTTTAATCTCTATGTTAATATGTGTTTAAATTTGGAAATAAATTTGTGTTGTTTGCGAATCGATCAATTACTTTCTCTGCGTCTACTGACACAGCTTTGTGGACATTTGCAGACATTTCGACCAATGAAGACCGCAAACAAATTTTCAATCTAAGTAGCGTAGAGAAGGAGCTTCTGCTAAAACTACATTAATAATTTACTAACCGAGTATTCTTAAATTTTTGTTTGATGTTTGGAAACATGAATTACCTATATTGTAACTTTCTAAAAATATTGCATTCCATCAAATATCACCCTGATTCACTTAAACATTATTTTCGGTTGAAAAATATCGGTTTCCCGATTCAATAAAAAAATGACGTTAAAGTTTCAACAAATTTAAGTGACGGAAAGATATAAAAATGCTTGCTGGGCGTGCAGGTCAAACCTCGGCAATTAAATTGTATATATTTCCTATTTTGCTTTTGCGCAGTTTCACTCCTTTTTTGCTCAAAGACAATCAAAACATTGCTACGATACCATGTATTTTCAAGCCTCTTAAAGTTCTAAAAATCTTAATACCAAAGAACTTTCTATCTCAAACATTTTACAAATCAAAGTTACCCGTTCTTGCACTATAAGATAATGATTAAACAAAAATAAAAATTTCAATTTCCTCTTGTCATTTGTATACAGTGTGTCCATTAATTCGTCAATAGTATTTTAGGGCATGATTCTTGGGTATATTCTTAGAAAAAAAAATCGTTCTACAGTAAAGGCCTATCTCCAATTTTGATATCATTTATCAGGGATTTAAGAAAAGCAGGGCTGGACACGAGACGAGAAAAGTCTCGGTCTCAGTCTCGCACGACGAGACCGAAACGAGAGGAGACTGCCTTTTCAGCAACCGAGACGAGACTGTATATTTGGACCGAAATTTACAGAGAGTGTAATAAATTAAAAAAATACAATTTCAGTTGAATATATTTTTATTTTGTTCTGGACATATTCAAACTATAATCGAAAATATTTCATTGCAATAATCAACTGGTTATCCGGAAATTTTATTTTTCGGAGACGAGACCGAGACGAGACTAAATTACACGAGACCGAGACTAGACTGAAAATTTTTGATTTTAACGAGACCGAGACGAGACTTACAAAAGTCTCGCAGAGTCTCGTCTCGTGGCCAGCCTTAAAGAAAAGTTTTACTTTGATGTACCTTGACCCATGTTAACGGTAATTGCGCTGTTTTAAGTAATGATAGAAACTTAATTTAGGACTTTGTTTTTAGAAGAAATACTAGCCTTTGTAACTGCGTTTAAATAAATTTGATATCTTTTCTCAGTCTTAAGATATATATATAGTTTTTACGCTGTTCCATTTTTCCTGCCCATGCTAATTTTTCGGGTTTTTTTGAATGTACATATTAAATCCCCCTTGGTAAATGATATCAAAATTGGAGATAGGCCCTCACTGTGGAACGATTTTTTCCTTAGAATATACCTAAAAATCATGCCTTAAAATACTATTGACGAATTAAGGGACACACTGTATAATTATCTTGTTTATTTGAAAAAAATAATTTAATGATTTTAAATACCTAGTTTGTAAAGTGTTTAAAGAGAAATAGAGTGTTTTAAAAGGTTTTGTAAATATGAGAAAAGATCCATATAAATAAAGATGAATAACATAATTAAAGAGTAGGTAGGCACCATTACAAAATGTAGACATAACCACTTAGCATCATCTTTGGATGAGTTTTTATTACTCTGCATGACACACTATACGGTTAGTGATCAGATCATGCATCATAACTAGCCAATAGTTGGGCCTTGATGTTGAACGTTTGGGCTAAAGTTTTTACCCAAACAATTATTAATGTTCTTCCAATACTGAGCCCAGGTATGCATAGAACATGCGACTCAAGGGGGGGAGGGTTGGGTATAAGCACAACAGATCTCGCTTTTAATGCTAAGTTAAAGAAAAACAAAAGTTGATTCTCCCAGGGGGTTCATCAAATAGGGGTTGTAATCGAGTGACCCTGCTAAATTCACAGTGAAGTGATGAACTATTTGGTCAACTGCAACATCTGCAAATTACTGCATTGGACCCATTTCTCTAGGTTGGAATTGCCCTGATTGTTTACAGACGTTCAAAAAAGACTCATAAACTGTGGATTAAAATAAATAAACATATGTATAAGCGTGTTTTTTACATTCACTTATTCCAGGATTTATTCATCATTTATGAGTCATTTACATGATTCAAAAACGTGCGGTTACGTTATCGAATGATTTTGAGCAGATTCGAATGTTTTTTTTCACTTATGTGAATTATTTATGATTTTGTTCTGAGGGAAATGTTAGCTTGTTAGCTGAGGCGTTGTTTTCTAACGAACACTTGAGTTCCCCTCTGAAATATATCACTACTTTCACGGGCGAATGAACGCTTGGTGTCACCAAAAAAAAATATAATACGAAAAAATTCCGCACTTACTTGCTTGTGAACTCGAGTTTTGAGAATCTATAAGAACATGGATAGGTATTACTACTATCGACAAATATTAAAAAGCATGACATTAATTGTATAACTGGTAAAACAACATCAGTAAAGTTTTTAACTAAAACAAACTCGACCATATCGATCAATTGCTTTTTATACCCAATAAGTACAGGTAAAGTTGTGGAGAACGTTGCATTTAGGATAAAAATAAAGAATCAAGAGTCTATAAAAATATCTTGTAGTTAATGTTTTTTTTTAAAGGGGACAGGGGGGATATTGTTATGCATCAAACGAACAAAATTACTTTGGTACAATCTATGCATATGGCACAAGATTTTAAGGAACTTTTTAATGGTAAATATAATACAAAAGTAACTGCATTTTTATGTAAGCATCACTATATTTACAGTACGACATGTAAATATTGCCAAAAACCATTATTTTTAATCCGTTTCACTGAGAACTTAAGAGATATTTTGGTTTCGGGTTAAGATTTATTTAAAAAAAGAAAAATAAATTTGGGATATCGGTTGAGATTTATTTGCAAAAATATCTCTCAATGGTTGTGATTTTTAGAAAAAAAAATGCAAAGGGTCAACCTTTACCTTTTTCGCTGAAAATAAATCATAAATGGCTAATCTTCTTCTTCTTCATTTAACTGGCGATTGTCATGATCTCGAGGGGGACCACAACACTCCCACTCAACTGCTTCACCTAGGGTTCCACTTGTGGGGTTCGCCGGGTTGACCTCAGAAAACGTCGACAGGCCTCCCGGTTTTGAATTGTTCCTTGTGTGAGGCCAACTAAATGCAGGTCGACACGCATTTGTTTCATCCAGGAGTTTTTGCGCCTGACTTTCTTCCGCGATAGTGTTGGAACGTCTTGTGCTATTGCCTTTTGAACTGGGTTCTCATGGCATCTTCTTTGTAGATGATAGTACCAGCTAAGTTGGTTATGCTGTATTTTGTCCAAGATGGTATTTTTAACGTGTAGGCTTCTCGAATTCTCTTGCTTCTTATTCGATCGCGCTTTGTCACTCGTGCTGTCATGCGAAGCATCTTTATTTAACCTGCCGTCAATTTATTGTCAAACTTTTTGTACATTGTCCAACACTGTGAACCGTATGTAAGCGCTGGACGAACAACTGCCGTCTAGAGCTTTCCCTTCAGCTTAGGGGGCATTTTTCTGTCACAGAAGATGGCAGAGTTTTCCCGCCACTTCATCCATCCTACGCTTACTACCCTACGTCATCACAAGATCCTTCGCAATTGATCATTTATCCAAGATATTTAAACTTTTCGCACTTGGGAACCACTATTCCATTCAAATAGATGTCCGGAATAGGCCTGTATGGATCAGAAAATGGACATCATAGGTATTCGGTCTTTTTCGCGCTAATGCGGTATCAATTTCCCTCCAGAGCATCCAACCAAACATCAAGTGCTCGTTGCAAAGGCCACAGGATCTTCACTTATGATGGCTCTATCCTCAGCAAAGGATAACTGATTCACTTTAGGGTCACCTTATCCTCAAGGAGAAAGTCAAGGACAGTTATAAAGAGCAAAGGACTCAAGACGCTTCCCTGGTGCACATCTACTCTAATTGGGAACTCTTCGGTGATACCTGCGGCGCATCTTACCTTTGTTTGAACTTGCTCGTACATGTCCATGACCATCCGCACGTAGACTTCCGGAACTCCTCGTTGCCTAAGTGCAACCCATATCAGATCTCGTGGTGGTCTGTCGAATGCTTTTTTAAAATCAACCAATATTTTTCCATTCTGATTCTTATACTCGGAATAGCATCTGTGGTTGATCTACCCGAAACAAACCCGCACTGGTCGTCAGATAGCCGTATTATTTTTCGTAGGCGGCCACCAAATATACGCTCAACGATCTTCATGGTGTGTGGCCAGCTCTAGTTAATGCAGACAAATTTGGAATTTGCCAAGAACATGTTTATTTAAAAAAGAAAATACATATGAGCTTTTTTTCTTATTTTAGGTATTAAGTCTTACTAATAATTGCTTAAAATAAAATGCAAATACGAAAGAGCCTTTTCGACTGTGACTTGAGCTACTGGGACGCCAAGCACAACCAATGATATTTCGAAAAAGCCCAACAACCGGCATTACCGCATGCATCAGAGCTTACAAAATACTAACGGGCATTCTGATTGAAAAAATTACAGATGAGATTTATTTTTTTTCTCAGAGATAAATCTCACTGGTTGACCTAACCTTAAAAAAATAGCAAATTATAGGTTTATCTCAGATCTTAACCAATATTTTTGTTTGTTGGGAATAAAGGTTATAGTGTAATCTTTATTGAAAATGACAACAAATAACAGTTATTAAAGAACCTTTCAAAAGGTTGAGATTTATTTCTGATCTCTGCCAAAAACTCTTTAAAATAGTGGTTCGTTGATGAAATTTGGTACAAATGTTCTATTTTTCATGGTCACCAAAAATAAGAAGATTTCATAAAAATATATATGGGAGAAGGGTGCTTTTTTTAAGGGAAGTGAAAAGTGTGGGACTACAACATAACACTTGTGAAAAAAATGCTACCCTCATGAAATTAAAACAATGCAAAAAAATGGTTAAGAATGTTTACATAGATATATGTAAAAAAAAAATGGTGCAAAATTTTAGACGATTTCGTACGATGTTAAATCTTTTTTAGTATGATACTAGATTACAAATTGTGTTTTATTAATTTTAAACGAGTTTAGCATCGTACTATCCCCTAACATAATACTAAAGTTAAAGTCAATAACTGGGTGTTTTAACTTTTAAGTATATCGTAATAAATCCATATGGCTGGAGAATTGAGAATTTTACTCCAGGTATAGGATGGACCCCAAGGTTCCAGGTTCGATTCCTACTGGTACCCAACTTTCTTTTGTTTTGTAAATAATGAAGTTAAAATGATAAAATTATAATAATCGAATACTTAATTAAAGCACGTGACGGGTTTCCATCAACATGTAATTAATTTACAACGCATAAAAAAAATAATTGTGTTCATCAAATTCAAACCCTAAAAATGTTCTGCTATGTGCTTAATAAGCAGTTAACTAGTTAGCAAAGGGTTAACAATTTTGGAATAGATAGTAAATTGCTAAATACTTAGAAAATTCCTAACTAGTAAAATGTTAAGCCTATAACTTAAAAGGTTGCTTAAAATTTTGGGCCAATATTTTTTAGAAAACCGCTCTAACAGTTTTTTTGTTGAGCTCTAGTAATTTATAATAATAATTTATGTTTTAAATTGTTTTTGAAACTTTTTCTTTTTAATGATATCATAACCCATAGATATATGTACATAGATTGTCAATTTCTAGCTACGTTAAAGTTGTTAGCTACGAGAGCAGCTTTGTGCGATCCAGTCATGCAGTTTATTTTTAAATGATAACATATTCGCAGTGAGGCTGCACAACACAACAACAACCCCTTAAGTGAGCTACCAAATTTACTGCCTAGAATAAGAGATATTTCAAGGCTGCAAGAACGATCCTCACAATTAAGATTATAGAATAAGCAACAGTTAAGAAATCTGATGATAGTACCATAATATAAATGTTATAATAGCCCAATTCTTATATATATTCCACGGAAAAAAAATCCCCGGGAGATTTGTTCTCCTAAATTTAAAATTCTCTTCACATCAAATATATTAACATTTTTCATTTTCTGGACATTTAGAATGCCAGCTTCTTACTCGTAGTATTATTTCTCATACTCGAAGTTTGCTTAAATTAAGGAAAAGGGAAAAAAATTCCCGGGAATTCATAGCTTAGAATAGAAGAGTAGAGAAAAGGGAATCATTTCCCCGGGAATTTTTATTTAGAATTGGGCTGAATATGTACCTACGAGTATTATAAATGTGAAAGTGAGTTTGGTTTGTTTATCTAATGTACCTGCATTCTGAAGTGATTTTCATAAAACTTGCTGCAGGGCTAGGTTAAACTCTCTAGATGAACTAATGGAGGCTATATATAATAAATATTAAAAAAAAATTCTTTTTACTGTCCAATATTGTTTAAAATTCTGGTTTTAATAATGTACTCGTATTCTAAAAGTTGGAGACTATTTCCAAAACTTCGATGCTCATATAACTCTTGACATTATGAAGAATACCCATACCTGCTTAATATTTGAGTTTTTCGAATAGGTAAATTGTTTTATATCGTTTATTATGTTGGCTTGATTTTTTACAATGAATCTGCAAAATAAAAGAAAACTCGCACCTATTCTGTTCTCTCCAGAAACTGATGCAAAGGGAATGCCTTGTTTAATGTTAAATTAATGATAGCGTTGAGAACCACTGCTGGTATTAAAATAAAAGCTGAGGGTTTGATGATGACTCATCATTCTATGAAGCATTGAAGGGAGGAAAACATGGAACCCTCATAACTCATATGAATATTCCATTTTCATCAAGGATTTTTGTCTTTATCTTCATTGAGTACGGTTGAGTTTTGGATCTCCTGTTTGCAAAACCCTTGAAACTAATGAGACCGTGTCGTTAACCTGCTTTGAAATTATTGTTGTATTTTTTTCTTATTCAATGAATTGAGGTATATAAACCAATAAGTCAATAAGGTTTTGTTCATGTATTTATAAGTGTATGTTTTGCGGCGATAATATAAAGTGCTATAAGGTTTTGATTTATTAAAATAATATATTTTATATGCTTAGCAGTAATATTCCTATGACTTACCATCTTAGAAATTGATTAACATGCTATTTTTGAGAGATTTTTTTTTTAATGTTGCTCTTACGAAAAACCTCAAGAATATGTTTGTTTATAAGAAACTTAAAAACTTAAGTAGACCAGGCAAATTCGATTTTGGCATGGATGTAACATAAAGACATATAAACAATGAGAATCTGAGGTTGCTCCTGCTCAAAAAGGTGTGCTATGTGCAAGAAAAATCGAAACGTGCAGAAAAGTGCATGATTCACTCCCTGTTTTTTCTGATTTTCCTATATAACCTTGGAAATATATATCATCATCAATCAATACATATAATAAAAGGCGAGCTAAAAATGTTCTTGTTCGTTATACGAAAATAGTTGGACTACCTATGATAAAAAAAAAACAAAAATCAGCTGGTTCTTAAATTCGATCGGCAATAAACTCAATATGTTGGTATTTTTCTTAAGATATATTTATTTTAGATAGAAATAAGTAACAAAAACAAAATGACTTCAATTAAATAACCATATAGAGCAGTCTTAAAAAATAAAATAACGATTGATACATTTTTTTAAACGCAAAATAGTTGACCTACGCGTCTTAATTTTTATTTTACCTTGGTGTTACGTCGCCTCTGGCCTTGATAACTGCTTCTATGCGTCGTGGCATTGTGTCAACTAATTTTTGACATTCTTCGGTACCAAAAGATTCCCAAATATTTATCATTTTAGCTTTTAGGCCTTGAAGAGTCTGACATGGTTCTTTTCGGAGGTTTTGCTTCATTTTAAGCCAGACATTTTTAATTGGCGAAAGGTCAGGGCTGCTGGAAGGCCATTCCAGTAAATGAATTGCTTCAGCAGATAACCACGCCATTGTAGACCTTGAAGTATGGCAGGAAGCACCATCCTGTAGGAAAATGAAATCTCCATCACTAGTTTAAAGTCGTGGTATTGATGGGAGTAGCTCAATTTCTAGAATATCCCGGTACTTGGTAGCATTGACAGTTCCATTTACAAAATGTAAATTGCCCAAACCTCGCCCAGACATGCATCCCCATATCATTAGAGATGCTGGAAACTTGACTGTTTTTAAAGGCAATCTTTGTGAAAGGCCTCTTCGGAGTTTCTTATGACACGTCTTCGTTCGTCGCCCACGGAAACTTCAAACCTCGACTCATCACTCCAAATAACGGACCGCCATTGACTTAAAGTCCAGTTCTTACGTTGCTTGGCCCACTCTAGGCGCCTTTTATTTTGTTTAGGTGTTAATAGTGGTTTTTCTTTGGCCTTTGTTTTAACGAATTAAAATAACTCTAATTTAAATAAATCTAAAACAAACCTTATAAAATGTATATCCAATTTTGTTCATTGTCCGCTTACAAGTGTCGACTGAAACACTTTTTTGGATTATTTCTCTCCATTGAACAGTTATTGCAGCGGCAGTTTGACGTCGATTTTCCTTTATTATTTTTTTTAAGACGCGGCAATCTCGAGGTTTCGCAATTGGTGGGCGTTCTGTTTTTTTACCAACCTCCACATTTTCACTATTTTTGAACGCTGTGGTAGTGTTTCGAATTGATGAGTGAGGTAAATTAAATTGGTTTGCTATTTTGTAGCTCGACAATCCCGTTTCGAAGGCTTTAACTATGGATTCCCTAAGGTCTTCTGATAATGCAACACCACGCACCATGATTGACACTAAACTGTTGCTGGCTTACTTAAAACAAGAGATCAATAAACAACAAAACAAGTGCATGTCATTTTTTTAATAACGGTTAACTGAACATCTATTTAAATCGTCATAGGCCAACTTATTTGCATCCCATAGAGATCAGTCCAACTATTATGCTCTTATCTTTGTTTAAGAGAATGCAACCTGTAGCCATGTGTGTTTTCTCAAATTAAGTTCTGTTTGGTCTTTTATTAACTCATTAAATGTAATTTATTACACTGACAAAAAAAAATGTAATCAACAATTGCTTGGGACAGAAAATGAAGGTTTATAAAGAGGATTAATGTGTTAATTGATGAGTAGGCCAACTGTTTTGCGTTTGGGTCGTAGACTCATAAACTGCGCGACAGACTTCGCTGAATTTTTCACAGTTTGTTCTTACTAGCGGTGAGAAGGTTTATAAAGTTATGTTGGTAAGATCCCTACACTGCAATTGAAAATTTTAACAATCTTGCGTTTTGGTTTTACTGTTCATTGAATTTTTTTCTGAAATTTATAAATCAATCAAAAGATCATTGAAATTAAAAAATAAATAAAAATTAAATCAAAAGTTGTCAAATTCAAAGGAATATTCAATAGAACTTATGTGTTTCTATGTACTTATACATATGTAATGTATGCATGTACTATTGTACATAATATAAATATACTTAATTAATTTCGATCGTCGAATTCTTTCACGTAAACGGAGTAATTGATTGAAATCTCATGCAGGGAAAAACATGCCACATGGATTTGGTTGTTGCAACGGAGATGCTCAAAGCTTTTGTAGATTATGTGTGTTATGAAATGCCATCATATCGTTACGTATGCACATACATACATATGTACATACATGTGTTAGTTATTGCATTATTTTTTAAAGATTAAACTGTCATTGAATATTCACATGCAACATTTTCAAAATTTCTGAAATGAGTAAAGCCAGTAGCATATCTAGGACATCCGTCATGGGGTTTCAAACCATCCAACCCGACCTTTTGTTTTGAAAAACAGACCGGTAGCTTTTAAAATTAAAGCGTTCATACGTATAAATTTAAGCCCAGAACTTTACATAGTTTTTACAACATACAAACTAAATAATTAAAAAAATGATTGTACATTTTGCTTCATAGTTTTGTCTATTGCAATATTTTTTTTTTTTATATTACATATAACATAAATAATATTTTAAAAGTTTTAATGAACATGTGAAACATATGTGAAAACGACAGTTGGGTGTAGCTGATGCAGGTGCATAATAAGGCCATACTTCTTTTCTGACATATACGGTTAGAAAATTACGACAAGACAGCTTATTAAGAAAATTTTAGCTTCAGCTTAATGAAGAGAAAGAAAAGTGGGCGAAAACGTGTCTGCAAATAAAAATTCTCATAGACATCATGCTTAAGATTGAAGAAAATTACAAACTGTCAGCTTTCTAACGGTGTTGAATATAAATATAAAACTTAAATATAAGAATTATAGGATTGTCAGTAATTACTTAACGAATTTTGTAAAACTTTACCCCACTAATATTTAGAACAAATTGTGAACATTTTATTAAAATTGATGCAGTCATTTTTGAGTCTATTCAGCAAACAAATCTTCCTATTTTATAATGGTAGAAGATTGTAAGTGACAAAAATTGTTAAACTATGTGATCGATGCAAACAATTTAAACGGGAAAATTCAAAAGGGACGATGTGCTGCTACAATGAATACATATTAATCCGATTGATATACTATTTAATGTCAAACAAGTACTGTTCCCTATTGAATTGGCTTTTGCAATCACAATAAATAAATTCGATCGCTGCAATTGTGTGAGCTTAACTTGGGGTATCCATGTTTTGTTCACGATCTAGGTTGCATGCTCTCGTGTAGGCAAACCGAGTGACTTATTATATATGGAACAAAACATAAGTAAAAAAAAAACATCGCATACTAAAGAGCATTAAAATATTTAAATAGCATTTTATACATAAGAATCTTAAATATACTAAGAAGAAAAACACTACAAAACAAATATTTTTGTAAGTTCTTCTTCGTAAATAGTTAGCAATAGCGAAGCATTGCCGGATCGGCTAGTACATATATAAAAACAACAAGACAAAATTAGCTTGTTATAAAATTTTCCAGAAGAAGACATCGAAATAAAACTTTCTGATATTATATTTTTACTGCTATATAGCATTGAAGTCGGAAAAAATCTTTAAAAAACAGAGTAGGTTTGAAGCGCTAAACTGACAGATACGAAATGGTGCATATAGATACATGTTTATGCATTCATTATCCGTTAACCGTTTGTCCAAATTTGCTGTGTGACATAAGTTATTTAATTTTGAATATAATGAGTTTTAGGATCACCATTCCCTATTTCCTTAGTGTTTTTTTTTAATATTTTGTGTATTTTTCGCTCGATTTAAGCCATTTTTTGGAATTAAGTTTTTTAACCCATGATACACTTCCTGAATTTTTAAAATTATTTTTAAAGGTCGCAAGCATCAATCCACCTAAAACTAAAAAGTTTTTTTTCAGGGCTACTGCCTCTTGCGAGGAATTGACAAATCCTCCAAGAGTATCACTTGTCACGAATAAGTGCTTCTCGTCTAGCCATTCGGATTCGGCATAAAATTGTAGGTCCCTTCCATTCCTGTCGAAAGGCGCACATAGGAATGGTTGCGAGTTGTTAGTCACTAGGCCCTGGTTCTTCATGAGCCGTTGTCCCACCCGATTTATTTAAGAATCAATTTTGTGCAAAAAGCAGTTTTTAGAGTATTTAATTTGTAAGAAATACAAATATTGGTTTTTAAATAATATTTTTAGTATAAGATTAGATTATATTTATTTTTATTCAAAAATCAAGTTTTTTTTTTATTTTCACAAAAGTTTGATTTTTGTATACAAAAATAAATAAAAAAAATACTACAAAAAAACTGCAAAAGCAAGTAATAAATTTGGTATAACATCTATTAGTACAATTATTCAAGAATATTATAAAAATAAAAAACAATAATAATCATTCAACCGTGGTGGTAATGTTCAAGTATTTGAGGCATATCGTACTTAGTTTTTTAATCATACCCGAAAAACTACAAGGAAAATATTATCCATTATTTACTGGACACCCTGCATATAATATTAGACCGTTTCAAAAAAAAATTGTCTCCGATTTTTCCGCAACCAGGCTCAAAAGTTAAGGCTTGTCAAGAAAATACGTTTGTGAAAATTTGAGCTTCTAATATTAACGTTTAGAGGTAGCTCAACGCAGTTTTCGGTTTTCCATACGATTTGTATGGGACAAAACATATGTTTGTGTTTGGAATTTTATAACTTAATAATAGTAAGTATTTAAATCAGTGGCATAACTTTTTTTATAGAAAATTGAACGTTCTAAATAAAAGGTTTTCACATTTTGTATCATAAGTCTAACGGTGTAAAAGTTATGGTTTATCAAACTTTACCCATAAAATTAACATTAAAGTGAATTTACAGTTTCGAAAATGTTCACGAAATGACATATTGATATTTACATGCCAAGTGAACAACTTTCGGAACTTTTAAAATCGCTACCAAAGTTGCTTGAAAAAAGATATAAATATCATTACTATATTTTACCACAGCTATAAGGGTTCCAAGTACGTGAACAAAAATCAGTGCCAACCAAATTTTGTATAACATCTATTAGTACAATTATTCAAGAATATTATAAAAATAAAAAAAAAAACAATATTAATCATTCAACCGTGGTGGTAATGTTCAAGTATTTAAGGCATGTCATACTTAGTTTTTTAATCATAACCTAAAAACTACAAGGAAAATATTTTTTTTTCTGAAAGGTGTTAAGGCAAGCTATAACCAGTTGCAAGGTTATCCATTATCACTGGACACCATGTATATTTATACTTTTTAATATCTTTTTAAAAACGTATTTTATGCAAGAAAAAATAATTATGACGGCTACATTTAATTACAGATTAGGAAAGCTACTTTTTGTAGACTATTAAGGTAGAATTATAAAGGTTCTCCCCAACCAATGCGAAAATGCGAACAAAATCATAGAGCTGATTTAAACTTTGCCAACATTAGAATTCTAGAAGTTGAAAAAAACTATTCAAAAAGAATGCTGATGGAAATTCTGCATATACAGAAAAATAATAATGCTGTTACAAGACGTTCGGATTGCGATCGCTTAAGCAGCATATATAGCCAACCTGCGAAAAAATAAAATTTAAGGGATTTTTAACTTAATTTTTAACTTGTTTTTGTTTTTTTTTTTTTTTTAATTTAATTAATGTAGATTTTGTTTTCAATAGTTTTCTAAATTTAAAATTAAATATTATTCGATATCATACACATGTATGTACAAATTTGAGGCTCAATTAATTGTAAGAATTTATAATTTGTATTTTAGTTGATTTATAATGTATTTATTTTAATAAAGGCCTGATGAAGGGTATAAACATACCCGAAACGTCGAAATAAAAAATCAAAATTTGTTTCAATTGACCTTTAGCCTACAAAACAAGAAATTATTATAGTTTATAAAAGGTCGCAATTATAATTAAAGAATTTACATATTGATATTTACATGCCAAGTGAACAATTTTCGAAACTTTTAAAATCGCTACCAAAGTTGCCTAAAAAACGATATAAATATCATTACTATATTTTACCATAGCTATAAGGGTTCCAAGTACGGGAACAAAAATCAGTGCCAACTTAAGTGTCCTACTTTGACCTTAACAATGATGCAACATTGCTTGTTGCACTTACTTAACATCATGTTTCTTGCCAAAACTATTTGGCCGATTTAAATAGAGTTTTTATTAGTTTTTTTTTTTATTATTAAGTTATAAAATTCCAAACACAAACATGTGTTTTGTCCCATACAAATCGTATTGTAAACCGAATACTGCGTTGAGCTACCTCTAAACGTTAATATTAAAAGCTCAAATTTTCACAGACGTATTTTCTAATCAAACCTAAACTTTTGAGTCTTGTTGCGGAAAAATCGGAGACAATTTTTTTTATTTTGAAACGTTCTATTAAACAGGGTGTCCAGTAAATAATGGATAACCTTGCAACCGGTTATAGCTGGCCTTAAGAAAAAAAAAAATGTAAAAAAATATTGTCCTTGTAGTTTTTAGGTTATGATTAAAAAACTAAATACGACTTGACTCAAATTCTTGAACATTACCACCACGGTTGAATGATTATTATTATTTTTTTTTATTATATATGATGTTATTATTATATGATGTTATACCAAATTTAACACTTGCTGTTGCAGTTTTTTATAATATTTTTTTTTAATTTATTTTTTTTTTATATAAAAATCAAGTTTTTTTTTATTTTCACAAAAGTTTGATTTTTGTATACAAAAATAAATTAAAAAAAAAAAAACTATACAAAACTGCAACAGCAAGTATTAAATTTGGTAATTGGTATAACATCACATTTAACATAACAAAAAAAAAAAACAATATTAATCATTCAACCGTGGTGGTAATGTTCAAGTATTTAAGGCATGTCATACTTAGTTTTTTAATCACAACCTAAAAACTACAAGGAAAATATTTTTTTTATATTTTTTTTTTTGAAAGGTCTTAAGGCCAGCTATAACCAGTTGCAAGGTTATCCATTATTACTGGACACCCTGTATATTTATACTTATGCAAGAAAAAATAATTATGACGCCTTCATTTAATTAAAGATTAGGAAAGCTACTTTTTGTAGACTATAAAGGTAGAAATATAAAGGTTCTCCCCAACCAATGCGAACCATTCCATGACCACGACGAAACTACATCAACAACGTGTTATTATTGGTGTTTTCTTTTACGTCAACGAATGATTCGCATTGGTTGGAGAGAACCTTTATAATTCGGATTTGGAAGCTGTCAGAAGAAGATGTTTCTCTTTTTTCGTTGCTGCATCAAGAAACTTCAGTTTCACTTCCGTGAAGTGCACTCGGGGCACTCTTCACTACCGAAAGCAATAGTTTACCGCAAATCAAGAAACCGACATTATGGGCGCACCGTATCATTTTTTTGTATTCGCTCATTTTCGTCCGAGCACTACCGTGAGCGTACGACTATTGTATAGTTCCATCGTGTTTCTTACATTTTTGTATCGTTCCGAGACATTCGGTTCCCATTTCGCGTTGGTTCGGGAGAGGTTCGTCATTAAAAAATAACTTTGAAATTTAAACACGTCTAATCTGTCACTGTCACACACCAAATTTGTCAAATAAACGAACAGTTTATTCAATTACACAGCATTTAACCAAATGAATAAAAAGGTTGTTCATGCAAACTTTTGTGTAAACTTATCATTTTACACAATTTGTAACTTACGACGTTGCATATACCCTAAGTATATTTATTTATTTATTAGTTTGTTATTTATTAATTAATTTATTTATTTATTAATTGATGCATTTATTTATTTACTAACTTATTTATTGATCTGATTTGTTGTTGTTTTTTTTTTATATATGTACATGTACATAATATATACAATACATATATAGTGTTTATTTATTTATTGTTTATTTAATTATTTGTTTATTTATTCATTTATTTATTGTACAAGAGACGACAGCAAATTTTGGGGTGGATATATAACCAAAATATAAGTATGAGGGTTTTAGGAGCATATTTTGTGATATCGAAATCAACAGTCTGGCAGGTTTTTGTCTCAGCCTTTGGCGGGGGCGGGTTATTGAAAACAGAGATTTTCTAAATTTCTTTTCAAGTGTTTTATCACTTCAATTATATTTTTTAAAACACATCATGATGCTCTGTCATTTTCCCTAAGTGCAAAGACCTTACTCTTGGTGATTAATAGAACTCAAGATACAAGCATTTAAAGCGAACCTTAATCGTCTTTTCTTGGAGATTTTTTGCGTTTCATAAATCTCCAAGAAAAAACGGGTGAGGTTCGATTAAAAACCTTATATCTTGAGTTCTATTGGTCAGATCACAAAGATAAAGGTCTTTGGATTTAGGGATAATGACATAGCGCCATAATGTATTTATAAAAAAAATAATTGAATGGATAATACCCCCGATCAGAAATTTGTAAAATCTCTATTTTCAACATCCCGGCACCGCTAATGGCTGAGAAAAAACCTTGCCAGACTTTTGATTTCGATATCACAAAATATACCCCTTTAAACCTTATACTCAGATTTTGGTTATACATTCACTCCCAAAATTTGCTGTCGGCTCTTAGACTATTATTTATTCATTTAATATCATCTCTGTGCAAGCTCTGTAACTGTCTAAAATAGATGTTTGATTGACTTTTCTTTCATAATTTATTCCGGATTTGTTTTCCCCCATTTTGTCGTTGGACAAAATTATTAAGTGGTCTGTAGCCAGGCAGGCGCCAATATTTGTTTTCAGATCTGGCAAACAATTGGTGAAACACTGCATATTAGATAATGGAGAATGGGAAAATTTGTATGGAAAATGGGTGCGAGCGGCCAAGAACGGTTTTATTATTTTTTGATGTGGTTTGGTCCTACAAGTACAGTGTAGAAGTTTTTTTCATTATGGTGTACTTTAAACTAGGATAAAATGCATTTTTTGTGTTTAACACTTTGATTTTTTGAGTTTTAGTTAGTAGGTACTGCGGCTTATGCGAATGGACAAATAGAAAAGCAAAGTGATATAACAATTATATACGTACCTACATACATCAGTTTCAAAGATATTTATTGTTAAAAATGCATATACATCATTAAATATAAGTACAATTACCATATTTTGTATTATAATCTATATTAAAAAGATGTTTTTTTTTTTTTTAATATAGTGCCTACTCATGCTCTATAATCGCACTTCATTCCGCCTTAAAAACAAAGTACACATATTATTGGGCGCAGCATCCGACTGTGCGCCAACCAAATGTCTTGCTTTTCGATATACATCTTACTTGATGATCTCGGTACACTTCAATATTATACAAGCCCTGTACTAGGTGCTCAGCATAATAACTGCGGACTACCTTTACTTGATACGTACCCAGAGCAAATAGAATAGCAAAAGCTATGTCATTTTGATACTTCATTCTTGGAAATCCCTTATGAAAGAGGTATACTAAGACCAAAATGCAATACGAAAAGTGCATTTTCTTACCGAAACAGCATAAGCTTGTCCGACCACCGCCACCGTTTAGTTAATGATTGAACTAAAAGTGTCGGTTGGTATCCTCTTTTTAAAATGCTGCTATGAAATATGTGTTCTTATATGGTTGCCTTCTGAACTCGTATAAGGGGCTTGATAAAATAACCGCGGGCTATTTTGACCTGGTACGTATTCTGTCACTATAGACATTTTGAAATAAGGAAAACGCATCAGATAGTTTTTGAAAACGCCATCTACCCCAAAAATGCATTTAAAAAGTGCATTTACAATTGTCTTCATATCTCTTTTCCTAAATGCACTGCCACGAAACGTCCATATAGAAGTTACTCTCTTTAAGTAGACGCTTCATTTGACACTTATTTCATTCGTGGCTGCTCAAACCTAAAAATGCCCATTCTCCTTTGTTTTGTATTTCTAACAAACTAGTTGGAAATTTCAAAATGTATGTTATTGTATATAATAATTTGGTGAAATACGTTATTTTGAGATCTATTGGAAAGTTGTTTTAACAATTTGAAAAAAGAAATTTCATGCTTATAACATTTTAAAGTACTCATATATTTTTTTTACAAATATGAAGTTTCTCATTTGTTTTTAAACTGTTTACCATCTTAAAAGCAGCATGCGTTTTGTTCACAAAAAAACTGAATACTGAATTTAAATCCCAAAGATTACAGTGAAACCCAAAATAAATGTGTTTTAATTATCTTTTCCCAATATTTTATAAAAATAAAGTTGAGTGACGTAAATAAGGGTACACAATAAGAGTTATGAACTTACCGGTCCAAACTGCTCAAAATAGCTTTTTACATCTTCCAGTGTAGTAGGGGCTGAAAGCCCACCCACAAATATTTTTTTCGTCCTCGTCACCATCTGAAATATAATGAAATTTAATAAAGTATAATATTTTATATATTTTAGCGATATGAGCAGAATTCAAACATTCAGATTTAAAAGTTATCTATATATTAATACCTAAGCAAAACCTAACGGTACACTTTTATCTATAAATACTCAACGGAACTACATAAATTATATAACGTTGGAAAGGTGTTGCCCCACAGATGTGCAGAAACCAAAAAAATGTGTGTCTGTATGTAGCTGTTAAAGCATTTAATGGACATTTGAATTTTTTCAGATAAATGATTTTTATTTAAGGGTTGGGCTTAGAAGTCTGAAGTATCGGGAGATGATGACCATTATTGATTTGGATTTTTTGGTGGAAAATTTGGAATCCATCTTACTGTAAGACACAGAAAGTAATATTTTTATACATTTTTGACCAAAATTACCTTCCATAGGAAATACATAGATAAATGCTGAACATAAAGTAGACTAAGCTTTAACATCAAAAAAATAAATATTTAGTACGACGTACATACATACATTGATATGTTTGACAGTATTTGAAAAAAAGTGAGTTTGTGTGAAATTAAAGTTTATTTGTTACCGTATTTCTCAATATAAACCAGTTTTTATTTCTGTATTTCCCAGGGCCACTAGATACAGATGTTGCAAAATTACCCCCGACTTCATAAAAGTAAACATACAGAATCAATGGTAAAACAATCGCGAACTAATTTTACTAGTGATGTACATTTTTGCTAAACTTTGATATCATTGCTGAAAGCAAACATCAGCACTTCTAAAAGAGTAACACTTATTTAAAAAGGACCATACTTGACTGCATAAATAGGGCTTGAGTGTGGCAGTGATTCAGGATGTTTACTTTAACGAACTCGGGATACATTTTTGTTGGGCATCAGTAACTTAGGTGGTACTAAGGTCACGGGTTCCGAGGATTTTAACTCCTTTTATGTGTCCTCTGTCTCGCTCACGCAACCCTTTTTAAGCATTAAAAAGACCAATAGTTGTTTGAATTTGCTGGTATGTGGGTACTCGCCAAAAGAATTCATATTTTGGACAAAGATTGGTTTTAATTAAATTAAATTAAGGGTAATGTTAGCTTGAGTACTTTTAAAAAGGCAAAAAATTAGGTGAATTATATCCGTCCATTTTTAACTTACTAAGCGGGAGCATATTTTCATATTTTTTTTTTAAAGCTATACAGTTCGGCACTTATTTAATTTTAAAATTAAAAAAAAAGTTAGTATACGCCAGGGTGTACGTAATTTCGAATTTCAATTTAGAAATTTATATTTTCATAATTTAAGCAGAACAAAGTTTTGTTTAACAAAGAAAATAAAGTGGTGTAATATGTGCTTTATAAATGAGTTAAGGTTTACTATTGAATAGTTAATGAACAAAATATTTAAAAAATAAGTAACAACATTATTTTTTTTGTATAATGGTATTTGATCATGTATTATGTACCGTTGAATTTTTAAATAAATTGGGCTTTTATGATTATTCGAGATTAATGCGATTAATTAATTAATTGCATCAATCTCGAATGATCATAAAAGCACAATTTACGTTATTTTTTTTTTTGTTTTTAAGTTCAAGACAAAATTTGAACGAATACTAAAGGAATGTATACATACGGATCCCTAAACTTTGTTTGTTTTATTTTTTTTAATTAGTTTTGCTTTTCTAAAATTTTCAAAATTGTCATGGATCTTAGTAGTAAAATGATAACCTATGAAGTATCCATTAATTTGGTGTTTGTTTCTCTGGCCGAATATTCGGCCACTGGCGATACTAGTAATATTTATAATTGTTGGCGTAAAACGGCGTAAACGTTTCTCAAGTAAAAAAAATTGGTTTAAAATTGATGTTTTAAGTTATGCATAGGTTAGGTTTATTAGAATACTGACGTAGTTAATTTAAAAGAGAAACAAATACCTACTGCATATAAACTGAATTTCGTGATTTGAAGGATGAAGTTTAGTTTTCTGCTACGTTTCGGGTACGTTACGTAATAAAGCAATATAAACTGCTATCGGCTTAAGTTCTTTCTTATAAAAATAGATTGCTTGCAACAAAACTTAAATTATTTACGTAAAAAGAAAAAAAGGCAAAACATACACTACATGTACATACATATGTACATTGTACATACCTAACAATTTAAATATGACTTAATCCTTTTGGGACGCAATATCATATCGTATATAGGCACATATTTATGCATTCGTTTGTCCAAATTCGCTGTGTGACAGAAGTTATTTAATTTTGAATAAATGAGTTTAAGGGTCACATTTCCCTATTTCCTTAGTAGTCCAGGCAAATCAGATTTTGGCACGGATGTAACTATAGTATCTCAAATTTTTGTGGTATTCGATCAGAAATAATATAAAAAAAGATAATATGAGGTTGCTCCCGCTCAAAAAGGTGTGATATTTGCAGGAAAAATCAAAACATTCAAGAAAATACATTATTCACTCCCTATTTTTTGTTATTTTCTTATATAAATTTGGAAATATGCATCTTAGGAAAAAATATAAAGTCAAAATTAGTTTGCTAGAAGATTCTCCACAAGATGTCATTTATATAAAACTTTCTGCTGTTATACTTTTGTTGCTACACAGCGTTGAAGTCAGAAATTTGTAAAAAACAGAGTAGTTTTGAAGCGCTTAACTGACAGATAAAAAAATGGTTCAATTCTACTATAAATGTGGACTGAAGTACTTTAGGGAATTACAAAATGAAATATCGAAACCCAAATCAAATCGGTGTCTGACAGGTTTGGCATGAGAGCAGACGCGAACGCAGGAAACAATTACGGGGGGGGGGGCGGTTGAACAAATTTCGGGGGGGGGGGGTTTAAACTGAAAACTCAATATTAAAAGTGAAATTGTATGGCGAGGAAGTTAAATACATACATTGGGGGGGGGGGGTGGTTGAACCCCCAAACCCCCCCTGCGTTCGCGCCTGCATGAGAGATAATGTTAATTAAGTGCCCCGCGAAATTTTTTCGTCAATGCAGTGGTCAAAGTTAGATATTTAAGTTGGCGCTAATTTTTGTACACATACTTCGAACCCTTAACTATCGTATAGTATCGTTATAATATTTATTTTATTTTTAAAGAACAAAATTTGTATGAAAAAATTCTTTTTTAAATAAACTAAAATAATCATTTTATTAAAAAAAGCATTATTCACACGATTTTTGTTCTACTAAAATCGCTACCAAATATACTAAAAAAATAAAATAAATATTATAGCGCTGGATTTACATGTATCTTCGTCTGAAAATATGAAGAAAAGTAGAGCGGGACAGATGTATGCCAAAACTCCGAAAGTGCGAAAGAGAACCATCAAGAAGATGAACATGTTCGTCCTCATATCTGCATTATGGTACTTCTTATAATTTTCATGCACGAAGATCTTCTGCATTTTGGTGTTCCGTCTCTATCCAACAAAAGTACATTTTTATTTTGCATCTCCTTTTTTTTTGCAGAAGTACGAAGATACATGTAAATCCACCATAATGATACTATACGATAGTTAAGGGTTCCAATTCCAAGTATATGTACACAAATTAGCGCCAGCTTAAATGTCTAACTTTGACCACTGTATTGACACAAACATTTTGCGGTGCACTTGTATTAACATTAAGCAACAAATATACGTATATGTATTCTAAAAAAAAAAATTGTTCTACATTAAGGGCCTATCTCCAATTTTGATATCATTTATCGGGGATATAAGAAAAGTCTTATTTTGGTGTACCCTGACCCATGTTAACGGTAATTGCGCTGTTATTAATAATGATATAAACTTTGTTTAGGCCTTTATTTTTAGAAGAAATACCAGCCTTTGTAACTGCGTTTAAGTAAATTTTATACATTTGCTCAATCTTAAAATATTCAGTTTTAAGCCTGTTCCATTTTTGCTGCCCATGCTAATTTTTTGATTTTGGGGTCAATTTTCTTCAAAAAATGCGTAATCAACATGATGTTTAAATAATTTTTTTGAAAGTATGTAACAATATTCTAAATAAAAGTTTGTAACAAGTTTGCTGAAAAACCTATGGATTTTATGATAATTTGGAAAAACAGCGGCAGGTAAAATTAAAAAAAAAATGATTTTTAGCTTTAAGCTCGAAAAGCTATGAGTAAAAAATGATATGTATGGTTATCGATAATTTGTATTGTATGTGTGAACTAAAACAGTTATAACAGGTGTTTATTCAGCTTTTCGAGCTTAAATTTTACCTGCCGCGGTTTTTCCAAATTATCATAAAATCTACAGGTTTTTCGGCAAATTTGTTACAGGTTTTTATTGTAAGTATTGTTACATACATTAAAAAAAATTATTGAAACATCATGTTGATTACGCATTTTGTTGGAGAAAATTGACCCCAAAGGCAAAACATTAGACTGGGCAGGAAAAATGTAACAGGCTAAAAACTGAATATCTTAAGACTGAGAAAATATATACAATTTATTTAAACGCAGTTACAAAGGCTGGTATTTTTTCTAAAAATGAAGGCCTAAACGAAGTTTCTATCATTATTACTAACAGCGCAATTACCGTTATAATGGGTCAGGGTACACCAAAATAAGACTTTTCTTAAATCGCCTATAAATGATATCAAAATTGGGCATAGGCCCTTACTGTAGAACAATTTTTACTTGCGTACGTAGTATAGGACAAGTTTAGGATTCGTACAAAAAAATTCGAGATAAGAATTTTCCCTAACATAACGATGATAGAGAACGCGATAAAAGTGGGACTCGCAATTCTGTCTGTCTGTCTGGCTGTCTGTCTGGCTGTCCGTCTGTCTGTACCTCGACCAGTAGCCTAAACGGCTGAAGCGATTTTCTTCAAATTTTGGACTTAAGGTTCTTATGTGATTCCCTAGAGGGGAAATTGAATTTTTTTATCTCAAAAAATAACGGTACCTGTCATACAACCAATATACAAAAATTGATTTATTTCAAAAATGGCTCTAACGATTTTTAAAACAAAAACTACGAGGTACTAAAATTATTTTGGTGGAAAAAAAAACATAATTAAAAAAAAAAACCGCTCTAACGATTTTTGATTTTTTTTTTCATAAATTCATGTTTATTAAACAAATCAAATGGCATACTTTTTTTTGAGCTCTATCTATCCCGGGGTTTAGACAAGCGAGTAGAACTAGTAGCATTTGTATTATAGTGTTTGTTTTATGGATGAATGTGTAACTAGTAGCTCTCTGCGCGTTTTGTCAACTTGTATGATTTTTTTTTTAAATTTCATACAGAAAAATATACAAATTATGGAAACTATGAAAAAAAGAAAAATAAATGAAAAAATACACTACACTAGTAGGATAACTGGCAGGCTACTCGCAGGCAAAAATATTATACTATTTGGGCTACTAGTTGACTCTCTCGTGTTCAGATACACTAACACACATAAACGCTACTAGTTCTACTCGCTCGTCTAAGCCCCGGGTATTTTAGCTATTAAAATAACTAATTTATAATAACTCATAGTAATCATTTATATTTTAAATTGTTTTTAAAACTTTTTTTTTTTAATGATATCATAATGTTATGGAACCAATAAATATGTACATTGTCTTTTTCAAGCTACGTTAAAGTTGTTATCTACGAGAGCAAGTTTTGTGCGATCCAGTCGTGCCCATTTTTTTTCTTAGAATACACCCAAGAATCATGCTCAAAAATACTATTGACGAATTAAGGGACACCCTGTATAGTACCTACCAGAAAGTTTAATATAAATATCATCTTGTGAAGAATTTCATAACAAACAAATTTTGTTCTAATGTGTTTTCCCTAAGATGCATATTTCAAAAGTTATATACAAAAATAAGAAAAACAGGGGGTGAATAATGGACTTTTTTGCACGTTTTGATTTTTCCTGCAAATAGCACACCTTTTTGAGCGAAGCAACGTCATATTCTCGTTGTTTATATTATTTCTGATCGAATACCACAAAAATCTAAGATGCTATACATATGTTACATCCACATATGCTTAAATTACATTTAATATGGTATGATTCCTAAATAGATATAAACAAAAATAAAACGCTTTTTTTGCTTTTTATGATACTAAAAGATTTTTAACTCAGTCAGTTTCGTACCTATTTTTAGTTTCTTTGTGGTTTTTCGAAGACGAATGTTAGTCCCTTTTTTATCACATACAACAATCATTAATCCATATCCTCGTTTTACATAAGACGTTGCTACACTTGGTAGTCGTTAAATATGACGTTTCAAGAATTTGTAAATAAATTATTCCGAAATCAAAGCCTGGTAGTCGTTTTTACACTAAAATCACTGGACCAAAATCAAAGCCAGATCGTAGTCTAAGATCAGGAACAACAAAGCTACATCTTCACAGACACAAAAATGGCGTGAGATACTGGTAGGCAAATTAATGAGGCATTGCTTGTGGCCAGCCGGACACCATTGTTTTTTTCCAGTCGGAAGCCATTTTCTGAGAGGTCATCATTAGCGTTTCATATGCTGATAGTTGTCAAGTATTCAAATATTTGTTTGAGCAGTAGTTAATGTTATTTTAATTACATAACTCATCGTTATATTTATCAACGCTATATATTCATTCATTTGTATGAACAAGTAGACACAAACAATTTTATGTTTCATTATCGTCATTTTAGAAAAACTGTAAAATCTTTATTGATTTTGTAGCTTAAGCAAAAATTATATATGAAACAAAAGGGTCTAACATACTTCTTTAAAAAACCGCAAAGAAACTTAAAATCGATAAATACTGACTGAGTTAAAAACCTTTTAGTACCCATAATAAAAAGCAAAAAAAATGTTCTATTTTGTTTTATATTTTTGTTTGTATCTATTTAGGGATCAGTCCGTAGTAAATGTACAACCATTTTCTTCCTTACTGAATTAGAAATAAGCTAAAAATATTTTCAACCCATTATAGTTTATAAGGGTGGTTTGTTGTGGGTTTTTTTTGTCTAACTTTAACGAATTGCATTTTAAAACCTCGAAAATAATACCCATTTTTATTCCGATAAATGAGATACAAATTGATATTTGATTGTTGTTTTCCAGAGATGATTTTGACATCAAAAATATTATTTAATAACTAATATTTGTATTTTTTACAAATTAAATACTTCAAAATCTGCTTTTTTCATAGAATTGATGCTTTCGAGCCCTATAAACAATTTTAAAAATCTGAAAAAAATGCAGGTAGTGTGTCATGGGTACAAAGAACTTTATTCCAAAAAATTGTTTAAATTGAACGAAAAATACACAAAATATTAATGAAAATCTAAGTCAATAGGGAATTGTGACCCTAAAACTCATTTTATTCAAATTAAATAAATTCTGTCGCACAGCGAACTTGGACAAACAGTTAACGGATAATGAATGCATAAATATGTACCTATATACGATATGAACACAAAATACCATTACACCTTACGGTTGCTATGCCCATTGGTAGCTTACAACAGACCAGCATCATGCATCAAAACAAAAAAAAAATAAGAAAAAATCAAATAAATTGGGTTCTTCAACGGCTCGTGAAGAACCTGGGCCTAGTGACTAACAACTCGCAACCATTCCTGTGAGCGCGTGTCGACCAAGAATGGAAGGGACCTACAATTGTATGCCGAATCCGATGGGCTAGACGAGAAGCTGAAGCACTTATTCATGACAAGTGATACTGTTGGAGGATTTGTCAATTCCTCGCAAGACGCAGTAGCCCTGAAAAATAAACTTTTTAGATTTTTTTGGCGGACGAGGATCATACATCAAAGATATTGTCAAATAACTTATTTTGTATTAGGGCTTGACACGAGGCGAGCAAAGTTTGGGTCTAGTCTAGTCCCATTTTCGTCTCAAGAAACCAATACAGAACGAGACTTAGATGAAATTGAATTACATATAAAATGTAAATATTTTACTGCTTCTTGATTTAAACATTATCACGATAGTCTCGGACCTCAACTGTCTCATTGAACTTTCCGGTTATCCGGCTCTATCCGGATATCCGAAATATCCGCCTCCTTTGAAGTAGTGTTTACACCGTCAATGTCTAGCTACATTCTAGTTAGCTACAAGACCAAGTTTGTGCGATCCAATCGTGCATATTTTTTTTTGAAAAGAAAATCATAACTTTTTGTTTTATTATAACTGGATCGAAATTTATCAACTCCACAGTAAAACAAAAATCTCTTGATGCAATACCATTTTTATTCAAAAGATAAATAGATTTCGGTTTGACATTTTAAAATGTAGTTGTTGCCTACCCTCGTGTAAAAAACGATCTATGATCCAGAAAACCAGTCTTATATTTAGCCTCTTCGTTGACGAAAATTTTGTATTTGTATTCGTCCTTATAAGGGCGAATCATTTTTCATGAAGAGATAATTATCAAAATTTCAATTTCCTACTAACAAGTACCCAAAAAAATACGAAAATTCAATAATTTTCAAGAGATATCATTTTACATTATTTCTTGATTTATAAGAATGGTATTGAAATAACTAGTAGGGAAGTACGGATATTCGGGATTAATCCCGACAAAATTTTCGGGATTTTTCAATGACGGGATTTGTCGACAGGAATGGAGGGGACCTACAATTTTATATTTCGAACGAATCCGAACGGCTAGTCGTTCACTTATGCATGCCAAGTGATACTGTTGGAGGGCTTGTCAATTTATCGCAAGAGGCAGAAGCCCTGAAAAAAAAACTTTTTAGTTTTGAGGTGGATGAGGCTGTGAATTGAACCCAGACCTACAGCGTGACAGTTCAACTCACTAACTATTACACCACGGCCTACTATATTTGAGAAAAACAGTGACATTGCGAACCTTGCCGCTAAAACATCAACATTTGATTTGATGATTGGTATACATTTTTTGAACTGAAACTAAATCAACACATTTGTGTTGATACCAACAATTAATGTAACCTCAACAAAATATGAAAGTTTAGAAAGGAAATTTGGATTTTTTAAAATAGTTGGAAACCTTGTTTTAAAGTAAAAACAAAATAGTGATAACTTGTAAGCAGAGCTAATTGCATTACGTTCTTATTTTTTTTGTATTATTTACTTATTTTTGAGGCACTTAAAACACCTTCTTATTCGCGGCTGCCAAAAGGATTTTAAGTTTGGTAAGTATAAGAAATAAATATTTAAGAATCAACTCTTGGTTATGATAAAAAAAAACTTAACTGCTTTAGATTTTAATTTTTGTTGAAATACGGTTAATTAATTCATTCAATTTTGATATAATTTAGAACTTCATCAACTCTCTTACTAAATTGCTTATGGCATAATGAAATCTGGAGATTATTTAAAAAAAAAATATTTACCTCCATTTTGTGTCACTAACGCAATACCTACAAATGATTGTAACGAAACCGAAAACGTCTGCTTTATAAGATACAAATATACCATCACTTTCAAGTTCACTGACTGTTTTTTTATCGAAGGAAAATACAATCAATAACAATTTTCATGGGTTTAAATTAAAAATTGTTGTACATTAATACTACATAACATACAAAAGTTTAAATAAACCTTACAGAAAATATTGAAACAGTTGTTAGGAAATGAAAAAATCTCATAATATACACACAAAAACTGTACACAGACAAAAAAATCACACACACAGAATCCAGAAGATTTATAGATACCTACCTACATTGGCATTAGATAGGTAGCTATAATTTTACTTAAATATTATTATTTTCTCTTTAAAAAAAAACTTTGAAAGTATATAAACAATTACAATAAAAATTATGAAAAAACATATGTATGAAAACAAATTTCTTTTCGCGCTCAGCTTTTTTGTTTGAATTGTGTGGAAGTCATTTATCAATTGTTACATAAGTCAATCCATTTTCTACCTGAGAAAATTTTTGTTTTCACTTCACAAGTTCATAGAACTATTTCACGTACATATACATACATATGTATATGTATGTACATCTATATACATATTCTATATAAAATCCATTTCTGTTTTAGTCACTCTGCAATAAAAAATAAAATGCAATACCTAATACTTACAATTAGTTTTTTGGGAATCGACGGGTTGGTTAACACTGGCGGACTGATTGCTTTAACAGCCTGCGTTGGAGATTGAAAAATCTCCGCGGGCTGTTTAACGTAAAACAGATTAACTCCAAAGTGTGAAATTTTGTAAACGTTATTTATACTCCCGAGGAAATGAAAAATAAGTCGTTAGACTATCACTGGTAAAATCGATTTTCTTGCAGGAAAATTTGTAACCTTACAGTTAAATGTCCTTAGCACACACTTTTATTATATTGCAAAAAGTCATTAATTTTTGTTGAGCTTTTTAAACGTAATCCAAGCTAAGCGCTCATTAAAACATTTGTATCTTTTTCTTATTCCAAATGACGCTACTATATGTAAATTCAAGGAGTGAGTTTATGACAATATATTCAAGTTCTGATTTGTATATACACACAAAATACTTTTCCAAATAGCTTCAGATAAACGCAAACTGTGCAATAGTTTTGTTAAACTTGGTTTTGAAATGCCTGGGTAAAACAATAATTATTATATTCAAACAGGACGGCACAATCGATGCTGACTCCTAGAAAGCTTTATAACGAATGCTTACTAAGGAAAAAAGAAGATTTTCTTATCCGGGCCTAGTTATGACGCTTCTTTTGATATGAGACAGAAGTTTGCAAAAAATTCCTTTACACAATGCTAAAAAATTTACTTGGAAAAGCAACCACTAACTCTGTATTCTGGTTATTGAATCTAGACTGAATTGAGTTGGAAAAATCCCAGCCTTGTGACGACAATGCTATGACGGTGAAGCTACATTTATTTTTCTCTGTGGGGAACAGAACTGGAAATGTTGTATACCAACTAAATGGCGGAGAAATCCACAAAAAAAAAACTTTCTATTCCAGCGTCAAACAAAAATTTACCGTGAAATTGGGGGTGGACATATAAATAAAAGCAATACTAGCACTGCGCAAGACCTTTTTTTTGTTGTTGTTGAAATACGTAAGAAGACTGTCTGACAAAAAATCTTCTCATTAAATTAAAAGATTGTGTTTGACTTTGAATATTATGTTGAGGCTTGATTATTTTTTTCAAATCCGAAACACTTTAACCAAGACTTAATAAATATTTTATTTGATTTAAAATTGTATAAACTCCACTTTGGCGTTGTACTTGAAGTGACAGCATAAAAAAAAATTAATACCTTATCACGAAGGAAGCGAATTTATTATATGTATTTATATATATATTTATGTATGTTATACCTATTTGCAAGAAACTAAGGTACACATATATAACTCAAAATTATGTTGTTACATTCATGCTACGTTATACGTTTACAAAAAGTGCGTAGAAAACATAAATATACATATGCGCAGGATTTGTATTCGGTGTTACCTAATCCAAGCTTGCAAATTTGTTGAACTGTTAACAAATATAATAATTTAATAATTGTGACGCATTTTCAGTCAGAAACGAATCTAATTTTGTATTGAATTTTAGTTTTTTAATAAAATTGATTTCATAATAACCATAATTATTAGTTATTGTAGGTATTATATTAACTTAAAATTTTGCATCTTTGTAGATCATGCGCTTTAGGCATAAAAAGGAGAGAGCGCCAAAAATTCTCACTGGAAATATCTATTTTCCGGAAGCAAATGCCCCCTTTGCACTTCACGTACCTACTTTGACCTCCAAAACGGTTTCAGCTACCGAATTGGAACAGTCAGTTACATAATTTGAAGATTCATCTTTTTCTGATGTTAATTAAGGTAGGTATATATTCAAAATTTCTAAAACTAATGACATCCTCTTTCATTACTTAACTTCTATGCAAAATAATCAAAGGCTAATTGTAAATTCGATATCACGCTGAAAGTAAAAGTTTTATTTATTATAAGAATATAATATAGTTCGGAGGGTAGTGTTACAAGGGGTAAAATGAAATAACTCCGAATGAATAATTTATCAATCAAAGGTTTCTGTTTAAATTTAGCCGTTGCTTTGTTAATTTTTAATTCGTTGATAATGTCTGACTCCGTCTTTTGCAAATCGTTATGGGGTGAAAGGCGTTAGTGGTGCGGTTGATAGCTTTAGTTCGTGGAAAAGTGGGCCAATGTATTTTTTTTTTGAACTCGTCAACCGTTGCTTCAGTCAAAGTCTGCAATGTAGTTCTTACTCCTTACGTAAAAGATTTAAGATTGCGTTTTCGCTCTACATCATATTACTTACATATCAAAGTCTTTAAAGTAATAATATTTGTATTTCTCAAATACTATATTTTTAATTATGTATATCAGAATCAAAATTTTTTTTTGAAAATTCGATATATTAAAACTGTTTTTTTTAATTAATTGAACTTTTGAGTTTTAACTGCACATTAATTTCAGAAGTTGTTTAAACAATTTGTATACAACATATTCATGTATTTTTATTGGTTTCTTTTTGGGATTAAGGCCTACAAATCAATTAAGGTCTATTTTCTGATCAAACAACATGCACGTTTCGCCTTTATATTACATACCTTTTATCTACATTTTAATTAAAAGGAATACTTTTACAAGATTAACACATTGTGCGAATAACATTTGAAAAAATGACAGCAATAACATCCGGGATGAAAAATTCCTAGTTTCTGCCTAGTTTGGGCAAGACCCTAATAAGTTTTCAGTAGGGGAAATCTAGATGAGACAAACTTGTCAGATACTTGGCAAGGCCTTGCTGGATCTCGGTACCAAAAATTAAGACGAGGGAAACTCGTGAGGGTCTGTCTAGTAAAAACTTTTTTGACGACACTTGTTTCAAACGACACTTTTTTCTCTCTTTCCTTTGTCTTCTTTTTCATATGACACTTCTTACTATGGGTGTGAGACGTCTGTGTATTATAATATTGTTCAATGAGAAAAAACCTGTTCTAAGTTGTTCTACCTAAAAAGCAAGTAAAATCCGGTTCTATTCTGTATGTATTTGTTATGCAATATGGAATGAAAGTTATTCACTTTCGTCATTGAATTTTTGTATAGCGATTAAGCCCAGTGAGCGCATTGGACTGACAAACAGAAGATCGTGGGGCCAAGCCCCACATAATCCAGCTTTTTCTTTTCTTTTTTTTGTTTTACCTGGCGAGGCATATGGGTTCATAATAGTCAAGGCCCGTGTTCTAGCCTTTTCTAATTCGTGCTAGTGCCTTGCCAGAATCTATGTAAAACTCTCTAGTGCCTTGTCCAGTCAAATTGTCGTAGATATTTTATATGGTAACAAACATTTTTGTTTAAAGTTTAATGTTTTTTTGGTTAGCGTTGAATCTATTACTATACTTTTGTATCAACTAAATCATGAATCTCTTTGAATTTCAACATTGTTTCAAACAAATATAACAAGTTGAAATTCGCTTTTGATTACTATACTTTTGTATCGACTAAATCATGAATCTTACCACAATATTGTGTACTGTAATTCAGTTTAAATCTTTTCAACATCTTCTTTACTTAACTTGTTAATAAGTTGTACTAAATATGGTTTCATATGCTTAACAATTTGGCCTTAAATCCATCCCAAGAGACTAAGAAACTTAGTGGACAATTCAAGTACAACTGACAAAATTGACTTGAAACTGCTGGGGGTTTGAAAACATCGATTTTCCAATTTATTTTGTCAGAGGAATTACCACTTCAATAAATTAAAAAAATATAAGCCGTGATGCTCTGTCCTTTTTTAACTCAAAAAGTCATAATCTTAGCAATCCTACCAATAGACCTGAAGATCTTAGCTTTGATGCTTTAATTTATTGAAGTGGTAATTCCTCTGACAAAATAAATTGGAAACACGCTGTTTTTAAACCTCCACCCCCGCCATAGGCTAAAAAAGAAACCTGCCAGACGATTGCTTTCGATACCACGATATATGCACTTACAAACGCTCATACTTATTTTGGCTATAAGTAGACTATAAGTAAGGTTAATTGATTTTGTCTAATGAAATCAATACATGCGCATATTATAAATGAAGTTATAAGCTATTGACAATTTAGACAAAAAAAAAAAAACAAAAACGTTATTTTATTTCGTATTTTACTTATTAATACAAATTGATATTAATACGCATTTAAAAAAAAAATAATAAAGTTTTTTCAGTTTTGAACATTAAGAAAATTAATAGCTTCCTGCATCGTCAATGTTTTCTTACCAAGGTATATTTGTCTTTGCACTTTATAAATTGGAGAGATTGCGATGACGTAGAAGCAATCCTCTCTCTCTTTCAAATTACAAAGAGAACAAAATTGGTCAAAAATTCCGTAATACGGTGTTCCATTAACTGCAAGAGCTTCGCACTTTGCTTTAAAAATGAATGAAATTCCTTTGTAGTTTAAACAGTCTCGGAAGTAATTGTCATCCATTGAGTTGTGTTTGAGTTGCAAATACAATATTCTACTCCCCGCTTGCTGATGGGCTTCCACTTCAAACAGGACTCTTTGAATATCCTGGAACTTTTGAATCGTGAGATATACAGCCATTGACAGCTAATTAGAAACGATTTTATGTTCAAATAAAAACATGGATTATCTTATTCAATTTTCTAAATATCGTCTTTTGTTTATTAATGATCATAAAATTAGATATATTTTTTGGAAAATGTAACAGTATTTTTCAAATTTTCATTGGGACACATGGATTCAAAAATATTTTTATATTTAAACCTCTGATTTGGCTGAGCCAACTAATTAGAAACTTAGACAAATTTTAAACAAAAATAAAATCATTTCTAATTAGCTGTCAACGGCTGTAAGCCATTTTTAAGAAGGTTTAGATCACTAGGCATTGTATTTAAATCTACATCTTACACTTGACCAAGATTCTGCCATTTTGTCATCCACCAGTCCTTGTTTCTGATTTCGTATATCAGCATTTTTTTTTTTCGTTAACCGTGTATGAGGTAGATCAAGTACTTTAAAAATAAAGTCAGGTTGCAGTTTAAGTGTGCTTACATGTATCAAGATAAATTGCATAGTTGGGTGTTTTTATAGGCATATTAAACAATTTGCTTGCCTTTCATTGTCATTAAAATATTTGCATCCAATATCATCACGTTTTTCATTTTGAGAGATGTTTCATTATTTTATTTTCTACAGGTTTTATCTTAACATTTTTTCTCATAAAATGAAAATCTTTCTTGCAGCAACTTAAGTTAAAAATGGAGTCAATATCGATACTACTCCAATTTTATCTTTGAAACTCAGATGAGCTCGCAAGGAAAAACGGCCTCTAAGAGAAACTACGGCGGAAATTAATTTGCAACAATTAATTTTACTTTGCTGCAGTAGATTGGTAACTTAGGTTTTGATTCTACATAATATAACCTAAATTAAAATTGTCTATACTTACTTTGGGATGTGCTCGTCTAGGGAACGCCACTTTTGGATCAATCTACAAATGAAAAAAATATAGAGTGCTTATTATAAAATACAAAATACGCTACTAGATCGAACTTGCATTTGTTATTAAAATGTTTTTAAGAAAGGAGCATTGATTTAGGTATAAAGAAGTTTAACCTTTTTAATAAAATATTTCTTAAAAAATAGTAATGTATCCCTGTCTTGTTTATTAAAAAAAAAATAACGGGATTTTAGTCTGATTTTTTTTAATTTTTGGGAATTCTTCGTTTCTTTAAAATTGCTATATCTTTGAATATAATATATTTAAAAACAAGATTGGTACGTCAAATGATTAATAATTGCTTTTTCTTAAATAATAAAATATCGCCCATGTTCTGCAATTCGATCGAAAGTGAATTGAAATCACTTTTCAATTTTATGTGAAATGAAATTGCATGTTCTGCATTTCGATCGATTTCGAAATTGCTTGGAACTGTGAAAACTGAAGCATCACCAATTTTTATTTTGTTTCTCAAGTGAAATTACTGCTGCTTTGAAAATGGATGCAATATTATTGGTAATTTTAATGGAAAAAAGTAGCAGAATTCCATTGAAAAAATTAGCAGACAAATTTTGAGAGACAAATCAAATACATTTAATTTATTATTATAATGTGAGTGCGTGAATATATGAATTGTTCTGATAAATAAAGTAAATTCCTAATTTTTTTAAGTTTCCAAAGTGAAGTGGACAAATTGGCCTACAGGACTCGGTGTGTGTTTTTGTCTCTACTTGAGAAACCCCTCGCAAAAATTAGGATATTCCTCCATGCATTTCAGGAATACCTTGTCTTGTCGTATGTTCATATGTTTTCCCCTAAAAAACAACAAATAATTACTGAAAAACGAAAAAAAAAAACAATTTGTTCTTACATTTAGCACGAAGACGAAGAAATACACAAGCTAACAGCAACTGTACCAATTTCATAGACAATTCACAGAACATAAATAAAGTGATTTGAATGCGTTCCGAAAATGGAATAAACCGAAATACAGAACATCCATTTTCCTTTTCGAAATTCAAATTCACAATAACGAATTGTGGAACACCCAAATTCACTTTCGCCGTGTGAATTCTCAATAAGTGAAATGCATAACATGGGCGATAATACGAAATATATACATACGATAAAAACTTTTTAAAAATACATAAAAAGTCAAATTTTTGGAAAAAAAAAGTCGTAATGGAAGTTGGTTTAGTTTTGTTTAATCGTAACTTACCTAATTAAAAAAAAAAAATGTCCAGTTGTTAGAATTCAATTGCGCAGAAAACCTCATTTTTAGAATAACATACAAAATTTATTTAACTGTGTTTGAGAAGACTTTAATTGCACCCATTTTTCATAAAATTCGTATAGAGACATGACTCCATATAAAATTCTAAATTTCGGTAATAGGTTTGATACTTACTTGTATTGTATTTGTACCTAATATCATTATATGACTTTTCAGAAATATCCCCACCTGGGGGTGTTAAGGAAAAAATAATAGAGGTATTTTGTTGTGATTTTTTTTCAATTCTTGGGAATTCTTCGTTTCATTAAAATAGCTATATCTTTGGATATTCTTGATGTAGAAATAAGTTTAATACATCAAATGTTTAGAAATGTTCTTAAATTATAAAATATAAAACAAAATATATTCATGCGTAAAACTTTTTAAAAATACACAAAAATTCAATTTTTTGTAAAAAAGTCGTAATGGTTGTTGGTTTAATTTGGTTTTGTCGTAGCCCAATAAACAAACAAATTTAATTTGCACCCTTTTAAAGAACCAATTTTGAAGAAAGCCTCATTTTTATAATTACATAAAACATTTTGTTAATTAATATCTTGTAACTGTCGGACACAATGTACATCAAGATGCGAATGTAGGCGACTAAGAATGCTATGTTCAGTGATGTGTGGAACCTACCAGGGAACATCCTGCAATAATTCCATTGGCGAAGACGACCGAATGAATGAAGAAGATGCCAATGAGTTTCAATTTAATATTTTGTGATACTGTTGGAGGATTTGTCAATTCCTCGCAAGAGGCAGTAGCCCTGAAAAAAAAACTTTTTTAGTTTTTAGGTGGACGAGGCTGGGAAGTGAACCCAGACCTCCAGCGGCGTGACAGTCAAGCGCACTAACCTACGCTACAGGAACCTGAAAAATATCTTAAAAGACGCAAAATAAAATTATTAAGAAAATAAAAAAAAAATTGTAGTGTTATTCACTACCATTAGCTATTCAATTGCGATAGTAAATATTGTAAAAAAATGAACATTTTCTTTTTTTCAACTTTCAAAGACGATTTTTCCAACCTTACTTACTTACTTAATACTTTTTTTTTCATAAAGAATATGAAAAAAAAAAAAGTATTAAATTATCTTAAACTGAGTTAAATTGGTCATCAGCTTCGATATTTTGAATCTTTATATATTATAATATTATATTTATATAATATTTTGTACCACGTTTCTTTATGGATTAAATCTAAAAAAAAAAATAAAAATTTTTACTTCATCAAAGTTTAATAAAACTTTTACAAAGTTTAAGACACTTTTTGCAAAAAAAAATTCTTTTATCATATTTTAAATATAATTTGAAGTAGTTTGATGTATTTCTCAAGTTATTTGGATGAGCCGTTATATTTTTTTTTGTAACTGCAAAAATTCAGTTAACATTTTCACTTTTTCAACGCTTACAAACTATTTTTTTTTTAAATTTAAGGTCGTAATATACATAAAAAAAAATTTACACAGTTTTGTGCTTTAGTAAATTCAGCATCATTTGAATTTTTTTGCAGCTCTACCGTTATATTTTTTTTTAATCATTTGAAAGTTTTAAATTTTTGTTCATGGTTCCTTATGAATTTTATTGAAATTTTATAAGGAAAATTTTAAAAATATCTCAAACGATGTAGAATTAAACAGTGAAAAACTTATTTCTTTTGATTTTGTTATATTTTGATTACAATTCCGTTTTAACAGTAAATACTGTAATTTTTTTTTTTTAAATGTTCACTTTTTCAAGTTTTTATTTACAACGGTACATAATAAAATAAAATGTTTACTATCTTGTTCTAAATTTAATTCTGCATCGTTTTTGAGGTATTTTAAAATTTTCTTAAATGTACCGTTGTTTTTTTTTTTTTAATTTATACCTTAATTTTTTTGTCGTAATTTGTCTTTGAATAAAATATTTTTTTTTTTTTTTTTTACAGAAGGGTATTCAACACAAGCTTGTAAGATAATATCAAACGACGCAGAATTAATTTGTTAACAAAACTGTATTTTTAGTTATTATTAATGTTTGTTAAAAATTGCATTTCAACCCAAAAAAATGTAAAAAATTTTAATTTTTCAACTTGGAATAAAAAAATTGACTAATTTTTGGGTGTTATATATAAAACAAAAAATCTAGCATGATAAAAAATTTAATTATGTATTTTTTGAGATATTTTAGAAGTTTATGGAATGTACCGTTATATTTTTTGTCCTCATCACCAATTTTTCCAAATGCTGATTACGCGTATTGTTCAACAGCTAGAGGCGGGGATAATTCCTCAAATACTCCTATTAAATAACTGTACAACCCATCAAAATACCAAACCTATTACCAAAATTTAGGATTTTTGCACAAAGTTCCTGGGCTAGTAGGTATCTCAAAAACTACTCGTACGAAATAGTTTAAAAATTTGTTAAAGGAAATTTAATTATCTTTATTTTTTATCTGTAACATTTTTGTGTAGGTTTAATACTTTTAGACGGCTGAAACACAGCACTGACAGCCGTGCTATTTTGTCATAGAACTTTATAAGTATCTTTTTGGGAAACAAAATTTCTCTGCCGACTAACTTGTGTTGTATGGTTATGGTGTGAAAAAGAAGTCCTGAAAATGATTATTTTCTCTGATTTGTTGGCTTATTAAATTTTTATTTTTGTAAGATTTAGAAGTGCAGAATTTTTTGTACTCTAAAAACATCCAAATTATTGGATCAAAATTCGAATTCCACCGCTAAGGTGAAAAAAAGTAAAAATACAATAGGTGTGTTTTGTTGAACATTTAAATCATTAATTTATTCCATAATTTATAACAACACTTGAATGTACATAATTTTTTCTTAAGTAGGGGACATTTTTTGGTGCTAAAAAGGAGCTTTTAACAGAGAATCACCCATTTATAAAATTGTTTTGCTGTTTTTATTTATAACCTGTTTTAGTTGTTTAGAATTATAATTGATAAGACGCCCTGTTGAAGTTGGTTTTTATACCAATCAAATATTTAACGATTGTTTTTTCTGACTCCTAATACATCAATGTAAGGAATTGTTCCATTATTTTCAACTTCTACTTTAAACTGAATATCTAGGTGAAATGAATTAAGAGCAGCTAGAGTTGAATTAACTTTATCAGATTATAGAATTATAAATATATCGGCTACATATTTTGCAACTACCTTTGGTTTATAAGGAATTTTATCAAAAAAGTTATATTATAACGCTTCCATAACTACATATATCTTCCAAAATTGGCGAAGCTGGACTTCCCATCGGATCTTCTTGTTTTTGTTGATAGATTATTTTATTAAATCCTAAGTAATTATTATCTTACGATTTCTAAAAACGTTAATTTTGGAATTTTAGTATTATCCTTGATAATTTCAATCAAATCTTTTCAACCAAAGAAAAAGGAACTTTTGTGAATAATGATACAACGTCGAAAGACACAAGAATATCATCTTCATTTTAAATAGTTGGTAAAACTTTTGAAATAAATGCTGAAGCATTATTACCATTATATTTAGAGTTAGAAGTTATGTTATTTAAAACGTTACTTATATACTTTTAAAGTTGATAACATGGTATAGATAGAACATATTGGTCTTAATGGTAAATTCTGCTTTTGTAATTTAGGAAGTCCATATATCTTTAAACTATTAGCAGTGTATGTTATCAAACATTTCTTTTCAAACTCATCTTTAAATTTATTTTGAAATATATCTTGAACTATTGTGTTATTTCTTCTTTGAAGTTTATTAGTTGAGTCATTATTTACAACTGCATAAGTACTACTATCTGCCATCATATCATTAATTTTATTGTTATAATCAATTTTCAATATTGCTACAGTACCATTTTCTTTGTCAGCTGGAACAATATAAACTTCGCCAATTTTGGAAGATATATGTAGTTATGAAAGCGATATTAGATAACGTTTTTGATAAAATTCTTTATAAAACCAAAGGTAGTTACAAAATATGTTGATGATATATTTTTAATTCTAAAGTCTGATAAAGTTAAGCTGCTCTTAATTCATTTCACTCAGATATTCAGATTACAGTAGAATTTGAAAATAATGGAACAATTCCTTACCTCGATGTATTAGTAGTCAGAAAAAACAATCGTTTAATATTTGATTCGTAGAAAAAACCAACTTCATCGGGCGTCTAACCCATTATAATTCTAAACAACCAAAACAGGTTATCATAAATACAGCAAAAAATTTTATAATAAGAGTATGAGACAAGAGTGACATTACCTTCCGTCAAAAAAAAAATTAAAAATAATTGAGATTTTAAATGCAATGCACGGCACTAGTTAGAAGGAATATAAGGAAAGGAAAGATTTTTGTTGACACAGTGGATTGAGAATTAGATGTTAATTTTATCTTTTTTTCCAAGGGTGGCATCCAGTTGAAACTGGGGAATATAGAAAAGAATGCTACCTAGATTGGGGCTCGAACCCCCACGTCCAGGTTAGCAGTCAAACACTATATCCACTGTGCCATTGTCTACAAAATAAGATGTTAAGGTGATGGAGAAGGAGATGTAGGAACCTCGATGCAAAAACTAAAAATTAATAATTTATAATTAATTAATAATCGCAATGCACAAAAAACAGCCTTAGCTTTACATTGTATAGAAGAGGGACATAGACCAGATATTAGTAAAGTGCAAGTTTTGGAAACTGAGAAAAATTATAATAAATGAATGCTTATAATAATGCAACATATTTTAAATACAGTTAACACGCGTTCGGATTGGGAGGGACTCAGTAGTATGCATGGTCAGCTGATTAAATAACCATTCATTATTTAGTTTACACTTTATTATAATATTAATATTTTAAAAGAATTTTATTTATTTCAATATTAAATAATATTTTAAGTTTTATTTTCTCGAAATTTTGAATTAATTGAAACGACTTTTTTAATATATTTAAAGACAACAAACAACAACCACAACAATTTCAACAACAATAATTTCATTTTAATTTGTATTTTTATTTAATTATCAATTGTAAGTATTATTATAGTATGTTATGTTATATTTTCCAATACCTGACAATCATTTTAACAGGCCTAAAAATGGACGTAAGCACGTCCGAAACGACTCAAGTGAAATAAGAGCTAATACAAATAAATAAAGACCTATAGCGCACTTAGGAATCAAATTTTATTAATTGAAAAAGGTCACGAAAATAGGAACAATTAATTTAAGTAAATTTATCTTTTACTATGCTATTTTGTATAGCTTAATAGAGAACTGGCTAATTAACACAAAGAAATACTTGTCGAAATAATATTTTATTCAAGCTGTTCGAAAAGTGCAATATTTCAATACCAATAGACCAAAGAGATGTGTTCATTAAAAATGGTTATCACCCAATGCTTCTTTTATGCTGTAAGAAAGTCGGAGAATAAGTGGGGAGAATAATTTTTAATAATAAAATCGTATCTATATCATGGAAAATGTATTTTGTTATTTTTTCATGAAATAATTTGTTGTACATTTTTGAATCTTCGTAAAAAAGTTTTGGTTTCAATATCTGCTGAAAACAACCATATTTAACGAACATTTCCTTGGAAATCATTGGAAAGTTAATGTTCACATTAGAGCTACTCAAGATTCAATGTGCTGTTAACTTTTTTCTGTTGCATTTCCTTGTAAAAATTTAGCTTACTGTAAAACATTTCTTAATGTTCAATTAGAAGCTCAAAAAAACACCCCTTATATACCAAATTTGGAGAGTACACCTGTTTAGGATCTAGTTTGATGTTCGGAGTAAACGTACAGACGCATAACCCAACAGACAGGTAATTTTTGTTAAATTACCCTGCATACATTTTTTTATAAAATTTTTTAAACAACCAATTTTGATAGAAAAGCTAATTTCCTACAAAATGTATCTTAGGTTTAATTCACAAATTCGGCTTAGTTTTCGAGTTATACCAACAATATTAAAAAATTACCAGTGTTGATCATTCTCTTAGAAACGCATGGGTGAATTTAAGCGTATTTTGTGTTTTAAGTACGCAAACATATTCAACAATGAAAACCAGTCAACGCAATTGTTCCTTTCTTTCCTTAAATCTCCAGTCTATTCAATTCCCTATAAGCCTGTGTTTCATTCCAATTTACTTTAAATACTTACAATTCAAAAATATATGCATTCTTATTGTACTTGTACATTAGGGTGGTCCTTATAAAGGTCATTGTCTTATTTTGAATGACGAACCCCCTAATTTGTTCTAAATAAATTTTAAAAAATCCTGTAAAATTTTAGCTCATTATATTAACGTTAACCTGGCCCCAAGACGTCTGAAGTTTTATATGGGAAATCCCATGTATTTTTGTAAATAAGAAAAATTGAATTTTGGAACACATGTAGTCACTTTTGTCATATTTATAAAAATGTATCAGACAAAAATTTACAACAGTTATTTCCCTACTTATAGCCATTTAAACAAAAATATCTTTTTTTATTTAATTTTTAATTTTAATAGCAAGTTTTTTTTAATAATTTTTTTAAACATGACAAAAGTTACTACATGTGTGCTAAAATTCAATTTTCCTTATCAATAATTACTATTGAATTTTTAAAGTTGGGTTGTACAAAAATACATGGGATTTCCCATATAAAACTTCAGACATATTGGGGCCAGGTTAACGTTAATAAAAGGAGGTTAAAGTTTATAGGATTTTTTTTTTAAATTATTTAGAACAAATAAAAGGGGTGCGTCATTCAAAATAAGAATAGGACATTTATACGGACCACCCTAATGTACATATGTATTTATAAACAAAATTGTGTTCAATAGGGACGTTGTAAGGATTTGTATGTAAGTATGTAACTAGTTTCAATTCAAAAAAATGTATTCAAATAAGGGATGCAGTTTTCCATCGATTTTTAAATTAATTTTTAAATTCACATCTTTATATTTTTCATTTCAGTTATCATAAACCAACTGTTTCTATTTTAAATGAAATTGAACAATAAGAAATAAAAGTGAAGTGTTCTACTCTAATAAAAATTTTACTCGCTACCAAGTCAACATGTTACACAGCATTGGCGATTAATCCTGTACTCGCTTGCAACTGCAAAGATTCTCACAGTGAAATCGCACATCTTGAATTCATATTAGAATTGTTCAGCGGGGAAACATTCAGATTAGAACAGGACAGAACAGCACAAATCCGTGAGAAACGTGAGACAAGTTAGAACAGAAAAACCTGTTCTAAGCTGTTCTACTTAAAAAGCAAATACAGAAAATCCATTTCTATTTTGTTCTAAATTTGGAACAGACTCATTGAACAGCATATCATAACGGTTTGGAACAGAAAATTGTTCGGAAGAAAGTCACTGAACTTATTCATACATATTTTATGCATCTCTTTGAAGGGGGGCTTATAAGAGTTCAGAACGGGTGATCCATGTTTATTTCAATTCCTCTCATTTTAGACTTTTTTGTAGTAGAAATACTAGCCTTTAAAACTACGTTTAAATTGAGCTGATCCAAATGAAAACCAAAAAATGGGCTCTAGCATGCATTCAACACGCAGGAGGGCACTTTGAGCACTTCGTATGACTGTATTTGTGTGTACATAAAATAAAAAAATTACTTAAAACTACACAAATTATTGTTTTATTCAAACCCTTTACACCTCAGAGCAAAAAATAATTTTGTTTTAATTTTACCCGTTTTAGATTTTCCCAAGTATCATAAAATGTATGGGTTTTTGGATCCACTCATTAATGAGTTCTTTTTTTTTTATTATTGTATCTTTCATCAGGTAAAAATAAGAAAACTTTATATTTATTACGCATTTTTTGAAAAAAATTGACCTCAAAGTCAAAATTTTGTTCGGGTAAGAAAAATTGAACACTATTTCAAATTGAATATCTGGCAACCCTAAAAACATATCAGCTCAAATTAAACGTAGTTTTAGTAGGTTAGTATTTCTACTAAAAAAAAAACTAAAATGAGGGCCCTACCATTAGTATTGATAGAGAAATTGATCTTAACATGATGGGTTAGGGTTACTGTAGAAAAATGTTGTTCTTAGAATATGACCAAGCATCACATATCAAAGCATGGCACACGAATTACCGGACACCCTGTATATATAGGTACATATTTTTATATTAATTTAGGCATATTCTGCCCTATCTATTATTCTGCTGTGAATTTTCTGTTATGACGCATAACAGATCTCCACCATAAAACATTCTTATAATTGGTATTCAGGAGTTCGATCTTTTATAAAAGTCTGTCATGGAACTTCGAAAAAGAAACATTTATACGAACAGACCTAAAATCTACTATCAGCTGTAGTAAACACAAAAAATCGATACTGACTAGTGACCAAAATAAAATAAACCCGTGTAATGGTCGTGTTTTGTTTTCGCATATTGTTCTATTTTATTTGTCTATAACAGTTGGTGAAATTAATATACATTATCCAATTTAAAAAGTTATACGAAACGCACACCGGCAAGATAAAAGCGACTACTTTTTTTAAGTTTCATCCATCAACTGTGATCTGTGCTTTCGTGTATGAAAATAATTTAGTTTGAAATTATTAATGTGTGTTTGTAGTTATGCATTAATATTATTTTGTTATATCTGTCTCATTTTAAGAACAATTCATTAAATAAATAAAAGTTTTTATTCCATGTATTGAAATCTTTTATCATAAAAGTCAAACAAATCTGTCTTTTATTCTGGTATGGTTCATAACAGATTTCATAACAGAATTCGAACTGCAGAATATCAATTAATAAAAGAATAAAAGGATTTTTGGCAGTTCGAAAATTTGTATGGAAATTGATAAAAGAATAACAGTATAAAAGATTGCGTCGAATAGGCCTAATTATCAGTTAACCGCATGTCCAAATTTGCTATTTGACAGAAGTTTAATTTTAAAGTTTTAGGTTCCCAATTCTCTATTTTCACTGTTTTTCTTTAATATTTTGTGTATTTTTCGGTCGATTTCAGCCATTTCTTAAAGTTAAGTTTTTTGAACCCTTAACAGACTATACTTGAATTTTTTCAGATTTTTTTAAATAATTTTTAAAGATCGCGAGCATCAATTTTATGCAAATAGAATTTTTTTAAAGTGTTTTGTTTTTCGTTCTTATTGGAGCTGGACCAGCTCACCGTACATCTTTGCTCATTGTCCTTTAAAAATAACACATACAATTTGGAAAAAAATAGGAATTTTGTGTTGGACTTGATAAATAAATTCTTGTCATTTATTTTTTAAAGATAACTTCATGTAAAAGTTGACCATGACTGAGTTTTACGTGAACCATCCAATCGTTTTTTTTTTTTTTAACAGCAGCCGGTATCTAACTTTTAACATGCCCTATGTCGTCTTCCAAGATTGCAATAGCCGTTTGCTTTTTGGTAAAGACTTAAGGTATTCCCACAAAGAATAATCCAACGGTTCAGAGCGTGAGAATCCGCAGAATTTAATTCAAAGAATCCACAAAGGAGAATGCCCAAAAATGTATGTGCGAAAAACCCAGAGTCGATTAAGAAAAGTCATACATGGTTTGAAAGGTCATTAATTATAGATGACAAATATGGAATCATTTTCTTAAATAGTTATCCCCGGGACTGGATATGACAATTTAAAAATTTTGAAACACAGTGTTTCTTCATGTAAAAATAAAGTAAAATGTGGCACATCTTCATATTGTGGTTGATTCATGTTATTAAATAGGTTAACCAGAAGTCACTAAAATCAGCAGCCACAAGATAATTATGTCTTCATTCATAAAATTGCATTTATCACTCATACCATTACTCAACAGTTTCTTAAAAAATAGTTACCTACCTAAGCCTGCCGGACAACAGTTTTAGGTAATAGTATGTGCGTAAGAATTAAGAAGAACTTATAAATTATTTGCATACTGTTATACTAATGAATAAATAAGACCTGTCTTTTCGTTACTACATACATATGTAACTTTAAAACTCCTAAATGAAAACGAAATCGGTAAAACTAAGCATTTTTCATGGGCAGTGGCACAATTCCGAAATGTTTTGTTTTCATAATTTATTCCGGAATTTTCTAATTGATTTCTTGGATAAGAGTACTTTTGATATATTGACGAGACTAGTAAAAGTAATGTACCAATTTATAACTGTTAACACATTTTCGCATTAAAAGAATGCAACATTCAAGGCACATGTATTTCCTCCTATACCTTCCTATACTGTTACTACCTCACATTCAAAAAAAAATATATAGCCACGCTTTTAACAATTTTTTTCCAAACCTTGTATTTTTGAGCATTGCTTTATGAAAATCAGTTTTTTCGAAAAATAGTCTTCGAAAAAAAAAAATAAATAAATCGGGTGGCACAACGGCTCATGAAGAACCAGGGCCTAGTGATTTTATGCCGAATCCGAACGGCTAGACGAGAAGCACTTATTCGTGACAAGTGATACTCTTGGAGGATTTGTCAATTCCTCGCAAGAGGCAGTAGCCCCGAAAAAAAACTTTTTAGTTTTTAGGTGGACGAGGCTGGGAAGCGATCCCAGATCTCCAGCGTGGCAGTCGAACGCACTAATCATTACGCTACGGGCTACTACAATAGTTTTCGAAGCCTTGTCTTAATAGAAATTTTGTTTTACGAAACTTTTGCGAATAACCATTTGCCGAGTAGATATTTAGGTATGTTTTTTAATCAATACCTGTTCTTTTCTGTACTGCCCTCAACAATAATGTAAACATAAAAAATCACCTTGCTATTAAAAATAAATAAATTGTCATAGCCAGCCCCGAAGATAACTTTTAAAGAAAATAATTTCATATTTGGAGCTACATTCAATGCCCTTTCAAACCATATATTTTTTTTTCTTATCGACTCTGGGTTCTTTTTGGGCACTCTCCTTTAAATTCCTACATACAGACAGAGGACAAAGAGTTAGCACATTATGCTTTTTCAGTTGACATAGCCTTATACTAGATGACAAAAGCCTTTCTTAAAAACTTTTCACATTATTGCAGGCTAGACTGCATCCCCCTCTTATCGCTGGAAATTAAGCGTTATTTACACATGTTTGGGTATTAATTACATATGAGAAGTGTACGATTGCTAAATTTCCGTGGCCACAGAATTAGCACATATGTTTAAAATTCTGTTTATAGTAGTGAAGGGAATAATCGAATGATTTCAATAATCGAGATATTAGTATTCGAGTGATCAAAAAAATTTTTTTTTTATATTCCATGTGCGCAAAAGGGGTTATGGCTACCCTTAAAATGTTTTTAACACAGCACGAGCAATTAGGTAAGTAGGAGAGGATTTAGAAGGAAATACCGATGCACATTGGTTTTGAACGTTTGCACGTCGAAATGGGAGGGGAAAGTCGAGTCAAGTAAAGCATTCCACATTCGTGTGGTGCGACTGAAGAAAGAGTCTCTGTACATTACAGTACGTCCGAAGTTGGGCTCGAGGGTGAACTGATGGGCATTCCTAGAAGCGCGAGTATTACGGTTGAATTTTTTAAGGGGGGGAATGCAACTGGCTATTTCACAATTATAATAATAGCGATAAAATAGAGAAAGACACGAAACATTACGGCGGTGTTCGAGAGATGTAATTGTTTCTGTTATAGATCTTTCGCCTATCATTTTTAAAGCTCTCTTTTGAATTCTGTCCAACAAACTCAAGTGAGTTTTTGGAGCTCCTGCCCAAACATGAGAATTGTACTCAAGTTTTGGACGAATAAAGGCTTTGTAGATCACAGCCAGATCAGAAGGGGAAAAAAACTTCTTGCATCTACGGAGAAAACCTAAACACTTAGCAGCGTTTTTGGCGACATCAAATATGTGGTCATTCCACAAAAGGTGGTCTGTGACACACATACCGAGAACTGAGAGCTGTTCGGTTTCCTCGATGCAAGTGCCGCCCATGGATAGCGGCATTGGGGGTGGGTTTCGCTTTAACGACAGGAGGCAACATTGAGTTTTAGAAGCATTTAATTCTACGCGGTTTTCGATTCCCCATTGGACAATGCTGTCGAGATCAGAATTAAGTGAGCTTATCATACGCTGCCGTTCAAGTTCCACATCCGAAGGACGTGGATGAGAATCTGTAAACGAATATGAGAAACTGAGGGTACTATCGTCAGCAAAACAGTTTAATGGATTAGAAGTTTCAGACAAAAGATAAGGAAGAGAGTCGGAGACAAACGGAGCCCTGGGGCACACCAGCATTTATTTTGTGGATTTCAGACTTGAAACCGTCCAATACGATTTGTATTGAACGTTCCGAAAGGTAATTTCTAATCCAACGAAGAAGAGGTTCATCAAAACCAAATGCGCGCATTTTCGATAAGAGAGCTTGGTGCCAAACTCTATCAAACGCTTTTGAAATATCAAGTGCAATAATCTTACTTTCTCCAAAACGATGTAAAGATTTGTTCCACTGTTCGGTGAGATATACCATCAGATCACCAGTGGACCTATTGCTACGAAAGCCGTACTGCCGGTCATTAAGAAGCATTCGTTCCTCGAGATATTTCTTGAGCTGGAAATTAACCAGCGTTTCCATGACCTTGGAAAGAAGGGACGTAAGTGCAATTGGTCGATAGTTAGAGGGTGAAGAAGATACGCCTTTTTTAGGGACAGGCTGGACAAATGCTGTTTTCCATCCACTCGGATAGAGACCAGTAGACTAGGACAGATGGAAAAGCTTACGCAGTGGTTTTGCCAGCGTTGAAGAACACCTCTTCAGAACAATGGGAGGGATACCATCCGGGCCAGCGGATTTGTGTACATCGAGATCCTTTAAAACTCTAGCAACTGCACGAGTGCGAAAGAAGATTTGTCCCATAAAATCATTTACGCTCTCAAGTACAGGAGGAGTCTTAACACTTTCTGGCAGCGTCGAATTAACAGCAAACTGTGCTGCAAGCAAATTGGCTTTATCTTGCGAGCTGACAAAAGGAGTATCATTGAAGACGAGCGTTGGAACCGAGGACGAGGTGGTATTTCGTATGTTTTTTACAAATGACCAACAAATTTTACTACCTTTGGGACATTGTAGTATTTTTTGCCGTAATTTTTGATCATGTAAAAATTTGGTTCTTCGAATATGAACGTTACAGGTCTTTCTAGCTTGTTGAAACTTTTTCCGGTTTTCCTCAGTAGGGTTGGCTTTATAACATCGAAAGCTTACTTCTCTAACCCTAATAACCTCTTTACAGCTCGAATCAAACCATGAGTTTTCATTGGGTTTGATAGATTTCACCCTATTCGGGATAAAATTTCTCATTCCACAAAGAATCAAGTTTGTAATCATATCTGCACTGGCGTCAACATCACTATCGAGGAAGCATAGTGACCAGTTAAAGCTCTTGAAGAAATTATTGAGACCGTCCCAGTTGGCTTTCTCGTATTGCCAAACGGTTCTCTTTGGGATTTTTTCTTTAACTGTGATTTGGTGGCACTAGAAATTCGCAGATATGACACAATGGTCTGATGAGCCTAGAGGAGATAAAACACTAATAGTGTATTTATTCGGGTCAGAGGTAAGGAACAAGTCTAGAGTGTTGGCGATTTGACCTGCAACGTCAGGAATCCGAGTAGGCTCGTCAACAAGCTGAGTCAGGTGGTTTAACTCAGCAAAAATCTCGACATACCTTCCTTCGGGTGTTGTCTGACCAGAAAAGCGTAGCCACGAAGAATTGTGTACATTGGAATCGCCCGTAACAACGATTTCACTGTGCGGATAATGGGAAACAATTCTCAGGATTGAATCGGACAGCGCATCGAATTCGTTAGAAGTCGAATTACTATCCAAACTTGGGCTACGATAAATGAAACATGTATGTATGATGTGCTTATTGACGGTGAATTTTAACCACATGAAGTTAAAGTTTGTTTTTAAACAAGGGCCATATTGTGGTTGAAGCTGATAAGCCACATCATTACGTACATATATTGCGAGCCCATGGTGTAGGAAAAATAAAGGCACTAAGCTATAACCAGGTAGGCTAAATTCGGAGTAATCAGAATTTTCACCTACCTGGGTTTCACTTAGTGCCAAGACTGCTGGCCTGTTTTTTACAGTATGTACGTACACAGCACAGAAATTCTTTCTCAGCCCCCGAATGTTGCTAATATCGACCCTAAATTCACCTACCATTACGAAAAAACAAACGTTAAAAACCAAATCAGACAGTTATCTATGCTGATATTGAGTTTGGGCCCCAATAAAACTTCACAATACAAAACACTACCAGTGATATGCCTTAGAAGTATGTATTGATCCGCCCCTGGAAACCAAAAACCAATATCAGCAATTTGTCTAATTAACTTCGACTCAATCAATTACATATATTATATGAGATGAGCCACACATTGCATGTAATAACTACGCCGAAAGCAATGTGAATGATGAGTTAAAGGAGAGATAAGGAAAATTTACCGCTTGCTGATTTTAATTTTGTGCAGCAGCATCAGCTTCATGGGCATGGTGCACTTTTGTTGTTGGTTCTGTACACAAGCACAAGCACTGGCACTTTTTTTTAAATTTATTTTTTCTTTTTCTATTGATGTTTTTTTTAGGCTGTTGATTTTTTTTTCCGTACGGTCGATTGGCGGGGATTTATTTATTATTATTTTGATATGGAGACAGGTTGGTTGGTTTATTTCTTTTTTTTTTTTAATTTGTTTGTTGGGGTATTGGGTGCGGTAAATGGTTTAGCACCCGACACGTCTGTTCGCGGTGGGATGCGAATCGGCACAAATAATCGAATGATCATTCGAATTAAAAAATAGTAACAAAATCGGAATGGTTTACACCAATTTTTTGCTCGTCTGCAATAGATACTTAAGCCTTTAAATTTTAAGTACCTTTAAAATTAATAAATTATAATTAATAATTAATTAATGACCTACCATAAAAGTAAAAGACAAAACCAGCCACGTGCAAAAACAATCCAAAATATTAGTAAACATAACGGTAACAAAAATAAAGAGTGAAAAAATATTCTAAAAGATGCTTAACATATGCAAAAATCCAACATGAACACAGCCAATTCAATAAAAGCACTCGTTTCTTTTGTTCATTCATACGAAATGAAGAAAAGAAATCATTCGATTTTTCCATTTTCATTCGGTCAGTCCACTCCATAGAAACAAAAATCTTAGATACACTATATACCTTTATCTCGAGTGATTGAATATATTCTAGAACTTGTGTACTGTACCACTCGACTCAACAGAACATTTACTGCAGTGAGATGAGGCTCGAGATCCAACAGCCGAGAAAAGAAATAAGAATGAAAGACAACAAAGAGAAACATAAATAAAATAATACAGATGCAGACAGAACACATCACTCAATGGCTGTGACTGTGTACGACTTACGGTTACGATTAATACGCGTTGAATTATTTATTCAAACACGAACAACACAATCAACACTCAAGTTCTCAATTTTGTGTATTTGACTCCGTTCTCACACTGCTATTGCAATTATTTATAACATTAAATTTATAAGTTGGTATTGGTAGGTAGAATGGGTATGGAAAATCATTCGAATGATTTGGATGAATGATTTGGGGGAAAAAGAATCGAGATATCTCGAGATGTTGCATGAATCGATTATAATCGATTAAATCATTCGAATGCGCCCATCACTAGTTTATTATATAAAAAAGCTGTATTTTTGGTCAGATTTTAATAAAAAAAGTAATCGACATATCAAAAGAAGTTGCTTTAAAGGATTTTTTTTGCAACATTTTTGTATATTTTCGACTATAGATGGGCTGGCAACAATCTTGTACACCTGAGTTTAAAAAAATCATCATCATGATAAAAAAATAACGGGAAAACACTTCACGAAATCAGAAATAATGTGGGACGAGTAAGAAAATTAGTGTACCTATAATGCCATCAAATTTTATGAAACTCATAATACGACTGACGCCTTCCAAAGAAAAGAAACCCGCCTCCAAACAACGTAAGTTCTGCTGATGATCGTACAATCGCTGCTTATACAAAGAAAAGTTCGTTTTTGACATCAGCTGAAATTCGAGATAAAGTGAATCAAGTCCATTGCATAGCAGTAAGCAGCAGAACAATAGAAACAAAACTCAACGACAAGGATGATAGGTTGCATAACTCAGCACAAGTCCCTGGTTTCAAAAAATATTACAGCCAGGCTTAAGTTCGCTGGAGTTTAAGAATCAAAGTTGTTATCATTTGGAAAAATGTTCTGATGTAGTGAGCCCAAACCTAGGACTACAAAGAACATTTTTTCCAAAATAATAACAATTTTAATTCGTAAACTCTAGCGAACTTAATCCTGGCTTACTTATTTTGCAGATATATCAACCTTTTTGCTTGGTGTTTTTATTGCCAATTTGTGTTGCAAGCTTACAAGGGATAATTGAATTTTATAGTTTAAGATCCTTTAAAGGGTGATGGGCAAATTGGTCGTTGATCCAACAGAATTAAAATATATCTCAAATGACCATATTTCAGTTTTTTTCTAAATAATTATATATAACTTTTTATATAAAGAACGTAGGAAAACGATATTGGTATTAAATAAACGGTAGTTTTCTCATCTTTCAAATCATAGCAAAGTTTTTTATGCTACGTTTTATATACTTTGAGATATTAAGATTTAAAGTCTTGAAAAAAACTTTTTTAACACTGCCTTTACGCACCAATATCTTAATAAATTCAGGAGTGACGTATACATTTTTTGGTGGCGGAGGAACTTGGTGCATACCTTATTTGGTCACAGCGATATTATTTATTCTCATCAAACATAAAAAATTAAACCATACACTCCGGTTTTTTAGATTTAAAATAAATAATGACTTAATCGGCCGAACCAGAGTGTATTTGTATTTAATTATTTTTAATTAATAAGGTAGATTAAAACGTAGAGTAAAATTATACGTCGAGAGTATAATTTTTTTGTTTTTAACTTAGAATCTATTTTTCCCGGTCTATAAGCATTATAAGGTGTCTTTTGAACAATTTTTGTTTATAACCAGGTTTTTATTAAGCAAAGGACACCTTATTATATATTTATTTAAAGGTTTCAAAAATAGCTTTTTTGTGGTGATAAAAAAAGTATACATCACCACCCAAGTTTTTTAGATATTGGTGTGTAAAGCCAGTGCTAAAAAAAGTTTTTATTCAAGACTTTAAAATTTATTAATCTCAAACTTTATTAAACGTATTTTGCTAACTTTACTCATATTTGCTTTTTTTTTGACACTAAAACTATTTTCCTACGTCTGCTATATGAAAAGTTATGAACAGTTATTTCGAAAAAAACTGAAATATGGTGTTTGCAATCGCCAACTTCAAACTCAAATTTCTCTCATGTGCGATTTTGAAAATATTGCACTTATGTAAGAAGCTCAACATCACCTTTCATTTAATATCAATTTCATTAGTGTTGGTCTAACGACCAGATTTCATACAAATTTGCTTATCATCCTTTAGGATATAGTACACGTAATTAATGATTTAGGACTTGTTAATATTATCTTTTCTTTCATTATCATTTATCATACTACATACAAATATAAAATCTTTTTATGCAGCTTTTAAATAGCAAGTTAACGCGCGTTAAAGCGCTTTTAAATATCCTTACAATTTAAAAATATTTACAGCCGAATCTATAAAGGCATTTTAAAGGCTTATTAATTCTAAACTACCTCTTAACATCATTTAAGTGTGAAATCCATATCTATAATCAATTTCCACATTTAAGCAACGTAACTTAAACACCTCTTAAGGGATACTTACAGTCAATTTAAATATATTTTGACACAGAATTGTTTTTTTTTTATTAAAAAAAAAAATTGCGTTCGTTCAGTAAGGAGATATTTTATATGTGCGTGCAGGCTGACTTGTTTGTTTTTTAATAGAAATAATATTAAAAATAATCTGCATTCTTTTAAATAAAATAAGTTGCTGAAATTCATTGGATTATGTTCCCACCATCAATATACATAATAGGAAAGAGAAAAAACCCAAAATGGAATCTTTATCTGGTTTCATTTCTTCAGTCTCCTGTGATTGACTTTGCATACAGCATACCTGCATACATACACCCAGATGCTTCTCTATCTGTTTGATTATGTATGTGCTCTTTCGTGTATGCTTTTTTTTTGTTGCAACCTGACAGAAATAGCCTGAGAGTAAGAAATGTACTAGAAATTTGTAGAAGATTTGTCAATTTTCTTGCGTTACGATACATTACGCTTGTTTAGTTAAGTATGAATAGAATATTGATTATAGATACAAATTAAAGTAACGTCATTTGAAGGCAACTTTAATATTTAAGCAAGCTTAACTAAATAACTTCTAAAAGGCATTTTAAGATAAAATTAAAGATACGGCTGTTAATGTTTACATCTATTTACCTTTTTACCATCTAGTTCATGTGAACCCTGCGCTAAGACTTTGTCTACACTAGCGGGATCACTGAAGGTAACAAAGCCAAACCCCCTGAAACGAAAAAAATATAGACACTTAATTAGGATACATTTTTGAACAATTTATTAATAAAAAGCTGTTGAGGAGCGTTTTGGCAAAACTCATAAGATCCGTCGGAGAGTAAATACTATAATATTTGTAGGAACAACAAATATATAATATATGATACCGTAAAAATTAAAGAATTAAAAATTAGTCCAATCCTAAATTATTTTATAAATAACTAAATTTGTTATATATTTGTTAGCTATTTAGCTAAACAAAATTTAAAATGAGTTCAGAATTGGTAAGCTATTTGTTTGATAGATATGAATTTATGAAAATAAAATAAAAATTGTTAAGGCGCTAGTTAAAAGTTTCTTGAATATTTTTAAAAATTAAATTCTGTACCAATGTTTAGTATTTAATAAAATACCATTTTAGATGGAAATAAGAATTAAAAAAAAAAAAAAAATTTTAAATCCACGAATTAACATTTCGTAAATTCATGTATGCAAACTGTTAAAATTGTAATGTATTCCATTAATATTTATAAAGAACTTGTACTATAGACAAAACCTTCATACATAATAACCACCATTCAAATTACCACCAATACATTTAGTCTAAGGAAAAAGTGACCTTTTTTGGGTCGAACCCAAAAATTTCGGTATATTCAAAATGTTTTGATAATGTTTTTGGTTTTCATATAGAAAAAGAGTGCTGAATCTAAAAATGCCGGTTAAACCCCCATGAGGATTTTTAAATATGATATCAAGGGGAAGACATCAAACGGAAAAAATTACATTGGTACAATATGTGCATATGGCATATGATTTCAAGGTACTTTTTAGTTTAGTTTAGTTTATTTCATCGAACAGATTATTCATTTACATGTTAATCCTTAAGACTACTAGATAAAATTTGTTTAAAATTAAGTACCACCAAAGTTACCTATAGTAAATAACATTTGTTTTTTTTTTTAAATACATCCCAATTAATACAATTGAAGATATCTACATAGTTACAAACTAAATTAGATTCTCTTAAACATCTTTTAAGAGGCTCAATAAGCCCATAATTGGTTTTATGAAAAGGTTCACAAAATAAATTTCTTGTTCTAAAATCTCTAGAGGGAGCATATATCTCAACCAAAGACAATAAAAAATGAAAAATATTTACGGCGATCAAATAATTTTAATAAACCAATAAGTTGAATTCGTTAATCATACGAGGTCATTCGACTATTCCAATTAAACGATAAACTACGAGAAATGTTTTTGAATATTTTCAATCCATTGCGAACTCAATTTATAGAATGGATTCCATATAACAGAACAGTCAGTATTCTAAAACAGATCGAACAAAAGCAATGTAAAGGGATTTAAGAGTATAAGGGTCAGTGAATTCCTTAGAATTTCTGGTAATAAAGCCTAGCATGGAATTAGTTTTAGCTACTATATGTATAGTCAATGTGAATTTTAAAGTTAAGTTTGGGATCAAATAAAACACCAAAGTCTTTCTTTTCTTCTACTCTTCAAAGAGGTATACCATCAATTTTATAAGTATAAAATAAGTATTTTACGAAAAAATGACATAAATTGACATTTAGAAATATTTAGAAATAGATTATTTATCTTACACCACTCACCAAGTCTATGAAGGTCATCTTGAAGGAGAACACAATCTGAAAAGCTTTTTATTTGACAAAAGATTTTTAAGTCATCAGCAAACAACAATTTTTGAGAAAACGAGATTCCTTGTGCAACACCGGATGAAACATAAATTTGATGGGAGTTAATGTTACTTATGTGAACATATTTAATACGACCACATAAATAAGATTGAAACCATTCTATTAAAGAAGAATGAAAAAATGAAATTTGCATCAACATTTTGTGATTGACTCGATCGAAGGCTTTGGCAAAATCAGTATATATATTACATCGCATTGAGAACCTCTTTCAATACAACTAATAGCATAATTACTAAAAACCATAAGATTTGTAGAGTGGATTTACCACTGACAAACCCATGTTGATACGGTGAAATAATTTATTTGACAAGAAACAATAGTTTTTTATAGACAATTTTTTCAAATATTTTTGGAATAACAGAGAGTTTGCAGATCGGTCGATAATTTGAAACATCCTGTTTAGACCCTGCCTTATGAATAGGAACGATGGAAGAAATCTTCCAATCATTCAAAAATTCACCGGTTTTTAGAGAAGCGTTAAACAGAAGTTCCAATAGAACACAAAGGGAACTTGCGCAATGTTTTAAACCAAAAGGAGATAATTCGTCGGGACCAGGTTGCTTATCCAAACTCAGGTTATACAAAGCTTCAAATACATCAGAAACACTAATATATAATGATCCAATATAAAGTGAACTATTTCTGCAATCGTGAACAGGAGAAACAGGAAGGTCACATGTCGAATACACCGATTAAAAAAAGTCAGCAAAATAATTACAGAATGTTTGAATATCGGTGCAACTTTCATTTTTGTAAAACATTTTATTAGGTATACCATTAGAATTTTGTTTGCCGTTGATATAACTCCAGAAACATTCGCTATTTGCTGGTAAATTCGATTCTGTTCGAATCAAATAGTCTTTATATAAGAATTTATTAAGTACTTCAAAATCTTTTTGAATACGGCTATATTTTCGTTATAAGGTGTTATCGTTATTGGGACAGCGAAACAGCTTGTGTGCTTTATTTTTCTTGTTACTTAAATTGATTAATCTTTTATTATACCACTGAGGTTTAGATCTAACGGAGATTAATTTCTTTGGTGCAAAATGATCAATTGCCTCCTTAAATGACTTAATTAAAGTATTATAAGAAACAGAAAGTTAATTATTTTTAAATAATTGATGCCAACCCAATTAGAATTTCGAATCAATAATTGAACAAGTCCAATTAAATAATGCTAAGTCTTCTACTTGGCTGATGTATTTCAGTAGTATATAAAATTTGTATTATAAAAAAATGCATTCAATGTAAACAATGCCAGGCCACGGGTAACAAAATTTCCAACAATTCTTGATTAGAAATTCTAATCGGGTTGGATATAGTTCACAATTGATTTTCGCTGTAAAATTGATGTAAACTGGACTGAACTTAATCAAAATTGCTATATTGAATCAATAATTCAACAAGTCCAATTAAATAATGCTAAGTCTTCTACTTGGCTGATGTATTTTAGTAGTATATAGAATTTGTATTATAAAAAACACTAATATGAAAACAATGCCAGGCCACGGGTAACAAAATTTCCAACAATTCTTGAGTAGTAATTCTAATTGGGTTGAATATTTTTACAACAAGTGTGGCCTCGTTCGCTACCAAAAATTAAATGGCTGCAAATGACATGACATATTTAACACGAAAACAATGCTGTCAATATTGGCGATAAGGGAATTTTTGCGATCAGGGAACATTTTTCGTCCGAAACTTACAATAAAGGAAGAGTGTAATGTAATTATTCCGGGCGGATTTTATTCACGCGGAACTCACAATAGGGTTGAATATTTTAAATCAAATAAGGAGTCTTTAGAGACTCGAACCGCAAGTTGTCAATATCGTAATCAGAATTAACAGCTGATGAAGGCAAATCAATTATTTAACAATTAAAATGAGATCGGACAGCAATAATCACTCCTCCACCTCTGGTTAAATTTGTCTTCACTGGGGAACTGTCTTTCCGGAAAGCACTATACTGATTATCGTCAAATAATTTAGAATTGTGATGATCATTAGTTAACCATGTTGCAGGGAAAGTGAAAGTGAATAGGTGGAGTGAAGAAAAAATTCAATTGTTATTGTGCGTAATCCACCAGTGTTTTGATAATATTGTAAGATCTGGTTATTAGGTGTTGGTGTACGCGGGCAAGGTTAAGGCAGAGGTAGTGGCAGAATATGATTTAAGTCGATGGCTGAACTTGTAATGCTAATGCATCGTCGTTTTTCGCATGAGAGACGAATGTGGAGGGCCATATCTTTGGGTCCATGGCAATATGTAGCATATTTTCTGGAACACTAACTTTGAGGTTGATGAATCTTAGCACCGTTTGCACATCTTTTTTTATTAGTTTGAAGCTTGATATGGTCTTTAGGAATGTAAGTGTTCTGGGAAATATGATTAATAATGCCATCAGTATCAGACCCAATATCAAATCTAGATATATGAAACCATTTATAATTAGGCAAAGAATTGAGGCAGAGAGAATAATTAGTTCCAAACACTCTTTTTGAGTTTCTTGATTTATTTTTTAGTGGGATAATGTTGTTGGTGAGACTACTATCTATTTTGTAAGGTTATTGAATTGTACAGGCAAATTAAGGTAAAAATTGATTAAACGTGGGCAAAATTGCAACAGAAGCTTTTTTGATTGATTTTGGATCAGTTACCACTACTGAACAACATATCCAAAATCGGACAAAATCGGTTTATGGGAACATCCCGAAAAACGGGTTTCAAAATGGCGGATTTATTGGTATGTTGTTTTTGGTTGTTATTTTTATTACGATACGGTTTTCCTTTTTTCTATGTATGTATATAAATATCACTAGTAGCTAATAAGAGTGATCCATGATCCCCTCGATTTATGACCCCCCCATGCATGACCCCCCTTAAGTCACAAAGAGTTCAGAGCCCTAGAGATAATGATCTGCAGCGACCACTTTTCACAAATAAGCACTCCCCATTTATCACCCCCCTCTGCGTTTATGAGAACACCCCCCCCCTCCGATATCACAAAGCGTGATGTACTTCTTCTATTTTGATATCAGAACATGTCAATAATTTGTATCTAAGACCGTTAATCTCGTTGGGGTGTTCCGTCCTGATTGTAAGATACGGTTTTAGTGGGGGGTGGGTTGGTGTTTAGCCGCGGTGATATGCTGGCCCTGTTTCAGCGTTGATCGAAACGGCTAGCTCGTTGTCCGTGATTATGTTTTAGACCAGGATTTCATTCGTATTTAGGTATCTCGGCTCGGGTTGTCGCTGCTCGGTGGCCATCCTTCTTATCAGTTGAATAGGGTAACTGGTGGTGCGTTCTACAAGCGTCTTTGTTGAAAGCACTAGGTACCTGTCAAAGGGGATGATGTACGCATCTGTGTAAAGACGCTCGTTGATGTGATGTCTCATTCGCAGTCGGTCAAAATGTATTCCGGTGCAGATCCTTAGTAACATTCTTTCGAAATTTAAAGTTTCTTCATAGCTTCGAGATGGAGAACCAGACCCGGAAGGAATAGCTGATGACAGGCCGCAGGAGTTGCTTTTACATTACGTATCTTCGGCTTCTGGCTTTCTGCTTTTTTAATATGTTGTAAGGGCCTGTTAAAGTTGTCTGTAGCTCACTTTGCAGCTTCGAAAAACCTGTATTCGCTGCAGGAAAAATGCAACAGTGAAAAAAGATAAAATAACCCCGGTTTTCCTGATATTGTCCTTTATAACTTTGGGAATATGCAATTTTAGAAAAAAACAAACATCCGTTATAAATTTTTGTGTTATAAAATTTTCTACAAGACAACACTAGTTTTTAATTCATTCATTTATCATTTTTGTTGCTATCTTACGGTAAAGTTAAAACAGAATTGTGAAATGAAAATCGAAGTAATCTTATACCTAAAGCACTCAAATAACAGGTACAAAATTGTCCAATGCAACCAATTTGGAATCTAATATTACAAGGCAAAATTTCAAAATCCGATCCAAAACGACTAATAGTTTTGCCAAGAAACATGGTGTAAAGTAAGTGCAGCGGGCAATGTTTGCAACATTGCTGAAGTCAAAATATGATATTTAATTCGGCTCTGATTTGTTTAAACCCACTTGGAACCCTTAAGGGCCAGTTCGTTCACAGCTAATCATCTTTAATCCATGATTAGTGGAGCTGGGAAATCCTCAAATGTGTTTGTTGATCAATTTTTTTTTTAATTCAAAGTATGAGTTGCTAATCATGGATTTCACTAATCAGTCATTTTTGATTGATTAGCGTTAGTTAATTGAAGCCTATGAAGGTCACATACTAGATTTAACCCACTTTAAACAAACTAGCCCCAAATATCATAAAATATCATTATATATTTAATTTTTGTTCCCATCAACATCGTAAGCGATTTTAAATATTCGAAAAATGTTCGCAAAAATGGTTCACGAAATCATTTTCTAATTATAAGGTATACATTTTTTTGTGTCTATTATTGCATAATTAAATAGTTTGAAGTTAAAACAGTTTTTGTGAAAATTTTCCGTCTGAGCTCCTACCTTGAAAAATACAATTGTTCAGGTTGGTATAGCTACATTATGAGCGATAAGAAGATTTTTTAAGGAAATAATTAAGTAGTATATCTTAACTGTATGTAAAAGTACTTTTCGAATTAAAACGGAAAAATCAACGGTCCTGATTTATACTCTTCGCTTACTACCGATCCCTGCTCTAGAGTACTTGATTCCAAATTTGTTGCAGAATTCTTTCCTATTTTTTGAGTGCTTTTAAATTACTTTATAAATTTTGTTTAGATGTATAGTTAGATAGCAACAAAAATATACCATGCATGAATTTAAAGCTAATGTGGTCCTTTTAAAAACGGGAGGGGGGTCATAAATGGGGAATGTTTATTTGTGAAAATTGGTCGCCGCTATCATTTTCTCTAGGTCTCTTGAGTTTGTGATTTAGGGAAGGGGGTCATACATGCGGGGGGGGGGGGTCATGACTGATAGAGGGGGTCATGGACCATTCCCATTATCTACCAGTGATAACTTTTTACATAGAAAAAAGGAAAAATCGCATCGTAATAAAAATAACAACCAAAAACAACATATCCGCCATTTTGAAACCCGTATTTCGGGGTGTTCCCATTGACCGATTTTGTCCAATTTTTGATATGTTGTTCAGTAGTGGTAACTGATCAAAAATCAATTAAAAGAGCTTCTGTTGCAATCGGAATTGATAAGGTGTTAAAATCAATGGCACTTATGTTGGCACATTCTTTATGAAGCGTTAAGCCACAAAAAGAACCGCATGTAAAACGCAAATGAGAGCGCCGAATAGGTTCTTGGCATTTTACACACTTGAGAGCCATGTAAGCTTAAAGAAAATTGTAAAAAGCAAGAGTGTAAATAGAAAGCAACTGTAAGCTATGAATAAACATCTCTGACTGATGGACTTAATGGAGAACCTAATGACATTGAACTGAGACTACCCTATCAATAGTTTTATAGTTTGATAAGTTTTATAATTTGATTTGAAAACCTCGTAATTTGTTAATAAATCAATAATTAAAATCTTTACCAACCAAAAAGTTAACCATACACACATATATTATTGTAATAAATCGACCATGAAAATATAATATTGAACGTAACTTGATGGATGTGCTACCGCAATCTACTTTTTTTTAATATACTTATGTTTTTTTATGTGTTTAACTTGTAACGAATATTCTCGGCAAGGGGTAATTCGAAAAAAAAAAATGGGAACCATGGTATATTTGATATTTTAAGCAAATTTCATCAGTATCAAAACTTATTCATAGATGTTATGGTAGTAATAATGACGCACTAACATCTCTCCCCCAAAGAAACACCCTTTCACCACAGATATTTTTGGGGACTCCTTTGACTCTTGGTTAACATACTAAATGGAACATTTATACCAAATTTTATTAATATCATTACATAAAAGGGACATTTACTTTCTACAGGAGACATGTATCTTTTCAGTGTTGGTCTCTTCAGAATCAGCGATAAAAAGCTACCTTAAAACATGTGTTATATGATTAGAATGTATTATAACAAATTTTTCAGCTTGATAAACTCCCGCTTCCCCCCTCTCTCCACCTCTTTAAATACGTCTATTCAAAAAGCCAATGTGAGGATTTTGGGGGACTTTGGATATGTTGTTTAGGATAAAATTTTGCGTCGATGCCAGCAATAAATTTTCATGAACGAATTTGTTCTCACTTGCCCATATTAAATTTTTGTATTTTTCCTAGACTATAAACATTGATTCATGCTGGATTTACATGTAGCTTCGTCTGCAAATATGAAGAAAAGTAGAGCGGTACAGATGTATGCCAAAAATCTGAGCGTGTGAAAGAGAACCATCAAGAAGTTGAACATGTTCGTCTTTATATCTGCATTATGGCACTTACTATAATCTGCATGTACGAAGATCTTCTGTATTTTGGTGTTCTCTCTCTATCCAACAAATGTAAATTTTTATTTTGCATCCCTTTTTTTTTGTAGTTGTCAGACGAAGATACATGTAAATCCACTGTTAAACATAAATTCATAAACATAATTCCATTTAAAACAACATTCAAAATAAATCGGGTGGCACAACGGCTCATGAAGAACCAGGGCCTAGTGACTAACAACTCGCAACCATTCCTGTGTGCGCCTTTCGACAGGAATGGAAGGGACCTACAATTTTATGCCGAATCCGAACGGCTAGACGAGAAGCACTTATTCGTGACAAGTGATACTCTTGGAGGATTTGTCAATTCCTCGCAAGAGGCAGTAGCCCTGAAAAAAAAACTTTTTAGTTTTTAGGTGGACGAGGCTGGGAAGCGATCCCAGACCTCAAGCGTGACAGTCGAACGCACTAACCATTACGCTACGGGCTACTACTTTAAGACAACATTAAGAGCCCATTTTTCAATCATCAGTTAAACTAGCAGAGAAAAGTTACTACCAGCAATAAGTACTATCTGAGGTTAATAACTGGCTAATAAAAAAATAAATGAAGTAAATTAAACAAAATGATGTTCAAATCATGCCAAACAAACAATGAGTTAATAGATTTCTATTAAAAATGAATAGGAATCGATTCCATGCCAAATCGTATGAATTCGAGTTTTATTTTAACATCAAGAAATCAAATTCATCGCATCACCTACCGGAAAGGATAAAATAACGTCTGTCGATTCAGCTAGCCTAAATATTTATACAGGGTCTTCGTTAAAGAATTGACAGGCCTGGAATGCCTTTTAGTAGACTTTATGATCGTTCTTAAAACTGATAGAAAAAACATACATCCCACGAAGGCGAAAAGATAAATCCTTTTTTAGTTCAGTGTATTTTTCTTTACCTTACTTTACGTTTTTGAAAACCCCGACCACAAGTAAATGGATTCCATTTACTTGTTTTTTTACTTAGTGGTTATGTGCAATTAAAAATTGGTTCAGAAGATTATTTGTTAGGAAATTATAATAAATTAGCTATCGAATTAATTGATTGTTTTGTTAAGGACCAATAGATTAGGAATAAATTAAGGCATGTTCGATAATGTAGCCAATTTTTGCACTTTGTTGACGTTTATTTTCAAGTTTAATTGACTTGATTTGTTTAAGCTAAATTGAATTTTGCATTGCAGATATTTATCAATAATTTAATAATAACTGTATAGATACAACAATAAATGACGCCATTATGAAGTTTGCATTTAACACACATATTTTTAAAATAGTTGGCCACTTAGGTATCAATGTATTTTTTTGTAGGTATACCTACTAGAGATAATTTAAATTTTTCAAAAATTTCTTTCTTGCGCATTTTGCATTAAAAAATAAAATAACATTATATTTTTTACAAAAATTCCAAGAGTTATTATTATAAATTTTCTAAACTACTTATGTTTTGGCACATAGTAAAAATATGGAATCCATTCACTTGTAGTCGTGGTGTTCAAAAACGTAAGGTATGGCAAATTAAAATACACTGAACAAAAAATGGACATTTCTTTTGGTGTACTTCTGATAGGTATGTAGGTTCACCATAATTTTCATCAGTTTTTAGAACGGTAATAAAGTCTACTATGTGGCATTCCAGACGTTTCTTACTTCATAAATACTTAATTATTATTTTTATTAAAAATAAGTCAGAAGAATAAAGTGTTTAAATGCGTATTGATTGAGTGTATGAATATAGCTTCAAGAACCATTGTCACTCAAGTTAATTGTGCGAATCAGTCATTTCAGCATTTTAAAAAACCAGAAGACCCGTGCGAAAATTTCGCACATTCAATAAGGCTTTACATTTTCAAATAGAATGTTTGAACAAAATAAATAAATTCTTTTTATTATTGATATGAACCTATTAGTTTTACAAAACCTCTTTGTAAACAATATTTGATGTAAGAATGAAATCTTTTTGAATTTTTTGTTTTCCATTTTCTTTAATAGATGCATATATGTTGTTTTCACTTTTTTATTTATTTTAATAAGCTTTTTTACTATTACACTTAAATCTCAAAAATACATCTCTCAAGAATACAGCTTAAAATTCTTTTGGGGCCCCAGCATTTGTGTGAATGCATTTGTATTTGTGTAACTCACACTTTTTTGAAAAAAACCTCACTTTTTCCTCTATATACCCGTTCCTCTATTTCTTCTTCTAAGATTTTAAATTAAAGAATTAATAAATATGTTTCTTTCATTCATGCAATTAAGTGATACCTAACAAATGCATTCGGCTTTTTATAATGAGAAAAAAGATTACAAACAACAGACGTAGGTAACACCACTCACTCAATGTGCAAACGAAAAAACAGGATTATACATTAACCCCCGTTTTTATAAAGAAAAAATAGTTATTTCAGATCCCGTGTTTAGGAAAACTACACCATGAAATAAGAATTATCCGGAATCAAACTAAAGTCAATTCCTTACTGCTCCATTTGAGTCTGGAACATTCTTATTCCATGATGTAGTTTTCTTAAACACGGAAGCTGAAATAACTATTTTTTCTTTATAAATATGGGGGTTACAATACAAAAGTAATAAATATGTTTCTTTCATTCATGCATGGTGTAACTAAAGAATGTTTCTCCCCCACTCACTCAAGGTGCAGCGAAAAAAAAGAGAATTTTAAATTACAGAAGTAATACACATTTTTCTCTTTCACTTATTCAATGGGTTAAAAAGTGAGGTATTTTTTATGTCAGATTTTTCATTTATTGAATTATTTGAAATTTCCAAAATTAATAGAAAATAGTGTGGTATAACATTACGTTTTTGTTCAATGTCATGAGTATGTTTAAATTCCCATTCAGTAAACCTATTTTAGTGGATTTGACCATTTTATAAATGAGAAAAATCATCCACTTTTTATCAATAGCCCAGTCAAATTCGACAATAAATTCGCAAAGCGCGATGTAGTTCTGCATTTTTGATACGCTCATTAAAAAGAACAACGTCATAACTCAAATAACCTCAAACTTCAGAAATTGCAATTTAAAGTTTGCATGGTTGTTTTTCATATTCATCTTCATTTGTATCTATGTACTTTTTTCTTTTTTCTTGTAGAGCTATTAATTAAAGTCGTAAATTATACTTACAATATTTCCAGATAATTGACAGGTGGTTTCCAGGAAATATTTGTTTATTGCAGCCATGCATTGTGAGATTTCAACTTGTTTTGTTGTCTTTGGCTTTAAAATTAAATATGTGTATCTAAATGCAAAATTAAACTCGAAGTACTGTATTTTAATTCTTTGCATACAACGCTAAGTTCAGGAAATTCAAGGTGTCCCTTGATTCGTCGATAGTATTTAAGGGAATGGTTCTTGGGTGTATTCTAAGAAAAAAATTGTTCTACAGTAATTTTGATATCATTTATCGGGGATTTAAGAAGTCTTATTTTGGTGTACCCTGATCCATGTTTACGGTAATTGCGCTGTTAGTAATAATGAAAGAAACTTTGTTTAGGCCTTTATTTTTAGAAGAAATACCAGCTTTTGTAACTGTTTTTGAAAACATTTTATATCCTTTCTCAGTCTTAAGATATTCAGTTTTTAGCCTCTTCCATTTTTCCTGCCCATTCTAATTTTTTTATTTTGGGGTCAATTTTCTCTAATAACTGCGTAATCAATGTGATGTTTTAATAATGTTTTTGAATGTATGTAACAATACTTAAAATAAAAGACACTAACAAATTTGCCGGAAAACCCATAGATTTTATGATAATTTGGAAAAACAGCGGCAGGTAAAATTTAAAAAAAAGGTTTTTTTAGCTTTAAGTTTGAAAGGCTATGAATAAAAAATGATATGTGTGGTTATCGATAATTTTTATTTAATGTGTGAACTAAAACAGTTATAACAGGTGTATGCATACTAGAGCCCGTTTTCGTATTTCACTGATATCTTGCTATTTCACTTTAAGTTGCTATTTTGGTTGAATAAATGATTTATTTCATTCTTCCCCATTCAAAAACATCAAATATTGTAGGGTCAAATGATCTTGCTGACCGTTGAACTGCTCTAACTTTTTCCTATACAACGAATACCGCTTACTCTTCATCTTGTCAATTTGTAACCTCTCAAGCTAAGTGGGCTGAAGCACCATCAAGTTAGGAATAAGATGCAGCTAGTTGAACCTATTGAATGCCTTCTAATAGTTCTGATAAATCATTTTGCAATAATGGCAGATAGTTTGTAGAACTCAACTTAAGTGGCTACTAAAATTAGCATGCATTCAAACCAAAGAATGTCAGAGTGTACCCGTTATAACTGTGTTAGTAAAAATCATACTTAAAACATTATATAAAACCACACAAATAATTTTTATTCTTAGCTTTTCGAGCAAAGCTAAAAACATTTTTTTTTTAAATCTATGGGTTTTTCGGTAAATTTTATTTTTAGTATACATTCAAAAGCATACACTCAAAAAAAATATTAAAACATCATGTGATTACGCATTTTTTGGAGAAAATTGACCTAAAAGTCAAAAAATTAGCATGGGCAGGAAAAATGGAATAGGCTAAAAACTGAATATCTTAAGACTCAGAAAAGATATAAAATTTATTTAAACGCAGTTATAAAGGCTGGTATTTCTTATAAAAATAAAGGCCTAAACGAAGTTTCTATCATTATTACTAACAGCGCAATTACAGTTAACATGGGTCAGGGTACAACAAAATAAGATTTTTCTTAAATCCCCCATAATGATATCAAAATTGGAGATAGGCCCTTACTGTAGAACAATGTTTTTCTTAGAATACACCCAAGAATCATGCCCTTAAATACTATTGACGAATTAAGGGACCCCCTGTATAAAAATCCTCGAATCTGTGAGTTAAAAGAAATTCTTGCAAATTTCTACTTCACCGCTTGAACTTTCTAGGCTTTTTTTTGTTTATTTTGTTGATCAATATATTCTTTTAAGTTCTTTGGGCTTTCTTTTATTTCACAAAAAAAAAAAAAAAACATTTGATGCATTTTGCGTAGACCATATAAAACTGCAGTGATATTTTCCCAAAGTTGCGATATGTGGGCGCATTGACTGCTTGCTCCTTTGGATATACCTATTTATTTTCCCCTGTAAATTCAATGACCGTGGAAAATTGTTGCTGGTTTGTGTGTTGCTGACTTTGGTTCCTGCGAGTTTATCAAGAAAAATATTATTCAGCCCCATCACGAATTCCATCGTAATAGGAATCTTCTTACGAATCCCTAAAAAACGGATCACAGAATCCATCGTAGTGGAAAATCCCATACAAATTGCAACTACGAACGGATTACGATGGGATTTGTGATAGGGCTGATTGTTTATTTCTTTACTTTGTTTTTATAAAAAAAAATAAACAGTGAAACTCGGTTTTTTGTTTATTTTAATGAAAACAACAAAAATACCACTTTCGACCGTGTCGATACACCAATCCGCCAGAAAAAAACCTGTCGGAAATCGACGCATTAAAAATTGAAATGTCTTTTCGCATTCGCTTTCGATTTCAAAAATAGGACGAATGTAAAATGACAGCGACGAAAGCGAAAGCAGTCATACCAAATCTCATTTTCGCCACTTGAAACGATTTGCTAGGTATTCCCTAATCAGGCCACAGTATTTCCATAAAAAATATTTGAAAGTGACAGTGTATGTAACGACAAATGATCCTCTATAGCCTTTAGTAGTATATATTCGAAACTCCCAAGCCATATTGGCACCAAACTTGGCATCGGCACGGCACGGCCACTCACGTCCCAATTGGGATGCATGGCAAGTTTCTAATTGATTCTAATTGGGAATAATTGTCACTGGTTGGATTTCTAGCACCATTTGTATTTTCATTGGAATATTGGTTGTGGGATTGGATTTCCAGTGATAAATTGGTTGTGAGATACACTTTTCTAGTTGGATATCATTGGGTTGTGCTTGGTACCGGTCGTATTTCTAGTTCAAAAATTAAATTCTTGTTGGAATCGTGCTGATTTGGTTGGGTAGCTCCTACTCCATTTAATTCAAAATCTATGTCACTCCTAATCAACCCAATACAAAATTGATGTGTGCACCGATGGTTGAGTAAGTTCTGCACCAAACTTGGCACCCAATACATATTTAGTTGGGTTATTTCTGGCACATCATTCGCACCTGCACGGCATGCAATATAAAATTGATGTGTGCATTGGCTAAACATATTCTTATTAGAATGTTCATATGCTTAGGATCAAATAGAAACTAGCATTCTAAAATACTTATTTCTGTTGGTTGTACTGGTTAGAATTGTGTACAATGCAATAGAATGTCAGAAGAGTTTAATTAAAAGACACATTTGTTTTTTTTTTTACGATATTTATTTATATTTAATTTTAGATTTTGAAAATTTTATTACATTGTTCTAATAAAAACCTTAAGCATAAATGACCACAAATAAACGTATCAAAATCTTGTTCTTGTATATAATTATAGTTTATTTTGCTACCAAGATAGCTTATTACTTCTGAGGGTGGTCTTAAATTTCCAAAACTATCAAAATACTTAACAATATTTTTTTTTTATTTCTTATATATGCTACCCAATGAGTACCCAAACCACTTTCATTATCCAGATTTATAACACCACACTCTTTTAATGTTGGTACTTTTGGTAAAGAGTTTCGCATAAAAACTCCTCTAAAATGCTTCAAGTGTTTCTTTCCAAACTGGTGAATATCAAAATTGCTTAAAGGATTGTTAGGTAGCAATTCAATTACTTTTTGTATTTGTTGAGTTCAAAAAAAGTCCAAGACCATTTTTATATGGTTTTAAGAACAGTCCATTTCCTTGAAAAGTCACTGACTCCATAGTCTTTTATGACGCTTGCAGCTCGTACATCATTGAGCGCTTTTACAACGCCAGCTGCTCCACCTGTTAGTGATCCCACAGCAGATAAACCAGCTAGAATTGGAGCTAGAAGTGGTAGAAAACCACCACTTTTTGGAAGTGGAATTACTCTCGGTGTTTGAATTTGTTTTTTCTTATTTTTAATAAGATTTTTTGCAGTCTTCACAGCAATATTAGCAATAGATGTTGTTCCACAACAATTTATATTGTTTTTAATAGCATTTCTAGCTTCGCTTATAGCCTTTTTAAACATATTCTGTTTGCAAACCTTGTTTGATTTTGTCTTCTTAGTTCTTTTAATAGCGTTTTTGGTCTTGCAGTTACCCATTCCAAATTTAGTTTTAGCTTTCATCATGTTGGTTACTAGGAGTCCACTTAACTTTTCAGAGGTTGATGAGTCGTTTGCTTTAAATCTTTTCCACGCTTGCTCGGTTAGAATTTTATCAGCAATGTGTCGGTCTGAGAGAGAGCTACTTTTTGAGTATGCAATGTAATGAAGACGACAAGCCTCATCCAGTTGATTGATTCCTTTATCTCCTCTACGTAGGCGTTCCTCTAATTTCGTTCCAGGTCCACAATAATTATATGAAGGAATATTTAATTCAAATGGTAGTTTGTCTATAACTTTATTCAAAAGCCCTTCTCCTTTAAATGATTTTCTTTTTTTATTGCACTGATTTTGAATGTTATGTTCAATCATAGTATGATTAACACACCTTCTTAGTTGATTTATTTTATTTATTTATTTTATTTATTATTTAGTTGATTTATGATAACAAGTGTATAAAAACAAAATGTTTTATTAAAAAAGATCTTAGTCGTCATTATGCGTTTTGTAAGGCAGTCAGATGTCATAAACGTAAGGAATTTTGATTCCAATGTAAGAATTAAGAAAAAACATGGAAACTTATTTCCAAACAGTATTCGAGGAATAATCGTTGGACCATCAAACTGCGGAAAAACAAATGTAATGTTAAGCATTCTTCTTGACCCCAATGGTTTAAAGTTTGAAAATATTTATATTTATTCCAAATCCTTACACCAACCAAAATATCAATATCTTAAAAAACTTATTACATCTATCAAAGGAATGGAATACAACGAATTTTCAAACAATTGTGAAATAATGCCTCCTTCAGACGCTAAAAACAATTCAATATTTTTATTCGATGATGTCGCTTGCCAGAAACAAAATAATATAAGAGACTATTTTTGTATGGGTCGTCACAATGGAGTTGATAGTTTTTACATATGCCAGTCCTATACTCATATACCAAAACATCTAATTAGAGACAACGCTAATTTCATTATTCTTTTCAAACAAGACGAATTGAACTTGAAGCATGTTTACAAGGATCATATTAACTCTGATATGACATTTAATCAATTCAAAGAGTTATGCTCACATTGTTGGACTGACAATTTTGGATTCCTAGTAATAGACAAAGAGAACAGTATTGAAAAAGGTCGCTACAAAAACAGTTTCAATAAAATTGCTATACTATAAATATACATATTTCAATTAAAATCAAAACATTCTGACAACAACACTGTTTGGGAAAACTAGTCCTTCATTTAATTCTTAAAAAAAAAAAAAAATTATTTTTATCCGAATCATAGAAATGGATGAGAACGTGTTAAGAGATTTAATAAAAACAAAAAATGTGCTAAGTAATAAATATTTTCAACTAAAAACTGGCAAAATGACTAGAGAAACTGATTTAGAAGAGACTTTCAAACCAATTGTGGAACCATTGAAAAAATTGGTTGCAAATGTTACAAAAGAATCAACACAGCAGGATGACGGTATAAAACCAATCAAACCTCGTAAGCTACATTTCAAATCATTTGATGAAAATAAAAAGGAAGAAGAACATAACAAAACAAGATACATTCCAGAAATGGATACTACAGATGATACCATTTTATTCAGTACACCAAAAGTACACCCTAAACAAAACGTCTTCTCTCGTTAAAAAAATATTGTCAGATTCGAACCGCGATACAACATATGGTCCATATTTTGATGCAAATACAAATTCTATTAAAATAGGAAAATGTCGTTTTGTAATGAATGACCATGATATTGTTATTGATGATGAAACTTTCACTCGAACTCCTGGTCTCATTGAATTAATTCTAAAGAAAAATCCACGCCAACAAATATATACTAGTGATGACTTAGAAGAATATGGAAAAATCTTATATAAAACTAATGCATATAAAACTAATCATGATAGTTCCAGTCGAATCAAGTCAAATAGAGGTGCAAAATATACAAAAATAATTAAACAACTTGCTGCAGGATTTAAAAGTGAAACAGAAAAAACTGGAAAGTCTTATTCTGACATAAGTGAAATGGAGTATACAAATAAGAATATTGAATATATGTATTGGAACGATCCTAATGAACTTGTTAATAGGCTAAGACTTTTGATAGCATCCAAAAATGCTGGTAATAATAACCATCAGAATGAAATAAATTCTGTAATTGAAGAGCTAAAAGAATCAAATATTATATATTAGCTTCGTTTCAATCTATTAACTTTGCATATAAACAATGGACGTCGACAAGTTCGGTAGGAACTTCAAGCCTCTTTCAAAAAATAAAGGTCTTGTAGGACCTCCAGGAATAGGTTTTAAACTTCTATCGTCTGGTGATTTCGATATAGAAAGTAGATATTTAAACAATGTTGGAAGTAATCCTGAATACCCCCACCAAGCCGTGTGCAAAGGATATGTTGATGATCAAATAAGTCTTAAAGAATCAAGCATTACAAACCACATAAATTCTTCTTTAATTGAAGTTTTATCCACTTTTAATAAGGAAATTCATATGCTAAAAAACCACATAGACTCTACGATAAAGGAAACAATAAAAAGTATGGAACAAGAAAACAAAGCATCACAATTAATTTCTCAAAAACTTAAAGACTCCATAGAAGAAAAGTATGTTGACGAGAAAATAAAAAATAAAGTTGAATATTTAATGAAGACGATGTTTCCTAATGTACCCTTTACGCCCATAGATTAAAATAAGTAAAAATTTTTGTTATATTTGTATTAATTTTATGTATTTGTATTTTATATATACATATAAGTGAAAATGAAGAAAAGATTTTCAATTTTCATAAAATAAAATAAAATTTGTTAGTTAGCATTCAACACTTGAACAACAAGGAACTTTCAAAATGGACACTGATAAAATAATAAAAGATATTTTTGATTTTTTAAAAACAAATGGCGATTCAATATTGGATGAACACTATGAAGAATTTACTTACTGTATTTCAATGGTTAGTAAATTTAAAAATACTACATACATGGAATCATCGCATGGACATCATTACTCTAACTGTTGTTGGTCATCCAACCTATGTGAAGAAGGTCCAGATACTTGCGGTTGTTACCATATGGAAAAAAGGTTAATTAAAATTAAGAAACTTATGTTATTGTATAATAGATTGCAATAAAAGAAAAAAAAAAAATATAAAAGTCTTTTATATGATTTTGTTGAATTCACTCTTTGTTAATATGAGTAAGCGTGAGGTTGTTGAGGAGTTGCATAAAGCTGCACGTAGAAACTTCAAACGTCGTCATGTTATCATCAAAGGTTACGATGACTTATGGCAAGCTGACCTGGTTGAAATGATACCATATAGTGAACAAAACGGAGGATTTAATTATTTAATGACAGTAATCGATACGTTTTCGAAATTTGCAAGGGTCATACCAATGAAAAACAAAAAGGGTATTAGCATTACGAAAGGAATGGAACAAATATTTAGATGTTCTTCTAGAATTCCAAAGAATATACAAACAGATGATGGAAAAGAATTTTTCAATGAAAACTTTAAACTCTTATTGGAAAAGTACAAAATTAATCATTACTCAACATTCAGTTCATTAAAGGCTTCCATTGTCGAAAGATTTAATAGAACTTTTAAAGAAAAAATGTGGAAAGAATTTAGTTTCAATGGAAACTATAAGTGGATCAATATTTATAAGCAACTACTAAATGATTACAATTCTGCAGATGTAACGACGAAAAATTCAAAGTCATTGTTACCGATTTTTAAAACTTATAAAGAAGGAGCAAGTAAACGAAAATTTAAGATCGGTGACAAAGTAAGAATCAGCAAGTATAAACATGCATTTGAAAAGGGCTATACACCTAACTGGACTACAGAGGTTTTTAAAATAAGAAAAATCAAAGTTACAAAACCAAATACATATCTTCTTGAAGACTATCAAGGAAAACCTGTTCAAGGTAGTTTCTATGAACCAGAACTGATGAAAACTAAATGTGCAGATATTTTTCTTGTGGAAAAGGTTTTACAAAAGAGAGGAAATAAGGTTTTTGTCAAGTGGTTGGGATTTCCATCAGAACATAACTCCTGGATTAATAAAAACGAATTACTGTAAAATATAAGAAATGTAAAAATTAAAACAAAAGAAATAAAAGATTGATATTTTTATGTTTTTAAACTATATATTTATTGTTTGTTTATTTACAACTATCATTTTTTTTTCTACAAATTAAAATGGATTATTACTTCATTTTCATAAATTTTATTTCATAGGTGGAACCGATTTGTCTTACAATCTCTAAGACATAGCCACCTCCCCCAATTAATGCCATGCTGCTTATCGAGAGTTTGGAATATCTCTGAGGTAGAAAAGTCTGTAGGAACAAAAAATAAATTAAAAGTTACTTTAAATAAAGAACAATGAAAAAAATATATATTTTTTTGTTTTTTCTTTAACTTACTGTGAGCTCTCCAAGATCTGCGACAATGCGATCCCCCCCAAGCCGTTTTAACTTTTCGTAGAGCAAAAATATTGTGCTTAATATCTGCATTAAGCTCAGATATTTTTTTTTTGATGGTTTATAATTCTTTATTTCGTTAAGCGGGTTAAGCGAGTTTGCTTCTCTTACCGCGAAATCATCTAGTGTAAAAATGGAATACTCCTCCTCTTCAAAATACATGATGTTATGTTGTTAGTGCTCGTAATCAACTGTGCTGGTCGGTAACAACGAAATTTCCTTTTATAGAAGTCCTAGTAGAAGTATTCCAGATCCCCACTCAATATTAATATAAAACCTGAAGAAACATATTTTTTCTATTTTTTTTTTTTTTTTTCTTTTTGGAATATTTTCATGTTCGTTCAGGAAAATAATATTAATTCAAAACGAATTTTCTGAATGTTTTATTTGTTACATACATACATACATTTTTATCATAAGTGTGATTGTTCAGTGTACCTTCGTGGTTTCAGTCCACGATCAATTTTCTTCACCCATTACATAATCTTGATAACGAACACACTTCTTTATTTGTATCTTCTTTTTTTTATTACCATTGAAAGGAAGGTGATAAATTTGAAAAAAAACTGAAACATGTTGATCCTATGAAGAATTTTCTTTGATGTTTGTTTTTTTTTATTACCATTGAAATGAAGGTGATAAAGTTGAAAAAAAGTGAAACATGTTGATCCCATGAAGAATTTTCTTTGATGTTTGTTTTTTTTTTTACCCTTGAAAGGAATTTGATAATTTAAAAAATTGAAACATGTTTATCCTTACAAAAACCTACAATGTGGGATCCTATAATATTAACATAAACCCAAGTCCCAATACATGCTATGAGCGAGGTTTAGAACATAATATACAAACCCAAAACACGTTATCAACGAGGTTTAGAACATAATATAAAAACCCAAACCACGTTGTGAACGAGGTTAAGAACATAAAGTTACGTTCCCCAAAATCGAAGTAGTTTTTAAACTCAGTTTGAAATTTGTTTCAATTCAAAAGGAAGTCTTGTGACATTTAAAGTTTCTTGTGACATTTAAAGTTTTTTATAAATTTAAATTTTTTTCTCAAATATTAAAGTTATTTACACAAAATTTTTTTTCTTAAATACATGTGATAAGTGTGAAAAAAAAAAATAAAACGTATCTTTGAAAATCTTTGTTTCAAGTGAAAAAAACAAGTCTTACCAAAGTTTGTAAGAACACAAAATAAAAACTATTTGCAAATTATTACTTTTTTTAAAAAAATAAAATTATAATCATGAATAACACAAAATCTTGTGCGTTTTGCAAAAAAATGTTTTCGAGTGTCAGTGTGTTAAATCGTCACATAAAAACGGTGCATTTAAACTCGTCGGGATCTTGTCTTCTCTGTGGGGAGACGTTTGAATCCCAAACAATTCAAAAGGCGCATTTGGTTCAATGCGCAAAGAATCATCAAAATGGACAGGAACATCCATTGAACCAAAAACAACAACTACAACAAGAACAACATCCACAACATCATCATCAACATCAACAAATACCAGGACAACATCAACAACAAATACAAATACAACAACATCAGAAATTAATTGAAAAACTCCAATTACAAATACGTGAACTTCAACAACAACATAAGGAACAGCAACAAGAACGTCCATCAATTTCATCAGCAACTTCAAAAATAAATGACGATCAACCATCAACTTCTGCAGCAGCAATTGTATCAAAGATAAATAACCAAAGTTTGGTTACTTGTACATTTTGCAAAGAACAAATACCCCAAAACAAATGGGCGCAACATACTAGCAAAATTGCTCACAAAGACAAAGTTCAAACACTTTATAAGGAAAACGTAATGGAAATAAGGAATTCGTTTAAAAATCGCGTAATTTCCTTTTCCGTTCAAAATAAAAATGAACATGAACTGGATCCTAAAGTATTTTTTAATGACAACAAAGCAATGATGCATGAAATTATTCACCAAAAAATAAATGAGCACAAGTCCATAAAATTCAACTTGGAACTTTTTGCGGAGTATGTAAAAATAAGTGGTGAGGAAATGTTGATAGAGTTGAAATCAATGGCTGCGAAATGAAAGCAGTTTTCCTGGAAGTGGAAATAAATCCCATTCTCGAGGAAATGTTTGAGATTATCCTCATGAAAATGGATGAATTCCAAGAAAAGGATAGTGGATGGGCACTGATAAGAATAAAATCAGTGGAAATCAACAAATACCAGCCATTGAGTGGTTCTAGATATTTATCTTTGCCAACAAAAATTGCGGACAAGGCATGCGTAACGCGTGCGTAACGCATGCGTAAAAAATATCTGCACATTTAGTTTTCATCAGTTCTGGTTCATAGAAACTACCTTGAACAGGTTTTCCTTGATAGTCTTCAAGAAGATATGTATTTGGTTTTGTAACTTTGATTTTTCTTATTTTAAAAACCTCTGTAGTCCAGTTAGATGTATAGCCCTTTTCAAATGCATGTTTATACTTGCTGATTCTTACTTTGTCACCGATCTTAAATTTTCGTTTACTTGCTCCTTCTTTATAAGTTTTAAAAATCGGTAACAATGACTTTGAATTTTTCGTCGTTACATCTGCAGGATTGTAATCATTTAGTAGTTGCTTATAAATATTGATCCACTTATAGTTTCCATTGAAACTAAATTCTTTCCACATTTTTTCTTTAAAAGTTCTATTAAATCTTTCGACAATGGAAGCCTTTAATGAACTGAATGTTGAGTAATGATTAATTTTGTACTTTTCCAATAAGAGTTTAAAGTTTTCATTGAAAAATTCTTTTCCATCATCTGTTTGTATATTCTTTGGAATTCTAGAAGAACATCTAAATATTTGTTCCATTCCTTTCGTAATGCTAATACCCTTTTTGTTTTTCATTGGTATGACCCTTGCAAATTTCGAAAACGTATCGATTACTGTCATTAAATAATTAAATCCTCTGTTTTGTTCACTATATGGTATCATTTCAACCAGGTCAGCTTGCCATAAGTCATCGTAACCTTTGATGATAACATGACGACGTTTGAAGTTTCTACGTGCAGCTTTATGCAACTCCTCAACAACCTCACGCTTACTCATATTAACAAAGAGTGAATTCAACAAAATCATATAAAAGACTTTTATATTTTTTTTTTTCTTTTATTGCAATCTATTATACAATAACATAAGTTTCTTAATTTTAATTAACCTTTTTTCCATATGGTAACAACCGCAAGTATCTGGACCTTCTTCACATAGGTTGGATGACCAACAACAGTTAGAGTAATGATGTCCATGCGATGATTCCATGTATGTAGTATTTTTAAATTTACTAACCATTGAAATACAGTAAGTAAATTCTTCATAGTGTTCATCCAATATTGAATCGCCATTTGTTTTTAAAAAATCAAAAATATCTTTTATTATTTTATCAGTGTCCATTTTGAAAGTTCCTTGTTGTTCAAGTGTTGAATGCTAACTAACAAATTTTATTTTATTTTATGAAAATTGAAAATCTTTTCTTCATTTTCACTTATATGTATATATAAAATACAAATACATAAAATTAATACAAATATAACAAAAATTTTTACTTATTTTAATCTATGGGCGTAAAGGGTACATTAGGAAACATCGTCTTCATTAAATATTCAACTTTATTTTTTATTTTCTCGTCAACATACTTTTCTTCTATGGAGTCTTTAAGTTTTTGAGAAATTAATTGTGATGCTTTGTTTTCTTGTTCCATACTTTTTATTGTTTCCTTTATCGTAGAGTCTATGTGGTTTTTTAGCATATGAATTTCCTTATTAAAAGTGGATAAAACTTCCATTAAAGAAGAATTTATGTGGTTTGTAATGCTTGATTCTTTAAGACTTATTTGATCATCAACATATCCTTTGCACACGGCTTGGTGGGGGTATTCAGGATTACTTCCAACATTGTTTAAATATCTACTTTCTATATCGAAATCACCAGACGATAGAAGTTTAAAACCTATTCCTGGAGGTCCTACAAGACCTTTATTTTTTGAAAGAGGCTTGAAGTTCCTACCGAACTTGTCGACGTCCATTGTTTATATGCAAAGTTAATAGATTGAAACGAAGCTAATATATAATATTTGATTCTTTTAGCTCTTCAATTACAGAATTTATTTCATTCTGATGGTTATTATTACCAGCATTTTTGGATGCTATCAAAAGTCTTAGCCTATTAATAAGTTCATTAGGATCGTTCCAATACATATATTCAATATTCTTATTTGTATACTCCATTTCAGTTATGTCAGAATAAGACTTTCCAGTTTTTTCTGTTTCACTTTTAAATCCTGCAGCAAGTTGTTTAATTATTTTTGTATATTTTGCACCTCTATTTGACTTGATTCGACTGGAACTATCATGATTAGTTTTATATGCATTAGTTTTATATAAGATTTTTCCATATTCTTCTAAGTCATCACTAGTATATATTTGTTGGCGTGGATTTTTCTTTAGAATTAATTCAATGAGACCAGGAGTTCGAGTGAAAGTTTCATCATCAATAACAATATCATGGTCATTCATTACAAAACGACATTTTCCTATTTTAATAGAATTTGTATTTGCATCAAAATATGGACCATATGTTGTATCGCGGTTCGAATCTGACAATATTTTTTTAACGAGAGAAGACGTTTTGTTTAGGGTGTACTTTTGGTGTACTGAATAAAATGGTATCATCTGTAGTATCCATTTCTGGAATGTATCTTGTTTTGTTATGTTCTTCTTCCTTTTTATTTTCATCAAATGATTTGAAATGTAGCTTACGAGGTTTGATTGGTTTTATACCGTCATCCTGCTGTGTTGATTCTTTTGTAACATTTGCAACCAATTTTTTCAATGGTTCCACAATTGGTTTGAAAGTCTCTTCTAAATCAGTTTCTCTAGTCATTTTGCCAGTTTTTAGTTGAAAATATTTATTACTTAGCACATTTTTTGTTTTTATTAAATCTCTTAACACGTTCTCATCCATTTCTATGATTCGGATAAAAATAATTTTTTTTTTTTTTTAAGAATTAAATGAAGGACTAGTTTTCCCAAACAGTGTTGTTGTCAGAATGTTTTGATTTTAAATGAAATATGTATATTTATAGTATAGCAATTTTATTGAAACTGTTTTTGTAGCGACCTTTTTCAATACTGTTCTCTTTGTCTATTACTAGGAATCCAAAATTGTCAGTCCAACAATGTGAGCATAACTCTTTGAATTGATTAAATGTCATATCAGAGTTAATATGATCCTTGTAAACATGCTTCAAGTTCAATTCGTCTTGTTTGAAAAGAATAATGAAATTAGCGTTGTCTCTAATTAGATGTTTTGGTATATGAGTATAGGACTGGCATATGTAAAAACTATCAACTCCATTGTGACGACCCATACAAAAATAGTCTCTTATATTATTTTGTTTCTGGCAAGCGACATCATCGAATAAAAATATTGAATTGTTTTTAGCGTCTGAAGGAGGCATTATTTCACAATTGTTTGAAAATTCGTTGTATTCCATTCCTTTGATAGATGTAATAAGTTTTTTAAGATATTGATATTTTGGTTGGTGTAAGGATTTGGAATAAATATAAATATTTTCAAACTTTAAACCATTGGGGTCAAGAAGAATGCTTAACATTACATTTGTTTTTCCGCAGTTTGATGGTCCAACGATTATTCCTCGAATACTGTTTGGAAATAAGTTTCCATGTTTTTTCTTAATTCTTACATTGGAATCAAAATTCCTTACGTTTATGACATCTGACTGCCTTACAAAACGCATAATGACGACTAAGATCTTTTTTAATAAAACATTTTGTTTTTATACACTTGTTATCATAAATCAACTAAATAATAAATAAAATAAATAAATAAAATAAATCAACTAAGAAGGTGTGTTAATCATACTATGATTGAACATAACATTCAAAATCAGTGCAATAAAAAAAGAAAATCATTTAAAGGAGAAGGGCTTTTGAATAAAGTTATAGACAAACTACCATTTGAATTAAATATTCCTTCATATAATTATTGTGGACCTGGAACGAAATTAGAGGAACGCCTACGTAGAGGAGATAAAGGAATCAATCAACTGGATGAGGCTTGTCGTCTTCATTACATTGCATACTCAAAAAGTAGCTCTCTCTCAGACCGACACATTGCTGATAAAATTCTAACCGAGCAAGCGTGGAAAAGATTTAAAGCAAACGACTCATCAACCTCTGAAAAGTTAAGTGGACTCCTAGTAACCAACATGATGAAAGCTAAAACTAAATTTGGAATGGGTAACTGCAAGACCAAAAACGCTATTAAAAGAACTAAGAAGACAAAATCAAACAAGGTTTGCAAACAGAATATGTTTAAAAAGGCTATAAAGAAATGCTATTAAAAACAATATAAATTGTTGTGGAACAACATCTATTGCTAATATTGCTATGAAGGCTGCAAAAAATCTTATTCAAAATAAGAAAAAACAAATTCAAACACCGAGAGTAATTCCACTTCCAAAATGTGGTGGTTTTCTACCACTTCTAGCTCCAATTCTAGCTGGTTTATCTGCTGTGGGATCACTAACAGGTGGAGCAGCTGGCGTTGTAAAAGCGCTCAATGATGTACGAGCTGCTAAAAGACAGTTTGAAGAAAATAAGCGTCATAAAAGACTATGGAGTCAGTTGCTATTCAAGGAAATGGACTGTTCTTAAAACCATATAAAAATGGTCTTGGACTTTTTTTGAACTCAACAAATACAAAAAGTAATTGAATTGCTACCTAACAATCCTTTAAGCAATTTTGATATTCACCAGTTTGGAAAGAAACACTTGAAGCATTTTAGAGGAGTTTTTATGCGAAACTCTTTACCAAAAGTACCAACATTAAAAGAGTGTGGTGTTATAAATCTGGATAATGAAAGTGGTTTGGGTACTCATTGGGTAGCATATATAAGAAATAAAAAAAAAATATTGTTAAGTATTTTGATAGTTTTGGAAATTTAAGACCACCCTCAGAAGTAATAAGCTATCTTGGTAGCAAAATAAACTATAATTATATACAAGAACAAGATTTTGATACGTTTATTTGTGGTCATTTATGCTTAAGGTTTTTATTAGAACAATGTAATAAAATTTTCAAAATCTAAAATTAAATATAAATAAATATCGTAAAAAAAAAAACAAATGTGTCTTTTAATTAAACTCTTCTGACATTCTATTGCATTGTACACAATTCTAACCAGTACAACCAACAGAAATAAGTATTTTAGAATGCTAGTTTCTATTTGATCCTAAGCATATGAACATTCTAATAAGAATATGTTTAGCCAATGCACACATCAATTTTATATTGCATGCCGTGCAGGTGCGAATGATGTGCCAGAAATTACCCAACTAAATATGTATTGGGTGCCAAGTTTGGTGCAGAACTTACTCAACCATCGGTGCACACATCAATTTTGTATTGGGTGGATTAGGAGTGACATAGATTTTGAATTGGATGGAGTAGGAGCTACCCAACCAAATCAGCACGATTCCAACAAGAATTTAATTTTTGAACAAGAAATACGACCGGTACCAAGCACAACCCAATGATATATAACTAGAAAAGTGTATCTCACAACCAATTTATCACTGGAAATCCAATCCCACAACCAATATTCCAATGAAAATACAAATGGTGCTAGAAATCCAACCAGTGACAATTATTCCCAATTAGAATCAAACTGGAAACTTGCCATGCATCCCAATTGGGACGTGAGGTGCCGTGCCGTGCCGATGCCAAGTTTGGTGCCAATATGGCTGGGAGTTACGAATATATACTACTGCCTTTAATTTTGTTGTTTTAAAAATGACGTTTTGCCAAAAAATATTTTATAAAAAATGAGTTTGAACTGTATCATAAGGTCAAAATTGATGTTTTTTGACTTACGACGATGTTCTTTTTAATGAGCGATGTTGTTGGGGCATGTTAGAGTAGTCTGCTAAGTTTGCAACTTTAAAAAAACCTGTGTTCGCTGGAGGAAGAATGCAACAGTGAACAAAATGCTTAAATCACCTCATATTTTTTGGACATTTTCCTTTATAACTTTGGAAATACGCAACTTAGGAAAAAACCATTCACTATAAACTTGTTTGTTATAAATTTTTCTACAAGACCACATTAGTTTTAAATTCATGCATGTTATATTTGTTTTGCTATCTATCCATGGATTAAAAAAAAAATTCTGAAAAACTTAGTAATTTTGAGGAATTCAAAAAATAGGCCAAGAATTGTCAAATTCTGCTAAAAATTTGGAATAAAATAGTCAAGAGCATTACAAGACGAAATTTAAAAATTCGATCCAGATCTGTCAAATAGTTTTGGAAAGAATTATTAAAAAATAAAAAAAAAAAAAATATTAAAAAACAAAAAATGAGTTAAAAGGAAATATTATGTTAACTAAGTGCAACGCATCATTCCTGTGGTCAAAGTAGGACACTTACATACTTTGAACCTTAAGTATCATAAAATATTGTTATAATATTTATATATTTTTTTTAAGCAACCTTGGTAGAGATTTAAAAGTTCCGTAAATTTTTCACTGTATAAATAAAAAATGATTTCGTGAAGTATTTTTAAGCAAATTTTTTAATCAGTAAAATCGCTACCAAATTAACTAAAAATGGAAATAAATATAATAACCATATTTTATGAAAGTTAAGGGTTCCAAGTGCGTGTACAAAAATCAGAGGCAAGCTTAAGTGTCCTACTTTGACCACAGCAATGATGCAAACATTGCTTGTTGCACTTAGTTAACATAATGTTTCTTCCCAAAACTATTTGACCGATTTTGATCGAATTTTCGGACTTCGTCTTTTAATACTCTAGACTATTTGATTCCAAATTTTTAGCAGAGTTTGACAATTTTTGACCCATTTTTTGAGTGCTTCAAAATAACTAAGATTTTCAGATTTTTTTGTATTCATGGTTAGATAGCAACACAAATATATCATGCATGAATTTAAAACTAATGTAGGAAAAATGAAGTGATTTCAGCGTTTTTTTCTGTAGCTGCACTACCTAGGTATTTTTTGTATTTTTATTATTTGTTGTCTACAATCTAATTCGAAAAGTGATTATTTTTCAAAAAGTTTAAATAAAAAGTGTAGCTTTTTTTGTAAGATATTTTATTTTTTAGCGATTTCTGGTTTTTGCGATATTTGTTTCTCCATTTTGCGGTTCTTGGCGAAACAATTTTAAATTGCGTTATATGGTCTTACAAATCTTGCAACACCTTGCATTAGATGTTTACATATTTTTTGGAGCTTTAATATTATTAGATTTGTGACAGCTCATACAAACTTACCTCGATCTCCGCGTCGTTGGGTCCTTCATAATCATAGCTTCCGAAATTTCACCAAATCTGCTGAAATAGTCTCGTAAGCTTTCTGAAAAGAAAGAGACACATATTAAACCATGAAAGATTCAAACAAAACATGCTAGAGGCTTGCATCTTCGTATACATAAAATGAAATTTTAAAGGCATCTTAACTTTTAAATCCCTTAGATAGCTCTTAAGTTCGAAATCGATATTTGTAATAGATGTTCATATTTATGCACATATTTACAAATGTAAATAATGTACCGATTTCACTTTGTTCTCATCTGTATTTCATTTTTTTGTATGGCTATTCTAAATCTCTATTAGTATCGAGTTTTTTTTTGACGAAAAAGGAAATCAAAAATATTCTTAAACCTGAAAACAAATATTCTTAGTTCACACTAAATTTGCATATCATGTCGTAACTTGTCCCACGTTCGGAGAAAGCATAAAAAGAAGGTGTTCTCATGTCGTGTCCCGTTCGATTTGCGGTCAAACTTTTTACAAAGAGTGTGCCCAATTATATTAATTCAACAAATTTATGGATAATCATCCATTGTCTTAGACTTGAAAAATAAATTATCATCTTTCAATCAAAAAGTACTGACCAACTTCGTCTCTGAAATTGAATAAAACATCGATTCTCATCACAAACAAAACATCGATTTTCACGAACAGAACATCGACGACATCAACACTGCTGGAAATAATTCTTAAGAAATTGAACAAGAAATCAATAAGAACATCTCAATAGGAAACTAATTTGAATTTAATTTAACAATCAAATTCAGGATCATTGAACTTAGATCTTTATAATCTATTCTCAGTTCATTTTTTTAGTGATAAGATATATAACCATTCCGAATCGTCTTCTTAAGAGAGTTATGCAACCATATTACATAATAAAAATCAACAATAAGAACACAGACAGTAAGTGGAAATCAAGAAAGTCGAATATAGATTCACTGAAACAGTAGTATCAATAGAAGGCACCGATTCATCATCCATCCTTGTTTCTGTAAAGAAAAAAACGAACGTGGCTCAACTCTAACAGCAATGACTTAACAAGAAGTGATCTCTTTTTTCTCAATAATAACAAAACAAGTGATGATCTTTTGATTGGCTCGATCTATTGCTCACATACTCTGTTTCATTTTATTGAAAATGATTTTCCCTATTTCTACCAACACCTACATTTAAAAAAGACTCCGGTAGTCTTTGTACCAAAACTACCAAATTTAATGCGGTTTCATCTTCTTCAAAGTATGATATTCTTACATTTACTGAAATTTGGCCGAAAGATAACTATTTAAACTCTGAACTTTTAAGTGAAAATATACTTTCGGTTTTTTGAAGTATGGAGAAAACAAACAAATCAAGAGGAAGCTTGTTGTTCGTCCATCAATCTCATGCCGGGAAATCGACCTACCATCTCGTTCATTAGAACAAGATATTGATCAGCTTTCAAAACCCTTGTAAGGCTGTGTAATCGAAAACAGCTTGAAAATCAATCGATTTTTCTAAAATTTTAGTTATTTTGCACTTACACTATAGCTAAGTGAATAAGCCCATTTGTGTGATTTTTGAGTTTGGACCTCTAAATATATTTTGGAAAATGTCCCAAAACAAAAGTCACTTGAAGGTTTTGAATGAACAACAACCACTTGTGTTGGCTACCACCAAGTATTACTATAGACTGGAATTATTTCGATTTCATGGCTGCCATACCAATCATCATTCAAAACCTTCAATGCAAATATGACGGAGCGAAAGCTATGCAGCCTAACTGCAAGTGTTATCACGAGAAAACACCTTTGAACAAAAGTTACTTATTTGCATATCCTCTACAACATCCACCATACCTTGCTGTTTCAAATATTTGACACAAAATTTATCCAACACTCCACTAATTATACATACAATTTTTTAAAATTAAATGAAACAGCCCCAGTTCGTAACAACCCCAAATGGGGTTGTTGAAAATAGCGATTTTCCGAGTACCTACATATTGTTTCAAGATCTCGATACACGCACTCATATTTTGGTAATGTATCCAACCCAAAAATTTGTTGTCGGTTCTCAAAGTATTATTTATTCAAGGCTGATTTGTTTTTTGAAGGTACATACATCCGCTCCACTTAAATAGAAACACATTTTTTTTTACTATCTGAGCGTGTAGCGCTTTGGTAAATTTATTAATTCATCTTTTGGTTCTAGTTCCTATAAGAGGCATCTATTGCGAATAAAACTGCAGAGACAAAATAATTCAGGAAAATAACACTAGGTTATTTTTTACGACTTTTCTAATTACTTCTTTTAAAACACTGTTTTTTTGTTTTTAACTAAGGAAAACCTTCTTCCTATTTTCCTTGTAGGAGTTTGCCGTCATTTTCAATATGGGAAACTCCAGATCAAACCAGAAAATAGCACCCCACGGCATTACACCACCTTCTCGGTTATGGTGGCGGTCGAGAAACCTGAGTCCATTCCTCATTACATGAAAATAGTAATTATATCCGTCCAGGCCATCTAAATTGAAGTTTTTTCGTCAGAAAATACCACTTTTGTGCACTTTTCCTTCCACGTCATATTCTTTCTGTCGCTTAAATTTGAAGCCAGTCTATTTATCTTTTTTCGGTCTACTTCTGTTATGGCTCTTGATTGCCTACCTCACAAATTTTTACTTGCAATATATTAAGGTACTATATGGTAATAATATTCCCTAACATTAAGATGATACTTACTTACTTTTGATGGCGCTCACAGCCCAGGATGGGCTTCGGCCTCAACTAACAAGCCCCTCCAGCCAGCTCTGTCCCTAGCTAGCCGCTTCCAGTTACGGGTTCTTCCTCTGCTGCGTACCCCATCGGGGTTGGATTCGAAGACTTGTCGGGCAGGTGCGTTGCTGTCCATACGCTCCACGTGCCCCAGTTATCTCAGCCGCTGTATTTTTAGCTTTTTGACCAGGTCAACGTCGCTGTATAGCCCGTATAGCTCGTCGTTTCCTCCTCCATACTCCTTCGATACACACCGGACCGAAAATCACACGAAGAATCTTCCTCTTCTCAAAGCACCCTAGCAGATTTTTATCCGAATCTTTTAGTGTCCATGCTTCTGACCCATAAAGCAGGACCGGGATGATTAGGGTCTTGTATAAAGTCTCCTTGGTTCTCTGAGAGAGGGCCTTACTACTTAAATGACTTCTTAGACCGAAGAAACAGCGGTTGGCAAGAGTAATTCTTCGCTTGATCTCTGCACTGATGTCATTCTGCAATGTAATAGTGGAGTCCAGGAAGAAAAAGTCCTTGACAACTTCGAAGTTATATCTGTCCATCGTGATATTTTGCCCGAGTCGACGAGAGATTCCTCTCTCGATGACAGCATATACTTTGTCTTGTCCTCATTAACCGCCAATCCCATTCTAGCCGCCTCCTATTCAATGCTCGCAAATGCACCTGCCACAGCTCGCTTTGTTCTGCTGACAATGTCATGTCATCCGCATACGCAAACAATTGAACGGACTTTTGATAGATTGTACCGCTGGTATTGACATGTGCATTGCGTACAATGGCTTCAAGTGCGATGATGAATAGGTTGCATGTTAACGCGTCGCCTTGCCTCAATCCTTTCTCAACATCAAAGGAATCGGTGGTGTTCTTACCAATTTTTACGGAGCGAGATTTCTCCATCGTCATCCTGCACAGGCGGACGAGTTTGGCAGGGATGCCGGATGCCGGATGCCGAGACTCGACATGGCTCTGTATAATTCGTCCCTTTTCACGCTATCATACGCGACTTTAAAATCGATAAAAAGGTGGTGTATCGATCTGGAATTCACGGGATTTTTCTAAAATCTGTCGGAGTGTGAACATTTGATCGACGGTTGACTTACCTGGCCTAAAACCACACTGATAGGGGCCGATCAGATCGTTGACAAAAGGTTTTAAGTGGTCACACAGGATAGCCGACAAGATTTTATAAGCGACGTTTAGGAGACTAATTACTCTGTAGTCAGTAGCGGATCTAGGATTAGGCTGTGGAGGGGGGCTTGGTAGATCCAGTTTGAGACCAGGCCAGTTTCACAAGTTAAACTACAATTTATGTTTAAACTTAAGTTCAGCACTTGATTCGGTTTCAAAGTTAACCTTGAACTTAGATAATTCTGTAGTTCTAGTTAAACGAATGTATTCTGCCATTTAAACTTCATAGCCTAAGAGCCGGCAGCAAATTTTGTGAGTGGATTGATAACCAAAATATGAGTATGATGGTTTGTAGGTGCATATATCGCGGTATCAAAAACAACCGTCTCTCAGGTTTCTTTTTCAGCGTTTTGCGGGGTTGAGGTTTGAAAATAGCGATTTTCCAGTTTATAAGTTTATTTTGTCAGAGGTATTACCACTTCAATAAATTTTTAATATGTTGGCATAAAAGGGGGCCTAACTTTTAACATTGTGTTTTTGTTTTTATTTTATTTACATTTTATTGTCATTACATTTGGTTTTTAATCTTAAACTATTGTCGGCTTCACGTCTCGGATTGTTCAGGTCCGGTTCTCATTGGGGGGTAAGGTGATGGGTAGGTGAGGCTATCAGCCACGGTAGTAATCTAACCCTGGGTCAGCGTAGAAGGGGATGTTCTCTTCGTCGTTGGTTGTTATTAGATCCTCGTCTAGTAATTCCATTACTTCAAGGTACCGCTGGCGCTGTTCAGGATGTCTTGGCTGGTTTACAACTCCTCGTATCAGAGGGTTCGGGTGGTTGACTAGATTCGGATGACACCGTCGGCTGGATTTGATGAGGTATCTGTCAAGTTGTTGGATTTTGGCTTCTTCATAGAGTCTCTTGTTGCTGATGTGTTTGATACGTATCCTGTCAAAGTGCATCACTGTGCAAATCCGCAAGATCTTCCTCTCGAATATTGCCAGCTTGTTCATGAAGGTTTTTGTCGTCGTAAACCAGATGGAAAAACAGTACGTGATGACCGGTCTAATGAGTTGCTTATAAAGAAGAAGCTTGGGCTTCTGGCTGAGTCCATTTCGTTTTCGCATCAGTGAATGAATCCGGTGAAAGGCAAAATTTGTTTTCTTCAGTACAGCTGCTGTGTGTGGGTTGCACCGGTATAGCTCGTAGAAATGTATTCCCAGGTTTTCACATTACTTCTGGCTGACAGCTGAGTTCCATTGGGAAGAGTGGTCTTGGTGTTCCTGCATTTTGCGGCTGAGGGTCCTCTTTGACTTCCGGAGGTTCTTGGTCGTCTGAAGCAGATCAGTTCTGATTTCGCCGAGTTGATTTTGAAACCCCAGCGCTGGTAGAGTAGAGTCTTCTGATATGAGTTTCTACTCCTCTAGCCGTTAAAACCGTTAAGTACAAACTTGTTTTTTATCGAAAACGGCTCCAAGAATTTTTTTAAAAAAGATGTGCGTTTATTGAAAATTTAAAGTATGGCCAACATTTTGATGAAAACAAATTTTACCAATAACGGTTAATAACGGTACCTGTCATAGAACCGATTTTTTTATTTTCAAATATCTTGTTGACGCCTGCACCGATTTCAACCAAAATTTGTATACAAGAGCTCCTTCAATTCAAATCAATATGCATATACAAATTTTTCAAAAAAAAAAAAATATTGATATTTTGATATTTTTTTTTATTTTGTGTAAAATTGGATTCCGATCTGCAACCCACCGTGAGTGGACGTGTGTAGGAGTGTGAATTACGTTGTGAACTTCCTAGTCAATCACCAATCAATTGCAATATTCTGTTTTTTTTTTTTCCTCCTATTGCCGCTTATTATAAAAAAAATAAATAAATAAAATATCCATTGCCCTCTAAAATATAATAAATAAAAAAATTAGAAATACAAAATCAACACAAATCGCGCCGCGCAAATCAAAAGAATCAATAGACTACATTCATACTTAAACAAGTTACAAATAAAAAAAAAAGTGCAAGTGGCAGTGCATAAAAACAACAACAAAAGTGCACCCGTGTAGCGACGTTTATGATGCTCAAACCACAAACAGGCATAGCACAGCGGTAATTCCTAATCCCTCCTTTCCACTTCACTCACAGTGCTTTGGCTTAGTTATTATATGTAGTATATGTATGTATCATTACATGCAATTCTTATGATGGACTAAGCCGAAGCATATCAGATAAATTGCTGTTATTGATTTTGTGTTTCCAGGGGCGGATCAGTACACTGCTTTTTTAGGCATAACACTAGTAGTATTGTACTGTGAAGTCATTTGGGGCCCAAACTTGATATCAGCATAGATAACTGTCTGATTTGGTTTTTTATGTCTGTTTATTGTAATGGTGGGTGAATTTAGGGTTGACTACAGCAACATTCGGGGACTGAGGCAGAATTTTTGTGCTGCATATGTCCATACTGTGAAAAACACTAAACACTGTTTTGGCACTAAGTGAAACCCAGGTAGGGGAAAATACCGATCACTCGGAATTCAGCCTACATGGTTATAGCTTAGTGCCTCTATTTTTTCCACATCATGGTCTCGCCGTGTATGTTCGCAGTGATGTAGCTTATCAGCTTCAACCACAATATGGTTCATGTTTGAATACGAACTTTAATTTCATGTGGTTTAAATTCACCATCCATAAGCGCATCATCCATACTTGTTTTATTTATCGTAGTCCTAGTTTGGATAGTAATTCGACTTCCAACGAATTCGATGCACTATCCGACTCCATCCAGAGAATTATTTCCCATTTTCCACACAGTGAAATCGTTGTTACGGGCGATTTCAATGTACATAATTCTTCGTGGCTACGTTATTCGGGTCAGACAACACCCGAAGGAAGGTATGTCGAGATTTTTGCTGAGATAAACAACCTAACTCAGCTGGTCGACGAGCCTACTCGGATTCCTGACGTTGCAGGTCAATCCGCCAACACTCTAGATTTGTTTCTTACCTCTGACCCTGATATATACACTATAAGTGTATTATCGCCCCTAGGCACATCAGACCATTGTGTCATATCTGCGAATTTCTCGTGCCACCAAAACACAGTTAAAGAAAAAATTCCCAAGAGAACCGTTTGGCAGTATGAGAAAGCCAACTGGGACGGTCTCAATGTTTTCTTCAGGAACTTTAACTGGTCACTATGCTTCCTCGATAGTGACGTAGATTCCAGTGCAGATATGATTACAAACTTAATTCTTTGTGGAATGACAAATTTTATCCCGAATAGGGTGAAACCTATCAAACGCAAAGAAAACTCATGGTTTGATTCGAGCTGTAAAGAGGTTATTAGGGTTAGAGAAGTAAGCTTCCGAAGTTATAAAGCCAACCCTACAGAGGAAAACCGGAAAAAGTAGAAAGACCTGTAACGTTCATATTCGACGAACCAAATTTTTACATGATCAAAAATTACGGCAAAAAATTCTACAATGTCCCAAAGGTAGTAAAAATTTTTGGTCATTTGTAAAAAACATACGAAACACCACCTCGTCCTCGGTTCCAACGCTCGTCTTCAACGATACTCTTTTGTCAGCTCAATCGATAAAGCCAATTTGCTTGCAGCACAGTTTGCTGTTAATTCGTCGCTGCCTGAAAGTGTTATGACTCCTCCTGTACTTGAGAGCGCAAATGATTCTATGGGACAAATCTTCTTCCGCACTCGTGCAGTTGCCAGAGTTCTGAAAGATCTCGATATACACAAATCCGCTGGCCCGGATAGTATCCCTCCCATTGTTCTGAAGAGGTGTTCTTCAACGCTGGCAAAACCACTGCGTAAGCTTTTCCATCTGTCCTACTCTACTGGTCTCTTTCCGAGTGGATGGAAAACAGCATTTGTCCAGCCTGTCCCTAAAAAAGGCGTGTCTTCTTCCCCCTCCAACTATCGGCCAATTGCGCTTACGTCCCTTCTTTCCAAGGTCATGGAAACGCTGATTAATTTTCAGCTAAAGAAATATCTCGAAGAACGAAAGCTTCTTAATGACCGGCAGTACGGCTTTCGTAGCAATAGGTCCACTGGTGATCTGATGGTATATCTCACCGAACAGTGGCACAAATCTTTACATCGTTTTGGAGAAAGTAAGATTATTGCGCTTGGTATTTCTAAAGCATTTGATAGAGTTTGGCATCAAGCTCTCTTATCGAAAATGCGTGCATTTGGTATCGATGAATCTCTTCTTCGTTGGATTAGAAATTACCTTTCGGACCGTTCAATTCAAGTTGTATTGGATGGTTTCAAGTCTGAAATTCACAAAATAAATGCTGGTGTGCCCCAGGGCTCCGTTCTGTCTCCGACTCTCTTCCTTATATTCATAAACGATCTTTTATCTGAAACTTCTAATCCATTAAATTGTTTCGCTGACGACAGTACCCTCAGCTTCTCATATTCGTTTACAGATTCTCATCCATGTCCTTCAGATGTGATACTTGAACGGCAGTGTATGATAAGCTCACTAAATTCTGATCTCGACAGCATTGTCCATTGGGGAATAAAAAATCGTGTAGAATTTAATGCTTCAAAAACTCAATGCTGTCTACTGTCGTTAAAACGAAACCCACCCCCCATGCAACTATCCATGAGTGGCACTTGCATTGAGGAAACCAAAAAGCTTTCAGTCCTCGGTTTGTGTGTCACAGACCACCTTTTATGGAACGACCACATATTCGACATCGCCAAAAATGCTGCTAAGTGTTTAGGTTTTCTCCGTCGATGCAAGAAATTTTTCTCCCCTTCTGATCTGGCTGTGATCTACAAAGCCTTTATTCGTCCAAAACTTGAGTATAACTCTCACATTTGGGCAGGTGCTCCAATAACCCACTTGAGTTTATTGGATAGAATTGAAAAGAGAGCCCTTAAAATGATAGGTGAAAGAACTATAACGGAAACATTCTCATCTCTTGAGCACCGTCGAAATGTTTCATGTCTTTCGTTATTTTACCGTTATTTCCATAAACAATGCTCTAGTGAAATAGCCAGTTGCATTCCTCCCCTTAAACAATTCAACCGTAATACTCGCGCTTCTAGGAATGCCCATCAGTTTACCCTTGAGCTCAATTTCGGACGTACTGTTAAGTACAGAGATTCTTTCTTTAGTCGCACTACTCGAATGTGGAATGCTCTACCCAGCTCAATTTTCCCCTCCCATTGTGATCTACAAACCAATGTGCATCGGTATCTCCTTTTAAATCCCCTCCAATCTACCTAATCGCTCGTGCTGTGTATATCATCTTAAGGGTAGTCACAACCCCTTTTGCACGCGCTCAATATAAAAAAAAAAAAAAAAAAAAAAATGCTGGCATACCAGATTTAATTTTTGAAAATGAGCGAAAAATTTTAAATATAAAAAATTAATTTTTAAGAAAACCGCTCCAAAGATTTTTTTTCATAAACAAATCAGATGGCATACTTGATTTTGACCTTTTACTTTCAAGCCATTAAAATAATAAATTTATTTATTTTTTCAAAGATATCATAACATTTTGGAACCATTACCTATGTACTTGTGCATTATCAATTTCTAACCACGTTAAGGTTGTTAGCTACGAGAGCAAGTTTGTGCGATCCAGTCGTGCCCATTTTTGTAACACATAAGTAATTCCCAAGCTAAAAAGCTTAATTATTCAACCTCAAAAATGTTTTTGAGTTTTTTTTTTCGTATTTTATTTGTTACTACTCTTTTATTAAACCAGATTGGTTTGGAATTTTTATGGACTAGGACTTTAGGAATATATAAATAATAATAATGCATTAAACAATAAATTGTACGCAGTAGAAAGTTAATCATTCATACAATTGCAGTTCCAAGGAAAAAAGTATTGATTTTGAATTAAAATCACCATTATAGTCAAATTTATGTCAGTCCAAATAAACATACCATTTAAAAGTATGCAAAGCGCTAAGTGATAAATCGTATTCCGAAATGAGAGGAACATGTTTTTATTTATAAATATTATATAAGGCCGGAACCACACACATCTCGTACTCGTATGTTGTGTTGCAGAGCCGTGTCTCGTGTGTCACTGTCATTACATACATTTCATACGCCACACGGCAACACAGCACACGATACGAATTCACGAATGTGGTTCCACGGATATGAAATTGTAGCGATAGCGACACATGGCTATACAACACAATACACGAGACATCAGGTGTAATTCTGGCTTAACTCTATCTACAAAAACAAGATCTAGAATTCTTTTTAAATCATTTTTAAGTTTATATTTATTTGAACTATACTCTGTTCAACAAAAATTGTCAGTATACAGGTCTACAGGGCTTATGGGCGAGCTTTTTTTTTAAAAAACAGTGGCGCCTGTGTGTCTTTCACGACACTGAATTGAGAAAACTGCCAATAAAAATGATTCTAACTCACTGAACAATGTACAGGAATTGTTGCTGTAATGCGCTGCAAAAGATCGTACACCCCAACATGACCGTCCTCATTGCATGCCCAAAGCACAATCGTTTCTACTCTGGCAGTCTGGCTCAGCGCTGCCGAAAGTGGCACTTTAATGCCAAATTGGCACTTTCAAATGAGTTTGGCACTTTGGCACCCATTGGCACTCAAAAGTGCACACATTGGCAAAGTTTAAAATTTGGCACTCTTTTTTTTAAATGAAAATATCAAAAAAAAAATTCATTAAAAAACATTACATTCCTACACTTGTTGCTCTGTTTTGTAAGTCCCACAAAAATTGACTACAGTGAACATTGTGTTGGATGCCGAGGATACCTAGCGAAAGATTTGTGTATGGCGCTGTCACTGTTGGATGCCTACAAAATAAATGAAAGACTTGCTGTGTATGCCATTGTCACTGTCACTACTTCTATTAAATTCCATCCATCAACTTTGAATGTTGCATGAAGCATCAAGTAGAACAGAAACTTAAAGTTAAAACAGAATTGAATTGAATTTCAAAAAGAATTAAGTAAAACACGAATACATAATTTTGAGGTGCTTCGATATTACACTACTTAAAGTTTTAAATATTTAACATTAACAAACTTAGAACTTGGCGCACTTTAGATCTCACTACTTTTTACGGCTGAATTGATACGCAAAGGTTTTTGTATACCAACCTATAGAAGAACTTGGCTTCTTTTTAAACATTTATGTTTTTGGTGTAATTTCACTTCTTTTTGCAACGATTTTTTTATCAGGGAAAGTGGGTGGAATAAAAGGCCACTGAAAGCCTCATAAGAAAAATTAAGTATTTAATGTAAAGATGCCACGCCCCTGCATGAACAACTTCATAATTTCAATTTTTTCTTTCTATACCTACACCTGAAAACCAACCGCTCTATAAAATTTCATAATTCTGTACCAAGCAGAAGTGCTCTCTATTATATTAATTCTTCGATAATAGGTGGTTGCCACACCCACTGAATGTAAAACCTCACATTTTTAATTTTCCCCTTTCTTGCATGTCAAGTCGTATCGCTCTACCAATTTTCATCATTTTACGACGGTAAAAAGTGCTCCACATAATTGATATCAATTCTGAAAATATGGGTGGGTGCAACTCCCCTCAATGGCTAATTTCAAATTTTCCAATATCTTTTGACCAAGGACAAATTAATTCATGAAATTTTATTTCTGATATCGACGCAGAATTTTATCCGCAACAATATATCCAAAGTCCCCCAAAATCCCCGCATTGGCTTTTTATATAGGCGCATTTGAAGAGGTGGAGAGGGGAGGGAGGCCGGAGTTTGTCAAGCTGAAAAATTTGTTGTAATACAATCTAATCATATGACACATTTTTTAGGGTGCTTTTCAACGCTGATTCTAAAGAGACCAAAACTGAAAAGATACATGTATCCTGTGGAAAGTTAATGTCATTTTTACGGAATGATCACTTTTTTTTAAAGTACAACAAGTAATAAATTACCCAAAACCATTTTAAAATAATGGGATTTTAAAGAAATTTGGTATAAATGTTTCGTTTGGCATGTTTACTATGAATCAAAACCCCAAAATATTTGTGGTCAAAGGGTGTTTTTTTGAGGGTGAGATGTTAGTGCGTCATTATTACCATAACATCTATGAATAAGTTTTGGCACTGATGAAATTTGCTAAAAATATCAAATATTTCATGGTTTCCAAGTATCAAAAGAGTCCATTAAAATTACTTGATCCAAAGAGTTTTTTTTAGAAAGCTCTTACGAAAAATTGTATTTTCGTGTAATCGAGATAGCACATATGACACATGATATAAGATTTAAAGGTATTTTTTAACGCCGAATCTAATAAAAGAAAAACCAATATGATACAAGCACCCTAAAAAAGTTAAATTAATTTTGAAACAGAAATTACTTTTTTTTCCGTTAGGCAGGGCAAATATTACACCCCCAAAAAACACACTTGGACCTTAGATATTTGTACGGACTCTTTTGATCCTTGGGTGCCAATATAAATTTAATATTTTTAGCAAAGTTCATAAGTGTCAGAATTTGTTCATGGATGTTATGGTAATAATCAATCACTGGCATCTCACCGTCAAAAAACACCCTTTAACGAAAGATATTTTTGGGGATTGTAGATTGTATTACAACAAATTGTTCAGCTTGACAAACTTAAATTTTCAATTTGTTCCTTTGAACGCACCGCAAGGCCTACCGTTGTTTGAGTGAGTTGCCTGAACCTGATAAGCTTAGAAAATACTGCGAATTTTAAGTTTCTGACTTTATTGGTAAAAAGTTTCTGACTTTATGCTGTAAAAAGGATGTAGTGCAGAACTTGCCTGGGCACTAAAGGGCCCTTTGATACCTATCATATGATATCAAATATCTTATATAAAATATGCAAATGAATTTTGCTATTGTTTTTTTTTTATTTTATAATTTTATTTTTCTAATAGTGAAATATGTAAACAAAGAATATTTATTGTTTTTTTTGAATATGCGATTTTTTTACTTTGGCACTCTGTGACACTTTTTGGCACTCAAAAAAAAATAATTGGTGGCACTAAGATTTTTTTTCAGCGGTAGCGCTGGTCTGGCTGTGTCCTGTGTGGTGTGCGCCAAAAAAAAAATATATATTCCAACAGAGTAACCCTTATCTGTTTTCAAGCTTTTGAGAACAGAATTAATTAAGGTTAGATATAATGCTAATTACTGAAACCCTTTTGACCTATTTTCCCTGTACTGATAATTCTTGTTGAATTGAGTATAGTATCACCCTGTGGTAAATAGTCAATTATTTTCAAGTAATAAGTGCTTAAGTATGTGGTTTGTTATAAGCCGACCTCGATTGGATTGCCTGATGGGCACAGTTGTAAAAGAATTCAATCTTTGCAGTTCCAAAAATTGTATTTTGGTAATTTTAAACGATTTTAGCATCGTACTTTCTCCTAACATTTTACTTAAGTAAAAATCACCGGTGGCTATTTTTACTTGCGATCAGAGCTTACAAGTACCAAGTACCTTGTACTTGTACTTGAAAAAAACAAATACAAAGAACTTGGTACTTGAAAATCACCAAGTTCGTAATAATGTCTTTGGCCCAGATATGACAGTATGTGACCATCAGGAATTGAGGTAAATTGTACTTGTTAATTGAATTATATTCATTCACTCCAAGAAAATCAGAAGTAATGTCTTCATAACTAGTTAAAGGTATTTTAGATAGATAGATAAATAGATATGTAGATAGATACATATTTTGTCACACCAAAAACATAAATGTTAAAAAAGGAGCCAAGTTCTTCTATATACAAAAACCTTTGCGTAACAAGTCAACCGTAAAAAGTAGTGAGATCTAAAAGTACTCAAAGTTCTAAGTTTATTAATCTTAAATATCAAATATTTTAAGTAGAGAAATATAGAAGAACCTCAAAACTCAGAGAAATCTGTTATTTAATGATTACTGACTTAAATTGAGTTGGTTTACTTGGCAAGTTTTCTTTTTTTACCTAATTACTCAATTTTGGAATGAAAACTTGACTAGTTATTAACAATAATAATTTAGAACTTGGCGTACTTTTAGATCTCACTATTTTTTACGGCTGACTTGTTACGCAAAGGCTTTAGTTTATAGAAGAACTTGGCTCCTTTTTTAACATTGGTGTGATTTCACTACTTTCTGCAAAGATTCTTTTAATAAAGAAAAGTGGGTGAAACAAACGCCCAATGAAAGCTTTATAAGGAAAAGTAAGTTTTAAAAAAATGCCTTTTATATGTACTACAAATCCTACCCCCTTACCAATTTTCATAAGTTAGAAGTGCTCCATTGAAATGATAATAATTGATAAGTAGTGGCCGGATGAAACGGCCCTGCATGAAAAGTTCATGATTTCAACTTTTTCTTTGTATACACCTGGAAACTAACCACTTTACCAAATTTCATATTGCTGCACAAATCGGAAGTGCTCTCAATATATTTAATATTAATTCTGTGAGAATGGGTGGTTGCCACGCCCACTGAATATAAAATCTCAAAGTTTTAATTGTCCCTTTGCTGGCATGTCAAGTCCAATCACTGTACCAAATTGTATCACGACAATCAGAAGTTCTCTACATAGTTGATATCAATTCTGAGAATATTGGCGAGTGCCACGCCCCTGAATGGATAATTTAAAATTTTCCATTATCTCTTTTGTATTGACCACATGATATACCAGTCTAACAAATTTTATCATTCTGCAACAATCCGAAGTGATCCATACAATGATTAACAATTCTAAGAAAATGGGCGGATACCTCGCCCCCTGGATGTTAAATATTAAATTTTAAAATTTTAGCCTTTGTTTGCAGTTCAAGTTATATCGCTCTACCAAATTTCATTATTCTACGACAACCAGAAGTGCTCCATATAATAGATATCAATTCTGCAAAAATGGGCGGATGCCACGGCCTCTGAATGTTAAATCGCAAATTTTAAAATTTTGCATTTGCTTGCACTTCTCGACGACAATCAGAAGTGCTCCTCATAATTGATATCAATTCTTATTCAAATGGGCGGATGCCACGCCCCCTGAATGTATAATCTCAAATTTTAAAATTCTGCCTTTGCCTGCACTTTAAACCCTACCGCTGTACCAAATTTCATCAATGTGCGACAATTAGAAGTGGTCCAAGTAATTTATATCAATTCCATGAAAATGGGCAGGTACCACGCCCCCTGAATAGAAAATCTTTAATTTTGCAAGGTTCTACGATGTCGGGAAGTGCTCCATAATTTTGATGATCTGTCAGTGAGTGAGTTAGTCAGTCAGTTTCGGCTTTTGCTATTTTTGCAGTCTTATATCTCGGGCACCACTGATGCTAAGGAATTGAAACTTGGTGAGTTGTCTAAACCTGACTTAGCAAATGCTGCAAGTTTGAATCTTCTGACTTTATTGGTACTGAAGTTAGAGGGGGGTCAAAAACCGCCTGAGTTTGATCCTGTAAAAAGGGTGTAGTGCCAGAACTTGACTGGGAACTACCGTGCCCTTTGATCTTATGCAGGGTGTCCCGTAAATAATGGATAACACTGAAATGCCTCATAGTAGACTTTATGACCGTCCTGAAAACTGATAAAAAAAGTTCTTTCCCAACCACAAGAAAAGATATATGCATTTTTTTGTTCAGTGCATTATTTGTTGCCTTACTTTACATTTTTGAATACCATGACTGCAAGTGAATGAATATTTTAAAATATTTGTTTGATAGAAGAAAATTATAATAACTGTTGGACTTCTTAGAGAAAAAAATGATTAAACTTTGATTTTCAATGGAAAATGTGAAAGAAAATAATTTTTGAAAAAAGTTAATTCATCTCTGGTATACAAAAATGCATGAATACCTTAGTGGCCAACTATGTTAAAAATATGCGGATTTCAAATTGGTACAACTTATAATTGTATCTAGAGTCAATAGCAAGTTATTGGTAAAAGTCTGCAATATTAGAGTCAATTTAACAAAAACAAAAGTTTTCAAAATTAGCACAGTAGACGTCAAAATAATGCCATGCGTTGAACATGGTAAATTTTTGATTGATTGCCTGTTTTTTATGATGTGGTCCTAATGATGAATCCTAGCTTTTAACTTCCAGGGCCGAGTGCAACATTACAAAGTGCAAAAAACGGTTGAATTTTTGAAATTGTTTTGAGTTATACCTCTTCAATTGGGCTTTAACAAAACCATCAAATATTTTGTTGGTTGCAATTAGTTTATTTGTTATTATTTCCTAAAAATAATGATTTTAGTCAATTTTTAATTGTCATTGGCCACTGAGTTAAAAAAAAAAAAAAAGTCAAATTTTTTATTTAATGTAAAGCACTTGATAAATCTTTCGATCACTCTAGTGCTGAATGGCGAATGCTCCCCCGAATAAATGATTGTCTAAATATTCATGTAAGGTTTTGCTAAGATATTTCTAATGCAGCTGCCTGCACAAGATTCCACATCCCATTTAAGAAGCTGCTTGGCTTGCTCCCGGCTGGAAAAATGTCCAGTTTCTGTCTAGTTTTGACATGGCACTAGTCAGTTTTCTTTAGGGAAAATCTAGACGAGAAAAACTTGTCAAATATACGTCAAGCCCTTGCAAGTTTTCAGTTAGTACAATTTAGACGAGGAAAATGTTTCATACTCTCGTGAGGTTCTCGCTAGTTAGTAAGAACTTGTTGGACGTTTTCGGTATCCTATCAGACGAAGCACTATCGTTATTGATACATATGCAAAATTTTAACTTAATAAATTGAATCGATAAATCGAAAAATACAAATTTTAACTTTTTTATAACTGATCAGTTTTGGTTTAAAAAAAAAAGTTAAAAATTTCACTCTCTTGCAAATTCTACCAAGATAATCATATAGGTATTTAATTTCGAAAATCTCTAATTTCAACCACCCACCCCCGCCAAAGGCTTTTTGAACTTTTCATTAAAATTAATCAAAAATTATAATTTACTGTCTTAAACTATATTTACTTAATACCAGATGATTCATCTCAAGTGGTTCATATCCGGTTGTTTTTGTGGTGAGATGTAGTTTAGATTAAGCGCATTTTTGTACACGATACTAAATCAAATAATATGATAATAAGAGTATTTTACAAAAATGCCCAGTATCATACTAAATTTGCTTTAATATCGTATTAAATTCATACAAATTTGGGCTATTATTTTTAGTTGTTGAGTTCTTGACCAATTTGTTAAATTATTATAGTTGTTTGAGATTTAAAAATGCACCTCTTTCGGCTGTTTTGGTTGTAATGATATGTTAATGAAACAATTTCATTTCCTTTCCCGACGTTTCGACGGTGGTTGCCATCTTCTTCAGGGGATCTTTTATTCACAAAAATAAATTGAATTTATTATACACATGAGAACATTTGGTGTAACACTTAAGCAAACTTACATTAGGTAGATGTTAACAATTTACATAGATAAATCAACAATAAAAGTAGAAATAATAAATACATGACAATGTAATGAAAACTGTAAAGACAATTTGAAAAAGAAAATTCTAAACAAATAAAAAATTTTTGTGAAATAATAAAATTACTTTGAAAAATGTTTTTGTCTTATTTAAAACACTTCAAATGAAGTTTAGTCGGCTTTAAACTGTCAGAAATTCTGCCAGTCACTAATGAGCAGTAAACCGATGAAATATTTTGGCTGTCTTGTTTACGATTCATATTGTTTTTGTTATTTATGATATGAAGTGTTTCCAAAGTATACCGCTTGGAGACATGTTTCTCCATTTTTAGGATTTCCACTCCGTCAAAATATGGTTTATGTCCACGCTCGACGCTGTGTAAGGCCAGTGCTGTTTTCCCGGTGCTTTTTAAATTAATGTCGGACTTGTGGTTTGAAATTCGTTGACGAAGAAGTTGCTTTGTAGTACCGATATAGGAAAGGTTGCAATTTTCCTCTGCATTGCCAAGACAGTTGATTTTATAAACTACGCCGGTACACTTGTCCTTTTCCGTTTTCGTTTTCATGGTGGTGAAAAGAAAATTCTAAACAAATAAAAAATGTTTGTGAAATTATAAAATTACTTTGAAAAATGTTTTTGTTTTATTTAAAACACTTCAAATGAAGTTTAGTCGGCTTTAAACTGTCAGAAATTCTGCCAGTCACTAATGAGCAGTAAACCGATGAAATATTTTGGCTGTCTTGTTTACGATTCATATTGTTTTTGTTATTTATGATATGAAGTGTTTCCAAAGTATACCGCTTGGAGACATGTTTCTCCATTTCTAGGATTTCCACTCCGTCAAAATATGGTTTATGTCCACGCTCGACGCTGTGTAAGGCCAGTGCTGTTTTCCCGGTGCTTTTTAAATTAATGTCGGACTTGTGGTTTGAAATTCGTTGACGAAGAAGTTGCTTTGTAGTACCGATATAGGAAAGGTTGCAATTTTCCTCTGCATTGCCAAGACAGTTGATTTTATAAACTACGTCGGTACACTTGTCCTTTTCCGTTTTCGTTTTCATGTTGGTGAAAAGAGGTGCCAGAGTCTTATTGGATTTATACGCTAAATTGACATCTTTTGTATTATTTTTTACTGTCTCTTTGAAGTTGTCTGACAGTTTGGGGACATAAACTATACTCTTATAAATACGTTTCTCTTCTTCCTGTAGTTTATCCACAGGAGCTTTGTGTTTTTGGCGAAGTATCAAGCTCCGTATGATTTCTTTTGGATAGCCATTGTCCAGGAGAATTTGTGTGACCTAATTCTCATTTGTGGAGTGGAATTCCCGGTCACTCAACGCAAAAACTTTATGAACTAAATTAGATGCTGTATTTATAAGAATATGTTTTGCTTGGTTGGATCTAAAGTTAACAAGTCTTCCCGACGCTGTGTCTTTTTGATACCAATTGAAAGAGAGTCGGTCATTTACACGATGAATCTTGACGTCCAAGAAAGTTATCGCTCTGTTTTGTTCCTTCTCAACGGTAAATTGAATTTTCCCATGGTAAGCATTAAGGCATCTTAAGACATTGTCAACCTCACCCTTATGAACAACTGCAAATATATCATCTACATATTTGACGATTATTTTCGGTTTGTTGTGTTCTTCAAATTGGCTGTCCAAAAGGTTGTCCAAAACCAGATCGGCAATGGTAGGAGAGAGCGGATTTCCCATTGGCATTCCATGAATTTGTTGGTATAAGTTATCTTTATACTGCAGGTAGTTGTTTTCTTTTAGACAAAAATCCAACAACTCTATAAATTTGGTTTGGCTTAACTGGGTATTTTTACTGATAGTTTCCCATTTTTTCTTTATAATTGCTACTGCAAGTTGTACGGGAACATTGGTAAATAATGATACAACATCATATGAGACTAAAACATCAGTTGGTTCAAGAACCAAATTTTTCACCTTATCTTTAAATTCATAAGAATTTTTAATCGAGTACACCGAATTTCTTGTCACACTGTAGAATTCTGCCCAAGTGTTTTGCGAGTTCATAACAAGGAACTCTCATTGATGACGTAATCGGTCTGAGCGGAATGTTTTGTTTGTGAATTTTTGGTAATCCATATATTGCAGGTATTTGTGCCGTGTAGGTCGTCATCACTGACTTTTGCCTATCGTCAATCAACTTGTTTGTGTGAAGCCATTTCACCAGTTCATTGTCTTTATTTTGTAGGGAAGAAAGAGGGGTTCCCCGTGTAGGTCGGACACAGAACGATCAGACAATAACTCTTTCATTTTTTTGTCGTTATCAATGCGATTCATTGCAACTGTGGTGTTGCCTTTATCGGCTGATACAATAATAAATGTTTTTTTGTTGTTTAAGAAAATCGGTAGTGTCTTTATGAACTTTCAGTATGTATTTGGCAAATCGGTCATTGGTGTGGTGACGTTGGAAAGAATGAAGCATATTGCTGTATTTCGCTCTTGTCACCTCTTGCTCCATTTCATCTTTTACACATCTTATTACTTCTTCTCCATCCGCAATTAATTGGAAAAGTGGAAATGTGTTCTTGTCAAAAAGGTAAAGAAAATTTCTTACCAAGAGAGTTGCAGTTATAGATGCAATTTAAGTTGGAAGACATTAAATTGATTTCAAGAAAAATATGTATATTTTAATGTATTTTTCAGAAAGCGTACCAATAAAAGCAGGGTGCAACTTGAAAACCGGGACGGAACACCCCGAGGACGATAAAGTCAACCGACTTTTAGAATTCATTTTTTGACATGTATTTTATATTTATAATCCTTTAAAATTAAGACAAAGTATAAAATTAGTCCCCCTATGTGCCAATAAATGTATAATATCATCGTATCTAACTAGTATAAGTCAAATTGTAAATATTATTTTGTTCAATAAATCTTAACTTAACTTAACTTAAAAGCAGGGTGCACATAAGTAATTGCAGTAAGATTTGCAGCTGCATTTGCAATAAGCTAAGTAAAAGTCAATTTATTGTGAAAAAAGCTAGAAAAAAAAAGACAAAACAAAACAATAGGTACACCGGATATTTAAGCAACTGCATAGAATTATTTGAAAATGTGTGCAATATTTAATTAAGACCCCGCAACTAAACCTCTTAAAAATATTAAACTAGTAAGATTCTTAGAATTTCATTATCTATTCACCAAAAGAATTTCAAAACTTTAGCATTCTTATTAAAGAAATTAGAAAAAAGACATAGAAGGACATTTTCCCTTTTATCTGCTACAATAATATAGATTATCAAAAAATCCAAACTTATTGCACTATAAAATATTTTAGCCTATCAATAAAATTTTTTACTTGTACTCTATCTCCCACCACTTAGCTAATCAATGATCTCAGCGTTGCACATGTGGCGTTACATTTTTTCGTTTCACTTCAACAAAGAATAAACTATGCACTTCTACTCCCATATTAATAAACCGAGCTAGCGGGGAGTTATCATTAACTCGTGGATTAGAAAGATTTCTGCCACTTACGAGCTAGCTAAACCAATAAGGAAGGTGGTTTAGCGAAGGGTTAAATAAGAAAAGTAAATATACTTTTTTATTCACGAGTTATCTTTTAATCCATGCTTACACGAGAGCTCAAAAGTTACAGGTGAGTTAAGCGCAATTTGTATTAATATGGCTGTTAGAGACTTAGTTACATTTGTAAAAATGATATCTGATTTGTGGGAATATCCCGAACAAAAATTATTTCAAAGTACTTCCTTGGAGTTTTAAAAGATTGAAGAACAAGTTAATTACATTTGGTATCATAAAAAGGCACTTGAATTTTGCAATTAAATGTAAAAGCAGCTAATCTAGTACATCGGTTTTAGATGCGTTCAATTCGATTAAAGTTAATTGCATATTACGGATTCCATGACCACATCAATACTCCAGTAAGTTCTACCGCAAGAGTAAAATAATGATCTATCAACCTAGTTTATTAGATTTCACTAATACTCGGTCTATGAATGGAAGGGATCTACAATTTTATGCCGAGTCTGAACGGTCAGACGAGAAGCACTTATTCATGACAAGTGATACTCTTGGAGGATTTGTCAATCCCTCGCAAGGGGCTGTAGCCCTAAAAAAAACTTTTTAGTTTTAAGGTGGACGATGCTGGGAAGTGAACCCAGACCTCTAGCTTGACAGTCCAACGCACTTACCATTACGCTACGGGCTACTACATGTCCACACACGCACACAGGAATGGTTGCGAGTTGTTAGTCACTAGGCCCTGGTTCTCCACGAGCCGTTGCGCCACCCAATTTATTTGTTTATTTATAACAATAATAGGTCCAACCTCGGAATACTTAAACCCAGTGAAAAGACTTACTCCGGGCCTACGCCACGTCAAGCAAATACTAATTTATAAAATATGTTCTTAGCCGTTTTAGTTACGCCTTTCTTATGTCAAATATATAGGGTGTCCCTTAATTCGTCAATAGTATTTTAGGTCATGATTCTTGGGTGTATTCTAAGAAAAAAATTCTTCTACAATAAGGGCCTATCTCCAATTTTGATATCTTTTATCGAGGACTTAAGAAAAGTCTTATTTTGGTGTACCCTGATACATGTTAACGGTACTTGCGCTGTTAGTAACTTCGGTTAGGCCTTAATTTTTAGAAGAAATACTAGCCTTTGTAACTGCGTTTAAATAAATTGTATATCTTTTCTCAGTCTTGAGATATTCAGTTTTTATTTTTTGACTTTGGGGTCAATTTTCTCCAAAAATCATCGTGATGTTTTAATAATTTTTTTGAATGTATGTAAATATGTATGTACTAAAATTAAATGTCAGTAACAAGTTCGACGAAAAACCCATAGATTTTATGATAATTTGGATAAACAGCGGGAGGGAAAATTAAAAAAAAAAATGTTTTTTTAGCTTTAAGCTCGAAAAGATATGAATAAAAATTATTTGTGTCGTTTTGGATAATTTTTTAAGTATGATTTTTACTAAACAGTTATGACGGGTGCACTCTGACATTCTTTGGTTTGAATACATGCTAATTTTAGTAGCCACTTAAGTTGAGTTCTACAAACTCAATTTTTGGTGAAAATTGACCCCAAAGTCAAAAAATTAGCATGGACATGAAAAATGGAACAGGCTAAAAACTGAATACCTTAAGACTGAGAAATGATATAAAATTTATTTAAACGCAGTTTCAAAGGCTGGTATTTCTTCTAAAAACAAAATTCTAAACGAAGTTTCTATCATTATTACTAACTGCGCAGTTACCGTTAACATGGGTCAGGGTACACCAAAATAAGACTTTTCTTAAATCCCAGATAAATGACATCAACATTGGAGATAGGCCCTTACTGTAAAACAATTGTTTTCTTGGAATACACCCAATAATCATGCCCTAAAATACTATTGACGAATTAAGGGACACCCTGTATTATCAAAAAAATCACGAATCTAATACTCTCGTTATTATAAACGTAAACAAACCCCAGCTTTATTTCGTTATTATTCATTTTAATTAATTATTATTGGTAAATTATTATTTTTACATATTTTGGTAAAGAAATTAACATAACAAATGGATAATAAAAATTAAAGAAAACGTTCTGAAAAGCTGGGATAGTTTTCAAAAGGTATATATACAGGGTGTCCCTTAATTCGTTGCTACGAAGGACGACATCGTTGGACTTCGCTGTGAGATCATTGAGGTTAAAACCGGAAATGAGAAACTGAAGGAGTCACTGATTTCACTGACTTTTAATAAACACAAAGTGCATTTTCTTGCAAAACGAAATTAACCAAATTAAAACTTCAGCTAACGCGGCCAACCTAGTTTTTCGACTGAAAAAAGGTCCAAATGATCCACTCATAGAAACCGAAAACATCTGCAAATCGCAGGATATAATAACTATACAAGCTTTACAAGCTCAGCTAATGGCACAGTTACAACTTTGGCAGAATTTAAAAACAAAAATAATGCATTTAAGGTTCTTAGGAATGCAAAAAGACTGAAAGGAACCGGAGCATCCGTAAGTCGGGATTACCCACCAGCCATCCGTCAGAAGCGTAATAAACTTTTACAACTGAGAAAACATATTCAGATCACTCAACCTCGGATGAAAGTTTCACTGCGCGACGATAGACTCAGCATTATGGTAGAATTATGGTAGAATGGAACGATAATCAAGGTTTTGTTTCTAATCAGGAATATGGTTTTAAAAAATTAATTGAAGATAACAACCTGGAAAAAAACTTTTTTCATCAAATCTATTTACAAATTCAACAAAATTCACAAAGAGATGTCAGACTAAACGTCAAACAGCAAGAAAAGTCAGTTGGGCAAAGTACATCTTCGGCTGGAAACACAATGCAAATCTGCAGTTGGGACTCAGGGGTTAACACTTCAGCACCTTGCAACTTAAACAATAATTTATTGAATTCGGTAGATGCCGTCTGCCAGAATTTAAATATAGTTAACGTAAGAATATTAAGTTATAATAAAGCAGATTTAAATAATAAGATACACACTTTAGATTTTTTTAATTTAATTAATGAATATGAAATTTTTATTTTAATTGAAACTCATGTAACTGTAGAACATAACACAAAATTTGAATCATATTTTCCGAACCATAAAACTAAGTGGCAATCAGCAGTCAAAATTAATAGAAAAGGAAGGGCTAGCGGAGGCATAGTGATGGGCTGCAAACCAAATATAACAGGGGTTGAATTCGTTTTCAAGAACTTCGAAGACTTTCTGTATATAGAAATCAAATCCAACTACCATACTTTATCCTTGGTTCCTGTATATCTAAACTGGGATAGACATTTTAACTTGCTGGAAGACAATTTGTACATTACAGATCTTAAAAACATCATACTCATTGGGGACTTCAACGCAAGAACAGGATCAATGGAAAGCGAACTTAAACCTTTGAACTTGGACTACCGTCATTCGAGAGATGTTGTTGCCAACCGAGAAGGAAAGAAAATTATTGATCTTTGTAATTCGTTCGGTCTTGGTATTTGCAATGGAAGTATACAGGGAGACGCTGATGGTGATTACACTTTTATCGGTTCTCAGGGCAGCTTAGTAATTGATTATGCTATGGTGAATGGGGATTGGTGCAACCTAATGAATGATTTCGAAGTTGTATCGCAGATTCACTCAGACCATCTCCCTATCCAAGTTTCAATTCAGCTACCAATGAGGCTACAGCGCGTAGATGTTTGCACAACAGAGGCTACAAAATACAAATGGAAACAATCGATGGCGAATACGTATGCTGAAGCGTTAGACAACAACATCGCCTTAAAGCTTGCACTTCCATCCAATACACACCTTAATCTTTCCGAAATTGATGATACTATAGCAATATCGATACCAACATCTTGCACGACGAACAATAGCAGGGTTTCTTCTCCTCGTGACAAATGGTTTGACAGAGACTGCTCACAAGCTAGAAAAAAATCATTTGCTTGGTTAAAGCTTGTAAGGAAGTACCTTCAAAACCTCTTTCTAAAGCGAGAATATTTGTCCGCGAACAAAACTTTAAAAGCGCTGCTTAAGGCTTAGCGTCAAGCCTACTTCTAGAATATTGCACAGGATCTTTCAAGTTGCAGGAACGCGTCACAGTTTTGGAGCAAAGTACTTTTTGTAAACAACGACAGCAAATCATCGCGTCCCTGCCTACCAATTGATCTGAAGGATTTATGCGAACATTTCGAAAACCTCACAAAGAACAAGTTTGCTACGAGCTTCCAATTTGCTATCCGTTTTCAGGCGGATGATGCCTTGGACGCCCCGTTTTGTACCTTAGAGGTAAAAGCAGTGTTGGATGAACTATAATGTAACAAAGCTTTAGGATCCAACGGAATACCGCCGGAATTTTATAAATTCAGCTACCTTCATTCATCGAACACTTTACTCTAGCGCTTAACCAGGCTTATGAACACGGGTGCATATCAAATTATTTTAAGGATTCCATCGTCACTCCCATATTCAAGAAATGTGACCGCACTGATCAGGCAAACTATAGAGGAATATCCTTGCTAAACACATCAATGAAAATTCTTACAAGGCTTCTCTACAAAAGACTCTACAACTGGGTACAGTAAACAATCTTCTGGGTGAGTCTCAAGCTGGGTTCCGTAAGAAATACTCAACAATAGATCAAATCTTCTCACTCACAACCATTTCGGACATTTTCATTAAAGATAAAAAGAAGTTGTATGCCTTCTTCATAGATTTTAAAGCGACCTTCGATACCATCGACAGAAAAGCTCTGATGCTTAAACTATACAACAAGGGTGTTACAACCAAATTTGGACGCATTTTGGAAAAATTGTATGAATCTATAACATCTGCAATCTCATTCAACAACGATAGCAGAATCATACGAAGTGGAAATAGGAGTAAGACAATGGGCAGATCCTTATAACCTTCCGCCGTACGAGCATCGAATAAATCTCCTTCAGATTCAAAGTTTGTCTCAACGTAGGGTCAGTAATGATATTGTATTCGCAAACCAACTTATAAGTGGTGTTATCGATGCGCCCGATTTATTAATTTGCTTAAGTTTCAAATTTCGTGGAGGGGCCCACAGCCTTCGCAGTCTGGAATTGATGAACATACCCCAGCATCGTACTAATTATGGAATGCATGAACTTTGGTCGTAAGTTGCAGCTTAATTTAAGCGCTCTTTGACAAAGATCTGATAGTGTAAAAAAAAAAAACAAAAAAGGTTGCAACTTAAGCCCTCTTTTGTTTGCACTCTTCATAGACGACATTGTTCTACAGGGTGGAGCAAAAGTTGCGGCAAATATTCTAGTGAAATCCTTAAAATTCGCCGATGATTTTGTGATATTTGCTGAAACGCCTGAAAGTTTCCAGTTGATGATAAACAAAATAGCTGCATACTGCTACAAATGGAGGCTTTAGGTAAACCTCAGTAAATCGAAGGTTATGATCTTTCGTAACGGTGGAGGCCCAAACTTTCGCAACGAAACGTGGAGATTCGATAGTAAGGAAATTAAAGAAGTAAGTGACTATAACTACCTAGGAGTAAAAATATCAAGAAATCTGAATCTGAGAAACCATATTTGTGGAGAAACCTGCCAAATCAAAAAATGCACTTAATGCAACGTGGAGGTCCATTATGCATAACAAGGACGTTAATTTCAATTCAAAGTTTCGAATTTTTGAAAAAACGGCGAAGGCAGTTATGTGCTACGCCGCACAAGTATGGGGTCACAAAGAATTCAATGAGGTGGAACAACTTTTGAGATATTTTCTAAAGAGAACGTTGAGGCTTCCAAGTAGTACTCCAAATCACATTCCCATGCTCGAGACGGGTCTTCTTCCTCTATTCATTTCGACACTTAAAATGCAAGTAGACTATATTTTGAAGACGTTAAGCATGAACGAGAACAGGCTGCCCGAAAAACTAACTATGGTAATTTAAAGAAGGAAATCATCTCGGTTCGAGAGTTGGAGTAACTTAACCACATTTTGTGATCGTCAACTTACTTTAAACGAAAATAGGCCAGAACAATGGAAAGCTGAACTTTATGATCTCATCAGTGCAGTAGATGTGAAAAAAAGAGAGGAATTCGTTACAAGAGCGAGAGAATCAACAAGCAGATGTATTTACGCAATGCTCGACTACAATGTTTCAACTAAAAGTTATTTCAAGGAAGAGTACTCAACCGACCTCATGTCACTAGTTTTAAAAACAAGAGAGTTGCTGCCACTCAACTTTATACCGCACAGAGATGAACGCCCGGAAATCTGCAATTTGTGTAATCAAGGAGAAAGGCAAAATAACTACCACTTCCTTGGCAGATGCCCGATCTTAATGGAATCTCGGAGGAGCGTTTTCGGGAAGAGTTTACTCAGCTAAGATGAAATGATAAGCATTCTCAATGGAGCTGATTGGAAAATTTTGTTTCAATTTGTCAAGCCTTAAAGTCAATATTGTCAACTGGCAGACGGCTGAGGCCATGCTCAAAAATGTTAGTTTATTATTTATATACATATAATTTGTGTAAGACCTAAAGAAAAATAAAGCATTTATTAATCTTATCTAATCTAACTGCTTTTAAATTAATTTGATATCTTTTTTCAGTCTTATGATATTCAGTTCTTAGCCTGTTTCATTTTTCCTGCCCATGTTCATTTTTGACTTTGTGGTCAATTTTCTTCAAAAAATGCGTAATATGTTTTAATATTTTTTTTTGAATGTATGTAACAATACTTAAAATAAAACTCAAAAGAAATCTGGTGAAAAACTCATAGATTTAATGATAATTTGGAAAACCAGCGGCAGGTAAAATTAAAAAAGCTGTTTTTTTGGTTTAAGCTCGAAAAGCTTACTAAAACAGTTATAACAGGTGCACTTTGAATGTCCTTGGTTTGAATTCATGCTACTAAAACTACAACTTAAGTTGAATTCTACAAACTATCTGGAGTTGTTGCGAAATGATTTATGGTGGTTATTTAATAAGTATAAGTTATTCATTGTACTTTAATTTGAATTTTATGAGAAATTAAATATGTATCTATCTACCTTTCTATTTATTTATCTATCTAAAATACCTTTAACTTGTAATGAAGACATTACTTCTGTTTTTATTGGAGTGAATGAATATAATTCTATTAACAAGTACAATTTACCTGAATTCCTGATGGTCCCATACTGTCATATCTGGGCTAAAGACATTTATTTACGAATTTGGTGATTTTCAAGTACCAAGTTCCTTGTACAAGGTACTCGGTACCTCACTGGTATGTGTACTTAAAAGTTTAAAGCTCTGATCGCAAGTAAAAATAGCCACATGGTGATTTTTACTTTAGTAAAATGTTAGAAGAAAGTACGATGCTAAAATCGTTTAACATTAGCAAAATACAATTTTTAACCCAATTGAATATCATACTAAAAATTTAACATCGTCCTAAATCGACTAAAATTTTGCGCTATTAAATTTAGTCAACAGTTTGCTTGAGTTTCTAAAAGATTGCATTCAATATGGATTGCTATAAAATGTTTGCATTCTTTGCACTCTTTTGCAAAGATTGCAAATACTGCAAGGAATACAAACAAATTTAGAGAATGGATGAATTCCCAAAAGATTGCATTCAATTGACTGCTGTAAAATGGCTATAGCATCAAACTTGTTTGTTTTACATTTTGGATCTGCAAAGATTGAATTCTTTTACAACTGTGCGCATCAGACAATCCAATCGAGGTCGGCTTATAACAAACCACATACTTAACCACTTATTTCTTGAAAATAATTGACTATTTACCTTTATTTCATATTGTAACACGTAGAATATTCTCCTAAAACCCAAAAATACATTCCATTTTATTTTTAAATAAAGTTATTTTAACCGATAGTTCTTGAAAAATTTATTTCCAAACTCAGTTTTGAAAAAAAATAGCAATAGGATCATTGGAGCAAATTTCTTTTTCAAAATTTTGAGTCTTAGTGCAGTCAAATTGTCACCTGGAGTGCCACTTTCGAAAAAAAAAAAAAAAAATAAAGAACTTTTTTTCTCCCTCGTCTTTTATGTTTTAGGGTTCGCTGAATCCGAATTCAACTTTGCTACTTCCTACGGGGCTTCACAGGGAAAATCGGAAAAAACCTCAAAATTTTCGACCTTTTTTCAGTTTTTTGCCAAAATGTCAACAAAATATAGTACATTTTTTCTATAAAATTACCTTCTACACTTTATAGAACATATAATTTCCTACAAAAATCGTATAAAATTTTTGTTTGTACAATTAACGGTTATGTTGTCAGTCGGTCTGTTATCAAAGTTTTTTTTTAACTAAAACACTACTTTGGGTGGCCCGTTTCGCGGGTTCAAGGATTTTTACTCCCTTTTCAGGTCCTTCCTCTGTCCCGTTCACGCGACTCCGTCGCTCCGCTTAGGGTATGCTCAGTCGTCTGGCAGGCGCTTATGTTGTCAATCGGTCTGTTATCGAAGTTTTTTGTACTTTTTTTAAATTTTATTGTTGGGGATTTTTTTTGGGGATTTTGGTTTTGAGGATTTAAAATATAATAATTTTGTGCTTAGAGATTTTAATTTTGGAAATTTTTCAAAACATGGAGATTTTAGGATTTGGGGATTTTGCGTTTGGTTATTTTGTGGAGCTCCCTTTACAGTATGATTGTTCTATTCTTTTGGCCCAACCTACACGCTCAAGTGCTTTGATGCATTAACATATGTCGACTATTCTTTATTGGTCATCGTACTTTTTGATTATACTATTTGTAATGTTTCATTTTTTATTGCTAAATTTTGAAATGCTGTATTTTAGAAACCATTGAGTCTACAGAGATGGTTTTGGGTTCACGTTGAAGCAAATTAAGTAACTTTGAAATCCTAGAACAATGCTTCTGTTTAAAATTAGTTATTTAACAAAAAAAAAAATCTCGAAAAAAATCGAAAAATCGCAGTGTTCTGATTTTATTTATTTACGCCAACATCCTGAACAACTTAGAACAACTTTTTTTGACCAAAAAAGCCAAAGCATAAATTAAGTTTTTTATCTTATCCACTCAAGTATACAAGTATAATTGGTCAATAAATCCATCTTTAAAAAAATAAAGCATTCAAAATTTGTATGAATGATTTTTTTAACGAAAAATAAAATCAAAGATAAAATATTTTGTTTTATTTTTGACTTTTTTTCCACGTGTTTTTTTTTGCTGAAATAAAAAAAAATGATTTCAACTTGTTTTTATTGTTTTATCGTTAAAGCTATTAAAGGATCGTCGAACCATTACTATATTCTAGTTGTTATCTACAAGAGCAAGTTCGTGCTATCCAAACTAAAAATTAAAAAAACTTATTTTTATATTTTTGTTTCTTAAAGGGGACTATAACCGGTAGCAAGATTATCCATTATCAACTGGACATAGACACCCTGTATACTCATTTCATTACTTATCACACAAACTTTTTATCTGTACATTACACTTATGCATACAGTCCAAAATATGTATGTTCTTCCAAATAATACGTTAAACAACCGCGACGTACGTTTTTTGATGTAGGTATAGCAAAAAAAGTTATCTTTCTAGAGTTTTGTTTTAATTTTGTTTATATTTATTTTTAAAGGTGACAAAGCAAGGCATTCTCTTGTGCTCGTCTGTCATAAGACCCCCCACTGCTTTCTATGAAATCATTTCCTTTCTAATTCTACTTCCTAGGACAGGACGATAAAATCGATTAAAATATTTGTTCTTTTTTATTTTCCATTTGAGTAACGTAGGAAAGGTAATAAATTGAATTGAATGCTTCAGTTTGAAATTTCCTTTTTGCGTTAGCTATTCAATTATTATCATAATCTTCAACATGGTTGAAATGAAAATACAAAGTACCTAGTATTTGATTTGGGTATAATTTAATATCGTGTCCCTTAATTCGTCAATAGTATTTCAGTGCATGATTCTTGGGTATATTCTGAAAAAAAAATCATTCTACAGTAAGGGCCTATCTCCAATTTCGATATCATTTATCGGGAATTTAAGAAAAGTCAAACTTTAGTGTACCCTGACGTATGTTAAATGTAATGGCGCTGTTAGTAATGATATGAACTTTGTTTAAGCCTTTATTTTTAGAAGAAATACCAGCCTTCGTAACTCCGCTGCGTATAAATTTGATATACATATTTTCTCAGCCTTAAGATATTCAGTTTTTAGCTTGGTTCATTTTTCCTGCCCATGCTAATTTTTTGACTTTGGGATCAATTTTCTCCAAAACCTGCGTAATAAACATAGTAGTCCAGTAACCTTTTCGTTTGTATGGAAGGCACCGTTTGCGCCGAATCTGGTATTTCTGAATTTCTTTTAGAGTTTTTTCATGGTATTTGCCTAGTAAATAACCTAAGTTTTCGACCTCGAGCGGCGACCGCGTCATAGTCAAAAATAACAAAAATTTTTTTTTTTCAGTTATTGGCGATTTTAGTCCAAAAGAAGTAGTTTTAAATAAAAACATTGTTCTACGATTTCAAAGTAACATTCTTTGCTCCAATTTGAGCCCAAAACCATATCTGTAGACCAAATGGTTTCTTAAATACAGCATTTCAAAATTTAGCGGTACAAAAAAAAATATAACAAGTAGTTATCAAACAGAATAATGGAAAATAAAGAAAGGATGACATAAATGCATCAAAGCACTGGAGCGTGTAGATTGAGCCAAAATAATAGGTCAAGCATACCGGAGGGGGGTCTAAACAACTACCGCCGTTAAGATGGGAGGGGCAATTATCTAAAAAAATGACTTAAGGTAGAAACAATACTATTGAAAAGCAATGGTAGAACCCACAATATTATTCAATAGCTTATCTAAAACCCAGAAACCCGTTCTTGAATTTTCTTTTTAAATAAAGTTATTTTAATCGATACTTTTTGAGAAATTACTTTAATAAAAAGGTTATTCTTTGCTTAAAGTTTGCTGCAGGTCGAGGTACAGACAGACAGACAGACAGAATTGCGAGAAAATCGTAATGGGGAACAGGGTAATATCTTAAGACTAAGAAAAGATATCAAATTTATTTAAACGCAGTTACAAAGGCTGGTATTTCTTCTAAAAATAAAGGCCTAAACGAAGTTTCTACCATTATTACTAACAGCGCAAATACCACTAACATGGGTCAGGGTACACCAAAGTAAGATACTTCTTGAATCCCTACTGTAAGACAATTTTTTTCTTAGAATATACCCAAGAATCATGCCCTTAAATACTATTGACGAATTAAGGGACATCCTGTATATTACCCAAAACCATTTATAAATAATGGGATTAAATGGACAATGAGCAAATCATATCGTATATATAGGTACATATTTATGCATTCATTATCGGTTAACCACTTGTCCATATTCGATACCTACCGAGCATAAATTTTATGCAAAAAGCGTTTCTTGAGTTTTAAATAATATTTTTGATGTCAAAATCATGTCTGAAAAAAAAAGCCAAAAAATTACCAATTTCTACCTCATTCATCAGAATAAAAATAGGTATTGCTTTTAAGGTTCGTTTGCAATTCATAAAAGTTAGACAAAACAACCCACAAAACGACCCTCTTTACACAAAAATCAATAAATAGTACGAATAGTCAACGTTAGAATTCAACGAATTTGTAATAAATTGGTCCAAAATCAAAGTATGTTAGTCGTTTTTACATTACAATCAACAGACTTTGTGTAACATTAGTTAATATTATTTAAATCCAGAAATTCATGGTTATATTTATCAACGTTATATTCGTTTGTATGAAGAAGTAGACATGAATCTTTGTTTTCATTATCGTTATATTTAAGATAAACTGTAAAACCTCTACTTGATTTTGTAGCGTGAACAAAAAATGAATATGATAAAAAAGGGAATAATATTCTTCTTTTAAAATCCACAAAGAAACTTAAAATCGGTAACCTTCGCGTGGCAGACAACTTGCTGTGGTGCGAAGGCTTGTGCTTCAAAGATTCATCTGACCTGCCGTAGTTTGGGATAACCAAAAGCAGTGGAAATTTTGAGGAGTTACGGCCAACATCTGACCCCCCCGTCCTTTAATCCAGGGTGTAATGTGGACCGTGCCTATAGGATGGTTTGCAGCCAGGGGGTATACCGGCTGTATGCTTACGGTACCTTTTTGAAAACCCTCCTCAAAATTTTACCCTCTCGTTTAAAAACGCTCCGTGGTTTTCACATCTTCAAAGAGCCATTGAATGATTTTTACAATAAAAACCCTTGAATTTCGTCGAAAATTTTGAGCTTTTTTTGCGATTTTCGCAGTGAAGCCATATCTATATTCTATATTTTTTTCCATTTGACTGAATGTATGAAAGAGAAATGTTTCATACCCAAAATCCATTTAGATATGTTCCAATGTTATTAATTGCAGTCTGTTGGATTATTTTCCGATTTTTCGAGAGTTGATATATATTATTATATGGCGTTTTTCTTTTTTGGCTCTAAATAAACCTCTGAGCAAAGGCTGAGCGATCAGAGCAGAGCTCTGAGCAGATTATGATCAGAGCCCTCAGACTTATTTATGAAACACATTTGAGCACTGAACTGTCATTTCATAGGTGTGTTACTAAAATACATTTTTGTTTACCTGATTTAGACGGGCGACTGTCCTGGGAATCCATTTTTAATTTTTTGTATTTCTTACGTCTGTCAAATCACTGAAAAAAAGTGAAGTTGTCTTCGCTCAGCGTTTCGCTCGATTTGTTCGGTCATTTTATTCTGAGCTAATCGATTAAGCTCGCTCAGAGCTCAGATGGAAAAAAGAAACGCACTTTTTGAGCTCTGATATGTCTGAGCTAAAAAATAAAAAACATAGAATTTTTGTTTGACAGTTTCGTGATCTGCTCAGAGTTAAAAAAGAAAAACGCCAATAGTCTAATCAAATTAGCAAAATTATCTACAAAAATTCGGGAGGAGAATTTAATTGTTTTATTTTTTAAAGAGTACCTATTGGGGATTATTAAGCCACGAAATTCCAACAAAAAAGGCGTATTCCAAACTCTAAATTTACTTTTACGAAGTGTTTTGCCACGGTGGCAACACTGGCAGACCGGAGATATAAGGGTTGCCTTCTGGCCATGTTTTAACACGAAATTTCACATAAATTAGCCTATAAATCGGGAACCGGACATCGGTTGATGTCGTGGATTCTCTCGTTGGATTTAAAATACTTGAAGCCATAGGAATATGTTAATTTTTTGACCCTTTCCCCACCCTTGTAAGAGGGGGGAGCAAAATACCCTCGGCGAATAAGGATTCTTATTTATCAGAAAATAATGGTTATAAAATGAATATTCATAATATTTTAAGATGAGCATCGACGTAGAATTTCATACTCTACAGAATATCCGAAGTTCATTTTATCCATGTATTACTTTTTGTATAATCGCTTTCAAAATGGGGGGAGGGGCGAGTGGGAGTATATTAAACCACTTTATATTTGTCTTGATATAATCTAAGCATATGACACATGACCTTAGGATAATTTTTAATGCCCAATATTATGCAATCAAAATAATTTCAATATAATTTCTCTAGAAAAAGTTTTAGCCTTTATATAAAATGATGCCTAATTTTCAGTGAAACGAGCATAACATTACCAAATTCCAATGGTATGGTGATAAAACTTGGCACACATGTCTCATTTCTCGTAAGAAATTAGAATCAAAAGAGTCCATAAAAATATCTGGGCGAAAGGGTGTTTTTTTGAGTGAAAGGGAAAAGTGAATTACTATTACCAGTAAACCCCTCCGAAAACTGGTATGTTGAAAAAAGTTGGTAGAAATCTTTTATTGCTTGTTAGAACCAAGACTCAAAAGGATCCATGCAAATATATTGGTTTCAGGGGTGTTTTTTTTTAAGGCGGAAGGAAAATATGGGTTACAAAGCCAACATTTTATTTTTATGTAATCGGGGTACAAATATTCAGTATGGTACATGATTTGAAGGTATTTTTTAACGCTGAATCCAATTTAAATACATATAAGATGATACAATCATCGTTAAGAAAGTAATGGTCGTATTAATGGAAAAATTAATGTATTTCTTGAGTAGAGCAGATAAAACATTTTCCCTCAAAAACCACCGACAACAATAGATATTTGATTTATCGTTTTTTATTCTTAGTAACAATAAAAAACAAAACATTCCTACCAACTTTTATCAACGTACTAATACTAGGGGGGTTTACGGGGCATAGTTTTACACTTTTCTGTTTCACTCAAAAAAACACCCTTTAGCCCTATATATTTTTATGGACTCTTTTGATTCTTATTTCTTACGACAAATGAGACATGTGTGCCAAGTTTCATCACCATACCATTCAAATTTGGTTTAAGTCATCATTTTATAAAAAGGTTATAACTTTTTCTAGGGGAATTATATTGAAAATATTTTGATTGCATAAGATTGGGCATTAAAAATTACCCTAACATCATGTGCCATATGCTTAGATTATACCAATAGATTATACAAATATATAGTGGTTTGATATACTTCCACTTTCCCCTCCCCCATTTTAAAAGCGAATACATGGATACAAATTTACTTCAGATATGCTGCAGAGTATGAAATTCTACGTCGATGCTCATCTTAAAATTTTATGAATATTCACTTTATAATCATTATTTTCTGACAAATAAAAACCCTTATTTGTCGAGGGTATTTTGCTCTCCCCGCTTACAAGGGCTAGGGAGGGCTTCAAGTATTCTTAATCCAACGAGATATTCCACGAAATCAACCGATGTCGGGTTACCAATTTATAGGCTAATTTATGTGAAATTTCGTGTTAATACATTGTCAGAAGGCAACCCTAATATCCCCGGTCTGCCAGTGTTGCCATCGTGGCAAGACTTCTTAAAAGTAAATTTAGGATGTGGACTTTTAGTGTACCAAAGCTCATCCCGTCAGGATGAAGTGCAAGGTTGGCTCCCCTAACACCCTAACTACAAAGAACAAAAAAAAAAATAAAAATTAAAAGAAGAGAATAGACTTAAGCCATACTGGGTTCCTTAAGCGAATAGCAAATAAAGCCGGATCCACATCTGTGTCGTGTGTTGTGTTGTGGAGTCGTGTGTCGCTGTCATTACACTCCACAACACGACACAGGTATGGTTCTGGCTTAAACTAGTACTCTGTGGTTTTGCTTAGATGTTGTTTTTGCATTAATTTATTAAACTATGTATAGGTATTACTTTTTGTTGTTATTTTTTTTGTTCCATCGTTAATAAATCCTTCATAAAAAAAATCAGAATAAGCTGAATTTAATTTTTCTATATTATAACTTGTCAGTATTTTGAAAAGCAGAATTTTATAAAACAGAATCGAAAAAAATCTGAATTTTTGTACCAATAGGCAGAATTTTGAAAAGTAGAATTTTGAAACCAGAATTTCGACCCGCTCCCTACTATTTGTATTAAAATTGAAAAAAAAATTTAATTATTAAAAAAGAACTTATTCCGTGCGGATTGCTCGAGCGTATATTTGCTCCAGAGCGCGAACCGTTATTCCAATTAAGAAACTGTTAAAGTAAAAAATATAGATAATTAAAAGTTCTAGAACTTTTATTATTGTATTTTTATAATTTGAGTGACAAAAAAAATTATAAGCGATTACAAAAAAAAAAAATTTTTTTGTTTAAATGGGATATTCAGATTGTTAAGTTTTGTTTTCCGATTGGAAAAACGTTTTGTTTTTACTTAATATATATACAGTCGTGGCCACCTAATTAAGAACGATATTTTTATAAAATTTTAAAATGCAAACTTGTTTATGGGAAATCTGTTTAGGGTGCATTGACTTGGCATATTATGATGGATAAGTTAAAAAAAATTGCTCGAATTGACCAGAAAGTTTATAAAGACATTGAGGAACATGTTATGGAGTCTTATTCATTTGAAATTATGCCCATATAATTTATTTTTAAGGACGATAATGATCCAAGAACGGATTGCTAAGAAGGTGTTTGCGTAGTCAAGAAGTCATTTTTTAGATTAGACCGTCCAAAGCTCGGGCCTAAATTCTTTCGAGAACTTGAGGGCAGACATCAAGGGATGGTTAAAGTAAAAACAAAAAACATTTTGATCAGAATGTTCTAAATATTGAGGAAATCTTATAGAGTGATAGAGAGAAGATTCCATGCCTTACGCGAAAACATGCAAGGAATTTTGTCTGAAATTATTAAGAATAAAGGTTTCCCTACAATATATTCACATTAACATATTGAAATTTCAAAGATTTTTAATGTTATGACAACATTTTGTTTGTGTTCTTAATTATATTGCCAGACGAAATAAGAGTTAAAGTTTATTTTTTTTCTACTAATATTCTCATGCTTATATTTTTTAAACATTACTCAAAGTGTACCGTAGTTCATGGGCTAATATTAAAACCACTACTCAACCTCAACAGATTTCCAAAACAAAAGTTATGCATTTTATAAATTTATAAAAATATCGTTCTTAATTAGGCGGCCACGACTGTAAACGTAATTATCTATAACCTTTTGGTTTACACCTGATGATGTCCATGGACATGGACGAAACGTCGTGGACACAAAAATAAAAACTTGTTTCTTTTATTGACCTAAAGCCCAACAACTAACAACAAATACACTACAATCAAAAAAGGTCACCTACTCTACATAAAAACTTCAACAAAATTGCAGCACACCAACATTCAAAATTGTTTGCACCAATTACCGCATAATAATAAAAATAATAATTTTGAACTATATGCCAGTAAGACCTCATGTCTTTTAAAAGTGCAATGCACGGCACAAGTCAGAAGGAATAGAAGGAAAGGAAAGATTTTTGTTGGCACAGTGGATTGAGAATTAGATGTGAATTATCTCATGAAAGTCCAGTTGAAGCTGGGGAATACAGAAAAGAATGCTACCTAGACTGGAGCTCAAACCCACACGTCCAGGTTAGCAGCCAAACACTATTTCCACTGTGCCATTTCCACCCGCCATATCTCTAAACAAATTGTTACCTTGCACAAAAAACATCAATAATTTTTGGGTCACAATCACAGGTGGAGCAGTTTTTGTTTGTATTTCAAGCCTTTTTTCACCAGGCTTGGTAAATCTTCACTTATCTGTAGAATACGACAAATAGAGTTTTAAGTGTCCCTCTGAATTTGCTCAATTTTTACACAACGTTACGTTACAAGTAAGAACTTGTAAGCTATTCTGATAAAATTTAGCATTATCTTAAATTGGCTTTCAGTCTTTTGAGTTCGATTGCTCAATTTTTTTTTTAATTTTCGTCGATTTTAATCATTTTGACACTAAAACAACAAAAATAAATAATGCAAGACAATTAAATAACTATCACCTACGTGCGGAGCGGAGTACGCTGGTAAAATATTTGTACTAACCTTCGCCAAACGCGTGGGCGTATGACCAAGTTCATCTGTGATACTTTTTGATGAATAAAAAAGGTACATGGATGCACTCTATTGTATGACACCCCCACATTGAAATATTTGCGTTTAAAAATTCGTTTCAATCTCTGAGACCGGTGGTTATAAGTGTTTATAAAAATTATTAAGTTTTTAACTTTATCCTCATAAAGCTATATTTAAAAAGAAAGCTGAAATAAATTAGAAAAGTCCTTCCAATTAATTTTTTTTTTAAATATACATACACTAGCCAAAGTCACACCACCAGGCAAGTTCCACCCAGTTTTACGGTATTTAGTTACAAACATATTTGTGCCAGCAAAATGATTGACGTTTATATTTTTGTTATAGAGGTGTAAGTTTCTCGTAATTAAAAAAAAAAAAGCAAACAAAAATGATACACCAACCACTTTCCAGAGAAAATTAGGAGCCGCTTCTCTAGAGTTGTAAAAATGAATTATTAAAAGCCGATCCAAATCGGTCTGTAGTTTTTGCATCAAGCATAATTTGATCCAGGGGCAGCGCGAAATGTTTTGCCAATGCTGAGGTCAAAGTTGGTACTGATTTTTGTATTTAAAAATGAAACTCTTAACTATCATAAGATATCGTTATTATATTAATTTTATTTTTTAGTAACTTTTGTAGCGAACACTTAAAAGGTACGAGAAACGTATGAAAAATGTTTATTAAAAAAATAATAATAGTATTTTTTTCTATTATTCCTGCGAATAGTACACTTTTCTTAGCCTTTTCATAATGGTTGTATGGCAGGTACCGTTATTTTTTGATATAAAAAAATCTCAATTCCCCTTTGGGGAATCCATTAAGAACCTAAAGACCAAAGTTTAGCTTAGTTTGCAGGTCGAGGTAAGGACAGACAGAATTGCGGGACCCACTTTTACGAGTTCTCTAATCATCATAATGTTAGGGAAAAATATTATCTCGAGTTCGATTTTTTTTACGAATCCAAAACTTGTCCTAAAATACCTATGTATATTGTACTTGAATATACCGCAAGTAATAAATAATCATTTGTGCACCTAATTAACTGTTTTTGAATGTATGGATGTATTTCATTAGCTATTAGGTGGTACCTTCTTATTTCATTATTGTGTGTGAATTGTTTTACCATGAAGTGCGCGATGTATTTAACATATTTCCGTAAACCTTACTTTAAACAAGTGAACTTTGTTTATAGGCCATTTGCAATATGAAGTTAACACTAGTTTGTAAATACGTTATAAAAATAAACTGCATTTATTTATATTGCAACTACATATTACCAAACACTAGACTATAACACCTATTTTCACCACAGACAAAATAAACTGCACGGCTGGATCGCACAAACTTGTTTTCGTAGCTAACAACTTTAACGTAGCTAGAAATTGACAATGTATTTTTTTACTTCGATAATGTAATGATATCGTTACTAATAAAGTGTTAAACTAAGGTTTGTATATAAATTGTTATGAAATTTTGTTTATAAATTTATTATTGAAATAGCTATAAAAAAAATATTTTAAATAGCTAGAGCTCAAAAAAAGTATATGCCTCCTTATTTGTTAAGTTAATATGAATTTCTGAAAAAAATTAAATCGTTAGAGCGGTTTTCTTAAAAAATAATCTTTATATATAAAATTTGTTGAACGTTGAACATTTTTGAAAATAGAATTTGGCACGCCAATTTTTGGTATTTACAAAAATACAATTTATCACAAAATTAAAAAACAAATCATAGACCCGTTTTCAAGATACATATTGCATTTTCAAAAATAAAAATTCAGAAATTATTTTGAAGAAAATTTGTAGATATGTATATGTAAAATTTTTTAACATTTGTAAGGACCTTTTGTACTATAAAATTGTTTAAATCGGTTCTTTTACAGGTACCGTTAATAGCCGTTATTGATAATTTTTGTATACCAAAATATTTAGCTTACCTCAAAAGTAAATTGTATTTTTTTTATCAAAATCGTTAGAGCAGTTTTTGAGATAAATAACTTTTTGTATTTTGGTTGTATTGCAGGTACCTCAGGGGTGTCCCATAAATTTTTTTTTCATTCAAATTGGGTATTCTGGATCTTGTAGAGGATACCGACATATGTATTTCAAGGTCTTGGAAATTTTTAAAAATTGTACCTATTTCCAGACCCCACGACCATTTTTTTTTTTTTGTATATAACACGATTTTTTTTAACGCGAATTTCTTGCGTGCCAATCATGGTTTCACGGACTTAAAAAGTTCAATCTAATTTTTTTCAAGAGTCTATTTTGAGCGAGTAAGACTTATATTTGAACAGGCAACATATAATTTTTAAATTACTCTAGGAAGCAATTACCACTTAAATTCCTGCGCATCCATTCTTAATAAGATAGTTTTGATTTAAAAATCCATGAAAGAAAAATGCACATTTTTTCAGCTTTTTTTTTTAATGATGATTTCGACCCAAAATACATTATTAAAAACACCAAAAAGCTCTTTTTGCATTAAATCGATGCTCGCGACCTCTAAATGTCATTTTAAAAATGTGAAAAAGTTCGGGTAGTGATGCATTAAGCAACCTAAGAACCTAATTCCAGGAGAGCACCTAAAAAAATGAAAAAAGCAAATCCTGTTCCACCCTAATATACCTGTGTAGTGTGTAGCTGTAGCTACTTAATACAAATAAAGCATGAAGTCTTTAAAATTACATTTATTAAAAAAAATCATTGGTTTTAACCATAGACACTACTTTTCTACACCCTTTTTGATTTGCTTCGTACATTGTGTAGAGAATCATACCAGAGAAGGCTTAGAAAAAGACGACACTTTAAAATGAATGGCGTGAGGTTTGTCGTGTTTGATAGTAGCTAAAGATAACTAAAGAAGAGTTTCGAGGAAAGGGTGATGACTTGCACTTTGTACTAATAAGCTGTTAAAAAACTTATAAGTACGTTCTCTCTTAATACAACTTGATATCGCACTTTAAGAAACATGGCTAACAACGTGAGCTATAATCTTATAAGCAACATTATTTGTTAACAAAGCGTTTTCCTTTTATAACACTAACACAGTTGAGGATACATTGAGAGCATCTGAAATTCACACAGTCAGCTCTTTTCAGTCGAGGAAGATGAGTCTAAGTCTAATAATGCGCATTAATATATGGGTGGATATTTTTAAAAACGCCCGAAAAATGTGCGACCAAAGCACGCGAAGGCAATTAAACTAATATTTAAATTTCTTGAACGACGGAGCCAAGAACACGAACAGCAAAATATAAGCAATTATGTACCTACTCCTATATGTCTTTACAATGTACACTGTTGTTGTAGGTAAGTATAGTTATAGACCAAGAGCCCACAGCAGATTTAGGGTACGAAAGTGAACCAAAAAAAAAATTATATGAGTCGAAAGGTGTATTAAGGCTGATAAAAGAAATGCAAATCTTGCAGTCCCTGGTGGCGGCTGTTAGGTGGGAGGGGCAATTTTCTAAAAAATTGACTTAAAACAAAAAAAAAAAAATATTAAAAAACAACGGTAACATCTACAATGCCCTGTTATATTTTCATGAAAAAAAGTCTTAATTTTGATGTAATTAGATTCAGAATTGAAAATACCCTAAAATCATGTATCATATGTCCAAATTGTATCAATATAATTTTTTAATTTCGATAAATCATACCTCCCCCTTTCCCCCTCCAAAAAAAACACCCGTGGGATACAGATATTTTTATGGACTCTTTTGATTCTTTATTCTTATGGTATTAATATATTCCCACCAAGTTTCAAAAATGTAAGCATTTTTGTCCGCATGTTTTTCCTATTTTAACTGGTTGCTGAAATGATAATTTAGCTGGATTTGTCTTATTTTTATGAGAAAGCTGGTTCGTTTACTTTTTAATATCTTAAAAAGTAAAAGTACTAGAACCATCCGGTTTTCAGTTTTTGACTAGAAATTGATAAGGGCATTGCATTTTGGAAACAAAAATAGTACTTAAGTACGTGACATTTTGCGAAAAAAATATTTTGTACCATTTTTTTAATTTGTTTTCTTCAAAATTTTGAGTTCAAACATAAATATTTCAAAAACTATTAATTGAAAGAACTTTATTTAAAAAGAAAATGAGAAAAGGGACTTCTGGCCTTTCATGAAAATGAAAAAACAGGGCATTGTGCATGTTACCGTTGTTTTTTAATAATTTTTTTTCTGTTTTAAGTCATTTTTTTAGAAAACTGCCCCTCCCACCTAACAGCCGCCACCAGGGACTGCAAGACGTGCATTTATTTTATTATCCTTAACACACCTTTCAATTTATATATTTTTTTTTGGTTCACTTTGCACCCCAAAAATTAGCTGTGGGCTCTTAGACTATTAAGGCATTGTTGACTTAAAAAAACTAAAAATTAAAGATCAGTATATACTTTTCGTTTTGAATTCAGTCGAAATGCGACATTTACTCCCACACAATAGAATTCTAGTCAATAGATACGGCCAACAAAATCTGTTGACTCTACTGTTGGATTGCCCACAAGACTAACAGCGATTTTACCAGCATAAGTACGGTTAATGAACAGTTCATTATTTGAAGAAGATGTTCATTTTAAATTATTTTATACACAATCTTCTTTTTCTTCTGATATATAAAAATGGATGTTTGTATGTTTGTAAATATATGTATGTTATGGACTCCGAAACTACCCAACCAATTGAAAAATTTTAAGGATATCTTTGATGTAAGTCCGAGCGTGTTCCTGTGAAGTTTGGTTGAAATCGGTCTGGCAATTTGTCAACCAGTAGCAAAAATGCATTCCGGAATATACTGACATTTCAGAATATTAGTGGTATCTTATGTTCATAGGCTAACCCAAATTGGGCGGGAGTTGAAATTCTAGTTGCAGTTATAGATGCAGTTTATGTTGGAAGACATTAAATTGATTTAAAAAAAAAATTTAATGTATTTTTAAGAAAGCTTACCAACATAAAATAAATTAATAAAAGTGGACTGTAGCTGCATTTTACAATAATTCATAACATAAGAGTAGGTAAATAATAGCTTGAGTGGGAAGAAATTCGCAGGAATTCCACAACTCAAGTTACAAGTTGCATTTGCATTTAAAAATATGCACGACTGGGTCGCACGAACTAGATAACAACTAGAATCATTGAGTTTATAAACATAGAGGAACCACCTCAGTGTTAAGTTATCACCAATCTAGATGGCGCCCTTATTTGCACCTAGAACAAGAACCATTGATAGCCCATACAGGAACCATTTGCTCCTTAAGGTAGACTATTTCCCCACTCTTTCCATAAATAGTCTACCATTAGGTGGAAATAGTCTACCTTTAAGAGCAAATGGTTCATGTATTGATTATCACTGGTTAGGGCGCACCTAGATTGGGAATAACTTAACACCGAGGTGGTTCCTCTATGTGTTTAAACTCAATGTAGCTATAGACATTGATTGTGTAATGATGGCTTTCTATTCCTCTATCGTTAACGAAAAATAATAAAAACATGTTAGAATAGCATTTTTTTATGATTTGAAAAAATAATTTTTTCTTCGGTTGTATTTTTCGTATAAAATTTTTGCAATATTTGTAGAATAACTAAGAACTACTGAATAAATAAGTATAAAAAAGTCCATTGACAATTTCAAAAAAAAAAAAAAAAAACAATGACACCGACCGACGTCTTGACGAAAATCACTTTTTTGGACTTCTCTATCATCGTAATGTTAGTTTTGATTAAAACCTCAAAACTTGTTTTTGGCACGAAATCAATACTTGCTTTAAGGAACAACTTAAAAAGGATAGTGGTCTAATAATATAGATAACATAAGTTTTGGTGGAAAGTGCAATAGTAGAAAAATAGTTCAAGCTTTTATTTGCTTTTCTTTGATTAACGATCAATAACAACATAATTGTAAAAAAATAAAAATACATAAACGAAATTGATTTTTTTTTTTTCATCATAAAAATATGACCATTTTTGTAAGAACACAAATTGGCGGGCTTATAACAAACACCATAATCAGTTCGATCGTTTTCGAGAAAATTTAAAAAATACGTCTTTCATAATTTATTCGGTTTCAGTTTATTAAAGCTTTATAAGATTTGTACATTAGGAACAAGTTCTTTTATAGTACAAACGTTTTAAATGAATACAGTATGACATGAAAAGCTAACTTAGAAATAAACAAATAAATTCCAAAAAAATGAAATGCACTACTGGATTGCAGTAACTTGGTATTTTGGTTAAAGACTATAATGTGGCTAAGCGTTTTACTTTATTAATAGAATTGAATAGTTATGGGAAAGTGTATAAAAGTCAAAAAAAAAAAAAAAAAATATTTTTCATCTGATTTTTGTTTTGTTTACAAAATTTAGTGTGCTAATTTTGAAACGCAATATTGTTTGTACTTTTTAGAAACGCTTTCTCCCATAATTTTAACAAAATCGAATTAGCCAGTTATGAGAGAATAACTAAAAACCCCTCAACTTTAGTTTAAGGAATTAAAAAAAAAAAAATAAATATGCAGTTTTGTTAAAATTGCGTTAAACTTTAAGTTTAAGCAATTTAATCCATATCTTTAGCCTTTTAGCAGGGATAATTTTTAATATTTCTGATGATGAGAGTGACCGATTTTTTCAATTCACTTGCTTTTAAGTAATATTAGACAATCTTCACACTTAAAAATTCTGTTTCTTAAAACGCAATACGCTTAAGAACATACGTTCAACATCTCAAGAGAAAAACAAGATAAGACTTTTTGAGACGCTTAAGCTCATTTGGGCCCATTGTGAACGCAGGTTTTTAAAAAGTCGCTGAATTTGTTTGTTCAGAAGCCACAACTCCGATTTTTAAAATTCTTTTTGTTTTGAAAGGCTATAATGAGAAATGTATAGCCGACGAGTTTATGTTGGGAATGTTTGAAACATTTATGCATAATCTACCTACTGGAAAGGGCAGAACAACGTCTGCCGGCCACCGCTAGTAACATATAGTCTAGGAAACATAGAAAATTCAATATGGGAACAAATTTATTCATGAAATTTTATTGCTGGTATCGACGCAGAATTTCATCCTCTATAAGATATCCAAAGTGCCCCAAAATGCCCTCATTGGCTTTTTGTATAGTTGCATTCAAAGAGGTGGAGGCGGGAGATAACCAAGCTAAAAAATGTAGGGTGCTTTTCTACGCTGATTCTAAACAGACCAAAACTGAAAAGATACATGATCCCGTGGAAAGTTAAATTCTATGTAATGATGACTTTTTTTAAGTACAAGAAATAAAATATTAGCCAAAACCATTTTAAAATAATGGAATATTAATGAAATTTGGTATAAATTTTTCATTTGGCATGTTTACCAAGAATAAAAGAGTTCCCAAAAATATCTGTGGTTAAAGCGTGTTTTTTTTGTGAGAGCGAAAGGTTAGTGCGCCATTATTACCATAACAACTTACAATAACTTATGAAATTTAATAAAAATATTAAATATGTTATGGTTCCCAAGAATCAAAAGAGTCCATTAAAATAACTTGATCCAAAGAATGTTTCTTAAGAGAGTTTATGTTTGACCTGCAGTAGCCCGTAGCGTAATGGTTAGTGCGAAGGACTGTCACGCTGGAGGGGTGGGTTCACTTCCCAGCCTCGTCCACCTAAAAACTAAAAAGTTTTTTCAGGGCTACTGCCTCTTGCGGGGAATTGACAAATCCTCCAAGAGTATCACTTGTCATCTCCCCCGAGAGTTTGACCTTGACGTTGGTGGGGGAGCTTATGTGGCGATCTCCAGCAATCCAACTGCGTAACCACGCAAACTAACAAAACTCAAAATTATGAACAACAATGGAAAGTACGACAAAAATTGACAAAGCATTGGTACGGATATGTGCCAAAACGTCGGCAGAAGTCACGGCTGCCGGCGCGGGCTTGGCTCCTTCGTTAACCGAAGGAGCGCCAGTGACAAGACTTTCCACGAAACTAAACTTCGAAGACGAAAATATGAACGAAACGGACAAGACCCTGACTGAGGAAGAAGAGGATCTTCTTCTCGACCCCTTTGCCAATCTCGGAATGAGAGATGGAACTAGTGTCGGAACAGTGGACATTGATGATATCAGTGACTGCTGTTCTGATGCTAGTTCCAATCTTTCAAGATTGTCTACTGCCTCGAGGCATAGTAGGTTAGCCAATAGCAAAAAGAAAATCAAACGACTTGGTTCAAGGAGGTGGATTGACTTAACGGAACTGGAAAGCAAACGATTACAAAACGCACAGGACTTTTTGCAGCAGGAAAGTACGAAGAAGAACGAGCCTCACGCATATACTTCGGAGGAGGTTTCTGAGGCGAAAGCCTTGTGCCTAAGACAGTTGATGGGACCACCCAACACTTGCGAAGGGAAAACCCAAGGTAGGGGGAAGGTGACACCATCAACCAGACAAATGACAGACAAACAAAAACCTAAGCCAGGGGAATCGAAGCAGTCAACCAGTCGTTTGCAAGGAGCCTCCCGCTCCTACGGGACTGGAAGATGCGCCGAGTAACTCGGGTGGGATTTTTGTAAATTTCGCGCACCTGGGAAACGAGAGGGGCCACGCAACCCAGGGGTTTTGAAGAAATCAAATCCCATAGGTACTACTGACACGACAAGCAGCATCAGAGATCCGTCTCTCTCAAGGTCTAGACAAAACATGGAGCCTCTTGCTCCTAATTGTCTCGAAGTTGAGAAGACAATCGATGATGGAGCCAGAGGGAAGGAAACGCAAGAGGAAAACATTATGGGTCATAGCCCTAAATACAATCTAAATGCGGAAAATTCCCTCGAACCAAGCAGAACAAACGTGACCAAAGACAGAGCTGTACCTGTAACACAAGTGCGACGTAAGGCATAGGGTCGCCTAAGTGACAGGGAAATACAGCAGAAAACGAAACGCTCAGAAGAGCATCCGGCGGCTCAGCAGAAGGAATCCGGAGTCATTAACGACAAAGGAAAAGCAAGCCCTGGACAGATCGTATCAGCGTGTACAGGACGCAACAACGAACACAACAAGCAAAAAAGATAGTCGGAATGAACCGAACTCCAAGGTTACCCAAGGGACGGTGCTGGGGAAAGTGCAGTCGGGCCTCCCGCCCCTCTCTAACCCACACCCTACTGCAGGGTCATCCAAAAGAGTAAGGAATGACGACACAATATCTCCAAAGAACTCCTCACCAGAAAATAAGAGGAAAAAGGCTAGGTTTTCGAATGTGACCGCAGAGGGCCAACAGGCGGTAATTGCCGACTTTGGAAACCCATCACGGAAACTGACGGAAGACCAGTGGAAACTCTTGGAGTCTAGAATACTTGACGAGGTGAACGAGGCTATCGTTAAGAATGGGCCACTGCCCCTCTTCGGTACCATCCAAACCCTGCAAGGATTCAAACTTCTTGCATGCGAGGATAAATATACCTATGCATGGCTCCAAGACTTCGTGAAGAAACCAATGTTCCCTGGCAAAATGCTGCACTCCGCCTTATTAATAAGGAGGAGATCAGACACATTACTAGGCCTAAGGCGAAATTGGTTATTAAAGGACCTGTAATCCCGAGGGACCGTATCGAAAGATATCTCAAATCCCTAAACACCGAACAACTCAGTCAGAACTGGGATGTGGGAGAACAGACCGCCGAAGGGACAGAAGTGACGGTGCTACTTAGCCAAAAATCGTTGCCACTTCTACGAAAAATTGGTTTCAAGGTTCGCATTGGTACAAACCGATGCAAACTTAGACTAATAGCCAATCAGAACAAAAAGGTAAATGGGGGGTCGGTAGTTAAAAACTAATCATGAAATTTTATCAAATAAATCTTTACTACAGTAAAGCTGCCAGTGCCAACCTAGTCTATCTCTTGGAGAATAGACAAATTGACGTCGCCCTCGTGCAAGAACCCTGGTTAGCAGGAGGCAAAATCAGAGGGCTGAATACAAAAGAAACCATACTGTACAAATCTGCTCAGGTGGGAAGAAACAGTAGCTTTAGAACATGTATCGTAGCTAGAAAACAGTTTAACCTTTTTCTTCTATCCAAATACAGTAATTTAGATCAAACGGCCGTCAAGTTGGAGAGAGATGGGCTGCCACCGCTCATTATAGCATCATGTTATATGCCTGGGGACGGGACGGAAGGGCCAACAGCTGAACTAACATGCCAGTTAGTACTTCATGCTGCGGAAAAAGAACACGACTTAGTGCTAGGATGCGATGCAAATGCGCATCATTCCCAGTGGGGTAGCACTGACATCAATAATAGAGGTGAGTCTGTTTTTGAATTTAATATTGAGAACAATTTATTAATAGCAAATAGGGGAAGAGAACCAATGTTTGTTACAAAAAATGGTAAGGAGGTGCTTGATATTACTTTAACAAACAACTCGGGCACAATACCAATAGAACAATGAAGGGTGTCAAAAGAGCTATCTTTCTCTGATCACAAAATCATTGAATTTCTCATACCAAACACAATAGCCTCCAAGAAATCATTTAGAAACCTTCGTAATACGAACTGGGACACTTTCAATAGGGAATTAGAGACTTGTATTAACTCCTTAGGAAATAATTCAATAATTGGACCTGAATCCTTAGATAGAGCCACCTCAGAATTCACAGAAATTTTAAATAAAGCTTTTGAAAAAGGATGTCCCCTTAAACAGGTGAGGAAAGGCAATAATAAACCACCTTGGTGGACGGACACATGAAATTGGCATTATAAGAAAAGAAACAAAAAGACTTTTCAATACAGCCAAACGAACTAGAAATGAATTAGTCTGGGAAGCATACAAAAACAGTCAAAGAAAATTCAAAGCTGAAACACAACGGGCGAAACGCGGCTCGTGGCAAACCTTCTGCACCCAAATTGAAGGAACAAACGAATCAGCAAGACTTAGAAAAATTCTAGCAAAAGAACCAGTTCCCCTAGGGTCTCTTAAAGGCCCTAATGATCAATGGACTGAATCATGTGGAGAATCACTGGAGCTCCTTATCAAAACTCAGTTTCCTGGTTGTAACTTTGATGTTAGTAACACAGAAGATGCAGCACAAACGGAGCACACGGTGCCACTAGATATTATAACGGAGGATAAAATAAACTGGGCGATAAACTAAATTTCACCCTACAATTCTCCGGGAACAGACGGCATCTTCCCATTGATGTTACAGAAGAACACTAAACTTGTCACCCAATATCTCAAGCGCTTCTTTGTAAGCAGCCTTAAGTGGGGATACATTCCCTTGGCATGGCGTGAAGTAAAAGTAGTCTTCATACCGAAAGCTGGAAAACCAAGCCACACGGAAGCCAAAGACTATAGTCGGGGAGGCGACCGTAAGATTACCATCTCATCGCGGCTTTCTAAAAAATGGACACTAATCGATAGCTCTGGGGTACACGATATCAAAACCGGTGGTCGGACAAAGTTTTTCAGGTGCCATGGGTGCGAAAAGTGGTAATTTCCGTTGCCATTTTTGATGGCTAACCTATCTCATAGGTGCAGTCACAAATGGGGTATCAAATGAAAGCTTGGACTGTCCTCTTTACGAAACCAGTGGTCAACAGCTTTTTTCTGGTGATTACCACGAGTCCAACCATTTTTATAACAACAGGTGTTTTTTTCCACTTTGTCAGAAAGTTTGAAAAGTGGTATCAAAAAATAGCTAAGACCTTTTTCTATGCTAATAATATAAGTTGGATAAAAAAAGTCCGCTAAGGTATGACCTTCAAGAGTATTTTTGGAATTAACTGCATTTTTACTCACTACTAACCCATAGGTCCTTTGAATTACAAAATATGGGGTATCAAACAAAAGCTTAGACTATTATCGTTATGAAACCAGAGGTCGGACAGACTTTTAATGGATTATACCACCAGTCCGACCACTTTTATGAATGAAGATGTTTTTTTTTTCACCTTGCGTTTTACATGTTAAAGATATCTAAAACCATATCAAATATTTACGAAAGTGACATCAAATCATAGCTAAGACTGTCTTCTATGCTCATAATGTGATTTGGAAAGTCATCAGCCTGCTTAACCAGTGCACTCAAGAGCTTTTTGAATATTTTTACTAAAAACAACAATTTTTTGTATATGTCCTGTTTTTGAATGTGTACTTACCCATGGGTTCTTCGGATTTCGATAAATGAAGTATCATGTAAAATCTAAGACTATTTTTCTTAGGAAACCAGAGGTCGGACAGACTTTTTTTGGATTATACCACCAGTCCGACCACTTTTATGAAGTTCGTTTTTTTTTTTTACTTTGCGTTTTAGATTTTTAAATATACCTAATCCCATATCTTTAAATTTACCTAATGGCATCCTTATATTCTTAACAAATAAATTGGACATACACAAGTCTGCTTTAATACTTCATTTAACATTTAAGTAATAACAATAAGTTTTTCTTACATGTCTTATTTTAAGCGATATCTAACCATCGTCTTTTTCTTTAGACACAACTGAACTCTAAGACAATTACCTATACAAAATAAATAGTCAGACAGACTTGTGGTGGTAAGTCCGACTACTTTTATAAACAAAATATAATATTTTTACTTTGCTTTTCACCTGCTGAAAATTATCAGTAGTGATATCAAAAAGTTACGTTAATGGTATCAACAAATATCTTAAACTGTCTATGCTAATTATAATATGAAAAGCCAACAACGTGCCTTATAATATTTTAAGACAGTACATGTTTCTTTTTAAATTATTAGTTTTAACATACCATAAAAAAAACATATTATTGATGTTCGCTACACAGAAACATAGAAAACTTTTGTCCACATAAAGAAAGACACAACAAATTTTTAATATTTTAAAATATTTAATTCTCTTTTCAATAATGAATATGGTACAAATAAATACTTTTACACATACACAAAAACAAATGGAACGAATGAAATAAACAAAATAAAAAATGCATACATCCAAACAAAAACTAGGTTATTTAATAAAAAGTAACTTTTAGCAATCATCATCATCATCATCTGAATTTTGTTCACAGAGAGAGTCAAGTTCATCGTCGGATTCATTGAGAATTATATCATCAACATTAATCGGTGTTGGTTCTCCTTGAAACCAAAGGGGTGCTAACCGTTCATTTTTCAACACCCAACCAAAATCGTCTGTCCTTAGTTTAATGCAATCTGGCTCTGTTGCATTTATCCACATTGAACCCACGAACATTTTTCTTTTATTTTTTTGTTTTAAAGAGTTCAAATAAGGTGGAATCAAACTTGAATCAAAATTCTTCATATTTTTGAAAAAATTTCCTGGAGCATGATTTTTTTTGGCGTACAAGTTGTGAAATATTTGAACCCTTGCTGCATTTACACTACTGCAGTTTTTCACACCATACAGAAGTGAAGTAAAATTTTCTAATACTTGCATTAGACCATCATCTACTTTCCCATTTTGGGAACTAAGTTCTGCAAAAGCTGTCTGATAGAGCTCATTTTTTTCTAACATAACCAATTGTTTTGCTTTGCCTTTTCTGAAAAAAAAAAACATGCCGTATAATCGCAACCTGTATACGCATGAAATGCAGGCAAGGAAACACATAAGTTTAAGCCAAGTGTGGATGCTAGCCAATGGTTTTGCTTTGCCTTTTCTGAAAAAAAACATGCCGTATAATCGCAACCTGTATACGCATGAAATGCAGGCAAGGAAACACATTAGTTTAAGCCAAGTGTGGATGCTAGCAATTGATGCAATTAACATCCATTGTTTTATAATTCCCACTCACTAACCAGATTTCCAGGTTCTTGAGCTTGTGCATATTGCCGAGTAAAATAATTAAAACGTCTGTATCAGATGCTTTGACCAAAATATTTAAATTTTTCTTTGATTTGCTGATATGATAAATCAGTCTCGTGTCTGCTTCTTCGTGCTTACAATTAAATGTATTAGCAGATTACAAAATGCTATTATTAAATAATAAACAGAATTAAACAATTTTTTGTTGGTAAATTATGGTTAATTTATGTCACTTATTAAGATATTTTATAATAAATCTAAATCCTTAATATTTTAGATAGAACATGAAGAAAAAATTTGTTGCTTTTTAGTATTTCAACAATAACTTTTGGTTGAAGAATAATTTCAAATTTTCAATTCCACACGATTATCCCTTAGAACTCTGCGATGCATAAATATACTTTGTATTGTAAGGTAATCTAAAAATATATAGCTGTATTAAAATTTGTACTTTCAAAACAAAAAGGAACGATTTACAGATCGTTTTAAGCACGTTGTTGGCTTTTGATATTATAATTAGCATAGACAGTTTAAGCTATTTGTTGATACCATTAACGTAACTTTTTGATATCGTTACTGATAATTTTCAGCAGGTGAAAAGCAAAGTAAAAATATTATATTTTGTTTATAAAAGTGGTCGGACTTACCACCACAAGTCTGTCTGACTATTTATTTTGTATAGGTAATTGTCTTAGAGTTCAGTTGTGTCCAAAGAAGAAGACGATGGTTAGATATCGCTTAAAATAAGACATGACATGAAAAACTTATTGTTATTACTTAAATGTTAAATGAAGTATTAAAGCAGACTTGTGTATGTCCAATTTATTTGTTAAGAATATAAGGATGCCATTAGGTATATTTAAAGATATGGGATTAGGTATATTTAAAAATCTAAAACGCAAAGAAAAAAAAAAGCGTACTTCATAAAAGTGGTCGGACTGGTGGTATAATCCAAAAAAAAGTCTGTCCGACCTCTGGTTTCCTAAGGAAAATATTCTAAGGTTTCACATGCTACTTCATTTATCGAAATCCGAAGAACCTATGGGTAAGTACACAGTCAAAAACAGGACATAAAAAAAATTGTTCTTTTTAGTAAAAATATTCAAAAAGCTGTTTAGTGAACTGGTTAAGCAGGCTGATGACTTTCCAAATCACATTATGAGCATAGAAGACAGTCTTAGCTATGTGTTGATGTGGTTTTAGATATTTTTAACATGTAAAACGCAAGGTGAAAGAAATATCTTCATTCATAAAAGTGGTCGGACTGGTGATATAATCCAAAAAAAAGTTTGGTTTCCTAAGGAAAAAAGTCTTAGCTTTCACATGATACTTCATTTATCGAAATCCGAAGAACCCATGGGTAAGTACACAGTCAAAAACAGGACATACAAACAAAATGGTTGTAAAAATATTCAAAAAGCTGTTGAGTGCACTGGTTAAGCAGGCTGATGACTTTCCAAATCACATTATGAGCATAGAAGACCGTCTAAGCTATGATTTGATGTCACTTTCGTAAATATTTGATATGGTTTTAGATATCTTTAACATGTAAAACGCAAGGTGAAAAAAAAAACATCTTCATTCATAAAAGTGGTCGGACTGGTGGTATAATCCATTAAAAGTCTGTCCGACCTCTGGTTTCATAACGATAATAGTCTAAGCTTTTGTTTGATACCCCATATTTTGTAATTCAAAGGACCTATGGGTTAGTAGTGAGTAAAAATGCAGTTAAAAACTATTTTTTTTTTGCTGCATATAAAAATTCCAAAAATACTCTTGAAGGTCATACCTAAGCGGACTTTTTTTATCCAACTTATATTATTAGCATAGAAAAAGGTCTTAGCTATTTTTTGATACCACTTTTCTAACTTTCTGACAAAGTTTTTCATAGTTTTCAATACAAAAGACGCAAAGTGGAAAAAACACATGTTGCTATAAAAATGGTCGGACTCGTGGTAATCACCAGAAAAAAGCTGTCCGACCACTGGTTTCGTAAAGAGGACAGTCCAAGCTTTCATTTGATACCCCATTTATGACTGCACCTATGAGATAGGTTAGCTATCAAAAATGGCAACGGAAATTACCATTTTTCGCACCCATGGCACCTGAAAAACTTTGTCCGACCACCGGTTTTGATATCGTGTACCCCAGCGCTATCGATTAGTGTCCATTTTTTGAAAGGCGCGATGAGATAGGTAATCTTACGGTCGCCTCCCGGACTACTACAGACCCATTAGTCTAACATCGTTTGTTTTAAAAACCTTTGAGCGACTAATAGATATACACATACGAAGTACTCTAACACCGAATGTGTTGTCACCTGTCCAACACGCGAAAGGAAGAAGTGTTGAAACAGCACTCCACAACTTAGTAGGCATAGTAGAAACAACACTCAAAAACAAAGAGTACACTCTAGCTGCTTTTCTGGACATTGAAGGAGCTTTCAACAATGTACAAAATGATGCGGTAAAAAGAGCACTTGTATATCTTGAAGTAGATAATTTCCTCATATGTTAAAATACAGACGGATTTACTCAGAACTAGGGGATGCACAGATCAAAGTATCCACATCTAGGGGGACTCCACAAGGAGGAGTTCTTTCACCACTTTTGTGGATATTGGTTATGAACGAAATGCTGATCGAACTGGAAAACAGCGGTGTCAAAGTATTCGCCTACGCAGACGACTTGGCGCTGCTAGCGACTGGTAAATTTCTTTCCACAACCAGCGAACAGATTAACTACGCTCTGTCGAAAATTTGTAGCTGGACGAGGAAATGTGGACTCTTGGTCAACCCGGGAAAAACGGAACTGGTACTTTTTACTAACAAAAGGAAAATACCAGATTTTGTCCTACCATCAATAGATGGAACCTGACTTAGTCTTTCAGAACATGCCAAATATCTGGGCGTAATTCTTGACAAAAAGCTAAACTGGGGTTTGAACACTAAAGAACGAGCCAAGAAGGCAATGATCGCTTTTTACTCCTGCAACAGGATCTTTGGTAAGACCTGGGGTCCGAACCCTAAGATCATAATGTGGATGTACACGGCCATTATAAGACCGATCCTTACATATGGTACCCTGGTTTGGTGGAGCGCGATGGACAAAGAAACTAATTGCAAAACGCTTAATAAAGTTCAAAGACTAGCATGTATAGGAATAACAGGGGCGATGAGATCCACACCCACTGCGGGAATGGAAACGATACTCAACCTAAAGCCCCTAGATCTACTTGCCTACAGCGCCCTAAGACTAAGCCAAACCAATAGCTGGAAAAGAAACTCGGGATTCTTCTCAGAAACCCTCAATTTAGCCAAATCTTATGGACTCCCCGACTACAGCAGTGTCTTCCAAGCGGAGGTTCTGGCAGTGATTAAGGTTGCCGAGCAAATATTAATGATGGCGATACCACGAGCTGATATCACTTTTTACATTGACAGCCAGGCGGCGATCAAACCCATCTCTGCCACAGAAATCAAATCCAAACTGGTTTCATGTTGTCGTGAAGAGCTTAGAGTTCTGCCACACAGCACAAAATCAGACTAGGTTGGGTCCGTGGACACTGTGGAATTGAAGGTAATGAAAAAGTTGATGAACTGGCAAGGACTGGTTCATCGTTAGATCCAAGCCTTACAGACTCCATTGTTAAAATTCCACCCTGTTCCATTAGCATAAACAGGCGATTAACAAGAAAATAGTGGAACTTACCAATAACAGGTGGAACTCACTTGCAACTTGTACCACTACAAAGAATCTGTGGCCCAGCTACAATAAGAAAAATACAGACAAAATTATGAACCCGAAAAAGAGATCCCTACATCTTCTGATAGGAATTATCACAAGACATAATCTCTTAGGGTATCATAAAAACAAAATGGGACTCAATACTGTAGACCTATGCAGAGGCTGCGGAGACGAAGAAGTAGAGGAGGACACCCTTCACTACCTAGGTCATTGTCCGGCACTCTGCAACATAAGGAACAAATTTTTGGGTAGCTACTTCTTCAACGATTTAGCAGAAATAACCTAACCTAACCTATCACTTGTCATGAATAAGTGCTTCTCGTCAAACCCATCGGATTCGTCATAAAATTGTAGGATGTGGGTCCCTTCAATTCCTGTCGACACGCGCAAACAGCAATCGTGCGAGTTGTTGGTCACTAGGCCCTGGTTCTTCACAAGCCGTTGCGCCACCCAATTTAGGAGCAAAAAGTTAGGTCTTACGAAAAATTGTATTATTGTGTAATCGAGATAGTATATATGAAATATGATTAAAAGGTATTTTTTAACGCGTAATCTTATAAAAGAAAAACCAATATGATACAAGCACCCTTAAAAAAGTTAGATTAATTTTGAAGCAAAAATTACTATATTTACTGTTAGATTAATTTTGAAGCAAAAATTACTGTATTTTCTTTTAAGCATGTCAAATATTACACCCCCAAAAAACACCATTGGACCTTAGATATTTATATGGATTCTTTTGATCATTTGTTGCCAACATAAGTTTTAATTTTAAGCAAATTTCATAAGTGTCAAAATTTGTTCATGAATGTTATGGTAATAATCACTCAATTGCATATTTCCTTAAAAAAAAAACACCCTTTAACCACTGATATATTTGGGGACTCTCTTGATTTTTTGTAAACAAGCCAATTTAATCATTTATACCAAATTTCCCTAACCGTTTATACCAAATTTCATTAATCATATATATCATTTCTGTTGTCAAACTCCTTTTTTCTCATTTATAAAATAGTAAAATCCACTAAAATAGGTATCACTGAATGGGAATTTAAACATACTCATGACATTGCACAAAAACTTAATCTTATACCACACTATTTTCTATAAATTTCGAAAACTTCAAATAATTCAATAAACGAAAAATTTGACATAAAAAATACATCATTTTTAACCCATTGAATGACTGAAAGAGAAAAATATGTATTACTTCTGTAATTTAAAATTATCTTTTTTTTCGCTGCACCTTGAGTGAGTGGGGGACAAACATTCTTTAGTTATATGAATGAAACAAAACATATTTATTACTTTTGTAATGTTAATATATAATCCTGTTTTTTTCGCTTGCACATTGAGTGAGTGGTGGAGAAACATATTTGTTTAACTACGTCTGTTGTTTGTAATCTTTTTTCTCATTATAAAAAGCCGAATGTATTTATTAGGTATCACTAAATTGCATGAATGAAAGAAACATATTTATTAATTCTTTAATTTAAAATCTTAGAAGAAGAAATAGAGGGACGGGTATATCGAGGAAAAAGTGAGGCTTATTTCAAAATAGTGTGAGTTACACAAACACAAATGCATTCACACACGGTCGGAATGCAGTGAGATAGCTAAATGCTGGGGCCCCAAAAGAATTTTTAGCTGTATTTTTGAGAAATGTATTTTTAAGATTTAAGTGTAATAGTAAAAAAGCTTTTTAAAATAAATACAAAGTGAAAACAACATATACGCATCTATTAAAGAAGTTGGTAAACAAAAAATTCAAAAAGATTTCATTTTTACATCAAATAATGTTTACAAAATTTGAAAATGTAAAGCCTTATTGAATGTGCGAAATTTTCGCACGGGTCTTCTGGTATCCTATTATTTTAAAATATTTTTTGGGTAATACAACAAAAGTCATCATTCCATAAAAAGGACTTTAACTTTCTACAGGATATAAGTATCTTTTCAGTTTTGGTCTCTTTAGGATCAGCGTTAAGAAGCACCCTAAGAAGATGTCTCATATGATTAGATTGTATCATGATAAATTTTTCAGCTTGATAAACTCCCGCCTCCCCCTCCTCTCCATCTCTATAAATGCGTCTATACAAAAATGAGGGCATTTTGGGGCACCACTTTGGATATGTTGTAAGGATGAAATCCTGCGTCGATACCAGCAATAAAATTTCATGAATTAATTAGTTCCCGGTCAGATCCTTTCTTTCTTAGACTGATACAAATGTTCAGTTCAGTATTTTAAAAATTGTTCAGTATTTTATTTAATTTTGTTAAAACAAAATCTATTTAACAAAATAATAATGCTAACGTGCCCTAATTTGCTAAACGTGACAATGATAATTAAAAGAATGATAAAATATTTGGATCAAGAAGATCCTACTTTTTTAGATAAAATCAAAAGACACGTAAATGACTTTAGCTGTTTTACACTACTCCTACCCCCTCGCGGTTTTCACCTTGTTGGTGAGTGGGCTTACGTTTGGTATTCCAGCAATCCACCTGCAGTATCAGGCAACTAAGAAAACAATGGAATTATGAATAAAGGTAAAGAAGAAAAAAATCGAGTGAGGTGAGGAGTAAGTAAGGAATAAATTCATTTTTATTTAAATTTTTTCAACATACATAGTTTACATAAGTTATGAATTTTAACGCTTTGGCTTAGCCGTCAGCTCGGTTGGCAATACAGTTTGTTTATATAAAAGAAAAATTTATATATACTCAATTATTACCAGATTTCTTTATTTATGAATAGATTTTAGGAAGCAACTAGAGGTGAGGATATGCACTCAAGTGTTGCAGAGGTCATGGCTGCCGGCGAGGGCTTGGTCTTAGAAAAGACTAAGCCGCCAGTGACACAAAAACTAGGAAACGTAACGATACAACAACAAACGACAACCGGAACAATACAACAAGAAACGACAACCGACTGCACTTCTTCCTGTAGCAGTAAGGCCGGTAAGATTGGTGAGATATTCCTTGAGACAAAATCCAAGATGGCGGCTTACGCAGTGGAGCAATTTTCCCGAAAAAAAAAAATACAAAGATGCCTAATGACCCCCTCTAATAAGTTCTGAAAGAAAAGTGTGCAGTACTATTTTTACCATTTCAGGTCATTATTTTGTAGATAGCAACTGGGCTATTATGAGTTGCTCTGCTTCTTCACCGCAGACGAGCTTCAGTGAGGAAGCACAGTTATCCGAATTTAAAAAAAAAATAATTTTTCAACCCAGATGGCTTCATTCAAAAAATTATAACTTCGATTATATTGATCACATCTCCAATGTTAATTTCTTTAACACCCCGACTCCATAGGCCATGAACGATGCCCATAATGCAATCTACAATCCAATCCACAATCTGATTTGTATGGACATGTCACTGCTTGGACATGGATTTTTGCGACTACATTCCATTGAAACTTTTTTAGAAATGTTCCATAGTCCGTCCATCGTTCACGGCCTGTGGAGGCGGCATGTAAATAAAGATGAAATGCTAGGCTACATTCTGTATATTAATTATTGGGAAGGGGCAAAAAATTTCACACTAAAATGGTGTTAAAAGACCTCATCGATTTGATTTTCCATTACATATTTAAATTAAACCTTGAAAAAAGCAGATTTGGCCGCTTTATAAGGTTTTTAACTTGATTTTTTTTTTGGATATTTAAAAACTAAGTACTCAATTAAAGTTAAAATGTCAAGCTGCATTTGTATGTATATTTGCAAAAAAAAAAAAAAAAAAAAAATGCGCTTAACTTATTCATGACGGCAAATCGAAAGAAAATTGTGATCATCAGATCGATGTCAGATATCAAGAGCTAGGGAAGAAGAAATTAATAATACATATTTCTTATATTCAACGCAGAAATATTTAAGAAGTTAAAAAGAGTTTAAAAAGTCCTACAAGGTAAAGAGGATGTCATTATTTTTGTAGTATATAACTATGTAGGTAAATCATTAACTTAAAAAATTAAATAGTTTTCTTGTTGGCCTAAGAAATAAATTCAATATAATGAAAAACAATTATGAAAAAAAATTCTTGTTCGACTTAAATTGCACGGGGCTGTGGGTACTTTTATGGATGAATATAATTCTGAAACGCAAAACAATTGAAATAGCTACCATTTTTGTACCCACAAACATAATTATGACCGCAATCACCGAAACACCTATAGTCTATTTCTCATAGCGCTAAGTGATTACACATTAATACGTACATTTTGTTTATATTTATTTAAACGCTTTTTCATTGATGTTCTGAGCTTTTGAAAGCTTTACTATGTTTTCCGCATAATTTTAATTTCATGAATGAATCTTTAAGGCTTTTACAACCCATAATAAGAGATTCAGTTGAGAATAATTATTCGTTTCCACTCTCTGAGTAGTGAGTATATTAGTTGTTTTCAATTTGACGACATATGCGCACATGTTGTGTTATTACGTAATTCTTTGTTTGGGTTCACACTTCACAAGACTTTAACATTAGATTTCTTATTTATTTTTCTTATAATTATAGCACAACATTCAATATTTTAGTATAAATGCATTTTATTTCGAAAAATATTAATTGATTAGTTAACGACTTCAAAATTCTAAACAAACAAAAATATAAAACTTTAAGAATTAAACACACCTGTTTAGTTCCTTGTTTGTCTTTGTAGGTACGATTGATTTACTATATTAATTATATACGTGTGTAGTTGATTTACCCAGTGGGAAATGTTCACAAATTCGCTACTGAAAAAGTAGTTTTTTCCTCAAGGAAAAGATGTATCACCAATGAATTTTCAAGGGAATCCTATAATGAATTTAACACGGGGTTCGACTGGGAGGTAAGTACATAGGTGCACCCATTCTCGATGAAGATTTTTTGATGAAATCAACGTGTATATGTACATTAGAGTGTTTCAAATGATTTTTTTTATTTTTGATTTTCATCGAAACAGGCTCAAAAGTTTTGTCAAAAAAACACAACTGTAAAAATGTTAGCTCATAATATTCACGTTTAGACCTATATCATCGCACTTTTCGTTATTTCATACGATTTGTATGGAAAAAACACAAGTTCTTGCATGATTTTTTATCTTGAGAATACCATGTTTCCAAATCATGAGCATAACATTTTCTTTTAGGAAATTTAACGTACTACAAAAATGGTCTTAACATATTTTATAGTTAAATTAACCAATTCAAAGTTACAGCCTGTCAAAAAATTAAATACAGTAAAAAATTGACATAAAATTACCTTTTTTTGTATTTAACGTTTTATCTTCACTATTATCACTCTTATCAAAAAATTACCCAAGTCTTTTTTTGTAGAGGACAAAATTTCCTTTCTCACAGTGCCCTTTACTCTAGTTAAAACAATATATTGTACGAATTATTCGTATAATATATTTTCTGTTGAAAATCATTTAAAATCGCATAATTATTTAAAAAAAAAAGTTACACAGCTGCAGTTGATTTGATAATTGACATGTTATTAATATACAGGGTGATTGGTACAAGCTGCACCAAAAAGCTGTAACGACTAGGTTGGATTAAGACAAGAAAAAAATCGTACGGGAGGGGGGTCTATTTCCCTCCATTAAGGCGGTAGCTTAAAATAGGCAACGTACATATGTATTGGTTCCATAACATTATGATATAATTAAAAAAAAAGTTTTAAAAACAATAAATAGTTACTATGAATTATTACAAATTAGTTATTTTATTAGTTAAAGCCCAAAAAAATATGCCATCTGATTTGTTTAATAATTGTGAATTTATAAAAAAAAAATTCTAAAATCGTTAGAGCAGGTTTTTTTTTTAAATTAATTTTTTATATATAAAAATTCTTGAACATTTTTTAAAATAAAACTTTTAGTATTTAATAAACTTTTAGTATTTAATAAAATACAATTTTTCACAAAATCAAAAAAAAAAAAATCGCGTTTTCAAGATATTGAATTTTCAAAAATATTTTTTTAAAAATCCAAAACTATTTTTTCGAAAATTTTTATATGCAAAATTGTTAAAATTGCTTTTTTTATAAAAATTTTGGTTGAAATCAGTGTAGTAGTTAACGAGAAATTTGAAAACCAAAAAATCGGTTGTATGACAGGTATCGTTAATAAAGGTTATACATTTTTTTTTTCTATCAAAATATTGAGTTTAGTAATTTTAGTACCTCGTATTTTTTTTGAAAATCGTTAGAGCCGTTTTTGAAATAAATCAATTTTTGTATATTAGTTGTATGACAGGTACCGTTATTTTTGAGCTAAAAAAGAAATTCAATTTCCCCTCTAGGAAATCACTTAAGAACCTTAAGTCCAAAGTTTGAAAAAAATCGCTTCAGCCGTTTAGGATGCAGGTCGAGGTACAGACAGACGGTCAGACAGACAGACAGACGGAATTGTGAGACCCACTTTTTTTGCGTTCTCTATCATCGTAATGTTAGGGAAAAGTATCATCTTGATTTTTTTTTGTACGAATCCTAAACTTGCCCTATACTACGTATATCGCAAGTAAAAATATGATAGATGTATTTCATGATTCCATGGACAAAACGAAAAGAGGCAGGAAAAAAATATTGCGTTCATTTGTGTATTCATGATGTGGCAAACTGGTGAATAGCTACATTACATTTGATGAATGAAATCAATGCATGATCTCTCCTAATGAATGTGTCATATAGGATTTCAACAAGGAACCTTAAATTGAGGATCGAATTTCCTATACTGGGTCCTTACTTTGTGAAGTGAACCACACATGTGTGTGTGTGGTTTTTTATTTGTATTTATCCTTATTTTATAAATTCGACTGGCATCTTCGATATAACTAATTCCATACTAAAAAAAAAAACTATCGGAAATATGAAAGCCCTAATATCTAACGTTCTTATAACTGTTGATGCGAAACGAAATTTTTCGATGGTCACCAACAGGACAATGAAATGCTTACACACCGAAAAAGTGTTCTTGGAGTATCACAAAATTTAAGTAAATAAAATACAAATTATCGAAACAAAAATACAAAGAAAGGTGTGTTGTGATGACAAAAACAACGAATAAAAACACGAACAAACCCAAATGGTTGAATTAAATGCCTTTTTCCAATGGTCCAGCCTATTAATTCTGTGCAAAAAGAAAGTGGAAACTGTTAAATATAACATTTGTACAGGAATATTTTATAGAGTAAAAACACTTTGTTCTTATAACTCCTATAAAGTGTTAAACTGTAATAAACTTATAAGTATATCAAAATTGGAATTCTGAATAATTCTTGTTTCCATAAAAACTTTTGATTCACTATACGGAGCTTCTTAAATCTACAATAAATATATAACCAATAGAGACGTCTCAAAATAATCTGGTATAATTATCAATTTGGCTGGTCGAAAAATAAAAAATGAAAACTCCACTCATCTGCACACAACGACCATCATATGTGCTAAATAGATGTGCAGCGTTTTTCATGCAGCGAAATTATTTGACACAGGTTCTTATGGGGGCAGATTCACTCAAAGTCTGCATGCAGCGGATCGATGCACACAACAACAAAGAAAAAAAAGAGCGCATGTAACTCAGTACTCGTGGCAGAAGTGAAACTCTCGATATTTATAAGGATATTAAGCTTATATGCGTAAGACGCAGCTATGTGTTTAATATTAAAATGATCGATGGGTTGGGGTTGTAGACTTGAAAATTAAATAATAATGGTGAAAATTGAAAGTAAAACCAGGTGAAAAATTAAAAGATATAAACCAGTTTATTTGAGTAGGTTTTCCGACTATTTCCAAAAATTCCTACACTCAAAATCTAGCATTCTAATTAAAGAAATTAGAAAAAGACATAGAAGGACATTTTCCCTTTTATCTGCTACAATAATATAGATTATAAAAAATCCAAACTTATTGCACTATTAAATATATTAGCCTATCAATACAAATTTTTACTTTTACCCTACCTCCCACCACTTATCTAATCAACGATTTCAGCGTTACATTTTTCCGTTTCACAAAAATTCAACCTTGAAATTTCACTCTCAACGCGCGCAAAGAAGTTTCTCTTCAAAAATCTTTGGTACGTACTTCGCATTACTCATATTGAAATCACCTGTCATTCGAGCGTTACCGCTGGAAAAAAATATTTTGGTGCCACAATTAAAAAAATCTAAAATTATATTTACTGTGCTGTGCTTTCATGTTTTGATTTGACATAACTATACATCATTAATGTCAGAAACTGTGCACAGGTGTGTCGTGTGCAGCGCTGCATGCATAAATGCGTGCAGACTGGTGGCTGCACATCTGTTTAAGCCATTACAGCTGACTGCATTTCTAAATTTAAATTATGCAAAGTTGTTCATATATTTGTAAGACGATACCAGAACCCATCCAAAAAGTCCTGTTAAGAGAAACAAAGGAAAAAGCAGAATAGTTGATTTTTTGATTCTTGTCGCCCAAAAATATAGGTCTTTATAAGAATCTTGAAGGGACTTTTTCTACTAGTTACTAGTACAGTCAACGAAGGAATTTCGCTTGCAAAAAACAGTGCTCTATGGATTATTTTTTATATGGTAGGGGATACCGTCAGGTATAACATACCCAAAGTCCCCAGACCCCAGCCCAGGGCCGCGAGCTAAACTCAGGAAGGGTGGGTTAAAGGTACCCCTTTTTAGATTTTCGTGAATATCGGAACAACCTAGCATGTTAGCGGAAAAGTCTATACTACATAATTAGTGAAAAATAAATTGTCTATAAAAAAGCTATGAACATATTTTTTTCTAAAGTCAATAATAAGGGAGATGCGGGGGTAGACAAGTAAACTAATCTGAAAAAACCTGTTAATGTCTTAGATATTGAATGTTTTCTGACAAATTTACCTTGAAAAAACAAAAAAGATAAATAAACATTCATTTACTGTTATTCCATCATGTCAAATATTGGTTTTTAAATAATATTTTTGATGTGAAAACCATCTCTGGAAAAAAGCAACATAATATCAATTTTTACCTCATTTATCAGAATAAAAATAGGTATTGTTTTTAAGGTTCGTTTGCATTCGTAAAAGTAAGACAAAACAACTCACTAAACGACCCTCAAAACTACCCTTATATATTATTATAAGGGGTTGAAATATTTTAAGCTTATTCCTTATTTAGTAACGAAAAAATTGGTATTACATTTAGTACGGGCTGATCACAAAATAGATAAAAAAAAATAGATACAAAAATAAATATAAACAAAAAATATAATATTTTGTTTGCTTTTTATAGTACTAACAGTAATTTAACTCAGTCCTTACCGATTTTAAGTTTCTTTGCGGTTTTTTATAGAAGAATGTTAGTCTTTTCTATCATATACACAAATCACTAATCCAGGTCCTTGTTTTACACAAATTCACTTAATAGTCTAGAATCAAAGCCAGGTCGTCGTCAACCCCTAAGAGTATAAATAAGGCTGGTTTGTGAGTGGTTTTGTGGGTTGTTTTGTCCAATTTTTACAAATTGCAATTTAAAACAATGAAAATAATACCCATTGTTATTACGATAAATGAGATACAAATTGATATTTGATTGTTGTTTTCCATAGATGATTTTGACATCAAAAATATTATTTAAAAACCAATATTTGTATTTTTTACAAATTAAATACTCCAAATTGCATAAAATTAATGCTTGCGACCCCTAAAAATAATTTAAAAAAATCTGAAAAAATTCAGGTAGTGTATCATGGGTTCAAGGAACTCAATGTCAAAAAATGGTCCATGCCTTTATTTCACGGCATGAACAAACTTTAGTATTGGCTAGTTGTCGAAAAGGTGATCTCAGAGATCTCACTTGCTCATGTATTTAATTTTCTGAACTTGATGCCTTTATGATAGTTACGTTAAAGGAAGGGTCTTTCAAACTTATGAGCCCTTTTAACTGAGAAGACAATCCAAATCACGTCTGTGGCACTTGGATGTATAGTCGGGTCAATACCGCACGAAAAAACTTAAGAACTTGCCAACACAGGATTTTAAGACCCAATTCTTTAGTCTTTTATATCATTGTAATGCATATGAAAGTATGAATCAGAACTTTTATCAAAAAAAAAATTTTCTTTCCTACTCTTAAACACCTCTTAAAGACTCTCCCAAACCAATGCGAAGCTTCGGCACGACAACCTTCACCTTTAAAAATTAATTTACATACATGGCGATAAACGAGAGCACCCATACTGTAGTGATGTGATTCTCCGCATGAAACCGACATAAGGATGTTTTAGCATCAAATATTCATGCCTCATAGAAGCAAGGTTTGTTATTAAGTTAAGATTATATTAATTATTTTAAAAGGTCATAAATATGTAAAAACAATAACAATTTATTCTTTAAAAGGAAGCTTACCTGGACTGGTTTGCCAACTTAGTCCACCGACGAACATTTTCCTAAAATACAAAAACAAAAATGCCTTCATTGTTAAAATTGTTTATAAAATCCACTTCATTTGTTTGTTCATTTAAAAAAAAAACTTGGATTAGTAAATGCGGGTGAGATGACTTTTACCATTCTTATCGTTTGTATGGCTATTCAAAAAATGTTTTAATTTTTTCCATTTATTACTCTTGTATTTTTGATCTTAGAGAAAAAAGTTATATGACAAACTTGTAGCAAATCAAATTTCCTACAAAAAATACATTGAAATTTTTTTCAAAAATCATATTGTTTAAAAGTTAGAGTGCATTTTGTGAAAAAATTAGGGGTTTATTTTTTGTATTCGTCATTTTTTTTGTCACTTAAATCGAAAAAAACTTAAACAAAAATTATAGAGGTTTTAATTATCTTAAGTTTCTAATTACGAATTACGGTTCTCGCTCTACAGCGCATTCAAGTTCGAAAAAACCGCGCAGCATCACATTCATCGAATATTACAGATACTAGTTTGGCCTTCGATTTTCGAAGTGTAAGCAGTACACGACCAAGGAGTAAGTATCTAATTTTGCACAGATCTTTTCAGTAGTGAAGTTATTTAAGTATTTTGCAATTGTATCAAATTAATTGCATAGTTTTAGATTTTAAATGAAAAAGACATAATTTATGTAATTTTTTTTTTGGTAATTTGATTATTCCCTATCGTGATTTTTAAATCAGTTGTTTTCATGTGTTTTTGTTATACCTGTTCGTAAAAATTTCAGACATTACCTACTGGAAAGGCTTAACTCTTTTCCACACCACCCATGAGGTAGAGTTTAGAGAAGAAATAGAAGGTGATGACGATGCAGTGGCTGAAGACACTTCCAAGGAGGGTTCGTTTACATACCGAAAGATTTTCTCCGACACTGGAAATGAAGTATACCAAGAAAATGAAGAAATCACCGTACTAGGCCCTTCCAAAAAGAAAAGAAGGATATAAAACCTACTATAAGTAGAGAAATAAGTATGGGGATTTTTACCAAATTGTCAAACTTCAAACTGACAGCAAAAATTCTGGATTAATGACATTTGTGCGTTCATTTTGTTTCTAACTAGTTTACCTTCATCGTTCTTTTAATAAGAAAAAGTTACTTTGAGTTTTCACTTTGAGGTTGGATTGTGTTTGCTTTTCGTCTTCCGATTTGGAATTGTTTTTTAATTTTGTAATAATTTATTATAAATTTAATTGTTTTATTATTGATTTTGATATTTGGAATTGTTTTCTGAATAATTAACTTTCATTGAAATTTTATTCTTCTGTTTGGGTCAATTTTTTAATAAAGAAATGTGTGGCTCATAAAAAATTAACAATAAAGCAAAAACAAATTACAAATGTTTTATATTAGGCTGTAGAGCGAGAACCGTAATTCGTAATTAGAAACTGTATTAGCAAAAAATATAGATAATTAAGAGCTCTTTAATTTTTGTTTGAGTTTTTTTTCGATTTTAGTGACAAACAAAAAAATATGACGAATACAAAAAATAAATCCCTATTTTTTTCACAAAATGCACTAACTTTTAAACAATATGATTTTTCGAAAAAAGTTTCAAAATATTTTTTGTAGGAAATTTGATTTGCTATATTTGATTTGTCATATAACTTTTTTCTCTTAGATCAAAAATACAAGAGTTATGCAGAAAACAAAAATAACCGGTAAAAAAAATAAAATGGCGGCATAATGACTATAGGTACATTTGCGAAAAATGTGGTTTTCGGATCGTGTACTGATATTTTTTCGAATGACAAAGTCAAAGTTCACATCGGAATTATTTCCCATTAAAAGTCTAATATCCCCGTTCTATTAACCAGGGGCAACTTTATCAAATATCTCATGGACAGGTCATATGCAATACTTTTTGGTTCGTATTGATGTAACAAACGCATCGGAGAACCCAATGATCTACATATATACAAGCCGATATAAAAAACGCTTAAGATTTTTTTTGGAAAAAAATATCACCAGGTTTTGTTGTTAAGGGCGATTTACTTAACTCGAAATTGAACAGGATTTTTTCTGTCAACTTGAGAAATTGTTTGTATTCACTCAAAGTCACTCTTAACTTTCGATTTTAAACTCTACAGTTGATGACACACTGGCTCAATTTTGAACCGAACCTACCACCAGACTAACTTTTGATTCAATCGCACACGGGTGAGCAAAAGCTGGCTGAAAATTCTGTGTAGGTATATGAACCATGAACCGGCTTCACTTTGAGAATCAAAAAAAAAATTATTTCTTTAAGCGCTGTATACTGTATGCACTGTTCAAATGCTGCTTATGCAGGAGAGAGGGTACTAGTAAATTATTTTTTACGTGCGGTTCTGATCCGATCTAGGATATTAATATTGTTATTATAATTAATACAACTTCCTTATAGTCTGAAACCCTTTTATAGGGAAATTAATTTATTTATTTTCGACTTTTTTTTTGCCACTTTACAATGCGCATGCATGATATTTTTATAATAAACCATTTGTGTGAAAGTATTCAACTCTATAAGCGCTTTTTGTGTGGTTCTTATAATATTTAAATATTTAATATTTTATCCATGTGTTGTTGAAATCTCTATATTAACTCGTTAAGCGCTGATATTAAGACAATGCTCTATTTTAAATGTTATAAACTACATTAAGCAGCATATTTTTGAATCTTGAGACGTTATAAGATGTTAGAGCTGAAACCATTCCAAAACCTCTGTTATCGAACACTATTTTTGAATAAAATAAAGAAAGCTCTATTATAAACTCTTACAGAGCCATAGCCTTAGATAACACTATATTAGATCTGTAGAAGAGCAGTTTTGCTTCAACTAGCTCCAACAATGTTACTTGGGTTGTCTATGTTCATTAGGTTTTTTGTAATTAAAATGTAAACAGATTCATAAGCATCTAATTTAAACGGATTTTCAAGTTTTTAATAATTTATAGTTGATTTAAATTGGTTTCATTAAATATGGTTTAACATGGTCCAAATCAAATGCATGAGTGGCTACAGCTTTGCTAACATCTCTGTTTTCTATATAACGTTGATGTTTTTCGATGCGAATTCATACCACGCGCCGCCTCGTCTGTCTAATATAAACAGGGTGTCCAGTAAATAATGGAAAACCTTGCAACCGGTTAAAGCTGGCCTTAAGACCTTTCAGAAAAAAAATATAAAAAAATATTTTCCCTGTAGTTTTTAGGTTATGATTAAAAAACAAAGTACGATATGCCTCAAATACTTGAACATTACCACCACGGTTGAATGATTATTATTGTTTTTTTATTTTTTAAATATTCTTGAATAACTGTACTAATAGATTCAAAGGTGTTCCAATTTTAATTTATAAATTGTTTTGCCGTCAACTGGATTCGAACCTAGACCAAGCTACCTCAGAGGCCGTTGCACTACGCATTGCACCACCGAGGTCACCTGATCTTGCCCTTCCAAATGAAGGTTTTTCTAATTTACAATTGCATTTGGACAACTAGCATTTTTACAAGCCACACACAAGTTAGATGTTATTCATTCGGGTTATTTCTTTTTCTCATCTCCATTATACCAAATTTGTTCATTTGTTGTTCAAGTATTTGAGGCATGTCGTACTTTTTTGTTTGATCATAACCTAAAACCTACAAGGAAAATATTTTTTTTTTATTTTTTTTTTTCTGAAAGGTCTTAAGGCCAGCTATTACCGGTTTCAGGGTTATCCATTATTTACTGGACACCCTGTATATGCTGGCAATCCGGGCAAGTAATTTGAAAGATACCACTCTTCTCGGAGAGCAGGCTTCTTTCTTTGGTCGAACCTAATAATGTTCGTATATTATTGTTGCTCGTGTGTACAATGTTCAAATCAGCTCGTTTAAATACATGATTGAGTCGACTTGTGATACAAGGTACATAGGTCATGGGAACTCGACGTTCGTTTGCATTTTTTGATTGAGAGAAAAGAGTTGAAAAGTTTTCTCTACTCACCCTATCTGAATATTTTTTTAACTATGCCATCGATTGACGACTTTTTTTTCGAGAGAGTTTTACCATATACCAATCAACAATTTTTCTTCGCTGTGAGATGGTCTTTGAAAACAAAAGGAAAGTTCAATCAAAAAAGCTAACCTATATGTATATTCAGCTCTATCGGGAATTCCTTGGGAAATAATTTTCCCACGGAATTTTATAGTTCCCGGGAACGCATTCCTCTTATCGGGAATTCCCCACGGAATGCTTTTCCCTGGGAACAACTTTTACCAACATGAAAATGAAAACAAAATATACGAATATTTTTTTCGAAGAGTTTGACATTGGATTTTGCAGTAAACAAAAATAAAAGTTAATTTATTCTGTGCAGTGTTTAAATTATAAACAAATTGATAGATAATGCAAAGAATATGGTGTTTATTATTAATTGACGAGATAGAGCAAAGAGGACAAAATGAGCAGAGAACAAAAGTTAAAGGGATCATTCAAATCCTTTAGAGCTACCAGAACCACTGCAAATTGAAACATTTAATTAACTCATCCAATTTTGATATCGTTTTGATCTAAAGATTCCATCTGTGTCGTAGCAGCAGCCATTGCTAATCATATACATACTTCAGAATGCGGTAGTGTCGGAAAGTGAAGCGATGCATTGAATAACTTTGAGTGTGGATGTGAATAGTCACTTTAAGGTCTAGCTGTACTTAGTATTATTATTATTTTGTTCTAGTTTGATTGTAATGTCTTATCATATTTTATTGTTTGTTTAATGAATCTAATAAGTTCGTTCCTGATTTTATTGTAATCAGAAAATAAATAATTTAAGTGAAATTAAGGATTTGAAATGACTTTACTAAGGACCCAAAAGGTAAATGGGTAAAAGATAATTTTACTGTCTAATCTTCTGCTAGCTGAACTATCGACATGGTCCTTCAAACCAGATAGACCTGGCTGATTTATAGAGGTTGGAGATTGCTACATATGTATGTATGTATGTAAATATGTATATGAATAAGTATGGTTGTCTCAAATAAAAGTTTCAAGAATGAAGAGAGCTTGGCTTGAGATTCGGATTTTTTTTCTTCTCACATTCCGATATTATGTACGATTATTATTTTTTTTTATTCAGTAGAAACTTAAGCGACATTTAGACGATAAAAAAGCTGTTGTCATAACAAAGAAAGCTTTGATTGAAAGAACACGCAGTCAAAAGCAGATTTTTGTAATGGCCAATGCTTAAAAAGCAGGTTCTTTGAAATAAATGTAGATTAGCTTATGGTTTACAATATGTGTAGCCATTTTTGTAATGGCCAATGCTTAAAAAGCAGGTTCTTTGAAATAAATGTAGATTAGCTTATGGTTTACAATATGTGTAGCCATAGCCTAAATCATAATGTTTTACGTATCACAAATGCGTGATAGTAAAAAATGTAGTAGCTATTGATGACGGATCTCAAATGCGTGGTCGTAATCAATAGTAAAAGCGATTATGGGTCACAAAAGCGTGATCGTAATCAAAAGCGATTATGGGTCACAAATGCGTTGATCATAATCAGACTAATGTTTAATTTCTATTATTTCATAGGTTAGAAAAAAAAAAAAAAACAGGAAGATACAAACCACAAAGACTGTCAGAAATCTGTATCTCATTCAGAATTGGAACTTGGAAACATACAACATACTTATACAGGCCCCTGGGCTCCTTCAAATGAAACAAAGAATAGAAACATTGATAAAGCTACATCAAAGACAAAAGAAGAGACAAACGAAAGAGGAGATGGAGAGCTGGTGTGCTATAAAATTGCCTACATTGACGCTGATAAGCATGCAATAAAGACAAAAATGGAAATGCTAGATGGCCTCTAGAAGGAATATGACAGTGCTTGTCGTCAACTACTCGCATTTGGTAATAGGCTTGAATATACCTATCTAGAACAAGGCGAAGAGATTTTTTTCGCTGCAAAAACATCCTTGCGATCAAGATTAGCCCTGTTAACACCAGATGTATCAAATCAATCGGAAAATAGTGTTTTGCAAATCCAGTGGGGCGACTTACTGAGTGTAGATAAACTACCAACATTTGCTGAACATTTTGCCAAGTGGGCATCATTCCGTGATGCATTTATTGAGGAAGTGCACCATAACAAACATTTATCTAGCGCGCAACGGTTAAGAAAGCTTTTAACATGTTTAAGAGGCTCAGCTAAACGTACAATTGGTAAATGGTCAGTGGCAGATGATGCTAATTTCACTACGACAGCAATATGACAACAACCATCAAACAAAATGAAAAAAATCAGTGCTTTGCAAACTGTACGTGTACACTCATTTGATGATTTACGCGATGTTTTAGACACTGTACGAGTGAATCGAATGCATTTACTGTCACTCTTATCATCAGAACAGCTAGTTGATTACCAATTCCTACTTTTTTTTTTGGTTCATTTTCGTACACCAAATCTGCTGTGGGCTCTTGGTCTAATAAGTTTGTTCCTGATTTTATTGTAATCAGAAAATAAATTGATAATTTAATTGAAATTAAGGATTTGAGATGACTTTACTAAGGACCCAAAAGGTAAATGGGTAAAAGATAATTTTACTGTCTAATCTTCTACTAGCTGAACTATCGACACCATCGTTATTATAAACAAGCCATTGATTAAACATTTGATTAATACCCTGTACGATTTCTTGCCTTGCGTTTCTTTGCAGAAGGTGAGTATCAGACAGGAGTGGGCAAAGACCATGAGGTTGGGTTGGCTCAATCTTCATTTTCGGAAGTCTTTTCAAATGTATTGGATTTCTTTGAGAACAAAAAATGACCGTTTTGGATCAAGATGCAAATGACCAAATAAACCAAAAGTAGAAGCATTTGAAAATCCTTGCACTGATTCGCCCATTGCACAAATCCTAATGATGGTTTCTTCCAATGGGCTGAACTTAAAGTCTTATACTCTTTGCGAAGGCCTCCGCCAGTCGCTTTTTTGTTTCTTAAATTATCTGACATGTTTAACCTCACTTTTCTTTTATCAAGCCAAACCTTAAATAATTTATTATTTATGCAAAACACCATTAAAATAATTAAACACTTTTCCACTCGGCAACTGATTTTATTGGAGGGCCAATGGAGTTTAGATCACTTTCAACGTTTTTCAAAAATGTTTGGACATTTTTCTTCGGTCTATTTGTAGTAAATCCATTGGCAATATCGCTTTTTTCCATTAAGTTAATTAAAACTTCTATTTGCTTCAAATTTGAAGAAATTGATCTTAAAATTTTTTTTTTTTTGTAGTTTTATTAATTTCGTTTCTATAGAATTGTTGTTTATTGTTTTGAATTCGGAAAAAGCAATACATTTCCCATACAAAAATTGCTCACGATAGGTAGTTTTTTCTCTCGGAATTTTTCCCTAATTTCGAAAGAGGTTCACGATACCTATTTATCGAATATGGGAAAAATTTCATGGGAAACACAATTCCCGATAGCCCTTATTATCTCAAAAGATCCAAACAAAAAAACCAAAATGTTGAACCTACAAACAACAAAATCAATTTATCAAAAGATCCCCAAAGCAATGGTTCCTACATTTTTTGTTACCCTCCAGTCTTAAAACTTTTCTTGGTGTACTGTGGCTGGTAAAACTGCACTCTCTCAACTTCTCAAGCATATCATATCAATCTTATTCCATAACGGATCCCAAAATAAACCAAGAATAGTTTTAATATTGAATATACCTATATCATGGTTTAGGGGATTTTTTTGACAAATTGATTTTGTAGGTTGTGTGCTAACATTTGCCAAAGGCGAAATGTAAGAATAGACACAATTCATGCAAAATAAGGTTCCAAAGGTTCTGGACGGCATGAAAAAAAGGCGAGATTTCTTATGAAATTTAAACCTATTTTGAGTGGTCTTATTGTTTTGTCCACTGTTATAAAACGTAAAAATTCCTAAAATTCCGACAGCAAATTTTGGGAGTGGATGGATAACCAAAATCTGAGTATGAGGTTTTGTTCAGCCTTTGGGAGGGGTGGGGGTTGGAAATAGATATTTTCTAAATTTCTTATCAGGGGTATTATCACTTCCATTAATTTTTTGAAAAAATCATGATGCTGTCATTTTTCTTTCGCCCAAACACCTTACTCTTGGTGATCCCACTTATTGAGCTGAAGATATAAGGTTTTTAAGTGAACCTACCGTCTTTATCTTGGAGATTTATAAAACGCAAGAAATCAATAGAAGAAAGTCTCCAAAAAAAGTCGATTTAGGTTCGTTTAAAAAGCTTATATCTTGAGTTCTAATAGTCAGATTACCAAGATTTAGGTGTTGGGGCGAAGGGAAAATGATAGAGCATCATGATGTATTTGCAAAAAATTAAATGAAGTGATAATAGTCTGTTAAGAAATTTAGAAAATCTCTATTTTCAAGCCCCCACCCCCGCCAAAGGCTGAACAAAAAACCTGCCAGACTTTTGATTTCGAAATCTCAAAATATTCACTTATAAACCCTCATAAATACTCAGATTTTGGTTATACATCATCCACTCTCAAAATTTGCTGTCGGCTCTTAGACTATTACTTTTACCATAAGAATGAAGAATCAAAAGAGTCTATAAAAATATCTGGTAGGGAAGGGTGTTTTTTTGATCAAGTAAATTAATCGAAGAAATTTCTCTTGTTATAAGACGATCCGAGTGTCCGCCGGCTAAGTAGACTTTTTTGGTGTTATGCTCTTACGAAGATAAATCAATTTTTTGTTGTATACAGGGTGATTGGTATAAGGTGCACCAAAAAGCTGTAACGAGTAGGTTGGGTTAAGACAAGAAAAAAATCGTCTCGAAGGGGGGGTCTATTTCCATTCCCTTAGGCGGGAAAAAATATAAAAAATTGACTTAAAGCAGAAAAATTTTTTTTCAAAAACAACGGTAAGGCTTGCAATTCCCTGCTATACCTTTTTGGAAAGCCAGAAAAATGTTCTTCAATTTGCTTTTTAAATTAAGTTCCGATTGTGAAGTTTTTAAAAAATTATTTTTCAAACTCGAAATTTTGAGAAAAAAAAAACCTAAAAAAAAAATTTTAAACTAATTTTTTTCAAAATTTTATGTAATTAAGCATAATTTTTGTTTTCAAAACTTAATGCTTTTGTGAATTTTTAGTCAAACATTGAAAACTGCTTGGTTCTAGGACTTTGACTTTTAAAGATATTAAAAAATAAAGAAACCAGCATCTTAGTAAAAACGAGCCGGATTCTTCTTAGTTTAGAAAGTTCCTTCATTTATTTTTTCATATCTTAAAAAGTAAAAGTCCTAGATCCATGTGGGTTTCAGTGTTTCACTAAAAATTAATAAGAGCATTGAGCTTTGAAAACAAAAGTAGTAGTTGAGTTTGGAAATCCAGTTTGTACATATGAAGTTATATAACAGAAAACGAATTTTGACGTCACTTTTCCTTTAATAATAGCCGTGTTTTTTGTGCCATTATATCCGCTCCTATCGCGCTTTAATTTTTTTTTTCAAAATAAAGCACAATAACAAGAATTTGGGATTTATGTGTTAAGCATGGGAATTATTTTAAAGCGGAGCAAGAAGCTAATATTAAGGCTCAGCAAAACATGGTAGCATAACTAATTTTATAACTTCAAGTTCTAGCCACGTGACAGCCTCAAATCATACGAACAAATTCGTGTATTTATATTGCTTAGTAATTGATTAGGTATCAAGTGCCCACCTATGTACATTATGTAAGTGTTTGTTTAAATTATCTGAATGTATGCTTTGAACTTCGCCTTTTTAACAAAATTTAAAAACGGTTTGTAATGCTAGTTCAGAAAAATGATATTTAAGTGTCCTCTGAGATCTCATTTTCTTTAATTAGCCATATCAACGAACCTACCTGTTTTCTTAAAATTGTCACTGGAAAGCACGAAAATAATATTTTGTGGATCGAAAAATAAAATATCAAAATTTCAAGACTTTAAGTCGGGCATAAGAAACAGCTGCTCTAAAAGATAAGCTGCAGCACGGCCCAATTTTGCAGGTATTAATAAATTTTCGTTTACGCTGCACCTACATACACTTTCTATTCCTGCTCAAAAAATGTGTCGATAAATTTGGAAGTCACTCGAGAGTCTATAGAAATTGTAAATATTCATGTCCACCTGCAAGATTTTCCGAGTTCACAGAGTTTTTCATGCTTTTGGAATTTGGCTCCTCGACTAGAGAATTTGTATAGAATTGCTTAGCCCAAAAATATTTTGTATGTATTGCCTTAGACCTTTAAAATTTTGAAAACTAAGCCCCAAAATTCTCCAACCCCAGCCAAGGACGTAAGAAACAATTCCTGTTGTATTAATCATTTACACTAAGCTTTACACCCCGGTGATCTCTTATTGTTTTAGCCTCAACTGCGTTGCTTTCGTTAAATTAGCTAAGTTTTTAGTGTAAACAGTTGTTGCTTTTGACATGTAAATGTTAAGCCCCGACAACATTTTTTTTAATTATATCTTCAAGCTTTAGCCCCAACTTCGGACCTTGACAATTCTTAGACTTATGTCCCAAAAGATCTCTGGAATAATGTTAGTTTTTAGGGAGTAAGTTGTTTAAGCCTGACTACGTTTGTTGTCCAATATTCTCAGACCTTATTAGTCCCAAGTTGTTTTTTTTTTTTCAATTTTCTGGGTTTTGTTTTAAGGGAAAATTGTCATTGCATGAATCCATTATTCATAGCCCACAATTTTTTTTTTCCAACTCACTTCAAGCTTTAGCCCCCACCTTAGGGCTTAGAAAAGAAGTTGCAGAACATGTTAATTGTTCAGCCCCAACCACGTTATTTTGTCCATCAAAATTCTCACCTTAACAATATTTTATACGAATATAAAACTCTACACGTTGTAATGTATTGCTTTCTACATTTCAAATTATTTTAGCAATCGGCTGTGGGGGGGGGGGCTTTAGCGCCTATAGCCACCCCCCTGGATCCGCCACTGGTTATTGATACATATGCTTAACTAAACAAATTTAATCGATGAATCGAAAAATACAAATTTTAACTTTTATTATAACTGATCAGTTTTGGTTAAAAAAAAAAGTTAAAAATTTCACGCTCTTGAAAATCCTACCAAGATAATCATATAGGTATTTAATTTTGAAAATCTCTATTTTCAACCACCCACCCCCGCCAAAGGCTTTTTCAACTTTTCATTAAAATTAATCAAAAATTATAATTTAAAAATATATAAAACTATAAACTATATTTACGTAATACCAGATGGTTCATCTCAAGTGGTTCATATCCGGTCGTTTTTGTGGTGGGATGTAATTTAGATTAAGTGCATTTTTGTACACGATACTAAATCAAATAATATGATAAGAAGTGTTTTACAAAAATGCCGAGTATCATACTAAATTTGCTTTAATATCGTATTAAATTCATACAAATTTGCGCTATAATTTTTATTATTCAGGTTTTTATTTTTATCTGAGTAATTTTACTATCGGATCACAACCGCTACTAAAATACCCTTTTTTAATGTTTCTAGCAAAAATATGAACAAATCTAGTTTTTGCTGGTTTTTTGGGTTCATATTCGACAAGGCCCTAGTTTTAGCCATTACTCAGCCATGCTAGGGCCTTGTCAGAATTTCTAGTGCCATGACGAAAACTAGAATGTTTTTCTGCGCGGGTAGTTTTGTTTCTGTTTTAAGTCCATGGTGTCCACTATTTTTCAAAATCAATTTCCCTGACCAATATCAAAATTTTCCCTGACCAAAAAATCATTTTTTCATGATTAGGTACGTATTAATATTGCACAAATATTGCACAAAGTGGTAGAAAATGTACGTATTTTAACTGGAGTTAATTAAACCTTAGGCATAAAGAACTCACCTTGTATTTTTCAAAGATCTATCTGAAGGTATACATAACGGATTGCATTTTAAGTGAAAATTAATAACTGCATGAATTTAAAAAAAAAATAGTTTTGCTTAACGAAAGGGACGACTATACCTATGCAATGTAGTTCATAGTAATGAATGACCATTTAAATAAAATGCTTTTAAATCATATGTATCTTTGCGATGTTAAAATTTAATAGTTTATTTTTTTTAAATAAATCATAATCTATTAATTCAGGTATGCAGAAACAGTATGAAGAAATAAGTAAAAAGGAATAATCGTACTTGAAATATGAACTTGAACGCGTTGGTTGAACCTCACAGTCAAAGGACAATGGACAAATTGGGCGCAGCACCAATAAGAACGGCCTTCATATCATGTATATGTATTTGTTTATGCATTCCTTATCCATTAACCGTTTGTCCAAATTCGCTGTGTGACAAAAATTATTTAATTTTAATTAAAATGAGTTTTAGTGTAAACAAATCCTTTTTTCCTTAGTTTTTCTTTAATATTTTGTGTATTTTTCGGTCGACTTAAGCTATTTTTGGAATTATGTTCTTTGAACCCATGATAGAATACCTGAATTTTTGAAGTTATGTTTAGAAGTCGCAAGCATCATTTATATGCAAAAATCAGTTTTTGGAGCATTTAATTTGAAAAAAAAAAAAAAAAAACAAATATTTGTTTTTAAATAATATTTTTGGTGTGAAAACCATTTCTGGAAAAAATCAAAAAATATCAATTTTTACCTCATTTATCAGAATAAAAAAAAGGTATTGTTTTTAATCTTTTGCAGTTCGTAAAAGTAAGACAAAACAACTCACAAAACGACCCTCAAAACCCCCATTATATATTATTATAAGGGGTTGAAATATTTTTAGCTTATTCCTTATTTAGTAACAAAATATTAAAACATAATTATAAACAACAAATTTTATATTTTGTTCGTTTGGTACCTACTAAAAGATTTTTAAGTCAGATTCTTACCTATTTTAAGTAAATTTTAAGTTAGTCTCTTTTTTATCTTATACAAAAATCACAAATCCAGGTCCTTGTTTTAAAAAAACAATGTTTGCGCTAATAGTACAGTAACTATACACTTTCACGTATGCGTCAAATCTGGTATTTCTGATTTCTTGCTGAGTTGTTCAGGATATTGGCCTATTAAATAACCTAAGTTTTCGACCTCGAGCGGCGACCGCTTCATGATGAAAAAGCAGAAAAACCGCGATTTTTTCGCGCTTTTTTTAGTTATTGGTAATTTTAGTCCCAAATAATTAATTTTAAATAAAAGCATTGTTCTACGAATTCAAAATAACTTAATTTTCTTCAACTTGAAACCAAAGCCAACTCTGTACACCCAATGGTTTCAAAAATACAGCAATTCAAAATTTAGCGATAAAAAATTTAATATAAAAAGTAGTGTTATCAAACAGTATAATGGAAAATAAAGAATGGTTGACATAAATGCATCAAAGCACTGGATCGTGTAGATTGGGCCAAAAGAATAGGACAATCATACTGGAAAGGGGGTCTATATACCCCCGTTAAGATGGGAGGGGCAATTATTTAAAAAAATGACTTAAGGTAGAAACAACACTATTGAAAGACATTGGTAACACCCACAATATTCTCCTATAGCTTATGTTAAGCCCAGAAACCCATTCTTGACTTTTCTTTTTCTATAAAGTTATTTTAATCGATACTTTTTGAGAAATCAATTTCCAAACTCAAAATATTGAAAAAGCAAATTGCTCCAAGGATCCTGTTTCTACTAAGTAATTTCTCAAAAACTATCGATTAAACAAACTTTACTTAAAAAGAGAAATCAAGAATGAGTTTCTGGGCTTAAGATAAGCTATAGGAGAATATTATGGGTGTTACTATTGTTTTTCAAAAGTGTTGTTTCTACCTTAAGTCATTTTTTTAGATAATGTCCTCTTCTATCTTTACGAGGGTAAATAGACCCCCCTTCCGGTATGATTGTCCTATTCTTTTGGCCCAATCTACACGATCCAGTGCTTTGATGCATTAATGTCAACCATTCTTTATTTTCCATTATACTGTTTGATAACACTACTTTTTATATTAAATTTTTTATCGCTAAATTTTGAATTGCTGTATTTTTGAAACCATTGGGTGTACAGAGTTGGCTTTGGTTTCAAGTTGAAGAAAATTAAGTTATTTTGAATTCGTAGAAGAATGCTTTTATTTAAAATTAATTATTTGGGACAAAAATTACCAATAACTAAAAATAGCGCGAAAAAATCGCGGTTTTTCTGATTTTTGACCATGAAGCGGTCGCCGCTCGAGGTCGAAAACTAAGGTTATTAACTAGGCCAATATTCTTCCATACAAACGACTAGGTACTGGACTTCAAATCTTCGTTTTCATTATCGTTATTTTAGATAAACTGTTAAACTTGTATTTGATTTTGTAGCTTGAGCAAAAAATGTTCTTTTTCTGAAATGTTATTCTTCTTTGAAAAACCACAGACACTTAAAATCGGTAAAAAACTGACTGAGATAAAAATATTTTAGTACCATAAAAAGGAAAAAAAATATTCTATTTTTTGTTAATATTTTTTTGTTTGATCTATTTAGGAATCATTTTGTAAAAAACTTACAACCATTTTCTTCGTTACTAAATATGGAATAAGTTAAAAAAAAATTGAACCCCTAATAGTATTATAAGGGTGGTTTGTGGGTTGTTTTGTCCAATTATTACGAATTGCAATTTAAAACCCTGAAAGAAATACCCATTTTTACTACGTTAAATGAGATACAAATTGATGTTTGTTTGTTGTTTTCCAGAGATGATTTTGACATACAAATTAAAAACTATTATTTAAAAGCCAATATTTGTATTTTTTACAAATTAAGTACTACAAAAAATGCTTTTTGCATAAAATTGATGGTTGCCGTAAACATAATTTTAAAAATCTGAAAAATTTCAGGTAGCGTGTCATGGGTTCAAAGAACTTAATTCCAAAAAATGGCTTAAATCGAGCGAAAAATACACAAAATATTAAACAAAAAAAACTAAGGAAAAAAATAATTGTGACCCTAAAACTCATTGGGGCATATTCATAGTCATTTTAGACCTGGGTCTAAGTTAAACATACACTCAGAGAAAAAATATGTGTTTAACTGCCTTAAACGCCTTAGGTAAAAAATTTTGTATGGAAGTTATTTGCGGAGCATAAACCTGCCCAGAATTAAAGCAATTTTTGTACGTCATTTTTAAAGTAAAAAAGACTAATTTGACTTAAAAAACTAAGGTAACATTTTTTTGTATGGAAATTATTAGACAAGCATCTCCCAGCACTAAGGCAATTTAAGTGCATCCTTGGTAACGCAAGACGGCATAAATACGTTTAAAAAACTGAATTGCCTTAGGTTTAAGGTCATTTAACCAAGTAATAGGGAAATGCTGACGCCTTAATTGTCTATAGTTGAAACTTTAATCAAGACCTAAGCGAATTTTACCTAGGTTCTTATATGTTATTTACCTATTCCTTATAATAAACTAAGGTCTAATCACTAATGTGGATTCACTTTAGTTCGAGGTAAAGACGCAAACGAATAACTAATTGAAGTTTTAAGAATTTTCTAGTTATTTTTCTGATTTAAGATAATATGATATTATCACTATTTCATAATTTAATTAAGTATATCTTATTTAAAATGTTAAATAAGTGTATATAGTTAGTTGTTTTCAACATCCAAATTTCGTATTGGGAGTTGGCCTAGTGGAAGCGTACTGTGCTGGTAACCGGAGCCTCGCATGTTCAAATCTCATCGGGGTAAGTAAAGTTTTTTTCAAATAAAATTTAATTGAATACATTTCAGAATTCTAACACAGCGGCTCTGCGCAAGCCAACACGTCCCATAGGTAAAATATAGGTAAAATAAAGGTAAAATACTAGGTAAACTTCTACCCAAGCACTAGGTTGATGTGCATAAGTTTGTAGGAAAAATTGCCTTAGGCCAAAACAAACTAATTCTCTTTTTAACTTAGAAGTTAGGGTGAGACACTTAAATGTTAGGCTGAATTCAACCAAGATTCAGGATAAAATGCCATAGGCAAACTCGCTTATGTTTACCAAAAATAAGGCAAATTTTATTTATACATAAGGAATCTAAGGAAAGTTACCTAAGAACTTACCAGGTTCAAAACGTCACTAGGACTAACTTAACTTGTACCAAGATTTAGGTTTATTTTACACAGTTTTTTTTTTTGGTTGTAGGTTTTGTTAAATTTTCGGACCTTGATTCTATTTTTTTAAGTATATAATTTCAAAATATTTGAAGCTTATTGTGTAGTATACCAAGTTAATTATCTTATAAAAATATAAAAGCAACAATTTGTTATTAAGATCGGTCTGTATTCATTGAGCCAAAATTGTCTTAAACTGTAGTTTAGTTAAACCTGGGTCTATCTGCGACTATGAATATGCCCCATTTTATTCAAAATTAAATAACACACAGCGAATTTGGAAAAACGGTTAACGGAGAATGAATGCATAAACATGTACCTACATAAATACGATCTAAAGGCCGTTCTAATTGGTGCTGGGCCAACGCTCCATACATCTTTACCTTAGCGTTAAATTATTTACTCTTTTTCTTCTAAAACTACACCATGGAATTAGAATGTTCCGGACTCAAATGAAGCAGTAAGCAATTGCCTTTAATTTGAGTCCACAAATTTCTTATTCCATGGTGTAGTTTTCCTAAACACGGGAGGCGAAATAACTATTTTTTTTTGTCGCATTGTAAATCGATCTTAAGATAGTTTCGTATCCATAAAGGTTTTCGAACGGATTGTCTTTTTTTGACGTTTCGCTTGGGATAGAAGCGTACATATATCTACCAAAATATTTCAGATAGCATGGATAGCTATCCAACAGCAAAAACTGTTTTGTCAGCAGCTGTTTTTCACACGGGATTCCAACAACATGAACCTATCTGGATAGCTCTACATAGATTTCCAATCGCGGCCATTACTGTACGAAATAACACAAGGTGCAGTTAGTTGCGTTTCACTCATTTTTTTTTTTTTTGACATATTCACAGGTATGGCAAAAGATACGAAATGAATAATTTTAAACAGAGATGTAATCAAAACGAAATGTTCGATCAGAAAAAAGTTTCTTATGAGAGAAAATGAAAAAGGAGTTCAGTGAATTTTTAAAAATTGATATGCAACAAAATTTCCCTGACCGCTACCCGAATTCCCTGACTTTCCCTACCCATATTTTGTTCCCTGACTTTCCAGTTTAGCGGACACCATGAAGTCAATCTTTTAGTAAATTGCCCCTCCCATACGAAAATAGATCCTATCCCATACGATATTTTTCTTGTCTTAACCCAACCTATTCGTTACAGCGTTTTGGTGCACCTTATACCAATCACCCTGTATAATGACATACGAATTAAACAAGTGCATGATTATCACTAGAAAACACTTTACTCCACTCTGGAAGACAACGATTAGCAGATATGTTTTGTTTGATTTGTTTTTATACCTTTCAACATAAATATTTGTATACTGATAAAACTATGAATAGTTGTTATGTGGAAAACTGGGGCGACCTGCTCATGATCAGGAAACTATTGATTGCTCAGAATTTGGTCTGGGCCAGTAGCGCAACAATCAGTCACGATGAAGTGCTTGTTTAACCTTCTCGTGGTGGTCCCCGGGCAACTTTTTTCTTGCCCATGCTAATTTTTTGACTTTGGGGTCAATTTTCTCCAAAAAATGCGTAATCAACATGTTTTAATAATTTTTTTGAATGTATGTAACAATACTAAAAATAAAATTCAGCAACAAGTTTGCCGAAAAACCCATAGATTTTATGATAATTTGGAAAAACAGCGGCAGGTAAAATTTAAAAAAAAATGTTTTTTTAGCTTTAAGCTCAAAAATCTATGAATACAAATTTTTTGTGTGCGTTTAGATAATTTTTTAAGTGTGTTTTTTACTAAAACAGTTATAACGGGTGCACTTTGACATTCCCTGGTTTGAAAAAATGCTAATTTTAGTAGCCACTTAAGTTGAATTCTACAATCTATCTGCAGTTGTTCCAAAATGATTTATCAGAACTATTGAAGGACATTCCATAGGTTCAACAAGCTTCATCTTATTCATGACTTGATGGTGCTTCCGTACACTTTGCTTAAGAGGTTTAAAATTGAAAAGATGAAGAGTGAGCGGTAATCGTTGTATATGTAAAAATTGGAGCAGTTCAATGGCCTGCAAGATCTCCTGATACTACAATATTGGATGTTTTTAAATGGGGAAGAATGAAATAAATCTTTTATTTAACCAAAATAGCAACTTAAAGTTAGTTAGAAGAGCGCATGCTCAAAGCGTTCTCCGAAGTGATGCAGAATCTAGGATCATTAATATCAACATCAGCGAAATACAAAAACTGGTTATAGCATTCATACAAAATCATAGAGGCCTCATTTTTACACCTGTTATAACTATTTTAGTTCACACATAAAATAAAAATTATCGATAAGCACACAGATCATATTTTATTCATAGCCATTCGAGCGTTAAGCAAAAAAAAAATCTTTTTATTAAATTTTACTATTTTATTACTATGGGTTTTTCGCCAAACTTGATGTAATTTTTTTTTTAAGTATTGTTGCATACATTCAAAAAAATTATTAAAACATCATGTTGATTACACATTTATTGGAGCAAATTGACCCCAAAGTCAAAAAATTATCATGGACAAGAAAAATGAAACAGGCTAAAAACTGGATATCTTAAGACTGAGGCAAGGTATCAAATTTATTTTAACGCAATTACAATGGCTGGTATTTCTTCTAAAAATAAAAGCCTAACCGAAGTTTCTATCATAAGTACTTACGGCGCAATTACCGGTTACATGGATCAGGGTACCCCAAAGTAAGACTTTTCTTAAATTCCCGATAAATGATATCAAAATTGGAGATAGGCCCTTAATGTAGAACTATTTTTTTCTTAGAATATACCCCAGAATCATACCCTAAAATACTCTTGACGGATTAAGGGACAGCCGGTACAACGCCCATTTTGAAATTGTAAAATTATTGCCAATCAATTTGTAAAAGCAAAGCTTATCAACAAATAAAATAAATCTATCTATCTATCTACATAAATATTTGTATGAACTCTTATTATCATGGCTAGTAAAACATTTATTTAAGTTTCATCATTAGCATAACATTATATTTCCGTCTTCACCCCCCCCCCCCCCTCCCTGGGGTTCGGGTTGTCGCTGTTCGTTGGCTATCCTTATCATCTTTTGTCAACACTTAAAATACAACATATAATAACTTTTTTCAAACAAAAATTGAGTTTAACCCAAAAAATAATAAAAGGCAAACACTAATATTTTGTTACTCAAACCGTGATGTTATTGGTTTTTATTTTTGTTCGTCAGTGTCCCGTGTCGCCCCTCTCTTCATAAATTGTGTCTAATTGCCCGAGAATCGTTAAGAACTAGATTTTTGGTATATACCCGACAGTTGGGTACAATTCACGGTATTTACCTATAAATAAAAAATAAATCGGGTGGCACAACGGCTCATGAAGAACCAGGGCCTAGTGACTAACAACTCGCAACCATTCCTGTGTGCGCCTTTCGACAGGAATGGAAGGGACCTACAATTTTATGCCGAATCCGAACAGCTAGACGAGAAGCACTTATTCGTGACAAGTGATACTCTTGGAGGATTTGTCAATTCCTCGCAAGAGGCAGTAGCCCTAAAAAAAAACTTTTTTAGTTTTTAGGTGGACGAGGCTGGAAAGCGAACCCAGGACCTCCAGCGTGACAGTCGAATGCACTAACCATTGCGCTACGGGCTACTACCTATATTTACCTATATGTACTTTGAAAATTAATTTACACGTCATGGAACATTTCGACTCACTTTGAGTTCAAATGAAGAGATTCAAGATAACTTCATACTTAGAATTTCCATTAATTATATAAATTCTATAAATAAAACAAATATAAGGTACCCATAGGGCCATAGGTACATAATTCTGTCATTATGACATTATTCAAATGTGTTAAAAATCCATCTATGCTTAAAACAGAAACATATTTTTAAATAAAATGATAAAGTTTCTTTTAAGGCTAAACTTAAAAGATAAATTGATTTTGTATAGATACTTATTACTATCGGCTTTACAAAGAATTAAATTTGTTATTTTTTGGAAGTAATAACTTACCCGGGATCGTTTGGTACTTCGGAAGGCGAACAAACGGAGGTAATATCTGGCTGGCTTTGATGCTCCATTTTCATATCCATTTTAAAGGTTTTCTTAGATTTTTTATAACTTTTCTTGCACTTGACTTGATTGTCTGGATTCAAAAATAATAATTTGTTTGCTTTAGTAACACATTGCGTAGTTATACATAGATAGCTTCCTTAAGGCAAGCACAATTAAATTCCGAATTCATATAAAATTTTGTGTGAAGAAAAACATAATCAAAACTACCCTACCTCCAAATAGGTATCTAGATATAACAAATTCGGATAATTACTGATGCATATAATATTTTATAGAACAACGAGTAAGTAGGTACGTTTGTTCGAACATATATATGTTAATTGTATTCATTGGAGACAAAGTATTACGTAAACGAATAACGAATGCAGTGAAGTACACTGAAATTTTTAGCTTGATGTGCATAGAAGTTTCGTTTTTTTTTTGAAACTTTAGTTGAATAGGCTTCAAGAATCTAGGTAGGTAGGTACCATGAAGTTTTAATGTAAAAGATAACAATGTCAATTTATTAAATCATCTGTCAATCTATTGTAGTTGATTAAATAAATTTGAATGGAGGAGGAACAATAAAATGCACAAAAACCTAATAAAATGCACGAGACATAATTATATATAGACCAGGAAAATATTTTCACGTATAATTATAATTTATGAGAATTTAAAGTTATGCATTTTCATTTGCATATGCTGCAATATTCATAATTTTGTTAATACATATATACAACATATGTTGGCATCCGAGAGTTGATTTGATTTCCAATCTTAAGTAAAATAAAATGTTACAAATCATATACCCGCAACAAATTCCATCCCCTATTTTCATCAAACAATAAATAATGATCTCAAGATGTCATTTAGAAAGATTTTTAGCTGACACGTGATATAAAAACGTGTATATACTTTGTTATTGTGTACATATGTAAAACAAAAAATACACATAGGTATGTAATTAAGCTGTTTTGTTACGACTATGCCGGTAATTCACTGTATCTGGAAAGGGTAGGTAGGTATATTGTGTAACCAGTTTATATTTTCACTCTTATTTTCGAATACTTATTGCATAAAACAAAATAATATAACCCATTCACAAATCTAGACCACATTATTTGCACTAATTTAAAAAGCGAATTTTGATTGTACGACACAAATTTATTGCGCTTACAATTAGGTACTTAAATTAATAAAAAAAAAGAAGAACTTTCGGTATATATGCTTATCAATTAAAAATATTCAGAATTCACACGGCAATATCCGACACAATACTGAGTAAGGTTAATAGCGTAATGTGTCTGAAAGCTTTTTTCAAAGTCCAAATGTACCACTGCAACCAACTTACTAAAGCAATCATCAAACTCAATTCTCTTAGATACATTCCTAGGATGGCCAGGTCATATCTCGCATGGTGCAGCTTAATTTTGCTAGTGTTGATATACAATATAATATATGTACATATGTACATAAATAAAAACAATAATCAATGAATTTCAATCAGTTTCAAACAGATAAAAAGCACTGTTGCATTTATATACAGAACCATCACCGTTGTGAACATTTTATACCCAATGAAAGCTTTTTGAAAAGCGTCTATGCATGCTGAGAGTAAGAGCGAATACTGAGGAACCACATCAATAACTAATAACAACATTGTTTCATAATGTACGATGTACCTATTAAAAGTGTTTAAGATACCTAAATACTTATTCACGTTTGCTTAAGAGAGTTGAGGCTGGTCAGTTTTTTAAGGGAATACACTCCTTTGCATCTGAATAAGTATTGCCAGTACCAAGTAGTGAATAACACATATTTATTGTTTGAATTAACGTAGCGAACTCAACATCAACTTTTATTTGTAATACAAATAAACACCTTGGGTCCAGTCCAGGTTTTAGCCTACCCATCCGGGAACCCCGGGCAAAGTATTTTTCAGAGCCCTTTCAATCGGGTGTTCTTTTTATTATGAGTAGGTATTGTTGAGTATGTATAAAACACTTGTTGGCAAGTTCAGGAAAATAAGATCACACAAAAATATAAATGTTAAAAAAGAAGCCAAGTTCTTCTATATACAAAAACCTTTGTGTAACAACTCAGCCGTAAAAAGAAGTGAGATCTAAAACAACGCCAAGCTCTACGTTTATAACTGTTAAATATCAAATACTTTAAGAAGACTAATATGAAAGAGCATCAAAATTATTAGAGTAATCTGTAATCTAATGATCACTGACTTAAGTTTTGAAGGTTCACTAATCAAGTTTCCATTTAAAAAATTTGTAATAAGGTAATAAAAGAAAGAAGTAGCCCGTAGCGTAATGGTTAGTGCGTTGAACTGTCACACTGGAGGTCTGGGTAAACTTCCCAGCCTCGTCCACCTATAAAAAAAAAAATGTTTTTTCAGGGCTACTGCCTCTTTCGAGGAATTGACAAATCCTCCAAAAGTATCACTTGTCATGAATAAGTGCTTCTAATACGAAAGAGCATCAAAATTATTAGAGTAATCTGTAATCTAATGATCACTGACTTAAGTTTTGAAGGTTCACTAATCAAGTTTCCATTTAAAAATTTTGTAATAAGGTAATAAAAGAAAGAAGTAGCCCGTAGCGTAATGGTTAGTGCGTTGAACTGTCACACTGGAGGTCTGGGTAAACTTCCCAGCCTCGTCCACCTATAAAAAAAAAAATGTTTTTTCAGGGCTACTGCCTCTTTCGAGGAATTGACAAATCCTCCAAAAGTATCACTTGTCATGAATAAGTGCTTCTAATCTAGCCGTTTGGATTCGGCATAAAATTGTAGGTCGCTTCCATTGATTCCTATCCAAACGCGCACACAGGAACGGTTGCGAGTTGTTAGACACTATGCTCTGTTTTTTCACGAGCCGTTGCGCCAACCAATTTATTTATTTATTAATAAAACAAAACTTGCCAATTAAACCTACAAAATTCAGGTCAGTGATCATTAAATCATCCTTACCAAATTGTATCATTCTGCAACAATCCGCAGTGTTCCATGTAACTAATATCCATCCTTTGACAAAAAGGCTGATGCCACGCCCCCTAATTGTAAAATTTTAAATTTGTCCCTTGTTTGAACTTCAATGTCTTACGCTATATCAAATTTCATCATTCTACCAAATTGCATCATTCTGCAACAATCCGAAGTGATCCATATAATTAATATCAATTTCAGGCGCCCTGTTCAAATTTGGCAAGGCATCCGTGATTGAAGAGCTTAGCATAGCAGATACTGCGAATTTAATGTTTCTGACTTTATTTGTACTGAAGTTAGAGTGGGGTCGAAAATCGCCTGAATTTGATCCTGTAAGAAGGGTGTATTGCCAAAACTTGCCTGGGTACTACCGTGCCCTTTGACAACAAAACAAAGTTGTAGCCTTATATTTTTCTGTTTATTTCAAGTATGGTCCAAATAATGAAAATATTGCATAGGAGTCCAGAAAAAAATTAAAGGACATTTTTTTGTTGAAAGAAATTGTTTACACTACTATGAGCAATATGAAGATTTGGTAGGTTATGATTAAATAATTCAACAAGTCCAATTAAATAATGCTAAGTCTTCTACTTGGCTGATGTATTTCAGTAGTATATAGAATTTGTATTATAAAAAAAAACATTCAATGTAAACAATGCCAAGTCACGGGTAACAAAATTTTCAACAATTCTTGATTAGAAATTCTAATTGGGTTGGATATAGTGCACAATTGATTTTCGCTGTAAAATTGATGTAAGCTGAACTAAACTTAATAAAAATTGAGTCTTGACAAGGCCCTCACTGTCAACTGAAGAGTCCAAGTGAGAACGCCGGGACGAAACGCCAATTTGTAAGGACTAAAGGCCGTTAAAAGCTATTTTGAATCAATAATTCAACAAGTCCAATTAAATAATGCTAAGTCTTCTACTTGGCTGATGTATTTCAGTAGTATATAGAATTTGTATTATAAAAAAAAACATTTAAGGTAATGATTAAATGTGCCTCAAATGAATGCACCAGTATTTTTTCGAAATAAGAATGAAGAATCAACCGCTTAATGGAATTCACCCCAATTGCCTCAAAAAATGTCCCTTTTACATTGAAATCATGTGCCATACGCATAGATTGTACCAGTCAGTTTTTCCGTTTGATGCACAACATTCTCAGATTTTTAAATTAATTTTTAGTGGTCGCTCATCGCTATTTTCTATTTTCCATACGATTTATATGGGACAAAACACATTTTTGTACTTAGAAATTTATAACTTTATAATAGCAAGTATTTAAATGAGTAGCATACATTTTTTGTTAGTAAATTGAACGCTCTACAAAAAAAGGTCTTAACTTTTTATCTAATAAATGTATTAAAGGTCAAAGCGGAACTAATGGTTAATTTCACAGTTTTTTTTATTCCCTATTAAGAATAACAGCTAAGTGATTAACCTAATTTATAAAAAAAAAAATTACTTCGAACCAGTTTTTTTCTCACCATGTCCATAATTGATTTTTGTTTTTTTTTTTTAATTTTTGTACTAAAACATTGGTTACCAGTTTAACTAATTTTACTGAAAAAAAAAATATTTTTCATTGGCATACCAGTTGCCTACAATTAATAAGTTAATCCTGAACTTTGCCAAGCTTGATTTTTGACCTCAATATTCGGAAGAGCCCCTTGAACAAAATTCGTATGGCTCAATAGAATTTTCTTCTAAATATTTTCTGTAGTTTCTGAAAAGTTATTAAACTTGCCAAAGCTATGTTTATATAGAAAGTTGTAACCGTTTGAACCCAATCAAACAGCTTTAAAAACGAACAAAGATAAAATATTTTTGTTGAAATATTTCGATGAAATTAGAATATCACTTGAAATATAACTTCGAAAAACCGGAATATTGGTGGGGAGCATTACGCATTTCTTAAACGAAAGTGGAAATCCCGTATTTTTGAAAATTTCTCTAAAACCATTAGGTTTTTTTTGAGAAAACTTGTAGCTTATGAAATTCTATATAAAAAAGATTAAAACCATTTTTAATTCGGAGCAAGACACTTTGAGAAAACGGGGACAAAATGTGTTTTTACTTTCATGTGATAATTTCCACACCGTTGCATTTTAGATTTAGATTAATAATCACTTTTATTTACATAATTTCTTAATGCTATATTGTAACAAATCATAAATAAGCATGGCATACGCCGTCTGTCAGAGTGACAATTTTTATGGTTTTATAAGTAAATTATAGTTAAATAAAACATTTTGTTTTAATAAATTATAAATACAATTTTCTTGGAAATCATTAGAATAGCTCGTATATCACTAGAATAGCCGTTGCATTTTAGTCTAGGAAAATTAGAAAAAAAACGTCCTTACTTCGACAAAATTCCGACAAAGATGAGTTTTGGTGGAGAGTTTCGTTTTTCCGTCCTTAACAATTCCTTACAAGTATCCTAAATTTGGAGTGGAGCAACAAATTTTAGGGGAGGGGAAAGCGGGTAAGGTTCGAATTACTCGAAAACTATACGTTCTTTTGAAAAAAGTTGTAAGTACACTTGTAGTCCATGTAATTCTGCACAAAAAAGGTTATATTACTTTTTTTTGTACAATTGATAGATTTGGAGAAAAACGGTCGAAAACATTGGGGTATAGTACATTTCGTAAAAAAAATACTTTTGGGTGGGGACATTTTTTGTTTTTGGTTATGTTTTGACAAACTATTTCTACTAGAAAAAACGGTTTTTGGAGTGGTACCGGAAGGGAAATGTCGCCATGTTCAAGGGTTTGATTGTTTATCGTTTTGATTTATAAATCCCGAAAACATTTTTTTTCCAAAATAATCTAAGAACAGCATAATTATCTATAAATTGACATATAAATGACTTTATTATAAATGACTTCTGTTCCTCAATTCGTTCTTAAGTTATAGCGGTCGAAAGTTCAATTTTTCGTTAAAATGGGGGTTGAAAGGACTTTTTCTGAGATATCTCAAATACCTTTGGTTTTTTTGGATAATGCCCATAGACTTTTTTATAGTGCTCTTTATGAAAATTAAAATGAGTCCTGTATCACGAATATCGGACAAATGATGTTTCGGTAATCCATGCAAGGAACCATTTGCGTCAAATCTGTTAGTTTTGATTTTTTTGCTGAGTAGTTCGGATGTTAACCTTATAAATAACTTAAGTTTTCGACTTCGAGCAGCGACCGCTTAATGGTCGAAAATCAGGAAAACCGCGATTTTTTCTCGTATTTTTCTGTTATTGGTTATTTAAGTCCTTAATAACTAGGTTTATATAAAAGCATTGTTCTACGACATCAAAGTAAATCAATTTGTTCAAAAAACTGAACCTTACCCCCTTTCCCCTCCCATACATTTCTGTGCTCCACTCCAAATTTTGAGTACTTTTAAGAAATTGTTAAGGACAAAAAACGAAGCTCTCCACTAAAATTCAGCTTTGTCGGAATTTTCTCGAAGTGAATTTCTTATGGCTAAAACAGATGTGCAGCCAGTCTGCACGCATTTATGCATGCAGAGCTGCACACGGAACCAATGTGCATAGTTCTTGATATTCATGATGCATAGTTATGTCAAACAAATACATTAAAGCACAGCGTTGCCGACGTGACACCATAGTGTTGGAACGCGATTTTCTTCGTTGGATGATGGTGATGAACGCCGGCTTCATGGATTCTTAAAAAAAAATCACCAACACAAACAATTTTTTTGAAAGAATGGCAGGTGATGTCAATATGAGTAATGCCAAATACCAATTATTTAAGATTTTTTTCTTTGCCGTTGTGGCTGCAATGATGCTGCGCAGCAAATTTAGAAATAGAGATCGTGCAGCGCTGCGCTGCATGCAGACTTTGAGTGAATCTGCTCCCATAATAACATGTGTAATTTAATTTCGCTGCATGGAAAAAGCTGCACATCTGTTTAAGGCATTATTTTCCTGGACTATTTGTGAACATTTGTCTGAAAATCTATTGGTCTAACGAAAAAAAGCATTTTAATCTTTTGTTTGTTATAATTTTTTAAATTTAATTTTGTATAGGTATTTTTAAATTTAAATTTTGTTTAATATGTATATATTATGACGATTATCTAAAAAAAATAAATAATCATTATCACATGCGAATTAAAAATTGTTTTTAAATAAACCTTTCAATCGGCTCAAACAATTCCTGTTTTGCAAGCGTAATTGTATTTGTTGGCAAATTATTAAACGTTGTAAGTTTTGAGAAGCTATTATTTTTTTGAGAGATCGCAACAAAGTTAAAGGATTATTTAAATGATTCGTTCAAACGGAGATTTTCTAACTGTATAATAAACATATTGTGGAGTCTAGATAGCCTAAAAAAGGTAATTATTCAAGAACCCGGAGAAACTGCTCGGATTTTGATGATTTTTTTTTAAATGTAGGGAGTTTTTGGTTCTTGAGAAATGATTTTCTCGCGTCGCGCCACTCGAGGATACCGTTGGGGTGCACCAGAGATTAAAATGAGTCGAGTACCTAATGCTCATGAGTCATGAACATCGAATACTCACTCTAAAAAAGCAATTTCAAATGGCAAATCAATGATCAATTTCCAACTATATATTTGGCAGATATATAAGATAATATTAAAGAAAGACATTTTGGGTTCAACGTCACAGTTGTATTTGATGGTTATGGAAAGGAAACTACAAAAATTGCAGAAAGAAAACGTCGATCTCTAAAAAACCCTTCAGTTTACTATGTTTTTGAAGAAGACATGCGCTAAAAGTTGCACAGGAAAATTTGTTGTCCAATGAGAATAATAAGGTTAGATCTATGAGTAAGCTGATCCCACATCTGGAGAATAATTATATAACAACAAAACAAGCAGAAAGCGATGCTGATAGATTAATTGTTACTACGGCAATAGATTCTTCATTTTCAAAAGTTGTAGTTGCCTGAGGATATAGACGTGCATATATATATTCTTCGCATAGTCTAAGATGCCTTTGTGCGAAGAACATGTGCTATTTTTACATGCATTCACAGGATGTGATACTACACCGGCCTTTTACAATAAAGGAAAAATCACATTTGCTAAAGAATTCGAAGAGCAAAAACATTTAAAGGGTGCTGCAAAAACATTCAAGCAACCGAATCCAGACAAAGACACAATTTATCAAGCCGATGAGAGATGTATTTTTTTACTAAAACAATTGTTCATGACGTCCATGTGCAAATGAACAGTTTACCGTGCACAGCGGATGCAGCGATGGAACATTTAAAAAAAGTATAGCTTCAGATTCAATTATGGCTATGTAAATGTTTATCACCAGTCGAATGGGAATGGAAGTTAAATAACGTTCTAATAACAAATCCCATGAACCAGTTTCCTGCTCCTGTCGATGTAAATCTGGCTGTGGAGGAAATTGCGGTTGTCGAAAAACAGGGATTTTCTGTGCGCAAGCTTGTACAGCATGTAGTGGTGATAGCTGTAGTAACTGTCAACCTAATAAAGAAAAAGAAATTTAAATATGAAAATATTAAAATTACTTTGGTTTTAAGTGGAGTGAATGAATATAATTCAAATAAAAAGTTCAAGTGACCTCAACTCCAGAAATTATTGTGTTTCGCCCAAGGTATAACAGTGGGCTCTTCAGTCAGTCTGGTATACCCTACTAAGACACAAATTTTGGTCGATGTTTACTGACTCTTATAAAAATCTTAGTAGGGTATTACAGCCTGACTTAAGAGCCCACTGTTATACCTTGGGCGAAACACAATAATTTCTGGAGTTGGTCACTTGAACTTTTTATTTGAATTATATGCATTCACTCCACTTAAAACCAAAGTAATTTTAATATTTTCATATTTAAATTTCTTTTTCTTTATTAAAAAAACCTGACTTCGGGTAATTATTTTCTGGGTGCACGAATTAAAACAAATTCCCCTAGAATAATAAAATTCACAGTATCTTCTTGCTGTGATATGTATATAAGAGTCGGTAAACATCGACCAAAATTTGTGTCTTAGTAGGGTATAACTGACTGAAGAGCCCACTGTTATACCTTGGACGAAACACAATAATTTCTGGAGTTGAGGTCACTTGAACTTTTTATTTGAATGTCAGCCTAATAATTCGAAAAAAATTAAATAGAAGAGGAAGACACATTATGTAAATAAAGTATTGAATATGTGCCTAGGTGCCTTACTATGTACCTAAACAGATAAAATACCTCATTTTCTTGCTTTTCCAAATAAAATATAAATGTTAACATTACCAATGTTCTTAAATATAACATAATATTAAATATTATGTTCTTAATATTGTGTATTATAAAATATTTCCTCGTTATTAAAATAATAAGAACTATTAATTATCTTAACTAATATATAAAAGTCTTTTTTTGTTTTCTTGTCAGTTTGGCTGTACGGGTGTCTAAACTAACAACAAAACAATCAAAATACTAAATTTTTTTTTATGGCATCAACAATGTCTATCCCCCTGCTAATCGATAGATAGCTTCTAAAAACAAAATAAACTTATTTTTTTAAGAAATCTTTAACAATAATAAAAAAATGTTGCCTATATGAAATTTGTTTTGTTTGGTTTTTTATTAATATCTTTTTAATTAACAGTCTTAGAGGTTTGCAATGTACTAATAAATTATAGCTATATGTCCTAGGAACTTGTCTATATTCCTATTGTACCGTTGAGCTGAAAAATTCACAATATAATATCGTTCACACATATTACTTAATAACATGTGGGTGTGTGCAGGGATTGATTTATTTTTTTCTTATATTTAATCTCAATAGTATAGCCATTAATTTGATATTTCACTTTTTAATCTACCTCCTATATTAGCGTCACAATTGATTTTTTAAAATTCATACAAAATCGTATCAAATCCATAGAAATGCTCCGCTTTTTTCATTGTCAATAATCGTCTACCAGTGGAGAGCACCGTTATCTCAATTGAATTTCTAATTGGAGTTCTTTTAATATACAAAATCATAACTTCATTTCTACTCAGACGATTATTAAAGTTTTGATCTCAGAATTTAGCTATGAGATATGGCTAAATTTGTGTATACAAATTATTGAGGGGGGTGAACAATTTCATACTAAAAGGGTGTGTAAATGACCCGTCAAATTTATATATTAAATTCAAAACTTGATGAAATTTTTTTTTTATTTCAAAAAGATGTACGTTTTAGGTGTAACATTCTTCTATAAATATGTCAATAATTTTGTATTTCTAAATCTAACGGGAAAAAAAGTCACAAGAAAGCTACATTCAGACAACTTTAGAGGTTTCAAAATTGAGCAAACCTTAATAGTTCATAATAAATTATACATGAGATTTAAATAGAAATTTATAACTTAAATTTTTGTGTAAAAATTATTGCAAAATATTAAAAAAATGTGTACTTAAAATTCGTTTTAATGAAAAATCAACGTATTTTTTCGTAATTTAAATTCAAAAGTTAATCAAAAGTTTATATATTTGAAAAAAACAAATGATGCACATTTATAGGTGTAGCTTTCTTTTACAAATATGTGATAATTTTGTATTTGTAAATCTAACGGGAAAAAAGTAGGGACAATTTAATAAAATAAATCACAAAAAGCTCCATTTAGCCAAATTAAGAGGTTTAAAACTTGAGTTATACTTAATAGTTCATAACAAATGATACATGAATTTGAGGTAAAAATTTATAATATAAATTCCAGTGTTAAAATTTTTACAAAATCTTAAAAAATTCATACTAAAAATGTGATTTAGTGAAAAATCAATTCAATTTTTGGTACTTTAAATGCAAAAGTTAGTAAAAAATTGATAAATTTTGAAAAACAAAACTAACACACCAATTGCTCTAATCCTCTTCTAAAATATTGCCAATAAATGTTTAGTGATTATTTCAGCAAAAACCACTCTAAAATTAGTTTTATTGATTTATTTACCAAAAAATCATGCCTTTTCAACGAATTTTATTTTTATAATTTCACCACGCCCATAAAATATTTTCAAATTTAAAAATTATAAATCCTGAAAATCTGATCAAAATTTTGATATATAAAAAATAAATGCGCTTTGCTCACAAGCTGCACAAAATAATTTCAAATATTAAAATTTTACGTTAGAAATATTTTTTACAGATAAAATCCAGAAAAAAAATTTAAAATTGTCAATTTGTCTGCATAAAATTTGCTACAAATCAAAAAGTTCTTATCCGAATTTCAAAATTTAGATGTCTATGGAAAGGTCATTGTCTCACTATTTAAATACATACAAAATATTAATAGACAACAATATAAATTTAAAGACTTATACGGTTGAACAGATAAAATTGCATTATTTTGATTAAATAGTGAATATTATAATTTTTTATGTAACCGGTTATCGAAATTTAAATTTTATAATAATTAATACCAATCAACAATTATTTTGGTATATAAAACATATTCCTACGATAACCGTAAGCTTTAATATGGATTTTTAAAAATAATTGAAAGAAAAATTTTGCAAAAATCCAGTCTATTGGTCGATGAATTTGCCATAATGCGAAAAATTCATACCTTTTGAGTGTAGTTACTTAGAAAATTGTTAAACGTTAATGAAAAATTTATAAATTTTAAAAAACAAATAACACACAATTATAGGTGTTACATTTTTCTACAAATATGTTAGAAATTTTATATTTGTAAATCTAAAGGAAAAAAAGTAGGGGCAATTTAATGAGATAAATCACAATAAAGTTCCATTTAGCCAAATTTAGAGGCTTCAAACTTTAGTAATGCCTGATAGTTCATAACAAATGATACTAACAAATGATATAGACTACGGTAGAAATTTATAATCTAAATTTTTGTTTTAAAATGTTTGCAAAATCTTAAAAAAAATTATATTAAAAATGTGATTTAGTGAAAAATTAATTCTATTTTTGGTACTTTTAAAGCAAAATTTAATACAAAATTGATACATTTTGAAAAACAAAACGAACACACCAATTGCTCTAATTCTCTTCTTAAATATTGCTAATAAATATTAAGTGATCATTTCAACAAAAGCCACTCCAGAATTAGCTTTATTGATTTATTTACCAAACAAAATGCAAAATGGATCATGGATACAAAACATAACTGTGCGTTGCTCACAAGCTTCACAAAATAATTTCAAATATTAAAATTTTACATTAGAAATATTTTTTACAGATAAAATCCAGAGAAAAATTGAAAATTGTCAATTTATCTGCATAAAATGGGATATAATTCGGAAAGTACTTATTCGATTTTTTTTAAAATAAAAATAAAAATATTTTCAAAATTTAGATGTCTTTGGAAAGGTCGTTGTCTCACTATTTAAATACATTCAAAATATTAATAGAAAACCATACAATTTTAAAGACTGATTTGATTAAACAGATGGCAGGATTATGAACATGTCCAGAAAAAATCCAATGGAGTCCGAAAAATCTATGTCCACATGCAGCGACCGACATGGCGAAAAATATAACTTTTTGAACAAGACATGAGCGTTGTACAAAGCTTAGCTATGAGATTTGACGTTTCATGTGCGTATGAGTTTTTTGCCTGGTTTTGTTGAATGTGTAAGTGAATGTAAGAATGTTGGGAAATATAATAAGTAGTGATGAAAGGCTAATGAATGGCATGATATAATTCTCAAGTAAAAAATTCGCTGGTTGTTGATTGGATTGTGGTGGAAGGTAAAACCTTAACCAATCATGTTTGGTTTACATGGTCGGTGAAAATTTAGTTATGCTGAAATCAACACGGCGAATACTTTCACAATCTCCCAAATCAGTGAGAAACATTCGCTCCGTAGAGTAAATCATTCACATGTATAACAAAAATGGTAACAGCAATGCTATAAGAGCAAAAACTGCCGTATTACAGCTCCTCTCTTCTGTGCGTTGCAGGTCGTGTGTCGAAATGTCAAAATCTAAGGGCACCAATCGATTAAGTAGGGTTTTATTACCTAATGTCTCGGCCAGCACTTTAGCACCAACAGAAAATAAGAAATTTCACTTTTCAATTTGAAAGGTGTCGAAATGTCAGATCTGAGAGCGCCAATCGATTTAGGAGGTGGATTTGCACTCTAAGTCCAGTGGAAATCAAAAAAGTCGCACTTGACAGTGATTATGGTGAAATGTCAAAAATCCGCAAAATCACACCTTTTGCTTTGACAGTTGATAGTTGGGGGCGTGATAGCAAACCATACAAATTTTTCAAATATTTTCTTACAAGTAGGTGTCTTTAGCATAGATATTTAGAAGTACGTGAATAAGCTTTTATATTTATAATAATTAACACTTGCACAGTATTTCTATCCTTTGAAAATTGAGAACATGAATGATGTTGAAAATTTATTGATGTCGGGAATAAGTTTTCCTGGGGAATCAAGATTTGTTAACAAACTATCCTTTATCAAAAGGGACCCGGGCAACGCCGGGTGTTTCCGCTAATTTTAAATAAAATTTAAAAACAATGTGTGCATATAAGCTGGTTTTACTGTACTTGTTTTAAACTTTTATGCTTAAAATAACATATAATAATACTTATTTTGAATTAAATTTAAAATATTAACCTTACAAAATTGGTTTAATCGCATGTGAATATAAGCGGGTTCTACTGTACTTGGTTTTGAACTTAAGTATTAAATACAAATGAAAGAAAATAAAATAAACCTTTGGAGTGTTTTTTTTTTTAGTTTAAATATATTTTGAAAACAAAATACAAAAATATTTTTTTTTTTTTAATTTTCGATTTTTGAGTTTTAAAAAAAAGTCTGTGGAGAGCGTCGATTTTTGAATTGTAAACTTTTTTCTAATTTCGATTCCCATTATTTAAAAAATAAAATCATCGAAATAGGAGCAATGTCCCCGGGTTCTTGAATAAAATGCTATCTAGCCTCCACCAATATTAGGAATTTTGACGTATCTAGGTACACTGCCACGGTCATTTGAATACGTTCACACATTTTCACAAACTAATGTTCTTCTATCTTAAAAATTATTGAATGTACCCAACTTTAATTTATGTATATAGCAAGACTATTTGTTGACACTTATTTTGACATAGAAACATAGTTTGGAAAATGCACCGTTATTTTGATATAGTGCTTTAATCATATTATATGATAAAATCATGTGATTTTTTTGGGTCATTAGAATAGGTTCACTGGCAATAGTTTGATTTTACGGGAAACTGCGCTAACTAATCATCTTGTTTTGATTGCCAATCGATAGTTTAAATTGTTTTTCACGATCGGTTTTGAAAATGGGTCGTTAAAAGTCCATAACGGAATAGAAAAACGGTAAAATAAAAGCACTTAGTGAAACGGGTGTAAAATATCTGCTAATCGCAAGAAAATTTGTTATGAGCCAAATTTTAGTAAGCAATTATCTCCAGAAACAGTCGAGCTATGGATAAAATATGAAAGGAGGTAGTTGCTCGGCCAATACAAGCGTAAAGACGAACAATTATCTGAGTTGCATTTCAAATTTAACGACTTTGCTTCAAAGATAATGGAAAAAACGGGTGTTAGTTGTAGCTTAGTTACGGAAAAGCATGATATTCGAAGCCTAGAATATTTTTATCGAATGCTAATTTAAAAAAAAAAACACAGAATAATTCCACGTGCAGGAAAACGTGCCACCTTGTAGAAACAAAAATGAGCTACATTTAAAAATAAAACATATTAGTATCAAAAGGGTCGATAGTACCAAAAAATTGATTTGAGTTTTTAAGATCCGGTTTTCCTTAAAAAAAAATCAGGTTCTCTCGAACTAAAAATTATGTATCTTCTAAACGAATATAGATTCCATTTTGAAACTTGGCACGAAGAATCTATGTAAATTAGTATCAATTCAGTCGATAGTACCAAAATCTTGATTTGACATCCGGTTTCCTATACAAAAAATGGGCACGACTGGATCACACAAAACTTGTTCTCGTAGCTAAAAACTTTAACGTAGCTTGAAATAGACATTGTACATATTTATTGGTTCCATAAGATTATGATATCATTAAAAAAAAAGTTTTAAAAATAATTTAAATTATAAACGATAACTATGAATTATTAAAAATTAGTTATTTTAATAGCTAAAACAGATAGACCTCAAAAAAAAATATGCCATCCAATTTGCTCAATAAATATGAATTGAAGAAAAAAAATTCAAAAATCGTTAAAATCGTTGTTTTAAAATATACATATTAGTATCAAAGGGGTCGATAGTACCAAAAAATTGATTAGAGTTTTTAAGATCCGGTTTTTCTTAAAAAAAAAATCAGGTTCTCTCGAACTAAAAATTATGTATCTTCTGAACGAATATAGATTCCATTTTGAAACTTGGCACGAAGTATCTTTGTAAATTAGTATCAATTCAGTCGATAGTACAAAAATCTTGATTTGACATCCGGTTTCCTATACAAAAAATGGGAACGACTGGATCGCACAAAACTTGTTCTCGTAGCTAACAACTTTAACTTAGCTTTAAATAGACATTGTACATATTTATTGGTTCCATAAGATTATGATATCATTAAAAAAAAAGTTTTAAAAACAATTTAAATTATTAATGATAACTATGAATTATTAAAAATTAGTTATTTTAATAGCTAAAACAGATAGAGCTCAAAAAAAAGTATGCCATTCGATTTGCTTAATAAATATGAATTTATGAAAAAAAAATTCAAAAATCGTTAGAGCGTTTTTTTTTTTAAATTAATTTTTTATTTACATATAAAAAAATGTTGAACATTTTTTAAAATAAAATTTGGTATGCCAGCTTTTAGTATACCACCCGTTTTGAAGATATTGAATTTTCAAAAAAAAAACAAAAAGTTTCAATATTTTTTTAAAAATCCCAAAATAATTTTTTCGGAAATTTTTATACGCAAAATTGTTAAAATTGTAATCGACCTTTTGTATACAAATTTTGGTTGAAATCGGTGTAGTAGTTAACGAGAAATTTGAAAACCAAAAAATCGGTTGTATGACAGTTACCGTTAAAAACCATTATAAATTTTTTTTTTACTTGTATGACAGGTACCGTTATTTTTGAGCTAAAAAAAATTTAAATTTTCCCTCTAGGGAATTACCTAAGAACCTTAATTCCAAAGTTTGAAGAAAATCGCTTAAGTGGTTTAGGCTGCAGATCGAGGTTCAGACAGACGGACAGACAGATTTTCGAGACCCACTTTTTTCGCGTTCTCTATCATCGTAATGTTAGGGAAAATTATTATCTCCATTTTTTTTCACGAATCCAAAACTTGCCCTATACTACGTATATCGCAAGTAAAAATCAGGTTTTCTCGAACTTAAAATTATATATGTATCTTCTAAACGAATAAAGATCCCATTTTTTATTATTATTATTTATTAATCCGTTAATGGCCTAACGTTAAGAAACTTGGTATCTTTAGTTATCTCGAACTTAAAATTATGTACCTTCTAAATGAATCACGATCCCATTTTAAAACTTGGTATGAAGTATCTTATCTAAATGAGCTACATTTTGAAATCAAACAAAAAATAATATCAAAATGTTCGAACTTGCCCAAAACTATTAATCCGTTAATGGCCTAACGTTAAGAAAAAAACTTATTTTTAAACTTGGTATCTTAAGTTATCTCGAACTTAAAATTATGTACCTTCTAAATGAATCACGATCCCATTTTAAAACTTGGTATGAAGTATCTTATCTAAATGAGCTACATTTTGAAATCAAACAAAAAATAATATCAAAATGTTCGAACTTGCCCAAAACTTGATTTGAAATGCTAACATCCGGTTTTCTACCCGACAAAAAAAATCCATTTCCGGTTTGATTTAATAAATGAAAAAAACACCTTATTTGCCATTCATTTTTCTTTAAAACCCTACTCCTTGCCTTGAGCGAACTGTACAAGCCCATAAATCCACAACTAGGTCAGTTAGAGCAAAATCCTTTTGCACATATGTTAAGAACCACATGAAGTATAAATAATCCAAAGATGAACTAATTTAATGATCAGTTCACGTGAAATGCCCCATATTATAAGAAAAACCATTACTTTTTGGTAATATTTAGGGCGGAATGGTTCTTTTGCGTAAACAATAGGTCCGTTCCTTTACTTTAAATTTCTGTGATTTTCTTTGCATTTCTGCGATTTTCAGTCCAAAGCCGTTCCCGTACTCAATAATTTGACAGTTTTTAACAAAAAAACAACGCTCACGAGAGAGTAAATAATTTTCCCTGCCTGTGATTTTCAGTCCGAGAAATTTCTTCGGGCTGAAAATCACAGCACAGCTAAATGTCATTTTGAGAGCAAAAGAATGAAAGCCAAACATCGTGCCGTACTTGTCCAGCGCATTAGGTAATACGGATTTTGGTTGAATTTGCGTTCCCGTACTTTTGCACAGTTTTGATATTTTTGAGAATATTTCAACGTTGCTCTCCAAAATCTGACAGTTCGTGATTTTCTGTGCACAAAGTAAAGGAACGGACCTAATGAGTTCTTGTCGTTAAAAAAGGGGTTAAGTTTTGTGTTCATATATGATACATGGACAGGGAACGTGAGAGACAAATATTTTCGTTGGTAAAATTAAAACAGGTTCTTGAAGCATTTTTTTACTATGGAAGAGGGCTCTGTCTTGACCCTTGTAGGTGGAAGGGGCATTTTTTTAATGACAGAATCAAAAAGAAATTATTTAAAAACTATGGCTGCTCTCAGAACAAAGTGTTATTTCTGTTTGCAAAGCCAAAATTTGTTTACTTTATTTTTAAATCAATATCAATGAGTTGGAACCTGCTCAGGTACTGTTGGATAAGAAAATTAGTGTCTTATATGTATATGTACGTGCCTCTCATATGCTTTTTGCGCATATATGATTTGTGAAATGTTACATCTCCACATCATATCAATATGTGGATTTCCGAAAAGCTAACACGAATAATAGCTTTAGTGAAAAAATTGCCAATTCCAAACAAGTTCCGACAGAGTGGAAAACATGCGACAAGTCAATTTGTTTGCAATGTTTCGATTTGAATCATAAGTATACTAATCTTAAGATTAGTTAAGTTTGTGTATAACGTTTGTTATTCTTATTTGTTTGTTGTATGTATTTATTTAAATTGTGGTGGTGTGGTAGCCCGTAGCGTAATGGTTAGTGCGTTCGACTGTCACGCTGAAGGTCTGGGATCGCTTCCCAGCCTAACTAAAAAACTAAAAAAGTTTTTTTTCAGGGCCTCTTGCGAGGAATTGACAAAGCCTCCAAGAGTATCACTTGTCACGAATAAGTGCGCCTTGTCTAGAAGTTCGGATTCGGCATACAATTGTAGGTCCCTTCCATTCCTGTCGAAAGGCGCACACAGGAATGGTTGCGAGTTGTTAGTCACTAGGCCCTGGTTCTTCATGAGCCGTTGTGCCACCCGATTTATTTATTGATATTTATTTAAATTAATTAATTGATTATCTATATCTCTAATGTCCTTTATTTATATAATCATGTTAAAAAAAATACTTTTATTCTAAAAAAAATAATTGTTCATAGAATAGTTAATCTGTATTTTTGAACAAAAAAAAATATTAAGCATTTTCCATTTTTTTTTCAGTTTGATTGTTTTGTTAAGTACCAAACCTAACATACACACTTCATAAAATAAATTTGGTGTTGGCTAACTCCATTTTATGAGTTATGTTGTATGACACAAAAAAAAGATCCTGGATCATGTATAAAAAGGAGGAAAAACTGAACAGCCTCTACTCTACCGGTAGCTAAAGTAATCATATCAATTATTGGAACTTTCTTCTTAATAATAAAACTGGTTTTGATAATTGCTTATCTATATATATAAAACAAAGTCGTTTATGTTGCACCATTTATAACTCAAGAACGGCTGGACAGATTTTAAAGTTTTCTTATTTGTTGGATTCGTCTCCACCCCGAATAGCAGAATAACTATTAAAATATTGGCTATCAACAATAATTGCAGTTGCAGTATAAGTTGAACTTGCATTTGGAAAAATGCAATGCGAAAAAAAGCTCTATTAATCTATTTTCCAAGGTTCACAAAGTGCACGCATCACATGGATATTAAAGTTGCGATAACAGTTGCAGTTGCATTTGAAAACTAAATAAAAAGTATTTTTATAAAAAAATAGCTGACCCGGCGAACTTCTAAAACTAAACTAAATTCATTTTTGGTTTGCTGATACGTGAGAAAGCCACATACAATTGACCATTTGAGAAACATGAGAATTCAAGTTTGATGCCACAAACATCCAGCGATTGTCCTTGCGACTTATTGATTGTCATAGCAAAAGCGAGACGCACTGGCAATTGAAGATTGTAAATTCAGATTTCAATCTAAAAATTGATTTATTTCGTGGTGAATCGAACGCCAATTCAAATTGATATATTTTTGTCATTGTATTCGTGTAATTTGATGTATGTTTCATAACATCACAAAACTCGTCATCACTTGATTCAGAAGAAAACAATAAGATTCATGAATTTACCAATTAATTTTTAACAGCTTCCATTTTATATCAGAAACGTTTCCTTTTAATGTAGAAAACAATTTTCATTAACCGAAATAAATTCAAACAATACAAAAAAAATTGTAAAGTGACAATTTAAAATTGTATTGGTATTAGTGTAGGAGGGGTAAATCTGCCGAAAAATCTAGATCTGCAAATTTGATTTTAAATCAAAAAATAAATCAATTTATTTGCCCATTGGAATGTTAGATCTGTGTTTTGACAGATTTAAATCAAAAATAAATTGATTTATTTTACCAATAGAAAACACCATTAGATCTGCAAATTTGATTTTAAATCAAAATATAAATCGATTTATTTGCCCATTGGAATGGCAAATCCGTGATTTGACAGATCCAAATCAAAAATAAATTGATTTATTTTACCAATTGAAAGCACCATAAAATTCATATACGAATTATTAAATTAATATAAAGCATTTTGCTTCATTCTTATCACCTTCGTGATATATATAAATATATATTTTATGTTAAAACACCCTCTGGTGTATCGTACCTGAGAACTAGAACTCAAATGTATACAATGTATACTTGTCTCTCTTGTTCCTTTAGTTTAAGTTATTGTATATTATATAGTGACGACAAGTCACTCCAAATGTATATTTTATGCTACTGAGCAAGAGCACACTTACAATAAAAAAAAATTTTTATAACAACTGACAACCATGGGAATTCAATAGTAAAAGATTACGCAGGTAATACTCTATAGCCGCAGTTTTCATAGTTTCGCCTAGAAAAATTAATGAATTGTACTCTTTATAACAAGTTTTTTAAGTCTCAATAAAATTCAATTCAATTCCCACGTTTTCGCAAGTATTTTTAAGAGGGTGTTCATGTAAACATCTTGAGGAAAGTTATATTTTTCTGGCAAGGCGGAAAATTATCTCGTTGCATGAATACCCTTATTGTTACTATAAATTATTCAACCACTTGTCTATTGGTTGTAGCAGGACTTTTTGGAATGATTTCATTTGTGACATTTAAGTTATTGTTTACACTGTCGACACATTGTCTACATTTTCGATATTGTCGACCGATTGTCTACGTTGAAATGTAGACAACTAAAGTCGACACGTAGAGGAACAACATTGACCATGATGATGCCACCAAAATCAATTTAAAGTTGCAGGAGTTAATCAAATCAAACAACAAAAAAAACATAAATAAACAATTGTTCGACAAGTTAGACAGCATACATAGAGACATATATAGTAAAGAAACAGCAGAAATTAAAATAACGAAATATAATTTTAGAACTTAGAGAGATAATAAACACCATTAATTTAAGTAAATCAAATGTACTCAATACACTTTTTTTAGACTTTGACGAAATAAAAACCATTATGGAACAAGAAAAAGTAAATATATCCATAACAGACACACTAGATGCTTCCATATTTAAAATGGTGCAAAAAAATAATATAATTGTGCTATTTGTCAAATACCCCAAAGTAAAAGGGTTAGGTTACCATTATATAACTAGAAGTAATGATGTAAATGGTGGAAAAATGATTATATTAAGTGAAATTGTTAAATATAAGAAAAAAATTTATAAATCCGCATGTAAAAAAGAACTCAACCACGATTACTGTAAAATTATTAAAGAAACAAGTAAAGCTAACTTTACAAAAATCAGAGAAAGAAACAAACCTATAGAAATTATTAACGAAGGAAAAATTGTATTAACAGGAAATCATATTGTCAATGAAATAAAACTAGCAGGAATCAACCTGGTTCAATTTGAAAATAATGTATCAATTGATGGAAAATTTCATTTTAACTCAAAAACCCAAATATTAGAACATGTTAAGTTAAATAAACCATCCCAAATCCAAATTCTCGAGTAAATTGCTTCACAAGACGAGAATCTTATGTACACAACCTTAGATTACATAGAACCATTTTTGTCCGATGTAAAAGAACATCCCGTATTGTGGGGAATATGTATACAAACATCTATTTACATATTTATCTACTCTGCCTACAATTTTTACCAGGTACTGCGAGTGTATCAAGCGAACATACGTGATCATGATCAACAAGTCGTAATAGAAATGGAAAATTTGATAGACAATTCAAGATCAAGAGTACAGGAGATGTTAAGCGAAAGATTGAGACAATCTTCTTCCGACCAAGGGGAGAGTTAGCACATGGTGACCACACGGGTCAACAAGTGCAGACAAGTGCAGGGTGAAAAATGACACCCACCCGAAATAAGATCGGGATCATCGTAAACTGCATAATTTATGACCCAAGCCAACAGATAATAAAATGGTTTATGACCGACGACGCCGCTGATAGCTACCGCTATCCGAACCTTCGAGGAGTACGACGATCACAACCGGCAGTCGGATTCCAACCCCGCAACCATAAACATCGATACTTGTAAAACTAGTAATAAGTTGAATTTTAAATAAAATATATTTTTTTATTAAAAATATTTCCATAGTTAGAGCTTTTGGAAAATTAGCTGCTAAATCAATTAAGCCGATAAAGTAGGTACGATAAAGATATAGAATTTTTCGTGGAATGAAATATTGGTAAGCTGACCTATATCTCCAAAACTATTGATCTTAGAGGTAAAACTGTAAGGCCAAGTTTGTAGGCAATTAAACCATCTATCGTTTATACATAAATACATTTTTTTTTGGTGCACGAAATATTTTCAATGTTAATGTAGTCGTTTTATTTTTATTTTTTTTGCAATTACACATTTTTGACGTTTCCGAGGAAACTTACGTGAATTACAATGTGTTTCTTTGTAATAGATTTTATTTCATGAGATTATCATGTAACTATAATGAGTGGTTTATTCCCTTAACGTAAATTCTTTAAATATTGTTTGTAAGTTACTTGACGTCATATATAATATTTTTTATATTAATGTATGTATGTATAACTTTTATAATTTTTATAAATAAAGGTCTGATGAAGAGCATAAACATGCTCGAAACGTTGCACATCAAATAACATCTTTAATTTATTGACCTATAGCCCACAAAAAGTTATATCAATCTCTACGTGAATTACTTTCTAAATAAGAATTTTAGAACACTAAATTGCCAACATTTTGATATATTTTTGAGGATGATGTGATACTGTGGTAAAGGTACAGCCATTTTGGTATTTGTATTAATTTTAATATCAATTTAGTATTTTATTTACTCCGGAGTTTTCATTTTAGCGCAACCAAAATGGCTGTAAAACAAAATATTGGAAATTTAGTTTTAGTGTTCTAAAATTTTCATTTGGAAATTAATTCACGTTAACTTATTCGAGAACGAGAAAAATGTGTACAAGTGAAAAAACAAACAAAAACGATATAACGTTGAAAATATAGCCTGCACCGAAAAAAAAATGTATCAATAAACGAAAGATAATTTAATTACCTACAAACTTGGCCTTACAATTTTTGCACGTTAGGGTGCAAAAAAAAAAGGGTTTGGGTTATTCGTTTTCATGCAACTGCAACAGCGGCGTGAAATCCAGATAAACCAGATAATTTTATCTCGGTAGAAATTTATGAACTGTCAAAATTTGTATGGGAAAAATATTCTGCACAACAGATAATTTTATCGAACTAATTTAATGCGGAAAGTGCAGAAATAAACCTGATACACTGGGATAAGTCATTTGTGACGTTTAATTTGATTATTTCCCACGTTTACGCAAGTATTTTTAAGGAGGTGTTCATGTAAAAATCTTGCGGAAAGTTAATTTTTCTGCAAAGTGGAAAATTATTTTGTTGCATTATATAGTAGTAAGCAGATATCGTCACCGCCTTAAGCACTTTTTATGGACCAATAGGAAGTTACTAGTGTGGTTCACACTAAGGAGCTATAGCGATTAGTAAAATACATAACTCTCTTTGGTATAAATTAATTTATTAACCACATGGGTATAAAATATGAAGTGTTAAAAGGATAACTATGAACCCATTAGAAATCACCTAAAATAATTTGTTCTCGCTAAAAAAAAAAACATTACGACCTACAAACAATTGTTAATGGCACTCAATTCTAAATAGCCTGTGCCAATTGCTTTTTAGAAATAAATATTTTGATTTTATTTGCTTACCAAAATAGCAATACGTCTGCAAGTTACCACTGGCGATGGGTTTCCAAAACACTGGAGAAGAGCTGTGCTAATGATTCTTCTGGTAGAATCATTTTCAATCTCGGGGCGGAAGGCGGAAGCAGTCACTATTCTTGGTTGAAATTGAAAGGTAGAATAGCGCTACGTCTCCAAGTTATAACTGGCGATGAGTTTCCAAAAGAAAATCACTGGCGAAGAGCTGTAATACTGATTCTCCTGGTAGAACCGTTTTCACTCTCGGGGCAGAAGCAGTCACTATTTTTGGTTGAAATTGAATAATAAGGAAGAGTCGTCCACCAGAACAGTACTGTTGGGATCTATTGTGATCTATTGGATATCTTAGAGCAAATTCCATTTTTATTTTTTATTAATCTGTTGACCATACATTGGATTTAAATTTCGTTCGATAGCGTAGGCAATTAACTGTTCATCTTCCATCACTATTTACTACACTAGAGCAAAGCATTTTATGACTAGAGATGGGTGGATATTTCGATAACAGCAATTCCCGGTCTACATTAAACGATTTTTCCAGTGCCGATCTTTTGTTCGTGGGTGAAGGGAGTGAAAAGTGAGGGGTAGGGATCAAATCGTTTGAACCAGAAAGCTCGAACGATTTTTCCAGTCTGTTTATGTTCTCTTGCACCTTCTTTCCAGTTTTTTGTGTGTTCGGTGTCAATGTGCCGTTCGTTTTATGGTGTGAATGAATATCAATGAAAAATGAAGAGCACAGCAATAAAAAAATGAAGACAAGGAAAAAATCTTATGGAAAAAATCGTTCTGTGTACATTTCACACGATTTCTGGAAAAATATTCGTGGAAAAATAGGACAATGTAGATCGGGACCAACAGGTAGTCGCAGGCTCTCCCAAACCAACGCGAAATCAGCACGGAACATTCGCCGAAACATGCCGCCTCCACTGGCTATGAACGATGATGTCCATAATCCAATCTACAATCCATTCTTAAATCTGATTTGTATGGATATATTACGGTTTGGACATGGATTTTTGCGACCCCATTGTTTTTTTTTTTTTTGACATGTTTCATAGTCATTTCATCGGTCATATGGCCTGTCGATGCGCCATGTTAGCATTGGCCGCGGTCGGATACCTAACCAAAGGTATCTGGATTTGTTCGTGTTGTTGTAATACCTTAGGAAAAACCAGCTGACAGCCGATGTCAAAAAGAAATCTAAAGCTATCCCAAAAATTTTCGGATTTGTTTGGATTATACTAACAGCTGACATCTCATCTGTTCATTTTCTTGGTTTTGTTTGGTTTGGTTACGCATCCGGTTTTGGTCGTTCGAAAACATATCAGATTGTCCCGATCTACATTGCCCAATATTTCCACGAAGATTTTTCCAGAAATCGTGTGAAATGTACACACAGAACGATTTTCTCATGAGATTTTTTCCTTGTCTTCTTCATTTTTTTATTTCTGTGCTCTTCATTTCGCATTGATATTCACTCACACCATCAACAACAAACAGAGCGAAAGAGAACATAAACAGAGGAAAAATCGTTCGAGTTTTCTGGTACAAGCGATTTGATCCCTACCCCTCAATTTCACTCCCTTCACCTACAAACAAAAGATCGGCACTGGAAAAATCGTTAAATGTAGACCGGGACATTCTAACGTATCTCAGATACGTATCTATTTACCACCCGAACGTGGCCATTGATTAGTTGTCACTTTTGTGATCATTGTGAATGATTCGCCCTGCAGTTGATGGAGATTTTGTTGACATTTTAAACATTTGGTTCAGACCTCCAGCCAAATGTTATGGATGGATACTTATCCATGAATATTTTATTTTAACATTTTTCTTCAGCTATTTTAATAATAAGCAATGTCCAATTCAAACAGAGAATCGTCAGAGGTACCTATGTACATTCATCATCATAAAGATAACATTTTTTGGAAGCTTTAATTTATCTTTTTGGTAGCTTATTTTTATGTTTCACTGCTCTGGCTGCAATTTTTGATTATTTTTTTCGTTTTCCTTTAATACGCTGTTTGATTTTAATTTATATATTTGTGTTTTTATATTTGATTGTCTTGCCCGTTTATAGCAAACAACGACAACTACTAAAGAAGAAGGTAATAGCGCTCAGCAAAAAAACGTAAACATAATCGCAATCGTAAGAAGCCTGCAAAAGTAGAAAACTTGGTATCAAAGACGTTTCAAGCCAAGTTGATTGCTAATTCGTTACAATTTGAAAGTAAAATCACGAAGGACATTGATATTGAAACAACGAATCAAAAAATACAACCTTTGTCGGCAAACTGAAGGCCCTAAGAAAGTAACTGGTACAAAACCCCCTTACCCAATCAAAAAAGATTCCACACTGGAAATAAATATTAAATCGGAGGAGACATATTGTTATGGTTCAAGAACCAGTCGTTGAAAAGACCATAAAAGAGATCAAGGCTGAAAGAGAAGCCAAAAAGTTGGCTAAACAACAAGCCAAGAAAAAGAAAAATATCAAAAACCGGAGGCAGGAACTCTATCAACAACCAGTTCAACAATTGGAAATGCTGAAGTCAAAATTGCCCAACCACTAGGCAAAGAACTGCAAATAAATAACGAAAATGAATCTAAGCCGTCTACGAAGGAAACCCCAAAGAAAGTCAGTAGAGAAGAGGATGAGTTCCGTTAATATTTATGCAACTGATAATAAATCCGAAGTGCCACTGAAAGAAGTAAGCGATTTTTTGAATCAATAGTATTAGTTTCATTTTAAAATTTTTAGGGGAAGCCAGTTTTGACAAAAGCTGAAAGACGGGCTATTCAGGAAGCGCAACGTGCTGCCAAAGCAAATGCGGGACCAAAAACAATTTCAAAGCCATTAGGAAACTCAACAAAAACAAGCGAAAAGAAGCCGTTTAATGCACAACCAAAAGAAGATTTGATTTCACGTGCAGGAAAACCACCAATGAAAGCAAAGAAAGATTGCAGAGTTAAACTTTTTAATCGTTTGGAGAGTCGTCTAAAAGATTCAAACCTATTTGCCAATAATTTGAATATTCATCCAGTCATAGTGCGATTGGGAGAGCAATATGCCAAGAGGACTATTGTAGGTTCCAATGCTAGATGTATCTCGTTTTTGAGTGCATTAAAAAAATCAAACTATTGATTAAAACAACATTCATTTAGAAGTCAATTTGTAGGTTATTCAAAACTACGAAACTCCAACTAAAAAGGAATTTCCAAGGAGCTTAGAAGCTACTATTAAAGACTGCGTTGATCATTTGCAAAAATGCCGACCCCTAGCAGTATCCGTTTGGAATCATTTTATTTGCAAAAATAACTTGAAAAGAAAATAATTTAAAAACGCTTTCTTTTCAACTATAAAGCCATGTCTTACTAATCAACCGCATATAAAAATCAAATAAATACGACTGTATTAGCTTAACTCAACTAGGTGAGGGATTTTGTAAAATAAGATTAATTTGTAAAAAAAATATATAAAAAGATAACACATTGGTCTGTTGCATTATAACCAATATCTACTGGAAACAGGTTTTGATAAATATTGATTTCTATTTTCAGCTCAAAGAACATCTTTACCATTTTATCGACACTTATATTGATAATCAAATTGGAAAAGCTGCAGAGGCTATAAGCAGATCAGTTCAAGATAAAATCTTAAATGGAGATGTAATTCTTATGTTCGGATGGTAATATAAAATATATAAATAATATATTTATACGTTGAGCTAATGAACTCAATTTTTTTTTATTTTTCGAATAGCTCTTCGCTCAAAAACTACATCTTTGAAGTAATTTCGTGTAATTGTCGTCGATTCTAGTCCATTTTTAGAAGGTCAAGAGCTCTTACGCCGATTGACTGCAAGTGAAATACCGTGTACTTATGTTCTTATAAATGCAGTCGGATTTGTTATGCCTGAAGTCACTAAAGTATTGCTTGGTGCTCACGCTCTTCTTTCCAATGGTTATGTAATGGCTCGAGCTGGAATCGCTCAGGTGGCCCTTGAAGCTTTTTCATTTAACGTTCCCGTATTAGTGTGCTGCGAACTCATAAATTTAGCGAAAGATTTCAAACTGATGCAATTATGTACAATGAATTAGGTAACCCAGATGACCTCATAATGAGTAATAAGTGTCGATTGATGAATTGGCAATCGCAAAATAAATTGTCCCCATTGAACTTAAATTATGACATAACTTCACCAGAGCTAGTTACAGCTGTAACTACAGAAGTTGCTATTTTGCCTTGCACAAGTGTTCCTGTGATTTTGCGAATCAAACCAACTGAAATAGGATATCAAATTAATGAGGAAGAGCCAATTTATTTTTTTCGAATACAATTTTTGAAATAAGTTTTATATATTGGTTTTAGATTTATAAATAAAATTATTAAACGAACTGTCAAAAGAATCTGTATGTGTTTAACTAAAGGTGCATCATCTTCTTATATTACCATACAAATGTTAGGTGACCGTCATTTGTTTCTTTCTCGATATTTCGCATTTCAGTCAGAATTTGCACATTTTCCCTTATGCTAGGCTTCAACTTGTCATTGAAAGACGCAAATTGACAAGACAGGGTGGCTTTTACCAACACAAGAAGCAAAGAAAGTAGTAGTAGAGATCAAGTTATCTCACCCTGTATTGACAAACTGTCTCAATGAAGATTGAGACAAATGAGAGATTTTGTTGAAACCATTCGGGACCTTGCGCGACAATCACTAATTAGTGCTCGAGGAGTGATTCAAAAAAGATATCAACAATGTAGGACCAGCCAAAGACACACTCCAAAACATTTTCAGTATGTATTTGCTTTTTGAGTTTCTTAAAAGTGAGGAGTGGAAATGTTTTGGAGTACCAACATATTTTATAGGTTGAGTTCCGAACGTTTGATGCAGTCATACGTTCCAAAACTCGAACGTGGAAATGTTTACAAATTACAAGTGCCTAACTAGATCAATAAACAGTGAACGGACAGATGGACGGACGACCTAGCGAAAACAACTTTTCTGACCTTCTTCATTATCGGAATGTTAGATTTGATAGACACATCCAATTAGTTTAACATGAAGCCACCTACATGCGCTACTTATAGGGCAAATAAAAATAAATTCCAATCAAGTCAAAAGTATGATAAACCAAATTGATATGGCTCATGCACAATGTCCACCTAGGTGCATATTAAAATACTTACTACCTATACGGAGTACTCTAGCTAGATGTAAGTATATGGAGCGTTCATGTAGAAGGATTTAATTCAAGTTTGGTACATAACAGAAGATGTACAAAATTTGATTTGAAGTGGCTATGTCAATAACGCAAACATTTAGGTGCCATGATAACGTAATTAATCCGCCCGCCGCCGCTGGCCATAAAGTTGGCGCACATACATATGTACATGAAAAGATTGCTGAATTCCAACTAACATGATTTATTAATAAATTATTAATATATGTAAATTATGCAGTTATTGAAATAAAATAAAAGTCAAAAACAAAAATGCAGTCTTACCCGTCGGTTTTGTGGTAGTTCCTATAAAATGAAGTGTGAATGCTAGGCGATGTGTAGGCACTGCAATATTTCTGGATGGACACCAGCAACGCGAACTTGATGCAAATTTGGATACGATGGTTTGTTAAGAACACACTTTAACTACACAGGAGATATTATTAAAAAATTATTAATCACATACATATTCACATATTTTAATTAAGAACTAAATAAAAGAATGTTTGGTACTACCGACGACGAAGGCAAAATGCATCTTAATTTATCGATTAAAGAATTCTCCAAAACTAGAAAAAGCCGAAATGCAACTGCTTTATCTATGTTCACTTTTCACTTAAACAAAAACTAAACTAAATATTTCTCAACAATAAAAAAAGTTCTGCAAACAATTATTGATAAGCAAGTTGTTCACGTAATTCACAATAAGAAATTTAGAAAAAAAAAGTAAATCAAGTAGTTCATTGAGCATTGAACCAGAACCAATAGACTTATGATCTGATCCATACAAAAGACAATCGCTTAACCCACACGGCCGATGCACACATGAAATTCTCGCGCTCAAAATAAACTTTCATCAAATATGACACCAAAAGTTAGAAAGTCATCAAAATTCGAGTATACATTTTTATATTAAAGCATGGTGGAGTTGGCTAGCGCGTAGTGCCTAGTAACTTCATAGTGTGAGTGTTTCAGGTTCGATTCCTGAGGCAGGTGGGACTATGAAAATATAGTTCCAGTAGTTGGCGACCATAAAGGATGGTCCGGGTGGGAGGGGTTAGAGAAGAGAGGAGGGTGTGGGTAAGGGAAGGGGGGGTTGAGGAGAAGGGGAAGGGCGAAAGGTAGAATGGGGCGTGGCGGGAGTGGGAGAGGGAGAGAAGAGGAAGAAAAATAAAAATAGTTTTTTGGCGGCATTGACGGCCGCGCCGCGGCCGTCAATGCCGCCAAAAAACTATTTTTATTTTTCTTCCTCTTCTCTGATTAGAGAGTCAGCTGATGAGCTGACTCCGAAAATGAGGTAGAATATTTTCGTAGGTACTAAAAAATGACCACAAATTTAAGTAGAAGACTAGAAGTATGTTTTTTTTTGATGTTGAAGTGTGAGGTTGTCATTTTTCATAGATTCTGGGTAGCGGGAAAATCGGAAAATCGCTTCCTGAAGGAGAAAGGAAAATGGGAAAATTATGGGCAATGTCTTAAAAGATAGGTCTTGAATAGGGGAATATTGGGGTAAAATTTCAGGGTTGCCACTTTCCTAGAAGTATGTTTTTTTTTGATGTTGAAGTGTGAGGTTGTCATTTTTCATACAAAATAATAGATTCTGGGTAGCGGGAAAATCGGAAAATCGCTTCCTGAAGGAGAAAGGAAAATGGGAAAATTATGGGCAATGTCTTAAAAGATAGGTCTTGAATAGGGGAATATTGGGGTAAAATTTCAGGGTTGCCACTTTCCTAGAAGTATGTTTTTTTTGATGTTGAAGTGTGAGGTTGTCATTTTTCATAGATTCTGGGTAGCGGGAAAATCGGAAAATCGCTTCCTGAAGGAGAAAGGAAAATGGGAAAATTATGGGCAATGTCTTAAAAGATAGGTCTTGAATAGGGGAATATTGGGGTAAAATTTCAGGGTTGCCACTTTCCTAGAAGTATGTTTTTTTTGATGTTGAAGTGTGAGGTTGTCATTTTTCATAGATTCTGGGTAGCGGGAAAATCGGAAAATCGCTTCCTGAAGGAGAAAGGAAAATGGGAAAATTATGGGCAATGTCTTAAAAGATAGGTCTTGAATAGGGGAATATTGGGGTAAAATTTCAGGGTTGCCACTTTCCTAGAAGTATGTTTTTTTGATGTTGAAGTGTGAGGTTGTCATTTTTCATAGATTCTGGGTAGCGGGAAAATCGGAAAATCGCTTCCTGAAGGAGAAAGGAAAATGGGAAAATTATGGGCAATGTCTTAAAAGATAGGTCTTGAATAGGGGAATATTGGGGTAAAATTTCAGGGTTGCCACTTTCCTAGAAGTATGTTTTTTTTGATGTTGAAGTGTGAGGTTGTCATTTTTCATAGATTCTGGGTAGCGGGAAAATCGGAAAATCGCTTCCTGAAGGAGAAAGGAAAATGGGAAAATTATGGGCAATGTCTTAAAAGATAGGTCTTGAATAGGGGAATATTGGGGTAAAATTTCAGGGTTGCCACTTTCCTAGAAGTATGTTTTTTTTGATGTTGAAGTGTGAGGTTGTCATTTTTCATAGATTCTGGGTAGCGGGAAAATCGGAAAATCGCTTCCTGAAGGAGAAAGGAAAATGGGAAAATTATGGGCAATGTCTTAAAAGATAGGTCTTGAATAGGGGAATATTGGGGTAAAATTTCAGGGTTGCCACTTTCCTAGAAGTATGTTTTTTTTGATGTTGAAGTGTGAGGTTGTCATTTTTCATAGATTCTGGGTAGCGGGAAAATCGGAAAATCGCTTCCTGAAGGAGAAAGGAAAATGGGAAAATTATGGGCAATGTCTTAAAAGGTAGGTCTTGAATAGGGGAATATTGGGGTAAAATTTCAGGGTTGCCACTTTCCTAGAAGTATGTTTTTTTTGATGTTGAAGTGTGAGGTTGTCATTTTTCATACAAAATAATAGATTCTGGGTAGCGGGAAAATCGGAAAATCGCTTCCTGAAGGAGAAAGGAAAATGGGAAAATTATGGGCAATGTCTTAAAAGATAGGTCTTGAATAGGGGAATATTGGGGTAAAATTTCAGGGTTGCCACTTTCCTAGAAGTATATTTTTTTTGATGTTGAAGTGTGAGGTTGTCATTTTTCATAGATTCTGGGTAGCGGGAAAATCGGAAAATCGCTTCCTGAAGGAGAAAGGAAAATGGGAAAATTATGGGCAATGTCTTAAAAGATAGGTCTTGAATAGGGGAATATTGGGGTAAAATTTCAGGGTTGCCACTTTCCTAGAAGTATGTTTTTTTTGATGTTGAAGTGTGAGGTTGTCATTTTTCATAGATTCTGGGTAGCGGGAAAATCGGAAAATCGCTTCCTGAAGGAGAAAGGAAAATGGGAAAATTATGGGCAATGTCTTAAAAGATAGGTCTTGAATAGGGGAATATTGGGGTAAAATTTCAGGGTTGCCACTTTCCTAGAAGTATGTTTTTTTTGATGTTGAAGTGTGAGGTTGTCATTTTTCATAGATTCTGGGTAGCGGGAAAATCGGAAAATCGCTTCCTGAAGGAGAAAGGAAAATGGGAAAATTATGGGCAATGTCTTAAAAGATAGGTCTTGAATAGGGGAATATTGGGGTAAAATTTCAGGGTTGCCACTTTCCTAGAAGTATGTTTTTTTTGATGTTGAAGTGTGAGGTTGTCATTTTTCATAGATTCTGGGTAGCGGGAAAATCGGAAAATCGCTTCCTGAAGGAGAAAGGAAAATGGGAAAATTATGGGCAATGTCTTAAAAGATAGGTCTTGAATAGGGGAATATTGGGGTAAAATTTCAGGGTTGCCACTTTCCTAGAAGTATGTTTTTTTTGATGTTGAAGTGTGAGGTTGTCATTTTTCATACAAAATAATAGATTCTGGGTAGCGGGAAAATCGGAAAATCGCTTCCTGAAGGAGAAAGGAAAATGGGAAAATTATGGGCAATGTCTTAAAAGATAGGTCTTGAATAGGGGAATATTGGGGTAAAATTTCAGGGTTGCCACTTTCCTAGAAGTATGTTTTTTTTGATGTTGAAGTGTGAGGTTGTCATTTTTCATAGATTCTGGGTAGCGGGAAAATCGGAAAATCGCTTCCTGAAGGAGAAAGGAAAATGGGAAAATTATGGGCAATGTCTTAAAAGATAGGTCTTGAATAGGGGAATATTGGGGTAAAATTTCAGGGTTGCCACTTTCCTAGAAGTATGTTTTTTTTGATGTTGAAGTGTGAGGTTGTCATTTTTCATAGATTCTGGGTAGCGGGAAAATCGGAAAATCGCTTCCTGAAGGAGAAAGGAAAATGGGAAAATTATGGGCAATGTCTTAAAAGATAGGTCTTGAATAGGGGAATATTGGGGTAAAATTTCAGGGTTGCCACTTTCCTAGAAGTATGTTTTTTTTGATGTTGAAGTGTGAGGTTGTCATTTTTCATAGATTCTGGGTAGCGGGAAAATCGGAAAATCGCTTCCTGAAGGAGAAAGGAAAATGGGAAAATTATGGGCAATGTCTTAAAAGATAGGTCTTGAATAGGGGAATATTGGGGTAAAATTTCAGGGTTGCCACTTTCCTAGAAGTATGTTTTTTTTGATGTTGAAGTGTGAGGTTGTCATTTTTCATAGATTCTGGGTAGCGGGAAAATCGGAAAATCGCTTCCTGAAGGAGAAAGGAAAATGGGAAAATTATGGGCAATGTCTTAAAAGATAGGTCTTGAATAGGGGAATATTGGGGTAAAATTTCAGGGTTGCCACTTTCCTAGAAGTATGTTTTTTTTGATGTTGAAGTGTGAGGTTGTCATTTTTCATACAAATAGATTCTGGGTAGCGGGAAAATCGGAAAATCGCTTCCTGAAGGAGAAAGGAAAATGGGAAAATTATGGGCAATGTCTTAAAAGATAGGTCTTGAATAGGGGAATATTGGGGTAAAATTTCAGGGTTGCCACTTTCCTAGAAGTATGTTTTTTTTGATGTTGAAGTGTGAGGTTGTCATTTTTCATAGATTCTGGGTAGCGGGAAAATCGGAAAATCGCTTCCTGAAGGAGAAAGGAAAATGGGAAAATTATGGGCAATGTCTTAAAAGATAGGTCTTGAATAGGGGAATATTGGGGTAAAATTTCAGGGTTGCCACTTTCCTAGAAGTATGTTTTTTTTGATGTTGAAGTGTGAGGTTGTCATTTTTCATAGATTCTGGGTAGCGGGAAAATCGGAAAATCGCTTCCTGAAGGAGAAAGGAAAATGGGAAAATTATGGGCAATGTCTTAAAAGATAGGTCTTGAATAGGGGAATATTGGGGTAAAATTTCAGGGTTGCCACTTTCCTAGAAGTATGTTTTTTTTGATGTTGAAGTGTGAGGTTGTCATTTTTCATAGATTCTGGGTAGCGGGAAAATCGGAAAATCGCTTCCTGAAGGAGAAAGGAAAATGGGAAAATTATGGGCAATGTCTTAAAAGATAGGTCTTGAATAGGGGAATATTGGGGTAAAATTTCAGGGTTGCCACTTTCCTAGAAGTATGTTTTTTTTGATGTTGAAGTGTGAGGTTGTCATTTTTCATAGATTCTGGGTAGCGGGAAAATCGGAAAATCGCTTCCTGAAGGAGAAAGGAAAATGGGAAAATTATGGGCAATGTCTTAAAAGATAGGTCTTGAATAGGGGAATATTGGGGTAAAATTTCAGGGTTGCCACTTTCCTAGAAGTATGTTTTTTTTGATGTTGAAGTGTGAGGTTGTCATTTTTCATAGATTCTGGGTAGCGGGAAAATCGGAAAATCGCTT